>CM053152.1:26087500-28487500 GCA_028571685.1 Heterohyrax brucei
GTCAAATATGCATGGCTGTGAAATAATAAAGCATCTAACCTTAATTGCAGGATCTGTGTTGAAATAGTCATCATTCTAGATTTTATTGATCGCTTCAGAAGCATTTAATTTCACAAAAATTATTCATAAGGAAAAATACATGAAGTGCAAGTTTGTTTCCATGTGGGAGCCATATGTGTGAAGGATATTAGAATCAGGTATGTGCAGTCGTAAGTTATGAGTTGCACTATCTAAAATACTGATGACATCTAAACTTGTTATTACTGAAATATGTTAAAACCGTATCAACATGTTAATAAAGCCTAGCTAAATTTGTTTAAGTTGTTTTCCATTCAAATTAGTATTTCTTGTTTGTTCCTATTTTGTCTCGTTGAGTCTATGATTGTTCTTTCACTTCCCAATGTTACTATTTCTCCTGCCTTCCAGCACACAGGAAGAATAAAATGCTTAGATGAGAGAATGTAGACCTGGCTCACAAGTTTTAGCTACCAGTTTGGAATAAAAAACCAAAGTCAGACTTGATATCATGGAATCAAGATGTCACTACATATTTCACGGAGAACTTAAAGTGCCAATCCCTAAAATAAAAATAAAAACAATTCTTACCTGTATCTGGCGTATGTACAACTATATATGCAAACAAAATGTTTTTTTAATTATTTTAAGTTTAATATTGAATCACTGGAGAAAAAAATCACTGATTGCAGCCCCAAACGTGAGTTGCAGAACTTATCCATGAACCGAAAGCCATCATCTCCTCAGAGCAAAAAAAAAAAAAATCCACTTTTTGAATATTTGGCTGGTGCTGTTGATAATGGGGTGATGATATATAAAGGTAATTTTACTAAAAACAGGAAAAGTACTTTCTTAGGATTCACTAAGGTGCCTGGAAGCCCAAGACAAACACATGGGTGCATTTCACCTTTTAGAGGGCATGTATTCCTATTGATTTCAGCATCTTTCATCATTATATTCTACATGAATTAATTACAGGGAATCAGTAAGCAGTTGGTCTCATTAAGCACTGATGAACAGATTCATGAAAACCCTGGTGGCAAAGTGGTTAAGTGCCAGGGCTGCTAAAAGATGGCAGTTTGAGTCTACCAAGCATTTCTTGGAAACTATGGGGGCAGTTCTACTCTGTCTTGTAGGGTCTCTGAATCAGAATCTATAGGGTCACTATGATGGCAGTGGGGTTTTGGGGTTTTGCCGTAGACTCACTTCTCATGCTTCATATGTAAACAGAAACAACAAACCCATTGCCCTTGAGTAAATTCTTACTCGTAACACTTCTGTAGGACAAAGAAGAACTGATTGTCCCATAGGGTTTCTGAGGGTATAATCTTTATGGAAGCAGTTTGCTACATCCTTTTACTGAAGAATGGCTGGTAGATTCAAACATCTGCCTTTCAGTCGGCAGCCAAATGCTTAACCATTGTACTACCAGCACTGAAACCGAACTACAGTTTGCACCAAGATTTGAATTCAGATTACTGGATTCAGAGTCCAGAGTGCTAACCATTACCCCCATGGGAGCCCAGATGCATAAACAAACTTCAAGTTAATTTGTGAAAGTTAATTTACATAATGAAGAAAATGCAGATGCTAAAGAGGAAAAACCAAATTTCATCTCTTAACAGAAGAAAGCATAATCCAGTTACAAATACATAAACATGTTTAAGTAGTAAACACTTTTTGTTGTTGTTTGCTAGTAGTGAACCACTGTACAAGTATATTCAGTTGTCTTACAACCTTTAAATGAATAGTTGTCGTTCTTAAAACCAGAAGTTTATCTACAATTAAAATGTCATTTATTCCACAACTTGTTGAACACCGTCACCCATTGAATTGTTCTAGTCACCAAGTACTCTGTAAAATTTCAAAAATAGAAATGACAAGCATACAAATCTTACAAATTTTAGGTACGATTATAGATAACCTGAATAATACTATAAAGTGTAGAATGAGAAAGACTGTATTACTGAACTTGAACAATTACATAAACTTTCCATGTGTTATTAGTGTATGATTTCCTTCCAGCTTTTTCTTATACGTACTGAATAGCATCCACTCTAAGATACTTTGCGTAAGAGAATCTTGCATTTGTGTAACAAGCAGAAACCTGGAACTCACTTGAAAAACATTACTTTTTTTTTTTTCAAATGTTAATTCCAACAAGAAAAAGATTACTAATAGAGGATTTAATCTTAAAGGAATTCTGTGTCCATGAAACCCGAAGTCAAAGAAGTTCACTACGGAATACATATTAGGTACCAGTTCAAGTAAATCTTCAATTTAAAATAGCAGTTGCAAAGCAGAAAATTCATAAATTGTAAGTCATAATGTCACAGTTGTAATCTGGAGTCTCTACCAATTACAAAATGAATACTTGACTCATAATTTTATGTAAATATCCTCTGACATAAACTTTTATTTCTTCTAAATCGATACTGTTTAGCTGTCTTAATTATCCCGTTATCTAATGTTGCTGTTACAGAAATACCACAAGTGAGTAGCTCATAGTATTTTGGTTATAGCAACACTAGATAACTCGGTAACAGAAATTTATTTTCTTACAGTTTAAGAGGCTAGAAGTACAAATTTGGAGCCCCAGCCTTAGGGCAAGGTTTTCTCTGTTAGCTATGGAGGAAAGTCCTTGTCTCTTAAGCTTCTGCTTCCTCGTTCCTTGAAGATCTCCATGTGTCTTACCCCACTTCTGCTTACTGGCTTGCTTGTTTTAATATCTCTCACATTTCAAAAGAGATTGACTCAAGACACACTGTGTCTCATTAACATGAGAAATACAACATTTTCCCAACTGGAATTATAAACATTGGCTTGAAACACATTGCTGTGGAGATCAATTCCAACTCACAGTGAGCCTATAGGATAGAATAGGACTGCCTATAGGATTCCTAAGGCTGTAAATGTTTACAGAAGCAGACTGCCACATCTTTCTCCCTCAAGAGTAGCTGGTAAGTTCAAACTGCCAACCTTTCAGTTAGCAGCCAAGTGCTTGATTACTGTGCTACTGGACATCTTACCACAGACACAGAGGTTAGGAATTTCAATATGTGTCTTGAGGGGACAAAGTTCATAACATTCCATTCTTTGACACCCCAAAATTTATGTCCTTGCTACACACAAAACTCATTTACCCCGTCACATAATCACAAAAATCTAAAATCAACTTCAAGTCAACAATCTCATCTTCTGAAACATCTGCATCAAATATGGATGGTACTTCAGGGGGCAAAATTCCGTTTCATCTGTGAACCTGTGAAATCTAGGGTTAAAGTTGTTTGCTTTCAAGAACAGTGGCAGAGCAGGTACAAGTATACGTTTCCATTACATGTAGGAGAAATTGGAAGGAAAGAAAGGATAACAGTTACCACGCAAGTCCAAAACTGAGCAGAACAAATTACATGAGTTCTCAAATTCTGAAAATAATCCTCTGCTCTCTGAGGCCATCTGGTCACTGGCGATGCCCTCCAAACTCTGCTGTTGACCATGTGCTGGGGATTCTGACTGGAAGCCAGTCACCCCTTGGCTTTAGGCAGCCCCATTTTCCTAGTTCGTATGAGTGATAACCCCAACCCCTCAGCTCTGGCAGACCCTATTTTTCTGCTCTTTGGGTATGGCAGCCCCATCCTCCTGGCACACCCTTACAGCAGCTCCACACTCTGAAACTGTCTTGGCACAGATCTGACTCTGACACGTGAGAGGCTGTGGCCTCACTCTTCAAGATCCAGAGGACTGTGTCCCCGTCCTTTGAACCCAAAAGGCCCTGCGTCCCATCCTCCTTCAAACAATTCTTCTGATCTCAGCTGCTCAGGGGTCTTTTTCTCTTCTGTGAGAGCAACAGATACAACTCCTTTGCACTGCTTCCTACCTGTAGAATTCGAAAAGGGAGGCAGTGTTCTCTCTTTTCCTTTTTTCTCAGTCTCCTTCAGTCTAAGACCCCTTTCAGCTGTGATAGTTGGTTAGGCCCATCACACACAGACTTAATTTCATCAATAAAGGATTGTATAGGCACATCCTAAGAAGCCTGTCCTTAATTTGTACAACAGAATTTTCTGGATCTTTAAGCTTTGTTTTCATTTTGCATAATCCATTTTTAAGTTTATCTCTTCCACATTTTACTGTAAGCTACAAGAAGAAACCATACAACCCCTGTAAGACATTACTTGGAAGTCTCCTTAGCCAGATACCCAAGTTCATCAAAAATCTTACCTTCCACCAGATATTGGAACATGAGTCAGACTTTTGGCCTCTAGTTAAAAAGCATCACTCTTCCTCATTGTTCAGTCATGTGTTCATTTTCTTTTAAAGCCTCACCAGAAGCCCATTCAATGTGATACATGTCTAATATTCTGTATTCTCTAAAATGATAGAGACTTTCCCTATAGCTCTCCTGTCTTCACCTTCTGAGCCCTCACAAAATTGCCTTTGAAATATGAGATCTGACAATTCCGTGAACTTAATGGTTCTAGGTGCTACATACTTCACTGCTGAGCATCACTGCAATCACCTCCAAAGTACTCCCCTTGAGCAGCTATGCACTGATACCAGGGCCTAGTCTACCCTTGAGAGTAATTTGGGAACTCTTTCTGGAATGGCCATTGTGCATAGTGGCGCAGTGGCAAGTTCACTACCTTGATCATACAGTTGTCTGTGAGTTTTAGCCATTAAATAACGAACTATACTGGAACACTCTCCCTAATTACCTGACCTGGTCTCCAATGGCGCTTTACCTGAAGATAAAGGAAATATTGAAAGGAAGACACTTTGATGACATTCAAGACAACAAGAGTGTTACATTGTCAGTTCTGATGGCCATTCCAAAAAAAGAGTTCCCATATTGCTTTCAAGGATAGACTAGGTGCTGCCATTGGTACACAGCCTCCCAAAGGGAGTACTTTGAAGGTGTCTGTAGTGATATTGAGGAATGAGATATGTAACACCTTTTCTAGGATGAGTTCATGAACAGTCTTCATACATAATTCTACCAAGTCTCTTCAAGGCAAACTAAGCCTTTGCTATTAGGCACCTTAAAGCTCTTCCAGCCTCTACCCATTATCCAATTCCAAGACTGCTTCCACATTTTAGGTATCTTTTAGAGTAGCATCCCACTCTTCAGTACCAGATTCTTAGCTGGTTCTGCTGTAATAGTAATGCCACAAATGGGTGAATTTAACAGAACAAATTTATATTCTCAAAGACTGTTGTGTTGTTGTTAGGAGCCATCAAGTCAACTGCAACTCACATCAAACCTATACAACAGAGTAGAACTGCCCTGTAGGGTTTCTGAGTAGCAGCTGGTGGATTTGAAATGCTTATCTTTTGGTTAACAGCAGAGCTGTTACCACTATGTCACCAGGGTTTGCCGTTTAGGGGACTAGAAGTCCTAATTCAGAGCACCTGCCCTATGCAAAGGATTCCTGTCCTTGTTGGATGTGTAAGAAGGCGTTTGTCTTCGCAGCTCCTGCTTCCTCCTGTCTTGGAGATCTCCAAGTATCTTTGCATCTATTTTGTACTGTTTAGTGGCTTGCTTATTTTAATCTCTTTTATATTACAAAAGACATTGACTCAAAACATACCCTACACTAATCCTGCCTCATTAACATAACAAATACAACACATTCTCAGATAGGATTTTAACCACAGGCCCCAAACCTAAACCAAACCCACTGGATTCTGACTCATAGCAACCCTGTAAGACAGAGTAGAACTGCTCCACAGAGTTTGCAAGGAGAGGGTGACCCATATGAGATATTCACACTGCTTACTGGTTAGCAGAGGTAGCACTTAGCCAATAAACTAACAGGGTTTCCAACCACAGGCACGGAGGTAAGGAATTACAACACATTTTGGAGGGACACAATTCAGTCCATAACAGTAATATTTTCAAATTGTTTTAAAGACTGATTCCTTTTTTTTTTTTTTTTGCTATTTTAAGTTTACATCAAATCTAGTATGGTGTTTGAGTGAAATACAGATACTACTTTACACAAAGTGGTTTTTTTGGAGTATCCTTTTTATTGTATTTTGAGTGAAAGTTTACAATTCAAGTCAATTTCTCATACAAAAGCTTAACACTTTGTTGTGTGGCTGTCATGGATTGAATTGTCCCCCCGCCAAATGTGTAGAAATTTGGCTGGGCGATGATTGCTAGTATTGTGGGATGTTCCTTTATGTTGTAAACCCTGTCTCTACGACGTTAATGAGGATGTATAGGTGGCAGTTGTGTTGGTGGGGCAGGAGGCAACCTGTAGGATTGTATCATACCTTGGTACAGCCTCTTGGGATATAAAGAAAGGGAGGCAAGTAGAGAGCTGAGGACCTCATACCACCAAGAAGTTGTGCCAGGAGTTGGGCACATCCTTGGGAAAGGATCTGTGCTTCCTGCACATCAGAAATTTCCAGTCCAGGGGAAGATTGACAACAAGGACCTTCCTCCAGAGCTGGCAGAGAAAGCCTTCCCCTGGAGCTAACACCCTGAATTTGGACTTTTAGTCTACTGCACTGTGACAAAATAAAATGTCTCTTTTTAAAGCCATGCATTTGTATTTCTGTAAAAGCATTATTAGATGTTTAAGACAGTGACCCTGAGTGTTCCCCCCATTGTAATAGCACATTCCTCCCCTCCACCCAGTATTTCCCATATCCATTTAACCAGCTCCTGTCCACATCTGTCTTCTCATCTCACCTGCAGACAGGAGCTACTCAGTCTTCTGTGTCTACTTAAGCCAAGAAGCAGACTCTTCAGTGGTAACATCTTATGTGTTATATACCAGTTGAATTTTGGAGGTGTTGGGGAAGCTTTCTTTCAAGATGGAGCATTCGTTTATCATTACGTGAAGGGATAAAGTTCCATCAAAAGTCATACCAAGTCTAACTAGTATTAGTGTGCATGTGTGTATGTAAAGTATAAAACACATGTACATATGTGTATATTAATGCATTTATTACAACAATAGCCAGCCAAGTGCTATTGAGTTGGATCTGACTCATGGTGACCCTAGGGGACAGGGTAGAACTGACCCCCAGAGTATTCAAGGAGCACCTGTTGGATTTGAACTGCTGACCTTGTGGTTAGCAGTGGTAGCACTTAACCCACTACACCACCAGGGTTTCCCTTATTACAACAATATATACCAAAAATCAAAACCTCTGGCTGTGGAGTCAATTCTGACTTCTGGCTACTGTATAGGATAGAGTAGAACTGACTGATAGGGTTTCCAAGGAGTAGCTAGTAGATTTGAACTGTCTACTTTTTTGGTTAGCAGCCAAACTCTTAACCACTATACCACCAGGGCTCCGCAACGATGTCTAAGCAGCTTTTAAACTAACATTTATTGACTGATAAATGTTTATCTGCATTTGTGCAAAATGTCAGCAATGCATTTGGGAAGGCAGTGCTTTATAGCACACAGAAACTAGCTCTGTTTTCAGTTTCCCTTCTTGTCTGTCATGTACTTCTCTCAGTTACTTAATACCAATACCCATACCCATTCCCGTTTCCACTCCCACCTTTTTTTCTTAATCTATAAAATGAATAGTAATATTTGTCTACAACCAACAGTGTTTGTGAACTTTACATGAAAAATTCTGTATATAAATATAGTGAACATTACTTTGCTACTAATGCCATTTTCAATGTTTTTTCACTAGATATTATTTACTTCTCTTTCTCTTTCCTAATATCTGAGCCATTAAGCCCTTTTTAAAAAATTCTGATATATACATACATATGCATACTACACACATATATGCATAAGTAGTTTTCTGTTTTGTAGTAGATAATATCAAGAACATTAACATTTTTAAAATGCACAGTAAAGTAATTTATGTTATTCTACAGTAATACAGTGAAATTTTAAAAATTTTAATTACAAGCATAGAACTATTTAAAAGTAGCTGTTTGTCACTGCTATAATTTACTGAGGCTTTCATAACTGTTGATCTACTGAAAAAAAATTTTAAGCAGTTGAGACTATGATAAAAGGTATGAAATCAGAAGAGGTATCTTATACTAGGATGTTATTTGCAAAGGTTTCTTTTGAGGATGTTTTTAAAAGGTGAAGCACCATTTACAGAAAATAGATTGTAGCATATGGAAAAAGCATGCTGGAGGCAGGGCTATATGGTGGACTAGTCACTCATCTCCTCGATTCACTCAGAGAAATAAGGGCTGCAGAGATAATTGAACAGGGTAGCATGGACATCCTGGGAGCCCTAGGATCTGGCACAGGGCTGTCAGATTGTAGGATCCAGTAAGGGGAAAACAATCTCTCTCAAAGCTGAGACAGTGGCATGCTGAGTCCTGCTTCTGTTGATGCATCATTTGGGAGGACAGCAGGTACTGATGCCTCCTTGGTTATCCAGGTGGTGGGGATTGATCATGAGCCAGCTAATATGCTGAAATGCAGTGCTTAAGTAAATAGCATATAGTACAGTAGAGAGACTGTACTTGGGATAGCTACATCTCAAGAGCCCTGCTGCTGACTGAAGGCACTAGGACCTCTCCAATATCTCTACTCTGAGCTGCGCCATAGATTCTGCTATCTCACAGAAGGAAAGGCAGCTCAGGTGTGACACTATCATAGTCACCTGAGAGATGGAGTCAGTCACGCCAGAAGTCTCAGCTGGGTCTAATTCTAATGCTAAGCATCGGTCTCTGCATGGACAATGCTTCTCCAGCAGAAAAGCTGTGTTTAAGACAATCATGCCTAGAGTTACAGGTAGGGACTGGCAGATGAGGGAGGCAAGGCCTAGACACTCCTTTGAACCACACCAGAGCCTCTGGAGATGGCCTATGATGTACTTTTATTGTCAGCTGGATGGAAGACAGGGCCTGTCTGATTTGGGCAGCTTATGGACAGCTTCTCAATCAGCAGTAAAGAACCTTTTTAAAATAAGACGACCTGGAAAACTGGCTGCTGAATGGAGGGTGGCAGCATCTCTACCACCCTTCATTGCTCCACATCATAGCATTAGCTGATGTCTACCCAGTGACTCCATAAGTAGGGCAAAACCTTTGCCAGCCAGGAGGCGGAGCCTGCCACCTCTGAGGGCCCAGCTGCTTTTACTGGCCGCACAGTGCCCCCCTCAGAAAATAAACAACTTTTAAGCTAAACACATCTACAGAGGGTAGTGGTCCTGGGAAGCCAGTTGGGGTGACATCCTTTTCTCCTACATTCTCTGAGCTACACCATGGGCTTGACTGCCATAACAACAGAGAGGCACCACAAGTGACTCCCACCATTAGCAGCCAGGAGGCGGGGCTGGCCACCGCAGAGAACCTACATGGGGCCAGTAACTGGAGAACATACAGGCAGCCAGTGACCAATCTAGTAGTGCCCTTACTACCCTCTTAGAAATACAACTCAGCTCCTCTTGGGGTAACACCAGAGAAACTGAACAACTTCTTTACAGTGCAAAAGCAACAATCAATATCTAAACATTTAAAGAAGGAGTCCACCGTAGCTCCAGAAAACTCTCAAAATAAATAATCAAAAAATTTCCGGTATGAAGAAGCCTTTCTGAAATTCTCGGAGGTCAAGTACAAAAGAATTATGTAAAAAGCCCTCCTAGAGATTAAGCAAAATGCAATAGAACAAAATGAAAAATGAAGTAAGCTATTTGAACTCATGGAACATCAATAATCTCAAATCCAGCAAATCAATAATAAAATGGCACAATTAGACAATTCGATCCAAAGCCAAAAGAGCAGAATTGAGGAAACAGAAGCCAGAGTTAGTGAGCTTGAGGATAGAGCAATTGACACCAGCATTTACAAGGAGAAATTGAAGAAATCAGAGAAAAGAAATAACAAAACTGAAGCAGGATTAGGAAATCTGTGGGACTCTATTAAGAAGAATAACCTATGAATAATTGGAGTTCCTGAACAGTGAGGGATAGCTGAAAATACAGAGAGTATACTTGTACGGTTGCTGACAGAGAAAGTTCCTGGAATTATGAAAGAAGAGAACATAGATATTCAAGATGCTTATTGAATGTCACAAAAACCAGACCACAAAAGAAAGACACCAAGACATACTATAATCAAACTTAATAAAATGAGACATAAAGAGATGCTCTTAAAGGCAGTAAGGCTGAAAGCAAAGCTAATGTACAAAAGGCAGCCCTATGGGCTTTCATCTGACTTCTTGGCAGAAACAATGTTCACAAGAAGGCAGTGGGATAACATATTTGAAGCCTTGAAAGATAAAAATTTACAACTGAGAATTAAATATCTTGCAAAATTGTCTGTTAAATATGAAGGTCAATGTCATGGTTTGAATTGTGTCCCCCCAAAAATGTGTGCAGTCACGTGGCTAGGATATGGTTCCCAGTATCTTGGGACTGTCCTCCGTTGTGTGGTTTTGCTAACCTGTATGTTAAAGGATTAGGGTGGGGCTGTGAATTCCTGCTATGGGGGAAGTTTCCCTGGAGTATGGCTTGCCCCACCCTTAATGCTTTTAGCTTGCAAGGAATAAAAGGAAAAAGAACCAAGGACAATTTGAGAACCTCGCTACCATCAAGCAAGCAGCACCGGGAGCAGAGCGCGTCATTCAGACCAGAGGTTCTTGCGTTAGGACACTCCCTGGAGAATGACTGATGCAATACCGGACTTTCCTCCAGAGCCGTCAAGGGGAAAGTCTTTCCCTGGAGCGGACACCCTGAATAAGGACTTGCAACCTACCGGACTGTGTAAGAATAAATCTTTCTTTGTTGAAGCCATCCACTATGTGGTATTTCTGTTAGAGCAGCCTAGCTGACTAAAACAGTCAAATTAAGACATTTTCAGATAAACAGAAGCTTAGAGACTTTGTCAAAACCAAACCCAAACTACAAGAAATACTGAAAAATTTCTTTGTTTATAGAAACAAAAACATCAAGTGTATACTTAAGAAGGCAATGCAGGACTCAGCATCCAGAATCCTACTCAGTTAGGGAAGTCACAAAGCTCAATGAAAGCTACATTATTAAAAGTAGGGAACAGTACAAAAACTATCATCACACTAAAAAGAGGGATATATTACAGTAGTTATAACCCTTTCAGGTGGAGAGGAAATTAGAAAGATATGCAGAAGTTAAAGTCTGGTTTAAACTTAGAATAGTAAGGGGGATCATATAGATAGTTGCAAAGCAAAATAACAATCAGACATATCAAAACAAGAAACATAATACAAGAGTCTCAACAAACACAAAACCAACACTGAAAAAGATGAAAAGTCAACCCATAAAGAAGAATGACCCAGAAAAACATATAAAGAGAAAAATAGAAAACATCTAAAACACAAAAATGAATGTATCAAAATGACAGCACTAAACACAAACCTGTCAATAATTACACTGAATGTAAATAGACTGAATGCTCCAGTAAAGAGGCAGAGAGCGACAGCCTGTATCAAAAGACACAACCTGTCTATATGTTGCTTACAAAAAAAAAATCTTAGACTCAAAGATATGAACAAACTGAAAATCAAATGATGGAAAAACATATACCAAGTTAACAACATACAAAGAAGAGCAGGAGGGGCAATACTAATCTCAGATAAAATAGACTTTAATGTAAAATCCACCATCATGGACAAGGCTGGCCATTATTTATTGCTGAAAGGTTCAATATATAAACAACAATATTAAACATTTATGCACCCAATATTACAACATCTAAATACATCAAACAGACACTGACAACACTGATAAATGAGATAGACCACTCTACAGTGATAGCTGGAGATCTCAACACCCCACTACCAGTAATGGACAGATCACCCAGTAAAAAGCTCAGTAAAGATACAGAAGATCTTAAGATGGCAATTAGACAACCAGATCTCATCAACATATACAGGACTTTTTACCCATCAACAGATAAGTATACATACTTCTCCAGTGCATATAGGACTTTATCCAGAATGCACCATGTGTTAGGACATAAAGCAAGTCTCAACAAAATCCAAATCACTGAATTATTGCAAAGCATCTTCTCAGACTATAAAGCCATAAAAGTTGAAATCAATAACAAACATGGGTAGAAATTTGAACGCATGGAAACTGAACAACATCTTGTCCCAAAATCCATGAGTTATAGAAGAAATCAAGAAGGAACTAAAGAAATTTTTGAAATCAAATCAAATGGAAACACATCCTACCAGAACCTACGGAATATAGCAAAAGTATTGCTCAGAGGTCAATCATCTCTATAAATGCACACATCCAGAATGAAAGAATTAACCCTACAGCTTGAACAAGTAGAATGAGTGCAACAAAGGAACCCCTGAGGCACCAGAAGAAAATAGATAATAAAGATTAGAGCAGAACTAAATGAAATAGAGAAAGAAGAACTGAAAAAATTAACAAAACCAAAAGCTGGTTTTTGGAAAAGATCAACAAAATTGACAAAACATTGGCTAAACTTACAAAACAAAAACAGGACAGGAAACAAATAACCCAAATAAAAAATGAGATGGGAGATGTCACAGTAGACCCAACCAAAATCAGAAGTATCATAACAGAGTACTATGCAAGACTGTACTGTAACAGACTTGAAAACCTAGAGGAAATGGATGAATTCCAAGATTCACATCACCTACCAAAATTATCACAAGGAGAAGTAAAAAACTTAATAAACCCATCACGAAGAAAGAGATTGAAAAAGTAAAAAAAAAAAAAAAAAAACTACTAACCAAAAATTTCCTGGCCAAGATGGCTCCACCAGAGAATTCTACCAAACTTTTAGAGATGAGCTAATTTCAATACTACTGAGGCTACTTCACAGCATGCTAAGGAGTGGAATACTCCCAAATTCATTCTATGAAGCCAGCAGAATCCTGATACCAAAGCCAGGGAAAGACTCCACAAAAAAAAAAGAGAGAAAACAAATTACAGACCGATATAACTCATGAACCTAGATGCAAAAATCTTCAATGAAATCCTAGCCAATAGAATTCAACAACATTTCAAAAACAAAAAATAATTCATCATGACCAAGTAGGATTCATACCCAGCATGCAAGGCTGGTTCAGCATCAGAAAAACAAATAATTTGATCAACCACATAAATAGTACAAAAGATAAGAATTGTCTGATTTTGTCAGTTGATGTGGAAAAGGTATTTGACAAAGTCCAAAACCCACTCATGCTAAAAACTCTCATCAAATTAGGAATAGTGGGGAAATTCCTGAATGCCATAAGGGACATCTATGCCAAGCCAACCACCTACATCATCCTGAATGGAGAGAGACTGAAAGAATTCCCCTTGAGAACGGGAACTAGACAAGGATGGCCACTGTCACCCCTTTTATTCAATATTGCAATAGAGGTTCTAGCCAGAACAATTAGATAAGACCAAGAAATAAAGAGCACCTGCATTGGCAAAGAAGTAAAAATCTCCCTATTTGTAGATGATGATTGTATATGCAGAGAATCCTACAGAATCTGTAAGTAAACTACTTGAACTAATACAAGAGTCCAGCAAAGTATCAGGATATAAGATAAACATAAGTAAGTCAGTAGGATTCCTTTACACCAGCAGAGATCATGCAAGAAGAAAGCACCCAATCAATATCATTTACTATAGCCCCCAAGAAGATGAAATACCTTCGAATAAATCTAACCAGAGAAATAAGAGACCTATACAAAGAGAATTACAAGCCCTTATTGCAAGAAACCAAAAGAGACTTACATAAATGGAGACAATTACCCTGCTCATGGATAAGAAGACTTAACATTAGCTGGAGAAAACTACCCTGTTCATGGATAAGAAGACTTAACATCATGAAAATGCCTATTTTACCCAAAGTGATCTACATATACAATGCAATCCTAAAATAAATTGCAGTGTCATTTTTTAATGAGATGGAGAAAGAAATCACCAACTTTGGAAAGGTAAGAAATGCTGGATAGGTAAAGCACCAATGAAGAAGAGAAACACAGTGGGAAGCCTCACACTACCTGACCTTAGAACCTGTTACACTGCCACAGTGGTCAAAACAGTCTGGTACTGGTACAAAAAGAGACATATAGATCAATGAAAAAAAATCAAAATGCCAGAGATGTCACAATCCTCTAACGAACAGTTGATATTTGACAAAGAACCTGAGATTGTAAACTGGGGTAAGAATTGTCTCTTTAACAAATGCTGTTGGCAAAACTGGATATCCATTTGCAAAAAAACTGAAAAAAGACCCATGTCTCACACCTTACACAAAAACTCAAAATGGATAAAATACCTAAATATCAAACCTAAAATGATAAAAATCATGCAAGAAAATAAAATAGGATCAGCAATGGAAGTTCTAATATACAGCTTAGGCAGACTTCAGAATCTGACAAAGCACGAACAACAGAAAAGAACATAGATAAATGGTAACTACTAAGAATCAAACATTTTTGTGTATCCAAGAAATTTATCAAAAAATTTCAAAGAACAAAATCCAACTCAAATTGGATAACAGAACTAAATATCAAATCTAAAACAATAAACCTCCTCCAAGAAAAAATAAGATCAACAATGGAAGCTTTAATATATAATGTAGACAGTCTTCAAAAACTGACAGCACAATCAACAGAAGAGGAAATACTTAAGTGGGAGCTACTAAGAATCAAACACTTTTGCTCATCCAAAGACTTTATCAAAAGAATAAAAAGACCACCTACAGAATGGGAAAAAATATTTGGCAACTGTGTGTCAGACTAAGGTCTGATTGTCATAATCAACAAGGTACTACAAAATATCAACAAGAAAAGGGTAAACAATCCAGTTAAGCGATTAGCAAAGGAGATGGACAGAAACTTCTCTAAAGAGGACATCCAGACAGTCAAAAGACACATGTGGAAATACTCACAATCATTAGCTATTAAAGAAACTCAAATCAAAACTACAATATGGTATCATTTCACCCCAACAAGGTTGGCCATGATCCAAAAAACACAAAACAACAAATGCTGGAGAGGCTATGGAGAAATTGGAACTCTCATACACTGCTGGTGAGATTGCAAAATGGCACAACCTCTTTGGAAAGCAATCTGGTGTTTCCTTAAAAAGCTGGAAATAGATATACCATTTGACCCAGTAGCCTAATGCTTGGAATATATCCTACAGAAGCAAAGATATTCACATAAACAGATGCATGCACGTGAATGTTTATTGCAACACAGTCCACAATAGCAAAAAGACAGAATCAACCCAGATGCCCAACAACAGATGAATCGATAAACAATGGTATATATACTCAATGGAAAACTATATAATGGTAAAGCACAGTGATGATTTTAGGAAGCATCTCGTAACTCGATTTCAATTGGAAGAAATGATGTTGAGTGAAATCAGTCAACAGCTCAAGGACAAATATTGTATGAGACCCCTGCTGTAAGGTCTTAAAAACAGACTCATGTACAGAAGAAAAGACTCTTTGACGGTTGCAACGGAGGAGGAGAAGGAAGGATGGAAATGGTTGGTTATAGATCAGATAGTTGATAGAAATTTGGTTGGGTGAAATCAGTGACAGCTTACATTAGAAAGAAGATCAATTTAACTGGACTTCAAAATAACCTGAAAACTCTTCCAGTCTTAATCCCATACGGCAAGGACAGAGTAGCAGGGGTGGAGGTCCAGAGACCATGCTCTCAGGGGACATCAAGGCCAACTGGCATAACTAGCCTATTGCTCAGAGAGTCTTTTGCACCCCATATTGGTGAGTGGCATCTGGGGTCTTAAAAGCTTGTCAGCTGCCATCTGAGGTACACCAAATGGTCCCAACTCAGCAGGAACAGATGATCACCAAGGACAAAAATGACATGGTGGTAAGAGCACCCAGAAGACAGAAAGACCCATGTGAACGGGTGACTACATCAACATGCGACCATAAGAACCAGATAGTGCCCAGCCACCTGCAGTGACAGCCATGATGGAGCTCACAAAGCTGAGTCCCAGTGGCAATACAGGAATAAAAACGGGTACACCCTGAGAACTCCACTAAAATACTGTAACTGATGGTCTGAAAGCCTCAGGGTTTCCCTGGGAGCATGGCCCGTAGGCCTGTTGCTGCCCCTGTCCATTAATTATTACTGAGGTCAACTCCTTGGACAGGAATAGATTGGACTTGGAGACACAGAGTGACCATGTAGTGTGTGCACTTTATGGTTCTGTGCATCTATAGGATATCATCCTACTGTCCTCTTACTACAGGGGAGTGAAGAGGGTAGAGAGGAGGGGACAGGAGATTGTTAAGATGATTTCACTTATATAGAACAGAAAAGGGGAGTGTGTTGTCACCAGGCAAGGAGAGCAGTAGGAGAATGTAGGCGGGTATGTGAATTTAAACTGGATTTTACACTTTCACTCAAACACAATAAAAAAATAAAATAAAACAAAAGACCAACTACAGAAAGGTGAAAAACATTTGGCAACTACATGTTAGACTAACATCTGATTTCCATAATCTACAAGGTAAGCAAAACACCAACAAGATAAAGGTAAATAACCCAGGTAAGCAATGGGCAAAGGAGATGGACAGACACTTCACCAGAGAAAATATCCAGGCAGCCAAAAAACATATGTGGAAATGCTCACTATCATTCGCTATTAGAGAAATCCAAATCAAAACTACAATGAGATACCAATCAACTAGGGAGCAGTGGGTATTCATGTGAGAATTCTAAGGATTTAAGGATGTAGGTAAGTGATCTACTCATAATGAACATGTACCAGTAAAAAGAGATCATAAAGAAGCAAAGAGTTGATAGAAGCTGAATTCATCTTTAAGTACTGCTAAGTTATGCAACTGCAGAACTTATTGGCACCAACTGAAATAATCATTATAACTAGGACAATAAAACTTACAGAAAATGAAATAAAAAAGGAATAATCACATTTCCTATGAGAGAAAATAATGTTTCCCTCATTTGAAAAAATTTTACAATAAATAAAATTGTTGTTTTATATATATATATAATGCCTGTGGATAACTACTTTTAAAAATTTAGATATTGTATACAATGTTATTAACTTCACATGTTTGAAATAGAATGTGTAATGTAGTTTATACCTCCAAATTTTTATAGTTAATTTATTATTATTATTAACTTATAATTGAGGAACAGAGTCATATTGACTGCTTTGATTGGCATAACAACATAGTTACTGAAATACCAGAACATCTGGTTAGCACTACAGTTCACAAATACTAAAATTTTGGTTGTTAAAATCTGGAGATAGCTAAAAGAAAACCTATAACAAAAAGTGATAATTATTTAGTGAAAAAGGATGAAATTTAAAAGTTAAAATCTATACATGCCAAGACAAGTGCCATCGAGTCGAATCCAAGCTATACATAGCAAGGAAAAATATAAACATTTGTGAGCACTAGCTTTTGGAACTCATGACTCATGGTGACCCTAGGGTCGCCATGAGTCAGATCCGACTCAATGGCACTGGGTTAGCTTTCGAAAGTCAGTGGTTCTTTAGGTCATTTACATAACTCTTTAACAGGAGCCTTGGTGGCACAGAGGTTAAGAGCTTAGCTGCTAACCAAAATATGGGCAATCTGAGTCCACCAGATGCTCCTTGGCAACTCTATGAGACTTCAGATGAGAGAATGCCATGTGAGCCAAGTGTTAACTGCATGCAGGCATTCCCTTTCTTGTCTGCCTGCAGTGCACGCATTACTTTCTTCAGTTTTGATAACTTCATTCTCATAAATTACAAAACTCAAAAGTTAACAGATTCTTTAAGTTTGCTGGATCTCTATTTTCTATCCTGTTTTTATTTGTAAGACCATGGGAGGTCCTTCCAGTGCCCCTGATCCTAGTTGCCTATCTGGTGCAGGCCACACCCCAGTGAAACTTCCTTTACATTGGATCCGGGATGTGAGCTTGGTAAGGGAGCCACAATCCCACCCTAATCCTCTTTAACATAACTTTACAATCACAGAACGGAGGACAGCTCCTTAATACTGGGGATCATGGCCAGCCAAACTGATACGCACATTCTAGGGGGGAAATAATTAAATCTATGACACACGGACTCCCCAAAGAATGAACAAATCTGTCTTGGAAGCAGTACAACTGACTACATCTCACATCTGTGGACATGTTCCCACGAGGAATCAGTTCCTGGAAAAGGACATCCTGCTTCGTAAAGTAGAAGGTCAGCAAAAGAGAGGAAGACCCTCAACAAGAAGATGGAAGGACAGTGGCTGCAACAGTGGGTTCAAGCACAGACACAGTGGTGAGGATGTTGCAGGTCCGACAATGTCACTTTCTGTTGTACACAGGGTCGCTTTGAGTCAGAAAGGAATCGAAGTATTTAACAACAACTACGTGTATATGTATATATGTAGGAAACCCTGCTGGTGTGGTGGTTAAGGGCTATGGCTGCTGACCAAAACGTCAGCAGTTCAAATCTGCCAGGCGTTCCTTGGAAACTCTATGGGGCAGTTCTGTTCTGACCTATAGGCTCACATGAGTCGGAAACAACTTGACAGCACTGGTTTGGAGAGAGAGAGTGTCCTTTGGCCTGTTCATGACTTGTCTCCTCCTTTTTTTGGTCAGTAGGCTTCAAGACCCGCATATGTTCTTTTTGACTGATGTTATCAAGCCAACGTAAACCCTAGAAACTTCATAAAGATGCAAAATATATTGGTTTCTCTTTCACTTCATTTCCCCCACAACATTCAAACTGTATTTAATCAGTCTTCTCTTAGGCTATCTAGATAGTAGTGTCAACGTGCGGGTATTCAAATCCCTGCTCTTTATCCTTCACAGGCGATGCTTTGTGTTGCTGTTTTGTTGTTTTCATATCTCCCCTTTTCTAAGGGATTGCATTTCTTTTCCTTTTAAAGGGTACTGAACACTCTCTCCACCATTTAAAGTGAGAAAGATGAAACTTAAAATGTTTTCCCTCATCTTCTCCTTCCTTTGCTTTATTTTTTATTAAAATTGTAACATAAAAATGTCACTCTAAAGAAAAGCCTTGAGTTCATCACTCCCAGCTCCCCTTCTCTGGGAGGTGAATAACACTGCCTTTTAATCATGTTGGCCTTGCTTTTCCATAAGGCAATAAGAAAACGGTCTCACCAGAGGCTGCCGGTTATAACTTATGTATAAAAAATGGGATTAAAAATATTTGATGAGGCAGAATCAGTTCCACAGGGACCCCTCCATGTTTCCCAAGTTTTTATTTTCTCCTTGCCTTCTTCTGGTCTCTCTTCTTAATTTTGCATTGTATGATTTTTTCTTCCAAATGTACTCTCAGGATTTCAAAGAGACCTCCTTTTGTAATGCCTCCCCCCATTGGTTTATTTTTCTTTACCAGCATGCCTCTATATTTATTTTCTCTGACTGTGCCCTAACTGTTGTGCATGTATTTATTACAGTGGGAAGCTGTAGTCTACTCCCTTTTTTTCTGAAGCATCAACTGCACCAGCTGCATTCTGGTTGATTTTTTCTTTTCTCATACTGGCTAGATATATGGACTGGCATTCAATTTGTTGCATCGTTTTCCAAATGGATTTATACAGCCGGTGCAGAAGCACACCTATGTCATCAATCTTATCTTTCTCCTTTAATGATTTGACCTGCCTTCAAATTGATCAGTTTCCCCAATCACATCTCTAAGTTTGCATTTTATACATTCGGAGGTTAATTCCTACACTTTCCTGGTTTGGATACCAGAGTGTGTCCTGCTGTGCAGAAGACTTCCTTTGGCATATTCTCTAGAAAGTTTACCTGCCTTCCTTCTGGTGGATGTATTAAGTGCCTTTAATCTTCCTTCTATTCATTGGAGTGCTGAGTGTTCTGTAGAGCATTAATGCATACTACTTGCTATCTGATGGTGTAAATTCCGACAGAGGCCTCCGTGGGATAGAATCTGTGGCCCTGAGGAGCTCAGATTTCTCACATTCTTCTCCATTTATTCTTAAGACACATTTTCAATGAACTTTTTTGCATGGGCTCCAATAAAGTATTACTTTTTGCCTTCCTTTTGCCTTTTGAAAGACTTCCCTGATCCTCCCCTCCCCGTCTTCTTTTTTTCTCCACCCAGCTCCTCACCGTTAGCCTACATATGCCCAAAGTACTGAATTCATGTGCATTTATCGTGGTACAGTAGGCAGCTTCTCAGGTGGCTCCCAAAGATGTCTGGCTTGTGGTATTCATACCCTTGTGTAATCTTGGCCCCTTAAGTATAGGCTGAACTTAGTAAATTGCTTATAACATAGAACATGGCAAAAAAAAAAAAAAAAAGGATGAAATGCTACTTCTGAGTACAGATTCTACAAGTTCACCTCTCTTCTCCCTTTGCTTCTTCTCACTTGCTGCCTCAGAGAGAAGCCAATCCCCACAGTGTGAGCTGGCCTGTATGTCCTACATGACAAGGAAATGAGAGAGACCTTGGACCAGCACTTAGTGAGGAACTAGGGGCCTTAAGCTCACAGCTGAAAAGTAGCTGAATCCTACCCACAACCACATCAGTGAGCACAGGAACTGCTCCTCCTCAGTCAGGTCTTCAGATGAGACTCCAGTATCAGACAATGCCTTGATTACATCCTTGGGAAAAGCCCAAAGCCAGGAGATCCAGCTGTGCTGCTCCCATGTTTCTGATCTGCAGACACTGTGATATAAAAAAATGATATATTTTTTTTAATGCTGCTTAGTTTGGGAGTGATCTGTATACATCAATAGATAATAAGCATGTTATTAGGAATATATTTATCAGACTTCCTCACTAGTGTATATAGATAGCAATAGCCTTCTAATGAGGCAATCAACTCTATTTCCCCAGGCCTTGCATAATTCCTGAACCATAGTATTTGCTCAAAAAGTACTTATTGAATAAATGACCTAATGATGATGTCCTCTTTTTCAGAGCTTCACTAATCACCACTGCCAATAAATTGATATATCAGTTGGGTTTTTTGGTTACTAATTTAGGCAAATATGAGCAAGAAAACAATACATTTGAAGGACAACAAGTATCCTACAGAACAGGCAAGCTTAAGAATGATGTTCAGAGAATGCATAAGCAGCAAGTGATGGTAAAATCTGTTAAAGCACAGTCAAGGGTATTGGTTAAGGCATCAGGTGGCAGGATGTTAGCAACTGCTGGACTCTGGATTCCTGCCACTGTGCATCCTTTCTAGACATTCAGGTATCTTTACATCATTCCCTGAAGTCTGTTTTCTGAGTGGGACATCTGTTGGCTAAGCTGAGGTCACATGCCTGTACCTCTTGAAGGATGCAGAGAAAACCATTGTCTGCCTACCTTTTGGTAAAGGGAGGGTGAGTTTCTGCCTTCCTGCCTTACTCCAAAATCACCCAATGTGGTATCTTCTCAAAGAGAAAAGGATGCCAAGGGGTTAGATAACGGCAAATGGTCCTTCTATCAGACTAGAAACGAATTCTAAGTTCAGTGAGAGATCAGCTTATCACAGTAGCAGCTCTTTCCTTTGAAGTGTTACTATTCCTTTTCAGGTAATTTTGTTTTTCTTTTTAAACTTTCTGACCAAATAGATTCCTTTTTTTTTAGCACAAGTTCTCTAAAAATAATAGCTCATGAATAACTATTAACGACTCTTAACTTTCTTGTCACCCACTTGTCATCTATGACAGTCCGTTTTCTACTTACGAATATGGGAAGAAGTGAAAGAGCATGTTTATATGTTTTCTCAGGTGTGAAAAGACACTGACTAACACTCTTCGTCTAAAGAAATAAATACACAAAGCACCTAGAGCTGAACCTGGAACCCAGTGTAAAGTCAACGAATGGTATTTGTCTTTCTGCCTCATGCGTTTTCCAGTAGTAGTTCTAGCTTTTCCTTCTTTGAGGATTCATAATGGTACCTTTACACTTGCAGAACTAACTGTTATGAACATTAATCTTCTGTTCTTTTCTGTAATGCTTTTTATTGTTTCTTTTCAGCCTCAAGAAAGATCTGTCTACTAATCCTTATTCTTATAACCTGTGTTTAGTTTTTCTTTATGCTATCACTTGAAATTTTCCTTGACGGCACTCCTCTCATTTCCTATATGTAGCTTAGCTAGAATGTTCCACTAATGACCTTCTTCACTTGCATTTCCAGATTTCCTTCTAGTGCCTCCTTCTACCCCTATCTTTCCTGGTGGTCTGAATGTACTTAACCTTCAAGTTACTGGCCACCTCTCTTTGTCTTTTCTTCTTCACAGTCTGTTCTTTTTGCCTTGTTTGTTTCTGCCTAACCACTTGAAGTGTCCTTTATCTGAGTCTTCCCTTATGAAGCTTCATATTTGCCCTTCTATCTTAATTGATTAACAAAGATTGCTTTTCTTGTTTCTCTTTTTATGCCTATTCTACTTCATGTTGATGATTGCTTTTTAACTATGCTTCTTTAATTCAATCCACATCTATTACATATTTTTCCTGTACCTAAAATTGCTTTTGGTACTGAAAAGACAAAGAGTAAATAATATTTATTCCCTCAAGAGTTCAAAATCCAGCAAAGGAGGAAAACTTCTAAAAAATATTGTAGTAAGATTGATCAGTACGGTTCTAAGAGTGTAGTAGAAATGCTTGAGTGCACAACAAATGGAGAGATTGATTCTGCTAGAGGAGGTTGGGGAGGGCTTCACAGAAAAGGTGACTTTCAACCTGGGTCTTGAAGGATAAATAGGATTTTTCCAGACAGCAACGAAGAGAGCTGTCTCTGACATGCAGCTTGATAAACACATGGGTGCTCAGCCATCACAGACTGTTTTACAGGCTATTTATGAGGTCAGTGTGGAATTAAAACACAGCCTATTCTCAGCTTGTCACTGGTGCCTTGGCCCAAGGCTGCCTTAACCCAGAGAAAGGAGCACAAAGACACCATGACTAAAACAAAAACCAAACCCAGTGCTGTTGAGCTGATTCTGACTCATAGTGACGCTATATGACAGAGTAGAATTGCTCCATAGAGTTAACAAGGAGTGTGTGGCAGACTTGAACTGCCAATCTTTCGGTTAGCTGACTTAGCACTTAACCTACTATCCCACCAGAGTTTCCACTGTGAGGACTAGTAGTATGAAAATGTGTGTTTCACAAGGAGAAGAATACTACACAGCCTTTTATTTTTCAACCATTTGTTCCTGTGCTCTATATGTGAAACATCTAGTCATAAGAGCTTCCAAATTTAAAATTTTCCAAAATGAATATGTACAGTAGACATGTGGTCAGTTTCAGAACCTGCAGAGTATGCAAGCATGTGGCTTATTCCATTCTTTTTTATCTAACACTTATAACATTTCTTAGTACAGATTTTAAAACAAAAACTGCTATTAAGTCTATTCCAACTCATAGTGACCCTGTAAGACAGAGGAGAACTGACCAATAGGGTTTCCAAGGAATGGCTGGTGGATTTGAACTGCTGACCTGTTGACCAGATTCAAACACTATACCACCAGTATAGATAGCAGCGTAGTATCTTAACCAGTAAACCGTTTTCCACGAAGGTCATTCAGACACACAGTGATCCTCCTCTGTGTGTTAGAGCAGAACTGTATCTTTAGGGTTTTTGATGGTTGATTTTTCAGAACTAGATCACCAGGGTTTTCCTTCAATGCAAGTCTGGGTAGACTCTTCTTCCCACTTTTTGTTTAGCAGCTGAGTGCGTTAACTATTTGCACTACCCAGGGAATCCCATCATATTTCCTTAGCCATATAAATATTTCATTTCTAGCTACTGTGTCCAAATAAATGTGCACTGTACTTGACGATTAAAGATAGTAACACAAAAGTCAGTCAAAAGTTCTACTTTCTTCTTTAAATTTTCAGATGTTCCTTCCAGTAGAAACTTTTGGAAAATAAACATTTGGAAAAGAGGAAAAGTAGCTCACTTCTAACTTATACATACACACTCACATAGACATATCCACAGTTCTTGTGATTCCTATAAATCATGCTTGGGTCATAAAATATAGTCATTTTAGACCTGAGAGGGACCTAAGAGGCATGCAAACTAATGTTATGCCTCTTACTTACTGACAGGAAGCAAGGTCTCACATGCTAAGTGATTCACCCCAAATCACAAAGTTAGTTAACGGAAGAATCACCCCCAATTATTTTGTAAAAAGATAACTCTAAAATAGGTAAAATAAAGGACATTGTTTTCGTTGCCATGTTGTTAATAAATTATTTGATTTTCCTTATATTTGAAACTTAACATGGGAGACGTTCTCCCTTTGCTGATTCTTTTATTTTTAACTTCAGAATCTCTGCAGATGTAAAGGGATTTAATGTATTCTAAAAGGTTGCCCTTTCTTACCTCTCGTCAGTTAGATGTTAATTTCTCTACCACCAGCTCTTTCCGTAGCTATGACTTTATCTCTCTCTTCCTACAGCGGTTTCTGATTTGCTCAGTGGTTGTTTTTGTCACTGCCATGTTTAGAACTTTTTCAGCCGCCTCTAGCATGATCACACTGCTTTGCCCATGCTGAGGGCCGTGCTTTCCATCATTCAGCTACTTACTGGCACCCTGGTCATCCTTTTGCTTTCTGCTGACCCCTATAGCTATCATTAGAAAAAGATTCTCCTGTAAGAGAGATGAGATGCTGGATAGTGCAAATGTTAAGTGCTCAGCTACTAACCAAAACTTTAACTGTTCAACCCCACCTGGCAGTCAGAAGAAAGGCCTGGCAGTCAGCTGCCAAAAGGTCACAGCCTTGAAAACCCTTCTGGAGTAGTTTTACACACTGGGTTGCCATGAGTTGGAATCAACTTGACAGCAGCTTGCTGGGTTTTAGTTTTATAAGAGAGAGCTCCAAAATCTCCCTTAGTTTTATTCCTGCCATTCTTGTTTAAACAGAAGTTGTATTCATATTTTCAGAGAGAG
Source organism: Heterohyrax brucei (assembly GCA_028571685.1). NCBI lineage: Eukaryota > Metazoa > Chordata > Mammalia > Hyracoidea > Procaviidae > Heterohyrax > Heterohyrax brucei. The sequence continues at coordinate 26,112,354 of CM053152.1, forward strand.
CCACATAGTGTTAGTTTTTAGAAACAATTTGAGAGCAGTATATAAACACAAAACTAATGAATGCATGCAATATATACACAGACTATTTACCATGATAGCATGATATGTTTATCTCTTTCTTTTTCCAGATCTAGAATTTCACATTCACAAGATCTGTTTCAAATGGTGAAAGAAAAAATTTTAAAATACAAATCAGGTTATGTCATTCCTTATTTAAAATTCTCCAGTGCTTTTTTGTTAAAATTAGACCAAAATCCAGGCCCCTTACCATAGATTATATTGCCTGCAGCTTATGGTCCCTGTACCACTCTGAACTTCCAGCTCTTCCACTAACCACTGCTGCCTCTTGAAGCCCCTTCTACACTCACATTTTACTTTCCTCAGAGATGCCAAGCTTCTCATTTCAGGACCTTGACATGTACTGTGTTCTCTGTCTAGAAGGATCAGCCCCCATATCTTTACCTGGCTGCTTCTCTACACTTACTCTCTTGTCTTCATTGTCCTTACCAGTATCTGAAATTGCCTTTTTCATTTATCTCTTTGTTTTTTTGTTGTTTGTCACCTATGTGTAGATTAGCATTGTCCAAGGAAACTCTTTGCTGTGATAGAAAAGTTCTCTGTGCTATACAATATGGTAGCCACATGTGGCTATTGAGCATTTGAAGTATGGCTAGTGATACTAAATTTCTTAACTTTTGTTTTAATTTATTTATGTAAAAATTTTATTTAATTTAAATAGCAGCATGTGGCTAGTGGCTACCTTACTGGATAGCTCATCTCTAGAATACCAGCTTCCTAAAATCAGGTGCCTCTCTTTCTTGATTACCACTGAATCTCTAGATTCTTCAGTAATTATTGATGTATAGCAGGTGCTAAATAGCTATTCGTTGGTTTGACTGAAGAATAAATGATTAAAAAAAGAAGCTTGGCACTATAAATTTTTTTTCTATTTTGTTTAAAATGAGTTCTTATTCTAAGAAAAACCTTAAGGTCTATGCACATTACGATACTTGTATAATCACGTGTTAGTTAACTGTCTTCACAATAATGCTGTGTAACAAGCCATACCACAGTTCAGTGGTTGGAAACAGCAGTAATTTATTCTTGCTCACATACCCTTAGGTTGACTTGGATTCAGGAGCTCTAAGCTGGGCTCAGCTGGGCTTGACTCTAAGGTGCAGACTGGGTCCAGACCTGTGCTATCTGCCTCACATCCTCCCTTGGAACAGCAAACATTCTCCTCAGAGTAGTGGCAGAGGCACAAGAGGGTGTGGCCAACTATAGTCTCGTTTTAAGCCTCTGATCCTCCAACATCTGCTAACATTAGTCAAAAGCAAATCACATCAGCAAGCCCAAATCAAGGGGAAGAAAGTACATCCTGCCTTTAGGGGAGGATCTGCAAAGGATGTGGTATAGAATGGATGGAAAATTTGAGCCAGTTATTCAGTCCACCAGTTATGGCTTTAGGAGAGTTTTACACAAAAGCTAAATGTACAAATTGAAGGGTCATAAGATTGGATAGAGTATTCACTCATGAATTAACTAAAGTACACACACACCAAAGATAGAAATAAATAGTAGGGAAACAAGCATTTTTCTGGAAAATTCCATTGCGATGAGGGAATGCATACTAGGAAGAGGCAGATTCAGGAATTTTGTGAATGAGGTAGATGAGGAAGTTCACTGGGGTACCTTTAGGCTTTCTGATAACACCGGGGTTGGGGGGCAAGATGTTCTATACCAACAGAAATAAACTAAAGATTCTTGATACCACAAAAGTTGACAAAAATTAAAAGTGCCGTATAGATTTCAACATCCAAAGTGTAAGATAATGCATTCATTGTGAAAGCAATTGTTCAAAACTTTACTTGTAGGAAGCAAAACCATACTTTAGGAAGCAATGAACATAGTGAAAGGGTGTACAAAGTAACAGCGCACGTGTATCAACTCTGGGGGTAGAGGGACCCTGCTTTGTAGTGTTTGGCAATTTCTTTTTTCTTTTTTTTATTTAATATAACTGAGTAAAAATGTACGTTCCCGTATAAATTTACATGCCCACCTAATGCAGCTTCCACCGCTCTCCCTGTCTGGTGACTGCACACTATTCCTCTCTGCTCCATACATGTCTCATCCTCCCAACAGCCTTCTTTCCCCTCCTCTCCACCCACTCCCCTTCCTCCAGCCAGAAGTCAGCAGGATGATATCCCATAGATGTATAGAATCATAAAGTGCATCAAATATATGGTCACTCTGCATTGCCACGTCCAATCCATTCGTGTCCAAAGAGTGGACCTTCGTTATGATTTATGGGCAAGGGCAGCATCAGGGCCGGGGGCCATGCTCTCAGGGGAACCCCGAAACTGCTGAAACCTCAATTGAGGTCTTTTAGTGGAGATCTCAGGACGTACCCCTTTTTATTCTTGTGTTGCCAGTGAAACTCAACTTAGTGAGCTCCATCACGGCTATCACTGGTGGCGGCCGGGCACCATTCGGTTCTTCCAGTCCCAAGTCGATGTAGGCACACACTCACGTGGGTCTCTCTATCTTCTGGGTTGTCTTTCCCCCATGTCGTTTTGGTCCTCAATGAGCATCCATTCCCGCTGAGTTAGGACCATTTGCTGTGTCCTTGCATGGCAGCTTGGCAGCTTTTAAGACCTGAGAAGCTTCTCACCAATGTGGGGTGCAGAGAGCCCTCTTAGCAAAACGCTAGTTGTGCCAATTGGCCCTGATTTCGCCTAACAGCATGGTCCCCTGCCCCCTGCCACAGCTACTCTATCCTTGCAATATTGAGTTAAGATGGAGGGAGTACTCAAGTTATGCTGAAGTCCACTTAATGTTGTTCTTGTTTCTAATGTATGCTATCACCGATTTCACCCAACCAGATTTCTAGCAACTATCTAATCTAAACCCTTCCCCCTCCCTCCCTCCCTCCCCTCCCTTGCAGCTGTCAAAGAGTCTTTTCTTCTATACACAAGTCTGTTTTTGAGATCTTATCGTAGAGGTCTCATACAATATTTGTCCTTTTGTCACTAACTACTTTCACTCAACATAATGTCTTCCAGTTGAAACCAGTTTATGAGACGTTTCCTGGGATCATCGTTATTGTTTATCGTTGTGTAGTGCTCCATTGAGCATATGTACCATAGTTTACCTATCCATTCTTCTGTTGTTGGGCATCTGGGTTGATTCTGTCTTTTTGCTATCATGGACTGTGCTGCAATAAACGTTCTTGTGCATGTGTCCGTTGGTGTGAAAGGCCTTGATTCTGTAGGATATATTCCAAGTAGTGAAATTACTAGGTCAAATGGTATATCAATATCCATTTTTTTAAGGAAGCATCAGATTGCTTTCCAAAGAGGCTGGACCATTTTGCAACCCCACCAACAGTGTAGGAGGGTTCCACTTTTTCCACAGCCTCTCCAGCATTTGTTGTTTTGGTTTGGCAATTTCTTTGATGGAAATTGGAAAACCTGGTGGCATAGTAGTTACGTGCTACAGCTGCTGAACAAAAGGTCAGCAGTATGGATCCACCAGGCACAAACTAAAAAACCAAACTCAGTGCCATCAAGCAGATTCCAACTCATAGCAACCCTATAGGGTACAGCAGAACTGCTCCGTAATGTTTCCAAGTGTGCCTGGAAGATTTGAACTGCTAAACTTTTGGTTAGCAGCTGTAGCACTTAAACACTACACCACCAGGGTTTACTTCTTTGAAGTCTGTGGGGACAGTTCTACTCTGCCCTATAGGGTCGCTGATTCTACAGCAGTGAGTTTGGTTTGGTTGGGTTGGTTTTGGTGAAAATATCCCACCATGGCCAATTTGAAGCTACGAATGTGATGTCATAGGACTGTAGTTCGGGAAGAGATGTGCAGAACTGGCTCCAGAGCTGGTTCAAGCTGGCAACAGGGAGCACTAGAAATGAATATATGAACATTTCCACAGACACAGCTATGTTGTATATAACATCGTCTAGGAAGCCAGGCCTCTGCTACTACTTCTCTAGGATTCTGCCCTTGGGAGGTTATAGATGAACCTACCTTTCCAGAATCATCCAGTTTTTCTCTTTTGTCCGCTTCTCTGACTGTGTTGCAACATTCAGCTCTGATGACCACCAGCTACTAGGAATTCAACAAAGAGGTTATAGAGGGCTTATTATGTACCAGATGTTGTGCTAAAGTCATAGAAAAATCAAGAGCCTACTTGGGGAGGGAGACATGTAAGTATTTTCAGTAGAATGTGCTGAGTGCAAAAGAGATCTATGTTCTAGACCTGTAGGTAGTACGGAGAGTGGAGTGACTACACCATTTGGAGATAAGGAAGAGTGACTTCTTCCCTTAAAATGACTGAAAGTTTGTTTGTCAGGTAATGCGAAAGGTATATCAGATTGAGAGGGTACAACGCACAAAGGGTGTAAGGTAAAGCAGCATGGAGATACCAGTAGTCTGGGTGGTTCAGGTGATAAATGATGGAGGCCCAGGAGCAGGCAAAGTAGACTAGTAGGCATGCCAGGAGCTGCAACAGAGATCCCCCAAAGGATTTAAGCAAAACAATAGGATCACATTTGTGCTTTACAAAGACCATTGTAATAGTTATTTAATAGAAGAATGATCACTATGGTGGCTGTAGGCGAGAGGCAAAGAGGCAAGAGATCAGTCAGGGGACTACTACAGTGAACCAGCATGGGAGCCAGCCAAGTGCCATTGAGTCGGATCCGACGCATGAGAGAGTAAACCTAATTATGGGAAACTGACAGTAGGAATAGACTTGTAGATCATTCACAGGAAATCTACGAGGTGAACCTAAGACTTGGTGAGATATGGGAGGTAGGAAGTAATGATGACTCCTGGACCCCTGGCTCAGGGAGATCAAGGAATGATAATAGCATCAACCATGTTACGGGGTAGAAAAGAAGAGTATTGGGAAGGAGACAATAAATATGATTTTAGCCATGTTAATTAGAACAGTCTCAGATATTGGTCACTGATACAACAACAAAAAACCCTCATTGCTGTGGAGTTGATTCTAACTCATAGTACTTGAAAAGACAGAGTAGAACTGCCCCATAGGGTTTCCAAGAAGCACATGGTACACTCAATCTACTGACCTCTTGGTTAGCAGCTGGAGCTCTTAAATACTACAACATCAGGGTTCCCTGGCCATTGGTAAAAAAAGATAAAAACATCTCAGCTTTAGCAGTTATCATCTGTCTCACTTAGGCAAGTTATATAACTTTTCTGGGCCTCGGTTTTCTTACCTGTAATTGGGCTTAATGCTATGTCAGAGTAACTGGGTAACGAAACAATTATCACACTTCGCTGCTAACTTGAAGATTGGCTTTTCCAGTTTACCCAGAGATACCTTGGAAAAAAGGCCTGGAAATCTATTTCCAAACAATCAACCGATAAAAACCCTATGGAGCACAGCTCTACACTTGCACACCCAAATTTGCCATGAGTTGGAAATGACTAGACTGCAACTGGTTAATAACTTACCTCACAGGATTGTTGCACATTATATTAACTTAGATAATTCATATAATGCTGTTGGCATAATGCCTGTTATATAATACACTGTTATTTGTATTTCCATATTATCTGATTTCCTCAACAACTCTGTAAGAAATGAAAAAGGTATTTTTCTTCTCAAGAAATGGAAGCTTCAAGTGACTTGCAGAAAGTATCATTGTGTATGGAAGCATTTCTAAAATTATATCATTTCTATGCTTTTTTTGTTTTATTTTGTTGTTTCTGTAGTCAATACTACAACAATTCTCATGTAATTGGTCTTTAATTTTCTCCTCTGTAACTGTTCTTTTCACATTCTGATGGTGATCTGAGAGCAAGCACTGGTCTAGCTACCAGTTGTACCAGACTCTAAAAACAGGGAAACTTCTGATACTTGTTTATTGATTGACTGAGCCTAGAGAATCCAAACTGGTGATCAACCAGAGCTTTTGTTGGTGGTTTGTTCTACCTTTCGCTGCTACTGAATGGTGTTTCCCCCCAGGGAAAAAAATAGCATCCTTTCTGCAAAAATGTCATATTGAATATTAGAGAATCAAAGCATAGGCTGTGTTTTAGATTAGCAGTAATCACAATATTCTCAATTACTATGTTTGTAAAATGCAACACTGTAAGGCTGGAAATTAAGAAATACTAACTTATGTTGTCGATAAAACCGAGTAATACGATCATGCTGAAAATATCCTGCGTTTGTTGAGAATAAAAAGTTGTTTTTAAAAAACTGACAACTTTGAGTACAAGGCAGTTTCTGTTCTCACTTTACACTCAAGACCTCATAGCACCCATGAGTGTGAGCCCAGGAGAATAATAAAATAATTATGGCTTTGTTTTACTGTACTCTGACACTGAATTTGATCTACTAACTTCTCCATATCCCAGGTAGAAAAGAAATGAATCCGTTTGGCTAGATGAAGCTGATATTTTTTTCATAATCTTAAATTCTCTCTGAAGAGATCTTTGTCATCGTTTATATATTTTTTAACAAGAAGTTTCTTGTCATTCATCTTAGCACTTTGAGCACGCCAATAAATCCAACCATCACCGAAAAGAGAGTCCCAAACAGTAGGTAATCATATAATATTATAAAAGAATTTAATCAATTAATCAATTAATCCTTTTTTCTGAACATTTTGTGTCTGTGTGCAGCCACAAGAAAAGACAAGTATAAGTTAACACAAATGCTTCTTTATCATAAAGACTGACAATGTTTATAAGGATTGACAATCTTTTTTTCTTTTGAGAGAGAGATATAGAGATTTGAAAGGAGAACCATAAGCTTGTATTCTACACAGAGAATTCATTTTTAAATACATCCAGTTCAAGGGTTAAAAGAAAGCAAAGCAATCACTTTAACCATGTTTTTGAAGAAAATGAAACAGCTTGATGTAAGTTAAATGAATGGGAGTCTACAACTTAAAAGAAACAGACATATAGAGAAAAAGGTCTCAAGATTAAATACTCCCTGTAGGAAAAGTCCTTTTTGAATCGTTAACCCCCTTCTAGGTCACTCCTGAAAAAACAGCAGGAAATCCTCCTGGCCCTGGAAAAATGGGTGCATCCCAGATGCCCCTGACCTGGTGGCTGTGCAGCAGACACAGTTGTGTTCCCAAATCCCTCTTCAGGCGTGCCTGATTGTAACTCCTCTGTTATAAAGAAAGAAGATCTCTCCTTTTTGACCTCTGAAATACTACTACTAATAAAACAGAAAGCATGTTTTAAACATGAAAAGTCTAAACACCAGTGTTTCCCAAAGATAAAGAAAATACATAAAAAAATGATAGCAGTTATATCTGAGTTGCAGTGGTTTCTGAGCTTTGTCCTACTAATCTCAATTTTCTGTAAGGTTTTCCTGTAACCTTTTATTTTTTACCTGTTTATCTTTGATTTACAGATTGTAATTGTTTTATACCTGTAAAGCTGTTTTTTGTTGTTCATTAGTGTGGACGGGGTGCTCTTGAGTGGAGTGGGAAAGCTTTCCTCTGGGTTTGCATTAACCATTCTTTCGATGATTTCCCTTAATTTCTGTTATTTATATACTGATGCATGAACAAGGGATTTAGGAATATTAATTAGGACACCTAAGACTAAAATTAAATTATTAAAAAAAAATGCCCTAGCAAAATTACTTTTGAAAACTTTTATTCAATATTTTTTCCTGCAGCAAATTAGGAATAAGTGTAATTCTCAATGACATTTCTTTAAATAAATCTGATTTCTAAACTAAAAAATAAAAAGTCATGTCAGGTTTTTTCCTACACTGTCTTAGCATAACGCACCACAAAGTAAAAAAAATTACCTTAAAAATGGAATTTGACTTCTTATGGCAGAGCACGAAAACAGAAGAATAACCCAAAGTTAAGACAAGTATGAAAAGCTCTGAAGAGCACAAGAGCCCACTGTGAGCCCCGCCTCTTTGATGTCTTTAAATTGATGCTAAGGAACAAACAATTTTTAACAGGTCGGATCCGACTTGACGGCACTTGGCTGGCTTTGGTACAAAAAAAAAAAAAGGTGCAGAAAGCTCACTGCTATAGAGCAAAACAGGAAAAGTGTTCTGTTAAAGTTTTGCAGGTGATTTGTATGTGCTTTTCCAAATGGGTTCTAAAGTAAGAGAGAACTTCAAAGATTTTAAAAGACAATAAGGCAATTTCACTGTCCCTGGAGAATAAAGGTAAACTGAAGCACGAATGAGAGAAAAGTGGAATGTGCCTTGTGAATCCAACACAATGTAGGTGTGAGACGTTCCCAGAAGTGATGCTTGCACACTGATTGAATAAGCAAGAAATAAGACTCAGAACGCATGTAAGTCACATGTTGCCAAGCCAAAAGCCAAGTGCCGTCGAGTCGGATACAAATTGGGGTGCAAAGGCAAAGTTCTATGCTGTGGAATGGGAAGAATAAGAAGTGTATACCTCACTGTTTTCTCACCAAAATACGTTTCTTCAGCAAGAAATCAAAAACACCATCACAAAGCTCCCAACTAGACTAAACACATTAAACCTGCTGATATTAGTAACTGTCATGGGGCTGTCAGACTGAGGAGCAGCAGCTACTGACAGCTACCCACCACGTACCCTAAATACACTTTTCTCTGATGCTTTGCTGGAGAAAAGGGAACAAATATTCCATTGTTGCTGATGTTTATTAAATGATCTCTTGGGATTCGCTGCAGACGCTGCTTATACAGAAATAACGAATGGGACACCCACTTGATGCACAACACAGATCTGAACGGAGAAGCAAAATAAAAGGCTTCGAGTGACACAGGCCAGAACACGTCTGAGAACCCCCGCCTCGAATAAATCACAAAAGGCCCACTCTTCAAGCTTTCTTTGTTTTCCTTTGCTTCAAAATACGTCTTATTAACTCTGCACTCATTTGGCCTTAATTTCATCTTTCTACTTCGATAACAAAATAATACAATTTAAAATCTGTATAATCTAAAAAATACCTAGCCAAAAAATAGGAAAGAATGTTAGATTCTGTTTTCCCAGCTTTTACATGTAACTGAAAGCTTAAAAAACAAAACAAAACAAAACAAAACAAAAAAACAGGATGGTTTTCTGTCAATTTCCATTTGAGGGGCAGATGTCATTCTAGCATTGGTTAATTGCTGCCAAGACATCAGATCCATTTCTTCACATGGACAGACTTACTCCTTTTAAGCAGATCTCGTCATTTATAGTCGTTTGTTTCTTCCTCCATGGCTCACTGACTCACAGCCTAGTTTTTCATTTTGGTCTGGAACAAGATTAAGGAAATGTAGGAACCTGCCTGATAAAGAGATCTATTATATTCTGAGACAGGCTTCAAGGGTGCTTCCCCTTCGTCCAGACGCTACTGTCAAGTACAATGCACACAGAACATTGTCCATCGCTTAAGGGCACACAGAGCTAATACAGCTATGGAGATGAAGATTGTCACCTCCCGAAACATAAGACTTGCATCTCAATATTTAATTCACATGGTATCTTTTTCTCTTTTTTGTTGCCTTTCTTTGTTGCCTCATCTTCCTCAACAAACAGCAATCTTGTTTTGGTTATCACGAAGATTTATTAAGTAACTAAAATTAAGGAAGTATGTGCAAATAATTTTAGGATTTTGTGACATGGATGATGTTTGACCACTGCAGTTTTAAGGAAACTGTAGCTTCAAAATGAAAAAACTTGATGATTCTAGGTTGAAATTAGAATTTCAAAACTGAGTCAGCTCCAGTGAAGGAGAGACAAAGGGGGAGAAAAAACTTCAAGTAAAATGTTTTATTTCCATTTGTTTCCAGTGCCTTCCTGATGTGAGGGGCAAGTAGGAGGCTAATACATCTCACTTTAGCAGTACTAATTGTTTGCATTATCACAATAGTCAAATGCAGCCATATTAATCTCTCTGGTTATTAACTTGATTTTTACACATTAAGATTTAGATTTAATCCCCTGGGACCATCTATTAATGCTTTTAAAGTTGAAGGGTTTCAACAGTTTCAAGTTCTTCCCCTTCTTTTAGCTGCAGGCAGTAAAATTTGAACGTGTGTGGAGTTTTGTATTTTGCATTCCAGGGGGATTTTCAGAGACAGCTCTGTCAAGGACCATGAATCATGTTAATACATAGCAACCTCTACAGCTATTAAAATGTCTGCAACAATGTGATTATTTTAAAATGGTAAAACTAATATCACACGTGTTACTTAAAGATCAACTCTTCTTTTAAAGTCACAGACAAAATGCATTTGGAAGGGGAAAAAAATTGAAATTGCTTTTGCATGCAGCCCAAACGTGAGATGTCTAATCTACTGAGAAAGAAAACTTGCAGTTTTTACAAAATACATCTTGCTGAGCTTCAGGTCAACAAAGCATAAAATGGCAGAAAGTCCAAGATAAAAAAAGCATGAAAAGAGGTTTTTATTTCTGTTTGAACAAGTTGTAGTAACAATGACCTGCTGGAACTTTCTCTGGCTTTATGCATTCACAGTCACAGGATGATGACACCTAAGCAGAAAACGGAGCTTGGCTGGCTTTGATGAGCTGTCACTGTGGAGCCAGCATTTCAACCTGCCTTCCACTGTCTTGGGGCTCAGACTTCAGAAATGTATTAATGTTATTACCTAGGCATGTATGTAGGTAAACATTAGGCAGGATGCTGTGTGAAGTACAGAACACAAATAGGCTAAGATCACATTTTCCCATTGCTTAAAGGACTATAAATCATTTTAACTCCTTCATTTATATGTCATTAAAAAAAGTTAAGGGTACAGGATAATGTATTCTTCCTACATAATCAGCAAGTCATACCAGAGGCCAGTAATAACCTACCTCATAAGCGATCAATGTCTTTGAGATTCGCATGGTACCCTTTTAAATTTTTTTCCAAAATTTCTTTCTAAATAAAAGAAATACCACTATGTGTTACTGTGAATATTTCCTATGAGTAAGGATATTTTATGAACTTTTACATGAGAATAAACAGTCAGTTTTGACATTTGACCATAACAACTTATCAGAGTTTAAGGTAATAAATACAGCAATTTCCATTAAAAAGACATACAAGTAAAAGAGCTCTGTATTACTGCAAAATCTGAGGTGCATGCCCTTTTTTTTGACATGTCCTGAAGCACTTAGGTACATTCTGAAAGCCTTCCTTCCATCTTCTTGGGCAGAAGCTTGTCTTACCTTCAACCTACTTTCATGGAACTGACAATGCTGGTCCATGTTCATTGTCTAGTGAGTGAAAGGTTTTAAGTCATACACAGTTTCTGCTACCTGAGGGCAGTACACACATAGCGTGTCTGAAGTTCAAACTCAGCAAAGTGATCAACTTTAGAGTCTCTGGAAAAGTCACTTCTTAACATTACCTAATTCCTTGTGTTTGTATATGATGGTTGACCACTGTGAACATGAAGCCAAAATTCTAATCAGTCCTTTAGAAATTCCACTGCTATAGCTTTCAGGGAAGTCAAATTACCCAGAAACTCTACTAGTCTTTTTGAATTTTAGAATGGCGATGGGGTAAGCAAGTATAACGGATGTTCTCCTTTGTTTCAAATATCTTGTAACGTGCACACAAAGAATTCTCCAGAGAAAAAAAGAAAATTACCACTCTCCTTACTGTTTAGTGTCTGGCTGTGATTGGTTCTGAACCTTTGTCTCAGAAGAGACAAGAGAAGTTCAGAAGAAGTCATAGCACAAGCTTATGTATTTGACACAGAATGAATCTGACAAAGGCGAGAGAAAACTACCATTGCAGAGCTAGATTCTTCTTAGACAAGATCTCATGTGTCCTTCCCCCAACTTAGAAGTGTGGGCCATTTTACACATTAGAGAAGGACTGAATGAGGTGTAATCATTTGCCCAAAGTCCCCCAACTTGTAAGTGATGAAGCAGCATTTCAATTTCAAATATGTCATATTCTAAAATACATTCTCTTCCTAATAAATCATACTGCCCCAAGCTGAGGCTGAATTTTGTAGCAACTGCAACACTCAGGCAGACGGCCTTTTACACTTTCAACAGAGCTGAAGAGCATAGTGGGAACAAGCATGGGCATTTGACAAGCAGGACTCTTAGAGTTTAAGTAGACTTTGGTCTAAGGCCAGCTCTAATACTTAGCATGCAAACCTAGCCAAGTTAATAATAACAATATGAAAGAGAAGCAGAAGAGTGATAACAGCTTTTCACTGGGCAAAGATGTAATGTCAGATAAGGGACTATACACTTTACAAATGTCACAACAGCACTTGTGGTAAATATTGTTTTCTGAATTGCCACATAAACAAATGGAGGTACAGAAAGGTAAGATAGTTGCTTAGCTCCACTGGCTTCTTGTAAATTATGGATACCTTAGAATTCCCCATCTTTAAGGTAGATTCATGAGATTGTTGTGTTATTAAGTAAAACAATATATGAAAGGCTTTCAGCACTATGCCAGATAAATCATAGATGTTCAAATGTTGATTTTTCCATCTTCCTTGTTGCAAATTGAATTGTTGATCTTGTCAAAATAAGTGCTGGAATCCTAATCTCTTGACCTATGAGTATAACCACATTTGGAAATAGTTTTCTTTGTTATATTTACGAGGTTGTATCAGTGTAGGGTATGTCCCAAGCCTAATCACTTCTGAATCGCAAAAAGAAGAGATCAGACACAGAAGCAAGCACAAACTGGGGATGCCAAATACCATGTGAGAATGGCCTACAAGCCAAAGAACCAAAGAATACTTAGGGCTACCCTCAAGGAAAGAATCCTAATGGCCAAAATCCTGACTTAAATTTTTAGAGAGAATATGTTTCTACTACTTAAAGTCATCAATTTGTTGTATTTGTGTTATTGCAACACTAGCTAATTGGATACCCTTTGTCTTAGGCTGGGTTTGCTAGAGAATCAAAACAAGTAAATCATATAAACATACATAGAGAGAGATTTATGTCAAAGAAACATCTTGAACAACTGTAGAGGCTGGAACATCCCAATTCCATGGATTAGGAGAGATACTTCTCCAGATACATGGAACTGCAGGGGCTGGTGAACCCAAGATTGGCAGGCTGGACAGCAGGGCTCCACTCACAGGCCATGAAGATGGATAAATTCGAAGATCAACTGATAAACTGATAGCCGAAGTCCCAAGAACCAGAGGTCAGACAAACAGGAGGTAGCTTGCAGAGTCCAAAGTGAGCAACAACTCAGAACATAAGCTTATATTTTGATGAAGGCCACGACCCCGAGGAAACACCCTTTCAACTAACAGGCTACTCACAATAGATCCCATCATGGGAGTCATGGCCCAGCCAAGTCAACACACAACCTAAATGATCACATCCCTTAAGAATAAAGTCTACAGTAGCCTGACTGAGGACTGAAAAATTGTTCAATGTATCCCAGAAGTGCATGTCACAGAGATGAGACTGCTTAACCAACTTGCAACTCTCTCTCCCCTTACCTCAAGTCTGTCCTATTACACTGAACTGATGACCTTCACACCCAGCTTACATCACACCTAGCAAGAGATGTAGGGGTGGTGTGGGCCTCAGCCTCTTACTTGTAGTTGCATGTATGTAGGTGATAATAATAAACATTGGTTTGGAGCTTCTCTTATCCCTCTGTCTATAGGTCAGAGTAGTTAACCTCATTTGTAAGTGTGGTCCCCTGGTCTCAGCTTTAATAGATGAGTGAAAAAGAAATGTTCAAGCAAATATCTAAAATCAGCATCAGCAGATTTTATTTTTCCTACTGTAATTTAAATGAAATAATTAACAAGGTACCCTATTCTACAGTTACAGGTTGGGAACCAGGCCTATGCAAGCTCATAAAGGAGAGCGGGCAGACAGAACCCTTAAGCTTCAACCATCCTTTCCCAGATGATTGGTAAGCATTTAAATTATCGTTGTTGATTCCAGCACACAGCCACAACAGTCATTTCTCAGCTCTTATCACTCTCCTCTAAAGAAGTTCTACCCACCTTGAATTTTGTGGTTGTTCTTGTTATGTGCCCTTCACTAAAATAAATCAAGGAGTCTTCATGCACCCTAAACAGCAAAGCACTTGACTACTAGCCAAAATGTTGCTGGTTTGCAACCCTCTAGAGATACCTTGGAAGAGAGTACTGGGGATTTGTTTTTGAAAGGTCACAGCCTTGACAACCCTATACTGTAGCCCTACTCTGGGTAGGAATTTTCTTGATGGCAACTAACAATAACAACAAAATAAACAAGTAAAAACAGCCAAACCAAAGCAAGCCAACCCAACTACATTTCCTCTCCTTTCTAACCCTTTCTCTGGCTTAATGTTCTTCCTTTGTTTTTAGTTCTTTTCCAAATGAGCGAATGAGTCTCATTTCTCATTTTTAAGCTCATCTAATAAACTGAAGGAGTCCTGGTGGTACAGTGGAGCTCACTGCTAATGAAATGGTTGGCAGTTCAACTCTATCAGCCACTCCTTGAAAATCCTGTGGGGGCAGTTCTACCGTACTCTATAAGGTCTCTATGAGTCAGAATTGACTCAATGCCAACAGGTTTGGTTTGGGTTTATCAACCAAATCTCTTAATGCTATACACTCCCCAAACCTCTGCTGCTTCAAATGTATTTTACCTTTGGTTCATCACTTTATGTTTATTAAATTTATTTTATAGTCAAATCTGCAGATTTCCACATTTTATGACAATGGATTTCAAACTGAATATCTCATACTAGCAGGATCAGCAAGGCCTGGGAATTTGATAGAAATATGAATTCTGGAAGAGTACTTAGACAAGACTTACTGGTTAAGAAATTCATAGGTGAAGCCCAGGAAGCCCTGTTAAACTTTCCAGGTGATTCTGATGTGTTAAGGCAGAGAGTAAGTGTCTTTAATGAAGACTTCCTCAGGATTCTTCTCTTTGCAGTTTCTTTCAAATTCTCTTACTTCATTAACTGTCACCTAATGCTTTCTAACCTCTAACCCTTTATAGACTCACTGAAAATCCTGCTTTCACTTATCATTAAATTACTGATATAGGGTGAGTGGTGTTGTAGAAAATGCATGTAACTCAGAGATCTGGTTTTGAATAGTGATTCACTATTTTCTAGATATGTGTCATGGGCATACATACACTTTCTCAACCACAGTATCTCTACCTGCAAAATCAGAGTAATTATCCATTCTTTATTACTTTATTGTGCAGATTAAATGAAATAATCACGTAAAAGCATACATACAGTATGCAGCAGATGCTTAATAAATATTTGCTAAAATAAAATTATGATGACAGATTAATGTAAATTTTAAATACAGAAATTTGGGAGATTTCAGGGACCCTTTGGTAAAAGATTGTCATGGATTGAGTTGTGTCCCCCCAAAATGTGTTATCAATTTGGTGAGACCATGACAGCCAGCATTGTGTGATTGTCCTTCATTTTGTCATCTGATGTGATTTTCCTATGTGCTGTAAATCCTACCTCTGTAATGTTGATGAGGTAGGATACGTGGTGGTTATGTTAAGGAGGCAGAACTCAGTCTGTAAGATTGGATTGTGTCTTGAACCAGTCTCTTTTGAGATAAAAAGCAGAAGTGAGCAGGGACACGAGGACCTCACATAACCAAGAATGCAGCATCAGGAGCAGAGTATGTCCTTATGACCAGTGGCTCCTGTGTGGAGAAGGTCCTAGACCAAGAGAATACTGACAGCAAAGACCTTCTTCCAGAGCTGACAGAAAGATTTGCCTAGAGCTAGCACCCGGAATTCAGACTTTTAGCCAACTAGACTGAGAGAATAAACTTTCAGTTATTAAAGCCTTCTACTGGTGGTATTTCTGTTACAGCAACACTAGAATAATCGAGACAAAGATGTATTTTAAAAGAAAAAGTATTAGATGCTCATTTAGATATGTAATGTATCTTAACGATTTCAGAAGAGCCATAAAGTTCACTGGGTCAATTAGCCATACCTTTTCAAATTATTAAATATATTTTTATATGATATCTCAGTAATTTGTACTCTTTTCCACAAGGAATTTACGTAATCTGTTTTTGTCTCATGAGAGACACAAACTAGCAGAAATAGGAAAAGAAACTTTACTTGGTACTGCTTCTTCCATTTTCATAAAAGTGAACCTAAATGAAATGGATTACAATAGGAAAGATTTAAAATCTATAATAGAATAAATTGAACTCCTTAATCTCCATACACTTAGCTTCCAACTTCCTAAAAATAATAATAACACCAAAGCATTTGCCATCAAGCCAATTCTGAGTCATGGAGACCTCATGTGCTTCAAAGTAGAATTATACTCCGTGGGATTTTCTAAGGTGTGACTTTTTGGAATCCAATTTCAAGATCTTTCTTCTGAAGTGTGTCTGAGTGAGTTTGAACTCCTGAATACTTAACCATTTGCTTCAGCCAAGACTTCCCACTTTCATCAGTCTACCTTAAGAGGGTCTTTTATTTTTGGTATTCATCGATTGGAAAGAAGCCTGGGAGAGGCAAAGGAAGGCAAGATGTTGAAGTAGTCAGTTGCTTCACGTATTCCTTCTTACAACAAAGACTCCCAAAATAAGTCAGTTAATTAAATATAACCATCTAGGAGGCCTGAACATCAAGGATAAAGCTGAGGAGTCAGACTAAGCAGCATGGGGAAGGAGAGGCAGTTCAGAAATAGGATTTGCCAGATGTAACCTGGCTGGCACCCTGAAGGCTGGATTGGCTGGCATACATGCAGGCTGAGGCAAGTGCCAGTGCTCAGGATGCATGTTCCACACCTGAGAGAAACCAGGTGGCAGGAAGTCTTCACAAGCCTCTAGAACAAGGGAGTAGAGATGCTGAATCTGTAAAAGTTAAGTGCAAGTGTTCAACCTATTGCATGGGATCAAAAAAATCTTCCCTGCTCTGGCAAGTACCTCTCTCCTATTAACCCAGACACTCCCCACTCTGCTCCAGCCCTGGCTTAACTTCAGTGATTGCCTCACCTCCTGGTCCATTGTGAATCCTGAGAGATCCCCTGGCTATGAGAGGGAACAAATTAACAAACAAGAAAAAATAATCTACAAGCTCCCCTAAGCTAAGAACTCAGGGCAGGTACAACCCCTTTGTCTAGGAACAGTCATAAGAAGTCCACAGACTTAGAATGCCTTTCACCTCTGCCTAGTCCTATGAGGACTCATTTCAACAGCATAGACCCTTATTAGCATAGTAGAACAGGATACATATCTGAAGCCTATTTTCAACTGCAGCAGCTAAGCGGGAGTGGCAAGTTTGTGACATTTGACGTTGCCCTACCTATTAAGCCAAGGATTCACCTACCCACATCAGGGTCATGAGGATAGTGGCTCCACCCACTCCAGATGGCTATATGTGACACAGGTCCAAGAATAAGTGGTGCCTTCTAGTCCTTACAGCCAACAGCACTGGGTACTCAAAGTCTACCAACCTACATGCTCTAGGGAACAAGAACACACCTTCCACCCAAGTGCTCAGGGACAGCTGTCAGCCCCCTGCCTTGTTCCACACATGAACCCCTACTGTAGTCAGACACATGTGCCTGCTCCAATCACCCTTACATAGCCCTGCCCCCCAGGACTATAGGTGA
Source organism: Heterohyrax brucei (assembly GCA_028571685.1). Lineage (NCBI taxonomy): Eukaryota > Metazoa > Chordata > Mammalia > Hyracoidea > Procaviidae > Heterohyrax > Heterohyrax brucei. The sequence continues at coordinate 26,129,925 of CM053152.1, forward strand.
GAACCAGCACCACAGGCTTGGTGTCTGATGACCTGGACAACTGAGCTGAATCCACACAAGTAAAGTAAGCAGACTCCTTGAGCTCGCATACATTTTAGCAGGTCTAAACCCCTGATGACAGTACATGAGAAGTTCAAAGATGCTAATAATCAAAGTAGCTCATATTCCCAGAGTACTTGGGCATATCAAAACAGAGCAAAATAGAATAAAACAAAACAAAAAGCTGTGACAGAGTAGGCAAACATACAATAAATAAATATAATAGTTCATTGATGTCTCAGAGATAATAGTCAATCTCATATCACATAAAGAAGCAGGTCAAGGTGGCTCCAACAAGTGACCAAAAACAAAGAACCAAGAAACCTTCCAGAGAAAAATTACCAAAAAGTTAGAAATAAAAAGTTGAAGGTACAGAACTCTTTGGGAGATTAGGCAAAACCGAGGGAAACACAGACAAAGAAACACAGGAATTAACACAGAAAATCATTGGAGCAGAAATGAGACAATGGAAGTCAGAATTATCAAGGCTGAAGATCAAGGACTTGGCACCAAGTTATTGTAGGAAAGACAAGATTTAAAAAGAAATTAAAGCAAGAAATTCTAAGAATTATATGGAACTTTATAAAGAGGAATAACTCACAAATGACTGGAGTATCAGAACGTGGTAGGAGGGGAGATGGAGATAATAGGAAATACAGAGAGAATTGTGGAAAATTTGTTGGTAGAAAACTACCAACAAAGATAAGAAGATAAAGATAAGATAAGAAGACATCTATCTAAGAAGTGCATTAAATCCCGCGCAAGGTAGATCCCAAAAGAAAGTTACTAAGACGTATTATAACTGCCAGACAAAGAATTGTATAGTCAACAAAACTGTCTTTCGAAAATGATAGAGAAATTGATGTGTTTTCAGATAAAAATTAAGCCAGCTTGTAAAAAATAAACAAAATTGAAAGAAATACTGTTTTAGTCAGCTAGTACCTCTCTAACAGAAATACCACAGAGTGGATGGCTTTAATAAAGGAAGGTTTATTCTTACACGGTCCGGTAGGTTGCAAGTCCATATTCAGGGTGTCCGCTCCAGGGAAGGGCTTTCCCCTTGTTGGCTCTGGAGGAAAGTCCGGTATTCCATCAGTCTTTGTCCAGGAAGCATCTTGGTGCAGGAACCTCAGGTTTGAAGGACACGCTCTTCTCCTGGTGCAGATTTCTTGATGGTGCAAGGTTCCAAATTCTCCTTGTTTCTCTTTCCTTTTATCCCTTACAGGTTGAAAGGATTAAGGGTTGGGCAAGCCATACTCTGGGGAAACTCCCCCTACAGCAGAGCAGGGAAGTAATCTTACACAGGAATTTACAGCCCCACCCTAATCCTTTAACATACAGTTTAGTGAAACCACACATTTTTGGGGGGACACAATTCAACCCATGACAAATACTAAAAGGATGCTCCAGTTAGAAAATCTATAAGATCAGATAATAACTCAAGACTATAACACAGCACAAAACAACCAAATATCAGTCCAGATAGGGAAGTCACACCTACAGACACACACATACAAAGAAAGCTAAAACATCAATTTGTAAAATATGATGACATTAAAACAAAAAAGAGGAAATAAAAATGTAGTCACAGAACTTTCATATGGAGAGGAAATCAAGGTGATATATAGAAACAAAAGGTTGGCTTAAACTTAGAAAAAATAGGGGTAAATACTAATGTAACCACAAAGGAAACTATTAGTCCTGTACACCAAAATAAAAAACAAGAGAAATATAAAGATGAAGCAAATACAAAATGAACAGCAATGAATAAGATGAAAAGAAAATAAAGAAAAATGACTCAGCAAAGAAAGTTAAGTTGAATAAAGAAACTGCCACCAACACACACAAAAGACTTCAAAATGACAACATTTAACTTATGCCTATTAATAACTACACTGAATGTAAATGCACTAATAAAGAGACAGAGTGGCAGAATGAATTAAAAAAAAACACACAGTCCATCTACATGCTGCCTCCAAGAGAAATATCTTAAACTTGAAAACACAAACAAACTGAAACTCAAAGGACAGAAAAAATATGTATCAAGAAAGCAACAATCAAAAAAGAGCCACAATGGCAATATTAATCTCTGACAAAATAGACTTTAAAGCAAAATCCATCACAAAGGATGAGGAAGGGCATTATAAAATGACCAAAGAGTCAACATTCCGGGAGGATATAACCATAATAAATATTTTTGCACTCAACATTGGGAGTCCTACAAACACAAAACAGATTCTAATAGCTTTGAAAAGAGAAATAGACAGCTCCACAATAATGTCAGTAGACTTGAACACATCACTTTTGGTGAAGTACAGAATGCCCAGAAAGAGGCTCAGTACAGACATGGAAGATCCAAATGCCACAATCATCCAACTTGATCTCACAGACATACATAGAACAGTCCACCCAACAACACTTAAGTATACTTTCTTTCCAATGCACATAAAACATTTTTCAGAATAGAACACATATTAGGATGTACAGCAAAGGTTAGCAGAATATGAAGCACTGAAATGTTACAAAATATTTTTACTGTCTATAAAGCCATAAAAATATAAATCAATAACAGAAAAGACAAGGAAAAAATTCAAACCATGAAACGAAACACTTTGCTCAAAAACTACTGTGTTGTAAAAGAAATCAAGGATAGAGTAAGGAAATTCACAGAATCAAATTAGAATGAAAATGCATCATACCAGAACATTTGGGAACAGCAAAAGCGGTGCTCAGAGGTTAATTTGTAGCAATAAATGCACACATCCAAGAGAAGAAGAGAAGAAAACATTAACTGTACAAATAGAAAGATAGCAGCAAAAGAAGCCCATGGTCACCAGAGGAAAGAAAATAATAAAATTTAGAGGAGAATTAAATGAAATGGAGAATATAAAATCAACTGAAGAGTTAACAAGACCAAAAGCTGTTTCTTTGTAAAGATCAACAAAATCCATAAACCAATGGCCAAACTGATGAAAGAAAAACAGGCAAGAAGGCAAATAACCTGAATGAGAAATAAGATGAGTGGTTTCACAACAGGCCCAGTTGAAATTAAAAGAATCATAACAGAATACTGTTAAAACAACAACAACACAGCCTCTCCAGCATTTGTTGTTTTGTGTTTTTTGGATCATGGCCAATCTTGTTGGAGTGAGATGGTATCTCATTGTTGTCTTGATTTGAATTTCTTTAATAACTAAAGATCGTGAACATGACTGCATGTGTTTTTTTGGCTGCCTGGATCTCGTCTTTAGTGAAATGTCTGTCCATCTCCTTTGCCCATCGCTTAATTGGATGATTTATCATCTTCTTATTGATATTTTGTAGTATCTTATAGATTATGGAGATCAGCTGTCCGTCTCACATAGAGTTGCCTGATGCTGCCCTTGGCCATAAAAACGAAGATCCACTCTTTGGACACGAATGGATTGGACTTGGCAATGCAGAGTGACCATAATTTGTATGCACTTTATGGTTCCATACATCTGTAAGATATCAGCCTGCTACGGCACTTGGCTTGGCTGGACCTCTGGTTGGAGGAAGGAGAGTGGTTGGAGAGGAGGGGAAAGGAGACTGTTGGGAGGATGAGATACATATGGAGCAGAGAGGACTAGTGTGCTGTCACCGGACAGGGAGAGCAGTGGAAGCTGCATATAGGTGGGCATGTAAATTTATACAGGAATGTATATTTTCACTCAGTCATATTAGAAAAAACAATTTTTTTTTTAAAAAAAAAACAAGGGTGGCAAGACTATGCCTCACCTACTTTGGACATGTTATCAGGAGTGATAAGTCCCTGGAGAGTGCCATCGTGCTTGGTAAAGTAGTGGGTCAGTGAAAAAGAGGAAAATCCTCAGTGAGATGAATTGACATAGCCGCTGCAACGATGATCTCAAGCTTAGTAACAGTTGTGAGGATGGCACAGGATCGGGTAGTGTTGTGTTGTCTATAGGGTCGCTATGAGTTGGAATCAACTCAATGGCACCTAGCAGCAAAAATGGTCAATGTCACTGAATTGTACGTGTAGGAATTGTTGAATTGAAGTATGTTTTGTTGTGTATATTTTCACCACAATTCTTTTTTTTTTTAAAAAAAAAAAAACACCATCATCTTGCTTCACATAATATCCTTAAAGACTTGGTGTACCAATGCATAGTCTGGGGAGCATGACTGAAAAGAGGCAGTCCAAGTAATAGGAAAGAGTTGCACTTACCCAGACTAGTGATAGTAAATTGTGAGATGAAGAGAAGGATGAGTTGGACATCTACCATATTTTTGCAAACAACACACCCACATAAATAATGTGTACATGCATACAGTGCCTGGAAATGACAGAATTATGTAAACAAACAAAAAATTTCTGGCATAATGTGCCCAGACGTATACTACACAGGTCTCTTGACATTTACAGAAGTGATTTTTGGCTCCGTGTACCCTCATTCACTAGTCAAAAAATGTTATTCTTGATCATACTTGTATAATAAAGGTATAAGCCATGATCAAAAGTCGTGGGTTGAGTTTGGTAGTACACCAGTAACTGGAAAATAAACAGTTGAAACTGCATTTCTTTCTATTAATTTGATCTAATAATTATATCCCTGTCACTTTTGCGTCATCAGAACCTTGAACACACTGAAGCTTGCCCATAAATCATGTGCTATCATTTGGAAGCATAAACAAAGCAAAGTCTGCACTGTCATAAGGCATTCAGTAGCTTTTATTTGGAATCTCAGTTCTATCTGCATTGCCATAATTATTGCAGTCATCTTCCTACTTTGGCTTTTAACTGGAGAATTAAACAAAGAAAAACTGATAGATGATTGCTTGTAGCTCAACAGTTGAAAGCAGAAAGTATTATAATGTCATCTTAAGTGAAACCAGTAAACTATGTTAGTTTTGCTCGTTTTATAACCAAATTTTGTCTTATTAGTGCCAATATCGTTGATCAGTGATCATAAATCACCTTAGTCATATGCTTCTCAGGATATAAAAAGATGCTTCTTGTACACTTCACATTTCAATTTTGCAATCTCTTTACTGGAACTAACCAGTTATCAATCATATTGTACCCATTTTTCAGTTTATAAATCTAAATCTGAGAACTCTTTAGGATCATGGCAGGGATTCAATGGAAGTCTTACGTGACTGACTTCAGACTGAAAGTGCATTGTGAGGGCAGAAGAAATAAGCAACAGAAATGTAGTGAGAGAGTTTGAGGTTGGAGAGTCATTCATTCTAGAATGGAGAAAGGAGAAAACGGACCTAGAGAAAATGGGCCCTCAAAAACCTGCACATCATGAGCCCAAAGCAAAATAGTCTGAGCTGGAGAAAAAAAAAAGAAAGAATGTATCATTTTTCCAAGGAAATGAAATCAAACTGTCTCTACTGTCATAATTCAGATCACAGTGAGGCTTCTCACAAAAGAGAGGGGAATTTCAGATTTTAAGTTGGGTTTCACTCTGATTTCTAAATTCGTGAAAGGAATGGCTTTTCCATGAGAATGAGAATGATGATAATGAATGAATGAAAATGCAGTTTCTTGTGGTGACTGCTGATTGATTTCAAAGCCATTGATTACTGTTATGGATTATACTGTATTCCCTCCAAATGCATGTCAACTTGGCTAAGCCTTGATTCCCAGCATTGTATAGTCATCTAGTGCTCTGTAACCTCATGTGATTATCCTCTAAGTTGTAAACTCTAATCTCTAAGATGTTAATGAGACAGGATTAGAGGCAGTTACGTTAACGAGGCAGGACTCAAGCTACATGATTAGGTTGTCTCTTAAGTCAACCTCTTTCAAGCAAAGAGAAAATGGACCTTATTACCACCAAGCAAGAAGAGCCAGGAAGGGGCCAGTGAATGGGACCCTGGGTCCTGGCACTGAGAAGCTCATAGACCAGGGGAAGACTGATGTCAAGGACCTTCTCCCAGAGCTGACAGAGAAAGACTTCCCCTGGAGCTGGCAGTCTGAAGTCAAACTTCTAGCCTTCTAAACTGTGAGAGAATTAACTTCTGTTTGTTCAAGGCATCCACTTAGGGTATTTCTGTAAGAGCAGTTTTAGATAACTAAAGCAATCATCAAAAATTATGTTTCAGTTTAAGATTCATGAAAGCAATATAAAATGAATATCACCTTGTTCTTGTAGTTTTAGGTCTAGAATTATTTCTTACTAATTTCTAACTCTTGGTACATTCAGTTTCTTTGGCTTCAATATGGCATCTGATTTCCATCATGGGTCTATTTGGTTCACCATTGGTTGCATTTGGTTTAGGAAAATAACTACCTTAAATAAAATTTCCATGAGGTCGGTTTTATCCTGGTGACATGGAAAATCTTTCAGACAGAAAAAAAAAATCAAAATTGAAGTCAGTAACAAATAAAAAAATTGATAAAGCATGTTTATGAAAATAAGCAGTTTATAGAGTTTCTAAAAGAACTGTTATAAACTTCTTTTGCTAGAAACATGGTAAATTACCTCTTTTTCCCTCCTCTCCACTTATACTTTTCTAAATGAGTCAGTTTATAGTCTCAACTGCTTTTCTCCTACCCCACTCAAAATCTGAAATGATTTATGCTAAAAAAAAAAAGGGCAAGTACACCAGTGTTCACTGCAGCACTTTTCATAATAGCCAAAAGGTGGAAACAACCTCAATTTCCATCAACAGATGAATGAATAAACAAAATATGATATACACATACCGTAGTATATTACTCTGATGTATGCCATAACATGAGTGGATCTGGAAAACATTCTACTTTAGTGAAATAAGTCAGCTACAAAGGACAAATATGATCTCACATATATGAAATAAGCAAATACATAAAACCAAAGATTATTGGTGGTTACTAGGAGTAGAAGGGAGAGAAGAAATGCAAGCTTTTGCTCTGGGAACACTGAGTTTATGTTAATGATGCTGGAATAATTTGCAAAAAGATAGCTATAATGGTTGCAAACATGAAGACTATAATCAATGTCTTCAAATTTTGCACTTAGAAATTATTGTTGGTGAATGTTTTGTTTGGCGTATTTTCACCAAAATAAATTTCTTAACTAGAAAAGGAACATGACACTCAGTTATTCAGCATGAGATAAAAGCAGACACCAAGAAATAAAAACGAAGACAAAATTATATTAAAAAAAAATCCACATCGACACCAACTATGGCTTTTGAGAAACTAGCTTAGCACTGAGTTCAAATCTATCCATATATTCACTTATTTACACTTCCTTGGAAGTAATACACAGAGTCATTTTTACCAGAAAGAACTAGTCGATGTTCACCCATTTGAAGAAGTAGCATATAATCAGGAACTAGTGGTACTGAAGGAAGAAGTCAAAGCTGCATTGAAGGCATTAGTAAAAAACAAGGCTCCAGAAATCGATGGAATATCAATTAAGATATTTCAACAACTAGATGCAGTACTAGAAGTGCTCACTCATCTATGCCAGGAAATTTGGAGGACAGCTACCTGGCCAACCAACTGGGAGAGATCTGTATTTATGCCCACTCCGCAGAAAGGTGGTCCAACAGAATGTGGAAATTACTGAACAATGTCACTGATAGCATACACAAGTAAAATTTACTGCAGATCATTAAAAAGTGACTACAACACTGTATTGACAAGAAACTGCCAAAAATTCAAGCTGGGTTCAGAAAAAGACGTGGAACCAGGGATATCATTGCTGATGTCAGAAGTATCTTGATTGAAAGCAAAGAATACCAGAAAGATGTTTATTTTTGTTTCACTGACTATGCAAAAGCATTAGACTGTGTACATCATACTAAACTATGGCTAACGTTGCAGAGAATGGGAATTCCAGAACACCTAATTGTGCTCTTAAGCAATCTGTATATGGATCAAGAAGCAGTTATGCAAAAAGAACAAAAGAATGCTGCATAGTTTAAAGTCACCTTTCACCATACATTTTTAATCTGTATGCCAAGCAAACAATCCAAGAAGCTAGATTATATGAAATACATGAGGTATCAGGATTGGAGGACAACTCATTCACAACCTGAGTTACACAGATGACACCACCTTACTTGCTGGAAAGATTTCAGACACTTATTGATGAAGGTCAAGGATCACAGCCTTCAGTATGGATTGTACCTCAACATCAGTAAAACAAAAATCCTCACAACTGGACCAGTAAGCAGCATTGTTATAAATGGAGAAAAGATTGAGGTTGTCAAGGACTTCATTTTACTTGGGTCCACAATCAACACCCATGGAAGCAGCAGTCAAGTAATCAAAAGACACATTGCATTGGGAAAATACGCTGCAAAGGACCTCTTTAAGGCATTAAAAACTAAGATGTCACCTTGAAGACTGAAACGCACCCTACCCAAGCCATGGTATTTTCAGTCTCATCACACGCATGTGAAGGTTGGACCATGGACAAAGAAGACAGAAGAAGAATTGATGCCTTTGAATTGTGGCATTGGAGAGGAATTTTGAATGTACCATTGACTGCCAAAAGAACCAACAGATCTGTTCTGGAAGAAGTACAACCTCCTTGGAAGCAAAGAAGGTACTGCTTCTTACATACTTTGGCCATGTTGTCAGGAAGGATCAGTCCCTGGAGAAGGACACTGTGCTTGGTAGAGTAGAGGGTCAGCAAAAAAGAGGAAGATTGTCAAAGAGATGGATTGACACAGTGGCTGCAACAATGAGCTTAAGAATAAAAACGATTGTGAATAAGGAGCAAGACTGGGCAGTGTATCATTCTGTTGTTCATAGCGTCACTATGAGTCAGAACCGACTTGACAGTACCTAACAGCGACAACAACACTTCCTTACATGCTTAAAAGGAAGAAGCTAAGTCCCCAGTTCTTTACAGCACTAGCATCTCTATGTGTGTTGTCACTGTGAATCCTGGAGTTGCTACAGATCTATGACTTCAAGGTAAAGGACTAGAAACAGCAGAACAGAACATGTTACTGAGCCTGGGAAAGTTCTTATCTTCTAATGCTAGAAGAATGAGGGTGACTAATAAAGACAACCTCAATCTTTTCTCCATTTATAACAATGCTGCTTACTGGTCCAGTTGTGAGGATTTTTGTTTTACTGATGTTGAGGTACAATCCATACTGAAGGCTGTGATCCTTGACCTTCATCAATAAGTGTCTGAAATCTTTCCAGCAAGTAAGGTGGTGTCATCTGTCCTAATAAAGACTTGATAAATCAAAGAAGAATCACGAGCTTCAAAACTATAGAGCTATTCCATTTTTAATAACCAAGGTAAGAATTATTTCTCTTTGTGTAAACTAAAACTATAAAGAAAATAACTAAATCTATTCCATTTTGAGGAGTCTCTGGATAATACAAATGGTTAATGTATTTAACTGATAACCGAATGTTAGAAGTTCAAGTCCACTCAGAGGGTCCTCAGAAGGAAGGCTTGACATTGACTTCTGGAAAGTCAGCCTTTGAAAACCTTGTGGAGTACAGCTCTGTTAGGACACACGTTGGGTTGGAATAGGCTCTATGGCAATTGACTTTTTTTCCTAGTTCTAGTCTGAATTGCCAAACATGTAACTGTAACCTGGGCAAGACGGGTTGGAGGTGTTCTAAGTCTGCCATAAACTGCCCTCAGATAATCAGATTTAGAATGCATCATTATAAACATAGCAACAGGAGTCTCAGGGTTTTATGATTTATCAACACACATTTAACAAGAGTGTGAGGAAGTGTGGCAGGGGAAGGAAAAGAAAATTTAATCACGATCCCAGGATTTACTTGTCCTTCCAGATTCACTGTGCATTCTACAATCTCACCTGTCATTTTGTGCTACTGTTCAAGGTAGAACATGTCTTTATAGGTAGAATACGAGATACACAGCTTTGTACTCAGGCGCAGTGGTGTAAACCCTCAGACATATCTCAGTGGGATTTAAAGGAAGGAAAATATTGCCATCTAACTCTTACCTAGAAGATCAAATTTTTAATTAGGGCCTTGCACTGCATCCTTCATTTTCCTTTGTAAGCTTCCAAAAGGCTTAACTGTCAGCTAGTTTATGTGATGATTTCCTAGCTTTTGGTATTTTCTTTTCTCTTTGGCAACTTTTTGTTTGTTTTGTTTTTTCTTTTACCTTGAGGAGTATATCCATGTACTTCCATCAAGATATTTTAAAAAATTATCAGATTCCTGACAGACACACTGTATAGCTTTTAAAAGTCATGTAACATACACGTAGATTTTTCTGACTCCACTGAGTTAGAATATTTTTGTTTTGGGATCTAAGATAGTCTGTCTCCCCCTTGCCCATTCGTTAAATGCAGAAATCAAACTCAATGACTCTAGCATACACGAGACAGTGCTCACTGCAGTCTTGTGTGCTAAGAAGTCCATGACACTAGACAGAAGGGCTCAGTGAGTACAAGGGCACTTCACTGCATGGACATTTGTTTTTCAGAGAGAAGGCTCATTACAGCCCACCCTGTTCACAATCACTGAGCTAGCTTTTAGAAACCTGATGATCAAGCAGTATCTTACTGAAAAACAATGGCACTACCCAAATTGCCATCCTGACATGAGGAAACATAGTTAAATAATGGAAAGGTTGCAACCTCTAGAAGATCAACAGCTTCAAGCTTTCTAGAAACTATTACAGCTGTAACTCAGGGCAAATTATACATTGTTATGGTACAAACTGAGTAAAATACTGTTGTCGTAGTCATCTAGTACTGCTATTACAGAGGTACTACAAGTGGATGATTTTAAAAAGGGCAATCTACTTTGTCACAGTCTGGTAGGCTGCAAGTCCAAATTCAGGGCATCAGCTTCAGGGGAAGTCATTCTCTGTTGGCCGTAGAAGGTCTTTGTCATCAATATTCCCTCTGACTGGGAGCTTCTGAGGCACAGTGATGCTGGATCCTTTCCAAAAAAGCACTCTGCTCTCAACCCTAGTTTTTGGTGGAAGAGGTCCCACCTCTCTGCTTGCTTCCCCTTCCTTTATGTCCCAAGAGATTTCCTCAAGGCATAATACAAGCCTACCCATTGAGTCCTGCCTGAGAAGCTGGTGTTAAAAGAATGAGAATTGGAGTAAGCCACTCTTCAGTCATCCGAAGGTGAGAGAGACAACAGACAGACACTGAAAGAGTTTTTCAAATGCTTTGTTTATTTTCACATTTGTTGAACAAGCAATGTAACTTAGAGTCTGAATCACTAAATGCCAACTGAAAGTTGAGGACACAAACAGTCTTTCTGTTTCTGCAAGGTGTAATTGGTCTTCAATACAGAAAAGGTTGAAGGAAACCTGATACCATTTAACAACTTGGGATACGAGTATAAGAGTAGAGCAAGAAATAAGAAAGCCCCTTAGGCAGAACAACCAAGTTCTCAAGAAGGGCCATGGTAGCAGAGGTAGACGCCAGCTGGTAGAGAGTACCTTCTAGCATGCGGAGGCATGTGAGAAGTGTATCCATGTAGCTTCACGGGCTGGTATAATGAGAAGACTGTGAACTTTAATAACACAAGTGGATCCTGTGAACCAAGAGCAGACAGACATTGATGTCAACAGGGTCATATTCACACTTACAGGCTAGTGGGGTTTTGAGACATTCACATGACATGCAATGAGGAGGATGATACTTGAGCATCTCAGTAACGATTAATGAGACAACGCCTGTGAAAATTCTAGCACAGCACCAGGTATGCAGTAAACATTTCCTTTCTAAGCTTGACCTTACTTAAGAGGCTTTCAAAATATTTGTCTAGAATATTCATCGTTTCTATGATAAGTTGTTGATACATGCATCTAATCTTTTTTACATTATGGAAACATAGGAGTAAATGATTTCCTTTCTAATTTAAGAATGCTTATTATTTCAGCAGGTATCAAATAGCTCAGAAATAAATAAATGAAACATTTGAAGGTCTAGAGAATCTTTCAGTGGTTAAGAAAGTGTGGCGTAGATGAAATAATACTTTACTGCTCCTGGAGGTGTGTACTTTGCACCCATGGGTGACTATATTAACCCTAAAGGAAATGTTTAGAAGATAAGTGGAAACAAACAGCACAGTCTCTAAGGTCACACACACATCAAAGGCTTGGTATAAAAGACCTCTATGGCATTATATTACATGATATTTCACTAAGTGCTTATTACACTCAGAAAAAGCAGGTTCAGTTTTTTACATGATGCAAGATAACAGCCCTGTTTGGGCTGCTTTGAAAGTTATTGATGTGTTTCAATTACCCCCAAGTGTCTTTTTTACACTTGATTTCTAATACCTGGAAGTTGTCCAATTCTAGATCAGGGCAGAGATGGCAAATGCCTTACCTCCTGTGTTTGTACATGCAGACATCACTAATCAATCATTGCTCTTTTCTGTTGAGTCACCCTCTTAACACAATGTTATAAGCAGTCATTTCCAATAGAAGGAGATAAAACCATTTTTCTCCTGTTAATGTTTTGCTTTTTGTGTGAAAATGCACATATTTGAGGAAGAGTAAAATTTTAAGTTATCAATCACTGACAACTAAATGTTAGGAAAAAAATCGAAAGCAACATTTGCTCAGGCATTACGAGAGAGAACTCAAGGGCTCTGCAATGGGGGAAGGAAAGCAGAGGAATCTAGGGGCTCCCTGAAGATACACTTCACCTACTTAACAATTTTGCCTAAGGCCAGTGCTGCCAAAAGGACCAGTTCTCTCCAGGGCATCTATTTCAGCCATTTACCATCAAATAAAAGTTACAACTGGCATATGAGTTCCTAGGCCAAGGGCATTTTATTTTTTTGAAATTTTAAAGTACTTGTTGGGTAAACTACTTTAAAAATTCAAGAGCCATAAAAAAATCCCAGAACCAGAAAGAACAACGTAGAGGAATATGAGCATGGTGATCCTTACTACAGCAGGGGCTCTGTGTCTGTGCATCATGTGTGCACAGGGGCTACCGGGCTATGCTTGTAAATTGCTATATACTTGCATAATTACCAGTTATCTATAATACTTTGGCAAGCCAACAGGTAAAAGAAGACAGGATGAAATGCTATTAAAAAAGAAATTATAGGATTTGAGCTTCTGGCCAAAGTGGAGTAACAGGGACTAAATTTACTGTCCCAACAGAAACAACAACAACAAAATGAACACAATATATGAAACAATAGTTTGTAAGACACTGGACAGAAGTCAAGAAAGGGTCATGACACTGAGAAGTGGTACACAAGTGAGGGGAGCCTACAATACCCCTATTTTGCTGTCCTGAGATTGTTTATGGATTATGGTGCAGCGAGCAGGAGCCCAGACAGAGGTCAGAAGACTTTCTGAGGTGAGGAGACAGACATGGTGGCCCAGGGAGAACAAAGTAGCTACCATTCAAAAGACAGAGAACAGGATTTTCCCAGGTTAGGAACATTCAACTTACATCACTGCTATGAGCCACCACCCAAAGCCTCTTGTATTAAAAATCTGAGGTGCTTGCAATGCTTTGTAATAACAAAGAGATACTGCTTTGCAACGTGTGTCAAAACATTATTATTGTGTTAAAAATGTTTTATTGTATCTGGAAGTATTTCTTTAATGTTTTTATGAATAGAAAGGTACACTATATGCTACACATGCTAAGACATTTGACTAACTGATGTTAGATGCAGACTATGCCTAACTGTGTGTACATACAAATTTGACTTAAAGATAGATTTAGGAATGGAACTCTTGGATAATCTGAGGACTGCCTCTACTGGAGAGGAGAGATATACAGAGAGAGAAAACTCCAGAGATCTATAGAAGATATCCCTGAAGTACTCAGCTGAGCAACGAGCCATTGCCATCAAGTTGATCCTGACTCATAACAACCCCATGGGACAGAGTAGAATTGCCCCATAGTGTTTCTTAGAAGCACTTGGTGGATTCAAACTGTCAGCCTTTTGTTTAGCAGCCAAACTCTTAACCACTATACTGTCAGGGTTTACACTGACTGTCATTGGCATGAGAAAACACTTCAAGAGCCTGAGAGAAGATTACCCAAAAGGATTGGAACAGTTTCTTAATCTTGACACTACTGATGGTTTGGGTTGCTTGATTCTTTGTTAGGAGATGAGAAGTAGTTTTGTTGACTGTAGGTTGTCTAACAATACTCCTGACTTTTTAGATGCCAGTAGCACTACCCCCCATCCCATGATGATAACGAAAAATGTCTCTTCTGTTGCCATCGAGTCAATGCCAACTCATAGGGACCCAAATGCTCTTCGGAGACATTTGCTTCTATAGGACATCTCAATTAACAACCACTGGATTAAAGTATGTGCAACACCCAGGCAGGGCTGGGAATACAGCCTGTTCTGATGAGCCAGACTAAAAACCTCTAATGTAATCAAACATTGGGTAGAGTACACAGAGGGTTTTACCTCAGAGAGGAATAAATATCTCTAGACTGAGCACAGCTCCAGTCCTACATAACAAATATTAAAATCAAGGACTGAGGTGATTACGTTTTTTTTTTTTTTTCTGCTACAACAAAGTTCAAGGATATAGTTACAGGAATACAAAAATATCTAATGCTCAACAAGGTAAAATTTTGAATGCTGAAATCTAATAGAAATTATCAGGATTAAAAGCAGAAAAATACAATTTATAATGAGAAAATACATCTATCAGTTGAGAATGATCCAAAACTGATATAATGATCAATTAGCAGACTGGAACATTAAAATGGTTACTACATTTTTATACCATATGATCAAAAAGTTTGTTTTTCAGTGATGAGATAAAAATGTTTTATTCAATAATCAAAAAGTTAAGTACAGACATTGGAGATGTATATAAATGCCAACTTAAACCTCGAAAGGTGAATGCGAAATTAAAAACTACACTGGGTGAGATTTGGGGCAGATATTGGAAAGGAAAAGATTTGTGAACCTGATGACATAGCAATGAAAATACAGCAGTAAAAGAGAATTTTTAAAATTGAACAGAGCATCAATGAGTTGTTGAAAAATGTTTTTCAAATTTGATGATCCAAAAAGCTCAAAAACCCTAAGCACAGGAAACAAAGTAAAATACACCAAGACACATTATAATCAACGTGTTTGAAACTGAAATAATAGTAATAATAACAATAATAGTGCAGAAGAACAAGAGTATGGATTACAACAGTTTTTTTCATTATAAGCCAAACAGGAGAAAAGATAACAGAGCAAGATATTTAAAGTACTGAAAGGAAAAAAGAATTGCCAATTCAGAATTCTATACCCAACAAAAAAATCTTTCAAAAGTAAAGATAAAATAAATGCATTTCAGAAATATGAAAACTGCAAGAATCCATCACTAGCACACATACACTATAAGAAATGTTAAAGGGAGCCTTTTACACAGAAGGAAAATACCATTTAGAAATATGAATATCTACAATGGAGTGAAGAACACAGGAAATGGTGACTACCTCAGTAGACACATAAAATTTTTTCTTACTATTTAAATCTCTATAAAAACAATTGACTATTGATTTAAAAATCTTAAAATGCAATGCAGGGTTTATAGCACATGGAAGGGCAAAGCATGTAATATCAATAGCAAAAAGATCAGAAGAGGATAAATAAAAATATACTATTTTAAGGTTTTTACACTATATGTGAAGTGATAGATTATCACTTAAAAGAAGATGATATGCAATAAAAGCCCAGTAGCAATAACTAAATAATGAAACAAAGAGTTGTGAGTACTAAGTGAACAGAAGCAATGCAATGGATCATAAGAAGCAAAAATCCTTAAGTATCATAAACGAAGCCAGAAAAACAGTAAAAGAAAATGAGGACAAGAAGGGGACAAGAATGAAAAGGAAATAGCAAGATGCTTCTGCCAGTTAGTGATTTATTGACTCTCAGTATTGGAAAAAAAGATTTGAACAGACTCTTCAGCAAAGAAGATATATGGTGTCAGATTAAAAAAAATAAAAAGATTCTTAAAAGTCATTAGTCATGTTAAAACTTAAAATTAAAATAAAAGGAAATACCAGCTATTACTCTTTCATGTACTCTAGGAAATATATGCCTGTATTACATTTTCTACCCCTAGAAGTTAATCGGAGCTGGTTGTACAATGGTTAAGAGCTTGACTGCTAACCAAAAAGTCCACAGTTCAAATCCACCATCTGCTTCTTAGAAACCCTGTGGGACAGTTTACTCTGCCCTACAGGGTTGCTGGAAACCCTGGTGGCATAGCAGTTAAGTGTTACCACTGCTAACCAAAAGGCCAGCAGTTCAAAATCTGCCAGGTGTCCTTGGAAACTCTACGAAGCAGTTCTACTCAGTCTGTCAGGTCACTGTGAGTCAGAATTGACTCGGCAGCAGTGAATTCGACTTTTTATACCGTTGCTGTCAGCTGGAATCAACTCGAAGACAATAGGTTTGGTTTTTGATTTTGGAGGTTTACTGGAAGGCATTAGAACCACTTTAATACATTCTGGCACTGTGGCGGACACATTCCTGTGAACAAGGAAGTTGGTCTGCACCACATTTGAACGCTGAGAAAGTTGAGAACGATTCATACAAGGGGATACTTCCCAGAAGGGTGACTATGACAAACTTTTGTGTCTTTTGGCTTCTGTACAGCAAGATAAGTCTTGCAAGTATGTTTGCTATCTTCTTTGTGTTATTGGGAAGGTACAGTTACTGACATTCAAAAATTTTTAAGTAAATGAGTTATTTTGGGGTGAAAATAGCTTGTGATGCACTTCCTGGGTCATGATACTGTCATGGCCTGCTTACATTAGTCACCTCCCTGATGACACCTTTTATGAACTTCTTTGTCCATGGGACTGATATATACTGTATTTGTGATGTAGTTCATGGAACATGGGACCATGTTATGGGTTACTTGCAACTGGTACCCGATTTTTTCAAATAATAGTAAACTCCCAACAATAATTCAGAATCCATTTCATTAGAGAAAAAACATGGCATCGCTAATAAATTTCAAAAAGAAAAAAATAATAAAGCATCCTTAAAAGGGTTTTTAAATGGTTAAAATTAAGAAGACTGACCATACCAGGTGTTTGCAAGGATGTAGCAAAACTAAAGTCTCATACTTAGCTTGCAGGAGCGTGTAAAGTTCCAATCACTTGGAAAAGCAGTTTAGCTGTTTTTTAAGAAGTTAAACATGTACCTACCATGTGACTCAGTCATTCTGCTATTGGGCATTATGCTCATATATGTTAAATATTCATAAAAGCTTTATTTTTAATAACAAAAAATTTACTGTCCATCAATAAGTAAGAGTATTAAAAAACTCAATTATTGAATATTTGTGTGTGTGTGTGTATTTGTACTATTCATAAAATAATGGCTTATTGGTGCATGTAGTGGGACTATATCTCAACATAATTACTGACTAAAATTAGCAGACAACCAACAGTACATCCTGTTTATGATTCCATTTGTTTAAAATTTTTTTAGAGCGTTTTTATTTTTTTATTTTTCTTTTTATTTAACATGACTGAGTGAAAATGTACATTCATGTATACATTTACACGCCAACCTATATGCAGCTTCCACTGCTCTCCCTGTCTGGTGACAGCACACTATTCCTCTCTGCTCCATACATGTCTCATCCTCCCAACAGTCTCCTTTCCCCTCCTGTCCATCCACTCCCCTTCCTCCAGCCAGAGGTCAGCAAGATGATATCCTATAGATGTATAGAACCATAAAGTGCTTCCAATATATGGTCACTCTGCATTGCCAAGTCCAATCCATTCGTGTCCAAAGAGTGGACCTTTATTATCATTTACGGGAAAGGGCAGCATCAGGGCCGGGGGCCTTGCTCTCAGAGGAACCCCAAAACCGCTGGACCATCAATTGAGGTCTTTTAGCAGAGATCTCATGATGCACCCCTTTTTATTCTTGTGTTGCCAGTGAGACTCCTCTCTGTGAGCTCCATTGTAGCTATCACTGGTGGTGGCCGGGCACCATCTGGTTCTTCTGGTCCCAAGTCGATGTAGGCACCCACTCTTGTGGGTCTCTCTGTCTTCTCGGTTGTCTTTACCGCATGTCATTTTGGTCCTCGGTGAGCATCTGTTCCTGCTGAGTTGGGACCATTTGCTGTGTTCTCAGATGGCAGCTTGGCAGCTTTTAAGACCTCAGACGCCACTCACCAATGTGGGGTGCAGAGAGCTCTCTTAGCAAAATGCTAGTTGTGCCAATTGGCCCGGAATTCGCCTAAGAGCATGGTCCCCCGCCCCCCGCCCCAGCTACTCTATCCTTGCAGTACTGAGTTAAGATGGAAGAAGTACTCAAGTTATGCTGAAGTCCACTTAATGTTGTTCTTGTTTCTAATGTGTGCTATCACCGCTTTCTCCCAACTAGATTTCTAGTAACTATCTAAACTAAACCCTCCCTCCCTAACCCTCCCTCCTCTCCCTTGCAGCTGTCAAAGAGTCTTTTCTTCTATACACAAGTCTGTTTTTGAGATCTTATCATAGAGGTCTCAAACAGTATTTGTCCCTTTGTCACTGACTACTGCCACTCAACATAATGTCTTCCAGTTGAAACCAGGTTAGGAGATGTTTCCTGGAATCATCATTATTCTTTATCATTGAGTAGCGCTCCATTGAGTATATATGTGTAACATAGTTTACCTATCCATTCTTCTATTGTTGGGCATCTGGGTTGATTCCACCTTTTTGCTATTGTGGACTATACTGCGGTAAACATTCTGGTGCATGTGTCTGTTGGAGTGAAAGGTCTTGATTCTGTAGGATATATTCCCAGTAATGGAATTACTGGGTCAAATGGTATATCAATATCCATTTTTTTAAGGAAGCACCAGATTGCCTTCCAAAGAGGCTGGACCATTTTGCAACCCCACCAACAGTGTAGGAGGGTTCCACTTTCTCCACAGCCTCTCCAGCATTTGTTGTTTTGTGTTTTCTGGATCATGGCCAATCTTGTTGGGGTGATCTGCTATTGATTTCAACTTTTATGGCTTTATGATCTGACAAGATGCTTTGCAGTAATTCAATGGTATGGATTTTGTTGAGCATTCCATTATGGCCTATCACGTGGTCAATTCTGGAGAATGTTCCATGTGCACTGGAGAAGATGGTGTAGTTGTCTGCTGATGGGTGGAAAGTTCTGTATATATCAATGAAGTTTAGTTGGTTAATTGTGTCAATGAGGTCTTCTGTTTCCTTACTGAGCTTTTTTCTAGATGATCTGTCTAGTGATGAGAGTGGAGTGTTAAAGTCTCCCACTATTATTGTGGAGTCATCTAACTCTCTTTTGAGTGTAGTCAGTGTTTCTTCGACATATTTAGGTGCTCTGACATTAGGTGCATAAATATTTAATATAGTTAAGTCTTGCTTGTGTACTGAACCTTTCAGCAATAAATAGTGTCCATCTTTGTCCATGATGGTGGATTTGACATTAAAATTGATTTTGTCTGAGATTAGAATTGCCACCCCTGCTCTTCTTTGTTCATTGTTAGCTTGATATATATTCTTCCATCCTTTAATTTTCAGTTCGTTCCTATCTTTAGGTCTCAAGTGAGTTTCTTGTAGACAACATATGGATGGGTCGTGTCTTTTGATCCAAGATGACACTCGGTGTCTCTTTACTGGAGCATTCAGTCCATTCACATTCAATGTAATTATTGATAGGTATGTGTTCACTGTTGCCATTGTGATATGTTTATTTTTATGTGATGTTTTCTCTGTTGTTCTTATTAGTCTGTTCTGAGACACTCTTTTTTGTGAGTTGATTTTTCATCTTTTTCAGAGCTGGTTTTATAGCTATTGAGAATCGTGTGTTAGATTTCTTGAAATGGTATGATACATCTTTGTTGTGCTTTACAGCTGCCCCTATAGCCCCCTTAATAAACTATTTATAAACACAATTTTAATTACTACCAGTCTTGTCGTCTTCCTCTCCATCTGGAAGGACTATAATGACTGTAGTACATCCCTCTTTTTATTATGATGACACCATAGTTTTCATGATGATCACTGGATTGCTTCTTTCCATATCAAAGCTGTGATTTACTTTGGAGCCTTCCCTAAATGAGTAGATTATTGAGTAGTCAGTTGTTCTAAAATATAAAGTTAGTGGTTTCGTTCTTCTAAGCCAAAGCCAAGAACTTCTTTCAGTATTTCTTGTAGTTTGGGTTTGGTTTTTACAAAGTCTCTGAGTTTCTGTTTATCTGGGAATGTCTTAATTTCATTTTCATATTTGAAAGATAGTTTTGCAGGACATATAATTCTTGGTTGGAAGTTCTTCTCCTTCAAGACTTTGAATGTGTCGTGCCACTGTCTCCGTGCCAGCATGGTTTCTGCTGAGAAATCTGATGAGAGCCTACAGGGTTTCCCTCTGAGTGTTAGCTTTGCCTTGAGTCTTGCTGCCTTTAAGAGTTCCTGCTTATGTTTCATTTTGTTAAGCTTCATTGTAATATGTCTTGGAGTCTTTCTTTTGATATCTATATTGGGTAGTGTACGATATGTATCTGAGATGTCTATATTCTCTTCCTTCATGATTTCTGGGAAGTTTTCTGTCAGTAGCTCAGCAACAATACTCTCTGTGTTCTCAAATGTCTCACCCTGTTCAGGGACTCCAATTAATCAAAGGTTGTTCCTCTTAATAGAGTCCCACATGCTTCTTAATGTTTCTTCATCTTTCTTGTTTCTTTTTTCTGATTTCTGCTCATAAACGCTGGCATCAGTAGCTCTGTCTTGCAAGTCAGAAATTCTTTTTTCCATTTGTTCCATTCTGTTTTCTTGGCTTTGCATCGAAGTTTCTATGTCTTTGATTTTGTTCTTGATCTGTTGGATTTCAGAGTACTGGTGTTCCATCAGATCGAACAACTTGCTTAATTTTTCATTTTGTTCTGCTACATTTTGTATAAGGTCTAGAAGGGCTCTGTATATAATCAATTTGTATTCACTTCCTGATGCTTTCATAAAAGTTTCTTCATCTGGAAAACTCCTTGATTGCTTTGTTTTGGAGCCTTCTGAAGCCATGAGCGATTGCTTGTATGCCACAATTGTCTGTTGCTTTTTGGGTCCCATGTGAGTATATAGAGGCTGGAAGAGGTACTGTGAGGATGGATTGCAAATGTTTCTCTAGGCTGTCTTCAAGTGTAAATCAAAAGGTATCTGACCAGTTCACAAGTCAGTTCGGTTTTCAGGTGTAGAGATCCCTCTTTTCATCTGACAAAGTAAGCACCACTATATCCAACCCCAGATGATAACAAACTAGTTCAGAGTAGAGCAATGCTACTGCGCTGTTGGCCTCTACTGACAGGGCCTAGCCTTAGCCAACAGTGCATCGAGCACTGGTTTTGTGATAGAAAAGTGCTCTCCTGTGAGCAGGCTGTGGCTCCCAAGCTAAGAATTAGGTCCAGCTGTGGCCACCGTATCCAAGATGGCGTCCTCTACACAGGCAGCAGACAGAGGGGCTAAAGGTGCCGAGAGGTAGTGATTCCTCTGCTTCTGTTGCAGGGCCCCCAACGTAGGTAGCACTGTGCAAAATCACTACTTTTCTGTTGGAAAAGCGCTGTCCTGTTTGCAGGCGCTGGCTCCCAGGCTAAGAACGAGGTCCTGCTAAAATCTTGGTACCAACATGGCGTCCCGCACCCTGACTGCGATGCTCTGCACAAACCCCACTGAGGCAGCTACAAAACGAAAGGCTCAAAGTGGCCAGATTAACAGAGTCCCGAGCCTGGCTCTCAGAATATGGGAATTTCGCCTGCCTATCCCCTCAGCAGCGCGTCTGAGTCCAGCCGCCAGGCAAGGCCCAGCTCCGCCCGCCAGCCGAGACAGAGGAAAAAAAAGTCAAAACGGTGCGTTTACCTTCCGTCCGTGAGAGCCGGGGCTAGCTGGGAGCGGGAGTCAGGGAAAGAGAGGAGGTTTTTTGCTGAGTGGTATGAAGTCCCAATTAACAGCTCTGTGCGATGTCCTGAGGCTGATTAGGTGATCAGAAGGCTCTGTTTGATTGTCAATTCAGGTCTTGGTTTCCAGAGGGATAGAAGGAGACGTGGGCTGAGTCCGCCATCTTGACTCCGCCCCCGGCCTGCTTTTTGGATAACCCAAAGTAAGACATTGTCTCATGTGGATATTGCAGGTATAAAATAAAACAGGATATATAAACTGCTAAGCACACTGTATGGTGAAAAATATTAGGATTTTTCTTTGTTTTGTTTCAAAAACCTGACAGAAAGTCTATGGTAACTCAGAACCCATGAGAGCAAAGAGAGGAAGTCTGAGGGAAGAAAGACATATACCACAGACTTAATAACAGTAAAACTGGATTCGGTTACTAGTGAAAAAAGGCCCGCCTTGAACATTATGCTCTTTTAAAGAACTATCTGTACAGGGACTAAATTCACAATAGCAACTAATACAATTAGATAGTAACCATAGGGGGTATTGAGTTTATGTAATGAAAAAGGAACAACTCAGAAAAGGAGGGTATGATGGTTGTACAATGTGAAGACTATAATCAATGTCACTAAATGGTATATGTAGAAACTGTTGAATTGGTATATGTTTTGTTGTGTAGATTCCTAATAACAACAAATAAAATACAGAAAAAAAGTAAAATTGGAATAATTTATAATAGGAGTAGATAATATATCACAAATACTATAAAGCAAAGCATTAATTCAACTCAGGAGGTATGGGGATTTTCCAAAGTTAAAATTTTATAATACTATTGTAGTCCAAGGAAATAAGAAAAATTGAACCTATACAAAACTAGATCAAGCCAAACCACACAAAATTGACACGTAGGCCACCGGGTTTAGCAAACAAATATAACACACCTAGTTGAATTTGAATGTCAGATAAACAACTAAAGCTTTTTTCGTATAAATGTGTCCTGTACAATATTTTGAACATTTTTATACTAAGAATTCATTTGTTATTTATTTGACATTCACATTTAAATGGGTATCTATGATTTACTTGGCAGTCCACACAATGTGACTATGTAATCAATCTCTGAGGAGTTCAAATTTTTGTACAGTTCTCTATTATTTGCTGAGGAAAATTCTTTACTAAAACAAAACAAAAACAAATGAAAAAAACAGCTTATGCTCAAGCAGCTTAGGAGTTTGTCAAAGAGGTGTCTTATCATCTCCAGTGTGTTCAAGTTCCCAGAACCAGGAGATTTATAACCCAAATGACTAAAATAAGTAGAAGATGTGATTTTACAGAAATCATATACCATAGGAGAGCAACCGGAAAAGAGAAGACAAGCAAATGCTCAAATTTTCAGAAACAGAAAAAAATGGACACTACTGAGGAGGAATTTGGATGTCTGGAAACATTTCTGAGATGGGTTCCCAAGGAACCAGTCAGGTCAAATAAACTTGATTTTCTTTGTTATTAAGATTCTTAGACTTACGCATCATGATAATGCACCTGGATCTCACAAAAGCATTTAACGAATATTTTCCATAACTTGGTGGACAAGAGAGAAGTGCAGAAATCAGTTTTCTGTGGCTCTAAACTTAAATCTCATTTAACTTTGCTAATAAAGTCTCAGATGAAGCTATACTTACCAAATTTACTGTCAGCACAAAGCTAAGAGGAAGAATGTGTTGATTGCACTCTGGGTGACAAGTAAAGAAACTCAGTGTGAAGTAACTGAAACAGGAGCTAATTAGAAAGATACCAGGCACATAACAGAGTAACCAACCTCGTATTAAGAATACAGACTTATGGGAAAACTATAAAGTAAACGGTTACCTGTGTAGCTTTTTGTTTGACTGTCAGCTGTATACAATATGCCTGAGTATTCTCATCCAGAAAATGAAGATAATAGAAACTACCTCAAAGCGTTGTTGCTAAAATCGAAAGAGTTAACATACACAAAGCATTTCATATCTGGTGTACAGTAAGTGCTGCACATGCTATTATAGCTTATCTATGGTGCACTTATTTCTTCCCTTCTTTGCAGAGTGGTTCTTGGTTCTGGAATCCACATAATGGAAAAAGCATCTACTGACAGCTCCTGAGTCTTTTATCTTACAGACCAGGGTCAACTGTCTTAATTCCCAAGGAAGGGGACTTAATCCTTTTTGTATGCAGTATCTTCTCCAGGCAAATTCGTTGTGGTCAAGAGATACATTTATTTATTCATTCAACAAGTACTAGCTGAGCTCTTCTGTCAAACACTGTTCTAGGCACTGAAAGTACAGAAAAGAAGACAAAGTCAATGTTCCTGCTATAGCAGAATTTATATCTGAGTGGAGGCATGGAGAAAGCCAATGTGAAAATAGTTTAAACTTTTATGATCTGCTGGGGACAAGTGTAACATATAAGAATAAAGTGGACTAAGTGGGTGGAGTGACTTGGAAAAGAAGAATGACAATATTTTCTACAGGGTGATTAGGGAAAGTCCCTGCAATAAGGCGGGATTTGAAGAGACCCCTGAGGAATTGAAGATACTTTGGAGAATGCTCTAGGTGGAGGAAACAGGAAGGGCAAACGCCATGAGACAGCTGCCTGCTTGCATTCAAGAAACAGGAAGGCCAGTGTGACTGGAATGGGAGGACCACAGAAGAAATGATGCTAAACAGATTGTGGGGGCCAGGTCAGGGAGAGCTGTGTAGACTCTGAAAAAGAATGTGGATTGTCACTCTGAGTAAAGTGGATGAGTCCCACTGCACGGCTTTGAATGGAGGAGTGACATGGATTGACTTATGTTTTAGACAGCTCCCAGAGGCTGGTGTGTGGGAAATAACTAGAAGGTAGCAATATGGAAGCATGAAGTTTAGGTAGAAGGCTGTAATAATCCTTGTGAAATACCGTGGTTTTTTGGACTCGGATGATAACGGTGGAGAAGGTTAGAAGTGAGAGGTGTTAAGGTGTTTTCAAAACCCGCAAACAAATTCACTGCCATCGAGCCAATTCTGACTCATAGTGACCCTATAGGACAGAGTAGAATTGCTCCATAGAGTTTCCAAGGAGCGCCTGGTAGGTTTGAACTGTTGATCTTTTGGTTAGTGGGTGTAGCACTTAACTACTACACTACCAGGGTTTCCATTATGTTTTCAGTTGGATATCATTAAATGTAAGGTGTGAAGGAGAGACAAGTCAAGGGTTATTCCAAGGTTTGTCTTCCGAGTGAATGATGGAATGCAGTTGCTATTTACTGAGCTGCTGGAGAATCAGCAAGCAACAGATTTGGGGGACATATCAGGAATTTGCTTTTGTCCACACTTCCTGACTGACAGGGACTGGAGAAACTCCAAGAGTGTTGGTCCTGTACACACTTTTAGTTCAGTAGTGGTGTTCAGCTAATGATAAGACAGGTCAGTTATAAAAGAATACATACTGCATGACTTTACTTACACAAAATAAATAAATATATAGAAACTAAAGATTGTTCCTGGCTACCAGGCATGGGAAAGGAAGTTTTTCTTTGGGTGGCGTTGGGTTTATGCTAATGGTGGTAGAAGATTTGGAAAAAAGTATAAGGAGAATGGTTGTACAACTTGAAGAATGTAATCAATGCCACTGAATGATACATGTCAAAACTGTTGAACTAACACATGCTTTGTTGTGTATCATCTCACCACAATAAAAAAAAAGGCTAAAAAAGAATTTGCTTTTGTGTGTTAGTTTAAGATGTCCTTGGACATCCAAGAAACATCAAGCAAGTGGTAGAGATATAGGTGGATTGAAGACAGAATGGCTTAGAGGCAAAAATGTATTCATTCGTGCATACTAGGCAGCATGTAGATGGTGTTTCAAATGGGACTTGATGAGATCACCAAGGGAGAGAGATTTCAGAGAAAGAGGTTAGATTGAAACTTAAGGCATTTGATAAGATACCAAAGACAGCAAAGGACAAGTATAAAAAAGCACCACGAGGAAATGATCCAGAAGACACCAAGTGACAATGTTTTAAGCAGGCAATAGCAAGCGACTGTGTCAAATGCACAGGCCACGTCAAATAAGAACCAGATGTGACAGGATCTCAGGTGATGAGGAGAAGCACCTCCTTTAGAAAGGACACTGAATGGGTAGTGCTACAAGTGTTCAGGGCAAACAGCCAACAAAACAAATGGAAGCATGTAAAGTTATTTTGAAAATTGAGATGAGTGATTAGAGCATCCAGTAAAACTCGAGACAAACACTAGGTCTGGCATTTAGATTCTGACTAGTAATTATGAAATCTGTCTATACACATACTTAAGACTGAAAGAATATACTTCTGAATATTAAAAGTCATTATCTGTATGTGGTAGAGCTGTGCATGATTTTATTTTTCTCTATCCCATAAGCTAAACATTTTGTGTGTGACATGTATGGAGCTCTGGTGGTACAGTGGTTTAGATCTTAACAGCTAACCAGAAAGTTAGCAGTTCGAATTCACTGGCCACTCCTTGGAAACTGTATGGGGCAGTTCTACTCTATCCTATAGGGTCACTGTGAGTTGACTACAATGGGTTTGAGTTTGTTTTTAACATATATATGTATACACATCTATATGTACACATATTATCAGTCAGAAAAGTGTAATAAATAGTATAAAATATCAGTTGTGTATAGAGATAGGAGGAGCTTATTTTAATTTATGGGCAAAACATTGAGAAAGAACTTGGTCTGCATTAATGAAAGTGTAATATACATTGCTATATCAATTCAGGGTAGGCAAACTAAAGAGTTTTATTACAAGGAGGTATAGAAAGAATGTAAAGCTTGGGAAAATTCTGGAAAGTGTGTCCTGGGAAAAAGTGGAGGAAAATAGAAATATGAATCATAGAGGAAGAAAACAAGTCCTGTGACTATGTGATGATGAGCTGTGGTGTAGTGAGAAGTAGACTCAGCTCTACTGGTAGTCTTGGATAAGTCATTTAATTTCTCTAAGTCCCAGTATCCACACTGATAGCAGCCACAATATCTTCTTCAGATGTTTGTTAATTGGATTAAGTAAGTCAAAACATGTATCACTTTGTCTTCTGGCTCCTGTTTCAGTTTCTCCATCTCTGATCTAGAATCCCTTGTGATCAGATCTCAGGAGCTCTTCTTTGAGTTTGCTGAAAGAACCTACTCACACAGAAGCATTGACAAAATATGCAGATTTTTCTAAAGATGATATATAAGGTAGATAAATGAGGACAATCACAACAACATACATCCCAGAGCAAAAAGCTTCAGGTCCCCTTCCCACTGCTGTTTACTTCCAAGTCTCCATCACTGTGGCAACAGGGGCATGAGTGAAAGGGTGGGAGGACTTCCTCCCAGATCTTCAAATTCTTTCCTTCTACTGTGAGAACAATTTAACCTCTCTCAGTTCCTATCCTGAAATTTGAAAATCTGAACTTATTATGACATTCAAAATGAAAAAAAAAAAAAAAAAACTCAAGTGAAAAACAAAAAATTTCTCACAAAGCAAAAGCTACCCTCCTCAGAAAATGAATGTATTTCTGTCCTGAGTGTGGTAGCCTCTGGGATCTCAGAAGTCCATACCTGCCTCCTTAAGTGATACCAAGTTTTCCTTGCAAGTAAATTCTCTGACCTTCCATGAGGGATTCTGGTGAAGGAGTTCTTCTCCATCCACTTAGGTACATGAAATAACTGGTACGGAACTGTCACCCAGCTGCTGATTCTGTTATTATTATTGTAACAGTCTTTCAGATATTTAAAAAGTTGTATTGCAGCTGAGAGCAGAGGCTTATTTCTATAGTTCACAGGAACTCAATCAGACCCATGAGTGTTAGTTACTGAGAGGTAGAATTTGGCTCAATACAAGGCAAATATTTCCTACAATTAGAACTACTCAGTAACAGGCCAGAAGCTTCTCACAGTGATATCTTCTACTGCTTAAACTATCTGCTGAGACAGAGTTCAGGAGACAGTGGTTAGGAATTTGAACTTGTTGACACAAACCCTCCTGATGCAAAATCTTGTGATCCTATGAACAGTGCCTGAATGTGTTTTGTTATTGCAGATGATGTTTTTCTCTTCTTTTCAATTCAGCTGAAATCTGAAGTAATACTATATCACCATAAACCTGGTCACTTTAGGATCTGGTAGTGTTTAGACACTCTGGGACAGAAAAAGCTCTCTTGGAAAGGGTGCAGCCAGCATAGCTACTAGTGAAGAGATTTTCTGTCACCACTTCAAAAGCTTCAGGGACTAGGGGAAGGTTAATGCAGCTGTCGGGCCGTCCCTGAATGTGGGATGCAGAACCGTGCTGTGTCCTGGGGCGATTCAGGGCTTGCCCGTCAACCTCAGAGAGGGGAAATGGTAACCAGACCCGAGGGCACCCCATGGGCTTTCAGAATACACTTACATTTGCCGTTTTCTAATCTTTTCAGGGCATGGAGTTAGCTCAAAGTTGTCCATATGCTAGTGTGACTTTACCTGTAATAGGAGCTTTTTAAGAGGTTAATTGTGACTTTCATTGTTCCAGCATTTTGACCTAAGAGTTCTTCATGTACACTCTAATTGGATCTTTATAGGCCTTTGTTTAAAGAAATTTGTTTAGTGACGTGACAATTTGAGTGTTGTAGCTAGATCCCTTTTGTATAATACTGAAGTGACATAAAGGGATCATTGCTAGGCCATCAGAGCAGATTCTAACAGGTGTTATTATCTAAAACTTACATCCATTTAAGTGCAAACCGTTTATGGGAAGCCAAGGAGGAAGACTCATGTGTTCCCCGATGTTATCACAGAGCCTGTAAAATGAGAACAAATGAATAGGTAAGCCTAAAATCATGCTAAGGAGGAGGTTTCATGCTATGCAATGAATGTGTCACGTGACTTCTACAGAAAATTCCATCCATTTCAATGGTGAATTGGATACTACGTTGACTTTTAAAAGGCTATTTGTCCTAGGAGATAATGAATTTATTCCACCTCAGGTTGCATTCTATCGTTATAAAAGTCTGGGAGTCCTCCATCAAGTTTGTTTTACCAGCCAGAATTGAGAATCACATCTCTTGCAATAAATTCCCTCATATTAGCCATTTGACATTTCAGGGGTAACCTCTAGTTTAACTGGCTGCAAGTAAAAATTAGTGACATACCTGGTTTTAATAACAGTCTCTAGTTCCACTTATTTTCAGGTACTTAGCCAATTACATCTTCTTTTATGTAATGTTTTTAATATTCTACAAGGTACAATTTAACTGGCCCTCTCAGTTGTTAAATGGTTTTGTTTGCTTTTTTTTTTTTTTTTTTTTTGCTTTATCTGACTCAACCGCACTTGGCTTTGGCTTATTTTGTAAAATTTAACCCAAGTCTTTCCCCAAAAATGTGGTGAAAGGCTGTGTTGCTGAAGAAAATTACACGAATTTTTTTTAGAGAGCTAAGATCTGGGTTATACTCTGAAGCCTTTTATTCTGGGAGCTGCAGAATTGCACTGTGTAGATTTGAACTGTCAAAATATTATCCCAGGTATTTCAGATATTGTTCATGTTCATTCACCAAAAGGGAAGAAGTAGAAGTATTCTGCTGGCAATTTTAAGGATTAAGACATTGAGGCAAACAGGGAAACATTGCAGAGGATGGAAGAGAGCTGAAGGAAAGGTACAGCTAAAAAAAAAAAAAGCAAAAATGGTGGTGACACAGTTTTAATTCTCCCCAGTGTTAGAA
Source organism: Heterohyrax brucei (assembly GCA_028571685.1). Lineage (NCBI taxonomy): Eukaryota > Metazoa > Chordata > Mammalia > Hyracoidea > Procaviidae > Heterohyrax > Heterohyrax brucei. The sequence goes on from CM053152.1 coordinate 26,159,511, forward strand.
TTGGGAGTAGATCAATTCATTATTGAAGAAAGAAACATGATTGACAAAGAACCAACCGTTTTTCCCAAGACAAAGACAATCGACAGGCAAGATCTATCTTCTCCATGTGCCGCTGAAAATTCAGCATTTGCCAGGCTCATAAATTACCCATCTTCACATCCATTTAGAAGCCTTTTTTTAAAATCAAGTTTTTATTTTAGAATAGTTTTAGATTTACAGAAGAGTTTTGACGATAGCGCAGACAGCTTCCATTATACACCACATCTTATTTCCCCTATTATTAATATATCAGAATGGTACTCTTGTTACCATTAGTGAGCCAATAGCAGTGTGTTACCATTCACTGAAGACCATACCTCATTCATATTTCCTTACTTTCATGTATTGTGCCTTTTCTATTTCAGAATCCCATCAAAGATATCATGTTATATTTAGTGTTCATGTCTTCTTGGTTGTGACAGATTCTCAAACATTCTTCCCTTCTGATGACCTTGACAGAGTTAAATAGTCACATGTATTATAGGACATGTCTCAATTTGGATTTGTCTGCTATTTCTCTCATGATTAGACTGGGATTATGGGTTGTGGGGAGGAAGATCACAAAGGCAAAATGCCGTTATTTTTACTTCATGTTAAAGGTACTTATTAACAACATAACTTATCCCGACCACCCGGCTGGGGTAGTACTTATCAGGTTTCTTCACTGTCAGGTTCCTCTCCCCACCGTCTTCCTTTCTACACTGTACTCTTTGATGGGAGATCAGCATGCTATAGGCCATACTCAGGAGTGAGGAGTTACCAATCTCCTTGAGAGCAAAATATCCCCATAAGTTATTTGGAATTCTTCTGCATAGGAAATTTGTGTGTTCTCATGCATTTATTTGTTTAACCATTTATTTATATAAGTATAGACTCATGGATTCTTATTTTATATTCTTGGTTATAACATAACAACATTTAATTTATTTTGCTGCTCGTGTTATTCCAGGTTTGGCTATTAGAAGCTCTTTCAATTGGTTCTTAGGTCACTTTGACATTCCCCTCTCATTACAGGTTTTTTTGTGTGTGTTTCTTAGGAATTTTCTTACTTTGTGATATCAGTGTCATTGTCTGTATTTCCTACTTCCTGTCCTGGAGCCCTGTGGCACAGTGGTTAAGCATTTGGTTACTAAGCAAAAGCTCAGCAGTTTGGATCCTGCACCTGCTCCTTGGAAACCCTGTATGACAGTTCTGCTCTGTCCTACAGTGTCATTATGAGTCAGAACCAACTCAATAAAAACAGGTTTTTGGTTTTTTTTTTCTTCCAGAGCAAGCTGTTTCTTCAAGGAACCCTGTTTCCTTTTAATAGAGACTGATTCTAGAACTGTTGTGTCATTGCTTCTATGCCCTTTCATAGTGCAAATAAATGTAAACATATGTACTAACTGACATATGTGCATATGTTGGTAAATATTTATGTATATTACCATCTTTATCTATGTTAAGCTAAACATGAGTTTACCCTGATGTTTCCAGCTCTAATCCATTACCGTATGGATCATTGTAGTGTCCTCCCCTTGCATATCTGAAAATTTCCATTCCAACAATGGGAAACTTGGCTACCATCCATGACTGTCTACTGGCTTAATTAATCGGTTACAGAATGAATGAAAGGAGTATCAGAATTACTAACCCTTAACCCCGCTGGAAATGAGTTTATCAACTAGGATATAGTACTTAGAGTTCCTTGTGTCTTTCAAGTTCCACTTACTTTCAAAATTATTTAAGTTAGCACCTTTCCCTCTATCCTCTATAGAGATGTCATTTAATCTATTTACAGTACAACTAGTTCTTTTTGTCACATTCTGTATTCTATCCTGGTATTGTATAATTGCTTAAATGACTTCTTAAAATCTGCATACACCGAGGTTTATTCATTGTTCTAGAAAATTCTGTGTTTTGAGAAGTGTATATTGTCGTGTGTAAACAATTACAGCATCAAACAAGAGTTTAAACACCTTTAAAAAAGCCACTGCATTTTGCCTATTCAACTATTCCCCTCAACCAGCTTTTCAGGAGGCATGGACAACCATTGATCTGTTTACTGTTTTTGTAGGTTGCTAAGTGTTGTCAAGTTGGTTCCTGTTCACAGCAACCTTACATACAGCAGAATGAAACACTGTCCAGTACTATGCGATCCTCACAGTAGTTCTTATACTTGAACCCATTGTTGCAGCTACTGTGTCAGACTATCTCATTGTGGCTCTTTCTGTTTGTCATTGACCCTCTGTTTTACCAAGGATGATATCCTTGTCCAGGAACTGGTACCTGCTGACAACATGTCCAAAGTATGGGATGCTCTCACCATCCTTGCTTTTAATAAGGATTCCATGATACTTTCAACATTCTTTGCCAACACCATAATTCAAAGGCACCAGTTCTTCTTTGGTCTTCCTTATTTATTGTCCAGAGTTCTTAAGCATATATAGCAAATGAAAATGCCATGACTTGCTCAGGTGCACCTTAGTCTTTCTTTTCTTTTCTTTTTTTTTTTTTTTTTAACACTTTTAGAGAGATATTTTCTGAAATCTTTTCCTCTTTGTGCTACATCTTTTGATTTCTTGACTGCTACTTCCCTGGGTGGTGATTGTGGATCCAAATAAAATGAAATCCTTATGAAGGCTGTGGGTCTTTGATCTTCATCAGTAAGTGCTCCAAGTTCTCATCACATTTAGCAAGGAAGATTGTGTCATCTGCATAATGCAGGTTGTTAATGAGTCTTCCTCCAATCCTGATACCCCATTCTTCTTCTTATAGTCCATTTTCTCAGATTATTTGCTCAACATACAGACTGAATAAGTATGGTGAAAAGATACAACCCCGACACATGCCTTTCCTGAGTTTAAATCATGCAGTATGGCCTTATACTGATTGAATGAATGCCTCTTGGTCCATATACAGGTTTGTCACAAGCACAATCAAGTGTTCCAGAATTCCCATTCTGTGCAATGTTATCCATAACTTGTTACGATCTGTGTAGTGAATGTCTTCACAAAGTCAATAAAACATCGATAAATATATTTTTGATATTTCTTACTTTCAATTATGACATCAGTAATGACATCCCTTGTTGCATGTTCTGTCCTGAATCTGGATAGAATTTCTGGCATTTACCTGTCAAAGAAATGCTATAACTGCTTTTGGATGATATTCAGCCAAATTTTGCTGTCTCTAATTTGTAGTGTTGCATTTTCCACTGTGTCATACAAATGATACATTTAGGCTTTTAAGACTGAGTCTTTCAGTTAGCAGTAAGTGTTTAAGATTGATCCATGTCTGCATGGCTTGGTAGCTCATTCCCTTTTGTTATTGAATGGTATCCCGTTGTGTGGGTATGCCACACTTTATTTTTTTCTTCATCTATTTTTTAAAATAATTTTTTCTGTGTTTTAGATGCAAGTTTAGACAGCAAATTAGGCTCCCCTTTAGCATTTTTTATACACATCTTTCTGTGCCATTGGTTATAATTTTCACAATGTCTCAGAATTGTTATGATTTCCATTCTGTTCATCCTGTTTCTACTGATCTAGCTTCCTTTTCACTACTTCCCTTCCTGTTGTTGCTTTCGGGGAACTGTTAGCCTTTTGGTATCATGCAGTTCACTGTTTAAGGGAGCACATTACTCATCGGTGATACTTCTTCTTTTTTTTTTTAATTGAACTAAAGTAATAAAATAATATAACTAAACTAATCCTGGAAATTGTCTGGTTATATCTAGGAAGGCTGTGTGGATTTGATTTTTGCCTCTCTAATGGCTAATTGAGTGTATCTTTTTATATATTTGTTGGCCACCTGGATGTCCTCTTTGGTGAAGTATCTGTCTGTGTCCTTTGCCCATTTTTAAAAAATCATTTACACTTTACTTTTATTATTTTCTTATTGTGATTAAGGTTTATAATCCAAGTCAATTTGCCATATAAAACCCCAAGTACCTGCCTCTCTGCAACACTATCTGCTCTCTTCACTCTTTGACAGCCCACTCTTCTACTCCTTACTTTCAGTATCCGAAAACCAACACTTGTCCCCTCTTCTCTACCCTCTCTTCTCCTCTCTGGAGAGAAACCAGAGGGACAGCCTCATACATATATATTAAACCATAAAGTACACACACCACCTGCATCACTCTGTGTCCCCAAGTCCAGCTCATTCTTTGTCTGAAGTGCCAGCTTCAGTACAAGTTTCAGCCCTGGGCTAGCAGCAAATCTGGGCACCATGCTCAGGGAACCCATGAGGTTGTTGGACCATCAAGCCTGGTTTTTTAAAAATAGAGTTCTAAATCTGCACAGTCCTTTCTCTCATGCTACATCAGGGACTCTACATTGTGTTTGCTGTCAAGGCTGTCTTTGTTGGTGGCCAGGCACCAACCAGTTCTTCCTTTCTCCAACTGGTGTAGTCTCCCAGTCATATGGTTCTTCTGCCTCCTGGGCTCATTTTTCCTCATATCTTCGATGTTCTCCATTTTCATCTGTTCCAGGTGGATTGGGACCAGTTGATGTTCCTTAAATGGCAGCTTGGTGGCTTTTAAGACTCCGGATGCCACTCACCAACATGGGATGCGGAACACTCTCTTAGAAAAAGACTAATTACACCAATCGACCTTGATATCCCTTGAAAACAAGATCCCCAGATCCCTATCCCTGCTACTCTGTCCTTTTAAATGTTGGGTTGAATTTAGAAAACCTTTCAGCTTATGGTATAGTCCATTTTTGCTGACCTGCCCTGACTGTGTGCTGTCACTCCCTTCACCTAAGCAAATTCCTATCGACTATGTAATCTATGAATAACACTCTCGCTCCCTTCCTTCCCTTGTAGCCATCAAAGACTATTTTCTTCTGTGCATAAATTTTTCTTAAGTCCTTATAATAGTGGTCTCATACAATATTAGTACTTTTGCAGCTGACTTCGTTCAGCATAATGTCTTCCAGTAGATTCCAGTTATGAGATGTTTCATAAAATCGTTATTGTTCTTTATCATTGCATAGGGTTCTGTTATGTATATATTTCATAGTTTGTTTATCCATTCATGTTCTGATAGGCTCCTAGTTTGATTCCATTTTTTTTTTTGCTGTTGTGGACAGTGCTACAGTAAACATTTATGCCCAGGTATGTTTGTCAGACAGCCCTAGTTTCTGTAGAATATATTCCAAGCAGTGGGATTGCTGGATAGCACAGCATTTCTATTTCTAGCTTTTCAAGAAAGGGACAAATTGCTTTCCAAAGAGGTGGTACCATTGTACATTTTCACCAGCAGTGTAGAAGAGTTTCTACATCTCCACAGCCTCTGTTACATTTGTTGTTTTGTATTTTTGGGGGGTTATTGCCAACCTTGTTGGGGTGAGATTATTGTAGTTATGATTTGGACTTCTCTGATGGCCAATGGTGGTAAGCATTTCCTCATGGATCTTTTGGCTGCCTTGATGTCTTCTTTGGAGAAGTGTCTGTCCACATCCTGTGCTGATTCTTTAATTGGGTTATTTATCTTTTTCCTTGATGTTTTGTAGTACTTTGTTGATTACAGAAATTCGACATCAATCAGATATGTAATCACCAAATATTTTTTCCCAGTCTGTCAGCAGTCTTTTTACCATCTTAATAAAGCCTTTGTATGAGCATAAGTGTTTGATTTTTAGTGGTTCCCATTTATCTATTTTCTCTTCTGCTGTTTGTGCATTGTTAGTTATATTTGTAGTCTGTTAGTGTTGTCCCTATTTTTTCTTCCATAGTCTTTATAGTTTTAGATTTGATATTCAGGTGTGTGATCCATTTTGAGCTACATTTTGTGTAAGATGTGAGATATGGACCTTGTTTCAGTTTTTTTGCAGAGGGATATCCTATTTTACCAACCTATTGGTTAAAGAGACTGGTTTTTTCCCCAATTCACAGCCTTTGGGTCTTTGTTAAATACCAGCTGTTCATAGGTTGATGATGTTATTTCTGGATTCTCTGTTCTGTTCCATTGTACTAGTATGAAGATCTTTTGATGACTGTCCTTTGCCCATTTTTATCAGATCATTTGTCTTTTTGTTGTTGAAGTTTTCTACATATATTAAAGATTAAACCCATATCAGATATATCATTTGAAATATTTTTTTTCCTAGTCTATAGGTTCTCTTTCTACTCTCTTGGTTAAGTCTTTTGATAAGCATAAGTATTTAACTTTTAGGAGATACTAATTATCTAATTTATCTTTATTTGTTCATGTATTTTGTTTGTTTGATAGGCCAGTTACGATGAAAATTAGGTGTCCTAGTTTTGACCCTATGTTATCTTCCAGGAACTTAGTTTTAGTTTTGACAGCTAGGTCTTTAATCCATTTTGAGTTAGTACTTGTGCATGGTGTGGGGTATGAATCCTGTTACATTTTTCTGTATATAGATTCCTAATTTTGCCAGTATCATTTGCTTAAGAGACTTTTTTTTTCTCCCCAATGCACGGATTTTGAGCCTTTGTCAAAGAGATTGAATCAGCCAATTCTATTCCGTTGGTCTATGTCTGTTGTTGAATCAGTACTAGGCTGTTTTATTCACTATAGACGTATAACAAATTTTGAAATTGGGAACTGTTTTGTTCTTCTTCGATATTGATTTTAGCTATTTGAGGCCTCTTTTCGTATAAAGTTGGAGAGTCATTAAACAATATTACTAGAATTTGGATTGATATTGCATTATATGTCTATGCTGCTTTTGGTAGTATTGAAAATTTCATAATATTAAGTCTTTCATTTCATGTGGATGAAATGCTTTTCTAATTATGTAGGTCTGTTTTAGTTTCTTCCAGTAGTAGTTTACACTTTGACTTGTATACGTCTTTTATAACCTTAGTTTATTTTACACTTTCACTTGTATACGTCTTTTATATCCTTAGTTTAGTTTATTCCTAAGTATTTTATCCTTCTGAGGACTATTGTTAAGTGGTATTGTTTTTGACTTTTCAGAATTCTTTTTGTGAGTGTAGAGGAATCTGACTGATTTTTGTATGCTGATCTTATATCCTACCACTTTGCTGAATCCTTACGTCAGATCCAGTAATTTTACTGTGAAGTTTTTGGGATTTTCTATTTTTAAGATCATATTATCTGTGAATAAGGGTATTTTTACTTTTTCCTTTCCAATTTGGATTCCCTTTATTTCCTATTCTGCCTTGCTGCTCTAGCTGAGACTTCAGGTACAATACTGAATAAGAGTTTTCATAAAAGGCATCTTTGTCTTGTCCCCAGACTCAAGATGAGCACTCTCAGTCTTTCTCTATTGAGAATCATTTTGGCTGTTAGTTTTGTATGCATGTCTTCAGCTATGTTACAGATTTGCTCTTCAATTCCTATTTTGTTGACAGTGTTTTTTAATGTCATTTAGCCAAGAAAGGGTGCTGGATTTAATCAAACACTTTTTCTGTAGGTTAAGATGATTATCATGTGATTTTTTTCCTTTGTTTCATTTGTGTGATAAATTATGTTGATTGACTGTCTAGTGTTGAACCAACTATGATGTATTATTTTTGATATACTATTTGCTAGAATTTTGTCAAGAAGTTTTACATCTGTACTCCTGAGAGATATTGATCTTCAGTTTTCTTTTTTAGTCATGTCTTTGTCTTGCTTTGATATCACAGTTATATTAGCTTCATAGAACATATTAGGGAGTAATTTCTAAGTTATGGAATAGTTCGAATAGAATTAATGTCAACTCTATATCTAAATGTTTGGTGAAAATCTCCAATGAAGTTATCTTAGCTTGAATTTTGTTGCTGCTGCTACTTTTTTAAAATTACATCTTATTTCTTCTTTTGTTAGGACCCTGTTCAAATTTTCTACCTCTGTGTTATTTTAGGTAGGTAACATGTTTCTAAAACTTTACCTTTTTCTTTTAGGTATTCAAATTTGTTGGAGTACAATATTTCATAATATTCTTTTATGACCCTTTTTAGTTCACCTAGTTTCATTGTAATGTCACTCATCTCAGTTCTTATTTTGGATATTTGCATACTATCACTTTTTTTCTTTGTAAATTTGGCCAGTGGTTTGCCATTTTTATTGATCCTTTCAGAGAACCAATTTCTAATCTCATTGATTTTATACTGTTTTTGTTTTCTATTTCATTTATTTCTACTCTGATCTTCATTATTTCTTTTTTCCCTCTTGGCTGGGATTCTCTTTCTCCTCTGTTTGAGGTGTAGGGTTATGCTGTTGATTTTGACATTTCTTTCCTGATATGAACATTTGCTGGCATAAATTCTCTCCTGAGCACTGCTTTTGCTGTGTCCCAAAGGTTTTGGTATGTTGTGCTTTTGTTTTCATTTGTTTCTACAAATTTTTTAATTTCTTCTTTTACCCAATAATTTTTAAGGAAAATGTTATTCATTTTTCCTTGTTAATTTTTTGCTTGCCTTGTTACTGATTTACAGTTTCATAGTTGTATAACCAGAGAAGATGCTTTGTATTATTTTGATGTATTTCAAATTGTAAGAGGCTTGCTTTGTGGCCTAAAACAGGGTATGTTTTGAAGAATGATCCACACACGTTGGATAAGAAGAATGTGCACTGTGCTGCTGTTGGGTAGAGTGTTCTGAATATGTCTGTGACATCAAGTTGGTTGATTCTGTCATTTTAGGTCTGTGTCTTTGTTGAGTTTCTTTATGGTGTTCTGTTCGTTATCAAAAACAGTATGTTAAAGTCTTCTACTGTCATTGCAGACCTGTCTATTTCTCCAGTTTTGTTAGAGTTTGTTTCATGTAATTTGAAGTTCTACAGTTGGGTACATAAATATTTATTATGGTTGTGTCCTCTTGATGAAATAACTCTAATCAAAATATAATACACTTTTTTATCTTTAACGGATTTTGACTTAAAGTCTTTTTTTATTGTAGATTGTTAGTACCACTCCTGCTCTCTTTCTGTTACTCTTTGCTTGATGCATTTGTTCTGCCTTTTGATTTTTAACCTATTTATGCCTTTGTGGCTAAAACGTATCTCTTGTGGGTGACATATTGCTGGGTTATAGCTTTTTAATCCATTCTGCTACTCCTTGTCTCTTGATTGGTGAATTTAAGCCATTTACATTAAGTGTGATATTGGTAGGTGTGAATTTATCACTCTTATTTTGTTATGCCTTTTTTTATATGTGTGTGGTATTAAAAGTTCTGTACTAAGTTCTTTTTGTTTATGTATTTTTTTATGTCCTTCATTCTTGTTGCTTTTGTGTTACTAGTCTTTTTTTCTTCTTTATTTTGGTGAGTAGATTTGTTAATTTTCTTTGTGGTTACTGTGAAACTTAACTTTATCTTCATAAGTTTAAAACAATATGTTATATAGTGATACTGTCGTGAGCTCCCCTCCATGTAAAAGTTTTATAAGTACGCCATTTATTCCCCCTTTATGTTTTGAAGTTGTTGTCATTTACAGACTGATGTCTCTGGCTCCTTTTTTTTGTCTTTCAGTTTTTCAGCCTTATTTTACTTTTGAGAATTGTTTGGGTTGATATCTGGGTGATCATGTTGTTTATTTTAATTTCAGGTTGCTGTCTCATATTGCCTTCTGGAGCTATTGACAAGTCTTCCTGTAATTTCCTCTTTTAAGCCCCAGCTTGTGTTTTTGCTCATCTTGTTTTATTTCAGATTTATTTATACAGTATTTCTGTCTTCTGTTGTTAATTCCCTGTAACAACTGTCTTCCTGTATTCCTCACCTGGGATGTTGTCCACTTTCTTTAGGATTCCCATTAACATTTCTTGTAACATTGGTTTGATTTTTATTTTATTTTATTTTTTTACAAATCTCCTTAATTTTTCCTGGATATGATTCTTGGTCGGAAGTAGTTTTTTTTTCTGAGGGTTTTATATGTGGCCTCCCAGATTACATTCTTGTCTGTGTGGTTTCTGCTGAGAAATCAGTACTTAGACTTATCAGTATCCCTTTGTAGATGGTATTTCATTTTTCATGATCTGACTTGAGAACTTTGTCTTTGGTTTTAGAAAATTTGTTTATGATATGTCATGATAAATTTCTTTGGGGATCTATACTACATGAGCTTGGTTAAGTTTCTCGTATGGGATGCTGCTTGTCTCTCATGAAATTGGGGAGATTTTCTGCCAACGAATCTTGAAACTTTGTCTCAGTTTATTTCTTTTCCTCCCCCTGTTTGGAAATCCTCTTATGCACAGATTATTCCTCATTGTAGTTTCCCATATAACTTTAGGCTTTCTTTATTCTTTTTCTGATTGGTCCTCAAACAAATTAGTATTATGAGATTTGTCTTCTATTTCACTGATCCTTTCGTTGATTCAATTCTATGTACTTACATTGAGTTGTGTACTTCTGATGTTTTATTGTAATAGTTGGATCCGACTAGACGGCACTTGGCTTGGCCTCTAGATTTCTAGATGTTTTCCTGTGGTTTCTGTGTATTTATTTTTTTATTTTGTCCCTGCATTGTGTACCTGCATTATTCTAGAGTTGCATCTGTTTTGCTCCATTTATCTTTTGAGGATCCTATATACAAGTTTTATGTATTCCCTATCAGGTACATTCATTACTATTTTTTCTTCAGGAAGGTTTTCTGTTCCTGTTTTGTTCACTTGTATGAACTGTTTTACACCATTTCTTCATACTTACTTTTGCTTGCTACCTGTGAAACAATAAGATATTAATAAATTTATTTACATGCTTTCTTATTGATTATAGTTATGTTTTATGATTTTATTTTGTTGTTTTAATGTATCTAGAGCTTTGTTTCTTCTCCTTCTCTTTAGAATGTTCTTCTTAGCATTATTTTAATTATTCTTATTTTATGGCTTGTTGTTTGGCCGGAGCACTGTTGGAACATGTCAAGGTGCACTTGGCAGCCACTTGTAATGGAGTGTGCCTGTTGGTCTGTGTTGTGTGGTTGTTGGAAGGAAATGTTGGCAGGGGAGTGTCTGCTAGTCTCTAGGTTAATGCATGGGGCACCTGTTGGCTGGTGGGCAATGGCACAGGATACATTTCTGGTTACTGTGCAGGCATGGAGGGATCTTGTCGGTCTCTGGACAGTGGACATAGGAGCTGTTCCACTGGTCTCTGACCTGTTGGCAAGAGGGCAGTCCAGTTGCTGGGCTTCAAGTGATGTGGCACTCCTCATAGTAACTGGGTAGTGGGTGCTGGGACACTTCTGTTTATCACTGGGGAGGGGGTAAATGTGTGCTGCCACTGGTTGTCAGGCTGTAGGTAAGGGGGCATTCCTGCTAGTCTCCAGGTTGCACGTACCCTTCCACTGGTCTCTGGATAGTGGGCATGGGCACAGAGTTGCTCCCCCAGTTGCTGGGTATAGGTGCAGGAAGTGCTCTTGCCTGGCTGCCTGAGGAAGTTGGGGGCTGGGCCTGATAAAATATGAGGGCTGAATGAATAATGGCTGGGTAGGGAATCTCTAGTTGCTACTATAAGGTTTTGCTATTCTGTGGGTGTGTTTTGGCCAAATGGTTAGGCACTGCTGCTGGTGAGTGAGTAGTTCTTCTCCCATTCCTAGCACCCTCCCCTCTCTGTGGACAAAAGGGTTGCAGGAGCTCTTGTCAAGTCTTCCCGTACTTTCCTCTTTTTAGCCCCAGCTTGTGTTTTGCTTATCTTGTTTTGTTTCAGGTTTGTTTATATGGTATTTCTTTCTTCTGTTGAGAATTCCCTGTAGTTGCTTTCCTGAGCTCCTCACTTGGGAGCTCCTAGTATAATCTGAATACAAGTCTTACGAGATTATTGACTAGCAAATATTTTCCCCCATTCTGTGGACTGTTTTTCACTTTCTTAATAGAGTACTTGACCAAAAAACCGAACACATCACTGTTGGGTCAATTCCAACTCACAGTGACCCTAAAAGAAAGACTAGAACTGCCCATAGTGTTCAAATCCATGAGTGCCTGTGGTTTCAAACTGCTGACTTTTTAGTTAGCAGCTAAGCTCTTAATCACTACACCACCAGGGTTGCCTGCTATCATCCTTAGAAGTACAATATGAAAAAAAAAAGATTATCTTGATGAAATTCAATTTATTTATTTTTACTTTTTTAATTTTTTTATTGGGATTGAATGAAAGTGTACAACCCAATTTAAATTTGCATGCCCCGCTACCTGCAGCTCCTTCTGCTTTCCTTGTCCAGTGACAACACACCCCTCCAAACTGTTCTATACATGTCATATCCTTTTAACAAATCTACTCTCCCTCCTCTCCACCCTCTCCACTCCCTTTTAGTAAGAGGTCAGTAGGACTACATACTATAGATGCACTGAACCATAAAGTGCACATGTAATATGGTCACTCTACGTCCCTGAGTCCAATCCATTCCTATCTGAAGAGTTGACCTCAGTAATGATCTATGCTCAGGGACAGCATCAGGTCCATGGGCCATGTGCCCATCGGAACTCCCAGGCCTTTGAACCACCAATTGCAGTCTTTTAGTGGAGTTCTTAAGGTGCACCCCTTTTTTTTTCTCACATTGCCCCTGGGACTCAACATTGTGAGCCCCATCACGGCTTTCATTTGTGGCAGCTTGGCACCATCTGGTTCTATTGGTCGCATGTAGATGTAGTCATCTATTCATGTGAGTCTTTCTGTCTTCTGGGTTCTTTTTCCCTCATATTGTTGTTGTCCTTGGTGATCATCTGTTCCTGTTGAGTTGGAACCATTTGGTGCACCACAGATGGCAGCTTGCTAACTTTTAAGACCCCAGATGCCACTCCTCAATATGAGGTGCAGAAGACTCTTTTTGCAATAAGTTGGTTATGCCAATTGGCCTCAGCGTCCTCTGAAAGCATGGTCCCCGGGGCCCTGCCCCTGCTACTCTATCCTTGCCATATTGGGTCAAGATTGAAAGAGTTTTTAGGTTATGTTGAAGTTCAGTTAAATTGATATTCTTTCTCATATGTGCTGTCACTGATTTCACCCAACCAAATTACTATCAGCTATCTAATCTACAATCAACCCTGTCTTTCCATCCCTCCCCTCCCTTGCAGCCATCAAAGAGGCTTTTCTTCTGTACATGAGTTGTTTTTAAGTCCTTATAGTAGAGGTCTCATACAATATTTGTTTTTGTGCCACCGACTGATTTCACTCAACATCATGTCTTCCTATTGAAAACAAGTTGTGAGATGCTTCCTAAAATCATCATTGTTCTTTACTATTGCATACTGTTCCATTGAGTATATATACCATAGTTTGTTTATCCATTCTTCTGTTGTTGGGCATCTGGGTTGATTCCATCTTTTTGCTGCTGTGGACTGTGCTGCAATAAACATTCATGTGCATGTATCTGTTCATGTGACTGTCCTTGCTTCTGTAGGATATTTTCCAAGCAGTAGGATTACTGGATTAAATGGTATATCTATTTCCAGCTTTTTAAGGAAGAGCCAGATTGCTTTCCAAAGAGGCTGTACCATTTCGCAATCCCACCAGCAGTGTAGGAGAGTTCTAACTTCTCCATAGCCCTTCCAGCATTTGTTGTTTTGTGTGTTTTGGATCATGGCCAACCTTGTTAGGGTGAGATGGTATCTCATCGTTTTGATTTGGATTTCTTTAATAGCTAATGATCATGAACATTTCTGCAAGTGTCTTTTGGGTGCCTGGATATCTCTTTAGTGAAGTGTCTGTCCATCTACTTTGCCCAATGCTTTATTGGGTTATTTATCCTTTTCTTGTTGATATTTTGTAGTACCTTGTAGATTATGGAGATCAGACACTAGTCTGACATACAGTTGCCAAATACTTTTTCCCACTCTGTAGGTGATCTCTTAATCCTTTTGATAAAGTCTTTGGGTAAGCAAAAGTGTTTGATTCTTGGTAGCTCTCATTTATCTATTTTCTCTTCTTAGTAGTTCCTACTTACCTATTTTATCTTCTCTTGACCATGCTTTGTTTGACAGATTTTGAAGTCTAAGTTGTATATTAAAACTTCTATTGTTTATTAAAACTTCTATTTTTTCTTGCATGATCGTTAGCATTTTAGGTTTGATATTTAGGTCTTCAATCCAATTTGAGTGGGTTTTTGTATAAAGTGTTAGATACAGGTCTTGTTTCAATTTTTTGCAGATAGATATCCAATTTTGCCAGCACCATTTGTTAAAGAGACTGTTTTTACCCCAATTTACAATCTTAGGGCCTTTGCTTAATATTGGCTGTTCATAGGAGGATGGTGGCATCTCTGGGATCTCAACTCTGTTCCATTGGTGACTCTTTTTGTACCAGTACCAGGCTGTTGTGACTACTGTGGCAGTATATTTGGTTCTAAAGTCGGGTAGTGAGAGGCCTCCTAGTGTGTTCTTCTTCAGCAGTGCTTTGCTTATGCAGGGTTTCTTCCCTTTCCAAAGTCGATGATTTGTTTCTCCATCTCATTGAAAACTGACAGTGGCATCTGTATTGGGATTGCATTGTATATGTTAATCATTTTGTGTAAAATAGCCATTTTCACAATGTTAAGTCTTCCTATCCATGAGCAGGTTATGTTTCTCCATTTATGTAAGTCTCTCCTGATTCCTTGCAGTAAGGTCTTATAGTTCACTTTGCAACGTCTCTTATTTCTCTAGTGAGTTTTATTCATAGGTATTTTATTTTTTTTAGGCTACAGTAAATGGTATTGAATTGGTGATTTCTTGTTTAATGATCTCTTTGTTGAATCCTGCTCAACAGTACTTGGCTTGTCTCGGCTTGTTGGTATAAAGGAATTGTGCTGATTTATCCTTGTTTGTCTTGTAACATACTTTACTGAACTCTTCTATTATCAGTCTGAGTAGTTTACTTATGGATTCTTTAGGATTCTCTGAGTATACAATCATACATCTGCACATAGAGAGATTTTTACTTTTTCTGTGCAGATGTGGATGCCTTTTATTTCTTTGTCTTATCTAATTGCTCTGGCCAGAACTTTTAGTACAATGTTCAATAAGAGAGGTGAGAGTGGGCATCCTTGTCTAGTTTCCATTCTCAAGGGAAATTCTTTCAGTCTCTCTCCATTCAAGATGATGTAGGCAGTTGGCTTTGCATAGATGGCCCTTATTGCATTGAGGAATTTGCCATCTATTCCTGTTGTGCCAAGAGTTTTTAACATGAATGGGTGTTGGACTTTGTCAAACGTCTTTTGGGATTCAATTGACAAGACCAGGTGATCTTTGTCTTTTATGTTATTTACGTGGTTGGTCACATTAATTGTTTTTCTGATGGTGAACCAGTCTTGCATCCAAGGTATAAATCTACCCTGGTCATGATGAGTTATTTTATGGATATGTTGTTGAATTCTATTGGCTAGGATTTTGTTGAAGATTTTTGCGTCTAGTTTGATAAGTGATACTGGTCTGTAATTCTCCATTTTTGTTGAATCTTTCCCTGGCTTTGGTATTAGGTTTATATTAGCTTCATCGAATGCAATTGGGAGTATTCCATCTCTTTCTATGCTGTGAAATAGTTTCAACAGTATTGAGGTTAACTCTTCTCTATAAACTTGGTAGAATTCTGTGGTTAAGCCAGCTGGGCCTGGGCCTTTTTTTGCTTGGTAGTTTTTTCATAATTTAATCGTTCTCATCCTTTATGATGGGTTTATTCAGCTATTCTACTTCTACTTGTGATGGTTCTAGTCAGTGCTACAGCTCTAAGAATTTGTGTACTTCCCCTAGATTTTCAAGTCATTGTACTAGTCTGTTATGATACTTCCGATTTCAGTTGGATCTGTTGTGACATCTTCTGTCTCATTTCTTATTAGGGTTATTTATTTCCTTTTCTGTTTTTCTTCAGTAAGTTTGCCAAAGGTTTGTCAATTTTGTTGATCTTTTCAAAGAGCTGGCTTTCGGTGTTATCAGTTTTTTCAGTTGTTCTTTTAGTTGTGCTGCTGATTTCATTCTGCTCTAATCTTTATGATCTGTTTTCTTCTGGTGACTGAGGGGTTCCTTTGTTGCTCTCTTTCTGCTTGTTCAAGCTGTAGGGTTAATTCTTTGGTTTGGGTCCTTTCTTCCTTCCAGATGTGTGCACTGATAGAGATCAACTGACCTCCGAGCATTGCTTTGTCTGTATCCCATAGGTTTTGATAGGAAGTGTTTTCGTTCTCATTTGAATTAAAAAATTTCTTTATTTTATCCTTGCTTTCTTCTGTAACCCATGGCTTTTTCAGCAAGGTGTTGTTCAGTTTCCATGAGTTCTAATCTATATTTTTCAGCTATTGATTTAGACTTTTATGGCTTTATGGTCTGAGAAGATGCTTTGCAATAATTCAATGGTTTGGATTTTGTGGAGATTTGCTTTATGTGTTAACACATGGTCTATTCTGGAAAATGTTCCCTGTGCACTGGAGAAGAAGGTGGTTGTTTGTTGATGGATAAAAAGTTCTGTATATGCCAATGGAGTCTAGTTGGTTGATTGTGGCAATAACACCTTCTGTGTCTTTACATAACTTTTTTCTAGAAGATCTTTCCAATTCTGAAAGTGGAGTGTTGAAGTCTCCCACTTTTATTGTGGAGTGATCTATCTTATTTTTCAATGTAGTTAGTGTTTCTTTGGTGTATTTAGATGCTTTGGTGTTGGGTGCATAAATATTTAATATTGTTAAGTACTGCTTGTGTGTTGAACCTTTCAGCAGCAAATAGTGTCCATCTTTGTCCACAATGGTGAGCTTTACATTAAAGTCTATTTCATCTGGGAATAGTAATGCTGCACCTGCTCTTCTTTGTGTACTGTTAGCTTGATATATATTCTTCCATCCTTCAATTTTCAGTTTGTTCATATCTTTAAATATAAGGTGAGTTTCTTGTAAGCAACATAGAGATGTATTGTGTCTTTTGATCCAAGATGTCACTCGTTGTCTCTCTCCTGGATCATTTAGTCCATTAACATTGAGTGTAATTATTGATAAATACGTGTTTAGTGCTGTCATTTTTATGTATTTATTTTTGTGTTGGTGTAGTCTCTGTTGTTCTTAATTATCTCTTCTGGGTCATTCTTCTTTATGGGTTGATTTTTCATCCTTTTCAGTGTTGGTTCTGTGTTTGTTAAGACTCCTGTGTTACATTTTTTATTTTGATATGCTGCATGCTTTTTGTGCTTTGTGGCTATGCCTGTGATCCCCCTTAGGAACCTAAGTTTAAACCCATTTTTTTTTTTATTATGACTGAGTGAAAATGTACATTCCCATATGAATTTACACCTATATGCAGCTTCCGCTGCTCTCCCTGCCCAGTGACAGCACATTATTCCTCTCTGCTCCGTACATGTCACATCTTCCCAACAGTTTCCTTTCCCCTCCTCTCCAACCACTTCCCTTACTCCAGCCAGAGATCAGCAGGATGATATCCTATAGATGCGTAGAACCATAAAGTGCATCCAATATATGGTCACTCTGCATCACTAAGTCCAATCCATTTGTGTCCGAAGTGTCAACTTTCATTATGGTTTATGGGCAAAGGCAGCATCATGGCCAGGGGAACCCCGAAGCTGCTGGACCATGAACTGTGGTCTTTTAGTGGAGATCTCAGGTGCACCCCTTTTTATTCTTGTGTTGCCAGTGAGACTCAACTTCATGACGTCCATCGTGGCTGTTACAGGTGGTGGCCAGTCACCATCCAGTTTTTCCAGTGTCAAGTCAATGCAGGCACCCACTCATGTAGGTCTCTCTGTCTTCTGGAATGTCTCTCCCGCATGTTGTTTTGGTCCTCATTGAGTATCCTTTTCTGCTGAGTTGGGACCATTTGCTGTGCCCTCGGATGGCAGCTTGGCAGCTTTTAAGACTAAACTCAATTTTAACTCCTTCTTATTAAGTTCTGCTCCATCTGGAAGTACAACAACTACTGTAGTATATCCCTCTTTTTAATGTAATGGTATGTTGGTTTTCATAATACGATCACTGGATGCCTTCTTTTAATATTATCACTTTGGTTGGAGTTTTGTGCCTTCCCTAACTGTGTAGGTTTCTGGATAACGTGTCCTGTGTTGTCTCCTAAAGTATGGAGTTAATGGTTTTGTTCTTCTAAGCCAAGTGCTTCTTTCAGTATTTCTTGTAGCTTTGGTTTGGTTTCTACAAAATCTCTGAGTTTCTTTTTATCTGTGAAGGTCTTAATTTCATTTTTGTATTTCAAAGACAGTTTTGCAGGGTATGTAATTCTTGGTTGAAAGTTTTTCTTCTTCAAAGCTTTGGATGCATCTGCGTCAATATCATTTCTGCCAGGAAATACAATGAAAGCCTACAGGGCCTCCCTCTGAATTTTAGCTTTTCTTTGAGTCTTACTGCCTTTGACAGTTTCTGCTTATGTTTCATTTTGTAAAGCTTGATTATAATATGTCTTGGTGTCTTTCTTTTGGGGTCTATTTTATGTGAGGTTCCATATACATGTTAGATATTTGTGTTTTCTTCTTAATTTCAGGGAAGTTTTCTGTCAGCAACTGAACAACAATATTCTGTGTTTTCAGATATCCTTCCTTGTTCAGAAATTCCAGTTAATTGTACATTATCTCTCTTGATAGTGTCCCACATGTTTCTTAATGCTTCTTTATTTTTCTTGTTTCTTTTCTCAGATTTCTCCTCATAAATGCTAGTATCAGTATCTCTATCTTCAAGATCAGTAAGTCTAATTTTCAGTTGTTCAGTTCTGCTCTTTTTGCTTTAAATTGTCTAATTCTGTAATTTTGTATTGATCTGTCAGATTTCAGAGTGCTGATGTTCCATCCGTTCAAACAGCTTGCTTAATTTTTCATTTTGCCCTGCTGCATTTTGTATAATGTCTAGGATGGCTCTCTACATAATTCTTCTGTACTTGACCTGTGATAGTTTCAGAAAGTCTTCTTCATCTGGGAAGTTTTTTGATTCTTTATTTTGGGAGTTGTCTGGAGCCACAGCTGAATTTTTTTTTAAATGTTTCGTTAGAGTTTTTAGCTTATGGGACGTCTAGAGGCTGTTTAGTTTCTCTGATGTTGCCTTAATGGGAGCTGAGGCACAGTTCTGAGAAGGAGATTTATCAACAGCCACCTTTATGTTCTCCTAAAAGTGGGCCCAATGGGATCACTATGGTAACAGGCTCCACCTCCTGGCTGACAAAGACATGGCCTTACTTATGCAGTCACTGAGAGGCCATCAGTCAACCCTATGATGTCGGTTGGTAAAGGCTGGAAGAGATGCTGTCAGGCTGCACCACAGTTATTTCTCTACGCAGTCTTATTTTAAAAGGTTAAAGCTATCAGACCACTTCTAAAATCAGTCAGACCTGCAGGTGTGGGAAGCCCTCCTTCTGGCTGGCAATGGAGGGAAATCCTTGGCTGTACCCAGATGCTGTGATACAGTTCAAGGGACAGGCTACTGTCCTGCTGATATCCCTTGTTGGGCCCCACCTGCAAGGCTACACTGTGCTAAACACAGCTTTTCTGCTTGAAAAGCATTCCCTGGGCTGGGACTGCCTCCTAGCCTAGGACTTAGCCCCTGGTGAAGCCTCAAGTTGGGTAACTCCGCCTCCCAGTCAAACAAGACGGTGGCCTGGTCAAGCTGTCCTGAACCTGCAAAACAGCAGAATCTGTTGAAAAGAGAGTGTAGAGGAGCTGTAGTGCTCTGAGTCCAGAGCCAGGGTCTCAAATTGTGGCTATTCCACTTGGTGATCACTTTAGCACTGAGGTTCTGCATAGCTGCTGTTTGAACTCATTGCCCACCTGCCACTCCCCAAAAGAAAAAAATGTTAAAAATGCCAGTTACCTTCAGTCCATTGTAGCTGGCTGATTCAACTGAGTGGGTGTCAGCCAAAGACAAGAAGTTTCCCAACAGTTGCATGTAGTCCAAATTGAGAGCAATATGCCATGTCCTAGGGCTCACTGGGTGTCCAGAAAGCTCCACTTAATTATGAACCCAAGCCTTAGTTTTCAGAGGAAATTAAGAAGTCGTATATCTAGTCGCCATCTTGACTCCCCTCTATTAATTTTTACTTTTGTGACTCATGCTTTTGGTGTGATATCTAAGAAACTAAATAGTCACAAAGATTTATCCTATTTTCCTCTAAGAGTTTTATAGCTTTTACTCTTATGGTTAGATCTATGGCCCATTTGGAGTCTTTTTTTTTTTGTATAAGGAGTAAAGTATCATAAGTGTTTTAATGTACATTTACCTACTGGCAAATGACACTGAGCAGTAACATTTCAACCACATTTCACAGCTGCCTATGGCTTATGGCTACCATATTGGCCAGTACAGAACTGTAAGTCCAGTAGTGAGAGAAAAGGCTTCAAAGATGTGCTGGAGCCACATTATGGAGAGACTTGAACACTGGGATATAAAGTTGGAACTTTTTTCTGTAAGTAATGGATAAACATTGACACTTTTGAGCCAGTGACTCTCATACACTTCTCCTTGCCTTGGCTGGTATGTCATAGGTTAACACACTGTATATGTTTACTGTGTAATTGTTTAGTTATCAGAGCAGTGCTTTGTGGAGATTAATTTGGAATGCATCCGAGAAGGTAGAATTGAAAAATAAGATGACTAATGCCTATATTATTTTTATTTAAGCCTCTTGATACAGAAGCTTTCAGTTGCTTTTTGTTTTTCTTTGAAACACCAGGGAAATGATTGCCTAATGTATTTGCTATTGGAAATCCTGGTGTAATAGCGGTTACATGCTACATTTGCTAACCAAAAGGTCAGCAGTTCAAACCAACCAGGTACTCCTTGGAAACTCTAAGAGTCAGTTCTTCTCTGACCTATAGGGTCACTATGAGTCTGAATTGACTCAATGGCTGTAGATTTTGACATGGCTTATATTCTTTGCTTAATGTAGGACAACCCTTTCTAAATTTGTGTCTTTTATTGAGGTACTGAAGTGTGAACAGAATAGGGTTATACTTGGACAGTTTTTGGTAGCTTTTGGGAATGGGTCTGGTTACTCATTACACTTGTTGTATAGGGAAATGAAATGTTTCTCTTGAAGGATGTAATTGGGCAAGAGAGTGACAAGTTGAAAGTATGTCTTCTGTATAATTTCCATTTTTCCTTTGAGTGTGCTCCCTTGACAGCGAAAAACTTCGTTGTTAGTTGCCTTAGAGTTAGTTTTGACTCATGGTAACTGCATGTGTGAAGAGTAGAACTGCTTCATCAGCTTGTCAATGCTGTGACCTTTCCAAAGTAGATCACTAGAGCTGTCTTCTCTGCCACCTCTGGATGGGCTGAACCACCAACTTTTCTGTTAGTAGTCAAGTGCTTAACCTTTTGGGCCAGCTAGAAACTGCAGTGAAAAGCTATCAGTCCTCTAGAATGAGGGTTGTAATGATGTTAGAATCCCTGTGCTTAGTAAGCTGAGGAAAGATCTAACCAGGTTACTTAAATTTCCTGTGATTGCAATGCCATTCTACTTATCAAATAGTCTCCCAAACTAGCAAGGAATTGGAGATGAAAAGCTTTCTGGTTTTTATTTTTCACTCAAGATAGTTCTTAATGATAGAGAAAAATCTATCAAGAGGCCATTCTAAAATAAAATGTGTATTGTTTGTGTGAAAGATGTGTGTGGGTGTTGCATTTGGGTCTGTCAAACTCGACAGCATCCTTTTACACTTTTCAAGAGGAAACCTCATAGTATCAGAGCCACATTTTCTATAGGCTATGACAGCTTTCTATATGTCAATATTCAAATTTGGTTTTGCTTTCTCCTTTGTAACGAAGCTAACTTGGTTTTCAGAGGTTTGTTTTAATATCCTTTTAGTGAAATTTGAACAGTATCAATTTGGATGTCTAACTCTTTGATAAACAAAATTTTTAATGCAATGTTAAGACACATAGACATACCTGGTTGTCACGGATTGAATTTTGTCCCCCCAAAAATGCATGTAGTAATTTGGCTGGGTCTGGATTCCTTGTATTCTGTGATGGCCCTTCATTTTGTGATTTTCTGATGCTGTAAATCCTAATCTCTGCCTGTGGTTAACAGAGTGGATTATGTTAGATAGGATTAGGGTGGGACTGTAAACGCTTTCATAAGATCATCTACCTGCTCCACTGTAAAGGGAGTTTCCCTGGAGTATGGCTTGCACCATCCTGTACCCTTCCATCCTACAAGAAATAAAAGGAAAGGGAAGCAAGCAGATAGTTGGGAACTTTATAACATCAAGAAAGCAGCACTGGCAGAAGAGTGCATCCTTCAGAGCCGAGGTTCCTGTGCCGAGATGCTCCCTGACCAAAGACTGATGCAACACAAGTACTTTCTTCCAGAGCCTTTCCCCTGGAGGGGACAACCTGAACATAGACTTGTAACATACTGGACTGGGTAAGAAGAAATGTTTCTTTGCCAAAGCCATCCACTTTGTGGCTTTTCTGTTAGAGTAGCACTAGCTGACTAAAACACTGGTATATTTATCAGTACATGCTTTGAGAAGCTTTGTAGGATTCTTATTGCTACTTCTGTTTCTTAATACAGTGTCTATGATATGGATCTTTGCTGCCAGGTTACAGTTAAAAAGTATCAATTATAACAGAAAATTTGCGCTTCTGAGGAATCATTTTTATGCAAGCAAGAAGATTACATGTTATGAGGAGAGATAGTCTCTTAAGAGGGGCATTATTCTTGGTAGAGGCCAGCAAAAAAGAGGAAGACCATCAGTGAGATGAATGACACAGTGGCTGCAACAATGGGCTCAAACATAGCAATGATTGTCAGGATAGTGCAGAACTAAACAGCATTTTGTTCTGCTGTACATAAGGTCACAATAAGTCAGAACCAACTCAATAGCACCCGACAAAAACAAGCAAGAAGAGTTTCATTCTGCTGCATCAAGGGTCTCTCTCAGTCTGAACCACCTAGACAGAGTTTAACAACAGCAGCCACCAAGAAGGATATCCCACTGGAGTCACTGTTATACTAAACCATGCTATTGTTAGGTATCATTAAGTGGATTCCAACTCATAGTGACCCCATGTGAGAGACTAGAACAGCCCCAAAGGGTTTTCATAGCTGCAATCTTTATGGAAGCAGATTGCTGCTGGGTGTTTATCTTTTGGAGCCAGTAGGTGAGTTTGAACTGTCAATCATTTGGTAGTCAAGTGCTGAACTGCTGTGCTATTAGGACTCTTTGCCTCAATAATCAGGTAAAAATTTTACCTTTGTCACTCAGAAAATGGAGGGTAGTACTAAGCCATGGCAGTGTATGTTCCAGGTAAAATTTTTGGATGAGTACAAAGTTTTACATACTTTTAAGAGAAGTTCTTCTCTGATCATCTAGTGTAAGAAAACAGCATTATTTTAGGAATTTCTCTAACTCTATTATAAACAACTCAAGTCAAGAAAGGATTTCAGAAGAGGTATATGTATTAGTGTTCAAACCAGGAGCTAGATTGGAATTCTGGCTTCACCAGCAATTGCTGTTGACCACGATCTTTCTAAGATTCAATACTCTCATCTACAAAATAGGTTAATGTTAGCTACCTTCTAGGATTTTTGTGAAGCTGAAATTGAACACAGTAACTAGATTCATTGCCTAGCACCTACATATTAATGTAGCTATGAGTATGGAGCAGTGCTAAATGCTGCATAGGACTGGTAGGCCAAGATCTCTTATTCTACTTTCCTTTAATTGTCTCTCTCGAATTATGCAGAGTAAGGTAGTTGTAGGAACCCTGGTGACCCATTGGTTAAGAGTTCAGATGTTAATCAAAAGGACAGCGGTCTGAATTCATCATCTGCTCTTTGAAGCCCTGTAGGGCAATTCTACTCCACCCTGTAGGGTCACTGTGTTGGCAATGAGTCTGGAGAAATGGGTTAGGTTTTAGTTTTAAGGTAGTTGTAGGGAGCAAAATGTGAACTCTGCTGAAGGGAGATTGATTGACTGATGGCTGCAACCATTTCCTTTGGGATCCCTCACCATATTTGCACACTTCCTGCTGACTGCTCCCAGTCAACAAGTGAGCAGCAAGGATACAAGGACATTTAGGCAAAATATATCTTTCCTTGTATGGGTAACTTTGGCTCAAAGACTCTGCATTGACCTGGATGGTTCCTTTTTAGAGCTCAGCTGTGGTTGGAAACTCCTCACTCCGAATCTTCATTTCCTCCCTCTATCCTTTCACAGATGTCAGACTTGCATCAGTCTCCCTTCCCAACACATCTCTTGCACATTTAATTCCATCTTGGTCCTCCTTCTTGATTAATCCAAACCAAATGTAGCAGTCAATCTTTGGTTTTTGTAATTGTAATTTAGGGTTCCATTTAATTAAAAAAAAAATAGTGCTTCCAAGGAACACTGTTGCTGTTGAGTAGGCTCTAACCCATGGTGACCCCGTGCATAACAACACAAAATGTTGCCGGGTCCTGCACCATCTTCACAATCTTCGATGTGTGTTGAGCCCACTGCTGCATCTGTTGAATCAATGCATCTTTTTGAAGGTATCCTCTAGTTTTGCTGGCCATCTACTTTATCAAACACGATGGCATAATGTCCTTTTTTAGGGACTGGTCTTTCTTGATGATGTGTCCCAAGTATTAAAACAGTCTAGATCTTGTAATGAAAAAGAGAACTGAGTGAGCAATGTACCTAACAAGAGTAAAGGAGAGAAAAATCAGACAAGAAAAATATTTCCCTTAACTAAACAGTGGTGCCTTTCCCACCTCACAGAAACCCTGTTGGTATAGTGGTTAAGTGGTATGGCAGCTAACCAAAAGGTCAGCAGTTCAAATCTGCCAGGAACTCCTTGGAAACTCTAAGGCGAAGTTCTACTCTGTTCTCTAGGGTTGC
This sequence comes from Heterohyrax brucei, assembly GCA_028571685.1. Classification (NCBI taxonomy): domain Eukaryota; kingdom Metazoa; phylum Chordata; class Mammalia; order Hyracoidea; family Procaviidae; genus Heterohyrax; species Heterohyrax brucei. The sequence goes on from CM053152.1 coordinate 26,184,228, forward strand.
TATGAGTCGCGATCAACTCGATGGCAGTGAGTTTGTTTTTTTTTTTTTTTGTTTGTCCCACTTCATTGACACTAGGTGAATGTCAGGTCAAAATCCCTCAGCCTGATGTCCTTCCCTCTAGTCTCTACTGTCCTGCACCATTTATCATTTGTAATCCTCAGCTGGCTCTTGACAAACTCTTATGATTTCAAGCCAAAAAGATTCTTAGTTTGACTTGAGTTCTTTCAATGACAGGGGTATCTTTTGGCTGTTTTCATAACCCTCATAGCTTTATCACGGGAGGGGGTTTGCTTCTTAGTTGGTGTTTGTTAAAGACAAAAAGCCATGGGCCAACTAAAAGGCTGAGAATTTTAGGAGTTCTGGAAAACTACCGGGCCCATCTGCAGAGTAGAGACTGTCGCCCTGGACAGCCCCCTAGCAGGAAAATATTAGTGGTGTGGTGACTTAAAATATATATTTTTTGCCTGTTCAGTAATTGATTCAGATGCACAATTTTCTTTGTACTTGAATATTTACTTGTAGCTGTGGATGGTGTTGCTTTCCATTTTGAAGTTCTAACAAATGTGTAGAATAAAAATACTTAACCGAATTAAGACTCACAATTTTGAGAATGAGGATGAGTCAGTCACAAGAACAAATTTTTTTTCGCAGGCAAAATTAAACTTACAGTAATGAACAATCCTGTATGGGGGACCTAGGAAGGCCAGGGGAATACCACGGGCAGCGGCCTCATGGAGGAGAAATAGAATGCATGGAGGGCTCCAGAGATCAAAGACACTTCCAGGGGTGGCCTTTAGATTCACCACATGCCTGTCATGGAATTAGGCATGCTGGCCACCCCGCACTTTTATTCTCTTGCCTCCCCGCTGGCTGGCTGAGTTCAAACCAAAATACATGGCAGGGTGGTGGGGCAGATGGGGGCAGAGACAGCAGCGAGGGAAAGAGGCAGCCGTGAACAGATTTAGAACAATTCTGTTCACGAGGAATCGCTTTCCTTAAATTCTCTGTAAAAAGTGACAAACAAACAAACAAAACACCTCTGGTATTTTATACAATACCTTTAGGGGCCATTTGATATCATTTGCTGAACAATTGGATTTGTCTTTCTCAGTCTTCTGCAGCCATTGGCTCAGCGAGAGTTTGAAGCAGTAGGACAGAGACCTTGACTTTTCCCTTGCCACATCCTCTTCCAACCCACCCCTGCCTCTATTTTTCTCTTTTATGAGATCTCTCTGTGTCTAATTTAGATGGCAATTTCCTTACTACTGTATGTTATAGTACTAGGTATACTGTGAGCACTTATAAATGTGAAATGATAATAATGATGATAGGAGAGCCCTGTAGGTCCCGGCTGTTAAATGTCACTGACAGAAGGTTTTTAGTACACACTGTTGTTACAAAACAAAGGGCAGAGGGGGAAGAGGGCATATCAGCTTTTTTAAGTAAGGAAGAGGGCAGAGAGAAGTTAATAGAAATTTGTGAAGAAAAGAAAGGAGGTTTTTCTTAAAAAGGTTCTTTTAGAAAAGGTGAAAAACTTAGGATATAAAACAGAACTCAAAGTCTGCCCTTGAAAATGTTTACTTTCCAAGCAATCTATTGATTGCCCAAGAGTTTCCAACATATTTGATGTGCTGATTCCCTAGACAGGATGGGGTGTCCACTTTAAGTCACATAGTAGGAGAGCCGGGAGTAGTGAACAAACCCAGCTCTGGGTACCGGAACCCCTGGGGTCCGGTCCTACTGCTAACTGGCTGTTACAGATCGAATTCTGTCTGCTCAAAAATGTGTGTAATAATTTGATTGGGCCATGATTTCCGGTGTTGTGTGGCTGTCTTCCATTTTGTGATTTTTTTCTCTTGTAAATCCTGATCTCTGCCTGTGGTTAATAGTGCAAGGCCGGATTATGTTAAAAAGGATTGGGTGGGACTGTGACATCCTTCCTAAGGTCATTTCCCTGATCCAAAGTAAAGGGAGTTTCCCTGGAGTGTGGCTTGTACCATAGTTTATCCTACAAGAAATAAAAGGAAAGGAAAGGAAGCAGGGAGTTGACCTCACACCACCAAGAAAGCAGCGCTAGGCAGATTTTGTGTCTCTTGGTTCTGACATTCCTGCAGCGACTCTCCCAGATCAAAGGAAGACTGATGACAAGAACCTTTCACCACAGCAAACAGAGAAAGACTTCCCCTGGAGCTGACACCTGAATTTGGACTTCTAACCTAGCAGACTGTGAGGGAGTAAACTTCTCTTTTTAAAAGTCATCCGCTTGCAGTATTTCTGTCATAGCAGCACTAGATGACTAAGACAGTGGACACAGTACATGTGACAAATCACTTTGCTACCGTGACTTAGTCTCTCATCTACAAAATGAAGAGGACAGTTCACTAAATAATGTCATCCAACACTTAAAAAAAGTTGTTAAATTCCCAAGCCTGTGACTTGAAGTGGCACAATATTGCTGTTAGTTGCTGTGAAGTTGACTCTGACTCACGGCTCCAAAGTGTTTCTTGGCTCTAATCGTAATGGAAGCAGATCATCAGGCTTTTTCTTTGGTAGTACCTCTGGGTGGGTTTGAACCACCCACCTTTAGGCCATCTGTTGGGTGCAAAACATTTGTGCTACACAATACTTGGTGTAGCTGAGTCAATTCTGGCTCAGACTGACTCTGTACGAAAAAATAAAACTACCCCATAGGGTTTCCAAGGCCATAATCTTTACAGAAGCAGACGTCCTCATCTTTTCCCATGGAGAGAACTGTCAGCTTTTTGGTTAGCAGCCAAGCACTTAATCACTGTACCATGAGGGATTCCTGTGCCCTAATAGCTGGTCTTTCATTTAGCACATACTATATGCCACTATGAGTCGGAGTTGAATTCGTGGCAGTCGGTATATGCTAGGAACACAGGTGCCATAGTGCTAAGTGCTACAGTTGCTAACCAAAAGGTCAGGAGTTTGAAATTCTATGGGGCAATTCTACTCTGCCCTATAGGGTCACTACAAGGTGGAATTGACTCAGTATCAAAGGGTTTGGTTTTCTCTCTCTCTTTTTTTTTTGGTTTTCTGCTTTCGTGATGGAGAGTGGGAAGGGAACAACTCTTACCCTCCCTCTTTTCTTACCCAGGGGCTGCTGCTTTCCAAGAGAGAACATGACAATTTAGGCTGGCAGAAGCAACAGTGGCAGCTGAGTCACCCTGGCCCTGGGCCTTCCTGATGAGCCAAGCAGTGAGGAAAGGAAGCTCTAGCTCCCCTACAGAAGTGTGCTGGAGGACAGCTTAGACGTCACCTGCTTTAATTAATACAGTGCACACAGAGGAAACTAGGTTTAACAAGTATAAATTTAAATTGAACAATGTCCCAGGACAAATCCACTGTCCCTGCCTGCTATAACCACAAGGAAATGATATTTTGGCAAATAACAACCATAAATAGCCAGGGATGCTTCTCATTTTTTCTGTCATAATCTTTCCTTCCTCTCTCCCTCCCTTCTTTGTTTTTTTTTTCCTATCTGACTACCTGTCTAGCCCAGTCATTTGAAAGCCATCACTATAATGTGTCTATTTTATGTGATAGGTTTATAATCCTGATCAAATGAACATGAGGTTAGTTTGTCATATGAAAAAAGTGCAAGATGAAGAATTGTGGATATCCAGGCTTTTATTTTTGTTGCTGAAATCAATGCATATTTATAAGTTTAGTCTGTTGTTCTTTAACAACAAAACCTCAACTTTCCAGAAGGATCCAAGCCCTGGGCTGTGCCTGCAAACTGGGCAAGTGGGGCTGCTCTGCTTTGTCCATGTAAAGCCTCAATAAGGAGCAGTCTCCTGGCTCCTCCCCCTTAGTTGTGCCCTAGCTGTCCCATTTCCTGACTCAAGGAAGAGGCTTGTAAACACCCAAAGAAACATCTTAGATGTAAATAGATGAGCACAAACTGTTTCTGGAAGGATAAATAAAAATGGACAACAATAGCTACTTCTGGGGAGGGGAACTGGGTGACTGGAGTTCTTTTCACTGTATCTCATTTTGTCCTTTTTGTTACCTTTATTCGTTTATCTGAAAAGACAAATGAAAAAAAGAATAAAATTGTACCAATAGATCATATCTCTAGGACAGAAAAAAGTATTTAATTTTTCATTATATGAAGGTCTACTACTAGTACCTAGAATATCTCTTTGCCTTTTAGGATGGTACCAATAGTATAAAAACACTCTGTGGAAAGAAGAGAAAAAAACTTCTATTTTCTAATAAAAATTTACACTCCAGTCCTGCCCCCGTGGGGTCTTCTTTGCAGAAAGAAGACCTGCTGCTGGGCTTTTCAGAGACCAGATGCCGTCTCTCTGCCCACATTGCTCTGGTCACCAGGGGTTACAGATGCAGATACAGGCAGAAAGCCTACAGATGAGGCAGATGGGGATATGATGCTAATGAGAATGCAGACTGCAGAAAGGGATGAAGGACCTGCAGATGTGCATCATGACAAGAGTGTTCTGGAAGTAAGTCACCCTTAGCTGTTCAGCCTGATTGCTCACACCACTGAGAGGCAAACTGTGCTTCTTATGAGGTCCAAATAGGTCAGTGGAGAAGTCACACAGGTGTTTGCTAAAAGAAACAAGGTTCTACAAAGAATCTTTGTGGTTTTGCCTAGGGTTCTATTTTATGCATCTACTTGGTAGTGGACAATGTGACCTCGTGAGCCATGAAGGTGTTTTGTAGCTGTTGGGTGCTGTCATCCAATTTTTGTCCCACGGTATCCCCATGTGACAGCGTAGAACTATCCCCTAGGGTTTTCTTGGCTGTCATCTTTACAGAACCACATTGCCAGGTCTTTCTCCTGCAAATTGGTCAGGTGGGTTTGAACAACTAGGCCTTGGATTAGCAGTCAAGTTCTTCACAGTTCCACCACCAGGTCTCCTAGAAGGCAAGTCACCATTCTTTTACTAAGCTCTATTTTCACCTTTATGCTGTCCGTGAGAGGCAGGGAGTCTGTCTTCTTTAGAAAAGTAAATGTGGTTTATAACTGGGCGAGGGCTGAATAAATTCCACTCCTTTAGCAACAGAAGGCCTTTCTCAGCATTCAGCATATGCAGGTCAGCCCTGCTGATACACATGTGGGTATTGATGTAGTCAGAGACTTTCTGATTTCCAGAAAGTCCCTGACATGAGTCTGCTCTGTCTCTTCTTTATTCTGATGGCAATTCCAGAAACAAATATAATGTTTGGCTCTGGATGAAGATGTTTGGGGCAAGTCAAGCAAGACAGAGAACTGAAAAAAGCCAATGCAGAATGCGAACATATAATAAATGAGAGCGTGTGGAATGTGCACCACCTGACTTAGCCAGATGCCTCTAGAGGGAAAGAAAAGGAAACAGCTAAATGCCTTTATATCCCCTGGAGTCTTCAGAGGAAGCCTGCAGAGCAGGGCATCAGAGTAATCCTCACTGGTTTAATATCTGACGCTTTTGCATCTGTGATGGGGAGAGTAAATTAGAATTCCTGTTACACAAGAACAGAATTTTAACCGTTGCAAGTTAAGACAGAGGTCAGACAACCCTGTCACCACCTTACCTTGTCTCATAAGGTGTCGAGATGAATATTTGGGGTAAGAGTGTTGTTGATTTTTGTTTTTCCTCCTGAGAATAATAGGAAAAGTCATAAAGAAAATTATTCCAAACTCAGCAGCCTCCTATTTGAAAGGAAGGTTAATTCCACCTTTGGCTGCCATCAATCTCTTGTAGGGATTGTCCAGATTCACACTGTTCAGGCTGTTTAGCTGGAACCTTGGTGCAGGTGCATTGTTATTTTAATTATTTAGGATGTAATTTTGAGCCTGAGGAAGATGGATAGCACATCTTCAAGAAAACAGGCTATCCTCAGCCCCTCAAACACACCACGACTCAATTCTTCTGCAAAACAATGATAATGGATCCAGTGGTACGCTTTTTCGATATTGTTAACTTTATTTTCGGAGGAGGCACTAACATTTGAGCTCTCTAGGCTTTGGGGATCCACTTGCTACGGAGACATGAAGTCTAGATTTAATAAAATCATGCAGTGTAAAGTTCGCACAGTATTGTTTTTCTTACACTGGGTTGAATGCTTTGATTATTATTCAGTGTCAAGTTACCTCCCGGATGTGAAACCTACAGTTTTACAGTGTTTATGCTGCTGACCAAGAACTTCTTAAATATGTCAGCAGTCATTCTCCTATTTCATAGATTAATAAAATGAGGCAAAAGTTACATTATTAATGGAAGTACGAAACATACCTATAACCTCATCCTTAAAATCTTAAAAGGTTTTTTTTCTCATGTTACAGAAATATGAACTGCAATCAGTTTGAAATTAGTTGTAGTTTGTATAGTGACGTTTTAATTTCTTTATATGTTTCTGGAGCCCTGGTGGCATAGTGATTAAGAGTTTGGCTGATTACCAAAAGGTCGTTCCTTGGAATTTTATGGGGCAGTTCTACTCAGTCCTATAGAGCTGTTATGAGTCAGAATCTACTTGATAGCAATGGGTTACCTGTTAATAAATTTCTAGTGTTATTGTTTAGAAAGTAATGATGGAGTTTCTTGCTTAGAATAAGGTAGAATGTCTTGAATACATTTAGAACATGATACAACTAAGAAATTTTAAGTGTGCAAAAGTAAATAATGCCATCTGATTGAGATGTAGACTTGGAACAAGTCATAAAAATATTAAAACCTTTTCTGGTCTCTAACTTGATGAAAACTCTCATCCAGCTAATGAGTACTCCATTCCAATTAACCTTTTTCCTTATATGATATGCATATTTGTGCTTATTTTATTCAGTGCTTGTGTCTGGTATTTATTTCATCACTTCTTTGGTAGAAGTTGTGAATACCTTTCCAGATTATTGCCCTCCTCTTCTTTGGTCTGTATTGTTCAGTCAGCGCAATTCCCATGTATAACACTGAGGTAATTCATCGAGAAGAATGTGTTCTGAAAGAGATGAGTAGGTTTTCTTACAAGAACCCACAACTAGGAAATAGATTTCTTCTTACTGACAGCTACATCAGTGCTTATTTATTTTTCCTAGAATGTGACATAGAGAGTTCTGGTTGAATGAGATGCTATACCAATCTCACATTCTTTGACAATGTCCAGGCCCAGAGGTTTCCCTTGGAAGGTCTGGCCATTTGCCTGACAAATAGGAAATGGCAGCAGGTGGTTGTCTGAAGCAATGAGAATTTTCCTATGTTTAGCTCCAAGGTAAATCTACCAGCAATTGCAGTGCAATGAATTGCTTAATATGACAACTGTGTGGCACCATTCAAAGACAGTGCATTATACTTGTGATGGTTATAACTTGGTTAGGCTGTGATTCCCAGTATTGTGTGATTATCTTTCATTTTGTGATCTGATGTAATTGTCTTCTATTTTGCAGTGTTGTGTGTATTGTAAATCCTTAATTTCAGAATTTGGGTGGGCTATATCTTGAGTTGCACCCTTACTAAAGGGTATGACTCAAGTCACTAGTTTACTGAAGTCACAACCTTGTACTACATTGTTCAAGTCAGGGGAATTGCTCTGAAAAAGTTCTGTCACTCACTTTGGATCCTGCCTCTGATTCATTACCATCTGACCTCTTCTTCTTGGAGCTTGAGCCAGCAATCAGCTGTCTGACTCACCAGTTCTGGGAAATTTGCCAACTTCCTTAATCACATGTGCCAGTGGCCTATTGTCTGACCTGGTTTGCCAGCTTCCACAGCCTTGTCAGCCAGCAACCTGTCGTCTTACCTACTGATTTGGGTTCATTGGTCCCAACGGATGTGTAAGTCGGGAGAAGGCTGTGCCTTACTCACAGATAGTTAGACTTGCCAGCTGCTACAACCATGTGGGCCATTTCCTTCTATGGTTTGTAAGTTCTGTGAGTCATTGCAGTGAATTAAAGAACCCAAAGATGGAAAGGAGAATACTGAGGGAAGTAGTAGCTGATGTTAGTGATGATGGAAGGGGACAGCAATTTGGAAAAGCTGGACATTTGGGACATCCTTAGCCTCTACCTCTTAAGAGCTAGATTTTTGCTGATTATTATGAAAGAAACTACTCATTTAGCAATAAATGAGTTGGCTAAAGAGATCAGTAAACATCTCAACCCTGCTGAAACACAGAGGAAAAGAAGTTTCTCAAGAGTCTGAAGGACACTTCTTTGAGGTAATCCCTTTTTCTTCTGCCATGCTGCTACCTACCTTTTGACCATCTCACTGTTGGTTAGCACCTCTGACAGAAGGTGGGCAGAGAAAGGGAGAGAAGAAGAAACTGAAATCATCTATGGGAGGTGCTAGTTCCTGACTTTCATACCCTGCTAAATTGCTTGGACACTTTGTTGGACAATTTAGAATTGTTTTTCTAACCCCTTTAACTTATCAGTGAAATTTGTATTGTATACTTTTCAGAGGAACTGAAGCACTTGTGTCCAATTCACCCAGCAGGTCAATGAAAGATTTTGAAAACAACAGGAACCAGACACCCCATTTCCACACCATAGCTAAAGTTAACTCTAGTTTTCCTGTGTTAATGGAAGAAAAGGGTAGGATAGGAAAGTTAAATGAAAAACAGAGGAAAATATTATCTTTTTTGACCTCCTTTTCACATCACAGCTGATATCAAGAGCCACTGTGGCAGCGAAAAAATTAGTTTGAATTTAATTTCACTTACGTATTCTCTGGTGGAGATGCTAATAAGCAACCAAATGACCTAAAGCTAGAGAACAGGAGGGAGACAGAAAAGGAGCAAAGTGCTTATAAAACCCTCACACTGGATCATTAACCCTTGAATAACTGAGAGTTGGTTTGAGATAATTCATGCTGTGTGTGTCTAAAACACACACACAGCCAACTGCACGGAACAAGTAGCAATACACTGGCTAAATGACTATGTCAATACCTTAAAGTAATATTTATCCAGACGTAGACCACATGGATAAGTGAAACACACAAATAATTCCAAAATCTGATATAAAGTGACAGTGCAACAGCTTTTTTCATCAAGCTTCTAACAAGTCCCAAGATTCATTGAGTTTTATCTCTTTTCTCATTCCCCTCCCAGAACCTACAGGAACGGAAATATAAAGAAGCCACAAAATGGAAAAAAAAGAAAAGAGTAGAAAAAGCATACATAAAAAAAAAAAAAAAGAGTTCACCTTATTGAGTAGTGGCACCTGAAAGGCTGAGAAATGACTAGACCTAATTTGCTTCAGCTCATGATATCAATGTGTAATTTGCTTTGATGGAGCAAAGACCCGTGATAAGTCTTAAAAGGAGGTAGTTATTCCCATCACTTGAGAGTTTATAGTTTTCGACTGTCAAGACCTGTGCTCCTAAGGCTGTTTGTTTTCTCCTGTGTACTTGGCCTGCAATTGTGGTAATTGACAATCTAAAGTCTGTATACTGAGGCACACACATCCACACTTCACCTACTTACAAGCAGATAAGAGAGGGGAAGCAAAATGCGACGAAAATAACATACATCTTGAGTCAACAGACCCACTTTTAAGTCCTGGGGCCATCATTTCATTGTGGACTATTGGACCTTAATTTCTCTATTTGTAAAATTTGTTGTTGTTGGGTGCCAGCCAGTAAGTTATGACTCATGAAGACCGTACGTGTACAGAACAGAGCTGCTTCATAGGGTTTTTAAGGAAGCGGATTGCCAGGCTTGTCTTCCAAGTTGCCTCTGGATGGTTTTGAACCACCAAACCTTTCACCTAGTGGTTTAGTGTTTAATCCCTTGCACCCCTCAGGGATTCGATATTTGTACAATAGGAATAATAATACCCCACAAGATTATTCTGGGGATAAAATGAGTTGATACATAAACATGGCTTTATAAAATAGAAGGGCTATGTAAATCTTAGTAGATAGTATTACGAGGAAAAATCATATGTTACAGCAAATGAACTGCTCCCAGAAGTCTTTGACTCTAGCTAGTGTGCATTTGGGAAATTTAATTAAAATGCGGATTCTTTGGTCCATACTAAAACTTTGGTTCAGGAGCTCTTGAGTGGGACTCAGGTATCTTTACGCTTTTTAAATTGTTGTAAAAATATGTATGTAATACAATATTTTCACTTTCAGTGCTTTTCATATTTACAGTTTAGTGATGTCCATTATATTAATCATGTTGTGTTGCTATCACTAATAATTATTGCCAAATTTTTCATCACCATAAACAGAAACTCTATGCTGCCCAAATAACAACTCCTTTCTCCCCTTTCTTCCTGCCCCTGGTAACTAATAGTAATCTTTGGTCTCTATGCTTTTGCCTGTTCTATCTATTTCATGTAAGAGAGCACACAATACTTGTCTTTTGTGACTGATTTACTTTACAGTTCATCCATGTTGTAGCATGTATCAAGACTCAGGCATCCTTGTTTTTAACAACTGCCCCCCGAGTAATTCTTCTGCAGATGAGCTATGAACCACACTTTCCTGACACTGCCATAAGCCACCTATTGACACATCCCTGTAAGAGTGACAGAAATAGGAGACGACTCATTTCTGAAAACCATGCCGAGTGCTACTTTCCTCTCATCTTCCTAAGAGTTGCTGTACTATTGCATTTTGAGTTGCAGTCTGCAAACCACCACCTCAGCTCTTGAGAGAGTGGTCACAGTGAGTCTTCTTTAAACCCAAACTCGTTGTCATAGAGCTAGTTCTGGCTCGTGGTGACCGTGTGTGTTACAGAGTTGAACTGCCCCACAGGGTTTTCTTGGTTGTATTCTTTATAGAAGCAGACCACCAAGGCTTTCTTTGGTGGCACCACTGGATGAATTAGAATGGCCAATCTTAAGGTCAGTAGCTGACTGCACACCGTTTATGCCACCCAAGGACCTGTATTGGTTTGGGGGATCTATTGTCTTTCTTTCCATGACTTTTTTCTCGGACTTGCTGAAGTCTCTTTCCTTTGTGTCAACAATACAAATTCTGGTTTCCTGAATCTCAGACAGGTACCTTACTCAAAATCTGTACTCAATCCCAGTTCTTCACTTTCCTAAAATTCTCATTCTCACCGCTTTACCTTTGAGTGTTACTAGCTTGTTAGACACGTGAAAATGATGCTAATTAGGTCACATAAGTGATCAGTTCCAGATAATTCTAAATGATAAATGAGATTGTGGAAGTGTATGTAGAAGATGACTGGAGAGTACAAAATAAGTGTCTAACCATTATGTCAAATGTGATGGCTTCCTTCTTTGTTACTTGGTCTTCTTGGGAATAACAATGTTTTGGCCACACAATTATTTCCAGTATGTCAGAAGACCATAGGAGGAGAACTTTGGCTTACTACTGTATAAATAGCAGCAAGTCCCACTCCAAGTATTATCAGTGGCTGTAACCATATTCCAGGAGCCCTGGTGTCAAAATGGTTAAGGGCTCTACCGCTAACCAAAAAGTCAGTGATACAAACTCACAAGCTGCTTTGCCAGAAAAAGATAAGTAGTCTGCTTCCTTAAAGATTTACATCCTTGGAAACCCCATGGGGCAGTACTACTGTCCTATAAGTTTAAGGTTCTGTAAGGTTAAGGTCACTATGAGATTGAATCAATTCAACATTTTTATTTTTTTATGGTAACCATATTTACTAAATTGTATTACATTTTAGTTATATTGGAAACCCTGGTGGCATAGTGGTTGCATTCTAAGTTTGCAAGCCAAAAGGTCGGCAGTTCAAATTCAGGTGTTCCTTGGAAACTATGGGGGCAGTTCTGCTCTGACCTATAGGGCTGCTCCGAGTCAGAACTAACTCGATGATAGTGGCTTTTACCTATATCAGCTTGAGCATACTGGTGGTAGAGATTACTTGAAGCTGCATAAGGGTCTCTTTCACTACAATTGGTCAATATACCCAATTCATTTCCTAATGAAACAAAATTAAAGTTCAGACAAGGTCTGGGCTACATTTTCAGTGCTTGTTCTGTGCAATACAAGATGCTAACAGATGCGGGCAGGACCTTGAGTTCTTCACTGGCTGTTCTTTTCAAGGCTGAATTTGTAGACACAGTTTTCTTGACCCACTGTGTAAGTATTTCTTTCTTGCATTTTCTTTTCCTCCCATATTCTTTTAAGCTTACAAATGTAATAAAAGTGTTGATTTTAACTTTAATTTTTGAAGTACCAGCTACATATTTTATAAAATCAAATCCATGGATTTTAATAGTAATTCCTAGACAATTGGACTTGTCAGATTTAATTCACTTTTTAAGGTATTTACCAGAAATACATGCTTTTACCTATTTCGTATTGATTAAAGTTATCACAAAGGACTTGTTGGTTTATTAAAATAAATTAAATAATTTGTCCACAGATTAAAGCCCTACTCACAGCTGTCGAGTTGGGTCCGACTCATAGTGACCCTAGAGGTCAGGGAAGAACTTCCTCATAGAGTTTCCAAGGAGCACCTGGTGGATTTGAACTGCTGACCCTTTGGATAGCAGACCTAGCACTTAACCCACTATACCACCAGGGTTTCCAATTAAAGCACTAGGTAAAAATCTATGGAGCTTTGGATAGTTTCCCATATATCCTGATACAAAATTATGGAAAGAAACATTTAAAAAATAAAATCAGTTAAAGAATCGGAAGAAAAATGTATGAGAATTAAAACAATGACAACAATATCTACTCATCTCTTTGTAAACACAGAAAATCATCAGACTTGTTAAAACTAAAACATAACAGTTCTACCTGCTAAAAAATGAATATGAAGTTCAGAGGCCACAATAATTAATTGGAAAATTATTTAAATTGCTAACATATAATCTAAAGTCTATCATCAAAGTATGACAAAGCACCTAATACAGGGTCTGCATTGTGATCAGTGGGTGTAAAGGCTTATAGCTGTTAGGATAATGATATTGTTGTTAGCTGCTGAGGAGTTCACTCTCAACTCCAGGCCACCCCACGAGCAACTGAAAAAAAATGTTGCCCCGCACCATTGCCATTCTCTGTTGGAGGTCTGGCCTTTGGATCCATAGGTTTTCACTGGCTGATTTTCAGAAGGAGGTTACTAGGCCCTTTTTCCTAGTCTGTTTATCTTAGTCTGCAAGCTCCGCTGAAACTTGTTCACCATCACAGCAATACACAAGCTTCCAGTGACAGACAGGTGGCGGGTGAGCATGAGGTGCATTGACCAGAAATGGAAGCAAGCCTTCCCATATGGAAGGTGAGAATTGCACCACTAAACCACTACTGGTGATAAAATCCAAAGCAATCTTGCTGATTTCAACTCATAGTGGCTCCACAGGACAGTGTAGAACTTCCCCAGGGTTTCAAAGGGTGTAATCTTCATGGAAGCAGATTGCTACACCTTTTTACTGCAGAGAGGCTGATAGTTTTGAAACACCATCCTTTCATTTAGCAGTTGAGGGCTGAACTGTCATACCACCAGGAATCCTTCCACTGATGATAACTAAAGATAAAAGTGAGATCTTCACTGAAGAACAGAGGCATTCAGGAAGATTTAATTGGCTGGTGATTACAGTGGTCCTGTCTCATTGGCTTTTTTTTTTTTAATTATTGAGGTTCAAGTTAGTTTCTCATACAAAAATTTACACATACATTGTTATGCGACCCTAGTTCTTCCCTCTATAAAGTAACAGTACACTTCTTCTTTCCACTCTGTATTTCCTGTGTCCATTCAACCAGCTCCCATCCCTTCCTGCCTTTTTACCTCACTCCTGGACAGGAGCTGACAATTTAGTCTCATGTATGTGCTTGACCTAAGAAACACACCCTTTAAGGGCATAATTTTCTGTCTTATAGCTCAATGTAATTGTTATATGGGAATGGTTTTAGTTGTTGGCTAACAACTAAAAGAGTCTAGGGGCTGTGTCTTCTGGGTTCCCCTCATCTCAGTAAGACCAATAAGTCTGGTATTTTTACTATAATTTGAGCTCTACACCCCATTTTTCTCCTGAACCATCAGGGACTCTCCCTTATTTTCCTTGTCAGAGAAGTCACTGGTTGTAGATGGACACCATCTAGTTTTTCTGGTCTCAGGCTGATGGAGTCTCAGGTTTATGCGGCCCTTTCTGTTTTTTAGACTCGTATTTTCCTTGTGTCTTTGGTGTTCATTCTCCTTTGCTCCAGGTGGACTGTGATGAATTGATGCTTCTTGGATGATGAATTGCTAGCATTTAAGACCCCAGACATCACTGACTTCTTTCGAGGAAAGGCTCACTTATATGTCTAGGTTGCCTTCAGAACTTAGAATTCATTTTGGTCAAGCTTCTGTCTGTAAAACTATGACTCAAATGAATTAAAGTTCAGAGTTTCTTGAAGTGAATGGGTTGTGATTTTGCAAATTTAATTTTAGATTTATACCACATTTAGACATTTGCTTTCAGGCTGTTATGTTATTACCCAGAAGCAGAGCTGCTAAATCAGTAGAAAACGACAGCATCGTACAGTGGAATAAGCACTGGGAATGCAGCAACCCAGAGAGCAGACTTGACTCTGCCATAATTAACTCTGTGACCTTGGACAACTGGTGTGGCTTATCTGGGCCTCATCTGAAGAATGACCTGTCTACCTCAGAGTCTTAGCCTCTAAGATGGTTGTTGTTGTGGTGGGTGCTATTGAGTGGGTTCTGATTCATAACAACCCCACATGTAACAGAACAAGACACTGCTTGATCCTGCGCTATTCTCACAATCTTAGTCCTGCTTGAGATCATTGTGACAGCCGTTGTGTCACTCCATCTTGTTGAGGGTCTTCCTCTATGTCCTTCTCCAGGGGCTGTTCTCTCTCGATAATATGCCCACAATATGTGAGGCAAAATCTTGCCATTCTTGTTTCTAATGAGTATTCTGACTGAACTTCTTCAAAGACAAATTCGTTCATTCTTCTGGCAGTCCATGGTGTGTTCAATATTCTTCACCAACACTGTAATTCGAAGGCATCAACTCTTCTTTGGTCTTCCTTATTGATCATCCAGCTTTTCACGTGCATACAGAGCAATTGAAAATATCAAGACAAGGGGCAGGAGCACTTCAGTGCTTAAAGTGACATCTTTGTGTTTGAACACTTTAGAGATGCCTTTTGCGGCAATATCTCACTTGTTTTCTTGACTGCTGCTTCCATGGGCATTGATAGTGTATCCATGTAAAATGAAATCCTTGACAATTTCGATGTTTTGTCTGTTTTGCACGATGTTACTTTCCAGTTGGAGAATTTTTGTTTTCCTGATGTGTGGTATAACCCACACAAAAGGTAGTTGTCATCTTTGATCTTCATCAGTACATGCTTCGAGTCTTCTTCACGTTCTGCAAGCAAAGTTATGTCATCTGCATATTGAAAATTTTCAGTGAGTCTTCCACCAGTTTTGTTGTTACATTCTTCATATAGTGCAGCTTCTTGGATTATTTACTGAATATACAGACTGAAAAATATAGTGTTAGGATACAAACCTGATGCACACTTTGCTTGACTTTAAACCATGCAGATGGCACAAACACCAAATAACTGCAGCAAACGGTTCTTAAATCCATGTGAGCAACGGAGGTGACTAGCGCTTGTTTGGCAAGGGCCAAGGTCTCCATAATTCTTAAGGGGCTACTTTTTCTGATTTGGGTGGGGATTATGGCTGTGGAAAATGGATGTTATTTGAATTCACAAGAGAACTAGGAAAATCAACTTCCATGAAGGGCAGATTGGAAGGCTGGGAATTGGGTGGAACTACCGTTTACCAAACACCCACCAAACAGTAAACTAAACAAGATAATTTGGTGCTTTTCAATAACTACTTTCTTAAGCCTCAAACAGCTGTAGAGATAAAAATGCTTATCACTAACTTTGAAGTGATGAAACCAAGCATAAGAGGCATTTGATAACATGGCCAAATGAGGCCAGGTTTCTAACCTGGAGCCCTCAGACTGTGGCTGTCAGCATCACAGAACAAGAGAGAACCACAGAGCTCCTGAGAGACAGTGTGAAAAGTCAAAGTGTTCTTCCAGGGAAAGAAGAATCAGAGAACTTGAATATTTTCTGCCAAGAGGGTGAGGACAATTTGGATGCTTATTACAAGGAGTGTGCTTACCGGGCTTGCACTCTGTGATGTAATAGAGTCATTAAGTTGACCTGGAAAATATTTTTTAGCCTCTATCTGCAGTTTAAAATTCTACCATCATTCACAACCTGTTACAGAAAGTGGGTGAATTATAAAAGTGAATGACACATTTAACAACAGTGTGCTATACACTAATAAGAAACTTGGCTAATTTGTTTAAATATTGATATGTTTGTTTAAATATTTGTTTAAACATTTGTTTAAATATTGATAATTTGTTCAAAGATTCTTTAGTCCTCAGGTTGGAAACAATACATATTCTTCTTTTTACCCAGAAATTCATTTATTATGAAAGTATTATATCTACATGATTAAAAATGAAGATATTCACTTTATATTTTCATTTTTCTGTTTATAATTTATAACACACATCTTTTTAAACAGTGATTTAAGACAGCTTATAAAGTTACAGAGTCTGCAGGTGTGAGTAAAACTATTGTAACTGAGGAAAGGAGGAATGTCAGAGCAGGGAACCAAGCAAGGCATTACAGATGTAAGCACTTAATCAACGGGGGGTGAAAATGGCAGCACCAGAGGTAAGTGTCACTTGAGGTCAACAGGAGAGGAGCCTTTTGCTGTACAGAAAGCAACAATAGTTAAGTGATGAGAAGCAAGAATGGGAACTTATTCTCAACACTGAAAACATAAATGTGATTCATTCAACCAGATAAAACTAACTGCTGTAGAGTTGATTCTGTCTCATAAAGACCCTATAGGACAGAGTAGAACTGCCCCATAAAGTTTCTAAAGAGCAGCTGTTGGATCTGAACTGTTGACTTTTTGATTAGCAGCTAAGCTGTTAACTACTGAGCCACTAGGGCTCTGTTTTAGTTTTATGAAAATTTGAGTCAATTTAATCCAGCAAATGCATTTGAATACGTAACATGGAGTGCTCCTATGAGAAGATTAAAAACTGAACAAGAAGAAACTTCAGTTCTGAAGAAATTTATATTCTAGATGTGGACAAGGATGAAGAAGGCAAATTAAGAATGGGCATTTATAATCATGGAACAAATGATGGAACAGGTAATGAAGAATAAAAAGCACATGTCAATATGCCTATTGTCTTTAATTTAGCAAATCACATAATCTACAACAGGGGTCGGCAAACTTTTTCTATGAAGATCCAGGTAGTAAATTCTATAGATATTGAGGGCCATAGAACCATACTGAAAATTTTATGTAGGGTACTTACGTATTAAGGAAAAGAATACTGTTCTACGTTACCCAAAGCCAAAATTCTTTGCACCACATTATTATCAGCTGGCGACCTTCAAGGGATGAAGAACAGCAGGATCTCCACTTGTGATTCTCTCCTCCCCCAAGAGACAGGCTGCATCCACTTGGGCAGCTAGCCTGAGGCAAGGTGACTCACAAAGTTGATGACTCCCACCCTAATGCCATATCACTGCTGGGTGCCTGATAGCTGCCAGCAGCAGAGGCTCCATTGTGTAGGTGGCAACCAACACAGGCACTGAGCACAAGTGCTTGGAGCAGACAGGGAAACAGGGAAGAGGGAGATGCTCTGGGGGGTTTCCACACTCATTGTGCTAACAAGACCAAACAAAAACACAGATACACAGAGTAAAAAATCTACCTTTCTTGTTTTGTTACCATGATAAGATGACTCAAATCTTAAATATTAGGAAAGCTAGATTAAAACACACACACACACACACACACACACACACACACACCTGATAACATGGAGTCAATTCTGATTTGCAGCAACACTGTTTACAAAATAGAACTGCTCCACCTGGTTTTATAGGCTGTAATCCTTATAGTCATAGATTACCAGATACCAAATCATGGTACTGCTGGGTGGGTTCAAACCACCAACCTTTAGGTTAGCAACTGAGTGCAAACTGTTTGTGCCACCCAAGGGCCTTAAAAAAACTGGATAGCCATGTAAAAAAGATAAAATTAGAAGCTTGCTCATAGCATATGCCATGGCAAGTTACAAATGGACCAGAGATTTAAATGTAGGTAACTAAATCACAAAACACTAGCAGATATGTACATTGTGTTGAAGTAGTAGCCAATGCAATTAAGCAAGGAAAAGCAGTAAAAAGCACAAGAAGTGAAAAGAGAAAGTTAAAACTCTTTTTAGTGACAGATGATAAAATTGTATATCATAATAAAAACTGAAAAGAATCAATGTAAACTACTACAAGCAATAAGAGGACTTAGTAAAGATATAAAATTAAAATCTGGGAAAGTTATAAAACCTGCATTAAAAGATCAATAGCTCTCAGACCCATGTGAATGGGTGACTGTATCAACATGTGACCAGAAGAACCAGATGATGCCTGGCCACCACCAAAGGCAGCTGTGGTGGGGCACACAATGTTGAGTTCCACTGGCAACATGAGAAAAAGGGAGGTGCACCTCAAGAACTCCACTGAGATACCACAGCTGATGGTCCAGAGGCCTGGGGGTTCCCCTGGGAGCATGGCCTCTAGACCTGCTCCTGCTCCTGACAAAAAAGCATTACTGGGGTCAACTCTTTGGACAGGAATGGACTAGACTCGGGGTCACAGTGTGACAATGTGGTGTGTGTACTTTATGGTTCTATGCATCTATAAGATGCTGTCCTACTGGCCTCTTACTAGAAGGGAGAGAAGAGGGTAGAGAGGATAGGACAGGAGAATGTTGGGAGGATATGACATATATAGAGTGAAAAGAAGGAGTGTGCTGTCACTGGGCAAGGAGAGCAGAAGGAGCTGCCGATAGGTAGGCATGCAAATTTAATTTGGATTGTTTACTTTCATTTAGTCACAATTAAAAAAAAATTATTTTAAAAAGAATCAATAGCCTTCATATATACAAACAAAAAATAATGAAACAAAGACCCTCATATAAGGGAAAAAATAAAATAACCTAGATGTAAAATTAATAAGAAATGTTCAAAGCCCATGTGATAAATTATACTACAGTTTTGAAAGAGACAAAAAGTAAATATAAACAAGTTGGGGGGGGATGGGAAGCTGTACTTATATAAGAAGCCCTGGTAGAGTAGTGGCTAAGTGCTACGTCTGCTAACCAAAGGTCGGCCGTTCAAGTCTGCCAGGCGCTCTTTGGAAACTCTATGGGGAAGTTCTGCTGTCTTCTATAGGATAGCTATGAACTGGAATTGACTCGATGGCACAAGGTTTTTTCGGTACTTAAGAAAACACAGCTCTATAAAGCTGTCAGTTCTCCCTAAGTTAATTTATAAATACTGAGCATTGCCAATGAGAATACTATCAAAATTTTCTTCCAGGTCTAGAGTGATTGTTTATAAAGTTCATTTGGAAGAAAGAATCAGCAGTAATAGCCAAGAATACCATAAAAAAAGAAAAAGTGGCTGGATATATCAGATTGAAATAGACAATAAAGCCTCTGTAAATGAAAACACCCTGATATTAGCATATAAATAAACATATAAACTGGACAGGATGGAAAATTTGAAAATAAAGTCATTCGTGTGTGAAATTTACAGTAAATAAATATACTAAGTGCATATACACCAAGCAAACCAAACACACTGTCACTGAGTCAATTCCAACTCATAGCGACCCTCACAGAGTCTCCAAGAAGCAGCTGGTAGACTTGAACTGTCAACTTTCAGATTAGTAGCTGTAACACTTAGCTGCTATGCCACCAGTATGTACAGTGTGGCACAATTAAGGCAGCATTTCAAATCAAAAGGAAAATAAACAGTATTGGGATACCTGGACAGACAGAAAAAGGATAAAATTAGACCCATTCCTCACAGCATATGTCAGGGTAATTTCCAAATGAATCAAAGATTTAAATACAAGTAACCAAATCACAAAGGTGCTCCAGGTGTACAATGGTTAAATGCCTGACTGGTAACTAAATGGTTAGTGGTTAGAACCCACTCAGTGGCTTTGAGGGATGAAGAGGTGACAATATGCTTCTGTAAAGATTACAGTCTAGAAAATATTATGAGATAATTTTACTCAGTTACATGGCATGGCCATACATGAAAATCGAGTTAACGGACAAAGGCAACCAAATCACACAGCACAAGAAGAGAACATAGGTAAACTTCTCTGTAATCTTAGAGGGAAGAAAACTGTCCAAAAATATGTAATCCAGAATCAAAAAGGTATATTTTGTTATGTAGAAAGAAAGAAAACACTTGCACATAGACACATACATACAAAACATACAGGAAGAAAGATACATGGCATACTAGGAAAACAGTTGTTACTTGTTTACAGATAAAATGTTGATACTACTATCAAAATCTCTATTATACAAATTATTTTTAACAACAGAGTACAAAAAGAGCCATCAAACCTAAAGTGATCTAGAGATATGAACCAACAGTACAGGAAAGAAATGCAAATGGCTTTTAAACATAGGAAAGATATGCTCAACTTTACTCATGATAAAATAAGCACAAATTAAAACTACTAAGATGCCGTTTCCTCCCTATCAAAATGGCAAAAATCCAACAATTAGACAACCAACTCTCAGCAAGGCTCTGGGGAAAGAAATATGCTCACATATTGAGGGAAGGAGTAAATGATGCAAATCCTGTGGAGGAAATTTGAAAATACCTAGGAAAACTATGTGTACATGTATCCAGCCATCCTACTTCCAGGAACAGATCATAAAGCTATGTTGGCAAAACACTGGACATGTGTACAAAGTTACTGATTTCAGTATTAGTAAAAAATAAAACAAACTCACTACTATCAAGTCATTTTTCACTCATAATGATTCCACTTGTTTCAGAGAAGAACTGTGTGCTTTCAGTGGCTGTGATCTTACCGTGGAAACCGCAGTGGCGTAATGGTTAAGAGCGATGGCAGCTAACCAAAAGATAGGCAGTCTGCGTCCATCAGGCTCTCCTTCAAAGCCGTATAGGGCAGTTCTATTCCGTCCTATGGGATCACGATGAGTTAGAATTGACTCAATGGCAGTGTTCTAGTCTTACAATAGATCGGCAGGCTATTCTTCCATGTCTTTGCCAACCTTTCATACCAAACTATTTTAAAAGTACTATCAAGAAAACAAAAATCCTCACAACTGGACCAGTAAGCAACATTGTTACAAATGGAGCAAGAGTTGAGACTGTCAAGGATTTAGCTTTACTTGGGTCTGCAATCAATGTCCATGGAGTAGCAGTCAAAAAATCAAAAGACATTGCATTGGGAAAATCTGCTTCAAGGAACCTCTTTCAAGTATTGAAAGATAAAGATGTCACCTTGAAGACTAAGGTGGGCCTGACCCAAGTCGTGGTATTTTTAGTCACATCATATGCACACATAAACTGGACAATGAACAAGGAAGACGGAAGAATTGATGCCTTTGAACTACGGTGTTAGAGAAGAATATTGAATGTACCATGGACTGCCAAAAGAACAAAGACATCTGTTCTAGAAGAAGGGCAATCAGAGTGCCCCTTGGAAGCAAAGATGGCAAGACTGTGTCTTATATACTTTGTACATGTTGTCAGGAGGGACCAGTCCCTAGAGAAGGACACCATGCTTGGTAGAGTAGGAGGTCAGTGAAAAAGAGACAGGCTTAAGCATCAGAACAATTGTTCACACAGTGTAAGGCAAGACAGTGTTCTGCTATGAGTTAGGACTGACTTGACAGCACCTAATAACAACAGCAACATTAGTAGGAGCAAAAACTGGAAATGTCTCAAATGTGATTGATAGTGGACTAGTTAAGTGTGCTATAGAGCATCGATTTAATGAAGTATTTTACAGCTGAAAAAAGAATGGAAATAATTCTATATCCAACAATGGATATAGTGAAAAACAAAAGATGCAGAAAATGAGCATAGTTCTCCACTGTTTATCTAAGAAAAGAAGATATGAATGCATGCATGTATGCATTTTGTCTTAGAAACAAAGAAGGAGAATATAAACCATAAAATAGTTTCTAGGGAAGAGAGTGAATGGCCTGGAAAGACTAGAGATAGAAACAAGACTTCTTTGAAAATGTTTTGCAGATTCAAGTTTGCAGTCCTTGTAAATATATTACATAATTCTATAACAAAATTAGATTTGAGAAAAATCTATCTTAAAATATGAAATAAAAATGAAATTCATCTAAATACATATCCAGTTGGTGGCATAATCAAACACAGGAGCACCCAAGTGACTTTAAAACACAGTTGTACATTTTACATCTCTATTGGGATTTACCCTAAAGACAGTATAAAACTGACACTCCCCCCAAAACAAAATAAAAATCACATTTTACCTTTGGTAAAATGGTAATACTGGTATTGCTATTCTGAGATTGTTGAGATTAAGCCATTGAGTGATTATGTTGATATTAAGGACAACTGAGATTTTCAAGTTAAATAAAGACCCTATAAATTCATACTTGAGTTGCAGTATTACTTTGAATTGATGATGTATTTTGTATTCAGATTTGTGTATCTATATGTATTTGTGTGTTTATATATGTGTGCATGTATTTGTATGTATTTGTGTGTATACATATATATATGTAAATTGATAATTGTTTAAGGAATACAAGAAAGGTATATTATGTTATTTCCTCTGCTAATGTATTTCAAATTTTCTGTAGTGAAGTCTATCTATCAATTATCTACCTGTCCATCCCTCCATCCCTCCATTCCTCCAGCCACCATCTTTCCACCCTTCCACCTCTCCACCCGTCTACTCCTCCACCTACTCCTTGACCCACTCTTCCACCCACCCCTCCATTCATTCATCCACCCCTCTAGCCACCCCTCCCTCCCTCCCTCCTTTCCTCCCTCCCTCCACCCAACTATCCACCCATTCACTCGTCCCTCCACCCTCCCGCCCACACGCCTGCCCATCCTTCCGTCCTTCCGTCCTTCCATCCTTCCATCCTTCCTTCCTTCCATCTCTCTATCCCTCCATCCATTTATCTATATCCTAGCTCTGAGCTCTGGCTAAGGAGAAAACCAAAAATAAAAACGATGAACTCAGGAGCAAAGAGCATCCCTGGTACCTAAAACTGCAATCTTTGGAAACCTTTTAACCACAAAAGGAACCAAGACTTTTTTGAGAAATGTCTGATTCCAAGTCTGGGCAGAAACTGTACAATGTAGTGTTGTTACTATCAAAGACAACTATCAAAGACTGTAGAGCTCTATCAGAAGTACTCAGGAGCTAATTTGAAATGTCTACCACTGGCCCCAAATGGAACAATTTGGTCAACAATAAGGGTAACAAGAACATGGATAGAAATACATTAGATGTATTTAAATGGATGATTTTATAATGATAATTAGAAAAACAAATTTCATTGGTTACCTTTGGAAGATTCTAGGGAATCAGCACTTTACTTTGGAAATTGGTAAAGAGAAAGAATCAAGCATTAATTCTGCCTCAGTATAACCAAATAGTTGATGGGAAATTCTTTATTATTCTGGCCAATACATGAAGAAAGAATAAAAGATTAGGATGTCATCATTTTGAACCCTCTAATGAAGTAGATAAATTAGATCTTCAGTAGCTACTAACATCATGAGAGAAGCAACCAGATATTCTGCCCCTTTTAATGGAGGTACCTAACATAGTGACAAAGTAGTGTTGCCAGACGAAGCAAACTGGAGTCTGTCACTAGCAACATCCCGACTGTGGGAAACTCTACAGACTAAACTCCATTTTTCAAAAACAAAAAAATTGTAAGAAAAAAAAGAGAGAGATGGAACAAAACCCCACAGACTAAAGGAAACCAGTCAAACAATTGAACTGTGTGGCCCTTATTTGGATCTGAATTCAAACAATTTTTTTTAAAGAAATAAATTTACAACAACACTGGGGAAATATGACCACTGACTAGGTGTTGGAGTACTGGTTTCCCAGTGGTTAAGAACTTGGCTGCTAGCCAAAAGGTCAACAGTTTAAATCCACCAGCCACTGGGTAGTTCTACTCTGTTCTACACACTGACTATGAACTGGAATGGACTCGATGGCAATGGGTTTTTTGGTTTGGACTGGATATTAGATAAAGGGTTAGTGTTCATTTTTAAAAGTGTGATCCTGGGTATTTTTACTAAATGAGTCCCTTTTTTGAGGCACATAGTAAAATATTTTCAGATGGAGTGCTATCATGCCTGGGATGTGCTTCAGAACAATCTAGAGTGGGGATCAGAATGACAGGGATACAGACGAAACAGGGTTGGGCAGGAGCTGATAGTTACTGAAGTTGGAGGAGTAGCTGAAAGGTTGGTTATATATTCTTACCGCTTGTGTATTTAAAAAATTTCTATCATAAAAAAGGATTTTAAAAGGTTTATTTCCCCTGTGGCTCAATGTCTTAGATTTTTTAAAAAATGAGACTTGTAAATATTTTTATTTTTCCTGATATGATTACCATTCCAACCCTTTCCCCTCCAGGGGGGAAAAAAACAACAGAAAGTAAGCAAACAAATGAAAAAACTGTGGTCCTGCATTGTCCTGAAAAACTGCTTAGTTGACCGGTCTGTGGAGGCCGTCAGAACGCTTGGACCTTACATGGCTATCCCTGGAGCCCTGTGGGGCTGGGATCAGTGTGGAAAGGGGCAATGAGACACACCGGAGCACACAGCCTGCTCCGTGGGCTCTGCCTCTGCACGCAAAGCTTACAGTAGGTTAATTGGAAATCAGCTATACCGTAGATCAATCAGGGGGGATCAATTGCTAGAGGACTTTCTGTTCAGTGAAGTAGAGGGTCAAGAAGGGTGAGGGAGACTCTTGGGTGAGACTTACTGGTACAGCAGCTGTACTGACAGACTAGAATATATTGTTATTTGTGAGGATGACTCAAGACTGGGTGATGTTTTGTCCTGTTTTACGTTGGGTTGTCATTAGCTGAAGTTAACTTGATGACAGCTAATAACAACAAGGAGCTCTGGTGGTGCAAATGGTTAAGCACTCAGCTGCTAACCAAAAAGTTGGAGGCAAAACTACCCAGCAGCTGCATGCAAGAAAGACCTGGCAACATGCTTCCGTAAAGATCACAACCTAGAATCCCTGCGGGCCAATTCTACTTGGACACATAGGGTCGCTATGAGTTGAAATCAGTCAGGTAGCACGTAACAGTAATAACTGAGACTAACTTAGTAAAGTGTTAAATTTGTTCAGTGTGCCATGTGTATCTCTTCTTTTTAAAGAAATTTGTTGTCTATAGGAGTACATATTATATTAATTATAAATTAATATTAATTATGAATATATTAATGATTCTCATTAATTTAGTGTATTTATATATAATGGCTATATATAATAAATATATTTCTTAGTTTGAAGACTAGTTTTATTACCTTTTTACTGTGGTGAAAATATACACAGAAAGCAAAAGAATTCGACAATTTTTACGTGTACAATTCAGTGTCATTTTTCAAGTTATGCAACAACTCTCACTATTTTTTCTAGTTTATTCTGCTACCAGGAACATACATTCAATATATCCTAAGCAAAAACATCTCTTCCTTTCTCCCTCTCACCCTTGGTAACTATCACAGATTGAATTGAGTCCCCCTAAAAATACAGGTAACCATGTGCCTGAGTCATGATTCCCAATATTTTGTGATTGTCCTTCATTTCGTGATTTTCTTATGCTGTATGCTAGAGGATTAGAGTAAGACTGTAAATCTCCTGATAAGATTATTCCCTGCTCCACTGTAAAGGGAGTTTCCCTGGAGTATGGCTTCCACCACCCTTAATCCTTTCATCCTACAAGAGATAAAAGGAAAGGGAAGCAAGCAGAGAATGGGGGAACCTCACACCATCAAGAAAGTGGCACTGGGAGAAGAGCGCATTCTTCAAACCTGAAATTTCTGCACCAAATTGCTCCCTGGAGAAAGACTGTTGCAGTACTGGACTTTCCTCCAGGGCCTACAAGGGGACAAACCTTCCCCTGGAGCAGACATCCTGAATTTGGACTTGTAACCTACCGGACTGTGTAGGAATAAACGTGTTCTTTGCTAAAGCCATGCACTCTGTGTTATTTCTGTTGGAGCAGCACTAGCTGACTAAAACAGGAACCATGGGTAATTTTTGGTGTCCATACGTTGTTTAGCATCCCTGGTAAAGCAGTGGTTATGCACTCGCTGCCAATTGAGCAGTTTGAACCCACCAGCTACTCTCTGAGAGAAACGTGTGACAGTTTGTTTCCATAAAGATTTACGGTCTTGGAGATCTATGAGGCATCTCTACTCTGACCTATAGGGTCACTGTGAAATGGAATCAACTGGATGGCAATGTTTTCTTTCTTTTTTTAATATACACTTGTTTATTTCATGTAAGTGAGATCATACAGTATTCTTTTATGATCAGTCCCTGGAGAAGGACATCATGCTCATTAGAGTGGAGGGTCAGCGAAAAAGAGGCAGACCCTTGACGACATGGATTGACACAGTGGCCACAACAACGCACTTAAACATACAAACGACTGTGGACATGGCGCAAGACCAGACAGTATTTTTGTTCTGTTGCTCATAGGGTCGCTATGAATCGGAACCAACTCGAGGCACCTAACAACAACAACAACTTATTTCACTGGCGTAACGTTTTCAAGGTTCATTCATGGTGTGGCGTGCACCAGGACCCTGTGAGTAACTTTTTAGTATTGCCTGAAAAATATTTAACTTCTTAAACACGTTTGGGTTAACAATGATGATGAAATATTGTGTAATATCTGGGGTACTACATGTGAGCGAAGAAGTTGTCTTTTATTTTATGGTACTAACAATTTCTAAAGGAGTCTTTGGAGGCACAGATAAGCATTTGACTACTAGCCAAAATGTTGGCCTTGAACCTACTCAGAGGCATCTTGGAAGACAGGCCTGGCAATCTGTTTCTGAAAGATGACAGTTTTGGAATCCTGTGGAATGCATCTCTACTCTGTCTATATGGGGTCCCTACGAATCAGGATCAACTTGATGGCAACTAACCTCATTTAGATTAATAGCTTGGTAGAATTGATTAGTCAGTGTATTAGTTAATGCACAAAAATATCAGGTCCACAGTCACTCAGCCACTAGGTAATGTTTTCAGATTATTGAGACATAGTTCTCTGATGCATCACTTTTTTTTAAATTTTAAAAGCAAATATTGTTATCATCTATATTTAAATTTACTTTTTTCTCCATATAAGCACTATACCCATAACTGTTGCATTTATGAAAAGCTGATGCCCAAATGCTCCTTTTTAGTTGATATTTACATTTAATGTTACCTCAACTCTCATTCAAGTTCTCTTATTTATCACAATGCTTCTTTATGCAAACTTAATGGAAGAAACAGCTATTCTCAAATCTCACACTAATACAGACAGTGCAAAAAGAGTTAACAAAGAAAACTTTTTCCCTCATTTAGCACCATCAATATCACCTTTAAAATTGTTGGACCTCGCAGAAACCCTACCACCGCCAAAGTGTTCAGGCACCAGTGCTGTTCACAGCATTATATCCATTACTGACCGGGATTCAGAAGCATGTTAGAATAGAAACTTGTAAAGGAAGACATTTATTACATGAATAAAAATAGGGCTTGCTCCTGAGATTATAGTGTGAAACACCCTTTATTATAGAGCTAAAGCCATTCCTGGAGACCACCTTTCAGCCAAACATTAGATGGGCCTACAAGACAAGATAACTGATAACACTGAAAGGAGTAAGCTCCTTAAAACAGTTAACTATATGAGACCAAAAGGGAAAATCTGCCCCAAAGCAAAGATGCGAATGCAGGAAGGAGTAAGAAAACTGGATAAAAACTAACAAGGAAACTGAGCAGGGAGGTAGAATGGGAACACATTGAGGGGATTATGATCAATGTCTTTGAAACTTTTGAATGGAAAGCTATTTTACTCTGTAAACCTTTACCGAAAGCATAGTAAAATATATAAATAAACAAAATAAGGCTTACTCTTTCAAGTCCCATATTTCAAAAAATGATGAAGTTTCTTTGTTCTCCAAAACTTTATGGGTGAGCACAACACACATTATAGAATGAAATAAACAATTCACCATTCAGAACGTCTAGTAAGGGCAAGCAGTTTTAGAAATTCAAATGCGCTTGTATAGCACTAAATGTGTGGTCTATTCACGTATTCTCTCTGACCCTACCTATGGTCCTTTCCAAACTAAATCCAAACCCACTGCTGTCGAGTTGATTCTGACTCATAATAACCCTATGGGACAGAGTAGAACTGCTCCGTAGAGTTTACAAGAAGTGCTCCGTGGATTTGAACTGTTGACCTTTTGATTAGCAGCCATAGTACTTAACTACTACACCACCAGCGTTTTCACGGTCCATTATTTTGTCTCTGGTGGTAGGAGGCAGCAAAATTGCCAACAAGGATGCCCCATAGCTGGTGAGTCTTCATAGCTATGCCTGTATCACCAGTTGCCATTCAATCGGTTCTGACTCCTGGAGACCTCATGAGAGACACTATGAACTGTGGTCCACAGGGCTTTCTTTCTTTTTTATTTTTTAAATACTATTTATTGTGTTTTTGGTGGAAGTGTACAAGCAAATTAGGTTCTATGCAAATTGTTCAGTGACATTAATTACTATTTTCATGATATGACAATATTCTCTTGATTACTTTCTTCTTGTTCCATTTCCAGTATTCTAGTTTTCCTGCTCCCTTATTATCTCATCTTTGCTCTAGAGAACTTGTTGACTCTGGTGCCACATAAAGCCAAGTGCCATCGAGTGGGATCCATAGATGGTTTATTAATATATCACTATAAAAAAATAACCCTCCCCCTCACAACTGTTGCCATTGAGTGGATACAAACCCACAGCAACACTAGAAGATAGATTAGAAAGAGCTGCCCCCACAGAGTTTCCAAGAAGTGCCTGGTGGATTTGAGATTTTTACCTTTTGGTTAGCATCCACAGCTCTTAACCACCACACCACCAAGGTTTCCATGGAGCACCATGATCATGGCTATTATCTTTTATTTTGTGTGTCAATATACTATTTCCCTGAAAGGTGATCTCAGGAGATAGTTTCTGTTAAAGAGTTGACCAATAGGGTGTTCAACGGCTGTTTTTCAGGAAGTAGAATGCCAGGCATTTTCTTCTAGGTAACCTGGGTAGACTTGAACCTCCAACCTTCTGGTTATAGTTAAGAATGTTAACTGTTCCCATCACTCAGGTATGCCTTCATAGCTATAGCAGCCCTTTGTGCCAGTGTCCTCAGAGAAATAATCAACAATTAAGCCTCTATTCTAAGTCATCAAGAAAAATCCAAACTGTACATCATTTTTAAGTTTACAAATAAGTTAAGCCACCACAGAAATGGTACAAGCTGAATCAGGCAGAGAACAGTAGCTCTGCAATCACCAATATTTTAAAAAATTAATTAATGGCTTGGGAAATGCCTCAAATTCAAACAGTAGGAACTGGTGACATCTAACCACCACCTTATACAGTAGCCAGGCACAACTCTCCCCAACTCTACCCAGATGCCTTCAATTTAGACAGAAGGGACCACCATGAAGGGGAACATTTCTGTCTTCATGCCTATTCAGTTCTTGGCCTCATTTCTGAGCCTCCCAACAAGCATATCAATTAGTAGCCTAATTCTGAGGGTGGGTTTTATTTTTTATGTTTTGTAATTCAAACACCTGTCCACTCGAAACTGGGCTGAGGCCACCGAACAGTTGTCAGATGGTAACTGTAATGTTTATAGATCCAATCCATAGATCTGCCTCAATGTTGCAGAAAGTGCCAAAAGTTATATAGCCAGACATCTGGCAACTGGAAGAGTGTCTATCTCATTAGCACGCCGATTGGCCCTCAAAGTTTATTCATGCATGCTATGCTGATTCTGTGAAACCAAGAGTTATTTAAAAATTGTTTCTCCCTCATTTCTGTCCACAGAGTTGTAGCAGCAACTTCTGGTTACTTCTTTCCTGCCAGGACCATAGTCAAACCAAGGTATAAAAAGCATTTCCAGATCCTTGGCTTCCCATATTTGCTTCTGCTAAACTCTCTTGACTGCTCAATCTGGCCAAATACAATCAAACAGTCACTCTACTTCTCCCCAGTGCCTAAGTCATTTTCAGAAAGCAATCTGAGTATTTGGGGAAGCATTCAAATTCATTTAAGCTTTTAGGGATCAAATAGTGCTTTATAAGAACATACTATAATGGTGAAACAAATCACCAATTTTGTCTGGAAAGGGAAGAAACACTGCATAAGTAAAGCACTCCTGAAAAAGAGGAACACAATGGGAAGCCTCACACTACCCAAATTTGGAAACTGTTACACTGCTACAGTAGTCAAAACAGCCTGGTACTGCTACAAAAAAGAGACATATAGACCAACAGGACAGAGTTGAGACCCAAGAGATACCACCATCCTCTTACGAACAGTTGATATTTGACAAAGCTCCTCAGATTGTAAATTGGGGTAAAAACAGTCCCTTTAACAAATACTGTTGGAAAAATTGGATATCTATCTGCAAAAAACTGATACAAGACCCATATCTCACAAATTGCGCAAAACTAACTCGAAATTGATCAAAGACTTAAATGTCAAACCTAAAACATCAAACCTAAAACCATAAAGATCATGCAAGCCAAAATAAGGTCAATAATGGAAATTCCAATACTCGACTTAGACAGACTTCAAAATCTGAAAAACAAAGCGTGATCAACAGAAGAGAAAATAGATAAGTGGGAACTACTAAGAATCATATACTTCTGCTTATCCAAAGACTTTATTGTAAGAGTTAAGAGACTACCTATAGAACGCAAAAAATATTTGGCAACTACTTGTCAGATCAATGTCTGATCTCCATAATCTGTAAGGCACTGCAAAATATCAACAAGAAAAAAAGTAAATAACCCAAGCAAGTGATGGGCAAAGGAGATGGACAGATGCTTCACCAAAGAGGACGTCCAGGCATCCAAAAGGCACATGAGGAAATTCTCATAATCATTAGCTATTAGAGAAATCCAAATCAAAACCATGATGAGACACCGTCTTACCTCAGCAAGGTTGGCCATAAGCTAAAAAACCATAAAACAAGAAATACTGGAGAGGCTGTGGAGAGATTGGAGCTCTCATACACTGCTGGTGGGACTGCAAAATGGTATATCCTCTTTGGAAGGAAATTTGGCACTTCCTTAATGAGCTGGAAATAGATACAACATTTGATCCAGTGATCCCACTGCCCGGAATATATCCTACAGAAACAAAGGCTGTCACATGAACAGATACATGCACATCAATGTTTATTGCAGCACATTCCACAAAAGTGAAAAGAATCAACCTAGATGCCCATCTGCTGATGGATGGATAAACAAACTATGGTACATATACTCAACAGAACACTATGCAGTAATAAACAACAGTGATGATTTTAGGAAGCATCTCATAACCTGGTTTCACTTGGAAGACATTATGCTGAGTGAAATCAGTCAGCAGCGAAAGGACAAATACTGTATGAGACCTCTGCTATAAGGACTTAAAAATAGACTTGTGTACAGAAGAAAAGACTCTTTGATGGCTATAAGTGTGGGGAGGGAGAAAGAGGGTTGGTCATAGATTAGATAGTTGATAGAAATTTGGTTAGGTGAAAGCAGTGACAGCACACAGTAGAGAGCAAATCAATTTAACTGGACTTCACCATAAACTGAAAGCTCTCTTCTTATCTCAACTCAGTATTGCAAGGATAGAGTAGCAGGGGCAGGGGTCTGGAGACCATGCTTTCATGGGACATCAAGGTCAGTTGGCATAACTTGCCTATTGCTAAGAAAGTCTTCTGCACCCCATATTGGTGAGTGGCATCTGGAGTCTTAAAAGCTGGCAAGCTGCCATCTGAGATATACCAAAGTGTCCAACTCGTTTGGAACAGATGATCACTGAGAACAACAAAGATGCTGGAAAAAGAACTCAGAAGACAGAAGAACTTATGTGAATGGGAAACTGTATCAACATGTGACCAGAAGAACCAGATGAAGCCCAGCCATCACCAAAGACAGCCATGATGGGGTACACAATGTTGAGTCCTTGTGGTAACACTAGAAAAAATGTGGCGCAGCTCAAGAACTATACTAAAAGACCACAACTGATTGTCTGATGGCCTGGGAGTTTCCCTGGGAGCATGTCCCCTAGACATGCTGCTGCCCGTGACTAGAAAACACTACTGAGGTCAACTCTTCCTACAAAAATGGACTGGACTCAGGGACACAATGTGACCATATAGTGTATTTACTTCATGGTTCTATGCATTTACAGGATGCTGTCCTACTGGTCTCTTTCTAGATAGGAGAGAAGAGGGTGGAGAGGAGGGGACAGAAGCTTGTTAAGAGGATACAACAAGTATAGAACGAAAAAGAGGAGTGTGGTGTCACAGGGCAAGGAGAACAGAAGCTGCAGTTAGATGGGCATGCAAAATTAATTTGGATTGTTTACTTTCAATTAATAACAATAATATATATATGTACATGTATTTACATTTTTTAAAAAGAACATACTATAAAGAACTGACAGGCCTAGAGGAACTAAGATACTTCTTGCCATCTTTTAAATTTGTACTAGCAAGATATTTAACAAAGAAATGATAGACTATGTTGTACACTGTACATGTGTTTTCAATAACTGATATCTTAATATCTTGGCAAGGGTGATGGCGGTGTCACAAAAAGTGAAATATAATGTTAGTTACTGATGGACTTTTTTTTAAGCAGTTCCTGTTGAGTTCATTGCAACTCACGGCAAACTTAACGTGTATTGGAGTAGAATTGTGCGCTGTAGGGTTTTCAGTGGCTGTGATCTCTCAGAAGCGGATTACCAGGCCTTTCTTCCAAGGTGCCTCTGAGTGGACTCTAACCTCTAACCTCCCAAGTGTAATATCCATTTGTAGCACTCAGGGATTCCAGTGGAATTCTATAGATTCCCGTAAAATGCACCTCTATTTTTTATTCATTAAATTTATTCAGCAAGCAACATTTATAGACAGTATTCTACTTTCAGAAACCCTGGTGGCACAGTCGTTAAGTGGTCTGCTAACCAAAAAGTCAGCAATTCAAATCTGTGAGGCACTCCTTGGAAACTTTCTACAGCTGTTCTACTCTGTTGTATTGGGTTGCTCGATGAGTCAGAATCAAAGGTAGTGGCTTTTTTCTTCTTAGCCTACTTTTGTACACATGTTCCTGAAAATTTGTCCTAACGTTGTATGTCTGCCTGTTAACCTACAGGTATATTTTATAGAAAGAATCTGTTCTTTGAAAGTTTAGTGAAAAAAATCTTCCATTAAACTTCATCTTTGACATATTTCTTGGATTTCGTAGTTTGTTATGAACCAAACTGTAGGTGTTTCTTTAAAATATATATTGGAATTCTAACCCCTGT
This sequence comes from Heterohyrax brucei, assembly GCA_028571685.1. Taxonomy (NCBI): domain Eukaryota; kingdom Metazoa; phylum Chordata; class Mammalia; order Hyracoidea; family Procaviidae; genus Heterohyrax; species Heterohyrax brucei. The sequence goes on from CM053152.1 coordinate 26,217,644, forward strand.
ACCTATGAATATGATCTCATTTGGGAATAGGCTTTTCTTTTTTATATCAACGAGGCTGTATCAGTGTAAAGTGTATTCTTAAACTTACATACTCCCTTTTGAACTATAAAAAGAGAAGATTGGGTACAGAGAAGTAAACACAGAGGGGCTGATACACCATATGTGGAGATCACCATGCTTTCAAGGAATGCTGGGTCTACAGAACCTGAAAGTGATATTTCCCTGGAACGGACAGAAAAAGCCTTCCCCTGGAACCAGTGCCCTGAATTTGGAATTCTAGGCTTCTGAAGTGTGAGAAAATAAATTTCTGTTCTTTAAAACCCTCTACTTGTGGTATTCTTGTTATAGCAGCTCTAGGCAACTAAGACATGGTCTTTAATTTTATGATTTTTCTTCACAGCAAAGGATATAGTAGAAGTATCAATTATTTCACATTTTTCTCTAGTTTCTTATCCATCTCCTTTCTTCCCTTCTTTATCCCTTCAGGTGACGTTTATGGCATCCACAGGCCATTGACTAGCCCTTCTAGGGGTATTAAGGGTTAACAGTATTTTTATTACAGATGAGTAGAGAAAGATCTAGAGAAAATCCCCTCAGGTAACACGGAAGGGGTGAGGTCTGATGTTTTGGCTATTTGCCATTAAAGCTCATTAAAATGACTCCATGCCTATGTCTAGTTTCAATGAATAATTAATGCTAAAACATTAAGGGCTTGAAAATCTTAATAGTGATGATGGCAGAAGGCTCTCCCACACTCTGTCGCTGTCCTTTCACTTGAGTTCTTACTCTCCTTAGCTTCTCCCCCTTAATGATGGGGTTTAATCCCTTTTGGTTAGGTGACAGCGCATGATACTTTCTCAAATGTGATTTCAGTTATACTAAAACATCTGCATGAGAGGCAAGAAGATTAATATTATAGGCTCATTTTACAGATACATTACTCTAGGTGGTATAGTGGTTAAGTGCTATACCTGCTAACCAAAAAGGCTGCAGTTCAAGTCTGCCAGGTTGTCCTTGAGAGACTCTAGAACAATTCTACTCTGTCCTACAGGACTACTATGAGTTGGAATCAACTTGACAGAAATGGGTTTGGCTTTTTTGTTTTAGTTTTCCAAAGGACTTGAGCATGTAAGTAGGAATTACTCTCAAGCCTTTTGATATCAATCAAGAGACCCCTCAGTGAGACAGTTGTTATGAATAGGATCAAAATTGGAATAAGTCCTGGGCATTAGCAGAGTCTGTGACTGTTGTGCCTCCTACAGTCACCCATTCTGCAGCCTTAGTACAGAGCTACTCTGTTGTTATGATGACCTTTGTCTCTAGATCTAGTCTCTTTACTATTTCTGGACCCTGTTTCATGGCACACTGGAAACAGGAGTGGCTTAAAATTGTAAATATTAAGGTCTTGCTCCATCTGATCACTTGTGTTGATAAGGCTATTCCTTAATTGGGCTTTCAAGGCGTTCTCTGTCTCCATTTCCTGTTCCATATTCTTCCCACCAAGAGTCCCTGGTGGTACAAATGGTTAACACATCTGGCTGCTAACTGAAATGTTGGAAGTTTGAGTCTACCCACAGACACCTTGGGAGGAAGACCTGGCAGTCTAGTTCTAAAAAATCAGCTACTGAAACCCTAGGATCACAGTTCTACACTGACACTCCTGGAGTCACCATGAGCTGGAACCAGCCTGACAGCTGGTCATTCTTCCGACCTTTCCCAGAGCTAGAAAAACCCAACAAACAAAAAGTTGTCATAGAGTTGATTCCAACTCATAGCAATCCTATAGAAAGAAAGGTGGGATTTATCTTTAACTTCTTCAGGGTCATATTTTCTCAGGATCCCAGATGATTTCCAAAAGCTGAATATTACCTGGCTCTTTACCTTGACATTCTTTTAACTGATGTTCTAATCTACCCCACCCCACTCCCAGGAAGGGTAGTTGCCTGTTTGAAAAAAATCTTGTATTCAGGAAGGTAAAAGATAATTATAAATTTTTAAATATAAAAACCGACTATCATAGATTGAACTGTGTCTCCTCCCCCAAAATATATGTGGCTGTGTGGCTGGTCCATGATTCCCAATATTTTATGACTATCCTCATTTTTTAGTTTTCTATGCCATGAGTCGGATCCGACTCGATGGCACTTGGCTTGCCTTGGCATGCTGTATGTTAAAGTGGATTAGAGTGGGACTGTAAATTCCTTCCTAATGTCCCCTCCCTGCTCCACTGTGAAGGGAGTTTCCCTGGAGTGTGGCATATATCATGCTTTACCCTTTCATCCTATGAGAGATAAAAGGAAATGGAAGAAAGCAGAGAGTGGGAACCCTCCACCATGAAGAAAGTGACACTGGGAGCAAACTCCGTCCTTCAGACTTGAGATTCCTTCACCAAGATGTTCCCTGACCAAAGATTGATGAACACAAGGGGACTGATGACCAAAGATTGATGAACACAAGCCGACAAGGGGAAAAACCCTCCCCTGGAGTGGACATCCTGAATTAGGACTTGTAGCCTACTGGACTGTGTAAGAATAAACTTTTCTTGTTGAAGCCATCCACTCCTGGTACTTCTGTTAGAACTGTACCAGTTGACTAAAATACCAACTAACTTTCTTTATACATAGTCGTTGTTACAGGATGACTCATATGCTCCTTCCTTACAAACAGAGCAAAGGAGCACTGGAAAAATAATCTGTTTTTTTTCTCTTCTTTTTAGAGGGTCTTTTGATGTCTATGTCCAGTGTTAGCTGTAAGTAGAAGAACACTTAACAGAAAATTCTGGTAGTGCAGTGTTTGAAGGAAGAGCTATGGCTGCTAACCTAAAGGTGAACAGTTTAAATCCACCAGCTGCTCCTTGGAAACTCTATGGGCCAGCTCAACTCTGTCCTACAGGGTCATTGTGAGTCAGAGTCCACCTGACAGTAACAGGTTGTTCTGTTTATCTAGCATTCTATATAGTAGAAAGGTCAGAAGCCATTGCAGTGAAGAAAGACGGGGTGAAGACTAGCTGTCAAGAATGAAAAAAGTCTTGTACGATTTTACAGAAACATGAGAAATAACATATCGTTTGCAGCAACCTGTGTATACAACACACATGCATACACACACACACCATCTTGAACCAGAAAACGGCTAAGACTAGTTACTGTACCCATCCCTTACACTAAAGAAAATGCCGATAGAGGAAGAAATGATACTAAGAGGCAAATAAAACACATGAGAAAGGAAAGACTTTCAAGGGTTATAATGATCTTTCAGATGTCTTTTTTATTTATTTATTTTGAGAGTCTCTGGACTGTAATGCTACTTAAAATTCTAACTCTGTTTTTACTTATATGTTTGAGAAGTTATCATCCAAGTTGAATACATTTATGTATATTTTTGGATTAAAAATTTTTTTTCTGAAAGGACAACTGTCTCGCAAGAGGCAGACTATTTCACAGATCCATTTCTGAACCAAATTTAGGCTTTGGAGTATGGTGACTAATGAAAAAGTTTAATTTCACATTTAAGTTAATCGAGGAGACCTGGTCACCTGATCTTCACTGGGCTAGGAAAATGTAGACACACTTTCTCTAACAGCTGAGAAAGCATCCTCAGATTCAAGGAAAAAATTCATCCTGTTCATGTGGCTTTCTAAGGAATGCCACATGGCAATGATTTTCATGACTTGTTTCTGTGCACCAGTAGGGGAAACCAGAAGGGACAGCAAAACCTACTGTCACTGAGTTTGTTCCAACTCAAAATGACAGTGTAGCAGAAATTCCTTTATTTTTTTTCCTTTTTTTAATCATGACTGAGTGAAAATGCACATTCCTGTATAAATTTACATGCCCACCTATATGCAGCTTCCATTGCTCTCCCTGCCCAGTGACAGCACACTATTTCTCTCTGCTCCATACATGTCTCATCCTCCCAACAGTCTCCTTTCCCCTCCTGTCCACCCCCTCTCCTTCCTCCAGCCAGAGGTCAGCAGGATGATGTCCTACAGATGCATAGAACCATAAAGTGTATCCAATATATGGTCACTCTGCCTGGCCAAATCCAATCCATTTGTATCTGAAGAGTGGATCTTCATTATGATTTATGGGCAAGGGCAACATCAGGACCAGGGGCCATGCTCCCAGGAGAACCCCAAAACTCCTGGAACATCAATTGAGGTCTTTTAGTGGAGATCTCACGGTACACCCCTTTTTATTCTTGTGTTGCCAGTGAGACTCAACTGAGTGAGTTCCATCAAGGCTATCACTGGTGGTGGCTGGGCACCATCTGGTTCTTCTGGTCCCAAGTCGATGTAGGCACCCACTCATGTGCGTCTCTCTATCTTCTGGGATGTCTTTACCCCGTGTCATTTTGGTCTTTGGTGAGCATCTGTTCCTGCTGAGTTGGGACCATTTGCTGTGTCCTCGGATGGCAGATTGGCAGCTTTTAAGACCCCAGACGTCACTCACCAATGTGGTGTGCAGAGAGCCCTCTTAGCAAAGTGCTAATTGTGCCAATTGGCCTGGATTTCACCTAAGAGCATGATCCCCTGCCCCCTGCCCCACCTACTCTATCCTTGCAATATTGGGTTAAGATGGAAGGAGTATTCAAGTTATGCTAAAGTCCACTTAATGTTGTTCTTGTTTCTAATGTGTGGTATCACCGATTTCACCCAACCAGTTTTCGAGCAACTATCTAATCTAAATACTTCCCCCCTCGCCCTCCCTCTCTTGCAGCTGTCAAAGAGTCTTTTCTTCTATACACAAGTCTGTTTTTGAGATCTTATCGTAGAGGTCTCATACAGTATTTGTCCTTTTGTCGCTGACTGTTTTCACTCAACATAATGTCTTCCAGTTGAAATCAGGTCATGAGATGTTTCCTGGAATCATCGTTATTCTTTATCATTGCGTAGTGCTCCATTGAGTATATATACCATAGTGACCTATCCATTCTTCTGTTGTTGGGCATCTGGGTTGATTCTATCTTTTTGCTGTCATGGACTGTGCTGTGATAAACATTCTTGTGCATGAGTCCATTGGTGTGAAAGGCCTTGATTCTGTAGGATATATTCCAAGTAGTAAAATTACTGGGTCAAATGGTATCTTTATATCCATTTTTTTAAGGAAGCGCCAGATTGCTTTCCAAAGGGGCTGGACCATTTTGCAACCTCACCAACAGTGTAGAAGAGTTTCACTTTCTCCACAGCCTATCCAGCATTTGTTGTTTTGTGTTTTCTGGATCATGGCCAACCTTGTTGGGGTGAGATGGTATCTCGTTGTTGTCTTGATTTGAATTTCTTTAATAACTAAAGATCTTGAACATGACCACATGTGTTTTTTGGCTGCCTGGATCTCCTCTTTAGAAAAATGTCTGTCCATCTCCTTTGCCCATCATTTAATTGGATGATTTATCTTCTTCTTCTTGATATTTTGTAGTATCTTATAGATTATGGAGATCAGGCATCAGACTGACATAGAGTTGCCAAATATTTTTTCCCATTCTGTGGGTGTTCTTTTAATTCTATTAATAAAGTCTTTGGATGAGCAAAAGTGTTTGATTCTTAATAGTTCCCATTTATCTATTTTCTCTTCTGTTGATTGTGGTTTGTTTCACAGATTTTCAAGTCTGTCTGTGTTGTGTATTAATAAGTCCATTGTTGTTCCCACCTTTTCTCAGATGAGCTTTATTGTTTTAGATTTGATATTTAGGTCTTTTATCTGGTTGGTGTTGGTTTTTGCATAAGGTGTAAGATGTGGATCTTGTTTCAATTTATTACAGACGGATATCGAATTATGCCAGCACCATCTGTTGAAGAGACTGTTTTTACCCCAGTTTAATGTCTTAGGGCCTTTGTCGAATATCAACTGTTCATAGGCAGATGGTGTCATCTCCGTGGTCTCAATTCTGTTCCATTGATCCATCTGTTTGTTCTTGTACCAGTGCCAGGCTGTTTTGACCACTGTGGCAGTGTAGTGTGCTCTAAGATTGGATAATGAGAGGCTTCCCAATGTATTCTTCTTCTTTACTAGTACCTTACTTATCTGGGGCTTCTTCCCTTTCCAAACAAAATTGGTGATTTGTTTCTCCATCTCATTAAAAAATGATGCTGGAACTTATATTGGGATTGCATTATATAAGTAGATTGCTTTGGGTAAAATAGACATTTTCACAATGTTAAGTCTTCCCATCCATGAGCAGGTAGGTTTTTCCATTTATCTAAGTCTCTCTTAGTTTCTTGTAGTAAGGGCTTGTAGTTCTCTTTGTAAAGGTCTGTTATTTCTCTGGTTAGATTAATTTCTAGGTACTTTATCTTCTTAGAGGCTATAGTAAATGGTATTGATTTGATGATTTCTTCATGAACAGTCACATTGTTGGTATAAAGGAATCCTACTGATTTACTTATGTTTATCTTGTATTCTGAGACTTTGCCGAACTCTTATCAGTTTGAGTAGTGTCCTTGTGGATTCTTTGAGATTCTCTGCATATACAATCATATCATCTGCAAACATGGAGATTTTGACTTCTTCTTTGCTGATGCAGATGCCCTTTATTTCTTGATCTTGTCTAATTACTCTGGCTAGAACTTCTAGTACAATGTTGAATAGGAGAGGTGAGAGTGGGCAACCTTGTCTAGTTCCTGTTCTCAAGGGAAACTGTTTCAGTCTCTCCATTCAGGATGATGTAGGCAGTTGACTTTGTATAAAGGGACCTTATTGCGTTGGGGAATTTTCCGTCTCTGCCTATTTTGCCAAGAGATTTTAGCATGAATGGGTGTTGGACTTTATCAAATGTCTTTTCTGCATCAATGGACAAAATCAGGTGATTCTTGTCGTTTGTGTTACTTATGTGGTTAATCACATTAATTGTTTTTCTGATGTTGAATCAGCCTTGCATCCCTGATATGAATCCAACTTGGTCATGATGGATTATTTTTTTGATATGTTGTTGTATTCTATTGGCAAGAATTTTGTTGATGATTTCTGCATCTAGATTCATGAGTGATATTGGCCTGAAGTTCTCTTTTTTGGTTGGATCTTTCCCTGGCTTTGCTACCATGCTTATGCTGGCTTCATAGAATGAGTTTGGGAGTACTCCATCCCTTTCTACACTGTGAAATAGTCTCAGTAGTGTTGGAGATAACTCTTCTCTGAAAGGTTGGTAGAATTCTGCAGCGAAGCCATCTGGGCCCAGGCTTTCTTTGGTTGGCAGTCTTTTGATGACATTTTCAATCTCTTCTTTTGTGATGGGTTTATTAAGCTGTCCTGCTTCACGTTGTGATCATTTGGGTAGGTGGTATGAATCAAGGAATTTGTCCATTTCCTCTAGGTTTTCAAATTTGTTAGAGTACAGTCTTTCATAGTAGTCTGTTATGATATTTTTGAAGAAATTCCTTTATTTAGATTTGTATGTCTGGCTAGATAAGTGAGAAGCTTTCAATGAGCAAGTCACCAAATGTTGTCAGGTGTCATTGAGTTGGTTCTGACTGATAGCCTCCGTGTGTACAGCAGAGTGGAGCACTGCTGGGTCCTGTACCATCCTCACCATAGTTGCTGTGTTTGAGTCCTTTGTTGTAGCCACTGTGTCAATCTGTGTTACTGAGGATTTTCCCCTTTTTCACTAACCCTCTACTTTATTAAGCATCATGTCTTTATTCAGGAAAAGGTCTTTCCTGATAGCATGTCCAAAGCATGTGAGACAAAGTCTCACCATCCTTGCTTAAGGAGCACTCTGACTGTCCTTCCAAGACAGACTTTTTCATTCTTCTTGCAGTCCCTGATATAGTCAATATTTTTCACCAACACCGTAATTCAGAGGCATCAATCCTCCTTCAGTCTTCATTATTCATTGTGCAGCTTTTACCTGCATGTGAGGCAACTGGAAATATCATGGCTTAGGTCAGGTGCATCTTACTTCTAAAAGTGACATCTTTGCAAGTCGATCTGCAAGGTGTTTATTAACCCAGCAGCACTAAAGTTCCCAGGTGTAGAAACCTTCACATATTTTAGAAAATTTGTTATGCCAAGTTAAAAACAAATGAACAACAAAAACCCATTGCCAACAGTCCATCAGTTCAAACTCATGACAGAACTGCCCCATAGGATTTCCAAGTCCGTAACATTTACAGAAGCAGACTGCCACATCTTTCTGCCCCAAGGTGGGTGGTAGGTTTCAACCACTACCCAGAGCTCCTCTTGTGCTAAATTAAGACCTCTCATTCTTGGGTGTACACTCTCTGGGAGGCATTTACTATAGGGGGCACTTAACTTTTGTTAAAGGTGATGAGAAATTTGGAAATGGAAAGTGGCCATTATTGTACAGTATGTGTTTGTATATGAGATTTGCTTGTAGGGAGAGCCCATATCTTTTATGAGATTCTCAAAGGAGTTGGAAACAACTCCCAGAAGATTAAGAACCACTGCTTTAGGGGAAAGCTTGAGGTACATTAGAAAGATGGTAGTGCTGTGTTTTTACGCAAATAATGCAAGTCTTCTACATCTGCTTGCCAATTTCACCCCCCCCAAGGTATTTTCCTAAGCATGCTATGCTAAATTTTTTTATAGTAACACGTAACAAAAATGGACATAGTGGCATTTACGAAAATATGTCAAATGTAAAAGACACAGCAAACAAACATAGAAGGCGGGCATTATTTGCATAAAAATACTGCAGTCACTGTGACTGTCAGTGCTGTGCTTCAGTACCCTGCTGAGCCAGTAGTCCCCAGTGTGGGATGTGAACGTACCGGGGATAAGCAAGACAAGCCTTTGAAATACAGGTAGACAACTCTGAAATTTATTGATATTTATTTCCTGTCTTCAAAATGAGAAAAATGAGCATTATTGATACATGGATTTTCACCAGCCTCCTTTCTCAGTTAGCACCTGGAGAAAATTCTGCAATGTACACAGCTTTTTGATGTCATCATTTGTTCCTTCTTTTTTTTTTAATGTGGCTTGTTGTTGTTTACATGAATCAAGATAAGTGGATTTATATGCTCTTCCTTTTAAAGAGTCAAATCTTTGTAATGCTTCATAATGACATGAGCATGAGTATGAGAATGTTTGGTACCACCTAGAGGTTCTCAGATTATCTCCTGGGAATGTATCATAAGAGTTGTTAAACTTAATGCTGGGGTACACTTTTTTCCCTGAGTATTTGTTCCAAATTTGCAGTTCTTTGTTGTGATAAAATGTGACCATCAATAGTATGCCACCTGGTAGCTACTACAGGTGGAAAAAAGAAAGTCAGCACACCCCGCTAGTGCCTAGGAGGTAAATGTGTCATGAACCAGATAGAAAATAGTTGTTTTGTAAAAGGAACTGCAGCTATGGAAAGAGCACTAAAAGAAAAACAAAAAAGATGGTAGAAATGTTTCTATAATTACATTATTATTTTTTGCAGAATATGTTATATGTCGCCTACAAAAACTTTCAAACATAGAAAGAAAACATTCTTAAGTACTTACAAATCTTGTAAATGAAGAGTTTCAAAGCGTTTTGAACCTGTTTAGTAAAGTGTAATGATTTCTGATTATTTTCAGCTGACTAAAATCAGGGAAATGGACATTGACTCACTTAAGTCCAACAAAAGTCTTTCCAGAATTGGTGTATAGCACGAAAATCTGAGTATAGGTAGCCAGCAATTTATGTCTTCTGTTTGCCAACCTTCTCCTACTGTGCTGTTGTTAGTTGAAATCAAACTGATTCCAACTCATGGCAGACCTATGTATTGTAGAGTAGAACTGCACTCTATATGGTTTTCAAGGCTGTGACCTTTCAGAAACAAATTGGTAGGCCTTGGTTCCAAAGCACATCTGGGTAGGTTTGAACTCTCAACTTTTCAGCTAGTAATCTATCCCTTAACCCTTTTATGCCACCCAGGACCCTATGTCTTTCATTTGGGTATTCATGCCTTAGTACAGTACATTTTAAACTGACAGTCACTAAAATGATATGGAAACAGTTTTTCAAATTAACACCACTGTAGGAAGAAATAGAAAATGAAGAAACAATGACTCATTTTAATCACATAAAAATATCTTTTCATAAAACCTCATAAAAATATCATTTCAATGTAATAATATGTTATTTAAATATAGTAATAGTTTTCCATAAATGTAAAACTGTGCTCTGTATTATTAATAAAACAGAATGAAAATAATTTTTAAAAATTTATATCGATCATTTAAAATTTGTATTTTTTGTGTGTGTTTTGCAATGAGCACGATATATCGATTCCGTGGCATGCCATTTAATATATAAATATGGAAACATTTTATACAAGCATTGAGGAATAACTGTTCAAATATTTTTTACTGAAGTGTAACAATACCATGACGGGGACTGGTGCTGGGAGCTCCGAACACACTCGCATATTTCCCAGTTAATCCTCATAACAACCTTACTGTTTATTAACCCCAAAACCAAACCCCTGCTGTCGAGTCGGGTCTGACTCATAGCTATCCTACAGGTTGGGAAAGAACTGCGCCACAGTTTCCAAGGAGCGCCTCACGCATTTGCGCTACTGACTTTTTGGCTAGCAGCTAATAGCATTTAACCACTATGCCACCAGAGTTTTTTGTTAGGTGTCATCAAGTCAGTTTCGACTCATAACAACCGTACAGGACAGAGTATGACTGCCCTATAGTTTCCAAGTAGTGGTCGGTGGATTTCAACTGCAGACCTTTTGGTTAGCAGCTGAGTTCTTAACCACTACACCACCAGGACTCCTATAACAACCCTCCGAGATATTATCATTGCCATTTTACAGATGAAGAAAGAGGAACAGAGAACTTCATTAGCTCTGTCAGTTGTCCATAATCACGGAGTTAGTAGATCGTTGACTGGAAATTCAGGTTCCAGTATCTGATGCCAGAACCCATGTTCTGACAACTGCCATAGAGGCTTCTCAGTAGATTCCACACTTAAGATCCCAGACAGACTCAAGGTTAAGAAGTGGTTGATAATAGTTACACAGTCTTTAGGTGCCAAGTTTAACTTAGGTGCTCAATTTTTTTTTAAACCTTAGTTGAAGTGAGTATCAATATTTATTTCATGGTTTGACTTAAGATCGAAGATAGACATAAGCTGACACAAGCTCTAACTCATGACCACCTTATATACAATAGAATGAATTGTTCCCCAGTCTTAGGTCATCCTTAGTATTGCTGGCTTGCCTGAGTCTGTCAATGTGCCTATTACGTCAGTCCACCTCACCGAGGGTCCCCCTCAATCTTTCTGACTCTCTGCTTCATCAAACATATGTTCCTTTAGCAAGCAGCCCTTCTTGGTGATGTGTCCAAAGCAAGTGAGTCAAACAACATTCTATTGTGATTCATAGGGTTTTCAGCAGCTAATTTTTGCCTTTCTTTCTAGTTTTAGTCTGAAAGAGCTATTGAAACTTGTTCACTTTGGATGACTGCTGGTATTTGGAATACCTGTGGCACAGCTTTCCATGTCATGGCAACATGCAAGCCGCCACGGTATGACAAACAGGTGGTGGAAGGGTTAAAATGTGTGCTAACTATTCCTTCAGTTATCTTCTCTTGTGAGAAAACCTATCATTTGGAACACAAGACAGTAACCAGAGTGCTACAAATCAGCAGCTGGCAGCATGTTGTAACTGCAAGCAGAGTTTAGAAGAAAATGGAGTTCCTTCATTATCATCTGTCTAAACTCATGCCCTAAAAAGTGGCAGCACTGTGACACCTACGAATCTCCTAGCCATTTATGGAACTGATTAGGGAGGTGTCTGATTAGATCTTTGCTCTATCAGATACATTTCCACAACCTTTTATACAGTCAATTTATGTACATTCTATAGGAACTTCTGAAACTTGGGTTACTCTGTGATGGGCAGTGATGACTGCAGTGGGGCCATTATTGTCCATCATGTCAATGAGTGCTCTTTAACAAGGAGATTACTGACAAGATGGAGCATAATGACAATGAGGAAAATGTTACTATCCATCACGTCAGGCCACCGTCCACCCGCCTGGGTAACGTCGTCTTGTTATAGAATCCTCATAGGCTGGCGAGTGGAGACCACATAGCTCAATGAAATAACCCTGTCAGTTTTATTTTATTCTTATTTTCCAAATATGCCCAAAGGCTGCAAGCACTCTAATGTGTCAAGTTTCAGGCAGTAGTGAATTTCTGTGGCAGTTACAAACCTTTAAAATGGGATCTTATAACAGAAAAACTGAGAGACCCTCAACCTTAGCTGCACTAACTGGAGTCCCAATGACCAAAACTGGCTTAATAAACTACAGTTTGGCCCAATTATGTGGGGCTGGTCCAATTTCCACTAAGCCTGGTGTTCATCCTGACCTAACAATTTGTGCCCTTCAGATTGTAAATATTTTCAGTTTCTAAACGGGTTCCTTCTTTCCTGAGTGTAGGCTGTGTGATGAATTCAAGTTCCTGGTTTTGACTGTCAGGTCTCTGTGCCTGGGAGATTACATTAGTGAGTATGCAGCAAGACTTGACAGGGAAGAGGGAAGGAATCAGTGGTGGTCATCAGTGAACAGCGGGAGCTTTACCTGACCTTCCTATGGCTCCAGAAAGTCATAGACAGTGGGAACAAGAAAGGACAGTGAAATTGTGGCTGTTAGAGAGGAAGGGCAGTTATAGAATGCAATCAACAAATACACATTCATAAAGCTGGGGGCCATGAAAGATGCCAAGCCCTAGGGGAATAAAGAGAAATAAATATTATTTTTCGAAGGAGCCTATACTTTAGTGGCAGGTAAAAATGTCAAGATAGAAATACAAAGTTTCTTGTTTTGCTCCCTACTCAACCAAAATAGGGTGGGAGGAAAGGACAAGTGCTGAGGACCTTGATTTGCTTGTATCACTTACCATCGTATTAGCTGTCCATCCATGCATTCCTCTGACATTTCCTGAAGTTTTCTTTTTATGTCTTGGGCTCTGTTTTACTCCTAGCACTCAGCACCTTTTCCTTCAAACCTCATAAGGCAGCAGCATTCTTCCATTCATGTCTTCGTCAGCACCAACTCAACATGGAATCGCACTGAGACTTCCTGCATAATTCTTCTTTATTCCAATTTCTCCTTCTTATTCCCACAGTTATCACCCTAGTTCAGGCCCTTGGGTGATAAGCAGAATGCCTGCTATAGACGACATTTGACAATTAATTTCTTGAACTTGCCACCTGGTGCTTACGTTGGCAGCACTGTACAAACAACTAGGTAAAGTTTCATAGCCTTGGCGTATGAGTGTCTTACAGCTGTGTTCACGTCAATCTGTTGGGGCGTCTTGCTGACTGGCCTCGATTATTGTGGTTGTGTGTTTTCGGGTGCCATCCTGAGAATGTCAGAGCTTGCATTAGAGCAACAAACAGTAAGATTCTTGTTAAACTTGGCAGAAGTGGAAGTAAAATCAGGGATATGTTAGTCCAAGTTTATGGAGATAATGCCAGGTGGAAGGAAAACTACAGTGTACAAATGGATTAAATGTTTTTTTTCTGAGAAAAAGTGTCACTGATGAAGAGAGGTCAGGTGGCCAGTAATGAGCAGAACTGACAAAGACATTGCAAAAATTTGTACCAACTGGACAGTTAACCAAGTTTACCACTGGGAAGTGCTGAAAAGTCTGTGTAAAAAAAGTTAGATGAAAATGACCTGAACTTTTCACTAACAACTCATGGCTCTTACATCACAACGGTGTATCAGCTTACACGGAACCGTCTGTGAGGAGGGAGGTTTTAGCCAGTAAACGAACAACTGTATTGGAACACTCTTCCTACTCACCTGATCTGGCCCCCAGTGACTTTCTTTGTTACTCAAAGATACGGGAAATACTGAAAGGAAAACATTTTGATGACTTTCAGGGCATCGAGGGTAATAGGACAACAGCTCTGATGGTCATTCTGGAAAAAGAATACCAACATTGCTCTGAAGAGTGGACTAGGTGTTGGTGTCAGTACATAGCTTCCCAAAGGGAGTACTTCAAAGGTGACCATAGTGATATTCAGCAAAGAAGTATGTAGCACTTTTTCTAGGATGAGTTGCAAAATTAACTGTCAGACTTCACGTAGTGCTCAGCTAGTGTTTGGCTTGGAATTGAATTAGCTCATACATTGACCACTAGTGGTCATCTTACTGGTTTCTCTGCTTCCTGTCACTCTGTCTCATTACCTTACTTTAGTTTTCTGTGTATGTCCTTTTATTAGTACTTAATTTTATCAGTTTAGGAAGCTTGTCTTGTTCACTGTCAACAAATGAATGCAGTGCCCAGATGGACTGAATTCTTCTTGATCCATGCCAGTAAATATTTGTTAAATGAATGAGTCACTCCTAAGAATTCAGGCTAGGCTCACCTTATTCAAGAAAATTTCCATAACATTTTCCCCAAAAGTGAGTGATTAAGATATAGTCATCCCTGAGGATGACTGAGGTGACTAACATACTTTCATTCCCTGTGTTGTTTCCTCAAGGCATCTGTTTCTTGTTGTCTCTTGGTCTTCTTGCCATCAAGTTTATTTAGATTCACAATAGCCTCAAGTGTATTCATATATTCTTTCATTTATTGAATGCCTAATACACTCCAGGCTCAGAGCTTGGTCTTATAAACAGTACGACTATTTGCTCCCAAGAAATGTATGATCACGTTGGAAAACTAGTTTCATGTACAAATGTAAGTCAAACACTTGGTTTGTAAGATTGGCCTTGAAGAGCTGTAGTTCACTACACAGATATTTTGTTAGCACTCAGCTGAACAAGGCAAGTGATAGGTGTTGGGAAAGCAATGATAAATAATTCATAATCGCTGATCACTACAATAATTTCCAGTTGATCAAAGAAAACTATCATTTAAACGTATCATAAGATAAGCAGTATTAAGAAAAATGATACAGAAATGGAAACTCAGAGATGGCTTTTTTAATGGTATAATTCTTTTTATTAAATAAATAGTATAATTCTTTTTACTCAATATATACAGACATTCACATTGCATACACTTTCCCATAGTAATATCTGTATGCTCTAATAATATAGACATATGTGCACAATTAAATATCTCATTTAGGGACTAAATTAAGAGTTTTAAATTTTACATAAGTGCATGATAAGTTTATTCCGGGAAAAAAGCTAAAATATGTATGAATTTGCTTGCTTTCTGAAAAATCTTCATGCAAAAACTATTATTATAATAATGAATGAAATATAAAAAATATAAACTACATTCTAAGGCTAATTATATATAAATAGTGACAAAATTTACTCAGCAACGTAGTTCGGTCTGTTTATTAAAAAAATTAGTCTTCTAAATGAAATACTAAATTTAAACATTTGCTGTTTAAATAATACAAAATAATAAATCAACTCTGTCAGTCAGTTGGTCAGGTAGCTTTCTTCCAAATTTCTTGGCGTAGATGAGCGAGTGCTTCGAGCATCGCAATTGTTTTTGAAACATCTCAGTTGGTATTCCCGTCAATTCCTGGAGCCTTATTTTTCACCAATGCCTTCAGTGCAGCTTTGTCTTCTTCCTTTAATACCACCAGTTCTTGATTATGTGCTACCTCCCGAAATGGTTGAACGCCCATGTGACAGCACATTCCTCCTTTCTTCCCTGTACTATCCATACTCGTTCCATCCACATCTGTCCCCTCCTCTCCACTTTCCAGTCTCACCTCTAGAGGGAAGCTGCTACGACAACCTCATGTATGTATTTAAGCCTAGAAGCATTCACTTCACAAACTCTGCTCTGTGTCTTATAGTCCAGTCCAATTTTTGCCTGGAGAACTGGCTTCAATAATGCTTTCAGCTCTGGGCTAGCAGCAAGTCCAGAGGACATGTTCTCAGGAGGTCATGTCCCTCCAGGATAACAGACCATCAAGTATGGTCTTAATGAGTTCTGGATCTGTGCTGCCCGACACTACTCACTAAAATGGGATGCAGAATTTTTCTTAAAAAAAAACAAAACCTAGTTATGCCGGTTGACCCAGATGTCATCTGAAACCATGAACCCCAGGCCACTGGCCCTGCTACATTGTCCTTCAAAATGTTAGGTGGTATTTAGGAAACCTCTTAGCTTCCAGTGCAGTCCAGCAGTGCTGATGTCTTTTCTACTGTGTGCTGTCACTTCTTAGTTTAACACAATTCCTATCTACTATCTAGTCTAAGAATATCCCTCTCCCTCCCTTGTCTCTCTTGTAACCATCAAAGATTATTTTCTTCAGTGTTTAGATCTTTTCTTGAGTCCTTACAATAGTGATGTCATACAGTATTTGTCCTTTTGAGGCTGATTAATTTTACTCAGCATAATGTCTTCCAGAAGACTCTGTGTTATCAGATATTTCCTAAAATCATTGTTGTTCATTATCATTGCATAGTATTCCATTGTGTGAATATACCATAGTTTGTTTATCCATTAATCTGTTTATGGGCACCTAGGTTGATTCTCTGTTTTTGCTATTGTGGACAGTGCTCCAATAACATTGGTGTGCGTGTATCTATTTGTGTGATAGTATTTGTTTCTCTCGGATATATTCCAAGTAGTGAGATTGCTGGATCATATGGTATTTCTATTTCTAGCTTTTTAAGAAAGCACCAAATCAATTTTCAAATTGGTTGTACTATTCTACATTCTCACTAGCCATGTAGAAGAGTTGTAGTGTCTCCAAAACCTCCCCAACAATTAATGTTTTGTGGTTTTTGGATTAATGCCAGGCTTGATGAGGTGAGATGGTATCTCATTGTAGTTTTGATTTGGAATTCCCTGATAGCAATGATTGTGAACATTTCCTCATGTATCTGCTAGCTGCCTAAATGTCTTCTTTGGTGAATTGCCTGCTCACATCCTTTGCCCATTTTTTAATTGGGTTATTTGTCGTTTTCTTGTTGAGGTTTTGCAATATGTTGTGGATTATGGAGATTAGATGCTGATCAGATTCGTGGTAGCTAAAAATTCATCCCCAGTCAGTAGGTACTCTTTTTATTCTTTAGATGAAGTCTTTAGATGAGCATAAGTGTTTGATTTTTAGGAGTTCCCAGTTATCTGTTGTATCTGTGTATTGATAGCAATGTTTTGCAGTCTGTTAATGTCATGTGATAGGGCTTCCAGCTTTGTCTCTGCTTTCTCTCTCACAATCTTTATCATTTTAGATTGCATATTTAGGTCTTTGATCCATTTTGAGTTACTTTTTGTGCATGATAAAAGACATGGGTCTTGTTTCACTTTTTTTTTTTTTTTTTTTTTTTTGTGGATGAATACCCAGTTTTGCCAACACTATTCATTGAAGAGATTGTTTTTTCCCCCCAGTTCACGGACTTTGGGCCTTGGTGAAACATCAGCTTCTTATGAGTATAGCAGACGGTTTTATACCTGGATTCTCTGTTCTGTTCCATTGGTTTATATTTATGTACAAGAACCAGGCTGTTTTGACTACTGTGGCAGTGTAATGAGTTCTAAAGTCAAGTAGTATGAGACATTCTACTTTATTCTTCAGTAACACTTTATCCAGGACATCTTCCTTTTCCATATGAAATTGGTGGTTAGTTTCTCCATCTCGTTAAGAAATGACATTGGAATTTGTATTGAGATTACATTGTATCTATAGATGTCTTTAGGAAGAATAGACATTTTGATGATATTAAGTCTTCCTATGCATAGGTAGGTTTCTTCACTTATGTAGGTTTCTTTTGGTTTCTCTCAGCAGAGTTTTGTATAGGTCTTTCACATCTCTAGTTGGATTTACTCCTAAGTATTTTGAATTCTTGGAAGCCATTATAAATGATATTCACTTCATAATGTCTTCTTTGATAATCTCTCTCTTGGTGTAAAGGAATTGACTGGTTTATTTATGTTTATTTTGTATCTTGATACTTTGCTGAACTCTTCTATTAGTTCCAGGATTTTTTTGTGTGTATTCTTCAGGGTTTTTTGTGTGTAAAATCTTACTTTCTGCAAACAGAGATACTTTTGCTTCTTCCTTACCAGTTTGGATGCCCTTTGTTTCTTTATCTTGCCTGAATGCTCTGGCTAGACTCCCCAGGGCAATGTTGAGAAAGAGTGGTAACAATGGCCATCTTTGTCCAGTTCCTGTTCTCCAGTGGAGTGCTTTCAGTCCCTCTCCATTTTAGATGATGTTGACTACTGACTTGGCATAGGTGGTCCTCATTATGCTGAGGAGTTTTCCTTCTATTTCTATTCTGCTGAGAGTTTTTAACATGAATGGGTGTTGGATTTTGTCAAATGCCTTTTCTGTATCAACTGATAAAAATCAAGTGGTTCTTATCTTTTATTTATGTGATTGACTACATTAATGGTTTTTCTAATCTTGAACCATCCCTGCATCTCTGGCATGATTCCCACTTGGTCATGGTAAATTATCTTTTTGGTATGTTGTTGGGTTCTATTGACTAGAATTTTGTTGAGAAGTTTTGCATTTAAGTTCATAAAAGTTATTGTTCTGTAATTTTCCTTTCTTGTGCTATCTTCGCTCAGGGTTTTGATGGTTTTGTAGAATGAATTTGGGAACATTCCATCATTTTCTATGCTGTGAAATACCTTTTGTAACAGTAGTGTTAGCTCTTCTCTAAAGAATTCTTCAGTGAAGCCATCTGGGCCAGGACATTTATTGGTTGGGAGTTTTAAAACTACTTTTTCGATCCCTTCTTTTGTGATGGGCTTATTAAGTTGTTCTATTTCTGTTTGTGCTAGTTTTGAAAGGTTATGTGTTTCTAGAAATTTGTCCATTTCCTCTAGGTTTTTAAACTCATTCAAGTACAACTTTTCATAGTATTCTGTTATGATTCTTTTCATTTCAGTTGGGTCTGTTGTGGTATCAACCATCTCGTTTCTTACTCAAGTTATTTGCTTGCTCTCCTGTTTTTCTTTCGCCACTTTAGCCAATGGTTTTTATCGATTTTGCTGATTGTTTAAAAAAAACAGGCTTTTTGTCTGTTAACTGTTTCAACTGGTTTTGTAATCACTAATTCAATTATTTCTGTTCCATTTTTTATCATCTGCTTTCTCCTTGTGTTTGAAGGTTTTCTTTATTGCTCTCTTTCTACTTGTTTGAGTTGTAGGGTTAAGTCCTTGATTTGGGCCTTTTCTTCTTTTTTTTTTCACTATGACTGAGTGAAAAAGTACATTCCCATCTAAATTTGCATGCCCACCTATACGCAGCTCCCAATGCTCTCCCTGCCGGAGACAGCACATTCTTCCTCTCCACTCCGTATGTGTCTTATCATCCCAACAATCTCCTATCCCCTCCTCTGAGCCCACTCCTACATCTCCAGGAAGAGGGCAGCAGGATGACATCCTATAGATGCACAGAACCATAAAGTGTACACATGATACGGTCACTCTGTGTTGCCAAGTCCAATCTATTCCTGTCCGAAGAGTTGACCTCCATTATGATTTATGGACAGGGGCAGCATCAGGGCCAGGGTCCATGCTCCCAGGGGAACCCCAAGGCCTCTAGACCATCAGTTGTGGTCTTTTAGTGGCGATCTCAGGGTGCACCTCTTTTTATTCTTGTGTTGCCAGTGAAACTCAACTTTGTGAGCTCTATCACAGCTATCACTGGAGGTGGCTGGGCGCTATCCAGTTCTTCTTGTCAGTCGAGATAGTCATCCGCTCATGTGGGTCTCTCTGTCTTCTGGGTTCTCTTTCCTCCATGTCATTTGCTCGTTGGTGATCATCTGTTTCTGTTGAGTTGCGACCATTTGCTGTACCCTCGGATGGCAGCTTTTAAGGTCCCAGATACCACTCATCGATATGGGGTGCAGAGGACTCTCCTAGCAAAACACTGGTTGTGCCAGTTGGACTTGATGTCCCCTGAGAGCATGGTCCCCAGCCCCCTGCTTCAGCTACTCTGTCCTTGCAATATTGGGTTAAGATGGGAGGAGTACACAAGTTGTGCTGAAGTCCAGTAAATATTGATCTTCTTTCTAATGTGTACTGTCACTGATTTCACCCAACCAAATTTCGATAAACTGTCTAATATAAGCCCTCTCCCCTGCCCTCCCTCCCTCCCACCTTTACAGCCATCAGAGAGTCTTTTCTTCTATGCATAAGTCTGTTTTTAAGTTCTTATCATAGGAGTCTCATACAATATTTGTCCTTTTGTTGCTGACCACTGTCATTCAGCATAATGTCCTCCAACTGAAACCAAGTTATGAGATGTTTCCTAAAATCATCGTTGTTCTTTATCATTGGTGAAGAAGGTGTGATTGTCCTCTGATGGATAGAAAGTTCTGTATATATCGATGAGGTCTAGTTGGTTAATTGTGGCAATAAGGTCTTCTGTGTCTTTATTGAGCTTTTTTCTAGACTATCTGTCCAGTATAGAGAGTGGGGTGTTGAAGCCTTCTGCAATTATTGTGGAGTGATCTGTTTCCTTTTTGGGTGTAGTCAGTGTTTCTTTGATGTATGTAGGTCCTGTAATATTAGGTGCATAAATATTTAATATTGTTAACTCCTGCTTGTGTATTGGAACTTTCAGCAATAAATAGTGTCCATCCTTGTCCACATTGATGGATTTTTTTTAAATTTTTATTTAACATAACTGAGTGAAAATGTACATTCACATATAAATTTACATGCCCCCCTATATGCAGCTTCCACTGCTCTCCCTGTCCGGTGACTGCACACTATTCCTCTCTGCTCCATACATGTCTCATCCTCCCGACAGTCTCCTTTCCCCTCCTCTCCGTCCACTCCCCTTCCTCCAGCCAGAGGTCAGCAAGATGACATCCTATAGATGTATAGAACCATAAAGTGCTTCCAACATATGGTTACTCTGCATTGCCAAGTCCATTCCATTCCTGTTCAAAGAGTGGACCTTTGTTATAATTTATGGGAATGGGCAGCATCAGGGCTGGGGGCCATGCTCTCAGAGGAACCCCAAAACCGCTGGACCATCAATTGAGGTCTTTTAGTGTAGATCTCATGATGCACCTCTTTTTATTCTTGTGTTGCCAGTGAGACTCCTCTCTGTGAGCTCGATCGTGGCTATCACTGGTGGTGGCTGGGCACCATCTGGTTCTTCTGGTCCCAAGTCGATGTAGGCACCCACTCTTGTGGGTCTCTCTGTCTTCTCGGTTGTCTTTTCCGCATGCCATTTTGGCCCTCGGTGAGCATCCGTTCCTGTTGAGTTGAGACCATTTTCTGTGTCCTCGGATGGCAGCTTGGCAGCTTTTAAGACCCCAGACGCCACTCACCAATGTGGGGTGCAGAGAGCTCTCTTAGCAAAACGCTAGTTGTGCCAATTGGCCTGGAATTCGCCTAAGAGCATGGTCGCCCGCCCCCCGCCCCAGCTACTCTATCCTTGCAGTATTGAGTTAAGATGGAGGGAGTACTCAAGTTATGCTGAAGTCCACTTAATGTTGTTCTTGTTCCTAATGTGTGCTGTCACCACTTTCTCCCAACTAGATTTCTAGTAACTACCTAAACTAAACCCTCCCCCTATCACCCTCCCTCCCTCCCCTCCCTTGCAGCTGTCAAAGAGTCTTTTCTTCTATACACAAGTCTGTTTTTGAGATCTTATCATAGAGGTCTCATACAGTATTTGTCCCTTTGTCGCTGACTACTGTCACTCAACATAATGTCTTCCAGTTGAAACCAGGTTAGGAGATGTTTCCTGGAATCATCATTATTCTTTATCATTGTGTAGTGCTCCATTGAGTATATGTACCACAGTTTACCTATCCATTCTTCTATTGTTGGGCATCTGGGTTGATTCCATCTTTTTGCTATTGTGGACTGTGCTGCGATAAACATTCTGGTGCATGTGTCCGTTGGTGTGAAAGGCCTTGAATCTGTAGGATATATTCCCAGTAGTGGAATTACTGGGTCAAATGGTATATCAATATCCATTTTTTTAAGGAAGGGCCAGATTGCCTTGCAAAGAGGCTGGACCATTTTGCAACCCCACCAACAGTGTAGGAGGGTTCCACTTTTCCACAGCCTCTCCAGCATTTGTTGTTTTGTGTTTTCTGGATCGTGGCCAATCTTGTTGGGGTGAGATGGTATCTCATTGTTGTCTTGATTTGAAGTTCTTTAATAACTAAAGATCGTGAACATGTCCCCATGTGTTTTTTGGCTGCCCACATTGATGGATTTTACATTAAAATCTATTTTATCTGAGATTAGAATTGTCACACCTGCTCTTTTTTGCTTGTTGTTAGCTTGATATCTATTCTTCCATCCTTTAATTTTCACTTTGTTCATATCTTTAAGACTAAGGTGAGATTCTTGTAGGCAACATATGGATGGGTTGTGTCTTTTGATACAAGATGTCATTTGATGTCTCTTTACTGGAGCATTAAGTCCATTCATTCTCAAAGTAATTATCAATAGGTATGTGTTTAGTGCTGTCATTGTGATATGTTTATTTTTGTGTTGATGTTTTCTCTGTTGTTCTTATTAATCTGTTCTGGGACATTCTTAGTGAGTTGATTTTTCACCTTTTTCAGGGCTGGTTTTGTGGTTGTTGAGAATCCTGTTTTATGTTTCATGATTTAATATGTTGCATCTTTATTGTGCTTTACAGCTGCCCTTATGATACCTCTTAATAAACCCGATTTTAATTACTACTGGTCTTATTAAATTCCTCTCCTTCTGGAAGAACTATAACTACTGTGATACATTCCTCTTTTGAATATGATGCCATTATAGTTTTCATGGTATCATCATTGGATTATTTCTTTTACTATTAGAGCTTTGATTGAGTTTGCAGCCTTCCCTAACTGAGTAGATTTCTGGGTGATGTGTCCTGTATTTGCTTCTAAAATAAATTTGTGGTTTTGTTCTTCTAAGTCAAGAGATTCTTTTAGTATTTCTTGTAGCTTTGGTTTGGTTTTTACAAAGTCTCTGAGTTTCTGTTTATCTGCGAATGTCTTAATTTCATGTTCATATTGAAAAGATAGTTTTGCAGGATATATAATTCTTGATTAGAAGTTCTTCTCCTGCAAGACTTTGAATGTATCATGTCACTGTCTCTGTGCCAGCCTTGTTTCTGCTGAGAAATCCGACGAAAGCCTACAGGTTTCCCTCTGAATGTTAGCTTTGGTTTGAGTCTTGCTGCCTTTAAGAGTTTCTGCTTATGTTTCATTTTGTTAAGCTTGATTGTAATATGTCTTGGAGTCTTTCTTTTGAAATCTGTATCAAGTGACATTCTATATGCATCTTGGATATCTATATTCTCTTCTTTCCTAATTTCTGGGAAGTTTTCTGTCAGCAGTTCAGCAACAATATTCGGTGTTCTCAAGTGTCTCGCCCTGCTCAGAAACTCCAATTAATTGTCGATTGTTCCACTTAACAGACTCCACATGCTTCTTCATTATTCTTATTTCTTTTTTCTGATTTCTTCTGATAGATGCTGGGGTGAGTAGCTCTGTCTTCCAAGTCAAAAAGTCTATTTTCCATTCATTTCATTCTGTTTTCTTGGCTTTGAATTAAGTTTCTATGTCTTTGATTTTGTTCTTAATCAGTTGGATTTCAGAGTACAGGTGTTCCATCAGATCAAACAACTTGCTTAATTTTTCATTTTGCTCTGCTGCATTTTGTATAAGGTCTAGAAGAGCTCTCTATATAATCCTTTTGTATTAACCTTCTGAAGTTTCAGAAAGGTTTCTACATCTGGGAAATTCTTTGGTTCATTCTTTTGGGGACCTTCTGAAACAATAGGTGATTACATCATTACAGTTTTCTCGAGAGTTTTTCATTTTGAGAGCATCATGGGAGAGATGCTGTGAGGATGGACTCCAGTTGTTTCTCCAGGCCGTCTTAAAATGAAGGGTAAAAGATATCTAAGAACTTCCAAAGTCAGTCAGGTTTTCAGGTGTACAGGTCCCTCTTCCCAGCTGGAAAGTAAGCACCTCTATATCCAACCCCAGATGTTATAAACTATTTCAAAATACAGAAAGGCTACTGCCCTGCTGGCCTCTGCTGCTGGGCCCCAGCCGTAGGTGACACTGTGTAGAACACTGCTTTTCTGCCAGAAAAGTGCTCTCCTCCAGACAGGAGCTGTCTCTCAGCTTCTCAGCTGGGCAAGCTGCCTCAGGTCTTGGTTTCCAGAGGGATTTAGGGAGACATGTGTTTAGTCTGCCATCTTGACTCCACCCCTCTTTCTTCTTTTTTTGATATTTGTGCTCACTGAGATAAATTGACGTGTGAGCACTGCTGTTGCTGTGTCTCACAGGTTCTGGTAGAATGTGTTTTCATCCTCATTTGAATCAATGAATTTCTTTATCCTATCCTTAATTTCTTCTGTAATCCTAAAGTTTTTGAGCAAGGTGCTGTTCAGTTTCCATATATTTCACTTTTTACCCTTGCTTTTTCTGCTATTGATTTTGACCTTTATTGCTTTGTGGTCTGAGAAGATGCTTTGCAATATTTCAGAGCTTTGGGTTTTGTTAAAACTTGCTATATCACCCAGTAGATAGTCAATTCTGGAGATTGTTTCATGTGACTTTGAAAAGAAAGTACACTTGTCTGTTGTTGGATGGAGTGTTCTGCATATATCTGTAAGGTCAAGTTGGTTGATTGTGGCTTTTAGATATTCCCTGTCTTTATTGAACTTCTTTCTGATGTTCTGTCCATCGCAGAAAGTGGTGTGTTGAGATCTTCTGTGATTGTGGAGTTGACTATGTCACTTTTCAGTGCTGTTAGAGTTTCTATGATGTATTTACAAGCTCTGTCATTGGGTGTGTAAATAGTGTGTATGGCTGTGTACTCATGATAGACCCTTTAAGCAACATACAGTCACCTTCCTTGTCCACTGTGGTAGGTTCTACCTTAATGTTTATTTTATCTGAGATTAATGTTGCTCCTCCTGCTTTTTTTTGAATGTTGCTAGTTTGGTATATATTTTTCTATCCTTTGAGTTTCAGTTTGTTTGTATTTTTAAGTCTAAGTTGTGTCTCTTCTAAGCAGAACTTAGATGGATCATGCTTTTTCACCCATTCTACTACTTTTTGTCTCTTTGTTGGTGCATTTAATCCACTTACACTCCGTGTAATTGTTGATAGGGATGAATTTAGTGCTGTATTTTGGTGTCTTTTTTGGTGTGTTGTTGACAGCTAATTTTGTGTGCTGAGTCATTTTTCTCCAGGGGTTTTCATTTCTTCCTTTTCGTTGTCATTAGTTTTATATCTGGGAAGACTTCTTGACTTTGTTTCTTGTATCGATGTGTAGGATTGTTAATTTTCTTTGTGGTTACCTTGATATTTACCTCTAGTGTTCTAAGTTTAAACTACTCTTTAATTTCTTTGTATCACCTTGACTTCCTCTCCATCTGACAGATCTGTGAATACAATAATTTGTCCCTCTTTTGGGATAATGTTGTCATTATTTACATACTAAAATCGCTTTTTTCCCTATTTCTAGTGTTTTAGCTTTCATTTATTTTTGTGGGTTCCCTATCCATGTTGATATCTGGATGCTCTGCCCTGAATTGCATCCTTGAGTATATATCTGACATTATTGATTTTCTAATCAAAGAAATTCCCTCAGTGTTTCTTGTAATTTTGCTTTGGCTTTTTCAAATTCTCTAAACTTCTGTTTGTCTGGGAATGTCCTAGTTTTGCTGTCTTATTTGAGAGACAATTTTTCAGGATATGTAATTCTTTGTTGGCGGCTTCTTTTCCTTCGAGGCTTTGTATATATTATCCCATTGCCATCTTGCCTTCATGGTTTATACTGAGTGTCATGGATTGCATTGTATCCCCCCAAAAAAGCTGTAGCCATGTGGCTGAGCCATGATTCCCAGTATCTTCTCACTGTCCTCCATTTTGTGCTTTTCCTATGCTGTATGTTGTAGGATTAGGGTGGGACTATAAATCCCTTTATAAGATCACTTCCCTGCTCCACTGAAAAGAGAGTTTCCCTGGAGTATGGCTTGCCCCACCCTTAATCCTTTCATTCTTCAGGAGATAAAAGGAAAAGGAGGCAGGCTGAGAACAAGGAACCTCACAAAAATCAAGCAAGCAGTACCGGGAGAAGAGTGTGTCCTACAGACCTGAGGTTCCTGTGCCAAGATGCTTCCTGGACAAAGACAGATGCATTCCAGAATTTCCTCCAGAGGCAACAAACGGGAAAACTTTCCTCTGGAGCAGACATCCTGAATTTGGACTTGCAGCCTACCGGACTGTGTAAGAATAAACTTTCCTTTATTAAAGCCATCAACTCTGTGGTATTTCTGTTAGAGCAGCCCTAGCTGACTAAAACACTGAGTAATCTGAGCTCAGTGCTAAGGATTCTCTTCTGTATGTTATTTTTGTCTAGGCTTATCTGCCTTTAAAGACATCTCCTTATCTATAGCTTTGGTAACTCTGATTGTAATATGTTTTGGTGATTTTCTTTGGGGATCTACCTTGTAAGGAGTTTGATAAGTGTCTTGGATAGATAACTTTCCATGTTTCATGATATCAAGGAAGTTTTCTGTCAACATATTTCCAACAATTCTGTCTGTATTTTCTGTTATACTTCTTGTTCTGGTACTCCATTCATTAGTAAATTATTCCTCTTGATAGAGTCCCACAGAATTCTTAGAGATTTTTCATTTTTTAAAATTCCTTTATCTGATTTTTCCTCATATACACTGGTGTCAGTTGCTTATCTTCAGTCTCAATAAATCTACATTGCATTGCCTCAATCCTGCTCTTAGACTTTCTACAGAATTATCTAATTCTGTAATTTTATTGTTAATATGCTGAATTTCAGATGGTTGTTGATCAAGTATGTCTTATAGCCTGTTTAATTTTTCATTAGGCCCTGCTGCATTTTGCCTAATCTCCTTCCTGAGGTCTTGCAGAGCTATAAACATTACTGTTTTGTATCTTATCTCTAATAACTGCAGGAAATCATCTTCTTCTGGAAATCTTTTTTGATTGTTTTGGGAGTTATCAGAAACCATGGTGGTCTGCTTCTTTAAATGATCAAATATTAATTTTTCTCTCTAATCTGTCAAAAAGTTGTTGTAATCTATTTGTTTGATTATGGTGTTCTAGTTTACATATACACTTGGCCTTGGCTATATGTGTGTGTGTTTTTAATTTAGTTCTTCAGTGTCATGATAATCTGGTCATTTGAGCTAAATTGATTACTGTAGACTAAGAATTCCAGTGTCCTGTCACTGGATGTTAGATCTGTGAGAGTGCTGAGAAAGATAGGGATAGTTGCCAGTTCAGCAATATAGCAAAACTTTTTTTCTTCTCTCCTCTTATTTCTTTCTAAGGGGAACAACTCTGAGTACATGAGTAAGAAGTCCTTCTTCTGGCCAAGGTAGTATGTTAGAGTTTAGCACCTGATGTGGAACAGAGAGAGGTGGAGGAAGTGCTGGGAAAAGGGAGAGAAGTCAGCACATTGGAAAGATGTTGAATCCATAAGAGTCCCCACACATTTAGCTTATGGTGCTCAAGTAAAAGTCCTCTGTGGTTCCATGGGTGCTGCCATCCAAAGTTCAATTTCCCCACTGGAGAAAGACATACTTTGCTCATGGCACTGCTGCTCTGTTCACCTGCTGATCACTGCAGCACTGTGGCTCTGCTTGACTGGCTAAGTGGGTCCCTCTGCAGTGTGAAGACTTAAATCTGGCCAAAGGTGTTTTTTTCTGGACCTGCTTTGTCTTACTTGTCACCCAATCCAATCACTCAGCTTTCTGCCTGATATCCGGGACTTCTAAAATGTTCTGTGTAATCCATTCAGTTGTTTTTCTGGATATTTGCTGTTAGAGGAATCAGAAAATTCCTATGGCAACTCTACTGTCTTAGCTCTGCCTCACTCCACTTTATTTTGATGCTTTCTGCATTGTTCAAAGTTTTGGCCATAGAATCCTTAGATATTGGATTTTCAGGCATGAGTATTTTCTTATGTTGTGTTAGCCTGAGAAATGCTGAACATGTTCTTCCCTTTTGGTTTGGTAACTGCAGGTTTTTGCACATTTTGACACAATACTTTTGTCTTCTTGAATTCCCTGTTGAAATTTTCTCTTCAGCTCTTTTACTTCAGCATTTCTTCTATTTGCTTTAGCTACTCTACATTCAGTAACATGCTTCAGAGTTTCTCATGGTATTGTGTTTTATTTTTCTTTCTTTCCTGTATTTTTAAATGATCTTTTGCTTTCTTCATCTATGACATCTGTGATATCATTTCACAACTCTTCTAAACTTTTGTTGTTAGCTTTCAGTGTGTCAAAATAATTCTTTAGATAGTCTCTGTATTCAGGTAGGATATCCCCAAAGTCATACTTCAATTCTTGTGGATTTGTTTTAGTTTTTCTTCAGCTTCATCAGAACTTGAATATGAGCAATTGATAGTCTGTCCTGCCATCACCCTGGTCTTGTTCTAGCTAATGATACCAAACTTCTGCTCTCATCTCTTCCCACAGACATAGTCAATTTGACTTTTATATATTCCATTTGGCATGGTACACATGTATAGCTGTTATTCATGTTGTTTGTCTTGCAAAATTCTGTCAGTTGATCTTCAGCATCATTTTTATCACCAAGGCCACAATTTCTAACTGCCAATCTTTCTTCTTGTTTTCAGCTTTTCGTCCAATCACTGGCAATTACCAACTCACCTTGATCACAATTTTTATCAATTTCAGACCATAGAAGTTGGTTAAAAACATAAATCTTCAGTTTCTTCACCTTTGGCATTAGAGGTTGATGGCTAAATTTGAATAACAGTTGTGTTAACTGGTCTTCCTTGTAGGAGGGTGAGTATTATCACTGACAGCGTTGTAGATTGGGGTAGATATTGAAATATTCTTTCGGGTGATGAATGCAACATCATTTGCCTTCAATTTGTCATTCCCAGCTTAGTAGATGACATGGTTGACATGTTTAAATGATGAATACAGTACTTTTATCTCACCAGTGCCTGGGATATCAATCCTTATACCTTCCATTTCATTTTTGACAATACCCAATTTTCCTAGATTCATAATTTTTACGTATTTTGATTCTTAGTGGATATTTGAGGCTGTTTCTTCTCATTTTTAATTGTATCACATCAGAAAATGGAAAGTCCCAGAAGCTTTACTTCATCCATGTCATTAAGGACTGGAGCCCTGATGGTAGCATAATGGTTAAGGCTTGGCTGCTAACCAAAAGATTGACAATCTAAATTTACCATCTGCTCTTTGAAGCCTTATGGGTCTGTTCCACTTTCTTATATAGGGTTTTGATGAGTGATAACCAACTAGACAGCACGTAATAACTAATTTAAGGTGTCAGCTCTCTCTTATTTGTTTTGTGAGTGACTTCCAACCTGAGAGGCTAATTTCCAGCATTACATCAGACAGTATTATGTTGGTATGCATAAGATTTTCAGTGGCCAAGCTTTTTAGAAGTAGTTTGCCAGAGCTTTCTTTCTAGTCTGTCTTAGTCTGGAAGCACCACTGAAACCTCTCCACTCTGAGATGCCCTGCTATGGTTAGAAATACTGGTGGCACAGTTACCAGCATCACAGCAATATACAAGCCACTACAATGTGACTAACAGATGATTGGTGGGCTTCTGTTTTACCAATAAGAAAATTGAGTCTCAGAGAAATTAATTAACTTTTCTACATTATGTATCTTGTATGAGTTGGGATCAGGATTCAAGCCCAGGTAGTCTTTCTCCTTTGTGTCTAGCAACTTCAAAACAGATGTGCTAAAAACAGTCTGGCAAAGTATTTTCAGTGCACATAATAGGTAGTGCTAATTGAGTGAGTATACATTCAGATTACATTCCAAAATTTACAAACTCCCATAGAAAAATGAGAATAGAACAACACAAGACAATTACTAAGAAAACAAATAAATTAATAGCACATATATGAAAAGGCTTAGACTTATTAAAAAGAATATAGAACAAAATCTTTACCCTACTAAATTCCAAAATGCTTTATTTAACTTTCATTATAACCTTTCTGAGATAAACTTGCCTCTGAGAATTTGCACCAGAAGTCTTGAAATGTTGGATATGCTTTAATTCATCTAATGTACCTTAAGGGTTTGATACAAAGGAAGTTACAATTTGTGTTCAGATAATTTTATTAATAAAAATATTCATCACAGTGTTTTTATCTTTATGAAAAATTCAGAATAATGTAATTATATCAAACCAAACCAGTTGTCACAGACTGATTTCAATTCATGACATCCCCCAGTAAAGGATCAATTATATAATCCTTGGTACTACTATGCAATAAACTTCTATGTATCATTAAAGTAAAATACTGTAGGATAAAAGTGAATGACATCACAATTATTCATAATTTATGAATAAATAGAACAGTTATAAGGCAACTTTGTAATAAAAATTCTTCCTAAGTATAGATTGGAAACCCTGGTGGTATAGTGTTTGGCTGCTAAACAAATGGTTGGCAATTCAAATACACTAGATGCTCTTTGGAAACTCTATGAAGCAGTTGTACTCTGTCCTGTAGGGTTGCTATGGGTCAGAATCTACTTGACAGCAGTGAGTTTTAAGTATATTAAAACCTCTATATAGTAAAACATCAGTATTTTATGTTTTTCATTTCACTTATCTGAATTTCCTATTAAATTAAAAACTTGCTTTTATAATAAAGGAAAAGTGAGAAAATCGTGGGATTTTTTTTTTTTTTTTTTTACGTGAATTATCTTTTGACAAAGTAGGGAAGAGGAAACAGTGTTAACACTATGGCTTTGGGAGGTAGGGTAATAAATGTATTTTTTGAGACAAAGTGAGAGATTCAGTAAAGGCTAATTATAATGAATATAAACTTGTCTTTGAAGATGAGCCACTGATGGGCACTGAACAGAAAAGCAGAGAGCTGGCCAGACTTACTGTTCAGACCAATTGATCTGTGGGCAGAGTGGCAAGTGAAGTCTGATAGAGAAACCGGAGTTGACGCTTTGGCAGCGTTCAAGAAGTGATGGCCAAATTCTGACCTAAATCCACAATGATGATACGGTAGAAACAATGCATTTTGGGAAACATTTAGAAGATAAGTGCATCAAGAATGTTCTTCAAAGAATCAAAAATATTAAACATGATTTTGCTTTTAAGCCTAAAGCTAACGTAAGAGAAGAGGCTGAATATATTGGAGAGAAGTGACTGAAGGGTAAAAGTCCCAAGCAGACGTGAGAAGATGGGTGCCCAGCCACAGGCAGGGGCTATGGCCATGCCAGTTGTCTTCTTGGGTGTTCTCCTTTATGAACTAATCTTTAGTCAGCAGGTATCAACTCCATGCCTTGACCTGTGTGCATGTTAAACTTTCATTATCCATATCTGGCCCATGCAGCTGTACTTCCCCAGGGTAAAACATGGTGTTTCCCTTTCTAAGGGCTGCATGTGTAGTAACTTCTTTGGAAAACCCTGACTGCTGAGGTGCAATGGATATCTCATCTCTAATTCTCAGTCTTGTGAGGTAAGTACTCACTTCAACTTTCGAGATGAGCAAAACTGAGGCTCAGAAATGTTTACTCCCTGTTCTAGTCAGCTAGGGCTGTTCTAACAGAAATACTACGGAATGGATGGCTTTAACAAAGGAAGGTTTATTCTTACACAATCTGGTAGGCTAAGTCCATATTCAGGGTGTCCACTCCAGGGGAAGGCTTTCCCCCTTGTCAGCTCAGGAAGAAAGTCCCGTATTGCATCAGTCTTTGTCCGGGGAGCATTTTGGCACAGGAACCTCAAGTCTGAAGGATGCGCTCCTCTCCTGGTGCTGCTTGCTTGATGTTATGAGGATCCCAATTCTCTGCCTGCTTCTCTGTCCTTTTATCTCTCATAGGATGAAAGGATTAAGGGTCGGGCAAGCCATACTCCAGGGAAACTCCCTTTAAAATAGAGCAGGGAGGTAATCCTATGAAGGGATTTACAGCCCCACCCTAATCCTTTAACATACAGTGGAAGAAAACCATAAAATGGAGGACAGTCACAAGATACTGGGAATCATGGTCCAGCCACATAGCTACACATATTTTGGGGGGGACACCATTCAATCCATGACACTCACTTACCTGGGATCATGTGGTTGACAGAGATGGAGATTAAGGCTCTGGCCTGTATATCCCTACAGCCTACTCTTCCCACAACTATGTTGCAAAAGTTTTGTTCTTCTGGATCAGAGAGTTAAGAGGCTGGGTATATAAGAAGCTAACAGATTTCTGCAGAAACTAGGAACTAGATATAAGGGAAGAGATGCAGTGGCGGCAATGGGAGCAGACAGCTGTAAATGGAACTGCAATTGAGAAGCATGCTTTAGGTAAAATGGATAAAACTTAGTCCTGGAGAATCATGGACAAACTGCCTGATTACTGTATTCCAAAATGGCACTGTCAATGTCCCAGATTTGGGTTTCAAAATAACATTTCATCATTGGCCTATTCTAGTGTTGGATCAGAGAAAGTACAAGGTAAACCTGGAATGCCTTAGTATACCGGAAAGAAAGGGCACTCTCAAATATCCGTGGGGCAATGCCAAAAGAACACAGGTCTTGGCTTGCAGGAATTGTCGTTGTTCATATTGGAGATGATTTGAGCAACAAATAATAATAAATACATGTTGAAAAGAGAACATGTTGAAATTCAAGATGGCGATGATGACAATAAGACTACATAGAAGAAGGGGCAGCTGTTTTTTCCAGAAGAGTGCTAGCTGATAACAGAATCAGAGAATAATCATTTTGCAACCCCAATGCAGTAAGTGATTTTAGGCAAGCATCATTAATGAATGCTAAACCCACTGAGCAAATGGTTATTGAAGAATAGGATATTCACACAAAGTGTCAACATCAGTTATCTGTTATTTATAAAAGTGAAAATGTATTTTTATAGTACAGAGACCTTGTAGATACCAAGTATCAAACTTAGTATTGCTAGTAAAGACATAAATCATCACTATATGCCTCCTTGAGTCGGATCCGACTCGACGGCACTTGGCTTGGCTATATGCCTCCTTGTGTGACACGATAGGCAGCATACCATATACAATGTGGTATATACCTATATAATACTCTTTCCAAATGCTTAATATTCATCTGATCATAAGGAAATAAATCCAGGATCTGTGGCACTCTGCAAGGCAATTGACGTGGGCCTTTAGAAAGTTCCCTTGTCTTGAAAGACAATAAATAAATAAATAAATAAAGAGAGGGTGATTGCTCCAGATTAAACAAATTAAACAGACAAGACAGTGAATTGCAAAGTGCAAAACTTCGTTGGATCCCAGATTCTTGTGAGGCTGTGAAAACTAGGGAAATTTGGTTATAGACTGTATGCAGAAAAAATTTTATGTAAATCTTAGATTTCTTGAATATGATAATTGCATTGTAGCTGTTCCTTAGGAGATAGATAGTGAGCTAGTTAGGTACAGTATCATATTTGTAAATTCTTTTTAAATATACAAAAGGATGTTTTCAATTAGTGAATTAAAAATGTGCCCATGATGTTTATAATAACTAAAACAGAAAGTCATCTAATTGATAAAGACAAAATGGAATTTCAAATTACAAAAATGGCATTTTCTGGTCTGAGAATAGTAAGGAATCATTTATGACTCTTTAAAAGTTGAAGTCCTGGCTGTCCCAAGAAGGAAATCATTTGCTCATCAAGATAATGTAGTCTGTGAAAGGAAGTGGATCTAGTAGATAAATGAAAATGGTTTAGGTCCAGCAATCCCTTTCCTAGATATTAATGCCAAGGAAATGAAAATTTACATTCATGCAAAAATTTGTAAGTAAATGTTTATAGTTGTGTGTATAATCATGCTCCAAACTCCTTTACTGGACAAATGTATAAATAAATGGTGGCACATCCATGTATTAGAGTATTCCTCAGCAATAAAAGTAATGAACTATCCATACACACGACAAGACAGGTGAATCTCAAAGCATTTGTGAAGTGAAAGAAACCAGATTAAAATGTTTCACACTACATGATTGTGTTTATATTATGATATTTTTGAAAAGACAAAACTATGTGACAGAGATTTTATTAGCAGTTCCTGATGTTTATGGTTGAGAGAGTGTGTGGCTACAAAGAAACATCACAAGTGAGTTTCGGCGGAGTGATAGACTTGTTTTACGTGGGATGTGGAGGCGGTTTCTCAGATCTTGTAGCCAAAACTCAAATCCATTGGAGCTGATTCCAACAAATATATATGTGAGTTAAAGTTCTTACAAATGAACATACACACACACACACAAGATCAATATTACTGTATGTTAACAAAACAAAGTTCTGTAACACTACAATTTTTAAAATAATGAAAATATTAACCTATTATATGAAATATTATTGTTAGGTGCTGTCGAGTCAATTCTGACTCATATTGACCCTGTGTACCGCAGAACAAAACACTGCCCAGTCGTGTGCCATTCTCACAATTGCTGCTATGCTTGAGCCCATGGTTGCAGCCATTGTGTCAATCCAAATACCTGAGGGCCTTCCTTTTTACTGTCCTTTACTTGGAAAACCTGGTGGTCCAGGGGTGAAGTGCTACAGCTGCTAACCAAAAGTTCAACAGTTCAGACCTACCAGGCGTTCCTTGGAAATGCTAAGGGGCAATTCTACTCTGTCCTACAGGGTCACTCAGACTCAGAGTCTACTTGGCGGCAAAATGTTTTTTTTTTTGTTGTCATTCGTTTTACTCTACCAAGCATGATGTCCTTCTTTAGGAACTGTTCCCTCCTGATGACATATCTAAAGTGCATGAGACAAAGTCATATCACCTTGGCTTCTAAGAAGCATTCTGACTATACTTCCAAAACAGACCTTCTTTTCGGTAGTCCGTGGTATTCAATATTCTTCACCAGCACCACAGTTCAAATGTATCAGTTCTCCTTTGGTCTTCCTTATTCATGTCCAGCTTTCCCATGCATACTAGACAATTTAAAACACCATGACTCGGGTCAGGTGAATCGTAGTCCTCAAAGTGACATCATTACCTTTTGTCACTTTAAAGAGGGTTTTTGCAGAACACACCTTTGCCCAGTGCAGTATGTTATTTGATTTCTTCACTGCTGATCCCATAGGTGTTGTTTGCAGATCCAAGTAAAATTTTTTTTATATATATATATTTTATTTTTATTTAACATAACTGAGTGAAAATGTACATTCACATATAAATTTACATGCCCCCCTATATGCAGCTTCCACTGCTCTCCCTGTCCGGTGACTGCACACTATTCCTCTTTGCTCCATACATGTCTCATCCTCCCGACAGTCTCCTTTCCCTTCCTCTCCATCCACTCCCCTTCCTCCAGCCAGAGGTCAGCAAGATGACATCCTATAGATGTATAGAACCATAAAGTGCTTCCAACATATGGTTACTCTGCATTGCCAAGTCCATTCCATTCCTATTCAAAGAGTGGACCTTTGTTATAATTTATGGGAATGGGCAGCATCAGGGCTGGGGGCCATGCTCTCAGAGGAACCCCAAAACCGCTGGACCATCAATTGAGGTCTTTTAGTGTAGATCTCATGATGCACCTCTTTTTATTCTTGTGTTGCCAGTGAGACTCCTCTCTGTGAGCTCTCTCATGGCTATCACTGGTGGTGGCCGGGCACCATCCAGTTCTTCCGGTCCCAGGTCGATGTAGGCACCCACTCTTGTGGGTCTCTCTGTCTTCTCGGTTGTCTTTACCGCATGCCATTGTGGCCCTCGGTGAGCATCCGTTCCTGCTGAGTTGGGACCATTTGCTGTGTCCTCAGATGGCAGCTTGGCAGCTTTTAAGACCCCAGATGCCACTCACCAATGTGGGGTGCAGAGAGCTCTCTTAGCAAAACGCTAGTTGTGCCAATTGGCCTGGAATTCGCCTAAGAGCATGGTCCCCCGCCCCCCGCCCCAGCTACTCTATCCTTGCAGTATTGAGTTAAGATGGAAGGAGTACTCAAGTTATTCTGAAGTCCACCTAATGTTATTCTTGTTCCTAATGTGTGCTGTCACCGCATTCTCCCAACTAAATTTCTAGTAACTACCTAAACTAAACCCTCCCCCCATCACCCTCCCTCCGTCCCCTCCCTTGCAGCTGTCAAAGAGTCTTTTCTTCTATACACAAGTCTGT
Organism: Heterohyrax brucei; assembly: GCA_028571685.1. Classification (NCBI taxonomy): domain Eukaryota; kingdom Metazoa; phylum Chordata; class Mammalia; order Hyracoidea; family Procaviidae; genus Heterohyrax; species Heterohyrax brucei. The sequence continues at coordinate 26,253,643 of CM053152.1, forward strand.
TTTTGAGATCTTATCGTAGAGGTCTCATACAGTATTTGTCCTTTTGTCACTGACTACTGTCACTCAACATAATGTCTTCCAGTTGAAACCAGGTTAGGAGATGTTTCCTGGAATCATCGTTATTCTTTATCATTGCGTAGTGCTCCATTGAGTATATATACCACAGTTTACCTATCCATTCTTCTATTGTTGGGCATCTGGGTTGATTCCATCTTTTTGCTATTGTGGACTGTGCTGCGATAAACATTCTGGTGCATGTGTCCGTTGGTGTGAAAGGCCTTGATTCTGTAGGATATATTCCAAGTAGTGGAATTACTGGGTCAAATGGTATATCAATATCCATTTTTTTAAGGAAGCGCCAGATTGCCTTCCAAAGAGGCTGGACCATTTTGCAACCCCACCAACAGTGTAGGAGGGTTCCACTTTCTCCACAGCCTCTCCAGCATTTGTTGTTTTGTGTTTTCTGGATCATGGCCAATCTTGTTGGGGTGAGATGGTATCTCATTGTTGTCTTGATTTGAATTTCTTTAATAGCTAAAGATAGTGAACATGTCCGCATGTGTTTTTTGGCTGCCTGGATCTCCTCTTTAGTGAAGTATCTGTCCATCTCCTTTGCCCATCGCTTAATTGGATGGTTTATCTTCTTGTTATTGATATTTTGTAGTATCTTATAGATTATGGAGATCAGGCGTCGATCTGACATAGAGTTGCCAAATATTTTTTCCCACTCTGTGGGTGTTCTTTTAATTCTATTAATAAAGTCTTTGGATGAGCAAAAGTGTTTGATTCTTAATAGTTCCCATTTATCTACTCTCTCTTCTGTTGACAGATCCAAGTAAAATTAAAACTATGAGCGCTTCAACCTTTTCTCTGTTTATCATGATGTTCCTTATTGGTCCACTTGTGAGGATGTTCATTTTCTTTAACTTGAGTTGTAATCCATACTGAAGGCTACAGTCTTAGATCTTCATCAGTAAGTGCTTCAAATTCTCTTCACTTTCAGGCAAGCAAGACTGTGTCATCTGCATATTGTAGCTTGTTAATGAGTCTTCCTCAATCCTGATGCCATCTCCGACTTCATATAATCCAGTTTCTCAGATTATTTACTTAGCATACAGAAATATGGTACATGGAGGGCTGCCAACTAAGTTTGTGAACTCATCCTAGAAGAAGCATTACATATCTCATTACTGAGTATCACTATGGTCACCTTCGAAGTACTACCCTTGGGAAGCTACTCACCAATGGCCAGTGCCTAGCCCACTCTTTAAAGTGATTTTGGAAGTCTTTCTGGAATGGTCATCATATTACCCTGATGTCTTGAATGTCATCAAAATGTCTTCCCTTCAATATTTTCTTTACCTTTGGGTAAAGAAAAAAGTCTTTGGGGGCCAGATCAAGTGAGTAGGGAAGGTGTTCCAATACAGTCATTTGTTTGCTGGCTAAGAACTCCCTCACAGACAACTATACAATTAAGTTCACTAACTTGCTGCTTTGACACTGTGTGCACCGGTCATTCCAGAATGAGTTCCCAAATTGCTTTGAAGGGTGGACTAGCCACTGGCATCAGTGCATAGCTTCTTCCCAAGGGGAGTACTTTGAAGGCAACCGTAGTGGTATTCAGCAATGAGGTATGTAGCACTTTAGAACAATTAAGTTCAGTGACTTAATTACCAGACATCGTCTATAAATTACATTGAAATGCAGAATTATTACCATCTACAAAAATTCATCAAGTTATATGTATCTATGATTTGTGCACTTTTCAAAATGTGTCATACTTTAATAAGAAGTTTAAAATATGGAGCAATGATTTATTTGCTCTGGTGGATGTGCTTTCTGAAAGATGAAAATAACACACTGGTCAAATAATATGTTAGCAATAGCACCTGCAACTCTGGAGTTAAGGCATCAGTTCGGGCAGTGTATATTCTTTTTGGTTTTTCACAGTTTTCTTCATTTCATGGCAGAGTGACAGTGCATTCCACCACTTTCCTACATTTGTGACACAGAGACATACAACATTCAAGTAATCTGATCTTCTCAGCTATTTATCATTTAAAGTATCACATGATACTACTGCATCTGCTGATAGTTCTAATGTGGCACCTACCATTTCCCCTCACTGTTTGAGAAGTTACATCATCATGAACAGTGCAAATTTGTCTGGGAGTATTGCTCTGCCCAGAACTCAGTGTAATGTCTAAGATCATCTGTAGATTCTCTAGTAGAGTAATAATGGACTGCAGCTTGCATTTATACCATGTTTTACATTTTTATTGGTAAAACCTAAAGGAAAGGAAATTCAATGTTTATTAAATATCAAACATTGTGCCAGGTTTTCCACTTGTTAATTTATGTAGTTCTCACAATTAATACTTTAGGTCAGGGTATTATCCCTTTTTATAAGGAGGAAAATACCAATAGTGACTTTTTCAGGGTCTCAGAGGTAAATAAAAAGAAAGGGTGTCAGCAGGATTTCGGCCCAGCTCCATACACCTCAGAAACTGAAATAGCAAGCTAACTGGTACCCTAGTCTGACTGCTGATGCCGTAAGTCCTTCCAAATCAGAAAGTGGCTGCTGCTCTTTAACACAGTTCCACAAGAAGATTAGACGTGGCTTATGGGGCTGACGACACTATGTTTTCTAGCTGTGCAGTAGATTTGTGGTCCTGATGTTCTATATCTTTTAGTGAGGGCACTAGTGGCTCTGCTAGAGTTGTAATGCTCCGTGCCAGAGAGCAGGATTCAAGTCCTGGCCAATGCACTTCTTGTGCACCCACCACTTGTCTGTCAGAACAGGTTGTAATGGGGCTTCCAGACTGAGAAGTAAAAGGGAGAAAGCCCTGGTTTCCAAAACTCAGCCAATGAAAACCTGTGGATCACAATGATCAGATCCGCAACAGGTAACAGGGATGGTGCAGGGCTGGCCGGGGTTTTGTTCTGCTGTGTAAGAGGTCACTGTGAGTCTAGGGGCTACTCAATGGCAGTAAATGACAATAACAAAGGTTTTGCCACGTGACTGGGTACACAGAACTTGTGAGAAATGTGCATATCCCAAAAGTGTGGGACATATTCCCTCCTAGTAAGAGATTCCATCAGGCATTGGATGAGGCCATTCATTTTGACTTCAGAGGACAAATCTCTATTAAAATCACATTTCTTGAGATTCTCAGCCTAAATTCCACACAATGATATAAAATTATCCTCAAGTGACAACCTCCTTATGCAGGACTTATGAACTCATACACCTGGATTTCTTCCATGGACCAATTCCAGCTGTCCTAACCTTTGATGATTTATTTCCAGTACCTTTCAGCCTTTACCTAGGAAGTCCACCATGAAAAGACAGCAGGAATTCTTGGGAGTTGTCATGGCAACCCCTAGATATTATCTTCAGAATGCCCTCTGGCTGTTGAGTCCAGATTTATCACAATTATATTTATGTATCTAGGCAAGCTCTTGCCTAGGTAACCAGATCCTGGGTAAATAACTAATTTGTAATTATATGGCTCACTCTAATACTGCTGGCAGAGAGATTTTAGGGAACTTCTTTTGAACGTTGGCTTGCTTGTGGCCATTCATCGTACTTACGCGAGCTGATAATTCAAACAGAATCCTGGTGGTGCGGTGGTTAAGTGATATGACGGCTGACCACTGGGAGGGGCTGCATTTATCTGCAGTTTATCAAAGAAAATTTTCAGTTTCTCTAAGCGTTATAAAGGCATTTGGTGAGAAATTTGTATCAGCTGCCCTTTTATCCCCCGAATCATCTCCAAATTATTATTTTTATCTCCTCTTTGTCTCGTGATCCGTGTTTGAAACAATGGCAGTACAAAGCCCCGCTGACACAGTATCTTCTTCCAAGCAGGATGGCGCTGGCTGCTACCCGTATCTTGTGCAGTGGGCATTTATCTAGCATTGCCATTGCAATTTTTATTGCATCTCATGATGTGCACAGATGTGCTGGGTAAGTATCCCAAGAGGAAAAGAGACTCTGCTCAATATCCCTGTTCCCCAATGACACTACCTTATAGAATCACTTTCTGGGCTACCTCCTTTGGGATGCTGTAACCATTTAAAGTCTCTGGATTTTGGTGTTTTAACAAGGGTTTAATTACTAAGGTAAGTGTATGCACCTGCTAAGGCATTCCTAATTATTTGATAATGGTGCAATCTTTCTCAATACAGCCAGTTTTGTGGTGTAAGCTACACTAATGAAGCACACTGAGAGAACATATTCCCCCAATGTTGGGAAAGCTTATTTAAATTAAATAAATTTGCAAAGGGCTGAATTTTTACCACTGGCCTCAACAATTATGCATTGCTACTTCATGCTGGAAGCCGATAGGCACCATGTCAGAATGAGGCATGCTTTCTTATTCCGTTTGCTCTCCGAGCGTCTTTAAGTGAGATAATGCCACTCTTACAATTTTATCCTTTCCAGATTGCCTTGTACGCCCTACCCTGTCCCAGGCCTGTCTTTGAAAAGCTGGCTTCTCTCTCTGCCATTTGTTTGGCAACATCCGAGAGAAGCCCTGCCTTGAAAACGCTGAACTTTTTTCCTTTTCCACCTGATTCTTACCATTGCCACATGTGGTTTGTAGTGGTTTAGTAATAAGATCTTTGCTGTAACATCTGCCAATTAGCACCTTGCATTGCAGCCTCTCTGGAAACTTGCTGATGGTTTGCAGTTGCAGTAAGCCAGGGTTGTTGCTATATCCAAGTGTTTCAGACTTTGTCGTTTTGAACTAAAAAAAGAAGGTTCCACTAGGCAGATGGTTTCCGAGCTCCTGTTAGAGAAATGAGGAGTCTCGTTTCTCCAGCACACGTTCTCGGCGGTACTTGAGGTTACGTTGGTAAGAATATATAGTCTTCTAAAATGTTTTGTCGCTTCTTCTCAGAACCCTGGTCATTTGCTCTTTCTTCTGAAATATTTAGAAGAATTGGGTCAGTTCAGCCTTTTTCAGGAGGCCCTCATTAACACAATTTTATAGGTCGAGATAAAAAAAATATCTTTAACCATATAGTTTTGATCACCTTTCTGTAAATGAAATTGAGTTTTTAACGTTTGCCGGTGAAATCAGAGCATGACTTTAAATACATCAGTGGCCAGCTGTTGAGACTGTAAGCTGTTTACAAAAGACAAGCAAGACAAATGCGCGTTGGGCAAGAACACATACACCTCCAAAACTGTCACAAACAAGGATTAAGGGATTAATAGAGTGTCTGGGGACAGTCAGGACTCAACTTTGAAGGCTGCTGAAAGACAGCTTTGAATTGTGCCAGGGGTCAGATGCTTCATATGCCACCATAGTGACATTCAGCTTATTGCCACTCAGGTCTAGGTTGTGCTGTCCCTACTTTATCACACCATCAAACAGGGCTGGAAAACATAGTGACTAGGGACTGCTAAGAGCAAAACGGAGACATGACCGGAGGGATGCGGGTAGTAGGGCGAATAACTTGCAGTTCCAAGCAATTCAAAAGGCAGAGGGGCCTCCCAGCTGACTCCTCAGTGTCCTGGAGATCTCTGTTATTAATGTGGCTGGGGGCATGCACTGCTGATAATTACTGCTAGCTGGAATAATTAATAAGAGTAATTGCTCGGCCTGGAAAGGGAAAGGGAAGCTCTGGGAGGAGGAAGAGGCAGGCTAGAGGAGCAAGACTCCCTGAGCGCATTTATATAGACAGGAAGTTCAGCAGAAAGCATCCTGAGAATCGAAGAGTTGTCTGGATGCCAAGGGCAAAAGTTAAGAGATGTCAGTGAGGCCGAACTCGATGGTCTTATCTTGGAAGGTAATAGAGAAGAAGCCTGTCAGGGCTGCAGTGAGGGGTGACTCCCTTTGGAAATAGCAGGTGAAGGTTGTGAAAAAAAGTACAGTGTGAAGGGAGTTACAAAGTGGCCTAAAATGAACACACAAGTCTGTGCTTCTGGTCTAAACCTAACAGTGCCAGCAGGAAAGCATCAGAAAGGAAGAAGAGTAAGAAGGATGCCCCAGTGAGAATCTGGCAGTTTATCTCAGCTTGAAGGGAGAAAAGTATCCACTAGAAACCAAGCATCGGTATGGACGGTGTGTAAAATAACCACAATTTGATGAAATAGGGTGAATTTTCCCCACACTACTTAGAGAGTTGCCAACACAGTACACCATAATGTAGCTTTCTGCTAACTACACTTAAATATTTCCCCCAAAGGCAGGACAAAAGTATGCTTGACAAAACTTAAATAGGAGAGGAAACTGGATTCAAAAACTTAAGTGTAGGCAGCACATGGTGTCTGGCAGCCAGAGTTCTGTAATGACACACAGATCAAGGGATGCTGAGCCCAGGCCCTGGGTGTTCGCTATGACCCTCTATAGGGGAGAGGGCACCATGTGCAATGTTGTATTATGAGATAAGAAAAGCAAGTAAAGGTACGCTGGTCTGAATAGGAATCATACAGGGAGAGCAATTAAAGCCAAAAAAGATAGATTTACCAAATTATTATCCTTACCCAACATTTAATGTCAGGCATTCCATTTCAATGGCTAATGCCCTTAACCTTCTGTCTGTACAACATAAATGGATTACAGTTGTAAAACCGAGAGAAAGAAGGCCACTTAAATAGCCAATGATAATAAGCAGAGGAAGAAGTAGGGGGAAGAGCAGGGAACTTTCCAAGATCCCACAGCTGTGCACAGAGCAGTTGACATTCCCCCTACCAAACTGCTATCAGCTTAGGGTTGCGGTTTATGCCAAATCAGGGCTTGCATGAACTGCAGACAGCTGTTGCTCATCTTGGGTTGAGCCCCATTGTGTCTGTACAGCATTTACAGAATTCCAAAGGGCAGAATACTAAATGATTAATGCCTTTTTAATGTGTGTGGCAGCAGGGGTAAAGAAACAAATATAAACAAAGCTCCCAGATTCCAATTGAGAGGGGAGGTGAGGTAGTACTCCTAGTTAGGCAATAACTGAAAGGACTAGGGGAAGGTCAGGTTTAATAACTTGTTTGGAGGAAATAAGACCCTAAGTAAATGTGGCTGTGATAGTTTAGACTGTGTGTTAACTTGAATGATTCTTAGTGTTTTGGCAGCCATATAACATAGTGAACACTTCCGCGCTGAAATTTCATATGTGATCACCCTCACAGCAGGATCTGTGGTGAGTAGCCAGTCAATGGACAGGGGGTTTCCTTGGGTACGTGGCCTGCATAACAATACAGCAGATGTTCTGGCTTTTGCCTTTTCTAGATTCTGTAGCTGGCTCCTATTTGTCTGACCTCCATTTCTTGGGACTCGAGCTAGTTGCTTCCCTGCAGTCTCGTCTCACAGTCTTGGGATCTCTTGATCTTCATAGCCTGCAAACAAGAGTGCTGCTCTCGAACCAGCTGATCTAGGGGTTATCAGTCCCTGAAGCTATGTGAATCAGGAGAAGGCTCTATCTTGATTCATGGTTATGGGATGTTCCATCTTCTACAAGCACGTAAGCCATTTCCTTGATACAATTCGTTCTATGTATGTATACATGTATGTATATGTATATGCTTTACTGGCTTTGCTTCTCTCGAGACATGGCTGAGACAATGGCTACAACACTGAACTAGACTTTAAAGTTGGTCACTATGCTCAGGTGACCCCCTTCACTCCTCATCTCTACAGTTGTCCAATCAAGGGCATTGGTGAAGGTGGAAGCCAGTCCATGAAAGGTCTGTGGCATCCTTGCATGGTATAGCCTGTTAACCTAAAGTTTAATAATTTGAACTCACCCAGCAGCTCTGTGGAAGAAAGGCCTGGTGGTCTGCTTCCATAAATACTACACTCAAGAAAGCCCTACGGAGCAATTCTACTCTGCAACTGGTGTGGTCACCCTGACTTGGAATCAATTTGGTCGCAGTGGGTTTGCTTTTTGTGGCATGAAGCATTTATGGAATCCACAGGTAGTGCAAACAGTTAACGTGCTTGTCTGTTAACCAGAACTTTCATGCTTCTAGTCCACCTAGAAGCTCCTTCATAGAAAACCCTGGAGATTTGCTTCTGAGAAATCAGCCATTGAAAACGCTGTGGAGCACGTTTCTACTCTCGTACACGTAGAGTTGCCATGAAGTGGAGCTGACCTGATGGCAACTGGTTCACGAAGGATCTTCAGAGTCCACAGGAGACCCTGAGCATGGCAACTGAGGAGGCCTTGTGGATTAAAAGTACATTCAACATTTCTCTCACAGCTTTGAAAAATTGTAGTTGAAGAAGTATGAGTAGTTACTGGCACAAAGAATGGGGGCCACGGGACCTGGGAAGTAGGGAAGAGATGAGCAGGGAAGAGGAGGAAATCAGAGTTTGGAGAGACATTGAGTCACTCACTCAGAGTCAATTGCTAAGGAAAAGGGAAGAATACTGTCAGTGTCTTTGCCATTCTGTCCAGTTATGTAATAGCCGGAATCCCCATTTTCAGTTTGTGCATTAGCAGTACGTGAAGCATTGAGAGACAATTCTGTTAGCAGTGTGCAGCAGTAAGTGCAAGAACTTTGAGGTCAAACACACATGGGACTGAATCCTGGCTGTGCAGCTCACTCACAGCAACCTTAGACAAGATACTTGTTGTTAGCTGACATGGCTACCTTACCCACACAGAGATAGATCATTGTGATCCATAGGGTTTAATCAGCTGATTTTTTTGGAAACAGGTTGCCATGCCTTTCTGCCAGACAAGATGGTTAGCTTCTTATGGTGTGAATGATGATATTTATGTGACAGGATTGGTATCAGAATTAAAGCAATACATTAAATACGTATGCTTAGCTCATCTCCAGGCACCTAATAAAAGAAATCCCACCACTGCCGAGTTGATTCCAACTCATAGTGACCTTACAGGACAAGTGTAGAATTGCCCCGTATAGTTTCCAAGGAGCACCTGGTGGATCCAAACTGCCAATCTTTTGGTTAGCGACCATAGTTTTTAATCATTACGCCACCAGGGTTTTCCAGCACACAGTACAAAAAACAAACAAAAAAACAAACAAAAAAACAAAAACAGACCCATTGCAATGGAGTAGGTGCTGACTCATAGCAAGCCTATAGGACAGAGTAGAAGTGCCACACAGAGCTTCCAAGGCATGCCTGGTGGATTTGAACCATCAATCTTTTTGTTAGCAGCCATAGCACTTAATCACTGTGCCACCAGGGTTTCTATGACATACACTTAATTGCGCAAGGTTTGATGAGGAACCTCAGCTACCTTAGAAGATTTGAGCATCAAGTATTTTCTCTTTTCTTATAGCGGTGTAAGTAATTGACACTCTTGTGCCAGCATGGTGGTGGTCTGGTCCATTCAAGAAATATTGACTAAGATCCTTGTGGGAGTTAGGAAGTATGCCTGCTTCCAGTGCCTTCATCTTCTCCAAACACTATGACCAGAGCTGTCCCCAGGAGCAATGAATTGAAGTGAATTCCCTCATGCCACCCCTCTGAAAGGAGGTCTTCCTATTGCCACAGGATTGTAACTTACGGAGATAGTGGAAGGAAGAGGATCATCAGTTAAGTTTGAAAAAAATCTTATCTGGTAACAGTAATATTTTACATGCATATTATTTGCCTTGAGTATAATAAAGGAGTTTTCCAAGGCCTCACTGCTGTATCGACTCATTTAATTCTCCTAATAAGTCTAGGAGACAGAATTAATTATCATCATGTTACTGATGATGAAACTGATTACTTCAAGGCCAAGTAGTCCCACACCAGAGTCCTTCCTGTTGACCATGGCAACAGTCACATTACCATCCACCTCTTATACTTCTCTCCTTATCTACAAAGGAAAGTAGGTGCAGCCCATCTTCCCCAAGTTTATACTCAGGCTTCTCATCAGTAATTCTTGTTTTTGGAGGTTGCCCTTAGTGAACATTTTAATCTAATTCAATCCCTATTAAAATGTTACTTTGAGAGTAGAGGGTTCTGAATTCCGTTTTGCAATGTTCTGGAGCTGGAAAACATGTTACCATTGCTTAGGTTTTGGTTTAGATTGATATATTATTCCTCAGAAGAGAGCGCCAAAACAGCTATATTGTGATTTGTCAAGAGATCATGTCCAGCTGAAAGGAAAACTTTTGTCCTTTTCAAAAAGAGTTCTTTGGTTTAGACTGACTTTCAGACTGATGCGGCTCTAAGCGATGCTCCGGCAGTGTTTCTGCAGGAGCAGAGGAAGAGAACATTGACATCCAGATGCCTTAGAATACATTCCACTCGTGAATGGAGCTGCAGGGCAATCTGAAGTCTCCAGGGAACTGATTTTCAAACACAAGTATTCATTTGTTTGTTAGCTTAAACTTGAGCCCCTTAACAGTAGCTCCCTTAGAGATCCACAACTGGAACTCAATCTACCATTATCTTCTAAGGTTTGTGGCATGTCGCTTTCCAGCTATGTTTAAGGCTATTTTATTTCCCAAATGCTTCAAAACTGATCCAAACTGTCCCTGTCCCTAAGGAACAAGAAAGACCCTGGTAGGGAAAGGCAGCTTTTAAATTTCTTCTTTCCGTGGCTCCCCAGGGACCAAGCCTCATCAGAGATCAGACCTTTAGCCTTCTCGGCTCCCAGTTCAGCGCTTCGCTCAAACCGAATAGACTTTGGTCTATTTCTCTAGCTGTAGGTGCTTTTCATTTTGTTTCTATTTGCTGAGCTTGAGGCCTCTCTCCCTTTTTAGAATGTAGGTTCAACTTTACAGAAGAAAAAAGAGAATGATGATGCTGTAAATTTAGGTTCACGAAGGAAGGAAAAAGTCTGTTTCACTCATCGTTTTGTCTCTAATGTCTTGCAAAGTAGGTGTTTCATGAATAAATGGGTTCATGTTTATGGCAAAAGAGTACTACATCATCTAGGCATCAGGAACCTCTGGACTGCTTATTATTTGTTGAAGTCACTTCTAGTTGATTTGTCAGGCACCGGAGCCAGAAAGCATCCAAACTGACACATTGTTGGCCGTCTAGCAGAAACTTTCCATTTTATATAGAAGAAAACTGAGACTTCTAGGGTAAAGAGATCTACTTGGCTGCACTGAGTGGGAGCCATGCACAGAATATTGAACTTCTTGTCCAGGCTATTTTTTACCACACTGTGCTACGTCCAAGCTCATGGTGGACAGCTGTTAGTTTCCAAGCTCTCAAAGAAAAGCTTTCTCAAGTACACATGAAGATCCAATAATTTAATTCACAAAAGATAAGGTAGGATCATGGGACGATAAAACATTTTCTAAGGAATAGGAGAATAAAAATTTCCACATACCCAACTCAAGAGGCAATGATTGGCTTAGTTACCTAAAAAGATCTTCCCCATGATCCTATCTTAATTTTTTTGAATGGAGTTACTGGGTCTTCATCTGTGTTGGAGGAAATTTTTCTTTGATAGCTGGGAACCTAACAGGTGTCTACTGTAAGCACATAGCACAATGTGGTAAAAAATAGCCTGGAAAAGTTCAATATTCTGTACATGACTCCCATTGTATGGAGCCAAGGATAGATTCTGTTATCCCTAGGAGTCTCAGTTTTCTTCTTTATAAAATGGAAAGTTTGGTCTAGATGACCACCAACAATGTGTTGGTTTGGACACACTTAGAAATGATTTCACCAAATAATAAGCAATCCAGAAGCTTCTGATGACTATATGATGTAGTACTCTTCTGCCTTTCATATTTTACCCAGGGTGATGTCACTATAAGACTATGCCAGGTATATATGGGATACATTTCTAAAACGAAATGTGGTCTCTTAAAAAAAAAAAGAATTAGCCTCAACATTGTAAAATAGTTACAACTTTGTAAGAAGAGATATAAAGTGGTTTTGCTTGCTGAACTGTCCCAGATGACAAAGCATAAGAAAAGACTGTGGCTTAAAGTGGTTGTATGGTGGCTGTAGATACAAATGTACAACACTTGCATGATGTGTATGTGTGTAACAAGCTTTTAAGAGCCTGACATTGCCTAGCCTTCTGGCAAATGAATCTTTATAATAATGTACAACACAAATATATCCATGTTTTAAAAAAAGGTATGAAGGACAAAAGAGTATCTAAAATCAGTGATATGTCAAAAGAAACCATGGTAATTAGAAAAGAATAAAAAGCATTACTAAGTAGACAAAAGGAGGTAAAGAACTTCAGATTCAAAGTAATGCATAAGACAAGTGAAATACTAAAATGCTTATGAGAACGTCTCATACTCATACAGGGTCATTATCTGTCAGAATCTACTTGATGGCATCAGGTCTGGGTTTTTTTTCTTGGTTTTATGAAAATGTAATCGATGTACCTCCCAGAAGGGAGACCAGCAGGAGGCTTTGCCATTCACGGCTAAGAATGGCAAGGTCTGAGTCATTCAGGGAGAAAGTGAGGGCACGGTGGTGTGGGAAATGAAATGGAAGACGCTGTGGTGACTGATTTGCTTAAACCAGTCACTCGACTGTGCCTTTTGGGTCATACACAGTGGAGAGCCAGTGGGGGTGGGGAGGACAGGCACGTATTCTAATGAGAACTCAGTTCAAGGAATCTCAGAATCCGAGTGTAAATGCTGCCAGATAGTAGAAGGTTCCTGAGAGGAGACTTAAGGTTTGTAGCACATCAGATCAATTTTTGAGGAGCTGGTAGATTGGCAGCTGCCCTGCTGTCACCGAGGCTTTCCCTCACAGGTCCAAATAATTGCCACCCTTTGACTTGCAGCAAGTCTGATGTGAAACCCTTCACTGGGGAAATACAGCCAGGGGTACACTCTGCTCTAGTGTGGCCACCTGCCTGAAAGCTCAGAATGTCACCTCCGCACAAGGAGCTGGAGAAGGTCCTGAGTTCCCGCAGATGTTTCTAACCAGTTAGGGAACTGTGGTGTGCTGGCAAGGTTTCCTGTGGGTGCTGGACAGCTGTGATAAAGTGATGCAGGACAGTCTCACTGCGGCTAAAAGCAGCAAGAACTCAATACCCATGAGGGCAGAGGACGAACCACAGCTGAAGAACAATGTCCCACTGAAGAGAAGTGCTGAGCCAGCCCCCGCAGGGGCCACTCCCAGGGCCTTTAAGGACTTTATGTCTGCATGATTAGCCAGGATGAAGGGGCCAGCTGCAAACCTTCATTTCCTGATGACACAAAAGAGCCACGGACAATATATGGATAGGATTTGAATTTGTAATAAGCAGTGGCTTAATCCACAGCAAAGGATGGTGTAGACCAAAAAAAAAAAAAAAAAAAAAACAAACCTCATACAGTTTCTTTTGGTTTCCATTCAAACATAGTTTGTGATTTTAATCTGATTCATTTTTGTTTTGTTTTAATTTTTTTGTGGTAAAACACATGTAACAAAGCACTTGCCATTTTAACATTTTTTTTAGGTGTACAATTCTGTGACATTCATTAGATTCATCAAGTTGTGCAACCATCATCGCCATCCACTGCAAATTAAGCATTCTTTACTGGACTTTTACTGCAAGCAGTTTGTCTTGGAGGAACCTCTGGGGTTACTGTAGAAAAGAAGCAATCCACTCTTGCTCTAGGACCCTGAATTCCTGACAAACCCCTCTGTTCTCTCGGCTAGAAGACAGGCTGAGTTTGTTTAACAATGTCACGTGCGCCTGGTCAGAACAATAATCTGAATAAAGGAACAAGCAATTTATTCCACTAAGAATGTTTCACCAGACATCAACTTTCTTTTTCTGAACTCTGAATCTTGAGACAGGAAGGCAGATTTTAAAAATAATCAGTGCTTTTTTCCCTCTTACAGATAAATACACAGCATTTGAGGGTCCCCCCCCCCCCCAAGAGCTGCTGGAATCAAATTATTAGCTTCTGGAAAAGAAACGCCCAGCCTTTATCTTTGTTCTTTCCCTTTCAGCTTTAATCATCTTGAAGTGTTAAGGTGAATAATAAAGAAAAAGTTTAGGTCAACAGGAAGTGCCTCGTGATGGGTACCGGCTTTAACAGCGCCTGTGAAAGCCATGGACAAAAGGGGCCAGATGTTTTGACAGGGTACTGAGGACCAAATAGCGTCTGGGAAAGGGTAAGAAGTATTTCACCAGTTCTCAGAACAGAGAGCTTTTTGTGGCCAGCTCTTGGAGACATTCCCTAGCACAAGCTTTCCTCGAAGAGGCAAAAGATTAGAACGTTGTGCCTACACAGGTCAAAAATGTGAATACAACATGTAAATCTTATTACTTATGAAAATCACTGCTCAGTGTGCTGGAAACTTTACCTATAGCATCTTACTTAGTTAATTGTAAGGCAAAACGATTATTTCCTATTACTCCCATTTTACAGGTGAGTCAATTCAGGCTAAGAGGGCTTGCTTGACTGCTAAGAATGGTAGCTAAAATTAGAACCCAGGACTCCCTGATTTCAAACTTGTGCTCCGGCTGTCTTGCCAGGACAAAAATCCAAGGCACATGTCACAACAACAATTCTTGGAGCTCCATTATGAACTGCCTTATTATTTGTGAGATCTGACTTTATTTGCTAAAACCAAAAACCTGAAGTACATCTGCAGGGTAACCTTCTCACAATTATTTATCCAGCTCCTGCTACCTACCACAGTCTCCTCTCGTCACGAAAAAATAATAATTACAAAAGGCCTCCTATTTCACCATCTTTATTCTGGACTTGGTTACTGTTACAGTGTTTACAAAACTCTTCAGTGTAGCTCTGGGAAGGAAAGCAATAGGAGAGCATCCAGTGCTGAGAGAAGGTACCTCAGAGAAAAACTCACCGCAGGGATTTCTTTTTCTAGCCCTCTTCTAGCATAAGAGCGATGGAAACAGTGTGCTTACTGGACAAAAAGAAAATCCATCTGCATGATATTTGTGTTCTTGTGAGTCAGTCTCAGGAAGCCATGGTCAAGTTCTAGTGCCCAGAAACTCTACCCTTGCATTCCTCTCTTTGGCACTGATGATGCCTCAAGGCTGGAGCTGGCTGCAAGGAGGCTCACCAGTTGCCAGGACCTGGATCTGATGGCCTTCTGGGCACAGCTGTTGGGGAGCAGGGCTCTGTTCCAAGAGGATTGTGTCATCACCCAACTGCCTGGGAGTGATGTGATGAGTGAGGCTCAGAACTAGGTAGCTCCCATCCTCCTGCATTCTCCTTTCCCTGAAATGTGCTTGCTTCTCTGCCCAGGAGTTCTGCCATCTTTGGTTTCCCCTTTGCCTTCTGTACCAAGTTGCTCAGAGCAGGCTACTTAGTCATCCTGCTGAGGAGAGCTTTGCTGTGTGTAGATGACCCATCTCTGAGTGTTTCTGACCCATAATATTCCTCCGAATGATGCTGAGAACTGTCTCTGAGAGTTGATACTTGCTACAGCTTGAGCTGCCAGGGCTAAGAACCCTCCATCCATCCCTCCTGTCTAGTACAATTGAGCTAATTAATATGACTGGGGAACACTGGAGCTGCTAATAGGAGCCAAGAAAATGTTGGGGGTCCAAGACAAATGACTCTTGGCTCATGCTGCTAAACAGCTTAACTTTCAGTTTTGAAAATTGCTTGAGTTTTGCTTAAACCATCTTCCGTGCCAGACAGCCAGTTTTTAGAACTGATACATGATGAAGCCACCCCATTTGCAGTGATTATTCTATCAACTTTATTTGACCCATCGTAATTGGGGAGGAAGATAATTTGGACATACGTTGCCCAAGGCATCATCAAGGGAGGAGAGAGAGGGAGCACAGTGTTATCACATTGGCTTGGCTGTGTAAGAAAGAGCATAGCAATCAAGTTAAAACTGCATTTCAATTTCCTCCTTTGAAGAATGTGTTCCTAAGTGAATTAAGGCGTCATCCCCTTTATCTGAAGATATGTGGTAGCTCTTATCTTCTGAAACATTAGTTTCAACAGAAGTACATGACCAGGCATTATTTGAAAAATAGAAAAGTAACTTCAGAAGATTTTAGGAGAGTAATTTAGACCTATTTTTATATTTTTTTGAATCAGTGAAGTAGTAGTGTTCAGCCTGAAAAAAGGCATCATAGTCAGACACATGGGGGTTGCATCCTCCAGCTGCCACTTCCTGGCTATTTGATCCCATACGTTAGTTGATACAAGATTCAGTTTCCTCATTGGCCAAATGAGGGTATTAGTAATGCCTACTTCATAGGACAGTCATGAGGAGCCAATGAAATAATAAATGTATTAAGCATTTGAGCCAGAATGTGATTTACGTAAGTGTTCAATAATTATGTTCTAGTTCAGGTAATGGTAAAAATGGAATATGCCTACGTGTGTTAAACATTCTCATCATGATAAAACAGAAACATTGAGGTTGTCAAGGATTTCATTTTACTTGGATCCCCCATCAATGCCCATGGAAGCAGCAGCCAAGAAATCAAAAGACACATTGTACTGGGAAAACCTGCTGCAAGAGATCTCTTTAAAGTGTTGAAAAGTAAAGATGTCACTTAAGGCAAGGTAGGCTAACCATATTGGCACCAACTGTAAAGCGAGGTAGGCTGAACGTATCAGCGGCAGTTAGAAAGAAAGAGAGAGTCAGCAGCAGGACAGGATTTATTGGTGCGCTCCTGCGCGAATTCTGGGAGGTCCAAAGTAGGAGTCGGAGAAGTCGTGCTTTCAAGTTGGGGAAGGGGGTTTACATAGAGGCGGACTGTTCCACCTAGTGCGGATCTCAGTGGAGACATGGGGAAAAAGGCAGGAGCCAATAGGATTTGGGCAAGTTAAGTCACTTGATTAGTATATGAGAAAAACAGCTGGGGAATTCCAGGAAGGGGAGGGGTATGCCACGCTCTGATGATTTCCGGGACCTGCATCCTGGTTGCGGTATTCAGGTACAGCCTGGCTCGCCTGACAGTCACCTTGAAGACTAAGGTGTGCCTGCCCCAAGCCATGGTATTTTCAACTGCATCATAAGCACATGAAAGCTAGACAATGAATAAGAAAGACAGAAGAAGAATTAACTCTTTGCATTGTGGTGCTAGAGAAGAATATTGAACACACTATGGGTTGCTGGAAGAACAAACATATCTGCTCTGGAGGAGGTACAACCACGGTACTCTTTAGAAGCAAGGATGATGAGACTATATCTTAAATGCTTTAAATATGTTGTCGGGAGGGCTTAATTCCTGGAGAAGGACATCATGCCTGGTAAAATAAACGGTCAGCATAAAAGAGGAAAACCCTCCACAAGATGGGCTGACACAGTGGCTACTACAATGGGCCTGAGCATAAAAATGATTGTGGGCATGGCACAGGACCAGGCAGTGTCGAGTTCTGTTGTGCAGATGGTCACTAAAAATTAGAGCTGACTTGACAGCACCTAACAACAACAACAACAAAATGTGTGTTAAGGTCCTTGCGCATAACAGGGACTGTGAACATTAGTACTCCCCACTTCCTTGCAGTGATGTCAAAATTATGTTTACTGAAACCTTCCATGTAAGTCTACGCTTTATGGTTACTTACTATACTTTAGGCCATTGTGTTGAATTATGCTATAGATTTTAGCATTCCATCTACCTACCACTTCTAAATCAATGTTCCTTCTGAAGGGACTAAATTCCGTTCCACATTTAAAAAAAAAAAGAAAAAGTGAATTCAACCACAAACAAATTCAGGATCCAGCAGGCCTATTGAGGACAAAGTGGGTGACATTATCCTTGGGCCCTCCCACGCACCACATCACCCAGTCCATCTCAGACAGGTCCATCTTGTTCAGGGCTATGAACCAGAACTCCTCTGCTTGCCCCCCAGGCCCCAGAAGTCTCTTAAAGGAAAGTGTATATCTCTAGCCTAGCTGTATGATTTATAACAGTCCTTATGTATTCCAAGTCATGGGGATAGGAAGAAGGCACTAAATGCCAAGGTTTTAAAGACAGTGCTTCACAGAAATGACCATAAACAGCAGCTCAGGAGGCCACTTACATGAAGTTAGGCCCATTTAGGACTAGGGGCTATTACAGTGTGAGCTTATCATAACTTGATTCAAGTGCAATAAGCGAGAAGTAGAGAAGATGACCAGTCAGTGTGAGAAAGCCAAGTGTAGATCAGATAACCACATTAAAAAGATTAAAACAGCCAGCCTGCTATAAATGCCTGCTAAAATCCTAAAAAGGAGTCTGGAGAGACCCATAAAATCATAACTAAGAAAGTGAGGGAGCCCTGAAGCTTTAACCAGATGTTCCTGTGATGTGAATGACTGTTAGCAAATTTTCATCCTAGCAATACAGCTTCGTATTGATCTTTAGCTTTTATTAGTCCATGCTGCTATGAAGTTAAATATTGTCTGGAAGGAAATACAGGCTTCCCTCTCTAGAAGGCTCTTCTCAGTAACCCGAAGTTTGTTATCGCAAAGCGCGCGAGGGAGTTCATAATGAATTGCACAACAGAGCAGAGTCTCAAGTCTATAAAAAGAGTTATATAAGGGGTAGCCTTATAGAGAATAACCTCGTTTGGGAAGCCAGCATTGTGTACCGTGCCAAGTAGGAAACCTATGGAGAGCTTGTCTGAAACAGAAAT
Source organism: Heterohyrax brucei (assembly GCA_028571685.1). Classification (NCBI taxonomy): domain Eukaryota; kingdom Metazoa; phylum Chordata; class Mammalia; order Hyracoidea; family Procaviidae; genus Heterohyrax; species Heterohyrax brucei. The sequence continues at coordinate 26,272,100 of CM053152.1, forward strand.
AGACATGGGTATTTATGACCAGGAGCGCCAATTGCAATATACAGTGCTAAACGCTTAATCTATGGTTAGATTTTATTCCAGATCCACGCTGAAGTCAGCAGAATTAAATCTTAAAGTGTGTTTCAGCAGCCTTAAATCCTTCTGATACTGTTAGCAGTGGCAAGATTCCAAAATGCATTTTGTTAATAAGACAGTAAAGTATAAAATCAAGTTATCTCCTTCAAGGAGAAAAACAGAGAGTAAAGGAAATGAGTCTTGTAAAATTACATTCCCAGCATTGAGGCCTTTTCTACTTGAGTCTCTTTCAGCTGATTCTTTCACTATCAAACTATTCTCCTTGACAAATTGAAGAAAAAAAGAAAATCACCTTCCTGCCCCTGCCTGCCCCCTCCCTTTTTTTTTTAAACTATGAAAGCAATGGTACTCCTGCAAAAAAGCTTAATATTTTTTCCTTCTTTACAGGTCAGAGGAGGTTAAGATTTTGCCAATCAGCTTGTAATAAGCATATGAAGTCTCCTTGGGCTAGCAAAAAGAATTCAGCAGCTGTTACCTTTTCTTTGTCACTTAACATAACTTTTGGTTTACCTGTAGCTAAAAGAAATTTATGCAGCACACTGAGGGATGTTGTTCAAGTCCCCAAGGCAACTCCATTAGCTTTCCAGGAGCAGCATCAAAAGCTTCGTAAGCCACAAAAGAGAGAAACCAAGAGATGGACACAGAGAGGGAAAGAACCCACCACCAGCACCCTGTGAACACAGAACATTGAGGTGAAGCGCTAGACTGGTTCAAATGGGTTAAGTCAAAATGAAGCTTAAACCTCCGTCTTGTCATCTGCTTTCACAACCCCACAGCTTCCGCACATATGGGATGACAGACCACCCACCGCTCTGAGATTCCTGAAGGGCACCATTGAGTGAGCTAAGTAATGAATTTTAAGCTTAACTCAAGAGTTTCTTTGCTCTCATGTGTGCTAAAGTCCTTCTTGATGTGTCAATATGTAGGACTGTTGCAATTTCATGTCCTGTAGGCATTTCTCCCCTGTCTAGAAGTTAGAATTGTGGTGTTGGTGAAGAATATTGAATATAGCATGGACTGCAAGAAGAATGAACAAATCTGTCTTGGAGAAAGTACAGATAGAAAAACATCTTAGAAGCGAGGATGGCAAGACTTTGTCTCACATACTGAAGATATGCTATCAGAAGGGACAAGTGCCTGCAGAAGACATTATTCTTGGTAAAGCAGAAGTGGCTGCACAGTGGCTGCAACGATGGACTCAAACAGCAATGATTCTGAGGATGGTGGCGGACCATGCAGTGTTGCATTCTGTTGTACATTTGTTCTGTTGCCACTGTGGGTTGGAACTGACTCGATGGCACCTAAAAACAATAATAAGGAATTAGAAAACAATAGAAACTCCCTTGTATTATGGCACTAATATGATATAAGAAATTGAGCTGTAGCAATCCATTTGGCAAATACAAAAGTGTAGATTTACACTCCACTGGAAAACCATGTTGTGATTAGTTGAAAATTTAGTACAGGATATTAATGTTACTACTCTCATGTAGCTTGGGATTTTTTCATGGTGAATTTGGTGTCCTTCATTTATGAATAGAAGAAACACCTGGTATACCTATATGTAATCCTGCATGTGTTTGATGGAAATCCTGGGGAAGTAGTGGTTAAGTGCTATGGGTGCAATCCAAAAGGTCAGCAGTTTGAATCCACCAGGTGCTCCTTAGAAACTCTATGGGGCAGTTCTACTCTGACCTATAGTATTGCTGTGAATCTGAATTGACTTGACAGCAATAGGTTTGATTTTCTTTTAAATTATGTTTGATATCACATAACCTAATATCATAGAACAAATATGTGTGTGTGTGCATGTGTTTATTTTACTACACAGAGCTCCAAAATTGAGCACATTGAATACGGAATATTTAATTGCTAATTGAGCCTATAATTAGAACAAGCCAGCCAAGCCAAGAGAATCTTAATATGTATTTCTGTTGAGCTAACCAAGATAGGTAAACTATTTCAGTGGCTTTTCTTGTATAACTGTCTCAAGTCAAACCTAAAAAAAAAAAATCATTCTTCACCTCTTATTCTGTGTGACACCAGAGCTAACACTTGTAGATTATTACTCATCCAGCTCACCCAACATAATTAGATTGGGAAGATGTCTTAGCTTTTTGAAGTTGATTGTAATCTAGTTGGAAATATGAGAAGTGCCCTCTTTCACAGCAACCCAACAATACATCCTGGGTAACCTGCACGTGGTAAGTCTTACTTTATTTCTTTTCATTTGCTTCATTTTGAGAGGGTACTATTTTGTAAACTTGTCCCCAAATTCTAGGGATCCAACCTGGTCAGTGCCTATCATTTCCAGTACCCAGTCATGGGCAACTCCAGTTTACAATCTTTAAGCTTTTCTTTTTAAGTCTCAGCTCCAAAAATCTTCTCAAATTGTGCTGTTTGAAATCATACCCTTCTGTCATCTGGCTTCCTGGATGTGTCACCGCTATAGCACCTGGCGTCATCTACCTTGATTCCAGTTATTCCTGTAAGTGACTCCCTGATAAATTGTGAGCTCCTTGATCACAAACTATGGGTTGTCATCACTTTTCTGTGTCCCCTTCAGTGCCTAAGGAAACCCTGGGGGCATAGTGGGTTAAGTGCTATATCCGCTAACCAAAAAGGCTGGCAGTTCAAATTCACCAGGCACTCCTTGGAAACTCTATGGGGCAGTTCTACTCTGACCTCTAGGGTAGCTATGAGTCAGACCCAACTTGACAGCAGTGAATTTTGAGTGCTGGTGCCTGAGAATTCTTGTTGCTACTAGTTGCATCAAATTGATTCTAATTCATGGCAACCCCATGTTTTAGTCCTAGAACAGTTTCTTCGTAAAAACTGTACTGCGAAAATGTCCTTTGAACTCAATTATCTCTTCTAAAAACTGGGATGCAAATCCATTCTTACAGAACAGTATGAAGATGAGTGAGCGAAAGGGAGACACCCACTCAAATGACATCAGAGATGGAGCAAATACATATTTGGTCCAGGACTCTTGATGTGGCTTGTGTGCAAAACCAAATTAACCTCCAGAGGATTTAACAAATCAAGTAGATGGCTTTCAACCTATGGGTGGCCCTGGAGAGATAATGAAAGCTGGGAAAGGAAGAGACGGTGCTGCCAACCCTAGTGTGATTAAGTCACTCTCCCATCTCAATTCTTCATTCTTGCGTTACTTCAAAACAATAACAGGACCAATGATGTGAGGTTGACTTCAGATGCCCATTGTGGTGGAACTCCTGCCATGTCTAAGGGAGATGAACAATTTTCCCATGAATAATTCTCAGCTGGATAAATATTGCTCCATTCCCACTTGAGCAGCTTATGTTGTCTGTCTGTTCACGGATGCTACTACCAACCTGGTGGCTCTGCCATGTCTCTATTTCTGTGTACCACACGAGAGGGCCTGTAACTACCCCAGGAAGTGCTCAGTAGGAATGCACAGAGGCCTATAAAGACATCTGGTTGTTGCACTTTGATGCTATCTGAGATGTCTCCATTATAACTTGCATCATTCTGCAGTGATGAAATGCCATCTCATCTTGATATGGTCCTAGTTCGTTATGCCATGTCACATTATTGTCCTACGTTACTGTTTGCTTCTTACTTCCTCCCCAAAGTACAACATCCATAGGTCAGGTGGCCAGGCTGGAGATTCCTGCAATCTTATGTCCCACAGTCTGTAATTCATGTGATAAGAAGAATAAAGATTGAAGGAATTCTGGCAAAATGTCTGCGTATAGTCTAGTGGAAGAATATAACCTACAGAAACTGCCTTTTTGTTCTTAAAGCCTTAACTAATTGGAAGAGATCCACAGCATTATGGAGGGTCCACTAATGGCCAAATGATTTAATCGTAAGTAACGACTTCGTAACAGCATCTACGCTGATATTTGACAGAAAAAAATTGGGTGCTGTAGCCTAGTCAAGTTGACATATAACCTTAGCTATCACAAGTAACAGTTCATTTTGGGTTCCCAATTATTTGCTTTTGAGGACAGGACAGATCCAATTTTCATTCAATTTTTTAATCTTCAACAACTAGCCTGGTACTTTTGCTGAACAAATATGTGTTTATTTGTTAAACTGAACTACATAATGCAGATCCCTAGGCACCACTCTAGAGGTACTGAATCAGAAATTTCAGAGGAAAGGCCCAGAATTCAGGTTTTTAACAAGTTCCCCTGAGTCTCCTGAGACACAATGACTTTTGACTTGCCAGTCCTGTCTCCTCATAATTATGAGAGCTAATTCCTTAAAAAATCTTCTCTCTCCCTTTCTAGGTATATTAGCTATCCATCTATCCATCTATCTGCCTGTCTGCCTGCCTGTCATCTGTCTGTCTGTCCATCTGTCTGTCTATCATGTATCTTACTGGTTTTGTGTCTCCGAACCTGACTAAAAATCCATCGTAATTTATGCAATGGATCACCCAGTTAGTCATTTCTCTGTCTAAAAAAGGATAAAATAGGGACCTAAGGTAGAAGGTCATGGTTTGTCCTTGATGTCTATCTTTCCTATAAGTATCTTAAGTTTCCTAATTAAGCCTAACAGGCTGTTATCCGCGCAGGCACACTAATCACCGGGCATGAAGGCACACCAAAGATCAGCTGACCCCGCCTCCCTGCAGCACAGATTAGGAAACTGAAGCCCTGAGAGGTCAAAGGACTTGTAAAAGTTCCTTGCTTACATTGCAGCAGAGCACACACAAGCACCAGCTTTCCCACTCTTTGTTTCCCCCTGTTAGCATATTGCTAGTCTGTTAATTAGTTAATCCATTCATTCCACAAAGACTGACCACCTACCATGTGCCAGGCCTGTGGCTTTGCTGAGTCTTCTAAGTTGAGTAAGACCCTCTTTCTGTCCTCGTAGTTTTATATTCTAGTGGAGATAGAGATAAAAAAATGGGTTACAACTCAACTTCCTGTGATTTTTGTCATTAATATAGCTCCTATATGTGTGAAGGGAAATCCTTTCATTGTCTCCAGGTATGATTTTCAGACTTAAGTCATATCCTCCCTGACCTTTTCCTCCCGGTCTGATCAATCAGGACTTTTTCAGCTGGGCCTCCTATAGATAGCAGCACACACATCTGTCAGGCCTATGTCCTTCCTTCACTGGGGACATTCTACCACTGTTTCTTTCTTAACAGGACGCAAGTTGCACAGAGTGTTTGAAGGACTGATGCTCCATGATTTGGTACGGTGTAGATGAAAACTTTCATTATTTTTTTCCTACTTGACCTTCAGATGATGACCTTTAGACCTGCAGCTACTCTTTGTAACCCTGACTCTCAGACCCTCTCTTCGTTTCCAGCAGAGCTCAAGATGATTATTGTAGATGGAGTTTGGATTTAATTTTCCCTACCTCTGTCAGCATCATGCATGAAAGCACATATACTCCATCCCCTCACAGGCATCTTGAGGTGGTTCTAGACTTAATTTATCTTTAACACTTTGAAACAAAATATCTTAGTTGCAATTGTAAATATCAATATTTCACTGAGCACTTGTCCTTCCCCCTTCCTGGAGAACCAATCCTTTTCTTCCAGTTAGCCTTCTTAGGTTGCAAGAGAGTTTTAATTCCTGGCTCTCTGAATTTCAGCCTTCTGTGGACTAGCCATGCCCCTGAACAGCTGACTTTATTAATGAGCTCATCTTCTGGCTTAACTCCTTAGCTGAAGTGAATATGAGGAAATAAATTGCATTTTACAGCTGTAAAACCTAAAACTTTATCCCACAGCAGTCAGAGTACCCTGAAAGAGCCATATTTGTGTCCTAGTGAAATGTCAGTGGCTCACCACTCTTGCCACTTTTGAGGGTGCTTTTCCTCAAGTATATGCCACTTAGTAGTTTTTAAAAACATGCATAGTTTGTCAGCCAAGTAGAGGGTAAACTTCCATAGAATGGGGACTACGTATTTCATTTTCTCTCCAAGAAACTAATACATACTCTTTGAACACAGTAGATGCATAATAAATATAATCTGACTAAGGATCCATTTTGTCACTTAAATTTCAGTAGTATCAACCATTCAATTACTTGTTAAGTGAAGTAATGTATGCATGGGTGTTGTGCAGGAATAAATCAGATATATTTTACACAGTCCCTGTACTCAAGTATTTTGCAACTTGATTGAAGAGGAAAGCATAAATGAAATAATTGGAACAAGAGATTTGGAAGGACCTTAAGGAGTAGTCCAAATCTACTGCGGTTGACACTACCGCTGCTCACCAGTATTTCTGTCTTTCCTCCCATTATGAGTGTATCAGAAATTGCACTTTCCAACCCTTTTGAGCTTTAGGTTGATTATGTGATTTAGTTTGGCCAAAAAAAGTGAGTTGAAATGTGTCTGTAAGAGCATGATTCTCAGTACCTGTTTCTTTCCTGCTGTAGCAATTATGGAGGAGGTTTCGCGGTGAAATGCAGCTAGTCTAAATCACTAACTATGGAGTTTGAAAGACTGCTCCTCTGGGTACCTCCAGGAGCCTTTGCATGAGCTACAAAAACAATTTTCATTGTGCTAGGTCATTGAGATTTTAGGGCTATTGATTACCACAGCATTAACCTAGCCTATCCCAACGTGCCTTCATTTTATAGATGAGAAAATGTGCAATATGGAAACTCAATGTTAAATATAACTATAGACAAGAATGGCTGAAGAATGCTTTATGCAGGATGTCTTTATGGTTCGTGTATGATTAATACTGAGGAAATGGTTGTGGTGTAGGCAGTGGTGATAACGGTGATGATAACAAGACCTTCCCCAGCAGGAGAAGACAGGAAGAGACTGGGTACCTAATTATAGCAACGATAGTCACAGTTTACAAATGGATAACTATTGGTGCTAAGGACTTCATTTGCATTCTTTCACTTATCACAATCATCCTTATGAGATAGTTATGATGATTACTTCTGTATCTTAAAAGAGGAAACTGAGGGATAGAAAACTTCATTAAGAATATGAAGCTTAGAGATATCTGTCTTCTACTTAAGAGTTTTATCTTACTTTATGCACTCAATTCTATTGCATTGTTTTTTCTGGGCTCTTATCCTGATAGCTGTCTCTTCATCTTTCACTATTGTTTACTGCTCCATCTCCACTATTCCTGTATCTTCGCCCTATAAATTTGCAAATAACGTTCAGTTAAAAATAAAAAGTATTTTAACCTCTGAGAGCATGGCTCCCGGCCCTGATGCTGCCCTTTCCCATAAATTATAACAAAGGTCCATTCTTTGGACAGGAATGGATTGGACTTGGCAATGCAGAGTGACCATATATTGGAAGCACTTTATGGTTCTATACATCTATAGGATATCATCTTGCTGACCTCTGGCTGGAGGAAGGGGAGTGGACAGAGAGGAGGGGAAAGGAGGCTGTTGGGAGGATGAGACATGTATGGAGCAGAGAGGAATAGTGTGCAGTCACCGGACAGGGAGAGCAGTGGAAGCTGCATACAGGTGGGCATGTAAATGTGAATGTATATTTTCACTCAGTCATGTTGAATAAAAATTAAAAAAAAAGTATTTTAAAAACAACATAAAACTCAAATAACTGAATATACCCTGATTTGCCTTCAAGTCATCATATTCTCTTGCCATCTCTTTAGAACCAAACTAATCTAAAAAGCTGCCTATACTCTGTCTTCACTTCATCAATCCATTGTACAAAATTCATAGATGAGTTATCAATGAAATGAGTCCTGGTCTTCCGGGACCTTTTGACCAACACTAAGTGATTCTTAAGGCCCAGCTTTCTTCTAGATTCCCCCTTACTACTTTACTCCTCTTTCTTAATTGGCTTTGTAAACTCTTTTCTCCACAGGCCCTTTAAACGGTTGTCCCATTGTTGGGTCTTCAGCCCTTACTCTCCTGATCTTTCATGCACTGTGAGGACAATCTTCTTCACTTCTGAGGCTGTAACTACTCATCTAAAATTTACGAATCTGGTCCAGTTGTATCTCAAGAGCTTCATAAATTTGTATTCACCCCTCTATTCATATACCTCCAAGGTACTTAGAATTTAAAAGGTAAAAAATAAATAGATAGACTCATTCCCTTCTTAAACTTGCTTCATCTCCAGGACTGCTCATCTTCATGAATGACTCCTGATTCTTTGAAGTGAAAGTCTGCAGACCTGTTTTCCTCATTTTGCATTGTAATTAGATACCATATCCAGAATCAACCACATAAATAATTCTCATTGTCTACCTGTTTTTGCCATTCCTGCCATTGGTTTAATTCAAGACCTTGTCCTCTTTCATCTTAATGACATCGTCTCCTTAAAACGAGTCTAAACTCCCTCGGAACCATTCTTGATGCTTCAACGACAAACATCTTTCTAAAATTCCAATACATCTATGTCATTCCTGTACACTGTTTAGAGATGCTTCATCATCTTCTGGATAAAAAATTGAAATGTCTTAGCAGATATACAAGGTCCTGATTCACGCCCAGGTCTCTGGCATCCTCTGCTGCTACTCTTTTCTTCATGTTTAGCCCCATCTCCCAGCCTTTCACCAAGCCAAAGATTTTCTGGCTCTGGTGGAGGCTATTTAGGTGGTTAATTCTCTTGTCCTCATGGTGTGGTCTCTGTTGTCTAAAATACCCTTCACTTTCCCGGAAGCTTCCTGAAGTATCTTTCACTTGGAAGACCAAGTTACAGCCCAAGAGTTGCTTCTGTTGTGAAGCCTAGGTGCTCCTGCGTCAGCATCCTTATAGGACCAGAGATGCATCAGTCGTAATGCTACTACTGTATTGCACTGTGATTATGTGCATGTTCCTCTCCCAGATGGAACTACAAGGTCAGTGAGGGTAGAGTCTGTTCTATTCCTCCCTGCACCCCTGGGCCGAGAATAGTGATTGGAAAGTAGTAGATGCTTGGAAAATCTTGTTACATAAATAATGTAATAAATTATGTGACTTCACATTTTGGGTTGAATTTCCTTCTACAAATTATTGTTGTTTTTTTACATCTCATAGCTTGGTTCTAGATGTCATCTCAAATATTGTTTAAGATACTACCAGTTTACCAACATTTCTCAGTAGATATAGGATTAGACCATTGAAGGTCCCTGGGTGGCATAGCACAAAAATAAAGTCAGTATGTTGTCACCCAGATTTATAGAATACTGAATCTATGTTCAGAGTACTGTCACCAGGAGACAAATACTTAGCAGACAGACTTCTTTTTCCTTTGCATATCTCAATTATAGCTTAGAAGTTGCTTCTAAACCACAGGTGGGTATTAAGACAGCTTGATCTTTGAAGATTACTGATGTGTCTAAAATGTAGGCTCTATAATTCAACCTGTTTTCTGGATGAGTAGAGCACACCAAATTGATGATGGTAAGGGGGCCAGATGTACTTCTGTTTAATGACGATACATCAGATTGGATTCCATATTTTGATTTTTTTTGTCATAGTACTATAAATTCTCTTTTTTCATTTTCTCAATCTCATTAACTTCATTCTCCATTGCTTCATTATTTTCAGAACTGTCTTCTTGTAGCTGCATTTTTTCTTACTCACTAATCTGTTAGCTGTTACAGTATGTTAAGTTATATTTTTCCAATACTTCTTTCCTTGCCATCATTTATTTTTAATTTACTTGACTATATTACTTTTATGATGAAGCATAAGATTGGATGCACGTGATGTGCAATGTATAGTTACCAAACTTTTTATAAGGCCTCATGAGTTCCAAAATGCTATGCAACTTTTCTGCTTTGCCCAGATTTATACAGAGGTCATTAGAGGAAACTTAGAGTAACATTGCAGACTCTGAAGGCTGGACCTCAATTGTCATGGACATAGAAAATCTATTTGTTCTGATTTTGAACCTTTGTGTTCTAAACTGTTACTCTGAACAGAACTGAAATATCCAAAAAGCATTCAGAATTGTCTTCAAGATCATAACTACAATAAACTAATCCTCTGGCATTGAGTGACATGGTACATGGTGAATAACCTTGGTGAAGGGACACGGTGGTAAACAAGGTGGAGGTTTAAAACAGATTAACCACGGAGTAGGTGTTCTGAAGAGTAACTCAAACTGCCAGGAGCACTAGGACACCGACTAAATTTCAGGCTTCAAGTCCTCATTTTATCTCTCATTTGTAGTACAAACCTTACTGGGAATATGGCTCAAGAGACAGACATTTTCAGCTTCCAACCCCTGGTAGGGGGCAGAGAAGTAAAATAATGATGATAATAATAATAATGAGCAGGTCACATTTATTTAGTGTTTATTATGTGCTAAGCACCATTCTAAATACTTTAAATATATCATTTAAGCTCACAACATCTCTATGAAGTAGGTCATTTACTATTCACATTTTTATAATGAGAAAATCAAGGAATGTGGATAAAGCAACTTTCCCAAGGCCATACAGCCATAAATATGTGGTTGAGTCAGCATGTGAACCCAAGCTTTCTTACCCCGTAACCCTGGGTGTTCAGTACTACATGGTTTAAAAATATTGGGAAAACACATAATTAAGCGGAATACTAACAGAATAGTTCCTCCTCTCTCCAACCCCTTAACATGAGCATGTCCTGCTCTTTGGTCTTCTTCTCTTCCTCACCTACACTTACGTCCTTATGGGGCCCAACCACTCATATAGCTTTGACAAACATCTCTATGCTGATGAACTTCCAATTTATGTCTTTCCTGAACTCCAAATTCATATGTCTAGTTATCTTCACTGCTCCACTTGGATGCCAAATAAAATATTTCAGACTCAGTATGCCCCGAAGTGACCTGATCTTTGTCTACAGTTCTGCTGCTTCCATAGCTTTCCACATGGCAGTTGATGGCAGCTCCATCCTTCCAGTTTTTCAAGCAAAAAACTTGAGAGTTTTTCTTGACTCTTTTTTTCCTCATTCTCCAAGCCAACCTGTCAAACTCCAAACCAATCCGTCAGCAGATTCTATAAGCTTCAAAAGTCATTCGGATCTGATCCCTCTTCTCATACTCTTCTATGAAACCAGCCTGGTCCTGATCATCCATGCTTCTCACTCTCAGTTACTTCATAATTGGTGTAACGCTACATGTTTACAGTTTATTCTTTAATAGTAGTCAGAGTGCTGCTTTTAAATGTAAGTCAGATAGATTATGGCAACACTCTGGTGAAAATGCTGTGATGGCTGCTATCACGGATTGAACTGTGTTCCCCAAAAATATGTAGATCGATTTGCCAAGACCATAACTGGCAGCATTAGGTGATTGTCCACCATTTTGTCGGCTGATATGACTCCCCTACATGTTGTAAGTTCTACGCCTGTGGTGTTAATAAGGTGGGACAGATGGGTAGTTGTGTTAATGAGGCAGGAGTCAATCTACAAGATTGGATTGTGTCTTGAGTCAGTCTGGGGGGAGGTGGGGAACCTCATACTACCAAGAAAGAAGCACTCAGAGCAGAGTACATCCTTTGCAGTAGGGGTTTATGCACAGAGAAATTCCTAGCCCCAGGGCAGATTGATGAGGAGGACTTTCCCTCAGAGCTGACAGAAAGAGATAGCCTTCCCCTGGAGCCGATGCCCTGAATTTGGACTTCTAGCTTACTAGACTGTGAAGAAATAAATTTACCTTTGTTAAAGCCATCTATTTGTGGTATTTCTGTTACAGTCACATTAGATAACTAAGAGAGCTCTCAATTTCATCCACAGTAGAAGTATTTTATAATGGTCTACAGAATCCCACGTAATCTATTTCTCTCCCAAATTGTCCTGAGATCATGTTGTTCCTCTTTTCTCTCCCCTTCTCTCTCCCCTTCTTCCTTATCCTATCTCTCTTCCTTCTTCCTTGTCAGTTTACTCTATAACAGAAGCTCTGACACACAGTGGAATGCATTAAGTTTGCAGTGTCTATTAAAGGAAACTTAGATTTCCTCTTCAGCTGAAAAACTTTCCATTGAGTCTTGAACGCAAGAGATGTGGGCCTCATCCTTAACTATTCCCTCTCTTTCACTCTTCATATTCAATTAGTCCCAAGTCCAGGACATGGTACTCCAGTCCATTTCTTCTCTTCATCTCCACTACTGCTACTTGGTTGCAAGGCATGCTCCTCCTCCACCTGGATCACTGTAACAATGTCCTAACAGATTTCTCTTTTGTTGGCCATTCCCTTTATCCATTCTTCACCTTGCAATCAAAATTATATTTCTTTTTCTTTTTTTAATTATGACTGAGTGAAAACGTACATTCCTGTATAAATTTACATGCCCACCTACATGCAGCTTCCACTGCTCTCCCTGCCCTGTGACAGCACACTATTCCTCTCTGCTTCATACATGTCTCATCCTCCCAACACTCTCCTTTCCCTCCTCTCCACCCACTCTCCTTCCTCCAGTCAGAGGTCAGCAGGATGATATCCTATAGATGCATAGAACCATAAAGTGCATCCAATATATGGTCACTCTGCATCGCCAAGTCCAATCCATTTGTGTCCGAAGAGTGGACCTTCGTTATGATTTATGGGCAAGGGCAGCATCAGGGCAAGGGGCCATGCTCCCAGGGGAACCCCAAAACCACCGGACCATCAGTTGAGGTCTTTTAGTGGAGATCTCAGGGTGCACCCTTTTTTGTTCTTGTGTTGCCAGTGAGGCTCAACTTAGTGAGCTCCATCGTGGCTATTGCTAGTGGTGGCCGAGTACCATCTGACTCTTCTGGTCCCCAGTCGATGTAGGCACCCACTCATGTGTGTCGCTCTATCTTCTGGGTTGTCTTTCCCCATGTCATTTTGGTCCTTGGTGAGCATCCGTTCCTGCTGAGATGGGACCATTTGCTGTGCCCTCGGATGGCAGATTGGCAGCTTTTAAGACCCCAGATGCCACTCACCAGTGTAGGGTGCAGAGAGCCCTCTTAGCAAAATGCTAGTTGTGCCAATTGGCCTCAATTTCGCTAAGGGCACGGTCCCCTGCCCCCTGCCCCAGCTACCCTGTCCTTGCAATACTGGGTTAAGACGGAAGGAGTATTCAAGTTATGCTGAAGTCCACTTAATGTTGTTCTCGTTTCTAATGCGTATTATCACCGATTTCACCCAGCTGAATTTCTACCAACTATCCAATCTAAACCCTCCTCCCTCACCCTCCCTCCCTCCCCTCCCTTGCAGCTATCAAAGAGTCTTTTCTTCTATACATAAGTCTGTTTTTGAGATCTTATCATAGGGGGTCTCATACAATATTTGTCCTTTTGTCACTGACTACTTTCACTCAACATAATGTCTTGCAGTTGAAACCAGGTTATGAGATGTTTCCTGGAATCATCGTTATTCTTTATCATTGAGTAGTGCTCCATTGAGTATATATACCAAAATTACGTTTCTAAAAAGCAAATCAGGTATCAATGCTCTGCTGTAAAATATTCATTGTATTTCCATTGTTTATAGCTTCATTTCTTACCTTTTGGGATAAAGAACCCTAGAAAGTCTGAGAATATCTATGGATTTTCCAGAAAAGTGCAAGTAGGTACCCAAGTTTATATTAAATTTCAGTGGATTCATCAGTGTTCTGAAATTACCTGGTAAGTATTCAGATTCTGGGAACTCTAAGTTTAGCACCTTGGACTATACCAGAGTCAATCAAGGTTCTTCAGTGTTTGGTCTGTTCCTCTCAGGAGCCTCCCATGCACTCTTTGGGACCTAGTACAAATGGAGTGATTTCCTAGTCCTCTCAGGAAATGAATCCTTCTCTCTTCTCTGCCTCCAAAACATACATGGTACTTGCCATATTAAGCTGCAATTTCTAAATGTGTTCTCTCCCTATATCCCTTTCTTTAAAGAGAGGTATAATATAGACCCTTCGACATAACTGATAATCAAGAAATATTTTCTGAGAAGCTATATCAAAGCTCAGAAAAGGATGTATGACTATTTCTCTGCTAAAATCTTACTCACCGTGGCTTCTGAATGGTGTCTGTTTTCTGATACCAATCAGAAAGAAAAGCTAATGCAGGTGTATCCAATTACAGGTGATGGTAATTATACACGACCAGTGTAAGTTTTCCCTCAGTTCCGAGGCTCAGCATTACAGCTGACCTTCTCCATTTCTTAGTTCAAGGACCTGTATGATCTTTGGCCTCCAGCATTCCTTTTTACATCTGGAGAAATAAAGTTCTGCCCAGTTTTGCCCTCTCTTGCCCAAATACATTGTCAGGAGAGCAGGCTCTGTGACTAATCCACGTGTTCACTGGATCTTTTAATTTTGGGTTTGCTGAAGTCTTTTTCTCAGGTCCATAGCCTGACGCAGTTTTCATAAAATAGACTGTGGACTACTTAGACTTGTTAAAGGTATAGATTCGGGGGTCTCATCTCAAATCTACCAAATAAGACCTTTGTGGTGGGTCAGGAAGATGATTTGGGCTCAGCGTTTCAAAACTTTTCTAGGGCAATATTCCATACACTAAAATTTAGGAACTGTTGTCCTAGAGCCCTCAAAAGACAGGTCTGGCATTGTACTTCTGAAAGACGACAGTCTAGAAACCCCTGTGGCGCAGAGTTCAACTTTAACACACATGAGATCTCCACAGTAGCACCCCTAGGGTTGGTGTTACCCAGTGAAGTGACTTGTCACGTAACACGCAATCCCTTCACGAGAGGACAGGCACGCAGCTGAAGCGGCGGGCACAGCCCAGCCCCCGGTGCGGCTCCTGGCACTTCCTCTGGCCCCATCTCTCTCTCGTGCAGCCCCTCCCCCTGGCTCTCTCCGATGCGACTCCTCTGTCCATTGGCCAAGGCAGAAATCCTCCCCTCTGCCCAATGGCCGGTGCCGTGGTCCCACCAGCACTGACCCCGGGTTCACTTGGTGTCGTTGGCTGTGGTGATGTCAGGGGGTGCAGTCTAACCCACCCCCCGCATCCGCTTAGTGACGCCACTGGGTTGCCAGGAGTCAAAGTTGACTCCATGGCAACCTAGCAATAGAGAGTCCTAGAACCTACTTGCATTCCTTCTGTGTTTTCATTCATGCTGTGTCATGCTTCTCCCTTTTGTCTTTGGCTGTTTGCTGACACCACCCCGAAATTTCAGTCACAAGTGCTCCATGATTGGGGAATCCCCCTTTTTATGTTTGTAAGCAAGGTCAAGACTAAGGTGTTTGGCTCTACACTCTTCGATTTACTCTGTATGAATTAACCCCCATTTTCGCTAACTGTAAAATGAGGGAATGATACCTACCTTGTAGAACTGCTGTGTGAATTGAATGGAATAACACATATATTTACTCAGCACAGTTCTCAAACCAACTGAAGTACTGAACGAATAGTAGTTATTACTGATGGTAATGATAATGGCCCCCAAATCTGTCATTTTCCCATTATGATATAAATAGATATGGGACTGGGTATGTATTTTTATGTATTCATATACGAGTTTTCTAGTTAGCAAGTCATTTTCTCTTCTTTATTCGCCTACCCAGTTCATTTTTTCTTCTGCCTCTTATCTGTTCAGTCTTGTAACTATCAACCTTCCATTGGAGGTAGTTGAAAATCAAATCTTGTTCAGCACTTAAAATTTTGCTTCATTCTATCAGAAAAAAATGTTTGTGTATAGTAGATGAATCATTATGAAGGCTAATTTTGAAAACCATGTTTGATCAGTGATGTGGTTTGGGTTAACAGCTCTGTTTTTCCCAAAAGAACCTGAACATATTTTCAAAGAGAAGCACAAGGAGGGAAAGTGTACCGGAGGAGGCAAGTGGCTAAACAACTGTGCTTCGTAAGAGTGGTTCACAAGGGCTGTCATTCATTAGACATGTTTACAATCTGTGAACCATGTCAACAGAACCTCCTTAACTACAACCAAACTGAGATTCCAGAAGGAGTTCTTCAATAACTCCTAGAAAATATTTCAAGGAAATGCTCCAAGATTTTTCTCTGGGGCAGGAAAAAAAAAAAAAAAAGGAGCAGTGAAAATTTCATTTCAAGTCAGAATAAAAGTGTATTGTAATCACAGTCATCTAGAACTTCCTCATGGCTGGCATTCTCTCAGTGAGAGTGAAACTGTGACATGGGTTCCTATTTCTTAGTTTGTAGGTCTCAGCAGGGATGCCATCAGCTCCTGCACTGTCACTGTATCTACCAGATTGTTTTCTGTGGGTTGAATGGAATAGCACAAAGAACTCTGGTATCTGGAAAGTTGGATCTCGTGCTCCGTGAAATGCAACTTCCCATATTTGCCTTCTGCTGTGACTTCCATCTTTACTTCTCAAAACGTACATCACCCTCAAAAAAAGAGTGCTGCGGAGAATGGGAGGGGGAAAGGACATTCCGTGAAGAGTTTGATAAGCTAAAGTCACTTGTGAGCTATGGGACGTAGTTTCTAGAGGGCACTCTAAAACAATTAGGAGCAGTGGGAAATTGAACCTGGAGAAAGGGAAGCATTGACTAGTATGAGGATGAGAACATAGGAACCACAGACTACCAAAGAATTATATTCTGATACGACTTCATCAGAACCTCTAATTGACTTTCTTTTTATCACCAGCTCCATAGTATTTTCAATTTCTTTCCTCTTTATGTCAGTTTTTGGAATATATCCCTTTGGCTATTCTCTTCCCAATACCTTCAATCTTTTTGTCCCTTTGTCATTTAATCACACTCACCTGGCTAAACTCTGGTGAATTCAACTTGATCTCCTTTCTTTCTTTCTTGTGCCTGTTCCTAGGATGCTAATCTCTGTTGGAGAGAGTCAGAGCAGGGCAGAGTGGTATCATAAATTTATATGGTACAAATTCAAAGGGGCCCTGGAGTTGCAGTTCTTAAGCACTTAGTTGCTAAGTGTAAGGTCAGTGGCTTGAACCCACTAGCTGCTCCACTAGAGAAAGATGTAGCAGTCTAATTCCATGAAGATTTATAGCCTTGGAAACCCTGTAGGTACTTGTACTCTTGCAACAGGGCCACTTTGAGTTGGAATTTGACTCAACAGTAATGGGTTTGGTTTTTGATTTCTTGGGGTTTGGGTATAAATTCACAGACACCAGGGAATACTTGTAATTCTTTTTTTTTTTTTTTTTTTTTTTTTTTTTGATTCTTGCCTTGTCTCATCCTGGACAGCAGTTTCTTCAAAGTCTCTAAATTCATGACTTCTCAGCTTTCCTTGTTAGAAAATAATATAATCAACTATTTCACTGGAAATATGGAATTGTTGGATGGGAATATCCTCTGCTTCCTGCTCGCAAATCCCCAAACTGAGCTACAGTTCATTCCTTATTCTGTCCCTCTTGATACATGAAAGAGTGAGTTCTGAATCCCATCATTTCTTTTCTATCAATTTTGTCTCTTCTTTTCTCTCTTCAACTTTTCCTTCTCATGGCTCCTACTGATCCCTGTCATTCTCACACCTTAACCCAAACTTCCCTTCACTCACAGCTGTTCCATATCCCTCCTTCCAGTCATATCTTCTTTTCTTCCACTCCCACCAGTCCACTCTGTGTCTTCTATCAATTCTCAGTCACTCCATTCAGTGGCCATTAGTTGATCTCTGTCTGGCTTGACCCAGTCGATCTTCTCTCGGCTTGACATTCCTTGTGTTTTGTCGTGTCGTCCCAGTCCTTCCCTTTCATCCTCCTTTCCAGGAACATTTTTCATAGCTATCCTTTAAATGCTGGCTTTTTTAAAAAATTGAAGGTGTTAGATAGTTGTACTAGTGTATGTGTCAATTACTGTTCGTGACATGTGGTATTAACTTCATTTTTCTAGTTTATTTGTGAGATATATTTTAAAACTTGAAGTCATCAAACTTTTCTTTATCATGAGCATTGAAAATTTTCCAATTTTTTAACTTTCCTTTCAATTTTTATGCTTGGCTTGGCTTCAATTTTTAAGAGGATTATAATTTATGTGGCAAAATCCATTGATTATTTTGGATTTTTATTTTCAGTGTCATGTTTAGAAGGGCATTTCCACACTATTAAATATTGATTAACTTTTTTCCTAATAGCTTTATGGTTTAATTTTTAAGGTTTAAACTTCATTTAGGAGGAATTGAAAGTTAGCAAACTCATCCTAGAAACAGTGCCTCATACCTCGTTGCTCAATATCACTATGGTCACCTTCGAAGTATTCCCTTGGGGAAGCTATGCACCGACACCAGCACCTAGTCTACCCTTCAAAGAAATTTTGAAACTCTTTCTGGAATGGCCATCAGAGCTGTCATTGTGTTACCCTTGATGTCCTAAATGTCATCAAAATGTCTTCCTTTCAATATTTCCTTTACCCTTGGCTAAAAATTAAATTAAACTAAAAAAGTCATTGCAGACCAGATCAGATTGAGTAGGGAGGGTGTTCCAACACCGTAGTTTACTGGCTAAAAACTCCCTCACAGACAACTATACGATTAAGTTCCCAAACTTCCCATATTACCACTGTGCCCAATGCCCATTCCAGAAAGAGTTGCAAAATTGCTTTGAAGGGTGGACTAGGCAACTGTGTCAATGGATAGCTTCCCAAGGGGAGTACTTCAAAGATGACCATAGTGATAGTCAGCAGTGAGGTATGTAGCACTTAGAAAAATTCTCAGACTTAATTTTCAGATCTTGTAGCTAAGGTTTATTTTGATGCATAATATCGATAAAAGATCTAACTTTGATCTGTTTTAAATGGGCAGCCACTTGCCCCAATACTATTTACTGGATGATCCTTTTCTGCAAGCATTAGAAATGCTACCTTTATCAATCAATTTCTTACCAATAGCTAGGTCTGTTTCTAGACTTTTTAGCCTCTTCTCTTGATCTGTGCTATTTCTGAGTTCATTCTTTAGTGCATTTAATTTTGGAGTGCATTTACTAATGAATAGGGCAAATAGAAGGGTCCTGAGAGTGTAATGGTTAAGTCCTTGGCTGCTAACTACAAGGCTGATGGTTCAAATCTACCAGCTGCACCATAACAGAAAGATGTGGCAATCCACTTCCGAAAACGTTACAGTCTTGGAAGCCTATAGGGGCAGCTCTACTTTGTCTTACAGGGTTGCTGTGTGTTGGAATCTACTTGCCAGCAAGCAAATTTTCTTTTTTTGTCTTTTTTTGGTTAGGCCAAGTAGACTTCTACAACTCTTTCTTTTCCTTAGAGGTTCTTAGCTCTCATTGTTTCAGATGAACTTCAGGGTCATTTTGTCAAGTTATAAGGAATAATTTAGCTTTAAATGTCTTTACTCTGGCTTTTTTAAATTACAAAATTTGAAAATTTGTGAAATTTGGAAAACAACTGACAATGATACACTCTCAAGCTTTGTCTTTCAGGAAAATGATCTTTTCAGGAAGATGCTTTTCAGACAAAGACTGAAACTGTTCTAACTACAGGTCCCATATTTTTTGCTATTTTCACCCCTAGATAATTTATACTTTGATTTGTTACTGTGAATTATATTTAGGTTTTCCTTTTAAAACAAAAATTAGAAAGACTTAAATATTTATCTTGGTTTAAGAGACTTTTCCAGTACTTTAAATGATTTTGCAGTATATTACATAGGATTAAAAAAAAGTTTCAGCACATAATCTGCAAAAATAAGTGACAATTTATCCTCTTTCAATAAACGTACATACTTTTCTTTACATTTTTCCATATCAAGAAATTTCAGAAAAATATTAAAAGGTAACAGATTTTTCTTATATTTAATTTGAAAATCTCCAGTTTAATTATTAGACATGATTTTTATAATTTAATAAACAGTATTTGACATGATTTGGTATATTTCTGTCTACCTTCAATAACCATGGGAGAATACACCAGAAAATAATAACAGTGCTTGAGTCTGGGAAGGCTTTTCATTGGCAGTGCAGAAAGGCAAGAACATGCTTAGTGAATACACATCTGCGCTTTTTGAATTTTGTACCAAATAAAAATACAACCTATGTAAAGCAGAAACATGGTATTTAAGAGATCAAAACAATAGTCGTGGGTGAAGAGTTAACCAAATACTTTCTTTCTGCTTCCATTGAACCTGATCACATTACCATCAGATCCACTGATATAAGTAAATATTTTGTTATATTAAACTATCACCACTAGTTGTGATATTTCAGTTGTTTTTGTTGATGAGGTATATGCGACATTTTATTTAGAATCTTTGGTCATAAATGAAGTTGTTTTTCAGCCGGAGGGTTTGTGGTTTATGTTCAGGTTTTGATGCCAGTATTGTAAAACAAACTGAGAAATACTTACTTAACATAGAATTTGCCATATGCTTTAAAAATGGAAAAAATGCATCCATAATACCAAAACTTCTTTCACAATAAATTCTTTGATAAAATTATTATTATTTTTTTTTCATTCTGTGAGTCTATTTAGGTTTTCTACTAAGAAAATATGACTTAATGTTACTTATGAATTGTTGACACCTAAGAGTAGTATGTGCTTGATTTTACTCACATTTAAGTATACAGTGGTTACACATGATAAAAATCCTTAACAAATGAATTTATTAATAAGAAAGTTCTTAATTTAAAAACACATACAAATTTTCTTTTAAAAAATATGAAATCTTGCTGTTAGTAAAAGAGAAATTCATTTGTATGTCTAGTAAAACAACGCACACGGTTGCATCATTCCTTGATAGCCAAGCTAGCCAAGTGCTGTCTTGGAAATACTTGATTTTCTGCTGAGGTCTGTAATGGTAGGAACAGAAATGGCAAATCTATCTCACTCCAGAGAACAAATCTCTGTAACTCCACCATTTCTCTGCCAGTCATGAATCACCAAGTCTGGCTTTGCTGGTGGGGTAAATACGTCTGTTATGAATACCTTCTTTTCCTTTTGGTGTGACTATATATTTCTTTCTTTGCATCAATTTGTATTTATATGCATCCTACCTCTGACACAGTAGAGATTTAACTTGGAGCAAGTCAATTAAATCCACGATCCGACTCGACGGCACTTGGCTTTTGGCTTTGGCTTAATACTACTGAATCAAAACAGCAAATTTACAGGGTCTTTACTGTATTTTCTTCACAGTAGAAGGGTGAGCTGGAAACGAGAGTAAGGTGAACGTTTGATCAAGATGACAAAGCACCAGTAGATTCCTGCTGCACGCTGGAACACAAGCTCGATGACACGTATTTGGTGTCATTCCGATGTAGATTCTGACAGAAGCCAATTTATGGTCCAATTTATGTCTTGACTCTCATACGAAGGCCAAGCAAGCTATAAAATGTAACAAGAATTTCTTCAATCAATGTCCAGAGGAAAAACAAATCATTCAGTTACTGACACAATATTGCATCAACACTCCGGTAAAGTTCTCACAAGTGTGTGACATGCCCCCGAGCTACAAAGAGCAGGGAGAGTAAAAAGCGTGGCATAGCAATGCCACCTCCTAATGGAGGAGCTCCTGAACTTTACAGCTGCTAATAGGTCACCTAATTTATTTATTTTTATTCTAATAGTTCTCCCACTTGGGGGGCATGTGGAGATGAGGTTTTTGAATAAATAAACGAGTCTCTATTTTTCTTCCCGCCTACATTTCAGCTTCAGACTTGCTACTGACCTCCTTGCTATGAGCTCCTCCATTCCCTTCCTCCACACCTCTTTCCCTTCTTACCAGTCTCCCTTTTACAGAGAAAGCTTTTTCTGTTATTGTTGTCCCTTGGCAGATCATTCCAACTCAGGCTTCTAGTGAGGCAACACTGATTAGTCCCTGACCACAGCTTCTCTCCAGCCAGTCATGGGCTCATACATTTTCCCTCTGTCTCTCAGATGCTTTTAAACCAGGTATGTGCCATTAAGCACCGCTACAGATCAGGACATGGAAAGATTTCTGAGAAGAAAGATGGAGGAATGGGCTATTTGTGAGATCTGTTTTAATTGCTTGATTGTTTTCTCCCCAAATCCTGTTTTAAGACTGTTACAGTAACACACACACACCTGGAAAGCTGTGAGAGTACCTCATGTTCTCTTTCAAATGTGGCTTCTTATATATGTGCGTTTAAGATTGGAAGTCAGTGCTGTATTGTGTATTGGTATGGGACACAATGGTTAACCTGAGGCAATTTATGTTTGAAAGTATTTGCCTTCAGAACATTGGGAAAGTTGCAGGGCATGTGTCAGGAAAGCAGCACACATTTTTGAAAGAGGTACTTTTATTCCCTTTTATAAAAGACTTGAGGAAGAGTAATGTGGATATAAAATGTGGAGAGGTATTACGGTGTATTGGAAGGAGAATTGGTTCGCATTCTAGCTCCAGCACTTACTAGCCCTGAAACAGGCTGAGAAGTTTTCCTGACTTAGCATTGCTTCTGTAAAGTGAACTGCTATAATGTATGTGCTAGTTCTGCCCTGGAAACCATGGTTGCCTGGTGATTGGGTGCTATGTCTGCTAACCAAAATACCAGCAGTTCAAATCCACCAGGCGTACCTTGGAAACTCTATGGGACAGTTCCACTCTGACCTCTAGGGTCACTGTGAGTTGGACCTGACTCGATGGCAGTGGTTTTTTGTTTTTGTTTTTCTAGTCCTGCCCTAATTATCATTAGCATACAGTCTCCTTTTCTTTACTGTGCCTTTAAGTCAAAATTGTAAGTTGGTAACAGGTACGCACAGTTTTTACTTCGACTTACTCGATGGCACTTGGCTTTGGCTTACTTTTACATAAGAGGAACTCTGACAGTATGGTGGTTAAGAGCTTCACTGCTAGCCAAAAGCCAGCAGTTGAAGACTACCAGACATTGATTGGAAACCCTATGGGGCAGTTCTACTGTTTCTTATAGGGTTACCGTGAGTCAGTGTCGACTTGGTTGAACTGACTCAACAGCTTTAGTTTTTTGGGTTTTAGTCCAAGAAAAGGCTGGAGCATACTAGTTAAGTGCTATGGCTACTAACCAAAAGGTTGGCAGTTCAAATCCACCAAGTGCTCCTAGGAATCTCTATGGGGCAGTTCTACTCTGTCCTATAGGGTCTCTAGGAGTCAGAATTGACTCAACAGCAGTGGGGTTTGTTTCTTTTTTTAGAAATTGGTTCAGTAATTTCAAAGTGAGAGTAGATTTACATAACAATGAATGCAACTATCAGTTGTCTGTAAATCAGAGGTTTGTAACTTGGGGACTCCCTGCAGCAATATAGGAGGCCCTGGGTGGCACAAAGTTCTACCCTGGCCCCTGGGGTTGCCATGAGTCGGTTCTGACTCGATGCCACTTGGCTGGCTGGGTGGCACAAATGATTAAGCACTTAGCTACTAGCCAAAAGGTTGGTGGTTTGAAGCCAGTCAGAGGTACCTGGAAGAAAGGTCTGGCAATCTACTTGTGAAAAATTGCAGCCATTGAAAACACTGGATCACAGTGCAACTCTGACATGTGGTGGTGCTGTGAGTTAGAATCAGCTAGATAGCAAGACAGGTTTGTTTGTTTACTTCCATTCAGTAATACAATTAATGTATTACTAAAAAATTAATCAGGATTTATACAAGCAAAACCAAAAAAACCAAACCTGTTGCCATCAAGTTGATTCTGATTCATAGTGGCCTTATAGAACAGAGTAGAACTGCTCCATGGTTTGCAAGGAGTGACTGGTCAGTGCTAAAAGACATATATATTTTTCCCATGCAGTGGTCTCCTGCATGCATTAGCTTTGCCTGCAAAACCTTCCCACACTCCACTAGTTCAAAATGAACCACTCCCTCTGAACTTTGGTGGCATAGTAGTTAAGTGCTATAGCTGCTAACCAAAAAGTCAGCATTTTAAATCCACCAGGTGCTCCCTGGAAACTCTATGAGGCTGTTCTACTCTGTCTATAGGGTCTCTATGAGTCAGAACTGACTTGATGGCAATAGTTTCTTCTTTATTATTTTGTTAGTTGATCCTCTATGATCAGGGAAGATGCAGATGGTGTGGGACCCCAAGCCAATATAATTTGGTGTGCCCTTAAAAAAAACAACCTAGTTATAGTCAAAAGTGATTACTAGAATAAGAAAAAGAAATCACAACAACTTACTGCAGCCCTGGGGATTCAGACTTTTTTCTCCTGAGTTCTCTTCAGGTATTTTGTCAGTTACATTTGTATAACAATGATTCCTGGTTGGAACCTGGCTACCCATCCCCACCTAGGACTTTGCAACTGGCAGCAATTCCAAGGATGCAGGGCTGGTGCAAGCGAACTGCTCTTGCAGCTTCAGTTTCTGTCTTTCCTACAGTTGTTTTTCACTAATGTATGTCTTTCCTTCCAGGCAATAACTCGGTAGGTAGAGTTCATATGTTATCTCATCTGGCTACTGCAGACCTGCAGACCTGGATATAGTGCTTTGAGTAGTCTAAATACTCAGTAAAGTGTATGCAGAAGCACATTCTCAGCCTCCTTCACTATTTATTTCTACTGAGCAATTTTTCTGATTATGAAAGTCTTGTTTTTATGACTGCAGTTGTGGAAAACTCAGAAAATGATTTTAAAGAGACAAAATATTTATAATCCTACTGCCATTAGTGTATGGTTATACTTCTTCCCCATCTTTTTTTTCTTCTGCATATTATATTTATGTTTTTTACATAATTTCATTTAAAAGTTCTGTTTTTCTCTTTAATCATTTTGTAATTTTTCTATTTTGGAAACAGGACTTTTAATGGTGACTAATCTTCCCCTATACAGATGTATCATCCGTTTTGTAACCATTTCTCTAACTGACTGAGTGGGCTGCGTCCTACCGAGGGCCTATTGCCTACAAATGAGCACAGTGCCCTATAGCATGCTTTCCATGCCTTGGTAGTCCCATGTTATTCGCTGACCTTTGAGGTGGTATGGGAGAGTCCAGAAAACTAGATGAGGGGGTCCGGGTAGAGGCGAGGAGCAGTAGACAGAGGGTAGACAGGACACCATTACATTTAGGTTCCCACAGAACAAAACTCTGCACATCAAATAGTCTATTAATCCTACTAAAATAAAATCTAAGAAATAATACTCTCCATCCTTTTTACTCCACCCAAATACTATTTATCTATGTACTAAAGCAGAGGTTTAGTTGATAGATAAATAGATTTAAAAAAATGTATAATAGAATCCATTAAAATAGCACCCAGAGAAATGGCTTACTCACTTAATTGGAACGAAGGCTGTGGGAGAAATTTAAACCAGAGCACTGCCATGACTCTAAACGAATGAATAAATGGTTCACTTAATTCATCTCAGTGTCTGGTCTGGTGGTACCCAAAAGTCTATTCAAAGAAATGCCCCACTGTATTGCTCTGGAGGCTGCCTCATTCTGCCCAGCAATGAATTTAGATAGATGTTTAAAATTCATGTCTGATATAGAAACCATCTATACAGATCATCTTAAATGCCTTGGGTTCTCCTCTGGAGTCTCGGAATTCTGACCACCACACCGGAAGAACATGATCAGACTTTCAAGAAAACTTGCCTTGGCTTCAGAGGAAGCCTCCCTGAGCAGGAACAGTTCTAAAATTGGTCTTATGAACAGTATCCATTTCTAACTAAGCTACATAAAAACTTGAAGAGACCCAGAATATAAACTGTCTTGAAATAAAAATGAACATTAAGAATTATTTTCTGATATAAGCTTCAGAGACATAGGCCTTGCCTAGGAATCTGCCAAAGGAAAGAGCAGGCATCCTGGGTGTCCACAGAACCTGTGAGGATAAGGCTATGGCTTGTGGAAGAGAGACCGGCCAGGATGGCCCTGCTGTAGATACTTGAAGCCCCATCCTTGAGTTTCCTAAACAGGCACGGAGACTTAGTCAAGCCTGGTCATCTCTAGTCCTTTACAGATCTGTCGTTCGGTACTTTGACAACAGGAAGTTGGCAGATCATCATCAAAACAGAAAACAGAACAATAAACTCTGCTATAATAATTACAGACTAGACCTGGTTTGGAAACCCTGACAGCATAGTGGTTAAGTGCTACATCTGCTAACCAAAAGGTCAGCGGTTTGAATCTGCCAGGTGCTCCTGGAAAACTCTAGGGAGCAGTTCTACGCTGTTCTATAAGGTCTCTGTGAGTCAGAATCGACTTCACGGCAGTGTGTTTCAGTTGTTTTTTAGACCTAGTTTGAATCCTCAGTCATAAAGCACAGTTCTTTCCTTGTTCCCTCAAAGGCTTTGGAGCAATCATAAATGAGCAGTACCATCTCCAGAGGGAAATTAATCAGGACAAGTGCTGTCAGCTGGTGCCAACTACTCAAGGTCGTGTGTGGAGGACCCAGGAATGGGTGGTGCCATGGCTGATGGAAATGTAGTCGTCCAGGAAGCCTACCAGGACATGTAGAGAGAAGAGAACAGCAACCCCCAGCTGGACCATCCCAAGTCTGCTGTTGTTATCTACAAAGATTCACATAACGGGCCAGTAGCCCTTACCACGTGCTCCAGTGAGCAGACAGCTCCCCACTCCTATTGAACTTGCCCTCTAGTGGGTGCCCCAGATTCAGTTCTTATGCTAATAAGAAGAACAGAGAGTTAAGAAAGATAAGCAGGTGGGTTTGTCATAACCTCCACTGCTGGAACGAGTTAGGGAGTGATAAACCAGTTGCCAGTGACTCAATTCCAACTCATGGTGACCCCTTGTGTGTCAGAGTAGAATTGAGCTCCATGGAGTTTTCAAGGGCTGGTTTTTCAAAAGTAGATCTCCAGGCCTTTCTTCTGAGGTAATTCTGGAGAGGCTCGAACCACTAACCTTTGGGTTAGCAGCTGAGAGTGCTGTTTGCACTTTATGAACCAGAGGAAGAGCATGGTGAGCTGGTGAGGAGCTGGATTTGAAGCCAGGCTGTCTGGGCTGCAATCACAGTTCTGCCACATACTGGTTGTGTGATTTGGGGTCAATGTTTGCTGTGAGAATTAAATGAAATAACATGCTTATTTAATGGTAGGTATTAGTTAAAGTGACAATGAGACAATACAGTCATGGGCCACTTTACAACTGCTGAGGCAACATCCAACGTACCCTTAAAAGCCCCTGGTTTTTTTTTGTTGTTTTTTTTAACAGAAAACACTTCTTTTGTTTATTTTCCCCCTAGTGTTTTTAAAGACGGCAAAGGCCCAGAGTGAGCTAGCCGAGGGTGTCTAGGGCTCAAACCAACCTTCACAGTGCTCCTGCTCCGCTCCTCCTGGCTTCAGTCACCTGCCCAGCAGCCTTGCAGCTGTTCGCTCCAGGGCAGCCAGGGCCTGCTGCAGCTCCTCAGCTCCCGCCTGGGGTGCCGACGCCCCGGCCAGGCTAGGCGCTGTCGGCCTCTCTCCAGGCGGTGGCTGCCTTACGTGATCAAGAAGCAGCCGCGCCATCAGGGCGGTGGCAGTCAGGGCCGCTGCGACCCGCTGCGCTCCTAGTACAAGCAGAACCACTCTACAACTCTCTCTCCATCTGCGCATCTCTCTGCATCCCCGCAACTCCGGTGCGCCCCTCTTCTAGCCCAAATGCAAACCTGATGCCATCGATTCCCAGTCACACAGACCCTGTAGGACACAATAGAATTGCCTCAAAGCTTTTCCAAAAAGAGGCTGGTAGATTTGAACCGGTGACCCTTTGGTTAGCAGCCATAGCTCTTACCACAGGGTTCTGCTTCTGCACGTGTGCAAAGTTCCAATCCGGTTGCCTGTACAGCTCTCACCTAGCTGGAGCTGCACACTCAGAAAGCCCTGCCTTCTGCCTCCAGTAGGTACAGACCTTCCCCCTAGGGCAGTCGGCAGCGGGAGCTAGGCTGGCCTCGGGGGCTCCTGATATTCAGGTAAGCAAAACAGTGGGTGGGGGCTGGGCGTGTAACTCCAGGACTGCCAGTATATAGTATGGTGTGACTCTCGTGTGGACCTTAACGGACACGTGGCTGTATTATGATTTGTGCTTATAAACCCTCCATTTTAATCCTGTATTTCCTCAGTATTTTTTCCTTTTTTTTTTAAACATGGCTCAGCAGATTCACCTTCAAGAGAGTGCATCCAACTATGTTCTTTCTATCAGCACAATTCAACAAACATTTGTTACCGTCTGAATTTAAAAGCTTTGGAATCATAACTATTTTCGACTGGTGACCCAAACATATAGCTACTGTGTGACCTTAGAAAAGCAGTTTAATCCTTTCAACCCTGTGTTTTCTTATGCATAAGATGGAGAGTTTAGTAAGACAACGTGTGTCAAGCCCTTGGAAGAGAGACCTGGAAACATCTGTTAGTTGTCCTTCTCTTTCTCTGTCTCATGCTCCTCTTCTATGGCAAATCACTTCTATCTGTGTTTCTTCTATAACGCAAATCCAGGCAATTAAATTATTTTGATGCGTTGGGTAACTGATTTGTCCGTGGTCAACTGTATAGATAATGAAAGTGGCTGAAAGGCACAAACTGACATTATTGTGGTCTGAAGTGTCTGCTAAACAGAGAAACTTTTTTTTTTTTTTAGTTTTAAAAGTAATATGCTACAGAAATGGTCTCCGGGGCTTAGCTAGTCTCTCTCTCCCTCTCTCTCTCTCTCATCTCCTGCCTCCAACTAAGCACTTCCTTCAGAAGTACTCTGCTTTGCCTTTCATTTTTCCATATAAATGCAGAAATAAATTTCTCCAATTTACCAAGAAGTATCTCCCAAAGGGACCAAGGGAGGCAGGAAATTAAACTGTGGTGCTGAAATCATTTCACTACTCCAGCTTTACCCCACAAATGTAAATTTAGGGAATTCCACTTGTCAAAGTCCTCTTTGAAGGTTTGAATAATTGGATCCCAATTATTCTTAACCACATTATTCAGGGCTATGTTCAACTTAATATCTAAATAGATTACATTTTTTGCCGCCTACTAAAATTCCCCAAAGTGAATATTGCTACATTATGCTCTTCAGTTAAGAGTGAAGTTTCTGACTTAAAAATGTTTTCACTCATATTCCGAGATGGCTGCAAAACCCTCTCTGATCACGAAAGCCGTGAGAATTGGCATCACATGTGAGTTGGTATCGCCCTGTAGCAAAAGTATGCCCAGAAAAAAAGAATCCTTGTAGTTTCTACTAACCACTTTAGTACCTGAGATCGCCTTCTTCTTGCTAATAGCTGTTCTTCATGGTTATAAAGTCAAAACAGATAGCAGAGAATTATAAAGGGAATCGTGGTATCTGGAAAGGATCCCCGTGAACCAGTTGAATACAGTATAAAGTACATTTTCTTACTCAACTTTCCAAAGGAGGCAGTGTTTAAAACTAAGCCATGCCACATTCTCTTGTTATAAAATTTTCTTTTGGTTTAATGCTGTTATCAAATGGCTGCCCTATGTTTCTGTGAACACTGAATGCCTTTCTTTCCTTCACCTCTGCAAAAGAGAGAGAACAGCACAGAACATTTTCTTATATTGATAAGAACACAGATTTTGATCTCAAGAGAATAAGAGTTATCAACAAGTCATTAGTACTATCCTTAGAATAAACACATATTATCACTGAAAAGTATTTGCTAGGTATTGGGTGTTGGGGTGGGTGCTCCCTGTGTTCTAACTGTTCAAAATCTCAACCCAACTATTGTCTTAGAAGGCAAAGGAAGATCAAGTTGTTGTGATTTGTTGTGAGCCACACATTGCGTTTGTTGTGAGATATTTGAAGGATTCACTGTTGTTCTTTATTGTTGTATAATATTCCACTGTGTGTAAATACCATAATTTGTTGATGTAGTCATCCACTGATGGGCATTTTGGTTGTTTCTGTTTTTTGCTGTTGTGAATAGTGCTGCAGAGAACATGGGTGTGCATATGCCTATTTATATGGCTCTTATTTTTCTAGGGTATATTCCTAGAAAAAGGATAACTAGATTCCATGATATCTCTACTTCTGTGTCTGCCTGTTTGCCACGTTTTAGGGCCTTGTGTATTGCTGTGATGCTAGAAGCTACAATTCGAATACCAGCAAGGTCACCTATGGTGGACAAGTTTTAGCTGAACTTTCAAAGACTGACTAGGAAGAAGGAAAGGGCAGTCTACTTCTAAAAAGAATTGGCCAGCAAAAACATCATGAATAGCAGTGGAGCACTGTCTGATATAGTGCCTAAAGATGATCCCCCAAGGTTGGAAGGAATTTGTCATGGGTTCAATTGTGTTCCCCCAAAAATGTGTGCAGCAATTTGTCTACGAAATGATTACTGGTATTGTGTGATACTCCTGCATTCTGTAAACCCTGATTCCATGATGTTAACGAAGGAGGTGGATAACTGTTGCATTAGTGGGGCAGGACTCAAAGTCTAAGATTATATTCTGTCTTGAGACAATCTGCTGGGATACAAGGGAAAGGGAAGCAAGCAAAGAGTTAGAGACCTCACGCCACCAAGAAGCAGTGCCAAAAGCATAGCACATTCTTTGGAAAGGACTCAAGGTTCCCGCACCTCAGAAGCTCCCACTCTAGGTGGGGTTAACAATAAGGACCTTTCCCCAGAGCCAATAGAGAAAGACCTCCCCTGGAGCTAATGCCCTGAATTGGAACTTTTAGCTTACTGGGCAGTGACAAATAATTTTCTCTTTCTTAAAGCCATCTACTTTTAACATTTCTATTAGGGCAGCACTAGATGACTAAGACAGCGCTCAGAAGACTATTGGGAAAGAGCTGTCTCCTGAAAACAGAGTCAACCTTAATGACCTGAATGGAGCCAAGCTTTTGAGAACTTCATTTGCTGATGTGGCGTGATTCAAAATGACAAGAAACAGATACAACATCCATTAATAATCAGAATGTGGAATGTAGGAAGCAGGAATCAAGGACAACTGAAAATCTTCAAATACAAAATTGAATGCATAAAAATTGATATCCTAGGCTTGGTGAACTGAAATGGACTAGTACTGGCTATTTTGAATCACATAATCACATGGTCTACTATGCCAGGAATGACAGCTTGAAGAGGAATGCTGTTGTATGCATTGTCAGAAAGAACATTTGACAGTCTACCCTGCTTTACAATGCTGTCAGCAACAGGATAACATCCATATGCCCACTAGGAAGACCAGTAATATGACTATTCAAATTTATGCACCAACCATCAGGGACAAAAATGACAAAAATGAACATTGTCGCCAGCTTGTGCTGTCTGAAATTGATCAGACATACAGTTAGTATGCACAGATAATTACTGGTGATTGGAAAGAAAAGTTGGAAGTGAAGAAGAAGGATTAGAAGTTGGAAGATATGGCCTCAGTGATAGAAACAATGCAGAATACCACATGACAGAATATTGGAAGGCCAACAGCTTCTTCACTGCAAGTATCTTTTTTCACAAACAGGAATGGTGACTATATATCACCAGATCTTACATGCAGGAATCAAATCGATTACATTTATGGAGACAATGGAAAAGCTCCATATCATCAGTCAGAAGAAAGCCAGAGGCCAATTGCGGTACAGACCATCAGTCATTGTTATGCGAGTTCAACTGAAACTGAAACTGAAGAAAATTAGAAAAAGTCCACAAGAGCTGAAATATGCAACCTTGAGGGTATCCCACCTGAATTTAGAGATCATCTCAAGAATAGATTTGACACATTGGACACTAAGTGACAAAAGACCAGACAAGATGTGGAATGGCATCCAACACGTCGCACCATTATACATGAAGAATCAAGAAGTCATTAAAAAGACAGAAAAAAAGAAAATACCAAATTACATGTCAGAAGAGACTCTGAAACTTGCTCTTCAAGTTTGAATAGCTAAAACAAAAGGCAGAAATGATGAAGTAAAAGAAATGAACAAAACATTTCAAAGAGTGGCTTGAAAAGACAAAGTATTAAGCTGGAGACAAAACTAAAAGGGAAGACCATGATGCTCTGCATTTTTCAAGCTGAAAGAACTAAAGAAAAAATTCAAACCTCAAGTTGCAATAGTGAAGAATTCTACTGGGAAAGTATTAAATGAATCAGGAAGCCTTGAGAGAAGATGGAAGGAATACACAGAGTCATCACACCAACGAGAATTGGTTGACATTCAATCATTTGAAGAATCTGTATATGATCAGAAACTGATGGTACTGAAGGAAGAAGGCCAAGCTACATTGAAGTCATTGGTGTAAAACAAAGCTCCAGGAATTAATGGAATGTCAATTGAGATGTCTCAACAAATCGATGTAGCACTAGAAGTGCTCACTATTCTATGCTAAGAAGTTTCGAGGATAACTCCCTGGCCATTCTACTGGAAGAGATCTGCATTTATGCCTGTTCCCAAGAAAGATGATCCAACTGAAGTGGAAATTTTCAAACAGTATTTTTAATATCATATGAGTAAAATTTTGCTAAACATCACTCAAATGGGGCTACAGCTGTATATTGACAGAGAACTGTCAGAAATACAGGCCAGATTTATAAGAGGATGTGGAACCAGGGATATCATTACTAATATCAGATGGATCTTAGCTGAAAGCAGAGAATACCAGAAAAATGTTTGCTTGTGTTTCATTGGCTATGCAAAGGCATATGACTGTGTGGATCATACTAAATTATG
This sequence comes from Heterohyrax brucei, assembly GCA_028571685.1. NCBI lineage: Eukaryota > Metazoa > Chordata > Mammalia > Hyracoidea > Procaviidae > Heterohyrax > Heterohyrax brucei. Next base: position 26,304,527 of record CM053152.1, read on the forward strand.
GCTAATGTTGCAAAGAACAGGAATTCCAGTACACCTAGTTGTGCTCATGAGGAATCTGTACATGGATCAAGAGGCAGTTTCATGAACAGAAAAGGGGACACTGCATGGTTTAAAGTCAGGAAAGGTGTGCATCCTTTCATTGTACCTATTCAATCTGTAGGCTGAACAAATTTGAGAAGCTGGATTATATGAAGAAGAATAGGGCATCAGGATTCAAGGAAGGCATTAACAACCTGCATTAAGCAGATGACACAACCCTGCTTGCCGAAAGTGAAGAGGACTTGAAACACTGACGAAGAACAAAGACCACAGCCTTCGGTATGGGTCTCACCTCAACATCAAGAAAACAAAAATCCTCACAACTAGTTCAATAAGAAACTTCATGATGAATGGCTGAAAGGCTAGGGTTGTCAAGGATTTCATTTTACTTGGTCCATAATCAGCAACCATGGAAGCAGCAGTCAAAAAATCAAAAGATGCATTGCATTAGATAGGTATGCTGCAAAAAGACCTTTTTATTTAAAGTGTTGAAAAGTAAAGATTTCACCTTGAAAAGTAAGGTTCCTCTAACCCAAGCCATGGTATTTTCAATTGCGTCTTTTCCATGTGGAAGCTGGTCAATGAATAAGAAAGAAGGAAGAACTGATGCCTTTGAATTGTGGTGTTAGAGAAAAATATTGACTATACCATGGACTGCCAGAAGAACAAACAGACCTGTTCTAGAAGAAGTACAACCAGAGTGCCTCTCAGAAGCAAGGATGGTGAGACTACATCTTACATACTTTGGACATGTCATCAGAAGTGATCAGTCCCTGGAGAAGGACATCATGCTTGGTAAAGTAGAGGGTCCACATAAAAGAGAAACATCCTCAACAAGATGGATTTACACAGTGGCTGAAACAAATAGCTCAAACCTAACAATAATTGTGGACAAGGCACGGGACAAGTGTTTTGTTCTATTGTGCAGCTAATGATGCTGACAAAAGCTAACGATTTTGAATATTTCCTCATGTGTCTCTTAGTCATCTGAATGCCTTCTTTGGTCAAGTGTCTTTTCATATCATTTGCTCATTTTTCAATTGCATTATTTGTCTTTTTGGTATTGAGGGTTCAAGTATTTTGCAGATTTTTAAAGATTAGAATCTTGTCTGATATGTTTAGTCAATTATTTTCCGCCAGTTTGTAGGTTCTCCTTTTACTCGTTTAGTGAAGTCTTTTCATGAGCTTATATGTGTAATATTTAGGTGTTCCCGGTTACCTAATTTCTCTTCTGACATTTGTACATTGTTAGTTATGGTTTGTATACTATTTGTGCCATGTATTAGTGCCACTATCATTACCTCCATTTTTTCTTCCATGACATTTATAATTTTAGATAATATAGTTTTGAGTATGAGGTATGAGGTATGGATGTGGTTTGCCTTTTAACAGATGTCTACCCAATTATACCAGCACCATTTGTTGAAGAAATTGTCCTTTTCCCAACTTTGGCCCTTTGTAGAATATCAGCTGCTCATAGATAGATGAGTTTGCGTCTGGATTCTCAATTCTGTTCCATTGGTTTATGTATCTGTTGTTGTACCCATACTAGGGTGTTAGGGCTATTGTGGTTGTGTAAGATTTGGTAGTGTGAGGCCTCTCACTTCAGTCCATCTTCAATAATGCTTTATTTATCTAAGACCTCTTCCCTTTCCGTGTAAAATTAGAGATGTGTTTCTCCATCTTACTAAAAACTGCTGCTGGAATGTGAATCATGATTGTATTGTATCTGCAGATTGCTTTGGGTAGTACTGGTATTTTCACACTATGTCAAGTCTTTCTATCCATGAGGATAGGATGTTTTTCCGTTTACTTAAGTCTATTTTGGTTTCTTGCAATTGTGTATTGTAGTTTTCTGCATATAGATTTTTTTTTTTTTGCATCCCTGGTTAGATTTATTCCTAAGTATTTTGATTTTGTAGGAGTTTATTGTAACTAACATTGATTAGATGATTTCCTTTTCAAAGTTTTCTTTCATGAGTAGAGAAATCCAACTGATTTTGGTATATTAATATTGTATCCTTCTACTCAGCTGAAATCTTCCATTAGTTTCGGTAGCTTTCTTGTGGATTCTTTGGGGTTTTCTGTGTACGAGATCAAATAATCTGCAAATAGGGATAGTTACACCTCATTCTTTCCGATTTGAATGCCCTTTATTTCTCTTTCTTGCCTTATTGCTCCGGCTAGGACTTCCAGTATAATGTTGAGTAAGAGTTGTAGTAATTTCCGTTCTCATGAAGAACAATTTCAGTTCTCTCTATTTCATGCTGGCTGTTGGTTTTGTGTAAATGTCCTTATTATGTCAAGAAATTTCCCTTCTATTTCTATGCTAAGTGTTTTTTGTTTTTGTTTTTGTTTTTTTAAATCAGGAATAGAGGTTAGACTTTGTCCAGAGTCGTTACTGCATTGATGGGATTGACACGACCATGGAATACTTTTGCTTTATTTATGTGGTGGATTATGTTAATTGCTTTTCTAATATTGAACTGTGGCATAGTGGGTTAAGTGCCATGTCTGCTGACCAAAAGTCAGCTGTCCAAATCTGCCAGGCACTCTTTGGAAACTATGGGGGCAGTTCTACTCTGACTTCTGGGGTCACTATGAGTTGGACCCAACTCGATGGCAGTGGGTGGATTTTTAATATTGAACCATCCACACATATCTAGTATGAATCCCTTTTGGTCATGATGTATTATTTTTTGATAATGTTGTTGAATTCTGTGAGTTAGAATTTGGTTACGAATTTTTGCATCTATGTTCATTATGGATATTGGTCTGTGTAATTTTCTTTGCTGTGGTGTCTTTGCCTGGCTTTGTTATGGGGGTTATGCTGGCTTCAAAGAATGAGTTTGAAAGTATTATTTCCTTTCCTATGCTCTGAAATAGCTTGAGCAGTGTTGTGTAAACCATTCTCTGAAAGTTTGGTAGAATTCTCCAGTAAAGTTTTCCAGGACAAAGATTTTTCCCTTGAGATTTTTTTTTATTACCTCTTTAATCTGTCCTCTTTTTAATGTTTCCGTTTAGTTTTTCTAACTCAGTTTGTGTTAGTTATGATTGGTTGTATGTTCCTTGAAATTTGTCCACTTTCTCTGGTTTTTCAAATTTGTTGGAGTACAATTTTTCATATTTATGATTCTTTTTACTTCAACTGGGGTTATTTGCTTCCTCACTTTGGCCAGTGGTTTGTTGACTTTGCTGATCTTTTCAAAGAATCAACTTTCTATCTTGTTTATTCCTTCTGTTGTTTTTTCTCTATTCTCTATTTTATTTTTTTCTGGTCTGATTTTTATTATTTCCTTTGTTTTGGTATTGGGGGCTCCTTTTGCAGCTCTTTGTTTGAGGTGTATGGTTAATGTTTTGATTTGGGCCCTTTCTTCTTTTTTGATCTGTGCATTTATTTTTATAAATTGACCTGTAAGCATTGTTTTTATTGTGTCCTAAATGTTTTGATAAGATATGTTTTCATTCTCATTTGGTTCTATGAATTTCTTATTCCACGTTTGATTTCTTCTGTCACTCAGTACTTTCAAGCAAGGTGTTCAATTTCATGTATCTGATTTTTTTTCTTTACTGTTTCTGCCATTGAGTTCCACTTTTATGTGTTGTGATCAGAGAAAATGCTTTGCATTATTTCAGCGTATTGGATTTTGTTAAGGCTTGCTTTGTGGCCTAAAATGTGGTCTATTCGGGAGAATGTTCCATGTACATTGGAAAAGAATGTATGCTTTGCTGCTGTAGGATGGTGTGTTCTGTTTATCTGTGAGATCACGTTGGTTGATTGTGGCATTTATATCTATATCTTTACTTAGATTCTTCTAGATGTTCTGTTCTGTACTGAAAATAGTGCATTGAAGTCTTATACTATTAACCTGGAATTATTTTTCTTTTCAATGCTATTAGAGTTGGTTTTTGTATTTTGGAGCCCTGTCAATGGTGCATATATATTTATTAGTTTATGTCCTCCTGGTGTGTTGACCCTTTATTCATTCCTTATCCTTTGTGGTGGATTTTGCTTACAAGTCTATTTTAATAGACTATTTTAATAGTCTATTTGAAATTAATAGTTCCACATCTGCTATTTTCTGGTTGATATTTGCTTCCCTTTAAGTTTTAGTTTATTTAATGTCTTTGGGTCTAAGATGCATCTCTTGTACATAGCATATAGATGGAATGTGGTTGTTATTATCATTTTTAAATCTAATCTGCCACCTTTTCCTCTCTATACTGATGCATTTATAGTCAGTGTAGTTATGGATAGGTCTAGTTTACTGCTGTCATTTTGTTTTGATTTTCGTGGTGTTGATGGTTTTCTTGTTCTTAATTTTGTCTGCCAAGTTTTTTCATGGATTTTCTTTTTTGTTTCCTTCATTATTGTGCATTTTGTATTGCTGAGTCTTTGTTTTTCTTTTCATTTTGACTGGTAGGTTTGTTAGCTTCCCTTGTGGATACCTTGAAATTCACTCATTTTTTTTAAAGTTTAGACCATTTTTTTCCTTGATATTGCTTTGACTTCCACTCCATGTAGAAAATCTATAATTAAAGCATTTATTACCTCTTTTATTTTTTTCCATTTTTAAGAAATCAAATTCTGCTTTATAAGATCTCTCGTTCCCCACCCTTGTAACCATTAAAGCTTATTTTCTTCTGTGCTTAAACCTTTCCTTAAGTCTTTATAATAGTAGTCTCATACAATATTTGTCCTTTTGCAACTGACTAATTTCACTCAATATGTCTTCCAGAAGATTATATATTATGAGATGTTTCCTAAAATTAGTGTTGTTCTTTCTCATTGCATAGTATTCTATTGTGTAAATATGTCATAATTTATCCATTCATCTGTTGATAGGCACCTAGATTGATTCTATCTTTTTGCTATTTTGGATAGTGATTCAATAGCTGATGGTGTGCGAGTATCTGCTTGTATGACAACCTTTATTTCTCTAGGATATATTCCAAGCAGTTGGATTGCTGGATCATATGGTATTTCTATTTCTACCTTTAGAAGAAAGTGGCAAATTGATTTCCAAAGTGGTTGTACCATTCTACATTCCTATCAGCTGTGTAGAAGAGTTCCAGTCTCTCTACAACCTCTCCAACATTCCTTTTCTTGTGTTCTTTTTGTGGAATAATACCAGCCTTGTTTGGGTGAGATGGTATCTCATTGTAGTTTTAATTTTAATTTCTCCAGTAGCTAATGATCTTAAGCATTTCCTCATGTATTTGTTAGCATCCTGGATGTCCTCTTTGGTGAAGTGCCTGCTCATATTCTTTGCCTTTTTTTTAATTGGGTTCTTTGTATTTTTCTTGTTGAGGTACTGCAGTACCTTGTGAAGATTAGATGCTGATCAGATTCCTGGTAGCCAAAAATTCATCCCTAATCTGTAGGCACTCTTCTTACTCTCTTGTGAAGTCTTTGGATAAGCATACAGGTTCTGACAATTACGTTTGTGAACTTGACACTGTGTGCTTATGTTGGTAGCATTGTACAAACAACACAGTAAGGTTTCATAACCTTGATATATCAGTGTCTCACAGCTGTGTTCACGTCGATGTGTGGTGGTGTTTTGCTAAGTGGTGTTCATTATTGTTGTTGTGTGTTTTTGTGCACTGTCACGAGAATGTCAGAGCTTAAATTAGAATAATGAACTAACATTAAATTTATTGTTAAACTTAGCAAGAATGGAAATAAAGTCAGGGACATATTAGTCCAAGTTTATGGGGATAATGCCACGAAGAAAACCGCAGTGTACAAATGGATTAAATGTTTTTCTGAGGGGAGACAAAATGTCACTGATGAAGACAGGTCAGAGGAGCCAGTAATGATCAGAAGTGATGAAAACATTACAGAAATCTGTACCAACTGGACAAATAGTTAACCAAGTTTACTACTGAGAAGTGCTAAAAAGGCTGTGTGAAAAAGCTAGATGAAAATGACCTGAGCTTTTCACCAACAACTCATGGCTCTTGCATCACAACAATGTGGCAGTTCACACAGCACTGTCTGTGAGGGAGTTTTTATACAGTAAACAAAGAACTGTATTGGGACACCCTTCCTACTCACCTGATCTGACTCCCAGTGACTTCTTCTTTACCTGAAGATGAAAGAAATATTGAAAGAAAGGCATTTTGATGACATTCAGGACATCAAGGGTAATATGACAGCAGTTCTGATGGCCATTCCAGAAAAAGAACTCCAAGATGCTTTGAAGAGTGGACTTGGCACTGGCATCACTGTACAGTTTCCCAAGGGGAGTCCTTTAAGGTGAACTGTAGTGATATTCAGCAATGAGTTATGTAGCACTTTTTCTAGGATGAGTTCACAAGCCTAATTGTTAGACCTCATAAGTGATTTTTAGGAGTTCCCAGTTATCTATTTTCTCTTCTGGTATTTATGCATTGTTAGTAATATTTTGTAGTCTGTTTATGCCATGTACTAGTGCTCCCAGCCTTTTTGTTATTATTTTCTTCCATCATTTTGTCATTTTAGATTTTATATTTATGTCTTTGATTCATTTTGAATTAGTTTTTGTGCATAGTGTGAGATATAGGTCTTTGCTCATGTTTTTTTGCAGATGGGTATCCAGTTTTGCCAACACAGTTTGTTAAAGTGACTGTTTTTTCCTAGTTTACAGACTTTGGACCGTTTTCAAATATCAGCTTTTCATAGGTGTGTGATGTCATATCTGGATTCTCAATTCTGTTCCATCTGCTTTTGTAACAGTACCAGGCTGTTTTGACTACCATGGCAGTGTAATAGATTCTAAAGTCAGGTAACGTGAGGTCTCTCACTTTGTTCTTCTTCTTCAGTAATACTTTACTTTTCTGAGGCTTCTTCCCTTTCTATATGAAGTTGGTGATTTGTTTCTCCATCTCACTAAAAAATGCCATTGGAACTTTTATTGAGATTACAATGTGTCTATAGCTAGCTTTTGGGTAGAATAGACATTTTCACAATGTTGTATCTTCCTATCTATGAGTAGGATAGGTTTCTCCACTTATGCAGGCCTCTTTGGGATTCTTGCAGTACACTCTTGTGATTTTCTTTGTATAGGGTCTTTTACATCTCTGGTTAGATTTATTCCTAGGTATTCTACCATTTTGGGTGTTGTTATAAATATAAAGATTTAGTGATTTCCTCTTTGATGGTCTTTTCATTGGTGTAAAGGAATCCAACAGATTTATGTATATTTATCTTGTATCCTGATAACATTGTTGAACTCTTCTACTAGTACCAGTAGATTTAAATGAATTCTTCAGGGTTTTTCTTTGTGCAAGATCATGTCATCTGTGAGGAGAGATACTCTTATTTCTTCCTCACAAATGTGAATGCACTTTATTTTTTTATCTTGCGTGAATGCTCTGGCTAGAACATCCAGGAGAATATTACAAAGAAGTGGTGACAATGGGTATCCTTGTCGAGTTCCTGTTCTCAAGGGGAATGCTTTCATTCTCACTCCACTTAGGATGATGCTGGCTGTTGGCTTTGTGTAGATGCTCCATATTATGTTGAGACATTTCCCTTCTATTCCTATTTTGCTGAGAGTTTTAGACATGAATGGGTGCTGGGCTTTGTCAAATCCCTTTTCTGTATCCATTGATAAAATCAAGTGGTTCTTGTCTTTTATTTATGTGGTTAATTATATTGTTTTTCTAATGTTGAACCATCCTTGCATCCCTACTGTGAAACCCACTTGGTCATAGTGAAAATTTTTTTGATACGTTGTTGAACTCTGTTGGCTAGAATTTTGTCGAGGATTTTTGCATCTAAGTTCATGAGAAATGTTGGTCTGTAATTTTCCTTTTTTGTGCTGTTTTTACCTGGTTTGGGTATCAGGGCTGTAGAGGCCTCATAGAATGAATTCAGGAGTATTCCTTCCTTTTCTATATATACCTTCAGTAAAATGGTATTAACTCTTCTCTGAAAGTTTGGTAGAATTCTCCAGTGAAGCTGTCAGGGCCAGAGCTTTTTTTAGTTGAGAATGTTTCTTAATTAGCTTTTCAATCTCGTCTTTTGTGATGAGTTTATTTAGTTGTTCTATTGCTCTTTGTGCTCATTTTGTTAGGTGATATGGTTTTAGAAACTTGTTCATTTCTCCTGGGTTTTCAAATTTATTAGAGTACAGTTTTTCATAGTATTGTTATGAATCTTTTAATTTCAGTTGAGTCTGTTGGGATAGCACCCATCTCATTTCTTATTTGAGTTATTTACTTCCTCTCCTGTTTTTCTTTTGTCAGTTTATCCTATCATTAATCAATTTTGTGGACCTTTTCAAAAAACCAGCTTTTGGTCTTGTCAACTGTTAAAATAGTTTTTCTAGTCTCTAATTCACTTTGCTCTGCTCTAATTTTTCATATTTGCTTTATTTTGGTCCCTGAGGGGTTCTTCTGATGTTCTCTTTCCAGTTGTCCAAGTTAAATAGTTAATTCTTTGATTTGGGCCTGTTCTTCTTTTTCAGTGTGTGCATTTATTGCAATAAATTAACCTCTGTGTATGGCTTTTGCTATGTCCTATAGATTCTGATACTATTTGTATTCATTGTCATTTGGTTCTATGAATTTCTTTATTCCATCCTTATTTTTTTTCTATTTTCTTATTTTTTTTCTATACCTCCTTTTTTATTAAGGTGCTGTTCAGTATCCATGAGTTTGATTTTTTCCTTCTTTTTTTCTGTTATGATTTCTACTCTTATGGCTTTATGGCCCTACAGGATGGTTTGTAATGTTTCAATACTCTGAATTTTGTTAAGGATTGCTTTGTGGCTTAGTATGTGGTCAATTCTTGAGAATGTTCCATGTGCATTGAAAAAGAAAATTTACTTGGATGCTGCTGGGTGGAGTGTTTGATATATATCTATGAGGTTATGTTGGTTTATTGTGGCATTTAGACGGTCCACATTTTTATTGTACTTTCTTCTAGATGTTCTGTCCTTCACCAGGAGTGGTATGTTGAAATCTCCTACTATCCTTGTGGAGCTGTCTATTTCTGTTTTACATGCAATTAACATTTGTTTTGTGTATTTTAGAGCCCTGTTGTTCACTGTGTAGACATTTAATACGTTTATATTCTCCTGGAGTATTGATCCTTTTATTTTTCTTTTTCCTTTTTTTTTATTATGATTGAGTGAAAATGTACAGTCCCATATAAATTTGCATGCCCACCTATGTGCAGCTCCCACTGCTCTCCTTGCCCAGCAACAGCACACTCTTCCTCTCCATTCTAGACATGTCATATCCTCCTGACATTCTCCTCTCCTCTCCACCCTCTCTCCCACCTCCAGAAAGAGGTCAGCAGGACGACATCCTATAGATGCACAGAACCATAAAGTGCACACACAATACGGTCACTCTATGTCGCCAAGTCCAATCCATTCCTGTCCAAAGAGTTGACCCCATTATGATTTATGGATAGGGGCAGCATGAGAGTCAGTGGCCACAGTCTCAGGGGAACCCCAAGGCCCCTGGACCATAAATTGAGGACTTTTAGTGGAGATCTCAGGGTGCCTTACTTTTTATTCTTCTGTTGCCAGTGTGACTCAACTTTGTGAGCCCCATCACAGCTATTGCTGGTGGTGGCCAGGCACCATCCAGTTCTTCTGGTCACATGTCAGTGTAGTCAGCCACTCACATAGGTCTTTCTGTCTTCTGGGTTCTCTTTCCCCCATGTTCTTTTGGTTCTTGGTGATCATCCTTTCCTGCTGAGTTGGGACTATTTGGTGTACCTCAGATGGTAGCTTGGCAACTTTTAAAACCCCAGATGCCACTCACCAATGTGGGGTGCAGAAGACTAGTTGTGCCAATTTGCCTCGATGTCCCTTAAGAGCATGGTCCCTGTCTCCCTGCCCCAGCTACTCTGTCCTTGCAATATTGGGTTAAGACAGGAGGAGTAATCATGTTATGTTGAAGTCCAGTTAAAATTGATCTTCTTTCCAACATGTGCTGTCACTGATTTCACCCAACCAAATTTCTATCAACTATTTAATCTATACCTCCCTCCCTCCCCACCCTTGCAGCTGTCAAAGTCTTTTCTGTTATGCATGTGTCTGTTCTTAAGTTCTTATTGTAGGGGTCTCATGCAATATTTATCCTTTTGTCACTGATTACTTTCATACAACATAATGTCTTGCAATTGAAACCAGGTTATGAGATGTTTCCTAAAATCATCTTTGTTCTTTATCATTGCATAGTGTTCCATTGAGTATATATACTATAGTTTACATATCCATTCCTCTGTTGTTGGGCATCTTGTTTGGTTCCATCTTTTTGCTATTGTAGACTGTGCTGCAATAAATATTCATGTGCATGTATCAGTGGGTGTGAATGGCCTTAATTCTGTAGGATATATTCCGAGCAGTGGAATTACTGAGTCAAATAGTATATCTATTTCCAGTGTTTTAAGGAAGAGCCAGACTGCTTTCCAAAGAGGTTGCACCATTTTGCCATCCCACCAACAGTGTAAGAGAGTTCCCATCTCTCCACAGCCTCTCCAGCATTTGTTATTTTTCATTTTTGAGATCATGGCCAACCTCGTTGGTGTGACATGGCATCTCATTGTAGTTTTGATTTGAATTTCTTTAATTGCTAATGATCATGAGCACGTCTGCATGTGTTTTTTGGCTGCCTGGATCTCTTCTTTAGAGAAGTGTCTGTCCATCTCCTTTGCCCATTGCTTAATTGGATGATTTATCTTCTTCTTATTCTGTAGTACTTTATAGATTATGGAGGTCAGATGTTGGTCTGATATACAGTTGCCAAATAGTTTTTCCCATTCTGTAGGTGGTCTTTTAATTCTTTTGATAAAGTCTTTGGATGTACAAAAGTGTTTGATTCTAGTATTGATCCTTTAATGGCTATGCAATGTCTTTCCTTTTCCAACGTGGTGGTTTTTAAAGTCTATTTTACCAGAGATTAACACTGCCACTCCTGCTCTTTTTTGAATGTTGTTAGCTTGAATGTTGTTAGCTTTCCATCTTTTCAGCAGTAATTTGTTCATGTCTTTGAGTTTAAAGTGTGTTTCCTGTAGGCACCTCTCATGGGTTGATTTTTGTTCCCCCCAAAATATGTGTAGAAATTTGGCTGGCTAGGATTCCTTGTATTGTGTGATGTTCCTCCGTGTTGGAAATCCTGTCTCTATGATGTTAATGAAAGTGGATGGATCACAGTTGTGTTGGTGTGTGAGGATTCCCTGTAATAGTGTTTTGTGTATTGAGGCAGTCTCTTGAGATATAAAAGAAAGAAGCTAACAGAGAGATCTGAGAGCTTCATACCATCAAGAAAGCAGTACCAGCAGTAGGGCTTGTTCTTCAGACCTGATGTTCCTGCACCAAGATGCTCCCTGACCAAAAACTGATACAACACAAGGACTTTCCTCCAGAGCCAACAATGGGAAAGACTTCCCTTGGAGCAGGCATCTTGAATTTGGACTTGTAGCCTACTGGACTGTGTAAGAGTAAACTTTTCTTTGTTAAAGTCACTCACTCATGGTATTTCTGTTAGAGCAGTACCAGATGACTAAAACAGCAGCATATAGGTGGGTCATGATTTTTTTTTTCAATCTAGTCTTCCATGCTCCATTTCTTTACTGGTGCATTTAATTCATTTGCATTCAGCATGGTTACTGATAGGTGTGAGCTTAGTGCTGTCATTGTGGTGTCTTTTTTGTATGTGTTGTGGACAATTCCTTTGTTCTATTTAATTTTCTGTGCTGAGTCTTTTTCCTTTGTGTGTTTTATTTTCATCTGTGTCAATGTTGATGGTTTTGTATTTGTGGAGATTTCATATTTTTCTTGTTTTTTTATTTTCATGCATAAGCTCGATAGTTTGCTTTGTGGTTACCTTAATATTTACCCTTACTTTTCGAAATTTAAGCCAGTCTTTCATTTCTTTATACCACTTTGACTTCCTCTTCATAAGAAAGATCTATGCCTATGTTTTCTTGTGGGTTCCTCTTTCTCACTATAATGCTTATGTAATGACATCTCTGTTTCTCTAACTTCAATGTTTTGCCTATGATTTGTCTTTATGATTCCCCTATTTGGGTTGATACCTGGTTGCTCTGTTCTCTGTTCTGGTCTTCACTTTTTGTCTATTATTACTGGTTTTCTAAGAAAAAGACTCCCTTATCATTTCTTGTAATTTTGGTTTGATTTTTGTAAATTCTCTACATTCTGTTTTCTGGAAAAGTCCTAAGTTCACCATTATACTTGAGAGACAGTTTTACTGGATGCATAATTCTTGGCTGGCAAATATTTTCCTTGAATACTTTATATATGTCATTCCATTGCCTTTTTGCCTTCATGGTTTCTACTGAGTAGCCAAAGTTAGTCTTACAGAATTTCCTTTGTAGGTTATTTTTCATCTATTCCTGGCGACTTCTAAAAGTGTCTCCTTATCTTTAGTCTTGGCAAGTTTGATTACAATTTACCTTTGTGTCTTTCTTTTGCAATCTACCTTGTGTGAAGTTTGATGAGTGTCTTGGATAGGTATCTTCTCGTTTTTCATGATATCAGGGAAGTTTTCTGTCAGCAAATGTTTGATAATTCTCTTTCTATTTTCTGCTATCCTTCCCTGTTCTGGTACTCCTATCACTTGTAGATTATCCCTCTTTAAAGAGTCCCATGTAATTCTTAGTGTTTCTTGATTTCTTTAAAAAAATGCTTTTATCTGATTTTTCATAAAATGTGTTGATGTCACATGCCTCGTCTTCGTTCTCATTAAGAGAATGTTCTCAGTCTTCAGTTGCCTCATTTCTGCTCCTTTGACTTTCCATTTAGTTGTACTAGTCTATACTTTTTCATTAATTTTCTGAATCTCTAGCTCTTGCCTCTCAATGCTTTCTTGAAGCTTCTTCAGTTCGTCATTATGCTCTGTTGAATTTTGCCTCATTTCCTTTCTCATCTCTTGAAGAGTTCTAAGTATTAATCTTTTGTATTCTACCTCTGATAATTCCAGGAATTTCTCTTTCTATGGAAAATTTGATTCTTTGTTTTCAGAACTTTCTAAAGAGATCATGATCCACCTCTGTAAGTGCTTTGATATGGACTGCTATTCCTAAGCCATCAGTAAATTGTTGTTGTTTATTTTATGTTTGCCTACTGTGTTTTAACTAACTGTTTTAAAACACAGAGTTTACTTTTCTTATATGAATTCATTTCAGAAATCCAGTTAATCAGTCACCAAGAGCGTGGTGCAGAGACTCTCATCTACTGACTTAGATGGGCAGGGTGATGGGTACAGGCAGAGCTGTCTGATTGCAGTTGCTGAGAAAACCAGGGGGCTAAGAGCTCTCCCTGAGTGTCTGTGAGGTTGATGTATCTGCTTATGTCTGAATCTAGGTGAAGAAACAGTTTCTGTCCTGATTATCCAGCTTAGAAGAGCTAGCAGAATTTTTATTTTTCTTTATCCCTCTTTCCCTGAGTTTGCTAAACTGTTCTCTGTCTACATCTTGGAGAATGGCTCAGGGTAGACTTGAAGAGTCCTACTTCTGGCTCAGATAATGGCATCACACTTAGCACAGGGCAGACTTCTGAGAAAAGAGGGAGGAGCATTGGGAGAAGGAAGACAGGTTCATATCGAAGGAAAGAGTCAAATCTCTGTGTTAGTTTATATGCAAAGACAGCATTTGGTGATCTGGTGCTGTCCCTCACTCATTCTGAAGGTGTGTGTAGGTTCTCCAGGCAATCATTTCCACTGGGTAATGCCCACCAACCTCCATACTGAGCCTACCAAGTGGTGGCTGAGGCTACTTCCCAGCAGGTCAGGCCTGTGGGATCCTATATACTTCTGGTGCTATTCTCCATTCCCTTTTGCTCAGTCCAATTTTCAGCTTTCCCTTTGATGTTCATTGCTCCTAGGATGCTACATATGCTGGATTCATTTGTTCGTTTGGGTCTTTATTCTCAGAGGAGTCATGGCAAGTGTCTGTCTCCTCTGCCATCTTGGTCCCACTCCCTGTTTTTGTTTTAGTGTCATCATTTACATATTGCGTCTCTGGTTGCCTATTTTTAGTACTTTAGCTTTGTTTTTTAATTGAGAGTCTCCATCTGGGTTGGTATCTAGTTGATTTGTCCTGTTCTGTCCTTGGATTGTTATCTGCTATTGGTTCTCTAGCCAGAGGGCACCCTTTATTTTTTCTTGTAATTTTAGTCAGGCTTTTACATATTTCAAGCTATAAATTTTACAAAATTTAGTTTATGCATATTGCAAAATTTACATATTTACAAAATTTATGTTTATCTGGAAATTACTTAACTTCACCACTGTATTTGAGAGTCCATTTATTATTAATGTATAATTCATGAAAGTCAAAGTATCACCCTGAGTATATCCCACCTGAATTTAGAGACCACCTGAAGAACAGATTTGAGGTGTTGAACACTAATGACCAAAGACAAGTTGTGGAATGACATGAAAGACATCGTACATAAAGAAGCAAGAGGTCATTATAAAGACAGGAAAAAAAAAAGACTAAATTGTGTGCCAGAAGAAACTCTGAAACTTGCTGTAGAAAGTTGAGTAGCTAAAGCAAAAAGAAGAAATGATGAAGTAAAAGAACTGAGGAGAAGATTTCAAAGGGTATCTCAAGAAGAGTATCAAAGGGTATCTCAAGTGAAGTATTATAATTATGTGGGTAAAGAGCTGGAGATAGAAAAACCAAAAGCGAAGAACATGCTCTACTTTTCTCAAGCTGAAAGAACTGAACAAAAAAAATCAAGTCTAGAGTTGCAGTGGTGAAGGATTCTACAGAGAAAATATGAAACAACTTAGGAAGCATTAAAAGAAAGTGGAAGGAATACACAGAGCCATTATACCAAAAAGATTTGGTCAACATTCAACCATTTCAAGAGGTAGCAAACTTAATTGTTCTAAGTGCAACATACCTCATTGTTGGATATCATTATGGTCACGGTTGATGTACTCCTCTTGGGAAGCTATGCACTGATGCCAGTGCCTAGTCCACCCTTCAAAGCAATTTTGGAACTCTTCCTGAATGGCCACTGTGCACAGTGACAAGATGGCAAATTTGCAAACTTAACTGTATAGTTGTGTGTGAACAAGTTTTAGCCAGTAAACAAATAACTGTACTGGAACATGCTCCCTACTCACCATCTGTCCCCCAGTGACTTTTTTGTTTACCCAAACATAAATAAAATATTGAAAGGAAGACCTTTTGATTACATTCAGGACATCAAGAGCAATATGACAGCTTGGATGGACATTCTAGAAAAAGAGTTCCATTTTGCTTTGAAGGGTGGATTAGGCTCTGGTGTTGGTGCATAGCTTCCCAAGGGGAGTATTCTGAAGGTGACCATAGTGATATTCAGCAGTGAGTTATGTAGCACTTTTCTTAAGATGAATTTGAGAACTTAACTGGCAGTCATTGTACTGATGGAGAACTACCAGAATTTCAAGCTGAATGTAGAAAAGGATGCAGAATCAGGGATATCACTGCTGATATCAGATGGATCTTGACTGAAAGCAGGGGATAGCAGAAAGCTGTTTATCTTTGTTCCATTGACTATGCAAAGGCATTCAACTGTGTAGATCATGACAAATTATGGATAACATTGTGGAGAACGGGAATTTCAGAACACTTAATTGTGCTCGTGAGAAATCTGTACATGAAACAAGAGACAGTTGTGTAAACAGAACAAAGAAACACTGCATGATTTACAGTTAGGAAAGGTGTGTGTCAGAGTTGTATCCTTTCACCATACCTTTTCAATCTGTGATGAAAAATCCAAGAAACTGTACTATAGGATGAAGAAGGAGACATCAGGTTTGGAGGAAGACTCATTAACAACCTACACATACGATACAAGCCTGCTTTCTGAAAGTGAAGAGGATTTGAAATATTGATGAAGATTAAAAAAAAAACCTACAGCCTTCAGATTATGGATCGCACCTCAACATCAAGAAAGCAAAAATCTTCACAACTGGACCAGTAAGCAACATTATAATAAATGGAGAAAGGATCTATGTTGTCAAGGATTTCATTTTAATTGATTTTACAATCAACGCCCATGGAAACAGCAGCTAAGAAATCAAAAGATGAATTGCATTGGGAAAATGTGCTGCAAAAGACCTCTTCAAGTGTTAAAAAGTAAAGATGTCAGCTTGAAGAGTAAGGTTTGCCTGACCCAAACCATTATTTTCAGTCACATCTTACACATGCAAAAGCTGGACAATGAATAAGGAAAACAGAAGAAGAATTGACTCCTCTGAATGATGGTGTTGCAGAAGAATATTGAATATACCATGTACTGGCAAAAGAGAAAACAAGTCTGTCCTAGAAGTGCAAACATAAAGCTACTTGGAAGCAAGGATGACAAGACTGTCTTATATACTTTGGACATGTTGTCAGGAAGAGTCAATCCCTGGAGGAGGATTTCATGTTTAGCAGAGCCAGCCAAGCCAAGTGCCATCGAGTCGGAGCAGGGGGTCAGTGAAAAAGAAGAAGACCCTCAACAAGATGGATTGACACAGTGACTGCAACAAAGGGCTTATGCATAAAAGTGACTGCTGTCATGGTGCAGGAACAGACAGTACTTCGTTCTGTTACACATTGTGTTGCTATGAGGCAGACTCAATCAATGGTGCCTAATGACAACAACATATAATCTTTGGCTGGCTATTATTTTCCTCCAAGGCTCTTTTTTGTCATCTCATTGTCTTCTTGCATGCATGGTTTCTGTTGAATAATTAGAATTTTGCCTTCTTACTTTTCTTTTGTAGGTGACTTTTTCTTTATCACCAGCTACTCTCAAGATTCCTTCCTGTATTTGATTTTGGTAAGTTTGATTACGGTATGTCTTGTTGACTTTTTTTTTTTTCTTTTTTAAGATTTATGCTGTATGGGGTTTGTAGAGCTTTTTGAAGAGATGGTTTCTTGTTTTTCATCATATTAGGGAGGTTTTCTGCCATTGAATCTTTAACAATTCTCTCTGTATTTTTGGTTAATCCCCTTCCTCCTCTGGAAATCCAATCATTTGTAGATTTTTTTTCCTCTTGATAGTATCTCACATAATTCTTAGGACTTCTTAATTCTCTTTTCTGATTTTTCGTCAAATAAATTGGTGTCAAAGTATTCATCTTCAATCTCACTAATTCTGACTTTTATCTTTTCAGTTCTATTCGTGTGACATTCTATTGAGTTGTCTATGAAATTTCACTGTTAACCTTTTTAATTTCTAGTTGCTTTTTTAAAAATGGTTTCTAGTAACCTATTTATTCTAATATTTTTGTTCTGTTGTTTTTCTAAATTCTTTTACTGCTTCATCTGTGTGTTCCTTGATTTGGTCTGTATTTTCTCTTAACCTCCTTTTTGATCTCTTAGAGAATTCCATACATTAGTCTGAATTCTATATTAGGTAGCTCCATTTCCTTAACTTCCTTTGCAAAATTTTCTGATTTTTTTAATTTTGGTCACTTCCTGGAGTCAGCTTGTCCTGCTTCGTTTTGTTATCTGATACTAACTGTTGTCTTTGATACATAAAGATATTATTATATTTATTTATTGTATGTTTGTTTATTGTATCCTTAATTTTCATTTAACTTTAAAGATCTGAGTAGGCTGGCATGTATGCTACTCTGGCTATTAATCTGACCACACTGAAGTTGTCACCTCCTGTTTCTAGGTGGATGGAGCAATTACTGGGTACATGAGTGTGAGAGTCTGTTCACTGTTCTTGTGGGGCTGCTGAGGATGTACAGGGCATTTTTGCTGAGGTAATAGATTTGTCCTGCTGGCCACCTGGAAATACATGCAGGGAGTGTTCTCCCTGGTCATTGGGTTGGGTGATTTTTGTGTGCTCTATTGCTTGGTAATTGGTTGGGGTATAAGTGCCCACAGCAACAGTCACTGAGCATGTTGTGTGAAGATTCTCACCACCATCGTGGTCAAGTACTGCTGCCTGGGGATGTTTGGAGCAGGCACATGTCTCTGGTTGCTGTACAGGCAAGGCAGGTGTCTGTTGGCTCTCCCTGGCTCCCTGGCTATGTGGAGTGCCTTGTCTGATAGAGTGTATAGTAGCGAGGGCAGTGCTCCTAGTCCTTGGGCACCAAGTGCCCTTGGCTGGAGGGATTTGGGAGTGCCAATTGTTCACAGGTCTTGATCATGTGCTGCAGGATGGAGTAGCTAGTACCACTGTCCCTCAGAACCCTGGTGTCGGTGGTTGTGGCCCCTTCTAAGGAGACAGGGCACTGTTGAATGCCACAGATCTGTAGCTCCCACTTGCCTGCTGCAGATGAAAATGGACTTCAGCTGGGAGACTGGCCTGCTTTGTCTTGATGAGAGCATGCTCTGCTGGGTTGGCCTGCAAGGCACTGCTGTGGGTGATTGGTGGCGTGAAGGGTACTGCAATCCCATGGACCCCCTAAACCAGCAGCTGGGCTAAGCAGTCAATGCCTCAGGCCAGACGGACAGCTATAGGCTTAGGTGGCAGGACTTACTGAATGTCACAGATTTGTAGCTCCCATTTGTCTGCTTCTGGTGAAAATAGGCCTTGGTTGGGAACTCGGCCTGCCTGTGCCAATGTAAGGTGACGTGCCAGATCATCCGGTAAGTCACTGGTGTGGGTGATTGGAAGGGGTAGATTTTACTATAGGCTAGTTGATCCCCTGTGCCCATGACTGGGCAAAGGGGTGGGTATCCCCTGAACTGGGCCATGAGTTCCTGGCTTAGGGGATATGGTAGTGTAGAGTGCCACTGGACTGGTGTCACAGTGGGAAGGGAGATGGATGAAAGGGTAGGATTGCTCCTTAGTCTGTGAAATTCTGTTTGGGTGAAGGCTGTGGAACACAAAGGCTGTGTAAGCATGCACTTAATTTTTGTGCTTCTGGTATCACTCCAGTTCTAGAGGTACATGCAGAGGCTCTCCTGTTAGCTGCACCAGAGAGGGTAAGTTTCAGCTTGCCTTACTATGTCTTTACTGAGTACGTTCAGCTATTGGGATGCTGGCTATCTGGCAACCCATAATTCACTTGTCTCTCCTTCCAGCTGTTACACAATCTGGTTTTTTGTCTTTGTCTTTGATGCTTTGGGTATCTGGATTGTCATGTATATCTGATTCACTTGTTCTTTGGGTCTTGTAAGAAGGATGACAAGAGGTGCCTGACTATTTTGCCTTTGTGGACCAATCTGCTAATGATGTGTAAACAATCTTGAGTCAATGGATTCACAGTTCAGTCTTTACATCCATAAAATATTTTAGGTGCCATACCCAGTTGGTCTTAACAAAGATTCTATACATAACATGGTATACTCACATACAGATTTACTGTTTATAAAGAAAGAGCAAAAATAATTTCTAACTATTGGATGGCCATCAGGCAACATTCTCCTTTAATTTGATTAATGTCCCTTTATATTTCTTTTTGCCTCTATGGCTATAATGGAATGTTAACCTTCGCTCGTCCTTTCTTTTTTCTTCTTTCTTTCTTTCTTCCCTAATCTCTTTCTTTCTGCAGTAGAAAGTTGACAATGCGAAAAGTAGCTAAGGTCAGTTAAAGTCATTAACTTTATGAATGGACATTTGAAATTTGAATCTATTTCAAATGTCAACTCCAGTCCACAAATGAGCTCTGTAGATCTCTTATTCCAGGTCTGTGCAGATGGGCCATTTGTTACGTGAATGGTTTTCACAACCACCATTTAATGCAGGGTTACTTGTTTTTCAGCAGCTACTTGGATTGCAGGTTAATATTTCACTTCTCTGAAGGACAACTAAACAGGTAAAAAATGAGTGACAAAGGAGATTTTACCTGGTCCTCCAGGATGCTGGAATGGTACCACATGAGGCAAGGCTCCTAATTAACCTCTCAGCTTCCTATCACTTGCCTCCAAAATGTGACTTGGGTTTTAAATTCTGTAGTGTAATAGTCAGATACCTACATCTTTTATTTCGGTATACAAGGCAATAATGAGCAGTAAAGTCCAACCTTCTTTCCCAAATAATCACCAGTGTCAGAAAGCAACAGTTTAAAGTACATGCTGTATATTTTCAAGATCAACTTAAAAAATATGTTTCTAGCAGTGCTTGAATCTGGATCTTCAAAACTGTGTGTAGTTTTTTTCAACTTTTTAAAAAAAATTTTATTTAACATAACTGAGTGAAAATTTACATTCACATATAAATTTACATGCCCGCCTATATGCAGCTTCCACTGCTCTCCCTGTTCGGTGACAGCACACTATTCTTCTCTGCTCCATACGTGTCTCATCCTCCCAACAGTCTCCTTTCCCCTCCTGTCCGTCCACTCCCCTTCCTCCAGCCAGAGGTCAGCAAGATGATATCCTATAGATGTATAGAACCATAAAGTGCTTCCAATATATGGTTACTCTGCTTTGCCAAGTTCAATCCATTCCTGTCCAAAGAGTGGAACTTTGTTATAATTTATGGGAAAGGGCAGCATCAGGGCCGGGGGCCATGCTCTCAGGGGAACCCCAAAACAGCTGGACCATCAATTGAGGTCTTTTAGTGGATGATGCACCTCTTTATTCTTGTGTTGCCAGTGAGACTCCTCTCTGTGAGCTCCATCGTGGATATTACTGGTGGTGGCCGGGCACCATCCGGTTCTTCTGGTACCAAGTCGATGTAGGCACCCACTCTTGTGGATCTCTCTGTCTTCTCGGTTGTCTTTACCACATGTCATTTTGGTCCTCAGTGAGCATCCGTTCCTGTTGAGTTGGGACCATTTGCTGTGTCCTCGGATGGCAGCTTGGCAGCTTTTAAGACCCCAGACGCCACTCACCAATGTGGGGTGCAGAGAGCTCTCTTAGCAAAACGCTAGTTGTGCCAATTGGCCTGGAATTCACCTAAGAGCATGGTTCCCCACCCCTCACCCCGGCTACTCTATCCTTGCAGTATTGAGTCAAGATGGAAGGAGTACTCAAGTTATGCTGAAGTCCACTTAATGTTGTTCTTGTTCCTAATGTGTGCTGTCACCACTTTCTCCCAACTAGATTTCTAGTAACTATCTAAACTAAGCCCTCCCCCCCTCCCTCCTTCCCCTCCCTTGCAGCTGTCAAAGAGTCTTTTCTTCTATACGCAAGTCTGTTTTTGAGATCTTACCGTAGAGGTCTCATACAGTATTTGTCCTTTTGTCACTGACTACTCTCACTCAACATAATGCCTTCCAGTTGAAACCAGGTTAGGAGATGTTTCCTGGAATCATCGTTATTCTTTATCATTGAGTAGTGCTCCATTGAGTATATGTACCACAGTTTACCTATCCATTCTTCCATTGTTGGGCATCTGGGTTGATTCCATCTTTTTGCTATCGTGGACTGTGCTGCGATAAACATTCTGGTGCATGTGTCCGTTGGTGTGAAAAGCCTTGAATCTGTGGGATATATTCCAAGTAG
Source organism: Heterohyrax brucei (assembly GCA_028571685.1). NCBI lineage: Eukaryota > Metazoa > Chordata > Mammalia > Hyracoidea > Procaviidae > Heterohyrax > Heterohyrax brucei. Next base: position 26,325,927 of record CM053152.1, read on the forward strand.
TGGAATTACTGGGTCAGATGGCATATCAATATCCATTTTTTTAAGGAAGCGCCAGATTGCCTTCCAAAGAGGCTGGACCATTTTGCAACCCCACCAACAGTGTAGGAGGGTTCCACTTTCTCCACAGCCTCTCCAGCATTTGTTGTTTTGTGTTTTCTGGATCATGGCCAATCTTGTTGGGGTGAGATGGTATCTCATTGTTGTCTTGATTTGAATTTCTTTAATAACTAAAGATCGTGAACATGTCTGCATGTCTTTTTGGCTGCCTGGATCTCCTCTTTAGTGAAGTGTCTGTCCATCTCCTTTGCCCATCGCTTAATTGGATGGTTTATCTTCTTCTTCTTGATATTTTGTAGTATCTTATAGATTATGGAGATCAGGCATCAGACTGACATAGAGTTGCCAAATATTTTTTCCCATTCTGTGGGTGTTCTTTTAATTCTATTAATAAAATCTTTGGATGAGCAAAAGTGTTTGATTCTTAATAGTTCCCATTTATCTATTTTCTCTTCTGTTGATTGAGGTTTCTTTGACAGATTTTGGAATCTGTCCTCACTGTGTATTAAAACTTCCATTGTTGTTCCTACCTTTTCTTGGATGAGCTTTATCGTTTTAGGTTTGATATTTAGGTCTTTTATCCATTTGGAGTTGGTTTTTGCATAAAGTGTAAGATATGGATCTTGATTCAGTTTATTGCAGATGGATAACCAATTTTGCCAGCACCATTTGTTGAAGAGACTGTTTTTACCCCAGTTTAATGTCTTAGGGCCTTTGTCGAATATCAACTGTTCATAGGCAGATGGTGTCATCTCTGGGGTCTCAATTCTTTTCCACTGATCGATCTGGCTGTTCTTGTACCAGTACCAGGCTGTTTTGACCACTGTGGCAGTGTAGTATGTTCTAAGGTCGGGTAATGAGAGGCCTCCCAGTGTGTTCTTCTTCTTTAGTAGTACCTTACTTATCCGGGGCTTCTTCCCTTTCCAAACAAAATTGGTGATTTGTTTCTCCATCTCATTAAAAAATGATGCTGGAACTTGTACTGGGATTGCATTATATAAATAAATTGCTTTGGGTGAAATCGACATTTTCACAATGTTAAGTCTTCCTATCCATGAGCAGGGTAGGTTTTTCCATTTATCTAAGTCTCTCTTAGTTTCTTGTAGTAAGGGCTTGTAGTTCTCTTTGTAAAGATCTGTTGTTTCTCTGGCTAGATTAATTCCTAGGTACTTTATCTTCTTGGGTGCTATCGTAAATGGTATTGATTTAATAATTTCCTCCTTAACAGTCTCGTTGATGGTATAAAGGAAACCTACTGATTTACTTATGTTTATCTTGTATCCTGAAACTTTGCTGAACTCTTCTATCAGTTTGACTAGCTTACTTATAGATTCCTTGGGGTTCTCTGCATATACAATCATATCGTCTGCGAACAGGGAGATTTTAACTTCCTCTTTGCCGATGCAGATGCCCTTTATTTCTTTGTCTTGTCGAATTGCTCTGGCTAGAACTTCTAGCACAATGTTGAATAGGAGAGGTGAGAGTGGGCATCCTTGTCTAGTTCCTGATCTCAGGGGAAAATCTTTCAGTCTCTCTCCATTCAGGATGATATGGGCAATTGGCTTTGTATAAATGGCCCTTATTGTGTTGAGGAATTTGCTGTCTATGCCCATTTTGCTAAGAGTTTTTAGCATGAATGGGTGTTGGACTTTATCAAATGCCTTTTCAGCATCAATGGACAAAATCAGGTGATCTTTGTCTTTTGTGTTATTTATGTGGTTAATCACATTAATTGTTTTCCTGATGTTGAACCAGCCTTGCTTCCCTGGTATGAATCCCACTTGGTCATGATGGATTATTTTCTTGATATGTTGTATTCTGTTGGTAAGAATTTTGTTGAATTTTTTTGCATCTAGGTTCATGAGTGATATCAGTCTGTAGTTCTCTGTCTTTGTTGGATCTTTCCATAGCTTAGGTATCAGGGTTATGCTAGCTTCATAGAATGAGTTTGGGAGTACTCCATCCCTTTCTATACTGTGAAATAGTCTCAACAGTATTGGGGATAACTCTTCTCTAAATGCTTGGTGGAATTCTGCCGTGAAGCCATCTGGGCCCGGTCAACTTTTTTCTATAATTATTTTTCTCTCAAAATTTTCTTGGACATAGGATACATTATTTTTATGTCATCCAAACTAAGTAATTAATGTCATTACTGTTGTATTTATACAATGGGGAAAGAAAATTATAGTGAAAACTTTCACAGACTGGTGAAAAACCTGAAATAAAAGACTTTAACATTAAAGAGATTCTAGAAAATACAGTATAGAAATAATAAACATAAAATTATGTAAAGACCTTAAATAAATTCTGAAGTAGATTTCAAGAATACTGCATTTTAACTGTTTATTTGAATGTTCAGGAACACATACTATTTTTTCAGACAGGTGAATTTTATTGGTAGATAAAACTTCTTCCAAATAATTAGTCTAAAAAATGAGAAATTCTAATTTTTTATGTTTTAATTGTTCACGAAAAAATCTCAGCACTCAAGTACACAAAAGGCTTTTACTACACTGAGGGCATCACTGTACACATGGTATATTACCTCAGTAAGTGCTCCATTGGAGACTGAAATCTCAATATTTGTGAGGCATAAGTTACACTTCTGAAAGGAATGTCTAATTGTTCACATAAAAGTTTGTTCCAATGAGAAATAAATCCCCAGTAGTATTGGAGAAAGTAACTAAAGCAATTTTTTCCAGAATAATCTTGTTATAAATTAGACAACTTTAATTCTCTAAATAGCATTTTAACAGAAAGACTTATAATGTAGGAAGAATTTTCAGAAAAGATGCCTTAAAAAAAAATCCTGTCCTAGATTCCCTACTTCAAATAATAGTATATTGACTGTAAATGCACTAGTCATAATATTAGTGTATATTATCATGTCTAGAATAAGAGTACTCTCTGACATTGGGCTAAGGATATGTACTGTCTCTGTGAAGTCACTTCAACAAAATTATAAATAATACATAAAATAAAATGACCTTGCTCAGCTCATGGACAAAATATCGGACAGAATCATGCAACTGCTACAATGTTAAGGTTTTTCTGATTATACAGCACATTTATGCAGGAAAATTTTAAGAAAAGAAGAAGGAAAGGAGAGAGAGAGAAACATAGGATTTACATTTCTGACCAAGTGAAGTAACATGGATGAGATTTACCTTTCTGCCTGAAACAACCAAAAAAAGAGTGAAATATATGAAATATTAGTTTGCAAGACACTGTACACCAGACAACAAAGAGCAGTATCCTCAAGAAATGCAAAACAAATGAAATGAGTCTTAAGAGAGTTTCTAGGCCGTACTACTGAGGGGGGAAACCCTGGTGGTACAGTGGTTAAAGTGCTATGACTATTAACCAAAAGGTCAGCAGTTCAAATCCACTAATCGATCCTTGGAAACTCTATGGAGCAGTTCTACTCTGTGCTATAGGGTTGCCACGAATCAGAATCAACTAAACAGCGTGGATGGGCACTGAGTGGGAGTACTGAGACAGAGCATGGGGATTTCCTGCATTGAGAAGATACAGCTTCGAGTTCAGAAAGACTAAGGCATCTAGAATTCAGAAGACAGAGTAACAAAGGGGAGACAGCTGAATAAAGAGACCTCTAAAGATATGCAGAAGGCCTTCTTTCCATATTAAGATGAGTACACAGATTAGTGCGTACATATTAAAAACTACCAAAGCAGGGAAAAGAACTTAAAAAAGTACAATGTCTAGAGCTCACATAAGGCTGGAAATAGTGCCTCATCCTACTATCCAGGCTGGAAAACTTCAAGATTCCAAAGCACTGGATAACGGTACTCAACAGTGTCTTTCCTCAGTAGTGAGGAATAGTTAACCCTAGATTAAGCACAACACTTGCCTTGCTAACAAATCTTAATATCAAGATCTAAGAGGATTAACCTATTTCCAAGTAATTTAACTGTACTTGGAGTAGAGTTTAAGAACATTTATATAAATATAACAATACTTCTTATTTAAAAAGATAAAATTCACAATGTCTTATGTCCAGTAAAAACTTATAGACGTGCAAAGAAGCAGGAAAACATGAACCACAATGGGGATATATAAGCCAGTGGAGTGAGACTGATTAAAAACAGACAAAGATGTTAGAATTAGCAGGTAAGGATAATTAAAATAATTCTTATAACTGTACTCCATATGCTCAAAAAGTTAGACAGTGAAAATTAAAAAAAAAAAATTCAAATAAGACTTACAGAGATTAAAACTATACTCTATGAGAATAAAAATACACAGGAGGGAATTGTTAATGAAGAAGTAAATCTGTCCCTATTTGTGAATGAGATGATACCATACGTAGAAAACCCAAAAGACTCTGTGAGACAAATTTGGAACTAATAGAATGATTCAGCAGAATAGCACAATACAAGATCAATATACAACAATCAGTTGCATTCCTATACACCAATAAAGAGTACAATAAAAGGAAATCAGGAAAACTGCATCATTTACAACAGCTCTTACAAAAACAAAATATTTTGGAACAAATCTAACCGGAGACGGAAAAGACCTATACAAAGAAGACTATAAAACATTACTGAAAGAAACTACAAGAGATCTACATAAACAGAAAAACATGCAATGCTCATGGACTGGTAGATTCAACATTGTGAAAATGACGGTTCTACCTAAAGCAATTTACAAATACAATGGAATCCTGACCCAAATAACAATGACATTCTCTAATGAGGAAGGACAACTAATCATTAACTTTATGTGGAAAGGGAAGCCCTGGATAAGAAAAGTACTATTGAAGAAGAATGAAGTAGGAGTTGTACTTCCTGACCTCAGAGCCTACTGTAAAGCTATAGTACTTGTCTTAGTTATTTAGTACTGTTCTAACAGAAACACTAAAAGTGGATGGCTTTAACAAAAAGAGTTCATTTTCTCACAGTCTAGTAAGCTACAAGTCCTAATTCAGGGCATCAGATCTGGTGAAGGTTTTCTCTCACTGTTGGCTCTGGAGGAAGACCCCTGTCATCAGTCTTTCTCTGGTCTGGGGGTGTCCAAGAGATGTGCTCTACTCCCAGCACTGCTTTTATGGTGGCATGAGGTTCTTGTGCCTCTCTGCTCACGCCTCTCTTTTGTATCTTAAAAGAAATTGGTTTAAGACACTATCCAATCCTGTAGACCTCATCAGTATAACTGCTGCTGATCCATCTTATTAAATCATAATGATAGAATTTATAACACATAAGAAAATCCCATCAGATGACAAAATAGTAGTTGTTGTTGTTAGGTGCCATCAAGTTGGTTCTGACTCATTGTGACCCTATGGAAAACAGAATGAAACACTGCCCAGTCTTGTGCCATGTCCACAAGTTGTTTTTATGTTTAAGTTCATTGTTGCGGCCACTGTGTCGATCCATCTTGTTGAGGGTCTCCCTCTTTTTCACTGTCCTTCCACTCTACCAAGCATGATGTCCTTCTCCAGGGACTGATTTTTCCTGACAGCAGTTCCAAAGTATGTAAGAAGCAGTCTTGCCACCTGTTATGGATTGAGTTGTGTCCCCCCAAAAATGTATGTGTTGATTTGAGGAATTCCAATATGGCGCTCTTCCTCCCATGTGTTGTGAATCCTGCCTCTGTGATATTGATGATGGAGAATGGTTTACAGTTGTGTAAGTTAGGCAGGACTCAAGCTTGTGGAATATAAGGGAGAGAAGTGAGTTGAGGAAGTGGGGAACCTCATACCACCAAGAGAGAAGCTCTGAGAGCAGAGCACATCCTTTGGACCCGAGGTTCCTGTGCCGAGATGCTCTCATTGGATTTGGACTCAGCCTACCAGACTGTGATGATTTCTCATTCTGAATGGACTTACAATTTATGGATGGATTTGTGGCTTACTGGACTGTGTCAATAAAGCTTCTCCTCATGAAAACTTCCACTCGTGGTATTTTCTGTTACAGCAGTATCTGGTGACTAAGACACCACCTTTGCTTCCAAGGAGAACTTTGGTTGTACTTCTTCCAGAACAGATCTGTTTCTTCTTTTGACGGTCCACTGTACACTCAACATTTGTCTCCAGCACCACAATTCAAAGGCATCATTTCTTCTTCTGCCTTCTTTGTTCTTAGTCCAGCTTTTGCATGCATATGATGTGACTGAAAATACCATGGCTTGGATCAGGTGCGTTTTAGTCTTCTAGGTGACATCCTTACACTTGAATACTTTGAAGAAGTCCTTTGCAGCAGATTTTCCCAGTGTAATTTGTCTTTTGATTTCTTGACTGCTGCTTCCAAGGGCATTGATTGTGGACCAAGTAAAATGAAATCTTTGACAACCTCAATCCTTTCTCCATTTATGGCAATGTTGCTTACTGGTCCAGTTGTGAGGATTTTTGTTTTCCTGATATTGAGGTGCAATCCATACTGAAGGCTGTGGTCCTTGATCTTCATCAGTAATTGCCTCAAATCTTTTTCATTTCCAGCAAGTAAGGTGGTGTTGTCTGCATAATGCATGTTGTTAATGAGTCATCCTCCAATCCTGATGCCTCATTTTTCTTTGTATAATCCGGCTTCTTAGATTATTTATTCAGCATACAGATTAAAAAGGTACAGTGAAAGGATACAACCCTGACACACACCTTTCCTGACTTTAAACCATGCAGTGTTCCCTTGTTCTGTTCATACAACTGCCTCTTGATCCATACACAGATTCCTTAAGAGCACAATTAGGTGTTCTGGAATTCCCATTCTCCACAACATTAGCCACAGTGTAGTATGATCCACACAGTTGAATGCTTTTGCGTAGTTGATGAAACACAAGTAAACATCTTGCCGGTATTCTTTGCTTTCAGCCAAGATTCATCTGACATCAGTGATGATATCCCAGGTTCCATGTCCTTTTCTGAACCCAGCTTGCATTTCTGGCAGTTCCTTGTCAATATATTGTTGTAGTCGCTTTTGAATGATCTTGAGCAGAATTTTACTTGCGTGTGATATCAACAACATTTTTCGGTAATTTCCACTTTCGGTTGGATCATCTTTCTTTGCAATGGGCATAAATGTGGATCTCTTCTAGTCAGTTGGCCAGGGAGGTGCCCTCCAAATTTCTTGGCATAGATGAGTGAGTACTTCCAGTGCTGCATCTGTTTGTTGAAATATCTCAGTTGATATTCCATCAATTCCAGGAGCCTTGTTTGTTGCCAACGCCTTCAATGCAGCTTTGACTTCTTCCTTCAGTACCATTGGTTCCTGGTCATATGCTACCTCTTCAAATGGCTGAACATCAGCCAGGTCTTTCTGGTATAATGACTGTGTATTCCCTCCATCTTGTTTTGATGCTCTCTGAGTCGTTTAATAGTTTCCCTGTAGAATCCTTCATTATTGCAACTTGAAGCTTGATTTTTTTCCTCCAATTCTTTCAGCTTGAGAAATGCAGAACATGTTCTTCCCTTCTGGTTTTCCATTCCCAGCTCTTTGCACATGTCATTATAATACTGTCCTTTGTCTTTTCGAGCTGCTCTCTGAGATCTTCTGTTTAGGTCTTTTACTTTGTCATTCCTTCCTTTTGCTTTAGCTGCTTGATGTTCAAGAGCAAGTTTCAAAGTCTCCTCTGACATCCAATTTGGTCTTTTCTTTCTTTCCTTTTTTTAAAATGACCTCTGACTCTCTTCATGGATGATGTCTTTGATATCATTCCACAATTTGTCTGGTCTTTGGTCATTAGTGATCAACACATCAAATCTGTTTTTGAGATAGTCTTTAAACTCAGGAGAGATATACTCAAGGTCATACTTTGGCTCTCATGGACTTGTCCTAATTTTCTTTAGTTTCAATTTGAATTTGCATATGAGCAATTGATGATCTGTGCCACAGTCAGCACCTGGTCTTGTTCAGCTGATATGGAGCTTTTGCATCATCCTTTTCCACAGATGTAGTCAATTTAATTCATGCATATGCCATCTGGTGAGGTCCATGTATACAGTAACAATCACAAAATTCTGGGAATCATGGTCCAGTCAAATTGTTATACATATTTTAGGGGGGACACAATTCAATCCATGACAGAAGTCAAAACAGCCTGGTATGTATAATGACATATACATTAACCAATTAAACAGAATTAAGAACCTAGATGTAAATCCATCCAGCTATGGTCACCTGATAGTCAACAAGGCCCAAGTTCCATCAAATGAGGAAAAGAGAGTCTAAGAAATAATTCTGGTAAAACTGGCCATCCCTTTGGAGGAAAATGAAACAGGACACATACACCACGTCATACGTAAAAACTTATTCATAATGGATCAAACACCTAAATATAAAACTAAAAACTCTAAAGGTCATGGAAGAAAAGGTAGAATCAATGCTAGAGCTCTAATAAATGGTACTAACAGGATTCAAACCATACTTAACGACACACAAACTCCAGAAGATAAGTAGATAACTGGTATCTTCTAAAAATTAAATACTTATGCTCATCAAAAGACTTTGCCAAAAAAAATAAAAAGAGAACCTGCAGACTTGGGGGCGGGGGGGGAATAGAAGCTATTTTATAAATCTGACAAAGCTCTATTTTCTAAAATCTACAGGAAAACCCAACACCTCTACAACAAAAGGGCAAGGGAAATAAACAGACACCTAACCAAAGAAGCCATTCAAGTGGCTAACGGACATGAGAAGTAGTGCTTGCAATCACTAGCCATCAGAGAAATTTAATCATAACCACAGTGAGATATCATCTCACCCTGGGATTACTGACTTGAATCAAAAACCAGGAAATAAGAAATGTTGGAGAGACTGTGGAGAGACTGGAACTCTTAGGCTTGCACTGTTGGGGAGGATGCAAAATGGTACTGTTCTTTTGGAAAACAATATGGCACATCTTTAGAAAACTACAGATAAAAACATCATATGATCCAGCAGTCTCACTCCTAAGAATATATCCTGGAGAAATAAGAGTATTCACACCAATAGAAATGTTCTTTGCAGCACTGTTCACAAGAGCAAAATTATAGTAACAACCTGGATGCCCATCAGCAGAACAATGGAGAAACAAATTATGGTACATACTCACAATGGCCTATTATACAACAAAGAACAGTGATGAATCTGAGAACCATCTTATAGCATGGCTGAATCTGGAGGGCATCATGCTAAGTACAATAAGTCAATCACAAAAGGAAAAATATTATTATATGAGACTACCACTGTAAAAGCTCATGGAGAATGTTTACAGATAAATAGAATCCATCTTTGGCAGTTATGAGGAAAAGGAGGGGTGGGGTTGGAAAAATGCTAAAGAGACAATAGATAAGTGGTAACTTTGCTGAAGGGTAAGACAGTACACAATATGAGGAAACCAGGACAACTTGCCCATGGCAAGGTAAAGGAAGCTCCATAATCGCATCCAAACTCTCTGAGGTCCCAAATTACAGAACTGAGAGCTGCGGGGCCTGTGGTCTCAGGGAATATCTAGCTCAATTGGTTTAGCATAGAGAAAATGCTCAGTACTTTGGTTAGTAGGTCTGGGGTCTTAAAAGCCCATGAGTGCGTACCTAAGATACTCCACTTGTGTCACCCCTTTAGGCGCAAGGGAGAATGAAGAAACAAAACCAAAAACAAAAGCGAAAGATTAGTCCAGCCATCACTGCTACCACCAGACAGAGTCTAGTAAAACTAGACAGTGGCTGGCTACCACCAGTAACTGCTCTGACAGGGATCGCAGCAGTGGGTCCTGGAGAAAATGGAGAACAAAACTGTAACACACAAAAAGACTTGCTGGCCTGACCGAGACTGGAGAAGCCCTGAGATTACAGCCCTGGACACACATTTAGCCAGGTAATGAAGTTACTTCTTGGATACATAATTTAGCAAAAGATTACACAGGCCTTTAGAAAGAGAGAGAGAGAGAGAGAGAGAGAGAGACTAAAGGGGTACCGCAGCCGAGTAGCAAGGACTAGAAGGCTGGAGAGGACAAGAAATCTGGTACCAGGGACCTCAAGTTTGAGGAGGAAGATTGTTTACATGTTTTGAGGTTGTTAACCAATGTCATAAAATAATAGGTGTGCTTATTGCTTAATGAGAGGCTAGTTTGTTTTATAAACCTTCATTTAAAGTACAATACAACATAAAAGAAAGAAAAGTACATTGAATGGTCTTAATGTCAGATTAGACTTGAAGAAAAAGTTAGTGAACTTGAGGAACATTCCAAAATGAAGCATACAAAGAAAACGGAATTTTGAAGAAATGAACAGAGGATCAGCAAACTATGAGACACCTTCTGGCAGACTAATATATGTAGATAATTGAAGCATCTGAAGAAGAAAAGGGAGTGAAACAAAAAACGTTTGAAAGAATTCTGGCCAAATTTTTCCAAATTTGATGAGAACTATAAACCTATAAATGCAAGAAGTTCACAGAATGCCACATATAAGAAACAAGCAAAATGTTTTTAAAAACCAAGGCATACGATAGCTAAATATCTCAAAATCAGTAAGATAAAATTTCAAAAGCATCAGAGAAAGATGATTCATTGCATGTAAAGGCAGAAATATAAAGATTAGAACAGAGTTTTCATCAAAACAAGGCAAGCAAGCAGATGGTAGAGCAATATGTTTAAAGTTCTGTAAGAAGAAAATGGTCAAATTAGAATTTTATGTCCTTTGCCATGAGATCATAGTAACTGAATGGTACTCACCTATCATTACTACATTCTCCTGGAGAACTGTAATCAAAAGGAGGAAAATTCTGTAGAGAATTTCAAATTTTCATTTCCACATTTCTGGAGACATGGAGGCTGGATGAGGCCTGAAAATATTGCCCTGTTATAGCTTTTAATCCTTAAATCAAAAATATTTCCTGAAAGTTTCTTGAAACCAATAGTTGAGCTTAATTAGTAAAGATTATCTGCTTTGAGCATTATGCACTTTTAAGAATGATCTACATGGGATCAATCTGACAACAAAACCCACTGCTGTCGAGTTAATTCTGACTCATAGTAACCCTAATAGGTCAGAGTAGAACTGTCCAACAGAGTTTCCAAGGAGTGCTTGGCGGATTTGAACTGCCGACCTTTTGGTTAGGTGCCATAGCACTTAAGCATGATGCCACCAGGTTTCCAAATTGACAACAGCAACTCTAAAGATTAGATACAAAACTTAGGGGGCAATGAGTTTACGTTAATGGGTAAAAAAAATTGGGAAAAAGAAAGTGAAAATGGTTTTGCAATTTTAAGAATGTAATCAATGTCACTGAATTGTACATGTAGGAACTGATGAATTGGCGTAAGTTCTGCTGTGTATATTCTAAATAACAACGAAAAATAAAGGAATTTTTAAAAGAAAAGATAAAATCAAGAAGAAATGAAGATTTTTCCAGATACAGAAAATCTAAAAGAATCTGTCACCGGTCAACCCATTCGACAAGAAATGTTCAGGAAAATCCTTCATGCAGAAGGAAAATGACAACTGATAGTTGTCAACCAAAAAAAAAAAAAAAAAATGGAAGCACACCAGAAATTGTACCTGCCTAGGGAAATACATAATGTATTTTTTCTTACTATTGAAATATCTTTAAAAGTTTTTTTCAATAATATACTATGTAGTTTATAAAATATTTAAAAAGTAAAATCAGTGACAAAAATAACATGAAAATTAAAGGAGAGAAATAGAAGTGTACTACTGAGGGATCTGTTTCATGGAAACTGGTATATTTTTAAAGGTAGACAGTGATATAAGCTAATGATTTACATTAATCCCTGCCCAGAAACCACTAAAATAATGAAACAAAAAGATATAGTTAACAACCCAACAAAGAAGAGTATTGTAATTATACTTAATTAATATTAAAGAAGCCAGAAAAATGGGAACAAAGAACTAGGATAGAACAAATTAAAGCTAATAGCATGTGATAGATTTTAATAATTCTAGGTTAATGGTTTAAATACCTCAATTAAAGGCAGAGAATGACAGACTGGGTAACAACACTGTTTAATAGATATGTAATGTACAGAAACATATCTAAAGGCCAAGAAACAAATACATTAAAAAGAAAGAAATTGGAAATGTTGATATAATGCTAACATTAATCAAAAGAAAGTTCAAGTGGCTACATTAGCATCAGACTAAGTCAATTTCAGAGCAAAGACATTAGAGGGAATAAAGGGGATCATTTAATAATAAATGATAAAGAAGTCAATGATGGGCACACTAACCAGCAACCATGGTTTGTACCAGTTTGCAGTAATCAAGGTACATAAGACTTAAATAACTGATTAAACAGTAAACAGATTAACTAGTCAGCATGGCAGTAGGCACAGCATATATTGGTTTGCAGTAAGCAAGGTAGGCCTGTACTTAATTGTGAGCTCTTATTAATGGGTAAGTAATCACAATTAAGACTACGCCTATTTTACTTATTGGGTAATGTGTCCCTAAGTAAGTCCATCAAACCAAAAACCAAACCTATTCTGGTTGAGTTGTATTGACTCAACAGTAACCCTAGAGAACAGAGTAGAACTGCTCTATAGAGTTTTAAACACTGTAAATCTTAATGGAAGCAGACTACTGCATCTTTCTCCCATAGAGAGGCTGGTAGGTTTGAATTGCCTACCTTTGAGTTAGCAGCTGAGTGCTTAACGACTGTGCTACCAGGGCTCTCTAATCTATCAAGAGAGCATAACAGTTATAAATGTCTATATGCTTAATTACCGAGACTTGAAATAGACGCACAAGAAAAAGTAGCCAAGCCAAGTGCCGTCGAGTCGGATTAGAAAAATGTACAATTATAATCTAAGATTTGAGTATACCTGTGCATAATTGAGGAGAACTAGTAGTACAGAGGTTAGGAGCTTGGCTACTATCCAGTATGTCAGCAGTTTGAAGCCACCGGCCACCCCTTGTTAATCCTATGGGGTATTTCTACTCTGTTATATAGAGAGTTGACTTGATAGCAACAGGTTGCTCCTTCCTTTCTTTGCCAATACTTGATAGAATATACAGATAGAAAATCCATATGGAAATATAAGCCTTAAGAAATACTGTCAGTCAGTTTAACCTATTTGACGTTGATAGAACATTCCACCAAAAATAAACAAACAAACAAAAACCCAGCACAATCCCCATTCTTTTAATATACACACAGAATGTTTGCAAATGTAGACCATATTCTGGGCAATAAAATAAGTTTCAATAAGTTTAAAAGGTTTTAAGTTATGCACAGTATATTCCTTGTCCAAAATTGAGTTAAATTAGAAGGAACCCTATTGTCATCTAATTGACTTCAACTCTTAGAGATCTTATAGAACAGAGTAAAACTGCCCCCATGGGATTCCCAAGACAGCACCTGGTGGATCTGAACTGCTTCTTTTTTGGTTAGCGCTTATTGCTCTTAACCACTATGCCACAAAAACTCCTGGGAAGATATCTGGAAAATCTACAAATTCCTGGAAAAATAACCAATTGACAAAGAAAAAATCAAAAGCAATCTTAAAAATATTGGCATTATATGAAAATAACATCACAACATAAAAATTTGTGGGATACCACTAAAAAACTATGTTGTTTTTGTTAAGTACTATCCAGCTAGTTCCAACTCAGAGAGACCCTATGCACAACAGAAAAAAAACTGCCCAGTTTTGTGTCATGCCCACAAACATTTTTATGCTGAAGCCATCATTTCAGCCACTGTATCAATCAATCTTGTTGAGGGTCTTTGTCTTTTTCACTGACCCTCCACTTTACCAAGCATGATGTCCTTCACCAGGGACTGATCCTTCCTGACAACATGACCAAAGTATGTGAGACACAGTCTCACCATCTTTTCTTCTGGGGAGCACTCATGTCACACTTCTTCCAAAACAGATCTGTTTGTTCTTTTGACAGTCCATGGTACATTCAATTTTCTTTTCCAACACCACAATTCAAAGGCATCAAATCTTCTTCTGTCTTCCTTATTCATTTTCCAGTTTTCACATGCATGTTATGTGACTGAAAATACCATGGCTTGGGTCAGGTGCACCTTAGTCTTCAAGGTGACATCTTTAACTTTCAGTACTTGAAAGAGGTCACTTGCAGCAAATTTTCCCAATGCAGTGCATCTTTTGATTTCTTGACTGCTGCTTCTACAGGCACTGATTGTAAAACCAAGTAAAATGAAATCCTTGACAACCTCAATTCTGTCTCCATTTGTCATGATGTTGCTTACTGGTCCACTTGTGACGAATTTTGTTTTCTTGACATTGAGGTGCAATCCAACCAAAGGCTGTGGTCTTTGATTTTCATCAGTAAGTGTTTAATGTCCTTTTCACTTCCAGCAAGCAAGGTTGTGTCATCTGTATAACATAGGTAGTTAATGAGACTTCCTCCAATCTTGATGTTTCGTCCTTCTTCGTATAGTCCAGCTTCTCAGATTATTTGTTTGGCATACTGGAAAGGTATGGTGAAAGGACGCATACCTGATGCACATCTTTTCTGATTTTAAACCGTGTAGGGTCCCCTTGTTCTGACTGCACAACTGCCAGTTGATCCATATACAGATTCCCCATGAACACAATTTAAGTGTTCTGGAATTCCCGTTCTCCACAATGTTAGCCATAATTTATTATGATCCACACAGTCAAATGCCTTTGCACAGTCCATGAAACACAGGTAAGCATCTTCCTAGTATTCCCTACTTGCAGCCAAGATCCATCTGACATCAGCAATAATATCCTTGGTTCCATGTCCTCTGCTGAATCTAGCTTGAATTTCTTGCAGATCCTTGTCAATGTACTGTTGCAGTCACTTTTGAATGATCTTTAGCAAAGTTTTACTTGCATGTGATAGTAACTATATTGTTTCATAATTTCTGCATTTGGTTGGATCACCTTCCTTGGGAATAGGCACAAATACAGATTTTTTTCCAGTCAGTTGGCTAGGTAGCTAACTATAGGGAAATTATAACACTAAATTCTTGTATCAAAATAGAAAAACACCTCAACTCTATACCTCAGGTTCTACTTTAAGAAATAGAAAAGGATGCGCTAATTAAATCCAAAGTAATAGAAGAGTTTTTAAATCTTCCAGAAAGATAACTCTAGGCCCATATGGCTTAACTAGTGGTTTCTACCAAATATTTAAGGCAGAAGTAATGCAAATTTTAAACAAAAATTTTGAGAAAATTGAAGAAAAATTATTTTCCAACTTGTTCATTTAGATTATATATATGATAACAATTCAAGCAACCACAAGAGAAGAGATGATACACTGATATCTCTCATGAGCATGGTTGCAAAAATTCTAAAGAAAAGCTTGGCAAATTGAATCCAATGTATGTAAATGACAGTATATCGTTACCAAGTAGGTTTATACAAAGAATTCAAAGTTGGTTTAACATTGAAAATCAAAGTGAGTCGCTTTATTAACAAAGTTAAAAAAATACATTAACTCATTTCTAATTAAAAAGTCTTATAAAACTAGGTATAGAAGTGAATTTCTGAGGCAGAAGAGCCTCTGCATCACGTTTAATTGTCAAAAATGAAATGTTCTCCCCTTAAAATTACTAGAAAGACCATGATGTTTACTCTGACCACTTCTATTAAACACTTTAATGAAAGTTCTAGAAATTCAATCAGGCAAGAAAAATAAACAAAAAAAGCATTCACATTAGAAAGATTTATAACTATTTTTATTCTTAGAGGACATAATGAGCTGTATACAAAAAATGCTACTAAAATAACTGCATAGCAAGGTTAAAAGGTACAGGATCAATATAGAGAAATCAACTGTGTTTCTACACACTAGAAGTAATTAGAAAACGAAACTAACAAAATATGATTTACAAGAATATTAAAAATCAGTGAAATACTTCATGACTGAGCTGACCAAAGATGTGAAAGATCTATGTTCTGCACACCAAAAATCATGAAACCGTCATGAGAAAAATTAAAGAAGATCTAAATAAATGGGTATATACTCTGTGTTCTGGCTTGTTGTTGCTATATGCTGTAAAGTTGATTCTGATTCATAGAGACCCTGTAGGAAAGAGTCTAAGTGTCCTATAGGGTTTCATAGGCCTGTAAACTTTACTGCAGCAGATTGCCAGGTCTGGTTTTTTATGGAGCTGCTGATGGGTTGACGTCATCACCATTTCAGTGAGCATTACACCATTAATCCTTTCCACTAGGCAAGAGGCTTGAGAATAATAAGGACAATGAAGTCTTCGAAAAATAGGGAAGAAGTTATATATTTCCTGGATTATTTGCCCAGTAAAATTGGTGCCTCAGATACTCCAAATGATCTTTGGAATTTCCTGAGGGGATATAGTGTTCTTAAGGAGTTTCTTTGCCACAGAAGAGGAAGTAGCTCCATGACCAGGGAAAGCTTCTACTCAAAAAATCTACAAGTCATTACTAGTACAAACTTGTAAGCACTTGAGAAGGGGAGATGGACAAAATCAATCCATTCAGGAGCTCTTCCTGATGGCTGGGAAAATCTCCTAGGTGGAGTTTCATAAGATTTAACTAAGTTAAATAGAGAGTATGTAAAACATGGGAAAACTATTTGTCCGGCAACTTCATAAAATGTTCCCACCAACATTTCATTTAACTTATTTCTTCCCAAATGTATATTCATGTCCAATGAGTAGGTATGTTTTTATTCTCTAATTTTATCTGTAGGGGTTAATTGGGGATGTTTAAAAAATGGTTCCGAAATTTATTTTTTGGTTAAATTTTGGTGTACAACACTTTACAGGTGCCACACATACGGGAGTCATAAATTTTCTGTGATCAGCACCTACTCCCTCTTTTTCACCATGATCATGAACGGAATGATCGTGGTCTTGAATAAGACTAGCATTTTTAAGGAGTGATGGGGAAGCAGCCTGATTAGCTGCACTATCAGCTAAGTAGCTTAATTTTCTGTTCATGGAATCCCTTCGGATTGATGGACCTTAAGTTTAATTACAGCCCCTCAAAAGAGATTCTCAGAGTTCTGACACCAAAAGGCTATTTTTCACTTGGGTCCTAGAAGTTATGAATCTGCTTTTTTTCCATAATGTGCCAAAATCATGAGTAATTAAACTAAGCCTTGAATCTGTGTAAATACTTATCAACTGTCCATAAGCCAGTTTGCAAGCTCTAGTGCATGTGGAAACTGGTGGCATGATGATTAAGCGCTGTAGCTGCTAACCCAAAAATCAACAGTTTAAATCCGCCAGGCACTTCTAGAAACTTTATGGGGCAGTTCTACTCTGTCCTACAGGATCACTATGAGTTAGAACAGACTCGGTGGCAATGGGATTAGTATTTTGGTTTAGTGAGTGCATCATTTCAGCTTGCTGATCTGTGGTGATGTCAGAAAGGGTGCCACTTTCAAGGACCTTGGTGTAAGTGGTCATGGCATATCTTCCCAGTAAAGAGAATGGGTAGGTTTAGATTTTCAATACGCTCCATCAACAAATAAGGTTAAATCAAGATTTGACAATGGGGTTCCCTGTAACTCTTGCCTAGGAGACAAAAACTACTTAGTAGGATTTAAGTACTATCACACAAGATAAAATTTTGCTCAAGATCATTCAAAAGTTGCTGTAGCAGTATGCCAGCAAGGAAGTGCCATTAAGTCCAAGCCAGATTCAGAAGATGAATGGAGACCAGAGATACTGTTGTGATGTCAGATAGATCTTGACTGAATGTGGGGAGTATCAGAAAGACATTTACCAGTGCTGTATGGACTGTATAAAAGCATTTGATTCTGTGGATTGTAGCAAATTATGCATAACGTGTGAAGAACAGGAATTTCACAATACTTAAATTGTGCTGATGTGGAACCTGTATATAGACGAAGAGGCAGTCATTTGGACAGAATAGTGAAATACTGTGTGGCTAAAAGTCTGGAAAGTTTACTTTTTCTTTTATTGTGATTAAGTGAAAGTATACAATCCAAATCAATTTTGCATGCCCACCTATCTGCAAGAGGGCTCTCTGCATCCCACATTGGTGAGTGGTGTCTGGGGTCTTAAAAGCTGCCAAGCTGCCATCTGAGAGCACAGCAAATGGCCCCAACTCAGCAGGAATGGATGCTCACCGAGGACCAAAATGACATGGGGTAAAGACAACCCAGAAGATAGAGAGACCCACATGAGTGGGTGCCTACATTAACTTGGGACCAGAAGAACCAGATGGTGCCCGGCCACCACCAGTGATAGCTGCGATGGAGCTCACTAAGTTGAGTCTCACTGGCAACACAAGAATAAAAAAGGGTGCATCCTGAGATCGCCACTAAAAGACCTCAATTGATGATCCAGTGGATTCGGGGTTCCCCTGGGAGCATGGTCCCTGGCCCTGATGCTGCCCTCACCCATAAATCATAATCAAGGTCCACTCTTCGGACACAAATGGATTGGATTTGGTGATGCAGAGTGACCATATATTGGATGCACTTTATGGTTCTGTGCATCTGTAGGATATCATCCTGCTGACCTCTGGCTGGAGGAAGGAGAATGAGTGGAGACGAGGGGAAAGGAGACTGTTGGGAGGATGAGACATGTATGGGGCAGAGAGGAAGAGTGTGCTGTCACCGGGCAGGGAGAGCAGTGGAAGCTGCATATAGGTGAGCATGTGGAATTGATTTGGATTGTATATTTTCACTTAATCATAATATAAATAAGTAAATAAATAAAAATGGAAATCCCTAAAAAAAAAGGTACTTCCATTCTGTAGTAACCATTGAGTTCCAAAATTCTTTTTAATTGTTTTTTTGTAGTAGGGACAGTATTAGCTAATACAGATTTTTAAATTTGGGAATTTACAGTGACTCCTTTTGTTGAGATTATAAGTCTCAAGTTCTTAACTGAAGATTAGGCTAACTGTAATTTTTCTTTGGAGGCAGTCATGGATTGAATTGTGGTCTGTAAAAAATCTGTAGCAGTTTGGCTGGGCCGTAATTCCTGGTATTGTGTGATGTTCCTCCATGTTGGAATTCCTGCCTCTGTGATGTTAATGCGGTGGATGGGTGCTGTGGTACTGGTAGAAAAAGATTCAATGTGTAAGTTTATTTTGTGCCTTGAAGCAGTCTATTGAGATATAAAGGAGAGGAGCTAGCAAAGACATTTGGAGACCTCACACCACCAAAAAGCAGTATCAGAAGCTGAGTGCATCCTTTGGAAAAGAGTGTGGTCCCTGCGCCTCAGAAGATTCTGGTCCATGGGAAGACTGACAACAGAGAAAGTTGTCTATTGCCAGCAGAGAAAGCCTTCCCCTGGAGCTAACACACTGAATTCGAACTTCTAGCTCACTGGCTGTAACAAATAAAATTTCTTTTTGTAAAGCCATTCACTTGTGGTAATTCTGTTAAAGCAGCATTAGATAACTAAAACAGAGGCCTTATGACCGTCTCTGTCCAAAAACAGTACTAACCAGACACTGTTGGTAAGACACGTCTATTGCAAGTTAAAACAGCCCAAGAAATTATAAATTTATTGCAACGTTTCATATCCTTTATATATTGAGAGATTTAATTAGATGAAAAGAGGAACCAGTTTTTCATTTTGTTCCTCAAGGTTTATGAAGGTTATCTGTGAAAATGGATTCGAACTAGTCTTTTAATCTCAAGGGTCAGTGTCAGATGAGTGACTTTTGCCATGCAGTGGCAAAAAGTTTCTTGCATCTTGGCTCTTGGGGAAGATTGTGAAGGGCCCAGATAACTGTGGTTACCACGGGAGGCCGGAAAATCAACGAGAGCCTCCCAGGTGCCTGTGATGTAGCTTGGGGGGCGGGTGAGCCACTGGCACTGGGCAAGAAAAGGCACCACAGAGCTAGAGTTGACTGCTGGGGGTCCAGGGCAACAGAGTGAGGGCCTGATTGCCCTCTCCTAGTGCCATGCAGCAAACACCCAGGCTGAGCACAGGAAGACCAAGTTGCCGTGGCCCCACCCTGATCTCTGTCCCTGCCCCGGGCCTCCTACTTTTTTATTTTTATTTTTATTTTTTTTGCCACTTATGGCCCATACCGAGGTACCTGAGCCATTTGTCATGCTCATATATGGGAAGTGCATAAGTGGACTCTGCAGTGTCCATATCCTCCGTGCCATCTACACAGGTGCCAGATTCAGTCACAGCCAGCTGGAAAACAGTTTTCTTGGGACTGCTCCTGCTTGTCAGGGTGGGCTCTAGGAAAAGGAGGTGCTGTTGCCTCCAGCCTTGGCCACCTCCAACACTCAGGGCTTGAGCCATTCTGTTTAACTTGCCTATCCAGCCCTTCTATGACCAAAGCAGGGAAGCTGGGGGAAGTGGCCAGGGCACAGCCTTCTTATTGCCACCTCTCAGGGCCTGTGGAATGCCACCACTGGTGGCAGCAGTTTCTACCCAGTGCACATATCAGCTTCTGGGGCAAATGCCTTAAAAGGATATGTATATCTTTGATAGACTGGTTATGATGTAGTCGTGCTAAGCACACGTGGTAAGGTATAGCCACACCACACCATCATCACAGGACAGTCTTCTCTCACGGCAGTCACTGTGTAGCCACAGCATCATTGCTAGACTCACCTTACTTTTAGGATTTTGTCTGCATGGGAAACAACTGTCGCTAGGGTGGAAACGGAATCAACTACAGAGAAGCTGTACTCAGACCTCAAGCTGGCCATTGCAGATTCTCTCAGGTACCTCAGTTTTTAAAATACCCTTACACATCTTCCAAATTAAAAATGTCACTCTTTGAAAGACAATGTTAAAAGAGTGAAAAGAAAAGCCAGACTAGGAGAACTTATTTGCAAGTCACATATCTGATAAAGGACTTATATCTAGAGCATATAAAGAAATTTTGAAACTCAATAATAAGGAAACAAACAATCCAATCAAAAAACAGAGAAAAACTTTGAATGGAAATTTCCCCAGCTAGATATACAAAAAACAAAATCAGTTGCTATCAGGTCGATTCCAGCTCATAGTGACATTATAGACAGAGTAGAACTGCCCTGGTAGGGTTTCCAAGAAGCACCTAGTGGATTTGAACTGCCGACCTTTTGGTTAGCAATCATAGCTCTTAACCACTAAGCCACAAGAAAAGATGCTGAATACCATTATTAATTGACACAATGCAAATCAAAACCACAATGAGGATACCGTTGTCACAAGGGGATGTGGAGTAACTGGATATCTTGTTGTCGTTGTTGTTAGGTGCTGTCAAGTCAGTTCTGACTCATAAAGATCCTGTAAACAGCAGAACAAAACACTGCCCGGTCTTGCACCATGTCCACAATTGTTTTTATGCTTAAGCCTGTTGTTGCTCCCACTGTGTCAATCCATGTTATCAAGGGTCTTCCTCTTTTTCACTGACCCTCCACTCTACCAAGCGTGATGTCCTTCTCCAGGGACTGATCTTTCCTGACAACACGTCCAAGGTATGTAAGAAGCAGTCTTGCCATCTTTGCTTCCAAGGAGCACTCTGGTGGGCCTTCTTGCAGAACAGAACTGTTTGTTCTTTGGCAGTCCATGGTACAGTCAACATTCTTCTCCATCACCACAATTCAGTTCTCCTTCTGTCTTCTTTGTTCATGGTTCGGTTTTCACATGCATACGATGTGACTGGAAATACCATGGCTTGGTCATGCACATTTTAGTCTTCAAGGTGATGTCCTTACTTTTGAACTCTTTAAAGCGATCCTTTGCAGCAGATTGTGTCTGGATATCTTATGTACTGTTATTGGGAATGTAAAATGGTACAAGCATTTTAGAAAACACCTTGGCAGTTTCATAGGGTTGAATGTTCACCTACCACATGATCCAGCCATTCCACTACTAGGTATTTACCCAAGAAAAATGAAAGCATGCATATATACAAAGACTTGCACACAAACATTCATAGCAGATTTGTTTGTAACCACTAAAAACCGGATTGAACACTCATAAAATATGAATGGATAAACACACTGTAATACATCCACATCTCGGAATACTACCACGCCCTGTAAAGGAATGAACATGTTATTACAACATGGCTGTATCTCAAAGTAATTATATTGAGACTCCCTCCTCCAAAAAACAGTACATACCATATAATTCCATTTTTGTAAAGCTCTAGAAAACACAAGTTTATAGTGTCATAAAGCAGGTGAATGGTTTTCTGGGGCTGAGGGCACAGGGGGATGGTAATTAAGAATGGGTTGAAAAAGGAGCTGACAAGGGGAAACAAAGAAATTTTGGCAATCCTGAATACACTGGTTATTGTGGTCTTGGTGGTGTTTCACAGGAGTAAGTATATGAGAAAAAGTGTCAAATTTGAATATGTACAGCTTTGGTAGTTCAATTATAACTTAATAAAAATGTTACAAGTTAAAAATGATTTTAAAAAGAAACAGAAAAGCAAAGAATTTGAACTATGGATCAATGATTTTATTCCATTTCTCAGGATAACAAGTTCTCTTCATATGAACCAAACACCAGACAAAAACTTGACCAAATAAATTTGACCAAATAGAGCCAAGCCAGCCAAGTGCCGTCGAGTCGGATCGACCAAATAGAAGACATACTCTTTTTAAGTCATCTGCACTAATTAGCTCAAGATTCTATTACTGTCCAAGAGGCCTGGTGGTGCAGAGGCTAAGAGCTTGGCTGCTAACGAAAAGGTCGGTAGTTAAAATCCACCAACTGCTCCTTGGAAACACTATGGGGCATTCTTCTCTGTCCTATAGTGTCACTATCAGTAAGAATCACTTTGACAGTACGGAGTGTTACTCTTGCGTCTCAAACCAGGACCAAGTTCGTGGGTCCCTTTGGCTGCACCTCCCATGGCATACTTCATGGGGAGAGTGGTCCTGCTGCTATTGGCTGAAGAGAGAGTGGGCAGGCAATAAGATGAGAGAGTCCCAGCTGTCCAGAGGTAGATGGCAGCTTCTGCTTTCCACAGGTAAATGCTTCACAGTAGGAAAGATGCTCTCATGATGAGACAGTCTGGGTGGAACTGAGATCACTGAAGAAGGCCATTTATTTATAATATAGGGAATGGAAAATTAGGCCATTGTATTTCTGCACAGGGGAAGAATTCATAAAAAGTCACACAGAATTATTCTTATATAACTGACAATGACATCGTTGTAAGGTGAAAACAGAGCTTTATTTGTCTTACTTAAAATGATATATAGAGCACTTGTCTGTTTATTCCACTGCAAACAGCTTCTGCAAAAACAGCCGTAAATCCCTGGGGGTTTCTTCTGATAGTTATAAGTTACTTGAGAAAAATCTCTCAAGCAAGTGGCTGCCTTGCAGATATCCATTATTCTCAATTCAAGGGCCTTTTCCTTGTTGTTTGTTTGTTTGTGTTGAGTGTGTATTTTTTCCCAAAATTACGTTACATGCAGTATTGCTTTTACAAATGTAAAATGTGTCACAACATTGCTACTTTTCAAATAGGTGAGTATATTATACCTGAATCAAAGCACACAGAGGAAAACCTTCAATAAATAGACTTCATAATCAAATCTGGTTCAGGTTAAAGTGAAGTTAGTTTGATGAATTCCGGCTGGGGCCCCACTAAATAACAGGCTCTGTAATTAAGCTGCTTTAGCTCAGCCTCCCTGGAAGCTTATGGGTAGCTCAAAGGTTCCAGGGTGACAAACAGGAGGCAACCTTCAGAAATGAAGAGACAGCTTGCCCACCCACATGCTAGTTCCTCCTTGGCCCTTAGCTTATTCCTCCTTGAGCTGAGTCAGGGGTGGCCACTGTTCTCCAATACAGGCCCAAATGTCCACGGCATTGACTTGCAAAGCCCAGGTTTGGGAATGAAAATCACAAATGCTGAAGCTATGCATCCTCTTATCTGTGAAGAAATCTGGAACCTATCATTTTTGGTTTCCCTACACATATAGACACACAAATAGACACATGTGCGTAGCCACACGTACGTGTATTCTCAAAGGAAAGCACTGTGGCAGAAACTGGAGGCAACACTTTGCAGAATGAAATTCTGCATTGAAATTTTAGCTCAGTCACTTTTTTAGCCTGTGACCTGTAGTTTAGGACAGAAACAATTTTTGAACAATTACAATATGCTAGATACATTGGACCCTGGGGACTCAAAGATAAATATGACCAGTCACTGTCACAGAAGCTCACTATACAGGACAGAAAACACTGAAGACAATTTTATCATGTGAAATGCTCACCTAGAAATAAGTATATTATGTGATCACAGAGGAACAGGAGATTCAGATTCAACCTCTTGAGGAAAACTAAATGAAATTTTAGAGAATGAGGAAGTTAACATTTCTGAGACTCATTTTTCTTTTCTATTAAATGTAGTTTATAATATATGCATTTATAGTATTGATACAAGAAATAAAGAAAGTAATTGAGAGGAAGTTCCTAGTAAGAAATTTTGGTTCCTGCCCTATGGCCCTCTTCCCCATCTTCTGTCCATTGCATTAGAAGAATAAATCCAAACAGCCTTTTGCCAGAAGTATAATAATCATGAGGAACCACGTGTCTTAGAAGGATGGCAAGGACTACGTGCCATTGGTTAAAATAAGGATTCCTCATTTTTCTTTACAGTAATAAATTAACACATAATACAGAAAAAGAATCAACAAATATTTTGCCCCTTATTCCAAATTATGTTGAACTTTCTTCCTTTCTTCTTCACCATACTTACACTGAAGGGAAACACATTCCTTCTATCTTGAGAGGCGGCTCTGGTGTCCCTGTTATTCAGTGCATATGCACTCACAAGAAAGGCAATGCCTAGTCCAGCCGATAAAGAGACGAGACAAACTGCTAGGTATTCCTTTCAGGGAAGACTCAGTGTCCACCTTTAAGGGGTATGATTGGATGACAACATCCTGCTGTAGAGTTCTTCAGATCCAGTGTTAGGATTAGAGTATGACTCACATTCCAAGAGTCACATTCTTCTCAGGGTGGCCTCCAGCCAGTAGTGTGCTGAAGCTCGCTTATACGAGCTGGCCGGAGAGCTCATAGTAGCCACATGTCTTCTCAACTCTGCAACCGCTGATATCATGTTGGTAGCTTCAAGTCAGCCATGGTGTAAATATTTACACCACAGTAGATACCAGGGCTTTCTGTCCACTGGAGAGCTATTAATAAATACTATTGCCCCCAGTCAAAGACTGAGCAAAGAAATGGTACAAGAACCTTGCCATTTCTGCCCCAAATGGGACTCCTCTAACAAGTCATTCTTGCTTGGGAATTGCCTGCTGAGACTGTAAAGACTATCTGATGCATTCCTCCCACCTAGTGCTGCTTCCTCTCATTTTCCATCCGCAGGTGTTACTTCCTAATAAACTTTGGCATTCTTAATGATACCTTAGCATCTTCTTTCTGGAGAATTCAACCTGGGGCAGGTAGTACCAAAAATCATCTGAAATAGAAGGTAGCAACATGGGATTCTGAGACTGGGTACTCACCTCCCAGCTGATCCTGAAAACGCCTCTTCAGTGAGAGGTAACGTATTTACACCAAGGCCAGCGTGATGGGCAGGAGTGCTGGCCCAGAGTTTTACAGATGGTTAGTAGAATAAGGCATCACTAGGGTCGCCATGAGTCGGATCCGACTCGACAGCACTTGGCTTGGCTTCACTAGACACAAAGTAGATGGGCATTCCACAATGTAATAGTCACATTTTGACATACACTTAATCCAAACTGTATTTGCTTAAATTCACTTACTTCCTAAAAAATGTAATTGTAACCCCCAAATCGCAACATAGAGTAATGCTTTTGCAGTCATTCACTAATATGTACCTGCACAAAGAGTGTAAAAATTTACGTTGCCTAGTATGTCCACTCTCAGCTGAGGTCTAAATAAGGTTAACTTAGTGAGGACTTCAAAGAACAGAAAAAAAAAATTGTTGCCATCAAGTCAATTCTGACTCATGGCAACCCCTGAGTTACAGAGTAGAACAATACGCCATGGAGGCTTGTAGGCTATCGCCTTTCCCAGAAGAAGCCTTTCTTTCATGGAGCTATGAGGTAGGTTCCAACTGTCAACCTTTGGGTTAGTGGCTAACTGCAAACCATTTGTGTCACACAGAAACCTTCATAGGATGTAACTTCCATGAATAATGAGAACCCAAAATATAAATAAGTGTTTTCTGACATATCGGAAAAAAAAAAGACAAAAATGAATGAGCAGGAGTCTGAAAGTGGTTGCCCAAATTAAAGGTCAAGAGAGTGACGATACCCAGTTTCTGAATCAGAGCCAATATTCAAACGTGGAACCCACTGAGTGGAGATGTGGCTGAGTCTCTAGGAGGAAGGATACTGCCCCACCACAGGAAGTGCATACTGTAGTGATTGCCCCAGTCCTCCCTCCAAGGAACACATAGCCATACATGCAGGCCCATGGAGTGGGCTTGAAGTGTGACAGCACTAACATTATAGGTTAATGCCAGCAGAAAACTTCCTTCATCCAAGAGGCACTGAGCAACCACATAGAATAATCTGGACAACTGATATTAGTTGGTTTTAATCAGTGGCCACCCTAGCGCAGGCAAACTCTTCTGATGAGGCATCTTTTCTCTGGAGCTCCCCTTTGGGCTTTAGTCCTAGGCTAATTCATCTCTTACTCCATCCTGTCCTCTGCCCTTTTCCTTTTACAAGTGTTACTCCCCATTAAACTTTTACCATCCTTGGAGAATGCAACCCAGGACAGGGAGAGGCAGAGCCAAACAATCCGACAGGCACCACAGAAGTGCCCTCCTGGAGTCCTATGTGATAAAGAAGAACACTTCAGAGGTGCTTTCTATCTAGGTATGGCCCCTCAGAGAGGAATGTGCAAGGTGTCCCTGCCTCCAACCTATGGGTTGAGATTCAGCAGCTCTGGTGATGGATCTCCCAGCCTACTGCCCAGATTCTGCTGAGCTTGAAATCACTTTTCCTGATCCCTTCCTGCCTCTATTTCCAACCTCCTTTTTCTCCTGGTTTCTTCTGTTCCTGATTCATTAGTTTCTAAGTCACTTAGTGTTGAGATGGTGCTGTCTACTGAGTGATGACCTGCCCTACCTCCCCACAACCCAGCCCTGACCCGTGTGCCTGATACAACCTCACTACCTTCTAGTTTCTTCCTTCCTATTCTTTGAATCGAAGTGTCTGGCTCCTACTTTCCACCTATGACCTTATGCTATCCAGATACTGTGACAAACCAAGCTCCCAGTTAGGCATCTCCCAGCCCAACGCATTCTAATAACTATTAAATTATCGCTCTGACTTTGACTGCCAGACCTAGGGAAGAAGGAAGACAATTGCCTTTCTCCTCCACCCTGTCATCCATCACTCCTTCTGTAATTGCAGTTCCTCCCTGTGCAGTTAACTACAAATCATTTCAGGGAACTATATGGCATGTCTGAGCATCGAAAGTAATTCATATTGACATAAATCCATGTTTTTTATTGACATAAATTTCCATTTCAAAAACCAATCATTTGTTAATTGTTCACTGAGCCCTTAGTATAAGTCAGTTCTGCATCCCTTTCACACAAGACAATCTGACGTACCACACATGTAGAGTTTGGGTTGTATGCTTGTTTGATTTGCTGCTCTCTGAATTCCTTTATCAGTACTTTATATAAATATTCTAATATTTATTTTCTAGTACTAAATTGTAGGGTGGAACTCAAACTAGAATAGCTTTACAAAAGGAAAATCTTGTAATATTATTTACATCTATATAATCAAGGACATTTGCAGGATGATGAACAAAAAATCTGACTGGCTTTTCTGTACCTCTCACTTCATGATTCGTGTTCCCTCTCTCGCCATGAGATGTTTTCCTCTCTTCTTTTGGAAAAACTGTTGGTTCTGAGCAAGGAAGTGCCTTCTTTTGACTACCACTACCGTGTTTGCTTGTTCCTTTTTCTTTAAGGAGATAAGCCTTCATCGTTGGATGACACTGGACATTTTCAAGTTAGAAAAAAAGAAAGATTAAATGGATTTTGAGAGAAATCTTCCAAATACATACTGAGAACTTAAACTATCTGCAACAACACAGCCCACTCTCTGCATTAACTGGACTTTACCATCCCAGGAAACTCTTGTGCAGGAAAATAAAGTTGCAAATAGTTTTACTGGATTCTTCATGAGCTTCCTGAAAATATGTTTTTCCAAACAACAGATAGCCTGCTCAGCTATCCTTCATCCACTAAGTATCTCCCTCTCAGAGCTCTCAAATATTTACTCAAGGCTCTAAGAAAGCCTTGTCTTGCTGTGGCCACCAATCCTGCCCAAACCCAGCTGAGTGTCCCTTTATTCTACCCCTCTCACTTGTGTCCCCTTGTCTTAGTCACCTGGTACTGCCTAACAGAAAATACCACAGGTGGAAGGTTTCATGAAGAGAAGATTTATTGAGACAGTCCGGTAAGCTCTAAATCCATTTACAAATTGTAAGTCCACTCAGTAAGAGAATTTATCACAGTCTAGCAGGCTGAGTCCAAATCCAGTGACAGTGTCTCAGCACAGGAACCTCGGGTCCAAAGGACGTGCTCTGCTCTCGGTGCTTGTCTCTTGGTGGTACGAAGTTTCCAACTTCTGCTCACTTCTCTCCCTTATATTCCACAAGCTTGTAGCTTCAGACCTGCCTCACTAACACAACTGTTGCCTATTCTCCACCATCAATCTCACAGAGGCAGGATTCACAACACATGGGAGGAAAGGCACCATATTGGGACTTACGACCAAATCAAATCAACAGACATTTTTGGGGGGACGCAATTCAACCCATGACACCCCTATACTGAAAGACCCACCTTAAGGTAGGCTCCAAAAACCTCATAAACATCTTGCTTATTCCTCACTCCTCAGAAATGCTGCTAAAACACAGTTTTGCTTTACCACAGGTTATGTTGTGGGTGTGTGTGTTTTAAGAGAATTAGCTATCAAAACCAACCAACATTAAGTGAGTACCTAGTATAGAACTAGGTACTTTTATGGGGCACCACTACAAACAGTGCCAATGAAGATTGCAATCTAGTGCAGCAGAAGGGGTATGTAAAAATCTAACATGAGGCAGAATGAAATACATGATAAAATAAATGCATAATCAACCAATTCTCGTGGGATCAGAGAAGAATCTGGTGACATTTCACGAAAGTAGTGATGTTGGAATTTAAGTATTTGTAGAACTTAGCTTCAGATATTATGGAGGCTTTCTCTTTGAAGCACTATCTTTTAATTCTCAATTAGATGACTTTTGGGAAGCCTATAGACACTTAAGCATGAAACAACATGAAACAATTCCAAAATTTCTTGAGCAACTACTCTGTGACTGGATACTATGTCAAATTGTGGGGCTCCATCAAGAATATACCCAGATTTTCCTTAAAAATCAAATTCTTGCAAGCAGTCTGGCTGTGCGTGTCTGCCAGATCTCTCCTTTCTGCTACCGTGAAGCCCTCCCACCATCTGGCTGAGCCTGAGCTACAACACAGGGCACCATGTGCTGGTGAGCATTCACCCGTATTTCCTGCAGCCTTCTCAAACACTGGAAAAACACAGCAAGCACTTGTTTAAACAGAGCCTATTGCAAATGAGCTCTGATGCTCCTGCTATTATATTTTTCAAAGGATTTGGTTAATAAAGAAAACCATACAGTTAGTGGGGTACCAAATATGAAGCAGATTAAACAGTGGGATTTTTGTTTTGTTTGGGGTAACCATATCATTTTTTTCTCAGAAAAATATAGATTTCACTTGTGCAATTGGCAATTGTTGCTGAAGACACAGTGTTGCCAGCCATTTATTCTCTGAAGAAGGTTCCAGTCTGAGAACTATTTGAGATGCATTTTGCAAGCCTAAATGGAAACTACTACATTAGAAAGAAATATTCTGGCCGTGTCCTAATTATACTTTTAAAACCAAAAAGACTAAGAAAGCCATACATGTGTTCAAAACTATTCCCATGTGGTCCACGTTGTCCACAGTGTCAACCTGATTTCTACTGAGCTCATACAGCCCCAATTCCTTGTAGTGACTGAGTCTACTAACTTTGTGGAGTGTCAGTCCAGTATATGGGGAAACAGCAGATTTTGGCAGCAACGGTCTGATTTTGCTCTTTATCTGGAGAGCAGAATTCAAAGAGTTCCACAAAATGACCAAAAATTGATCAGGGCCACAGGAATTGTATCAGGGCAACATAGGCACAACCTCCTGTATCATTAGCACTGTTTATCTCATAATGTGTTAGCATTCATTTTCACTAATATGATAGCAAAAATGTAACGATGTTTAAGTGCTTTTTAATGTCGTGTAAATGAAAACAGGTGGGTAATTTACCACGGGCTCCATACAGATTGGAGCTGGCATTTCACACAGAAAATGCTGAGTATTTTTTTTTTTTAACAACTTTTTTCCTGGGTCAGATTTCAGCAACCTTGGTTTAGTCAAGTACATGTGAGGCATCACACCAGATCTGTGGACCCACAGCAAAAATCAAGACAATGATTTTCTGGGGTCGAATCTTCCAGCAAATAACAAGACTGTTTTTATAGTTAACCTCCATTCAGAAAAGAAGCAAAGAGGGAGAGAGTGGTCTAAACGAGGCATCAGGGGTATTAAAAGAAGGCCGTATTCAGAGGGCAAGTCCCTGATTAGAACATTGCCCCTGCTTCGTACCTGGCTGCTGAGCTAATGGGCAATCCTTGAGGCATAAGTCAAGAGTGTTGCTTTTTAAGAGTCACAATAGACACTGGGTGGTGTTGATTAGTTTCAATTTTTTTCCAGGAAGTTAGAAAAGTTTAGGATACTTCCTGACCTTTCCATGAGACTCAGGTTACCTTCTTGCTGCTGCCTTTATTATCCAGATATCAATAATCTGGATTAATGTAATCTTCATCAATATTAGCTGAGCTAAGAAATCTTGAAAAGCCAGGTGTCTTTGTGCCTTTTTTCTGAGACTCGTGCAACTCAGATTCTCCCATGACTATTTGCTGATGAAAGGCTATAACATATTGAATAAAGTCTGAGGAAGTGAAGAGCTAATTTTCTAAGTGACAGTGAGGTTCTCCCTCCTACCCCAAACACTTGCGGAGATAGCACACTTCTTCCTTGTTTTCTTTTCCAGATTTTCTGTTTTCCCATCCTAATGTTGCTGCTGAAGAAAAATGTTTTCTATCATGCTCATTTCAGCGGCCTTGCTCTGGGTCTCACGTTGCCTGTCCTGTCTGTGATTCCACATTCCAGAATGCCCTGTGGGAGAAAGAAATTGTGTCCAGACCCAGCCATGGGAATGGAATTTCCCCTACCTTGAGAGTGACCTCCAATTTGACCTTAAAATTAAAAACTTGTTTGTGAACTCCTGAGAGAGAAAAAAGTATCTAACAGTAGCTGCTGTTTAAAAATATAATTGGCAAGTAGAGTATTAGAACAACACATGAGTCAATCATGAGCTCCCTTAGCTCCCAACAACTCACGGCCCAGACTTCCTGTGTTTTCCTGCCCATGAATGGACCAACCACCAGTGTAAACTTCACAAAGGGAAAAAACTCTTCCTTTCTAACGCTGATTCGTGATGGTAACTTTTTCCAAGGGTTTGTTTTAGGACTGGCATTTCTCTTGCTTAGTTTCAGTCACAGTCTGAGAATTTGTCATCAAGCTTGTTTACGTTTAAGAGCATTTATGAGGACTCCGGCACTAGAGAAAGGCTTGAGTCTCAAATCTATTATTTACCAGCTGTGTGACCTCAGTTTCCTGATCTGTAAAATGGTGATAAAGGATGGCACATACCTGAGATGGTTGTTTTGAGAACAAAAGGAGGTATACTAGCAGCTGATTTTCACTTAAACCATCCTATGGAGTGGAATTTTCTTACATTAGTTTGCTAGGGCTGCTGTAACACATTATCATGAACTTGGTGGATAATATAAACAAACATTTATTATCTCCCATTTCTGGAGGGTAGGATTCTGAATTCAGGATGCTGGCAGGGCCATGCTGTCTCTGTCTACTCTAAGGGCAGACCCTTCCTTGTCTCTTACAGTTTCTGGTAGCCACAGTCATCTGTTGACCTACCTTGGCTTGTAGACACATCTTCACATGTTGTCTTAACCCTTATATGTCTCTCTGTGGCTAATCTCTTCTAAAAATGCCACTCAGATTGGATCAGGACCCACCCTACTCTGGGATGATCTCACATTCACTGATAACATCTTCAGAGACTACTTTCAAACAGAGTTGCATTCATAGGTACTCTGTGTTAGGACTCAGCATAGCTTTTGGGGGGTTACACCATACAGTCCATAACAGTACAGAAACAACTTAATGATCATTTGTTATGAACAAGAGGGATCCATATAAATTTCTCCTTTTCTGTGAAATATTTACATTTCTGTCTTATGGGAATATGACCAACATAATCCTATATTGTAACATTGCCATTAATATATTATGTTTCACAGTTTACAAAGATACTCACATTATGTGATTTAATCTTTGTAATTATCCTGTAATTAATCTTTGAATGTTTATTATTGCCTGTATTTTTCCAGATGACGTGTTTCTCTCTATTTACATACTGACAAGCTAAGGTGCAAAAGTCATAAGTGAGTTATTCAAGATCACATATTGTATATGCAGCTGGTCTCTGGATTTGGGGAAGGTCTTTTGCCATTTTCAGTGCGGCAGGTAGGCAAATGCCAATGGTACCAACAAACGTGGCAGCCAAGCATACGTATGCAGCCATTTGAAACAAGAAGATCTACTCAGCCTATCCTCAGAAGCCTCCTTTGGGTTTTGGCTTCTCCTTATGTAGTCAACATGTTCAATTCTAACTCACATATGGAAGTAGGCTTCAAGGGAACCAGTGAGAGAAAGAAAAGAGGTGATCACGTAGGCCTTACAAATCCTTCAATCTTTTCATTTTATTTCGGTTAGAAATATTTGAAGGATAAATGCCATTTAAACCTATTAAGAAGCTTATTTGTTCTAAGATAATACACAAAAACACATTGGTGAATTATCAAGCTGACAGTGC
Organism: Heterohyrax brucei; assembly: GCA_028571685.1. NCBI lineage: Eukaryota > Metazoa > Chordata > Mammalia > Hyracoidea > Procaviidae > Heterohyrax > Heterohyrax brucei. Next base: position 26,358,904 of record CM053152.1, read on the forward strand.
ACTTAGTAATGAGTGAGGATTAATGTCTTTGCAGAAATGCAATTCATGAATAAAAACCGGTATAAATTAAGCTCTAGACATACACAGTAATTTGTAATCTTTAAAAAGAAGACTGTGCTGAGTTGTGAATTATTTTTACTAGGACTGAGGTAAGAGTTATGGAAACATGAGGCGAGAAGAGATGTCAGGGGTCAGGTAGTCTCTCTGCCTTTAGGGCCACACTCACCACATGTCAGCCAAGTGGGCTGCCAGGGGCCCACTGCTCTCTGCCCCTGCCTCTGGCCTTTGAGCCAGCCCGACACAACCACCTACAGGTCAGCAACAAATGCCTCCAGATTGCTTGCAGCCTGGCCTTCCTTATTTATTTCCCGACTATTCTCCCAGTGCTATTTCTACCAGATTGCAAACTCTTAGTATTGCTTCCTGACCCTGAGCCTGACTTCATCCTTTGTGCTTCTCTCTCCAGGGTTTAACCCCTACTTTCCAGTCTGCCAACACTCTGTCCTGAGATACTGCTCTTGGCCTGGTCACCAGGTTCTGGTCCAGCCATACCATACCCTATACCTTACCTTCATCTACTTTCCCACTTTAAGGTTGTATTTGAGTGTCAGTTGCATGGAGAAAGGGAGTAGAGGGTGGGGGCGATTCAGACAAGAGGGGCTCTGGCAGAGTTGCTGAAAGGGGGCCTGAGATCAGATGGCCTCTGAGAGCAGAAGGAAGAGCTGGCTCTTCTGCCAAGGAGCCTTCCTTGAAGGCAGCTGTTCTTGTATGTCCCCCTTGCAGCCACATCTGGTCTGGTGTGGGGACTGCAAGGATAGATTCGGCAGTCAGGTTGCTTACGTTTGGATCTTGACTCTATCACTAGCAGTTTCTGTAACCTAGGACAGATTACATCTCTATTCAACAGTGTCTTTATCCATTAAATGGAAACACTAATCAGATCCAACTCAATGGCACTTGGCTGGCAATAATCTCTACTATGCATAGTTGTCATGAACACTGAAGATGTTAGCATATGTAATCTGCATGAACAACACCAGTGCTACAGGAGAAGAGAAGCAAGTGTTTGCTTCCATAGGTGTGCTATTCCCCATCCACAGGAGACCAAATACCTCAGTTTGTCTGAGATCCTCAGTACATGCTGACTGCTTTTGCATAATGATTTATAGCATAGCTCCTCTGTCCCCTAACTCTCAAAACTGATCCATGGTTACCCTCCAGATCAGCACCTTTCTCTGATTCAGGAAGATAATCATGGTAGCCCCAATTCCCTGTCACAGTATCTGGACATGTTTCCTGCTTAGAGGCAAGAAAGCCCTATTCTAAGATAGCTGGATTTGTGAGCATCTCTGCTGAAATCTTACCACCATACCAAGCTTAGGACTTTTTTCTAGTGACTACAGTTTGGGAAACATATACCCTTCCCTCCTTGTTAGCTGTCAGGACTGCAAAACATCCTCAAGCTGCCCTCTTAAGTAATGTAACTGCTTTATTTTTGTTGTGAGTGACTATGCAGGCACAAACTGTATGCAAGATGATTACAGAGACACAATAGACTGAGCAGAGTCCAGTTTAAACCAAAAACCAAACCAACTGCCATCAATTCTGAGTCATAGTGACCCAGTAGGACATAGTAGAACTAGCCCATAGGGTTTCCAAGGAGCACTTGGTAGATTCCACCTGCCAACCTTTTGGTTGGCAGCCACAGTAACTAACCACTATGCATTAAGTGTAGTGAACTAATACTCCAGCTTTACTAGAAAATCAAGAAACAGACTCATTGCCATTCAGTCAACCCCAGCTTACGGTGACCTCACACATGTCATAGTAATAGAATGGTGCTCCATAGATCCCCCCTTCTCCCAGTGGCTGATTTTTTGAAAGCAGATTGCCAGCCTTTCTTTCACAATGCTGCCGGGTAGAGTCACACTACCAACCTTTCATTTAGTAGCCAAGCACCTATCATTTGCATCACCCAGGAACTTTTGCTAGGAGATTAAAAACAGAAAAGAAAGAAAGAAAAACAAACCAAATTCTGTGCCATCAAGTCAATTCCAAATCATAGCTACCCTACAGGAAACAGTAGAAACATTGCATAGGGTTTCCAGTTTTGCAAATCCCCATGAAAGCAGACTAGCACATCTTTATGCAGCAAAGAGGCTGGTGGGTTCAAACCATGAAACTTTTGGTTAGCAGCAAAAAGCTTTAACCGAGGCACCCACAGGGCTCCTTGCATACTAGGAGATACTCACCTAAAATCATTCTCTTCCCCCACCAGGCTCATTTGACTGAATCCTAAAGAATCCTCTACTCTCTCTCACTTACAAATGGCTTTGTTCTCATTTGGAGCCCTACTCAATTAACTCTACATTCTTTGCCAGTCTTTACTGTGTCTTCTTTTCCTCCCTCCTTCCTTCCTTTCCTCCCTACCTCCTTTCCTCCCTCCCTCCTTTCTTCCCTCTTTGCTTCCCTCCTTTCCTCTTTCCTTCCCTCCCTCCTTCCTTCTTTCCCTTGTTTCTACCCTCCTTCTATTTTCCCTTCTTTCTTCTATCTTTCCTTCATTTTTTTCTCCTTCCTGTCTTTTTTTCATCCTTTCTCCTTTCTCTCTTTTCTCCCTCCCTCCTCCCTTCCCTCCCTTCTTCCAAGTATTTATTGATGCATCTAGTACAGGCCTGGCATAGTTCTAGGTACTGGGTGTACTGTGATGAACAAGACAGAGAAAGTCTGAGTTTTTACTGAATTTATATTCTCACGGGAAGAAAGAGACATTAACCACATAAACAAGTAGAAAAAAAATAATGTTTTAAATCATAGTTTGGAAAACATTTTCCATCAATAGCCACATAGTAAACATTTCAGGCTTTGTGGGTTATACTGTCTCTGTCAGAGTTACTCAGAACTCTGCCATTGTAGCACCAAACCAGCCACAGACAATCCATATAGGTGTGTCTGTATCCCAGTAAAATTTTATTTACAAAAATAGGCTGCAGATTAAACAGTCTGGTGGGTTTGGAACTCCTGATTTAGAAAGTGATAAATTCTAAGATAAAATGAGGTAGATGTTAGCTGGGAGAAATAAAACCTCCTGTAAGGAGCTTAGTGAAGGCCACTCTGAAGAGCAGGCCTCTGTACTCAGTCCCGAATGTCGATGAAGAAGAAACCAAAGGAAGATCCCAGCTCAGAGTATTCTAGGCTAAGGGGTCAGCTGGGTGCAAATGTCCTAAGGAAGTACTCTAGAACAGGGAAGAAAGCCAGTGTGGCTTGAGCTTGTGGGGTGCAGTGACTGAAAAAATAGTCATGAAGAGAGCTGGAGTCAGGGCAGCAACTTTACATTTTATTTTAAATGCAACAAGCAGGCACTGATGGATTTTAAACAAGGGAGTGGCATGATCTGATTTATGTTTTTAGAAATTCACTCTGATGGTTGTGTGCAGAATAAGTGACAGGAGACAAGAGGAGATACAGAAATACATTGGGGGCCTGTTGGCGTAGGCCCAGTGAGACGTCCAGTTTTTACTTTGAGCCTAAAATGAGAAAGTGACTGACCCTTCCCAGGACCCTCACTGTTTCAGTTAGAATTGTTTGGTTGCAAGCAGCAGAAGCTAATTCTGAATCACTTGAGTGAAAAAGGAGTTAACGGGAAAGGAATGTGAAGTGGGTGTCTAAAACTCAGCCTAGGAGATGACAGTGATTTTAGAGAAGGAACCACTTAGTAGTTGTTAAAGAGTCCATGAATGAAAATAAACTAAAAACAAAAAAAACAAAATAAAAACTCCCTGTATCATTCTGCTTAAGATTACTTAGATGCCAGTTGGCTAAACCCACCTTGGTTAGCGCGTTGCACAGTACCTTGACTTAAAGTCTCAGAAAGTCAGCCCGCAAAAAGGAGACACTACCCCCAATAAGAAGTGAGGGCACTGTTACTAAGTGGTAGACAGGAAACCTGGAGACTGGGTGGCCCAAATATAACAAAACCCTCTAAGAAGCAGGATTTTTTGTTTCTTTGTTTTTTTTCCTCCTTGTACTCAGTTTCCACAGAAGGGAAAACCTCTTCTCTTCCTTTAATCATTCTCTTAGCACTAGGTTTAGTTTCCCTTAGAAAGAAGACATTTACTGAACTACAAAAAACATGCCCTGTTTATCTCCTTCTCCCTTAGAACGCGACATAGATATTGACTTCCCTGAACATGCTACTTTGATCAGGATAGTTAGAATCCTGTAATCTGGAACTCCTAACTCTGCTCTAACCCTCCCAGCATCCTGTTCACACCTCATACACCACAGAGCTTCAGACTGGCCAAGCATGTTCTCTGTTTCCCAAAGACAGCAAATATGCTCATTCTTACCTCTGAGATTCTGCTTATGCTTTTCTCTCATCTGTAGCTCATTCAAATATTCCTAAGACATTTGTGGAGTACTCCGATGTCCAGGGTACTGTGCTAAGCACAGAATAACTGCTCTTGTACTTTATTTATAGCAGTGCTTCTCAAATTATAATGTGCATCCAAACCACCTGGGGATCTTGTTAAAATGACAATTCTTATTCCCTGTGTCTAGGGAGAGGCCTGATATTCTACATTTTTAAAAAACTCCAAGTTTGTGCTGATGCCTCAGGTGTGCTGTTTGTGCTTGGAGTAGCAAACCTTTAAAATATGTGGATTTGATAAGGATACCTTTATTCAACAACAATAACTACCATATATATAGTATTTTCAATTTAAAAAAATAATTTTCAAACAATGTCTCATTTAACTTTTAGGACAACTCTATGAATAACCACAATTGAAATTGTTATATATGTTTTACATTTTACCCACTATTCTTCTACACACACACACACACACACACACACACACACACACACACAATTTATTGGAACCATTTTAAAGTAAGTTACAAACATCTTAGTACATTATCCCTGAATACCCTAGCAAGTTCATTTCTTGAAAAAAAAATCCTTCCACTTAATCTCAATATCATCGTCACACAGAGAAATTTAATACTGACACCCTAAATCTAAGACATAGTCCATATTGAAATTTCTCTTCTTGTCCCCAAAATAAAATGTCCTTTATAGTAAGGTTCTTTTGTTTTTTTGTTTGTTTGATTTATTCAGGATCTAATCAAGGATTACAGGATTACGTATTATACTCGGTCATTATATGCTTTTACCTTGTATCCTTTTTCATCTTTTATGATAATGGCACTTCTGAAGATTTCAGGAAAGTTGTTCTGGAGAATACCCTATAATGTAGATTTGTTTATTTCCTCATGATTAAATTCAGATGGGCAAAATATTAGTTAGATGGCATTCTACTTCTCATTGCATTGTAAGAGGTTTATTACATAAAGAAAAATAAAAGAATGGCAATAAGTTTCTTGTCAAAAACCACAAAAACTAGAAGTAAATGTAGCAACATCTTTACAGAACTGAAAGGAGGTAAAAAAGAAAGCAAGAAAAAAAAAGCTGTCAGCCTAACCCAAGAAAATGTCTTTTGACTATATTCGTCTCTTGGTCAACATGGAGTAATAGGAATGAGATTCATCCTTCCATTTACAATACGTATATTTTATATGCATAGCATGTATGTATACATGTGTTTGTATGAAATCTGATACACTGAACATCGAACACGAAGGACAGTGATATCTAAGACATTTGAAACAAATGTGGTGAGTCCTTAACGCACCCTAGAGTGGGTTTCCAGGTCAAATCAATCTTGGATAAAGTTTTGAGGTCAAATCAGTCTTAGTGATTTGAAATGACCAAGCTGTAAATGTGGGAAATCCAAAATGGCTAATTTCCAGGATACGGCATTTGAAAAAAAAGAGTTCCACAGAGAGACAGCACTGAAGAGGATTGCCCTTATATATTTGCTTGAGCACTGACTTTCACACATGTGATAAAACTATCTAAAGTCAAGGGAAGAATCACCCAAATAATCAAGCTGAACAATAATTAGAGCTTACACAGGCCTGGGGACAATGTCATTTCCAAGGGTCAGAATAGAAAACTTTATAAATCACAAAGCATTTATTGGAGTACAAAGGGCTTTGTTTAGTACTGGGGGAAAAATTAACCTTAGACTACATGAATATCTCTGTTGCTTTTTCAATTCCTGGAGCTTTGTGTTTTACCAATGTCTTCAGAGCGGTTTGAACTTCCTTTAGTACCATTGGTTCCTGATCATATGCTACCTCCTGAAAAGGCTGATGTCAACCACTTCTTTTTGAATAGTGATTCAGTGCATTCCTTTCATCTTCGTCTGAAGCTTCTTGCATCACTTAATGTTTTCCCCATAGAATCCTTCAATACTGCAACTTGAGGCTTGAATTTTTTCTTCAGTTCTTTTAGCTTGAGAAATGCAAAGCATGTTCTTCCCTTTTGATTTTCTACCTCCAGGCCTTCACACACTTTCTTATACTTTTCTTCTCAAGCTGCCCTGTGAAATCTTCTGTTCAGCTCTTTTTTATGATCAGTTCTTCCTTTCACTTTAGCCACTCTATGTCTAAGAGCAGCTTTCAGAGTCTCTTCTGACCTTTTTAAAATGATCTCTTGCTTTGTTCACATAACATGCCCTTGACACCATGACACAACTCATCTGGTTTTCAGTCACTAGTGTTTAACACATCATGTCTGTTCTTGAGATGGTCTCTAAATTCAGGTGGGACATACTCAAAGTTGTACTTTGGTTTTTGTGGACTTGTTTTAATTTTCTTCAACTTCAATTTGCATTTCAGTAACTGATGGTCTTTTCTGTGGTCATTCCCTGGCCTTGTTTTGACTGAGGATTTTGAGCTCCTTCATCACCTCTTTCCACAGATGTGGTGGATTTGATTCCTATGTCTACATGTATAAGGCAAGGTCTGGCAAGGTCTACATGTATAATCACCATTTATGTTGGTGAAAAAGACTGTTTGCAATGAAGATATTGTTCATCTTGCAAAATTCTGTGATGAAATCTCCATGCTGTTCTATCACCAAGAGCATATTTTCCAACTACAGAGTCTTCTTTTTTGTTTCTAGCTTCTGCAGTCCAGTCACCAGTGATTATCATTGCACCTTAATTTCCTTGATTGTAAAGTAAGAAAGTATATAATATCCATTAAAAAAATGACCAGGTAAGCAAAAAGGCAGGAAAATATAGCCCACAATGAAAAGAAAAAATAGAAAGGAGGAAATGTAAATATAATGTTAAGGTTTTTATACCATGCATGAATTAGTATAATATTATTTGGGAATAGACTGTAGAAAATTAAAAATGCTCACTGGACTTTAAAGCAACCATTAAAAAAAATAAAGCAAAAGGGTATATATGATAAGACAGTATTGGAGAATAAATTAAAAACAAAATACTCTTACAAAATAATACAAGAAATGATTTTATAAAAGAGTAAGTTACAGATGCAATAAATAGGAAAAAAAGCAAAATATTTGAATTAAACCCACTGTCTGACCACCACATTATGTGTAAAATATCTATTCCTTTAAAGGCAGAGATTATTATATTAGCTTAAGAAAAGGAGGATCCAATAATTTGCTGTCTGCAAGAAATAAATTTTAGACATAAAAACACAGGTTAAAAGTAAAAGGATACAAAGAGGTATATAAAACTAACAGTAACTGAAAGATATAGTGGTCATTTTAATACCAAAGTAAACATCAAAACAACCAACATAATAAAAGATAAGAATGGACAAATGTAATAAAGGAGTCAGTTTTTCAAAAGGAAGTAGAAAATCTAAATGTATAGATAGCTCAAAACAGAGTTACTCAATACATAAAGCAATAACTGGTACAGGTGAAGATAAAAATCCACAATTAACCTCAAAGACGTCATTGCTCCTCTCTCAGTAATTGACAAAACAAGTATACCAGCAAGGATATAGAAGAACTGGAAAACGCTATAAAAATGCCTTAATTGACATTCATATAGCATCTCTGCCAATAACAGCTGACATTCTTGCCAAGTACACATAGGAGCTTCAAGCAACATTGATAATATCCTAGACTAAATACATCCTCAGTAAACTGCAAAATGTTGAAAAACATGAAAAATATGTTCTCTGACTATAGCAAATTAAATTAGAAATCAATCAAAGAAAGATACCTGGAAAAATCCCTAAATATTTTGAAATGTAATAATACATCTGTTATTATGTAATGCATGTTATATGTATATTTGTGGTGCATAAATCAGGGAAGAGACCATGAGTAGCTTTTATGGATTGTAAGATTGATTTATCATTGGAAAATAATTCTCTAATTTAAAATATGAGCATGCTAAAAAAGCAAAAATAATATCATTTCTGTAGATGTTGAAAAAGCATTTGAAAACCTTAATATCTCTTTTTGATAAAACCTTGGAACTGATAGGATGCCTCTATGAACAAATTACAGCTAACATTACACTTAAATGGTGAAAATTGAATTCTTTCCCCCTAAAATTGGAACAACACAACTTCTATTCAACATTACATTGGCTTTAGCCTCTGCAATAAGGCAAGAAAAAAAGAAAGAAATGACATATGAATTGAAAACAAAGAAAACTCTTTATTATGTGCATAAAATATGATCTTCAAAATATAGAATCCTGATAAAACTACCGTAAAGCTATGATAACTAATAAATGAGTTTACCAGGGTCAGAACACAAGGCCATTATACAAAATCAATTGTTTTTTCTGTTTACAAGCCAAAAAAAAAAAGAAAAAAGGAAATTGAAATGAAAATCAATATCATTTATAATAATAATTAAAAAACCTTAAGGATACGTCAGTGTATGTGTTGAATATGTACTCTGAAAATAAATCACTGCTGAGAGAAACTAATGAACATTTGAATGAAGAGATGTACTATATTCATGAACTGAAAGATGCAATATTATGAATATGTGAGTTTTCCTAAAATTGATGTATAGATTCAAAATAGATCTCATAATTATTCTAGTAGACTTTTTTCCCAAAAGTTTTTAATTAACAAGCTGATTCTAAAACAGTTAATGAAAGGCAAAGGACCTAGAATGGCTGAAACAAATTTTAAAAACAAAATCAAAGAATCATTAAGTTAAAAGACCATGTGATACTAACAAAAAGATAAACTTGTAAATCACTGAAACAGAATAGAGTCCAGAAATGAACCCAAACATATATAACTGAGTTTAAACAATTAATTTCATGTAATTAATGGAGGAAAAAATAATCTTTCCATCAAATGGTGTTCAAAAAATTAAAAATCACTGTGAACCGATCAACCAATAAAAGAGAGAACTTCAATCCTTGTCTTACACTATACATAAAAATTAAATAAAAACATCATAGACCTAAACATAGGAACCAAAAATATAAAACCTCAAGAAAGCAAGGAAGCAACATGTTTGCCCTTGGGTTAGCCACAGTTTTCTTACATACAGCACATACACATAAAGCCTACAAACAGTAAAAGGAAAAAAAGAAGATGAATGTGACTTTATCAAAATTAAAAATAAATTGCTATTCAAAAAAACATCCTTTTGAAAATGAAATGACAAGTCTTAGTCTGGGAGAAAACATTTCCAAAATACATATCTGATAAAGTATTTGAGTTCACAATGTATAAAGCATAGTTACAACACAATAATAAAAAGACAGACAACTCAATAGAAAAAAGGAGCAAAAGATTTGAATAGCATTTTTCCAAGAGAAATGTATGTTGGTAAAAAACCAAAAACAAAAGCACATGAAAAAATACCCAGCATAGTTAATAATTAGTCAAGGAAATGTAAATTAAAACACAAAGAGCTACTACTGTACTCCTACTAGACTGATGAGAATAGAAAAGACTGACAGTCTGAAGTGTTGGTTAGGATTTAAAGAAACTGGAACTCTCATACAATGCTAGTGGGTATGTAAAATGTTTGGTATACTTATCCAGAAATTGTATCCTTAGTTACTAATCTCACAGAAACAAGAAGGCATATGTCCACACGCCTACACAACGACATGTGTGAATATATTCTTAAAAACTGTATTTGTAATAAAAAACAATAAAGTGGAAACAACTCAACTGCCCATCAACTGCGGAATGGATAAATGAATTGTGTTGTGTCTGTACCATTGTTGTTAGGTGTTATCAAGTTGATTCACACTCATAGTGATCCTATGTACAATGGAACAGAATGTTGCCTGGACCTGCAGCATTCTCACAATCATTGCTATGTTTGAGTACATCGTTGCAGCCGCGGTGTCAGTCTGTCTCGGTGAGAGTCTTCTTTTTCATTGACCCTCTACATTACTAAGCATGATGTCCTTATCCATGGACTGGATAGTATGTCCAATGAACCTTGGATAACATCTCGCCATCCTTGCTTCTAATCAACACTTGGCTGTACCTTTTCTAAGACAAAATTGTTTTGTTTTTCTGGCGAAAAACAAATCAATTCTTCATCAACACTGTAATTCAAAGGGATCAGTTCTTCTTCAGTCATTGTTATCCATTGTCCAGCATTTGCATGCATATGAGGCAATTGAAAACATCTTGGCTTGAGTCTGATGCATTTCTTTTGATTTCTTAACTGCTGTTTCCATGGGTGTTCATTGTGGATCCAAGTAGAATGAAATAATTGTAATTCCAATTTTGTCTCTGTTTATAATAATGATGCTTATTGGTCCAGTTGTAAGAATTCTTTTTCTTTATTTTGAATTGTAACACATACTGAAGGCTGTATTGTTTGGTCTTCAACAATAAATACTTCAAGTCCTCTTCACTTTCAGCAAGCAAGTTTCTGTCATCTGTATATTGCAGGTTGCTAATGAGTAGTCCTTTGATCCAGATGCTTCATTCTTCTTCACATAGCCCAGATTTCCGCATTAATTTCTCAAAATACAGAGTGAATAAATACAGAGAAAGGATACAACCCTGACACATACTCTTCTTAATTTTAAGCCTCACAGCATCATCTCATTCTATCTGAATGACTGCCTCTTGGTCTATGTATAAGTTCTGCGGGAACACAATTAAGTGTTCTGGGATTCTCCTTCTTTGCAATGTTATCCATAATTTGTTATGACCGTACAGCTGAATGCCTTTGCAGAGTAAATGAAGTACAATCAAACATCTTTCTGGTATACTCTGGTTTATATACTCAGGATATATATCCATATAATAGGATACCAGTTATCAGTAAATGTGATTATAAGGACAATTAATTCACGTAATAATATGGACTATCTATAAAAGCATTTGCTAAGGAAGTCAGATACAAAAGACTACATAATGACAAATTCTATTTATGTTAAATTTTATTTTGTCCTTGATTTCTTCTATAATCCATGGATTTTTGAGCAAGGTGTTGCTCAGTTTCCATCAGTTCAAATTTCTACCTATGTTTTTTCTGCTATTGATTTCAACTTTTATGGTTTATGGTCTGAGATGATGCTTTGCAATAATTCAGTGGTTTGGATTTTGTTGAGATTTGCTTTAGGTCCTAAAATATGTTCTATTCTGGAAAACATTCCATGAGCATTGGAGAAAAAGGTGTACTTATCTGTTGGTGGGTAAAAAGTTCTGTATATGTCAATATGGTCTAGTTGGTTGATAGTCGCAATAAGATCTTCTGTATGTTTACTGAGCCTTTTCCTGAATAATCTGCCTGTTACTGAAAGTGGAGTGCTGAAGCCTCCAACTATTATTGTGAGTGATCCATCTCATTTTTCAATGTTGTTGGTATTTGTTTGATGTATTTAGATGCTCTGATATTGGGTGCATAAATACTTAACATTGATATGTCCGTCTTATATAGTGAACCTTTCAGCGATAAATAGTGACCATCTTTGTCCACAATGGTGAAGTTCACATTAAAGTCTGCATATCTAGTATTGTCATTCTTGCTCTTCTTTGTATGTTGTTAGCTTGATATATATTTTACCATCCTTTGATTTTTCAGTTTGTTCATATTTTTGAGTATAAACTGTACTTCTTCTAAGCAACATATAGATGGATTGTGTCTTTTGATCTAGGCTGTCACTCTCTGTCTCTTTATTGGAGCATTCAGTCCATTTACATTCAGTGTAATTATTGACAGATATGTGTTTAGTACTGTCATTTTCATGCCTTTATTTTTGTGTTGTTGATTTTTCTATGTTCCTCTTAATATTCTGTTCTGGGTCATTCTTCCTTATGGGTTGACTTTTCATCTTTTTCAGTGTTGAATTTTAATTTCTGCGTATCTTTTTAATTTCCTCTGCATCTGAAAGGGTTACAACTATTTACAATTATTCCTCTTTTAAGTGTGATATAGTTTTTGTGTTAAGATCACTAGGTCCTTTCTTTTAGTATTGCAGCTTTGTGAATTCCATAATTGAGTAGGATTCTGGATGCTGTGACCTGCATTGACTCCTTAAGTAAACACTTGATGTTTTTGTTTTTCTAAACAAAAAGCTTCTATTAGTATTTCCTGTAGTTTTGGTTTGATTTTTATGAAGTCTCTAAGCTTCTGTTTAACTGTGAATGTCTTAATTTCACCTTCATGTCTGATAGACAATTTTGTAGGATAAATAATTCTTGGTTGGAAGTTTTTCTCCTTCAAGGCTTTGAATGTGTCATCTCACTGCCTTCTTGTCAACATTGTTTCTGCTGAGAAGTCAGACAAAAGCCTACAAGGCTTCCCTTTGTACATTAGCTTTGCTTTGAGCCTCAGTGACTTTAAAAGCATCTGTTTATGTTTCATTTATTAAGCTTGATTATAATATGTCTTGGTGTTTTTCTTCTGGAGTCTTGTTTTTATGGCATTTGTTATACATCTTGGATATCTATGTTCTCTTCTTTCATAATTTCAGGGAAGTTTCCTGTCAGCAACTCTACATCAATGCTCTCTATATTTTCAGCTATCCCTCCTTGTTCAGGAACTCCAATTATTCATAGATTATTCCTCTTAATAGAGTCTCACATATTTCTTAAACCTTCTTCATTTTTCTTATTTCTTTTCTCTGATTTCTCCTCATAAATGCCAGTGTTAGTTGCTCCGCCCTCATACTCACTAACTCCAGCTTCTGTTTCTTCAATTCTGCTCTTTTGGCTTTGGATTGAATTGTCTAATTTTGTAATTTTATTGTTGATCTCCTGGATTTCACATCATTGATGTTTCATCAGTTCAAATAGCTTACTTAATTTTTCACTTTGTTCTGCTGCATTTTGCTTAATCCCTATCAGGGCTGTATGTATAATTCTTTTGTACTCAACCTCTGATAATTTCAGAAAGGCTTCTTCATGAGGGAAATTTCTTGATTTTTTATTTTTGGAGTTTTTCAGAGGCATGGTGGACAGCTTCTTTAAATGTTAGATATTGACAGTTGTCTTCACACCATCAAGAAGCTGTTCAATTTCTCTGATGTCACCCCAACAAGAGCTGAGGCATAGTTCTAAGAGAAGAGTATGGGTACTACTAGATTTGGTTAACAGCTGCCTGTGTTCTCTAGTGACTGACCCCAGGTGGACACTCTGAGGTGGCCGGTCCCACCTTCTGAGCTGCTAAAGTGGGAGTTACTTGTGGTAACTCTTTGTCATTACACTAGTCGAGCCTATGGTGAGGTTCAGGCATCCCACTTGGCTGCCTGGGAACACTGACCTCTGTAGATGTGTTTAGATTAAAAACTGCTTTTCTTTTTTCCTGAGAGTGGTGCTGTGCAGCATCTACTGAAAGCAGCTGGACCCTCAGGGGTAAAGACTCTGCCTCCTGGCTGGCAAAGACAGTGACTTATTTATGGAGTCACTGCGGGGGGGGGTATCGGCCAACACTATGATGTGGATCAGTGAAAGGTGGTGGCAATGCTTCCACTCCACTCAGCAGTCAGTTCTCTAGGTGTTCTTATTTTAAAAAGATGTCTTACTACTTAGTGAGGAGAAATCCACCAGCTTCCAAAATCAGTCAGGCCCTCAGGTGTTTCAGGTCCTGCCTTCCAGCTAACAAGGAAACTACCCCATAGGGCATCCCCAGATACTATGACTTGGTTCAAAGAATGGAGGGGTTAGGGCCAGGTCACACCCATAACTTCATCTGCCAGGTCACACCTATAACTCTAGGTATGATTATTTTATACACAGCTTTTCTGTTGGAGAAGCACTATGCAGCAGGGTCTGCTGCTAAGCATGAGAATTATCCCCAGCTGAGACCTCTGGTGTGGCTGACTCTGCCTCTCAGGTGACCAAGATGGTATCCCACCTGAGCTGCCCTTCCTGCAATGAGTCAGCAGAATCTAAGATGCAGCTCAGAGAAGAGAGGGTAGAGGGGCACTGGTGCCCTCGGTCAACAACTGGGCTCTCAAAATTATCCTAAGTGCAATCTCTCTGCTGTGCTATAGATGGTTTACTTAAGCACTGCAGTTCAGCATATAAGCTAGCTCATGCACAGTCCCCACCTCCCAGATAACAAAGAAGGTGTCAGTACCTGCAGTCCTCCCAAACCATGCATCAGCAGAAACAGGACTCAGTGTGCTACTGCCTCCTCATCAAAAGAGGTAGTTTTCCCCTTAGTGGTACCTAGTCCAATCTGACAACCCTATGCCAGATCCTAGGGCTTCCAGAATATCCATGTTGCTCCTTTCAATTATCGTTCCAGACCTTAGTTCTCAGAGAGAATCAAGGAGACCTGTGTCTAGTCTGCCATCTTGGCCCAGCCCCCTGAAGCACTTTTACCCCTCCACTACCGTGGCTCCTGGAGGTACATTGCCAGGCCTTTATTTTGAGGCATCTCTGATTGAACTTGAACCTCCAGTCTTCTGGTTAATAGTCAAGCATGTTAACTGTGTGTATTACCCATGGACTTCACAGGTACATACAGACATAAATATATTTGGAACTCAGGAGTGAAATCAAAGCTAAAGTTGTAGATTTTTAAATCCAAAGTAATGACAATTTTTGAAACCATGAATCTGCAGAAACCTTGAGAAGAACACAAAGTCTATAATATCGTCTCCTTTTACAGAAAAGGAGACAGATACACAGATATTATGTGATTTGTACAGTTATTTAAAAAAAAGAAAAACCCACTGGGTATCTGACTCATAGCTACCCTATAGGACAGAATAGAACTGCTCCATAGAGTTTCCAAAGAATGTCTGATGGATTTGAATTGCCAATATTTTGGTTAGCAGACATAGCACTTAACCACTATGCCACTAGGGTTTCCTGTACAGTTACAGAGCTATGAAAAAGAAATCCATTACAAGGATCTCACTCTTTCAGATTACATATGTATGTGTATGCATAATCTACATGTACAACAGAATTGTAAATAGGTTATTGAGTTCCAGTTATTAAAAAGTCAAATCACCATAGACAGGAAGTATTGACAGAAGAGTCTTCTGTCCTTCAGCATTTATTTCCTACACATACCCCTTATTCACATGAAAACAAAGCCCGAATCCATGCAATCCTCAAAAGAAAAAATAAGTATAAAGACACGTCTTGATTGATGGACAGAAATAAGGTTGAGGAGTAGAAAAATAAGTGAACAATTTGAAACACAGAATCCTGAGGCACATGAAAGAATGAAGCCGGGCAACATGACCATTGAACCCAAAATCTTAGTGGTTGCTGAAAAAAATCCACTTTAGAAATAACTTTTTGATTATAGAAGACATAGCCACATGCAATGGAACTAATTCAAATCTCCATTAAACTTGGCAAAGGGAACAGACAGGAGAGAACAGGGAGCTTCGGGTAAGAAACCTGGTGAGGTATATGCTTTTTCTGCACTAATTCTTAGTGCCTTGCCATTCCTGTCTCTCCAGTCTTTAATATATCATTTTACAAGGAATACTTGCAATCACCTTGGATGTGTGCGTTGGGCAGAGGGGAGAAGTAGGAGTCCCTAATGGAAACATACAAGTGATTCTTCTGAGGAAAAAAAAATATAACTACAAGGCGAGCCTGGGGATACGAGGCAGAAGATGGAAAAGTGAAGAGGAGGTGGCAGGGAAAAACAATTCAAGTTTTCTCACTTCTTGTGGTGACTGTTTTGCTCCATTACTTCTGTGATGAGCTAGAGTGCTTTCCAAGCCAGCCAAGTGCTGTCGAGTCGGATCTGACTAGGGTCGCCATGAGTAGAGTGCTTCAGGGATTATTTTTTCTGCAGCAGGTCAACATCCTCTGTAAAGAGAAGCAACAGGAAGAGGACAACAGTTTTGTGCTATCAAGAAAAATACAGAAAAACTTCGTTAAAGGGAGAGATACTGAGAATAATATTCTTAAGGATCACTTCTGTCCTGTAGCTGTTTTGTACTTCCCAAACATTATTTCAAGGATGAATACTGGTCCTTGCATGGTGCATAACTAGAGGCACATGGTTGGAGGGGGGAGGAGGGAGAGATTTATTTTATTCTTGTAGATCTAAAAAATATGGACCCATGCCAAAGAAAGGGATCCAGTAGAATGTGGAATTTATCAATCAATATCATTAATATCATATACAAGTAAAATTAAGCTAAAGATAACTCAAAAACAGCTGCAGCAGTATATTAACAGGGAACTGCCAGAAACTGAAGACATGGAAAAAGGGATATTATTACTGATGTCAAATGGCTTTTGGCTGAAAGCAGAAAATACCAGAAAAAATGTCTACCTGTGTTTTATTGACTATGTGAAGGTATTCTACTGTGTGGGTCATAACAAATTATGCATAATGTTGGGAAGAATTGGAATTCCAGAACACGTAATTTGTGCTCTTGTGGATCTGTACACAGACCAAGAAGGAGTTATTTGAACAGAACAAGGCGATACCACATGGTTTAAAATCAGGAAAGGTGTGCATCAGGGTTGTATTCATTCACCATGCTTATTCAGTCTATGTGCTAAGCAAACAATCTGAGAAGCTGGACTATATGAAGAACAAAGCATCAGGATCAGAGGAAAACTCATTAACAACATGTGACATGCATACGGCACAGCCTTACTCACTGAAAGTGAAGAGGACTTGAAGCACTTACTGATGAAGATCAAATACTGCAACCTTTAAAATACACCTTAAAATAAAGAAAACAAAACTACACCTTAATATGCCAAGCCAAGAGCCGTTGAGTCAGATCTGACTCACGGTGACGCCTTAATGTGAAGAAAATAAAAATTCTTACCGCTGGACTACTGAGCCACATCATGATAAATAGAGAAAAGACTGAAGTTGTCAAGGATTTCATTTAACTTGGATCACAATCAATGTCTACAGAAGCAGCAGTTGAGAAATGCAAGGACATATTGCACCGCGCAAATTTGCTGCAAAAGACATTTTTAAAGTGTGAAAAAAGCAAAGATGTTACCTTGAGAACTAAGGTGTGCCTGAACCAAGCTACAGTATTTTAAATTACCTCTTAAACATGTGAAAGCTGGACAATGAATAAGAAAGACCACTGGAGAATTGATGTCTTTGAATTCCAGTGTTGGTGAAGAATATTAAGTACACTGTGGTCTGCCAGAAGGGTGAACAAATCTGTCCTGGAGGAAATACATCCAGAATGCTCCTTGGAAGTGAGAATGGCAAGACTTCATCTTACTTGCTTTGGACATGTTTGGAGGGACCAGTCCCTATAGAAGGACATCATACTTGGTAAAGTAGAGAGTCGGTGAGAAAGAGGGAGACCCTCAAAAAAATGAATTGACACAGTGGCTGCAACAATGCGCTCAAAATCAACGATGATTGCGAGGAAGGTATAAGACTGGGCAGTGTTTTACCCTGTTGTACGTAGGATAACTGTAAGACGAAACTGACTAGACAGCACTAACTACAATAGAACTGAAAAGTGTATTTGGCTCTGCAAACAATTACTTCTTGCTGATTATTCTTACATTAACATGCAAGCTGTCTGCAGTATTTACTCACAAGGAAACAGACAACATTACTGAAGAAAATACGTGAGTAGTTACTACAATGGACATCTAAGAAAGCGAAACGGAAGTTCAATCTCATGGAAGATTCAATTCCAATGAAATAAATACAAGTAGTAAGCAGAAGGAAGAAGAGAATGATAGTGCTAAAAAGAGGAAAGAGATGCTTTAGATTATTGCTCTCAGGGGAGTTGACCAAAGTAAAATCTAGAACTCCGCATTACTAACTGACTTCAACTAGGAGAAAAATAGCTTAGTGTTTGTCTTCACATTGCACTTTCTTCACAAATATATTGGAAGATAAAGTTTTCTTCATGTCAGAAGCTGCTAAACATTTGAACAATTTGCCAAGAGAGGCTGAAGCATCTCTTTTGGAGGTTCTTAAAACAGAGTGGTTTCTTGATTTTTTGGAATTGTTATTGGAAATTGGTTTTCAAATTTTGGCCCTCATCATAATGGATTGGAAGGCCTGCTAAGATAGGGATTGCTGGGTGCATCCCCAGAACTACAGAATCAGTAGATCTGGTCAGTAAGTTAGGGCTGGAGAGTTTTCATTTCTAAGTTCCACATTATACTGATGCTGCATGCCAGGGGACCACACTTTGACAATCACTGGCTCAGGCATAGCCCTGTGTCTCATAATGCAATAACCACCATCTACTTAAGCTCTGCCAACTGGTGGACCATGCGCAGTCTGTTAGGTGGACGCCCTCTCCATTTCATCAAGGGTGAGACAGTGAGCTATTGCTCAGATCACTCAACAAGTGAGGGGCAGCACTGGTATTTAAGCATAAATTGGTCTGAATTGGGGTTCAGCATTTCAACAGCTAAGTTCTGGTGATTACCAATTTTTTTTGGTCAGTTGTTAAGTCTATTGTGACTCCTGGTGACCCCATTTATGTCAGAGGAGAACAGTGCTTTATAGGGTTTTCAAAGGATGACTTCTTTCTGTTTTTTCTGGAAGTAGATTTAAAGGCCTTTTTTTTCGGGATGACTCTGAAACCTTCAATCTTTTGACTGACACCTAAGTATGTTAACTCTTTGCACCACCCTGGAACTCTTATACCACTTAATGCTGTCGGTATCAAGGATCTCTAAACAATTATGCAGACTTAATTAGCATTGTTATTATTGTTGTTGTGGACCATCAAGATGCTCTGACTCTTAACATTCCTAGGTATAACAGAAGACAATGCCCAGTCCTGAGGCACCCTCACAACCATTGCTGTGGCCGTGTTTGAGCCCATTCCTGCAGCCACGGTGTCAGTCCATTTCACTGAGCATCTTCCTCTTTTTCCTCTACTTAACCAGGAGTGCTGGAGACACAGTGGTTAAGCAGTGGGCTGCTAATCAAAAGGTTGGCAAGTCAGGCTCATCAGTTGCTCTTCAGGAGAAGGACATGGCAGTCTGCTTCCATACAGATTCACAACCTTGGAGACCCTACAGGGCAATTCTACCTTAATCTACACAGTTGCTATGCGTCAGAATTGACTGCAACAGCTTTGGATTTTTTTCTTCACTACCTTACCAGGCATGATGTCTTTCTCCAGAAACTGGTCTCTCTGCTAATATGCCCAGAGTAAGAGAGACAAAGTCTTGTGATCCTCACTTCCTAGGAGCATCCTAGCTGTACTTTCTCAGACAGACTTGTTCATTCTGGCAGTTCATGGTGCATTCAATATTCTTCACCAACAACACAATCCAAATGTATCAGTTCTTCTTCAGCCTTCATTTTTTTTTTTTTATTGTCTAGCTCTCACATGCATGTGAAACTACTGAAAATACCGTGGTTTGGGTCAGGGGCACATCAGTCATCAAAGTGACATCTTTGCTTTTTAACATCTAAACGGGGTCTTTTGCAGTACACTTGCCCAATGCAATGTGTTGATTGAACTCTTAACTGTTTTTTTCCATGGGCATTGATTTTTCATCCAAGAAGAATGAAATCCTTAACTTCAATTACTTTGCCATTTATCATGATGTTCTTTTATTGGTCCAGTTCTACAGATTTTCATTGGTTTATTTCCTTTATATATATATGTATATATATATATATTCAGGTATAATCCATACTGAAGACTGTAGCTTTTTACCTTCATCAGTATGTACTTCAACCTGTCTTCATTGTGGATATGCAAATCAAAACCATAATGAGGTGCACTTCTCAGTACAGCTTTTAAGGGGAAAAAAAAACAGAAAATAAGAACTATTGGTGAGGATCCGGAGAAACTGGAATATACTTACATTGCTGGTGAGAGTATGAAATGGTACAACTGCTCTGAAGTTTCTATGGCTGATCCTGAAAAAAATATGCAATAACTACAGTACCTAGCAATATCACTCCTAGGTATCTACCCCAGAGAAATAAAAGCAGTAACTCAAATAGACACTTGCACACCAGTGTCCTTTGCAGCATATTCACAAAAGCCAAAGCAACACAAGTTCCCATCAGGTGACAAGTCGATAAATGAAATGGGGAATGTATTCGCACTAGAGTATAATTCAGCTATAAATTGCAATAAAATTCTGATACCTGCTACAAGATGAGTGAACTCTGGAAACATTATGCAAGTGAAATAAACCAGACAAAAAAAGACAAATATTTTATTATTCCACATCTATGAAATATCTAGAATAAGCAAAATGCCAAGAGACAGAAGATTAGTGTTTACTATGGACTGCGGAAAAGGAGAAAGGAGAGGAGTAGAAAAACAAAGAATGATATAAAAGTTTTGGTCCTAGTAATTTGGTTGATACAAGTGCCATTTAACTAGAGTAGGGGTGACTATGGGAGGAATAGGTTTGCGAGTCTGGAAAATTAAGGCCTCCATTCTGGGCATTTTGGTTGAGAGGCCTACTGGATATGGAGATGTAAAGTTGTTGGACAGAGGAGTGGGAATCATGAGAAAAGGTCTGGGCTAAAGACACAGGTGTAGGGCTATCCAAGTGTAGAGGGTATTTAAGGTATCAAGGAAAGGAATGCAGCTAGGATCCAGGTCAGAGACCTCTAACCTCCAGAGGTGCTATGTTGCAGCATGCCAGCAGGCTCCCTCCTCTACCAGCCTCCCTCAGCAGACCTGAGCAACAGGGGCAGATAGGAGGCAGCAAATTTCTATTCTAAATACACACACACACGTGCATAAGTTTCTGACTGTAAGAAGCAGAAAAAAGTACAAACCACAAAACTTAAAGAAAGGATATAATTTCCTGAAGGGTTTTAATTTTCAAATCTCACTTTAATTCTAAGGCCACATTTCTAAGCTAGTTGCTAGTTATAAACTGTATTGCTGTAACTGAAATGTTGGCTGTCTTTTGATTCTAGCTTCTCCCCACTTCCGATGCCATCAAAAATAAAAATCTAGTAATACAAAATCATGTTAACCCAAGCCCCATTGCCACTGAGTTGATTCTGACTCAGAGCAACCTTATGGGACAGAGTAGAACTGCCTCTTAGAGTTTACGACGAGCACCTGGTGGATTCAAACTGCCAGTCATTTGGTTAGCAGACACAGCACTTAACTACTATGCCACTAGGGTTTCCAAACCATGTTAGAGGGATGTGGAATTTTGTTAGCACTAGAGGGAAGGTGTCACCATGCACCAGATCATCCTCTACTTAACTCTGTCCGTTTGTATCTCCCTCCTGAATTCTTTCTTCCTTTCACCAATATCCAAATTACCACTCTGTAACATGCAAATTTCCTACCTGAAAACTGGACACCAACCTCTACCCAGATCTTGAAGTCTGTTTCTATGCCACACTTGGCTGTGAAACCATTTCCTCTTCCATAGTAAAATGTTCTTGAAATCGTTAGGTAGATAACTTTTCAAAAAGGTTTCTAGTAATTTTAAGTGGAGGGTTTGGACATTATACCCGTGGCTATTCAGTTCTTGAAAACTGTCCAAACTGAGATATGCTAGAAGTATGGCATATACATTGGACTTTGAAGACTTAGTAAGAAAAAAAGGTAAAATATCTAGTTAATAATTTTTATACAGTTCACATATTGAAATGAGAATACTTTAGAGATATTGAATTGTTGTTCTCAGGTGTTGTCTGGCTAGTTTAGTCTCATAGTGATACCGTGTATAACAAAACAGAATGTGACCTGGCTCCGCACCATCCTCACAATCACTGCTGCATTTGTGTACCAGCCGCTCGGTCAATCTACCTCACTGAGGGTTTTTGCTGACCCTCTACTTTATCAAGCATGTTGTGTTTCTCTAGGGTTTGGATCCTCCTGGTAACATGTCCAAAGTAAACAAAAAGAAATCTAACCACCTTCACTTAAGAAACGCTGTGGATTGAATTGTATCCGCTTAAAATACGTGCATCAATTAGACTGTGATTGTCACTAGTGTGGGACTGACCACCATTTTGTCATTTGGTATGATTTTCCTATGTGTTGTAAATCCTATATTTATGATGCCAATAGGATGAATTATCAGTGGTTGTGTTGGTAAGATATAGAAGATTAGATTGTGTCTTAAGCCAATCTTTTTTTTTTTTTGAGAAATAAAAGAAAGAGGCTATCAGAGAGACAGGGAGATCTCACACCAACAAGGGAGTAGACTTGTGAGCAGGGCGCATCCTTGGGACCCTGGGGTCCTACTCAGAGAAGCACCTACTCCAGGGAAAGGTGGACGACAAGGACCTTCCTTCAGAGGCTGCCGAGAAAGCCTTGACCATGCGCTGACAACCTGAATTTGTGCTTCTAACCTACTAGGCTGTAAGGGAGTAAACTTTTGTTTGTTGAAGCCATCCACTTGTGGCATTTCTGTTATAGCAGCACTAGATGACTAACTCAAAGAGTACTCTGGCTGTACTTCCTCCGAGACAGATCTGCTCATTCTGGTAGATCATGAGCAGTCAGTATTCTTTGCCAACATTGTTATTCAAATATATCAGTTCTTTTTTCAGTGTTCTCTATTCATTGCCTAGCTTTCACATGTGTATGAGGCAACTGAAAATACCATAGCTTGGGTCAGGCTCAGCTTTGTCCTCAAAGCGACATCTTTGCTTTTTTATTACTTTAAAAAGGTCTTTCGCAGCAGATTTGACCAACACAATGCATCATTGGACTTTTTGAAAATCTTGGGTTAAGTAAGATATTTTATTGAGATAAATTTTACTTATTTCTTTTTAATTTTGTGAGTAATGCTGTTTTTGTTGTGTGCCATTGAGTCAATTCTGACTTAATGACTTTATAGGACAAAGAGAGCTGCCCTGCAGGGTCTGCAAGGTTACACTCTTTAAGGAAGCTGACTGCTAAATCTTTCTCCCATGGAACCACCCTTGGGTTTGAACTGCCGAACTTTTGATTAGCAATTGAATGTTTAGCCACTGTGGTGCCAGGACTCCTTATCTGACTACTAGTAAATGAAAAATTATGTATAGTAGTTAGGGTAACATTTTATTTTTATTGACAGCACTGTTTTACACCTCAAAGAAAACATAAGGAAACAGTATTGGAGGAAATTCAGTGGATTAAAAACCCATTCTTAATTCACAGAGGAACAAGTGAACACCTACTACATATATATACATATGTATACATATGTGTATATATATATATATATATATATATACTTATCTACACCTGGAAAATGTCAAAAACTCTGGTCTCAAAGCACTTCAACTAGGGTGTACAAGGATTCCTTGCACAACTGATACAGCACCTGCATTGTGCCTTACATTCCAAAGCATTGTTTACCACTTGATGTATGAACAAATGAATGAATAATCTCCTTTTTAGACTGCATTTTGGACACAAGAGTTATCTGTTTTATTCTTATTTTATTCAATGCACAATACCTTATACACAACAAGGGCTCAGTAAATATTTGTTGAAGGAATGGCATCATGAGAGTGCTGGGGAAAAGGAGAGTGGGTGGTGAGCAAGGGCCTTACCATTGGGAAGTATTCAGCATGGCTAAATACCAGCACAGTTCAATCTAAAAAACCCACTGTGAAGGTCCCTGGCCTCATCTTTCTTACAGCCACAGATATGGGATTTGGTTGTACCTTATTTAATTATGAAATGTGCAGTTCAGCATGCCTTTTAATGTTTGTGTACACTCTCCAGGTTGCAATTTGCATAGCAAGAAATTAGTCCAGAGAGTATCTTTCTATGAAAGATTTCGGAAACTCAAGAAAAAACCTGAGAACTAGAATATCTGTGATTCCCTTGGTGCTAATGGAAAAGACAGAAAACTGAAGCATTTAAAAATTCAACCAGCATCAACAGGTCAGTGGATGACCCAGTCCAGGCTAGCTGAAGTGTTTCTCTAGATGATTTTAACTCTTTTCCAGCTCTTGTTTCTGTTTTCTCTTCATCCTATCCAAATTTAAATTATAAAATTCCCTCATATATAGTGAAGAGACTAATGTAAGGAAATTGAGGTTTTATTAACAACAACAACAAAAAAATACAAATCTTTTACAAGAATAGAAACTACAGAAACGTAAAATAGCTCCAGACTTTACAGCAGGCAGGTCAAGGATAGGCTTCGTGCATGGTGTTCACAGTAATATACCGAAAAACAAAAACAAAAACAAAAACAAACAAGCCCATTGCTGTTGAGTTGATTCTGAGTCATAATGGCCCTGTAAGGTACAGCAGAACTGCCACATAGGGTTTCAAAGGCTGTCATCTTTATGGAAGCAGACTGCCACTTCTCTCTCCCTAGTAGCTGCTTGTGGATTCAAACGGCTGACCGGCTGACCGTATGGTTAGCAGCAGAACACTTAACCACTGAGCCACCAAGGAGCCATACAAATAAGAGATTTTTTTTTTTTCTTCAGGCTTGTATGTCAGATATGAAAGAAAGCAACTGGGTAATAATCATAGAAACAAGAAAAACTGATTAGACTTATTCTTCATATGACTTAGTATCACCTTTATTTTGAATTAATTATATGGATAAGCACTATAACTTTAATAGCACTCAGATCTTAATCTAGACCTGTGAGAGTCCAATAATACCATGATCCATGGAACTACTGTGGATCAATTCGGTCTCCTGAATATAACTTCATGCAGGAAAGTTGAATAGAACAGGGTTATAGTGGTTCCAACCCCTTAAAGGAGTTCCTCTGTGCATGTTAGTTGCCAAGCTGTCACAGTTAGGTAGGTCTCCAGAAACTCACAGCTAAGACTGAGCAATAACATACTTTGTAGCTACAGATTCTTTATATTTTTCTTGGATGTTGCTAAGGAAAACTAAATGCATAAATAAGATACCAAGCAAAGTGCTGTTGAGTCAGATACTAAAACCATAAAAATCTCTGTATTTGGAAAAAAAAAATGTTTTTCTACTTTTTGGGAGATTTATGTACTAAAAGTGGACAAAAATGTATGAGATCACACTAGTAGCCTGATAATTAGTCCAAGGAAGTGAGAAAGCAAGCTCACCTAACAAACTCGGGGATAAGAAATAACCTTCAAGAAGGGAAGAAAGAAAGACATGGAGAGAAAGGGGCAGAAGAAGAAGGAGAGGTAAATAAGGAGAGAAGAAATAGAGTCTGGTTAAAGTAATTGTCCTACAAAATAGCCCTAGGGTTTTGGTCATGCTCCCACTTGGTGTATATGGCCACAGTCTAACAGTGGATGGTGGTCATTGTTGTCAATTATGTGAGAGCTAGGGTAACCAGATCAGGCATATTGTAAGCACTTGGAGAACAACCTCGTGCTAGTTGAGCATAGTACCAAAAACAGATAGTTAGTAATTAGCCATAAAAAAAACCAAATGACATTGTTTACTCACAGGAAAGAATAGACTAAAAATATACAAAAAAAATTAGTAACAATAGGAAAAAGCAGCAATGAGATCCCACAGACATTAACAACAAAAATCTATATCAATCCATTATCTAGAGTAAATGTACAAAAATCAATGTCACTGAATCTTATATGCGAAGTATGTAGAACTGGCAAATGTTTTGTTATATGTATTTTTCCTGTAATAAGAAAAGAATAAATGAAATGAAATTTGGGCCAAAAAAAGGGGAAAATTTTTAAAGCAACTGCTGTAAATTTTTACTTTTTACTTTTTTTTTACTTGATGAGATGATCTTAGATAAGGTACATTTTAGGCTGAATGTCAAGAAAAAATTCCTGAGTGTGAGAACTATTGGATTGCAAAGTGGTCTCTCAAGGGAAGGAGTAGAAACTCCATCTGCACTGCTCCGGGAATAGGTTTGTTAGTTAAATTGTACTCCTTTTCTTAGTTGACTGCTTGACATTTCAGCAACAGAGCCAAATAATTCATGGGTCAACTAAAAGAGTGTTTATTATAACCATCTTTTTTAAAATCTGCACTAACAACAGTGAATTAGAAAAAAATACAGTCACTATTCTATTGTACATGATAAAGCCTGTCAAGTTTTTACAGCATGAAATCTGTTCTTCAACACCCTTGGATTGCTTTTTAAACGATCCTGATATCCTTAAAAAGAATGCCCTGGCGGTGCAAAGAGAACAACGTTTGAGATTTGACTAGAAGTAATGAAGAAGGATTGTGTCTGCTATTTGTACAAAGTTGTTGGTAGAATCTTAACCATCCTTAGACTTCAAGTAATAACTTTGCTAATAATAACTAGATTAAAGCCAACAACAAACCAAATGACTTAATTCTCGTGGAAGCAGAAGGGAAAACACAACAGTTAAAGTAAAAGAAGGCTCACAGAGAATCAATAAATTAAGGACTGCAGATTGTGACATTATTATCCTGTAAATACTCCTTAGTGCTTCTTTCAGGATCTCTTCAAATGAAGAAATAGAAAATTAACAGCATCCCCTCTAATATTAGCACAGAGTGAATGCAATAAAGGTGAGATATTTGTGTTCTCAGGGCCTGGTGAGAGTCCTAACATTTTTAATGGAGTTAGAAGTGGCCATCAAGAACAGCCCCAAAAGGGGAAAAGAAGGCAAGGAGAATTCCAAAATGGGCAACATAGCATTTGGACAAAGGACAATGCTAGTAGGCAAACCAAGCCAACTGCTATTCAGTCAGTTTCAACCCACAGCAGACCCATATGCTTCAGAGTAAAACTGCAGGCCACAGGAGTTTTCAGTGGCTGATCTTGTGGAAGCAGATTGCCAACACTTTCTTTTAAGGAGTCTGTGGGTGGATTTAAACTGCCAACTTTTCGGCTAGTAGCTGAACACTTAACAATTTGTACCACTAAGGAGAAGCCACCCACATATATATCCTATTTTCTAGTGCAAAATTATAAGCCTTAGGGATTTTTTCGTGGGTGGGGACAGGGGTATTTGCGGAATCTCTTTTGAACTACCTGCCTGCCATCTGTAGATAGTACTTACCACTGGAACCTCTAATCATCAATGACTTGCTAAATACCAAGGAAAGCACATTTCTGAGATGAGACAACTAGTTTTTGCCATTTTAGATAGGCAGATCGTTTAAGACAGCTGAAATCTTGCAGTTTAATTACATTTACAATTTTGACTTCATTGAATTAAGGCAAATGAGGAGCTGAAGCCAAAAGTGTGTCAGTGTATGCTCTGGCTCATCTAGTGTTGCCGTAACAGCAATACCACAAGTGGATGGCTTTAAAAAACAGACATTTGTTCTCTCACAGGCCAGCAGGCTACAAGCCCAAATTCGAGGTGTTAGCTCTAGAGGAAGGCCTTCTCTCTTGATTGGCTCCCGAGGAAGATCCTTAGGATGTCTTTCCTCAGTCTGGGAGCATCTCGGTGCAGGAAACTCGTATTTAATCGATGTTCTAGCACTGTTTTCTTGGTGGTATGAGGTCCCCATGTCTGTCTGCTCACTTTTCTCTTTTGTATCTCACAAGAGATTGACTGAAGACACTACCCAACCTTATAGACCCCATCAGTATAACTGCCACTAATCCATTTGATTAGATGATGGTGATAGAATTTACAGGACTCAGGAAAATTCCACTGAATGACAAGATGGTGGGAAAAAACAAATAAATACTGGGAATCATTGCCCAGCCAAACTGATACACACATTGTGGGAGGTGCATAATTCAATCTGCAACATATACTTTCGTGCTGGCTACTAAGACAGGTGGCATTCTATGCTGGCTGTTGGAATGCCAAGGAGTGGAAATCTGGAGTAGAACCTAGAAAGGTGCCTGCACTTCCACTTTGCTTCTTATTTGGGGAAATTTGTACCATGTGAAAGGGAAAACATTAAATTTAATGTCAATCACTCAATCATACAGTCATTTGTTGGGAATTTAGAGTTAACCAAAGCAAAATAGTTGTTACTCTCCAGGAGTATAAAGTCTAGTTCCATGAGTTCTTGAGTTTTTGCTCTACTACCAACCATATGTGAGACTTTAACCAAATTAACCACTGAATGCCAGTGTTCTTGTCAGAATTGAGCTAAATACATAGTGCCCGGGAAAATAACAAATATTTAGAAGTATTTAGTCAATGTCATCTAAGTGCCATCCTTACATCAATGAAATATTTGCATGTACTGTACTAATTTGGGTCATCTGTTTAGTATGTAAAAACTCAAGAATTATGTGCGCATCTTTCAGGAAGAACTAATGGCTGATAAACACATCACACTTACTGAAAGAAGAAACGTAAGGAGGAACTTTTATGACAATTGAGGAGGCAAGGACATGTATTGGTTGACTACAAGAACTAACATGGGAAAGGCGGTGTTTCAGTGGTAAATTCTTGCTTTCCATGCAGCAGACCCAGCTGTGACTCCCAGCCACGGCATCTCGGGAGCAGCCGCCACCAGCCTGTCAGTGACGGCTTGGCTGTTGTTATGATGCACAGCAGTTTCAGTAGAGCTTCCGGGCTAAGACGGACTAAGAAGAAAAGCCTGGAGATTTATTTCTGAAAATCAGCCGGTAAAAACCCTGCGAATCACAATCAGTCACGAGGATGGTGCAGGACTCGGTAGTGTTTTGCTTCATTGTGCGTGGGGTCACTACAAGGCTGACTCAAAAGTGGCAAACAGCAACATGATTATTAAATTATCTTTTCCATTTCCTTTTGAAAAAGCCAAATAGATACAAGGTTCAATGAAACAAGAGGCAGCTGTAACATGATCAACTGTGATGAACTGATTACTCAGATTCAGCAGAACTGGGTTCTACACACAGGAAAGTTCTACATATATTAGATTACACACACACACACAAAAGTTATTGCCATTGAGTCAGTCACAACTCACAGTGATATGACCATATAGGACAGAGCAGAGCTGCTCCATAGAGTGTCCAGGGAGCACCTGGTAGATTTGAACTGCAATCTTCTGGTTAGTAGCCATAGCGTTGAACCACTACACCACCAGAGTTTCTATTACACCACATAAGCACTAAGTCAAAATATATAAAAACACTTAGAGTGCTGAAGTTCAAAGAGAAACCTGAGATAATCTAGTTCAGCTTCTTTACAGGTGAAACCTTAGCTAATACTGAGCGAGTAAAGGTAACAAAGCTGGTAAGTGACAGATATGCCCTGTTAGGATTTCTTGTAATGCCCCATTCATCTTCATAAATATACAGAAAAATATTTGAAGCCATTTGATTAATCAACTACATGCCAGACAACATTCTAGGCACTAGAGACAGAGTCCAAGTAAGACAGATGCCACTGTTGTCCTCACCGAGTTTATAGCTTGGTTAGGAAGACAGACAGTTAAATGAAAATAATGAAATGTGATAAACAGAATGAAAGTGAAAGTGTAACATATAGTAGGGATCTAGTTTATTTCATAGAGTCCCTGGGTGGCACGAATGATTAAGCCCTCAACTGTTAGCCAGAGGGGTGTCAAATCCACCCAGAAGTGCCTCACAAGATAGGCCTGGTGATCCTCTTCTGAAAGATCACTGTGTTGAATACATATGGGTCACCATGAGCTGGAGTTGACTCACTGGCAACTAACAACAGCAATTTAGCTTACAGATCAAGGAAGGGCCTCCAAGGAAATACTGTTAAGTTGAAGTGTAAAGTATGAGGTGGACAAAGGAGGCTGTGGGGGTCTGTCCTTGACAGATGCGACAGAGTGTGGACAGGAGAAAACCACTGTTGAGCTGGAAGACAGAGATCTGGGGGTGAAGAAGATGACTCCAAACTGTTGAGCAAGAAGGACGCAGAAGGTTGGGTTGGAGTTCGTCTACCCTAAGGGAGCTGGTAATCATTGGAAGAGTTTCGACAGGGAATTGAAATGGTCGTATTTCTATTTTGGTGTAATCAGTCAGGAGAAAAGCTGGTGGGGTGGAAGGAATAAGCAGAGGCAGTGGTCCTGTTAAAGCAAAGGGGTGAGATAATGGCAGTAACGGACATGAAATGACAAGAGAGGGATTCAGATGGTGAAACCAAGGGGTCTTGTTGACTGACCAAATACGAGTGGTGGAGGAAAAGAGAAAGTCAAACACTGTTCTCAGGTTCAGCATGTGAGAAAGTTCAGAGAAAAGATACTATCAAAGACTAGTTGTGATGTCGTGTGCTGAATTTCAGACTCTCGAACAGACATAATAATTCTGTCCCCCAAACGGAAGGGATTTCCAACACAGAGCCCATTATACAACACTCTTATCACATGGGAAAGGTAATAAAAAATGGAGACTGAAAACATTTTACCAGACATTCGGGGGAGATGCAAATTTCCTAGAAAGATATTTGCAATCCTAAGCAAATCCTTGGGCAGATGGAGCTAGGAGAGTTGGAAGAGCATTCCCCAAGCAAAACTCCTGCTGTAGTAAACACTGAGCAAGTGACAAATGTGTTGGGAATGTTGTGAAAGATGTGTTTGCAGTTGGGCTTAGAGAATACAGACAGCCATACGTGGAATTAGACACACCTGTTCATTGCACAAAATGCTTCAAAACAAAACAGCCGGGGCTTATTTCTCACTAGAGGGGAAACGAGGGACAACTGGAAGGTTTGAACTTGCCCTCAGGCCTTACGTAGCACAAATAGCTTCCTTCCCCACTCTTCCCCTCTTGCAGCTTCTAGCCAGCACATCTTCTGGAGTCAACTTTGTAAAGAAGCAGGTGCAAACTCTTGGACCAGCTTTTCAGGCTCTGCTTCTGCTCCGGACTCCCATGCTACTCCTGCTTCTGTACAGGAGAAAACTTACTTGCCAGACGCTCAACCATTCTACTCTACGGGCGATTTGGGAAGCCCACTCTGTAACTAAATTTAGGAGACGCTCTCAGGGACCACTCATATACCTTCATTCAACTTCCCACCTTGAAACCTGGTGTACCTGAAAACAATGAAAAGATAAAATTATACACTCTAGGAAGTATGGTAGAAAGTGTTCAGTATATGACAAATAAGAATAATTACTGAAGTGCTAGTTTTAAATAGTGGACTCCCTCAAAGTGGTTCACATCTATGGGGACTTAATAACTCAAATTAATATGCCAAACTTTGAGTTTCTTGGAAAACACAAAAAACTAGGGTGAGGTACTTTTAACTGGGGGGCATTCACAAATTTTTAAGAGGCTAATTTTGGGGTTCAAAAGTCACAGAAAAAGAATCCCTAAAACCTAGGCGCCAGGTTACAGGGTGTTGAAAATTGAGATTGTGCAGCATCACTCTCTAAACAGCTGAACTAGACCTCACAAAATGAGTGGATGCCATGGACCAGCCTCAGGCTTTCTTCCCCAGTCCTTAATTCCCCATTTTCACAGATGTCTACTCTTAGGACTATCAACACAGCCTTGACAGCAGAAGTGAAAACCCTTACAGACTCCCAAGGATAATGGAAATATGTGGTACTTACTACCTAGAAAAAGTTTTACAGATGAGTCAACGTGGCTAAACCTACTGCAGATATTTTACTTTTGCACACATTTGGTTCAAATGAAGAACTTCTTAAGATTGTCTTAGAGATATAGGTCCTCAACATTAATTTTAAATGTACATCGACAGGCTAGAAAGATAGTCTTCACATAGTGATTTAGAACGTAAGCCCTTGAGTCAGGAATACCTACGTCCAATTCTCAGCTCTTTTCTTTACTGAATGGATGACTTAGTCCCAGATACTTTCTCCCTCAGTCATTATTCTCTAGCCTAAAAATACAGATAACAATAGTTTGTATCTGCATAATGAAATTGTGATGAGTAAAGGAGCTAAAGAGTAAAGCTAAGTACTAGGAGGTAGTAAACACCCAAGACATTTTAACTACTTGTCTTAGTTATCTAGTGCTGCTGTAAAAGACATACCACAAATGGATGGCTTTAACGAAGAGAAATTTCATTCTTTTGCAGTCCAGTAAGCTAGAAGTCCAAACTCAGGGTAGTGGCCCTAAGGGAAGGCTTTCTGTCTCTGCTGGTTCTGGAGGAACATCCTTGTGGTGCATCAGTCTTCCCCCGGCCAGGAAGAATCTCATCAGGAACCTCAGGTTCAATGAACACACTCTGCGCCTGGTGCAGCTTTCTCGGTTGTATGAAGTCCCCATGTCTCTCTGCCTGCTTTTCTCGTTTATATCTCTAAAGACATTGGCCTAAGACACTGCCCAAACCTGTAAAACCAAAACAAAAAATCCAATAGCAATGAGTTGATGCTGATTCATCATGACTCTGTAAGCTGGAGAAGAACTGCCCCATAGCTTGTAGACCTCATCAGTATAATGGCCGCTAATCCATCTTATTAAATCATAGTGATAGAATTTACAATGCAAGAAAATCCCATAAAATGAAGGACAATCATATAAATCTGAGAATCATAACTCAGCCAAACCGATACGCATATTTTGGGTGGGGGGAGGGGACATAACTCAATCCATGACGCTAGTCCATCAGGAATGATGATGATGACGTGACGATGGTGGTTGTGTTGATCTTTGTAACTGAAGAAAAGTGCAAACTCTTATCAGAGTACTAGTAATTAATGCTGTGTGCCCAACAATCTCCGCTCTCCTCCTTCCAGAAACGTGGTAGGACTGTATCTCCCTGTTACTTTAGAGTTAAGTGTGGCCAAGGAAATACAAATACAAGGGATGTGTGTCATTTATTAGGTGAAGCTTTAAGAGACAGTGAACAACTCATTAACTGCTGTTCTCTCTGCTGCGACAATAAGAAATCTTTCTGTTAGTGGCTTTGTCTCCTTCCCTGTTGCCAGACAGAAAATACCCTGGAGCAGAGGCCCCAGGTGATCCAGGGTGGGCACACAGCTTGAGTAGAAGTGACCCTTGTTGATCTATGGCACTGAGATTTGGACTTGTTTGTACACACGGTATAACCCATCTGATCCTCACTTATAGGAGGGGCTCTGTGTAAGTGCTTCTTCTCTGAAATCTGGTTGTTAATATGCAGGAAATATTTAAACAACTGCCATATGCTGGCATCCATTTTTTCAATGGAACCATTATTCTCACAAGGACAGTATATGTAACAAACTCGGTGATTCTCGTTATTAACAGTTACTAAATGCTTACTCTATATAAACTGTGGAAAGAGTAGTGATGCACTCTCTCTTGCCCATGTCTTTACAGAATGTATCTTTGTTCCTCATTTCAGCATCTTGGCCACTGTTTCTCTTTATTGTTAAATTGATTGGTAGTCCAAAAATTTATACACCTAACAGATAGTAGATGCTTTCTCTAAGATTTATGCAGTAGAATCCTGTAGATTACCATTACTGAGGTAATCAAACTAATTCGCTCTTGGCTAAATGACACAAACAGCTAATGCTACCATATTTTAAACACTCTTTTATTTTCAGTGGAAGTTAATGATCTCTTGTCATAAGAAATCTAAGCCAAGTCTGAATCGTCACATGAGAAAGCTACATTTTGACAAACTAGTGTTAGGATTACTGTAAAACACTAGCTACTAAATTCCAGAAGCTCCAGTACCATCACCCAGACTGCATATCCCATCACTGGATACAATACAAATGTGATGCAAGCCAAAACAAAAGCATTGCTGAGTCAAATCCGGAAAAATAATGTATACCATCAGTTCTTGTTGAGACATAGAGATCAACTTCAGGGACAAAAGACAAAGGAAAGGAGGAAAGCTGGGTTGCAGCGCACAGCTGTAGATTGCTCATCCACGTATTGACAGTGGTGACGCAACAGTGAGTGCAACCGGCACAGTCCTGCCCTTAGAAGTGTGCTTGATAATTTCAGAGATAAACCAAAACCAAAGAAACAAAAATTCCTCATAGGAAATAACTAACTACATAAAATTCTCTCAAGTTTTTATAAGGGCAAATGAGAGAAACATATAAGGCATTTGGATTATATCCAAGGGCAATCAAAGCCACCAAAGGGAAGAATAAGGTGATCTCATTTAAATTTGCAAACCATGAAAAGATACAGAATACTCCCCTCACTCCGTGAGCCCCTTGGAAGTCAACCACAATCACCACCAGCTCCCCACCGCACCCCTGACCTCACATTGGTAGGCTTTCTGTAAACATGCCCAACCTTGGGTTTTATGTGAGTAGAGTCACATAGTGTGCACTGTTTTGTGTTTGACATCTTTTACTAAGTGTGATGTTTTTGATATTCCATCCATGTTTGTATCAAGAGTTCATTCTTTTTTTTATTACTGAAGAGTATTCAGTTGTTTTCATACGCCATAATTAGACTCTCCGTGTACCTTTTGATGAACATTTGTGTTGTTTCTATTCTCTGACTGTTATAAATAAACTATCAACATTTTCATTCAAGTCTTTAGTTGGCCTTTTTCATTTCTCTTGGGTAAATACAGAGAAATAGAAATGCCAGGTCATAGGGAAGGTTTATGTTTAATTTTTATAAGGAACTTATAAATAATTTCTCCAATTATTGTACCACTCTATGCTCCTACCAACCAAATGTGAGAGTTTTGTTCATTCTACTCTGCTTTTCAACATTTAGTTTTGTTAGTCTTTATGATCTTAGCCATTTTACTGGGAGGGAAATACTAGTTCATTTTGCTTTTAGTTCATATTTTCATGAAGACCAATGATACTGAACATCTTTCCTTGTGTGTTTAAGACAGTGATGTATCTCTTTTATCTGTTCACGGCTTTTGCCCATGTTTGTTTTAGGCTGTTAAACGAAGGAGTTATGCATATAAACACAAGTCCTTTGTCAGACATATGCTTTGCAAATATATTTTCCCACTCTGTACCATATCCATTCATTTGTTTAATGCTGTTTTCTTAGTTTTTATGAAGTCCAAGTGATTATTTTCTTTCTTTTATATGTCCTCAAAGATCTTTGGGAACCCTGGTGACATAGCAGTTAAGTGCCACATCTGCTAACCAAAATGTTGGCAGATCAAACCCACCAAATACTCCTTAAAAACTCTATGGAGCACTTCTACTCTATCCTATAAGGTCACTATGAGTTGGAATTGACTCGACGGTAATGGGTTGTTTGCTTTTAAGAGATCGACGGCACTTGGCTTGGCTTGGAACCCTGGTGGCACAGTGGTTGAGCTCTTGGCTGCTAACTGAAAAGTCTGCAGTTAGAATCCTGCCCCAGCCCCACCCCACCCCAGCTGTGCCCTGGGAGAAAAATGCAGCTGTCTGCTTCCATGAAGATTACAGCCTTGGCGATCCTATAGTGCAGTTCTGCTGAGTACTGTAGTATTGCTTTGGGTTAGAATTGACTTGATGGCAATCGGTAAGTAATCTTTGCCTATATCCAATCACATATTCTTTATGTTTTCTTCTGGATACGTCATTATTCTACCTTTCATATTTAGATCTGTGATCCATTTCAAAGATCAATTTCTACATGTAAAGTGAGGTAGAGGTTGTTTTTTTCCATGTAAATATCAATTGTTTCAGTAATATTTGTTAAAAAGACCTTCCTCACTGAATTCATTTAAACCCTTGGTTAAAAATCAATTAGCCATATTTTGTGACTCTATTTCTAGATTCTCCATTCTCTTCTACGGAACAAAAGTTTGCCTATTCTCATGCCAATATCACACTGTATTGATTATTGTAGCTTTATTTCAGTCTTGAAACAGATACTATAAATCACCATATTTGTTACTTTTTTAAAAAAATTGTTATGTCTACTCTAGACTACTTGCACTTTCATAAAAATTTTAAATCAGTCCACTGGCATTTTGATTGAGGTTGTGTTAAATCTCAAGATTTATTTGAAGATGGTCCTTTTCTTTTCTTGGAGGATAACAGATATAGCCCCTTAGGTCTGTTTTCTGCCAGTAAAGTTCCAAGAAGCAGACAGTTTCCTTTTGCTTTATCTCTGGTTCCTTTGGTCTAAGCTGATAAATATGTTGCTGTGGTGGTTGGTAAGATCCATTAGTCACAGACTTATTTTTGTTAACAAAAAAATGTATGACCACATCCTTAGTAAACATTCTAGAACATATGTCCTTAGTTTGTGTAACAGAATTTTCCAGATTTTTTAGGTTTTGTTTTCATTTTGCACAGTTCAATTTTAAATCCATCTCTTTCATCTTGCATTTTACTATATGAGGTGATGACAACTATGTGACCCCTTTAAGATCTTGCTTAGAAATCTCTTTCACCAGATATTCAAGTTTACTGTTTACAAGTTCTACCTTCCACCAAACATTTGGACACATGACTCAGACAAGTTCTTTGCCATTGTATAAAAAGCATTGTCTTTCCTCCACTGTGCAATCACATGCTCACCATTTTATTTTACAGCCTCACCAGAAGCACATTTAATACCCACATTTCTAACAACATTCTGTTTCTGGTGCCATATGTGTTGCGTAAGATGATACAACACTTCTCTATATCTCTCCTTATTTTTTCCTAAGCTATCATCATAATTGACCTGACTCGACGACTCTTGGCTTTGGGCATCATCATAATTACCTTAATTCTACCAACAGACTCTTCAAGACAATCTAGGCTTTTACTATCAGGCGTATCAAAACTGTTCCAGCATCCATCCACTTCCCAGTTCCAAAGCTGTTACCACATTTTAGGAGTCTGTTAGAGCAGTCTCACTCTTGGTATCAAATTCTGTTTTAGTCATCTAGTGCTGCTATAATAGAAATACTACAAGGGGACATCTTTAAGAAACAGTACTTTATTTTCTCACAGTTTAGGAGACTAGAAGTCCAAATTCAGGGTGCCAGCTCTAGAGGAAGTCTTTCTTTCTCTGCCACTTTTGAAGGAAGATTCTCATCTCTTCTCACTTTGTCTTCTTGGTGATCTTCATGGGCATCTCTGCTTCCTAACTGACTTGCTTGATTTCTTGTATATCTCAAAAGAGATTGACTCAAGATACCCCTACACTAACCCTGCCTTGTTATCATGTCATATGCGACCTGATCCCAAATGGGATTATAACCACAGGCATAGAGGCTAGGATTTAAGTGGAAAAATGAGTTATGAACCATGAAAAAATAGGAATTCATGTTTCATGTCTTAGCCAGAATTGGAAATCCCAAGAAAGCTTCTATAAGCACTTTTAGTACCAAGTGAAAATTGAGTTGGAGGGTTAAGAGTGGACATTGTGAAACCAGATAAGGAATTGTTTCTGTTTTCTAGTGGATAAATGATACTGTTTGAACAATAGATGGTAGCTATGAAGACAGATCGAAGAACGTAGGTTAGAGATGTACTTCCAGCATCTTCCCTGGTATTAGAGGAAACAGATAAAACTTGCCGATGGGTTATATAAGAAAAGGCAGAATTATGAAAGTTATTAGTACATGACTATGATGATGTCATACTGACTATGATGTTATTAACTGAAAGAAAATTAGAGGAAAGTGATTGTAGGAGGAAATCTTGATGGGGGTGCGGTGACCAAGGGTAAAGCTTTGCACATACTTGGTTTCAGGTTCTCTTACACATCCAGGTGGAAGTAATAGTTACGCTATTGAAATATGTAAATCTGAAGCTCAGCAGAGAAGCCCAGGATGGAAATATTAACCCCCTAAAACAGGTATTTTTTAACCTAAAGCAGCAGTGAAGCTCCAAGACGTAACTTAATTAGCTCAAGGCCACCAACCCAGTAATAAGTTGATAAACTAGGGTCCAAACCTAGGTCTGATGGGCTTTAGGCCCTCTCATCACACCTTCTTGGAGGAATAGAATTCCATTTAATAAGTCTCAGTCTCCCGGACCACTTTGCAAAAACTAAGTGCCCAGTCAAGCCTCAATAAGTATTTGTTGATTGATTAATTTATCTTGGGATATTAGGAAATTCACAAACTCCAAAACTTGTATTGTATTTACATCATTACATTTGAAATCTAGGCTTGATTAATTGCTTTCTGGCAGTCAGCGGCACACCAGCTTGTGCAGGAAGTGAACAGAAGCAGAGAAAACAAACTCAGCCTACGTGAATTCTAGTCAATGTTGTTGTAGAAAGACAGAGCCTGGCCAGGTGAAGTCTGTTTTACCCACCAAAGGCAAAACTTCTTCACTGCAGGTACCTTGACCTGCCTTCATGTGCTCATAAAGGAATAAAATTGCTTTGCTAGCCATGTTAGGACCATCAAAGCTTACTTAACCCTCTTGTACAGCCCAGGAATACTGCACTGTGACCCGATTTCTATTAGGTAAAGGAAAAAAAAAAAAAAAAAGACTAGCATGCTAAGCATGAGCAGTACAATGAATCATCCAATGTATCCTTTCCTGGCAGCTTTTATCTACTTTTTCCTCTAAAAGTCTTTTTTCATTTGGCTTTATGTTATATATTTAGCATCCTTTGTGTACATATAAGCCAGGACACAAGAGGCTATTTCTCCCAGTGATTATGGGCTACAAGCAAAACTTTACCTTCACATTGTAAGGTGAGCAGTTCACTGTACTTGGGAAGAGCTGTATTTTCCACCAAACATGATTACCACAGAAAGAGTTGTATTAAACTGCTGATATGTCACAAGTCCCTCCCTTCAGCACAGTATTAGGATTAGCAGCCCTGAGACTGTCATGTGGTAATTAAGGACTGTGAAATGTTATATAAAGGCTCACAGCTGGCTGTTCAAGACAGCAAAATTGAAAGGCAGATTGCTAGCACCAGGGGAGATCAACTCTTTGAGGTCTGTAATATCAAGCCCTGAGGCTTGCTTGCAAGGCTGCAAGTATGTCAAGAGTTAATTTAATTTCTGGCTATTCAATGACCTTCTTGGTTTTCCTGTGGTGGGTCATAGTGTTGAAAGAATACCATTATCACCCCGGACTGAGATGGCATGAGTTTTGGCCAATGCGTAGAATAAACATAGATTGCAGATTCAGGTTTCTCTGTTACTGACACCCCTCAATCACCGAATCTTACAGAGGGACATAGGACAGTATTCAGTAGACAAATGTTTTCTGTGTACCTATCTGCTGACTTATTTCAGCCCTCAAAGTATCAGAAAGTCACAGTGCTACTTAGGAAGTTATCGCGCTACCTAGAGCTTCCTGCTGTTCTCACTGTCATTGGATCTTGGTGTTATTTACAGATAAGGCTAATCATCATTGTGTGTCATATACAAGGTAATAACTATTTCTGAAATAGACTCATAACCCAAGCAAAAGGAAATCATTTACTCCATATGTGAAACTTTTTGTTGAGCACGTACTACAAAGCTATAAAGGTCATTAACACGGTACAGCACACCGTAACACTAAAATGCGAAGCATCTTGCCCTGGGGAGATGGGGAGTTCTTCCATTACACTGACCCCATCTAGCACTTTCTGGGTGTACCATGTCAGGCATAAGAATCAGATGAATGTCTGGTTAACTCAGGAGTAAATATGATGATTTTCACTGTGCAGCTCTTCCCTCCAGACTATAGGTACCTGATAGACAACCTCTAACATACA
The DNA here is from genome assembly GCA_028571685.1 of Heterohyrax brucei. Lineage (NCBI taxonomy): Eukaryota > Metazoa > Chordata > Mammalia > Hyracoidea > Procaviidae > Heterohyrax > Heterohyrax brucei. Next base: position 26,398,499 of record CM053152.1, read on the forward strand.
AAATCTTCCCGAGTTTTGATAATCACTTTTCCCAAAAGCTGAGCACCAACCTGACGCTTCTGACACGTGATCCAGAATGGAAGGTGTAGAGGGAGCCATTGGACTGTGAAACTATTCCATAGGTTCTTGAATGGAAGGAAGGCTTTGTTTCCAAGCACAATAGCTGGCTACCATAAACATAATAATTGTGATCTTCTTCTCAAAAATAAGTTTTCTACTTGAATTCTTGACACAGAAATTCTAAAATAATTGCATCTTATAAAACAATGTCTTGGGATATAAAGAAACCCTGCTATCTTCTATAGATTTATGTCTGAAACAGTTTCTACCTGTGACCTCTAAAACCATTTCTGAATAATCTGTTTTATACAGTGCATAGTTTATAACCATACACAATTAGACTCTGTAAACAGTTTTTTAAGGAGGAGGAAGACAAAATCAATTTCTGATTATAAATATCTCCAGAGTTTGGGGAACTGTCTTAAAATATTTGCATATAAATCAAGTTTCTGTTCATATCTTTTTTTAAATCTAAAGTAACCTAGAAGTTAAAAATATTTTGTCAAAGTCTATCTAAAAAAAATGAGATGAGTTGTAAAACACTTGCTTTATGAGAGAAAACAAGCATTTCCTTCTGTCAAGTTGGAAAAAATAACTATTCCATTCTAATTTCTGTAATATGGAAGGGAAGAGTTAGAAAGTGATAGCATGGGAGAGGGGGTGTCAAATGGGTCTCACTTCATATGCCAGGTCCATTTAATCAACAGCACCAGCTCTCAGGGTTGAAGCACAAGTGGTTCAGTGGTAGAATTCTCGCCTTCCAAGCGGAATACCTGGGTTTACTTCCCTGTCAACAGTTGTACTTTGTGTGCGGCCACCACTTGCCTGTCCACAGCAGCTTGCATGTTGCTATGACATCGAATATGTTTCAGATGAAAATGGACTAGGAAGATCACTACAGTTGGATCTACAACTGATCAGCCAAGCCAGCCACTACCATACAGTCAGTTCCGACTTAGCAGTGACCCTGTAGGTCAGAGTATAATTGCCCCATAGAGTTTCTGGGGAGCACCTGGTGGATTTGAGTAGCCAACCTTTCAGCTAGCAGATGTAGCACTTGACCAGTATGCCACTAGGATTTCCATTACAACCTAACACGGGGATTTCACAGGACTGGGAAATGTTTCATTCCACTCTATGTGGGATCATTTGCTGCAGCTACCAACAAACTCCACAGAATGCGGGGCTGGATGAAGAACAAGTCTGCCAGCCAGCCAAGCACCATAGAGTAGGATCCAACTCATGGCGACCCTAGAGTCTGAGTGTCTTAATCATGTGGTGACATCTAGCATAAGTGTGCATAGGAGAAATGAGATATATTCATACTAGATTGCACAGGAATATCTGACTTTAGGCATCTTGGTCAAAATGGAGAGAGAGTAAGAGATCACTTGCTGAAGACTCTAATAGACATTCTGAAACTTGTTTCTTTTTTCTCACTGATCATAAGAGAGAAAACTAGAATCTACCCCTAAGGGGCAAATTTGGTTCTGGGTCAAAGATCAGAAAATCCTGTGCAATAGAAGACCCAGATTATCCTTATAAACACTATATAGGTGACTGTCTGGAAAAGCTACATTTATCTATGCATAAATGTGTGTATGTACAAGTCCTGGCGGCACGTGACTAAGTGCTAAGCACTGAACTGCAGATCAAAGGTTGATGATTCAAACTCATCAGCCACTCCTCAGGAGAAAAGACCTGGTAGTCTGCTCCTGTAAAGATTACAGTCTTGGAAACTGTATCGGACAGATCTTCTCTGTCATACAGGGTTGCTGTGAGTCAGAATTGACTCAACAATATACAACAATAACCATGTACACACACATATGTATATGCAGTTGAGTGGATTACAACTCATAATGACCCTATAGGACAGAGTAGAACTTCTACATAGAGTTTCCAAGGAGCACCTGGTGGATTTGAACTGCCAACCTTTTGGTTAGCAGCTGTAGCACTTAAACACTTTGCGGCCAGCGTTTCCACCCCAGGGACTATAAACCAAAAAAAACCCCAAGAGCTGAAAAATAAATTTGTTGCCACCTAATCAATTTAGACTCATAGCAACTGTAGACAGAGCAGAACTGCCCCACAGATTTTCCGGTGAGTGCCTTGTGGATTTGAACTGATAACCTTTGGTCAGCAGCTGTAGCCCTTAACACTGCACCACCAGGATTTCCATAGGAGACTATAGACTTGTGAAGCTTTTACCAGGGGATGTGGGTGAATGTCTAACTGTACAAAGGATGAACACCGGAAAGAGGTACATAGAAGTCTTCCTACCCTAGCGCATTTGGAGAACAGATGAAGAGCTTAATAGCTGAGCCAGGCCGACAGAGTCACTTCTGGGGGAGAAGCTTCTCAAGACAGAATTAAATACGTGTCATCAAGGGAGTTGGGAACTGTGTGCACTTGAGTGAGTCACAATCAGAAACAAGGATTAAGTTGTTTAATTTTGGTGAGTTCTCTCCTAATTTTCTCAAATAAATGTCATTTCCAGTGATCCCTGCTCTGAAGATTAATATAATAAGCACGCTGGCTAATAGAATTGAGGGTAATAATGGAGTATTTCAGTGGCAAATGTATCTAAATATCCATTTCATAGAATAACATTTGTTAAAGAGTAAAACAAAAAAATGGGTAGGACAATAGAAAAAATACTGCCTTTTCGGTTGTTTGATGGGCTTCTCATTAAGCATACTACTGGTAATGATAAAGTGGTCTTTGGGAATTAACAGTCACAGCAGTTTATAAAGCATGCTTCCAGAGGTTTAAGGTTGTTACTTCCCTCGTGTTTTTCTCCAGGAAGTAGGATAATGGGGAGGCAATCTATAAGCAGAATGACACTCAGATGTTCTGAAGTAGACAGGTTCCAGAGGTGCCCTGATGAGGTGTAACATATGAGCTGAGTCCACTTTATTACCTGTGATGAAATTCATTCTATTCAGTAATTCTCAGCAAATGACTATTCCTGTCTGTTTTTCTGCTGCGAGGGGTGGAGAACACACAGGAAACTGGAACAGCATTTGAAATTGGCATCATTTATTAAAGGAAAGACAGCGTCTTGTTTTGCTAAGTCTCCCATAACAAAATACTACACCACAAAGGGATGGGATTAAGGAAAGGAAGTCATTGTCTCACAGTATTAGAGGCTGGGGGTTGGGTCTAAAAGAAGGTCCTTCTTTGTCTCTTTCAGCTTCTAGCTGGTGGCAATCTTTGGCATTTCTGGGCTTGCAGAGGCATCTGCCTTCATCATCACACGGTATCTGAGTAGAAGATAAACATCCTTTATGTGTGAGACCCACCTGACTCCCATATGAGCTCGTTAACAAACCGAAGAAATCCCCTTGTCCAAAGAAGGCCGTATTTACAAGCACAGGGACTACGAGTTCATCCTGACTTTGGAGGATGCAACTTGGTCCACAGCAGACAGTCACAATAAAATTTCTCTTTTAAAATTATATTCTCAAGACCAGTGACAGAAAGGAGGTCAAATATCTCGCAGTAAACACTAACTGTATCATAATAACAAGTTTTCACAGATGTATTATTTAATGTCTATTGCAGCCAGATCCTGTACTAGTCTGGAGCAGGTAAGAAAAGTAATACAGCAAAGCCTGCTCTGTTTTATCTAAAGGAAAGGTCTAGTTAGTGTGCTGGTGGTGGAGGTGGTGGGGTGAGGACAGGGTGACCGACCATCCTACTTTGCCCAAGACTGAGAGGCTAAAGCCTAGATAATCTCCAGCAAACCAGCATGAACTACTCATCCTAGCAGAGGAAGTGGAACTGAAAGGTTAGGGGTTGATATATGAAAACTTTAGCATGATGTCTGACAAGGGTTGGCCTTGATATTAGGGGATTGGTGGACTTCTTCTTTTGATGTGTGGAGTTTGTAAAAGGTGACTGTGACCCTAGTGGCCAATGGGACAGTTAGGAGGTCTTGAATTCATCCAGGAAAGCAAAGAAGAAGAACCGAACATAGGCCAGCGGAAAGGACAGAATGGAACAAATTTGAAATACAATTCAGAGCCTAGACAGAAACTGTAATGACCGACTTTGCGGGAGATTTACTCTGTGTGTGTGTCTGTGTATGTGCGTAGGGGGAGTCCAGGGTGATTTCAAGCGGTGATGGGTGATCTGGGATTGCGGTACTGGAAGAAACACAGGGCAGGTGACAGGCCCCTCAACGTGGTCTGCCCTCAGTAGTCATCAAGTGAGAGCCATGTAGAGCCCACTTTGGGGGTCATTACTGCTTCTGCTTGTCTTGTGCTCTGCCTGAACCCTGGGGCTGGACTGCTCATGCCAATGGCCTGCTTTCGCTTGTCGCTCTTTCACTTGCCTGCTGGTCTACCAGCATGCATCTCAGACAGCCTTCTCATTGCTGATTATAAGCTCACAATAACATATGAAGAATGGATAACCATTCTCAAATGCAGCTTATGACAGAAACCTTCAGAAAGCTGGTAATGAAGAAAAAGTGATTCTAAAGTACTTGCTTAGCTTATCTGTCCAGGCTAGGTACCAAAAATATTTAATGTTTCTCCAGTTATTTTTTGGTAGCATTCTTACTGCAAAAACTGTATGTACTAATTGTAGAAAGCTAACACAGAGAAAAATAAGAATCACCAAAAGTCCATTACTGCAGATATAGCTATGGTTGAATTTGGTTTTTTCCCCTCTTTATGAATATAGAACCCAAAGCTGCCAGATTGTACCAGTCTGTGAGGTGAAGAGATTGCCCACTCGCTCCCATCAGAGAAGTTAAAATGACAGCTTGCTTTTTCCCAGGGGTCTTCTCCAATTCAGTCATTTTCATTTGCCAGGTGCCATTCAACCAGATAGTGGATGTTTAAACTTGTCCTTGAAATTGAGTCACCAGCCACCGATTTTTGGAGCTTAGGAGGACTGCCAATTAGCTTTGTGAACTCATCCTAGATAAAGTACTACATACTGCATTGCTGAATATCACTATGGTGACCTTCGAAGTACTCCCTTTGGGAAGCTATAAATGAATGCCAGCGCCTAGTCCATCCTTCAAAGCAATTTTGGAATGCTTTTTCTGGAATGGCCATCAGAGCTGTTGTCATATTACCCTTGATGTCCTGACTATCATCAAAATATCTTCCTTGCAATATTTCCTGTAGCTTCAGTTAAAGAAAAAGTCATTGGGGGCCAGATGAGGTGAGTAGGGACGGTATTCCAATACAGCTGTTTACGGGCTAAAAACTTCCCTACAGACAACTGTACAATTAAGGTTGCAAAGTTGCCACTGTGCCACTGTGTGCAATGGCCATTCCAGAGTCCCAAACTGCTTTCAAGGGCAGACTAGGCACTGGCATTGGTGCATAGCTTCCCAAGGAGAGTACTTGGAAGGTGATCACAGTGATATTCCGTAATGAGGTATGTAGCACTTAGAACAATTAAGTTTGGGGGCTTAATTGTCAGACCATGTGTTACCCACCATTGTGTCTACTCCCTTCTCCACATCATCCCCAAATTCTGTGAGCTGTATAATAGCCTCTAATTAGTTCATTTCCTGATTAACTGTCAGAGTGGCGAGGGTGTTTGTAAGGACAATAATCAATACAGAGGCTTTCCTCAAATTTCCTGTTTCTGTCTAGACTGAGGCTCTGAGTTTACTGGAAACTCTGTGGACACTGGAAGGTATGTTTGATTGGTTTAACTCTGAGGTACTTTCTCAGAGAAGACCTACCATTACCGGTGTCTATAGATCTCTTCTTTGGGGCTGAGAAAGAATCTGCTCAATGAGTGGACTCTTCCAATCTCCTGCCTGGGGTTAGAAGTTCCATTTTCATTGTTTGAGCACAAAATGTGAGATAGGGCCAGGAACCTCAGCCTTTAATATCTGCCTTTTCATAGAAGCCCTTCCTTCTCAGCCCTCAAGCTTGTCTGGTGTCTGCTATCATACCACACCTCTGGTTTAGCCTCCCCAGGTAACTTGCAGTCTTCTGCTGGAGAGCGTCGGGCCAGTCATTTGGTTTCCAGGACTGAGAGAAAGAATCTGTGAGTGCTTCTTATATAGAATTGAACTCATTATCCTGTTTCAGTTCCATTTGTATCTCACTCCAGACACAGACACAGAAACACACACGCCACAGAATTGTGGATGTGACACTTGAGTATTCCAGTTTGTCAGCTTCTCTGACATTCCACATCACGAATCTGGTTACTTGTGGATTTCCCCAACTTCTGGTTAAAGATACAGATTTTGTTGAGTCTCCTACATCGTTCCTACTTGTTAGGCCCTTTTCTAACTTCTCAGTTTTTTTTTTCCCTTTCCTGTTCTTCCTCTCCCACTTTTTTTGGGGGGGGTTCATCCCTGTTTTAGTTCTTTATTATGTAAGTAGGGACTTGGGAAGCAGAATTAAACTAATATGTTCAATTCTCCAAGTTTAATGCATAATAATATTTTAACCAACGTATATTCTATGATTTATCCAAACAGTGGTCTGTTTTGTTTTGAGTTATTTTATTTATTGTGATTAAGTGAAAGTGTACAATCCCATATAAATTTGCAGGCCTGCCTATGTGCAGCTCCCACTGCTCTTCCTGCCCGGTGACAGCACACTCCTTCTATCCATTCTATGCATGTCATATCCTCATAACAATCTCCTGTCCCCTCCTCTCCACCCTCTCCCTACCTGCTCCAGTAAGAGGCCAGCAGGACAACATCCCATAGATGCATAGAATCATAAAGTGCACCCAAGATGTGGTCACTCAGTATCACAGAATCCAATCCGTTCCTATCTGAAGAGTTTATGTCAGCAATGATTTATGGATAGGGCAGCATCAGGTCAGGGACCATTTTCCCAGGGGAACCCCAAGGCTCCTGGGCCATCAATTATGGTCTTTTAGAGGAGTTCTCAGGGTGCACACCTTATTCTCGTGTTGAACAATGGCCTGTTTTTTGACATTTATACTGCTTTCCTTTGGGGGTATTTTAAATAGCTCTGTTGTGAAGTAGAAATGTGGGAGTAGAGAGATGTTTGTGTAGATAGTCTAAGCTGGCACACTCAGTTTGATCCAAAAAGTTAAACATTTTCTTTGGATAATTTGGTACCTTTTGGATAAACGCTCAGTTGCTCAAGATTCCTTCCCTTGCTCTTCTCTAGGTTAGTCCCTTGGGCACATGGGGTTAAGAATCATATATCTGTATGGTTTCAGGAAAAAGGAATATTGAGCCCACAGACCCAGTTTCTTGTCTACGGCTACTATCCGTAGGAAGCTCTGAGAACGTAGCATATTGAGACTGATGTCCAACTAACTTGTGATCTGTTTTTTCTTTTGTCTACGGTTTCTTGCTACATGACTTGTCCTCATCTGAACTCTTAGTAGTCCTGTGGGTTTCTTTGACAAGCCTGGAGGCAAATCGTACTTAATTACTAGTTGAGTGATCCATTGTGAATTCTCCTGGTAATCTCACTCATCAACACTGTCAGCTAATCTCTACCTCTCTCTATGAAACCAGTGCGAATATTTGGACCTAATCCATGCCACACAAAATCTGATGGAAACTCATAGTGGCTTAATCCAGCCCTCTCTTTTGGTTAATCCTACTGTGCCTTCGATATTACTCTGCTGTGTCCATCCCAGGTTGGTGCAAATGGAAAGGGAAAACCTTACAACATAATCCCCTTTTGGAGTCTAAATGAGAAGCAGATGTGTATCCATTGGGAATGCTGTCAGCTGCAAGTAACTGAAATACAGCTATCAGTAGCTTAACAAATCAGGATTTATTTTTTTCATATATAGAAAATCCAGAGATAAGCAGCTGCTAACATTGTTTTAGCTGTCACAAAGGACCCAGTATCTTACCGTGTTTCCAACTGCCTTCCTTCGGCATGTTGGATTCTCATCCTCAAGTTTGTGGCCTAATGGTCTCAAGACAAAAATCATGGAAAAGAAGTGTCACCAATGGTATCTGTCCTTCTTATAAGGAAAAAGAAACTTTCCCCAAAGCCCCCTGACTCTTATTTTTGTTTATGTCATATTGGCCAGAAGGGAGGCTTTACTGTGGAAGCTGGCAAGAGAACGTGGACTGGGAACAGATCTTGAATTATCCAACTCAAAGTGTGCACTGCAGGATTTCTCTTCTTCCTATTTAACACATCTTCCCACTTACAGGTAATCAAGAATTATGGGTAAGTCTGCCTGATTCCATTACTTCCTTTTCCCCACAATCCACTAGGGAAGAGGAGCCAACTTTCCTTCCATTTCTCTTCCCATCTGTCTGAGATAGTATTCTGTTACTCTTTCCCAAGGTGGCCTTCACCCTTCCTCCTTCCTTAGCTATAAGTCTTTGCTGTGCATCATTGTTTATAGAGAGTAGGGATAAAAAGAAAGGAACAAAAGAACTTGAAAATTTAATATTGTCAAAACATTATGTGTAACAGGCAAAATTAAACTGTAATGACAGAAGTCAGAACAGGGTACTTCCGATGGGGGTGTTGATTGGTAAGGGCACTAAGGAATGATTCTGGGTTATACAGGTATATGAATTTATTAAGACTCATTAAACCATACATCTAGGGTTGATATATTTCACTGTAAACAAATTATATGATAATCAAAAATATTTTTAAAGGGAAAAAATTTAACTCAATTACCAATTCACGGTAACATCATAAATATCAGGATAGAACTTGACTCCACAGGATTTTCAATTGCTGACTCTTCAGAAGTAGATTGCTTTTCTTCTGAAGGATTTCTGGGTAAATTCGAACCACCAAACATTCAGTTAGCAGCGAAGTGCACTAAATATTTGTCCACCAATGGACTCAGTCAGTTGCCATCAAGTCGACTCTAACATTATGGTGGTCCCATGCTTGTCAGAGTAGAACTGTTCTCCACAGGGTTTTCATTGGCTGATTTTTCAGAAGTAGATAGACAAGAAACCAGGAAACCCTGATGATACAGTGGTTAAGTGCTACAACTACTAATCAAAGGATTAGTGGTTCAAATGTGCCAAATGCTCCTTGGAAACTCTGTGGGGCAGTTCTGCTGTCCTGTAGGGCCTCTATGAGTTGGAGGCTACTTCACAGCACTGGGATTTTTTTTTTTTTGTATAGACAAGACTTTCTTCAGCAGTATCTCTGGGTAGTTTCAAACTTTACTCAGGTACTCCAGTAAGTGAGATGTAGAATTTGGTTGACCATATAGGATACACTTTTCACAAGAGATCAGCATTATACCAGAAAGCAGCTTAGACATCAGAAGACTCCGGGCTGATTCAAAGAGTGCTGTGGAATCAAATTAGAGAGTGAGCCTAGCTGACAGAGTAGAACCACACTATAGTGTTTTCTGTGTGGTCATCTTTATGAAAACGGATTCACGGATCTTTCTTCCACAGATCTGCTGCGTGTGTCCCAACTGCCAGCCTTTCAGTGAGCAGCCAAGTGCTTAACTGTTCTGTCACTGAGGCTCCTAAACAGTTTAACCTGCTGATAGCAGTCTTGTGAGTAGCTGTCAGCTTGATGCTTTTGCCCATGTGCCTCTCAGTTATCTCTGTAATGTGTCAGGGAGAACTCTGAATGAAATGTGGGATAAGAGCAGACCTCATAACTTGAATCCCTTCCGTTCTGGAACCTGTACACAGAGCTGCTAAACTAGGAAGCCCCAGCATGAGGGACTGATTCGAGCAGGGCCTCCTCTGCCATCTCTTCCCCAGTCTCCAGTGGAAGTGCTAATGACAGGGAAATGATGAGCAGCAGGAGAGGTAGGAGAAGGCAGGAAAACGCTGTGTTGTGTTGCAAAAGGTATAATTAGCTCTGCAATAATCACAATTGAGAAGCACTAGAAACTGTGTAACATTAAAAGGTGGTGGCACTCTTGCAGGAGAAGCCTTCTGAAAAGGAAGCAGAGAACAGAAGCTGCTGTTGTCACTGAGTTGATTCTGACTCAGGGTGACCCCATGTGTGTCAGAGTAGAATTGTGCTCCATAGGTTTTCAAGGCTGTGCTCTTTCAGAAGCGTGCACCAGGCCTGTCTTCCAAGGCACCTCTGGGTAGGTTTGAAACACCGACTTTCATGGCTAGTAGTCAAACACTTAACCATTTTCACCACTAGGGCTAAAAGCAAGGACCTGTGATCCTCTCTGGAGTAACACTCCACACATCAGTTAGTATCTCAGATTTCATCCCTCTTCCCTCCCCTATTGCTATCATAGACCTGAGCATTTGTGGCAGAAACCATCACGCAGTCAAATAATTACTGAAAATTGTGTCTATAAAGCTGTCATGAAGCCAGTGTCATCTTGTGCTGCGGGTATGCTTTGGGAGAAGCCAGCCCACAGAGGCAGCCCACAGTAGGCAGCCCCCTTCATCTTAGCATCACCCTACAAAATCAAATACTGCTGCTCTCTCCTGGCTGGTTCACACCCTGTCCTGTCATTCTGTGAGGAATTAGCCCAGCTCTGACTAGGTGCTATTCTGTTCCATATGGACCACTTCACAAAAGATACAGAAAATGTCATGCTCAGCATTAAAGCAAGGGCTCCCACTGCTATCTTGCGACCTCAGCAACCTCAATCTGAAACAAAGCTTCCTTCTTCGGTATACAACACTGCTGGTGTGTTGCAAAAGGCTGGCGATTTTCCTCCTGTCTGTCTCTTTTCAGTTTCAAAACCTTTCCCAAATATAATTCAGTTAAAAGAAAATTCTAATTCGCTCTTTTTGATGGGGAAGAAGGAGGCCTTTGGAAAACAGTTCAGAGGAGTTTGAATACAATTAAAGCAGGCGGCTCCTATCTGCCTTCCACTGGCAATTTTCAGATTTCTTTTCTAAACTGTGTTCCATTGATATGAGTAGAGTGGAAAAAGAGAATGAAAGCTAGTCAGAGCCCTTACTTTCTGGGAATGCCCAAGCAACTCTTAGAAAAGTCACTGTGGTATCATTGTACCCTCAATTGATATGTATTGACCTTGAAAACCATTTTTAAAGTCTATACTTAGCAGCAATAATACTGATGCTTTCATCTACTTAAAGAAAAAAAGTCATCTGACCTGCTTTAGAAAAGTTAGATACCTCTGGATTACTTCAGGGTCTGTACAAGGTCAGGCTCATAAGGTGCAGAGATTAGGATGGAAAGCTCACTGACCCATGTGGGAGCTGAGCTCTGACTCTGTGGTCCATTCCAGACCCAAAGTAGATACACCTATAAATATTTGTGGAAGAAATAATGAAGCTCATCACTTTCTTTCCATTATGCACCCACAAAGTACGTGAAAATGAATGGAACCATAAGGGTGTTCCACAACTTATTCCATCTTACAGTGTTCAAAAATAAAACCAGATTCAACGTGCATTTCGAAACAGCCCTGCTGGCATAATAATGAAAACCCTGGCGGCATAGTGGTTAAGTGCTACATCTGCTAAACGAAAGACTGGCAGTTCAAATCTACCAGGTACTGCTCAGAAACTCTGTGGGGCAGTTCTGCTCTGACTATAGGGTTACTGTGAGTCAGAATCAACTTGATGGCAGTGGCTTTGGCTTTTTCTTTTTGGCTGGCATATGGTTGAGCAATTACTTGCTAACCAAAGTTCAGTGGTTCGAATCCAGCAGCTACTCAGAGGGAGAAAAGACTTGAAGATCTGTTCCCACAGAGAATACAACCTGGAAACTGTCTAAGAACCTAACTGAGAGCAACCTTATAGGACATAGTAGAACTGCCCCATAGGGTTTCCAAGGAGTGGCTGGTGGATTCAAACTGCAGACCTTATGTTTAGAGGTCAAGCTCTTAAGCACTGTACCACCAGGGCTCTTGGAAAACTTAGGGCAGTTCTACTCTGTTCTAAAGGGGTGCTGTCAGTCAGAAATATATTCAATAGCACACAACAGCAACTTGGATTTTAAGAAAGTCCATCATGTCTTACTTTTCCATGATATGAAAAGGTAATAGAAATGGCCAAGTTTGGGGTTTTTGTTGCTGTTGTTAGCTTGTTTTTCACTTCTCACTGTTTGCCTTAACACGCTCACTTAGTCTCTGATCCACTCATCCAGCACTTGAACAAACCAGACCAGAATGCAAACACACTGTCCTCCAAAGGAGCAGGCAAGTCCCTACCACAGGGTCCTTGCTGTACTCCTGTTCCTTCCGTCCCTCTGGTTTTGCCCCTTTTGGAGCTCAGGTAAAATCTGACTCCTCTTGAATGCCCTCCTGTATCAAACAGTCTTGGACACACTTCACCTCCCTCTACCGTTAAGACAATAAATGGTCTCCTCTCCGTTTCCATAGCTGATTGTTCATTTGGCTAGTTTCATGCTGGCTGTCTGCTAATTATTTCATGTATTCATTTCATTTGTTAGACTGTAAATTCCCAAAGGGCAGGGAAGCCTATTCCCCAGACACCAGGGCCTAGCACAAAACAAATGTTCTATAAATGTGTGTCATAAGAATATTTTTTTAAAAATAAAATTAAAAAGCATTATATACATATTTTTCTGAGTATCCTCCCTCCACTGTACAGACTCACGCACAAACACAAACCACACACAAACACACACACACACACACACACACACACACACACACACCAGCTAACACTAACGTGTTTATGATCTTATCATGTCTGTTGCATGTACCCAGATCACTACAATTCCAGTGGGCAAATTCCCTGAGCTTCTCTCAGGTGAGCACTTGTGTTCTCCTTATTGTGGAATGGCTCTGGTTTCATATATATGCATACAATTAGAACAGCTGCATCTCTAAATCCCTTTCCTCCCATCTCAAGTTTGTTGTAGGGAAAATAGAGTAGTGTGAATTAAGGAAATGTACTTGAGACCACACAGGGAACAAATAAAACAAGATTTCAGAAGTGTGAGCTAACCAACATTCAACTATCAGATTATCTACTCCAGATAAGAATTGAACAACTATGAGACTTTTGACTTTTTATAAAAGAACAGCTTCAAGTTATCTAACACAAGTATTTCTGGACCAGAATTTATGTATTGGTATTACATTGTATTAGTATTACATAGTAATAAAGTGTAAGTTCAATGGTCTTAAATAAATACTGCTTACTTCTACTGGGCTGTGGGAGTATTTGCATTTTGAGTATCAATACCAATAGGAGAGTATTTGTATACTGAATATTAATACCAATATGACTGTTATATTAGCTATAATAAAATTATGTTCATTTGTAGGAAACCCTAGCGGTGTAGTGGTTAAGTGCTGTGTCTGCTAAGTAAAACATCAGCAGCTCGAATCTGCCAGGCACTCTTTGGGAACCCTATGGGGCAGTTCTACTCTGTCCTGTAGGGTTGCTAGGAGTCGGAATCAAAGCAACAGCAGTGGGTTTGGTTTGGTTTTTGGAGACTTTTAAAAAATTTCGATATAACAGTCTTTATCCTGTAAGTAAAGCAACCACTATTCTTAATTATAGCAGACAAAGTAGTTTACCATTCAGGAAAAAAGACCTTTTTGGATGCCTCCTCATATATCTGTAAGAATACGTTCTTTTATTCAAGGCTTATCTGAGATCAAAAGGAAGGGAGTTTTTAAAATATAAAAAATTAGGTATTCTGACCTACATTTACCTACAAGAACCAAAAAGTAACCCATACTTTGTAGGAGCTGAAAGAACTACAAAGCCAGGAGCCAAGTCTTCTCTCTCTTTTTAGAGCCCACGTGGTCTTCCTCCTCATGCAGCATCTCTCTGGGCTTCCTATGGGGTTTTGTTCTTTCTCTCCTAGCTAACTGCCTCTGCAAATTTTCTTTGCATACCTTCAGCTCAAGATTGCTTGCAGGTTCTAGCTGCAGCAACCATAATCAATTTCAACAGTCTGTCAGTTTCCTGATTCAAAATTTCCAGAAGAATCTGACCATCACATATGTTGTAGGTCAGCTTAAGGGATAGTTAATTCTAAAGACTAATCCTTTCCTTTAATTTAATCAACTGTGACTCAGAGAGTGCATTGCTGGTGGAGTGCAAAACGGTTTGGCCCCAGTGGAAATAATTTGGTGGTTCCTCAAAAAGATAAACATGGAATAACCATTCAACCCACCAACTCTATTCCCAAGTATATACCCAAAAGACTTGAAAGCATGGATTCAAACAAAGACTTGTACACCAATGTTCATTGCAGCAGTGTTCACAACAGCCAAAGGTGGAAACAACCCATGTGCACATCATGGAATGAGTGAATAAACAAAATGTGGTATACCCATGCAGCAGAACATTATTCAGCCACATAGAAGAACAAAGCTGTCACACTTGCTATAACATGCTGAACACTGAAATGCTGAGTGAAAGAAGTCAGGCATAAAAGCACAAATATTGCACAATCTTACTTATATGGAAAATCTAGAATAGGAAGATACATAAGGATAAAAGTTGATCAGTGATTATCAGGGGCTAGGATGAGAGGTGATTAGCAGTTTAAAGTATACTAAGTGTCTGTTTAGGGTAATAAAAACATTTTAGAAATATAGGTAATGATGCACAACACTGTGAGTATAATTAGCACTAATAACGTGCACTGAAAAATGATTAAAATGCTAACTTCTGTTTTACAGTTTTAGCACAATAATTCTGTGGGTTTTTTGTTGTTTTTTTTCCTTAAATCATGATCTGGGAAAAGGGGGCAAGACCACTGAGGAGGGGCTGCAGACAGACCAAATTCTTCAAGAAAGGATCAGAAACGCAGCTGTGCAGACTACTTATTTCAGCAAACGTTTTTCTGTAAAGGGGCAAATAGCAAGTATTGTAGTCTTTGTGGGCTATACAGTTTCTGTTGCAGCTACTAAACGGTCACTACAGTGCAAACGCCATCACGAACAATATGTAAACGAATGAGTTCCAATAAACTTCTATTTATAAAAACCGGTGGCAGGCCAAATTCTGCCCACAGGCGTTAAAGCTGTTTGCTGATTCCTGGTGTAGAATATTACCGACATTTTCATAATGATATTTAGAAGTGACATAATAATATTTAAACCAAAAACAAACCTGTTGCCTATTAGAATCTATCTCATAGGGTTTCCAAAGAGTACCTACTGGACTCAAACTGCCAGCCCTTGGGTTAGCAGCCAAACTCTTAACCAGTAACAGTTAAGAACATCAAAAAAGGACTTCCTCAAAGAATGATTTTTTATTACAAATTTTTTATTATTCAAACTACAAAATTTAGATATGTAAAAACAAAACAAAAAAATACCTTATCTAGCCACTCAGAAGAGAAAAAAAAGGCTAACATTCCACTCTCTTCTGTTTTTTATTATTAGAATTATACATGTGGCTTTGGAAGTGATCATTCTCACATTTTCTCTTATCATTAATTATTCCACAAATTCCATTAATAATCAATGTAATGCAGTAACATGTTTATGAATAGACCCTTTAAGGAATAAAACCAGCTCTGACTAACAGCATTTGCTGATTTTTGTGCTATGAACACTTCTACCATGACCAAAACTGCCAACAATTTATCAACTGCCTAGTAGTATTCCTGAGATTTTAACAATCAATACTTGCAAGCCAATAGGAACCAGCTCTAGGAAATTGTTGAAAGTGTTCTACTGCATATACGATAAATTATTCAACCAATCCCTCATTTGAACTTTTGGTAACAGTTTGAACTATTAGTAACAGTATTGCAACAGACACAAATTTTTTCCCAGATTTTGTTTTCCTTCAGAAAAAAAAAAAGGCAGTTGTCAACTCCACTTCATGACATTCTCACATGCTAGACTAGAACTGCACTCCACAGTGTTGCCAGTGGCTGGTAGTTTAGAGGTAGATGGCCTTTCTTCTGAGGTGCCTGTGTGTAGACTCAAAGTTCCAACTGTTCTGTTAGCAGCAAGTGTGTTAACTGTTGGCACCATCCAGAGACCCTTCAGGCAGCTTCCTAAAAGTGTCTGGTTCACAACTACGCAACATTCAAGGCTTTTAAAATGTATTTTCGAATGCCCATGCAAGAAGTTCACTGAAGTTCTGTTCAGTGAAGTAAAGAATGAGAACGGTACTTGCCCTGAAATCCTTGCCACAATTGATTTTGAAATAATTATTCACTGATGCACCAAACTTCAAAGAACATCTCAACAATTTGAAGCCAAGCCAGACAGCCATTTATTTGATTATTTTAACTTAAGGTTTCATTTTTTCATATGTTGATTGATAACTATATTCCTTTGCATAAATTTTGTGACATAATTGGGTGTGTATCTCTGTTATTGATATTTGGAATGTTAACTTTGAGATATGGACTCTTTCTCTGTGTACATTGCAAATGCTTTTTTCATATTAGATATTTGTCTCAATTTAATTTATATGTAGTCAACACGACCATTTTTTCTTTTTGATTTCTGCCTTTTGTTGTCATCTTTAGAAAGGGCTTCCTTACGTATCTCATCAGTATAAATATTTTTTTACTACTAAAATATATTTACAACATACGAATATTTATGTAGAGTTGCTATAAGTCAAAATCCACTTGACAGCAATGAGCAGGGCAGATGTGTATGCTACTAATGTATACTTACAATAATAATATAAATGTAAAATATTTTCTATTACATTTTTATTTCATTTTTTTAATTGTTAAATATTTGTTTTGGAATTTATTTTGGTTTGTGGTCGTAGGTAGGAATCAGATGTATTTATTTTTTTGAAAACAAATCTCAAAAACCAACTACTGAACAATTAATCATACACAGAGTGTTTGTGGAAATAGTGTCTCCTTAAAAAGATACTAATTTCTTATATAGAAACTTTGGTGGCATAGTAGTTAAGACATACAGCTGCCAGTGAAAAGGCTGGCAAATAGAATGCACCAGGCACTCCTCAGAAACTCCACAGGGAAGTTTTACTTTGTCCTAGAGGGTTGCTATGAGTTGGAGTGACTCCGTGGCAACGGTGGATTTATGTACACATATACATACTTTAAAGTACTGCCTTTACGCTCAGTAGTATTTCCCTGTAAGTATTTCATATTTTCAGATACTTATTAAATTTTGAGGCAGGATGTCTCTTTAACTTCAGGTAGCATAAGATAGTACAATATTAGTCACATATTAAAATAGTTACAATAAAAAGCAGGAAATACGAATGTTTTATACCTCTGTCCAGACAAATCTACTGTAATTAAATATTCTTGACCTTCTTATTCTGACTTTAAGCTTTCTTTCTTTTGTTTTTAAGAAAGTGATACTTTTTTCCTCCTTGTAATTTCTTAATAGAAATATCAGTAACACATTTCTAAACCTTGGAATACTTAAAGGAATAAAGTGAATTTAGAGGTGAATTTTGTTAAATTAAATTGTCATGTCGAAAGTAAATGAAGATATTAACTTATATTCACAGTTCTCCATTTGCTCTTATCATTATTTAAGGAGCTCTTCAAAAGGAACTATTAGATCAACAATCTATCAGGAGAAAAAGTTTCTCTCTGTGAAAACAAAATAACAGTTATTAGCTGCAAAGACTAGTCTTATTTATAAGTATTTTAGAATTTGTACAAAAGCAACCAGAAAAGATGAAACCCTCAAGCCATGGCCTTAATTAAAAATTATCTAGATGGAATTTTCTCCTGCAACCAGAGGAAAAAGGTATTGAATTAGTTCATTAAGTTTAATTTGAGCTACAGAGCCGTACAGTCTTGGACAACAAAAAATCTATTTCTATGTTCCCCTTTCTGATTTCAAAAAACACTAAGGAAACAAATCTTCAACAAATACTAGTAGTTTTCACTTATGCATGCCTAATCAAAAATTAAAAGATTTTTAAACACACAGTAGTTAATGTGAAGTGTTAAGGGCAACATCCTGTAGTAGAATGACCAGTCCCCATAGCCTACTGACATTTTCTCAGGGCACTCTTGACTCTGCACGACCCTGTTTAGGGACTGCACATCTCAGTACCATCCGATAAAGAAGAACGACACAGCAATATCCAGTAGAAATCCAGACTCTTGTCCTGCTAGATGCCAAATTTGGGGAAATTTTTCAATCTCTCAGTGCCTTAGTTTCTTTATCTATCTGTAGAATGGGAATAGTAATACCTTGGAGTCACAGTGCAAAATTAATCAGGTACATTATATAAAAATGTGTCCAGCAAAATGTCTGGTATATTAAAAACACTCATGAAATGTTACTTTATTTCCCTCTCACCTCCTCCGTAAGTATGTAGCTGTGCATGTTGCTAGTGTTCCTTGGCAAAATTTGCCCTTTTCTTACTATCAGAAACAATGTATGGAAAGGCATGTACCCATTTCCCTGACAATTGCATCTATAGTCCTTCCCATGATGGAGTCCTGGTGGTGCAGCAGTTAAGTGCTCAGCTGCTAACCGAAATGTTGGTAGTTTGAACCCATCAGCCGTTCTTCAGGAGAAAGATGTGGCATCCTCTTCCATAAAGAAGGCAGCCTTGGAAACCCTCTGGGTCACTGTGTGGTCTGTCCTATAGGGAAGCCAAGAGTTGGAGTCAACTGGACTGTAAAGGATTTGTTTGTTAGTTTTGTGGCACTTGGCATTTGGCTTTCCATGAAATTTATGCAGCCTCTTCTGTGGTCTTTGTATATATGTGGATTTAAAATCACATGCAGTAAAACTTATTCTATCCAGTGTGGATAGTTTCATGGATGTTGACAAATGTGTAGATTGTAGCCACCACCACAATCATGGGACAAAACAATTCTACAATCCCAAAACTCCCTTGCACTGCCCTTTTGTAGCCAACCCATCCATCCAGCTCAGACTTTGGGAACCAATAATCTGTTCTCGAAAACCCTAGTGGCGTAGTGGTTAAGTGCTACAAGCTGCTAATCCAAAAGCTGGCAGTTTGAATCTTCCAGTTACTCCTTGGAAACCTGATGGAGCAGTTTTACTCTGTCCTATAGGGTCACTATGAATCAGAATTGACTTAACAGCAATGGGTTTAGTTTGGGTTTGGGTTTAATCTGTTCTCTATCCCTGTAGTTTCACTTTTTCTAGAATGTCATATAAATGGAATCATACAGACTTTGTGATCTGGCTTCTCTCAGATGACAAAAAAATCGAGATTTGTCGGTGTTGTTTTGTGTATTAATCATTCATTTATTTATTTTTATTAGCTGAGCAGAATTCCATCATGTAGATGTACCACAGTTTACCCATAAACCAGTTGAAGAACGTTTAGGGGATGTTTCTGGGGTTTGTTTACTAATTATCAGTAAATTTGCTGTAACCAATCCTTCCCTGAAGGCCCTTGTATCTCCTTAGATGTTCAGCTAGTTGGTTGCCAGGTCGCTTTTTCTGATGGGTTCAAAACAGTTGTAAACCCGAGGTGTGTTCAGCATTTTGGGTTATTCTTGTTAAAGGTAGAAATGCTATGCTTCCTGACTCTGCATGTGAAGCAAAAATTGGAAACAACTGCCTTTGCTGTTGTTGGTGGTGATGATTTGTTTGTTGTTATTGTTTTCTCCATGGAAACTGTTAGCTTCTGGTTACGCATATTTTAGAATTCTTCCCTGTATTACATAGCCATATTGTGTTTCTTTATCTCTTCCACTGATCTTTTTCTTTCTATAGGTGGGACGATATTACCATTAATTGGCATTTTCTAGCTCTTCACACTTATAAAGTAGAATCATTTAAATAGATTTCCCTGTAACAATCAATTAGGGCAAATGAGCAGCATCTGTCCTTGTTTAGAAGAGGGAATTGAAGTGCAAAGAGATGTAGTTGCTTATCTAAGATCAGAGTAAAATCGTATTAAGACTTCAAAAACTAGTGTTTTCATTATTTTAGGCACCTGCTTTGACATTTCTTTGTGGTAAAATTGCCAGAATATTTCTCCCCAGAACCATAGGGAAAAGTCAACCCTCATTAGAGCAGTTACAATAGTAAATTTTTACGTATTCTGAACATTAAATTTAAATTCAGCCTAGATAAATGATCTTCATGATTTACAGAGAACTACACCAAGTCTTTACTTCACTATTGTCCTGGCTACAGGGCAGGCTGTGGTCGAAATGGAGCAGCTTTAATTCCCTTATCACTTAATATCCTAGCAGGAATACATCAATAGATAAAAATGAAAAAGTGCCTACAGTGGCTGTCATGGAAGAAACGTCATTTTCTGCTGGGTCTAGAACTAATTTCTCCCTTTTACTAGGAGGGTTTCTTGTATGCCACTTCTACAACAACGACACTGGTGTTCGTTTTTGAAATAATATTTTATTATGTTTGGGGTAAAAGTTGACACAGCAAAGTGAGTCCCCTTTTAACAATTTTTATAAAAATATTCTGTGCCATTAGTTACAATGTTTACAAGATGTCATCATTCTTATTATATCCATTCTGTGTGTTCTGTTTCTATGGATCTAGCTTCCCTTCCTCTCCTTGCCTTCTCATCCTTGCTTTTGGGTAAATGTTAACTCTTTGGTCTCGTATAGTTAGTTGTTTAAGAGAGCACATTACTCACTGATAATATTGTCTGTTTTGCAAGCCAGCTATTATGTGGCTGAAAGGTAACCCATAAAATAGCTTCAATTCCAAGTTCAAAGGGTATCTTAAGGCGATAGTCTCAGGAAATCATCTAATCTCTATCGATCCAGTAGGTCTGGTCTTTTTTAGGAATTTGAGTTTCTTTCTATATTTTTCTCCCATTCCATCCAAAACCTTGTACTGTGTCCCTGGTCAGAATGACTGGTAGTGGTAGCCAGGCAACATCTAATTCATCTGGTCTCAGATTAGAAGAGGCTGTAGTTCATGTGGACTCTTAGTCCCATGGACTATTTTCTTCACTGAGACTTTGATTTCCTTCATTGTCCTTTGCTCTGTATAAGAAGATACCAACAGTTGTATTCTGGATGACTGCCTGCAAGCTTTTTAAGGACCCAAATACTACTCACCAAACTAGGGTGTAGAACGTTATTTCTGTGAACCGTGTGATACCAGTTGATTAAGCTGTCCCCCAAGTCTATGGTCCCAATTCTTTTAAGCCAGTAAACTAATCTCCTGAATTTTTTGGATATGTCTAGGAAGCCTCTGTAACTGTGCCCTCTATGTTGTTTGGTTACCTGTGTTAATATGTATGCAGTGCACACAAATGTGTGTGTGTATATATATATTCCTATAGATTCACCTATAGATTCACATGCATTTTCTCACATATACCTTCCTGTAAACATATGTATCCATATCTGTGTAGGAGTTCTAGCAGTTAAGCCTGCAGACTTAATTGTTCCAAGTGCTACATGCCTCATTGCTGAGTATCACTACCGTCACCTTTGAAGTCCTCCTCTTGGGAAGCTATGCACCAATGCCAGCATCTAGTCCTCCCTTCAAAGCAATTTTGGAACTCTTGCTCCAATGGCCATTGTGCACAGTGGCAAGGTGACAACTTCATGGACCTCAATTGTATAGCTATCTGTGAGGGAGTTCTCAGCCAGTAAACTACTGTATTAGAACACTCCCTACTCACCTGATCTGGCCCCAAAAGACTTTTTTGTTTACCCAAAGATAAAGGAAATATTGAAAGGAAGACACTTTGATGACATTCAGGACATCAAGGGTAATGTGATGACAGCTCTGATGGCCATTCCAGGAAAAGAGTTCCAAAATTGCTTCGAAGAGTGGTCTAGGTGCTGAGGTTGGTGCACAGATTCTCAAGGAGAGTACTTTGAAGGTGATCATAGTGACAATGAGGTATGTAGCATTTTTTCTAGGATAAGATGGCAAACTTAATTGGCAGTCCTCGTACATAACCACACACTTATTTTGGGGTTGTTTTTATCATTGTTGCAAAATCATACATGTTATAGCTTTTACTTTAATTATCCCTTTTTATCTTGGGCTTCTTAATGTCTCTATCTACCTTGGACATGTTATGCTGATTTCACCCATACTTGGGATTGCCTTTCCCATCACCAAAGCAACAAGTATGTATTATCTAGAAAGTGATTCTCCATCTCTCTTTCTTCCATTCCTGGTAACCATAAAAGAGCTTTACTTTCTGGGTGCATATCTGTTCTTGACTTTTTATAATAGTGGCACCATATAGTATAGTACTAGTATAGTATAGTACAGTACTAGTATAATATAGCACTAGTATAGTATAGTATAGTACTAGTATAGTATAGTACTAGTATAGTACTAATATAGTTCTAGTATAGTACTAGTATAGTATAGTATAGGATAATATTTTTATTTTTGTTATTATTTCACTCATCATGTCTCCAGATTCATCCATGGTATAAAATGTTTTGTAGACTCATTATTCCTATAGTTGCATAGCATTCCATCTTATCTATGTACCACAGTTGTTTATCCATTCATCAGTGGATGGAAATTTAGGTTAATTTCCATCTTTTGGCTATTGCAAACGATGCTGCAATGAACATGGGTGTATCATTGCTTTTGTTTCTCTAGGATATATAGTTTACCTGGGAGAGACATTGCTGGGTTATATGGTATTTCTATTTCTAGCTTTTTGAGGAAGCACCATGCCATAGTCTACAGTGACTGTACCATTTTATAATCCCACCAGCAAGAGTTCTAATCCACCCACAACCTCACCAGCATTTGTTTTTTTCTGTGTTTTTGATCAACTGCAGTTTGGTTTTGATTTGCATCTTCTAAAGGCTAATGGGAAATCCTGGTGGGTTTCTCCCACAGGGTCACCATAAGTTGGAATCAATTTGAGAGCAACAGGTTTGGTTTTTTAGTATCTAACAATTGTGGGCATCTTTTAACATATTTGTTGGCCTCCTGAATGTTCTTTTTGGTTAAGTGTTGACTCATGTCCTTTGCCCATTTTGACCAGATTATCTTTTTATTGTTGAGTTGTTGAAGTTTACTAAATATTTTAGAGGTTAGATCCTTATCAGATATGTCATTGTCAAAGCTGTTTTCTCACTATGTTCTCCTAAAACCCTTTGATAAAGCCATTTAGTGAACATAAGTATTTAATACTTAAGAATTACTAGCTGTCTAATTTAACTTCAGTCATCAGTGCATTTTTAGTTTTGCTTGATAGGTTATTTATGTTAAGAATTAGGTCTTCTATTTCTGTCCCTATGTTATCTTCCAGGAGCTTTGTAGTTTTAGGTTTAAATTTAGGTCTTTGGTCCATTTTGAGTTAGCTTTTGTGCATAGTATGAGGTACAGATCCTGGCTTATTTTTTTATGTGCAGATATCTGGTTTTACTAGTATCATTTATTAAAAACACTGTCTTTTCTCCACTGACTGAACTTTGACCCTTTGTCAAAGATCAGCTGACTACAGAAAGACAGATTTCCTTCTGGGTTCTCAGTTCTGTTCCACTGTTCTGTGCATCTGTCACTGGATAGCACCAGGCTGTTCTAGCTACCACAGCTGTATAATAAACTGTGAGACTGGAAAGTGTGAGGGCTCCTATTTTGTTCTTCTTCTTTAATATTACTTTAGCTACTTGGGGCATCTTTCCTTTCCATATCAAGCTGGAGATTCAAATTTCTATTTCCTTGAAGAATGTTGTTGGCGTTTAGATCAGGATTGCATTGTATCTTTAGATTGCCTTTGGTAGTACTGACATTTTTAAAAAGTTCAGTCCTCCAACCCAAGAGCAAGGAATATTTTTCCATTTATGTAAATCTCTTAGTTTCTTGCAGTAGTTTTCTTTGTATAATTGTTTCACATCCCTGATTAGGTTTATTCCTGATATTATCCTTTTGGGGGCTACTGTAAATGGTATTTTTTTTTTTTTTTGCTTCCTTTTCAGAGTCCTTCTTGTTAAGTGTAGAAAAACACAACTAATTTTTGTGTGTTAATATTGTACTCTGACACTCTGAATTCTATTAGTTCCAGTAATTTTCTTGTTTAATCTCTGGGATTATCTATGTGTAAGATTATGTCATCTGTGTGTAAAGATAGCCTTAGTTCTAGCTTTTCAATTTGGATACACTTTATTTGCCTTTCTTGCCTTATTTTTCTAGGTAGGACTTCCAGTATAGTATTGAATAAGAATGGTGATAATGTGCATCCTTGTCTCATTCCCATTCTCAAGCGAAATGCTCTAATCTTTCAGCACTGAGAATAATGTTGGCTTTTGGTTTTGCATATATGCCCCTAATTATATTGAGGAATTTCCCTTCTCTTCTTGTTTTGCTGAGAGTTTTTTTTATCAGGAAAAGATGTTGGTTTTTATCAAATGCCTTTTGTTTGTGGACTCAGAGGATAATGTCAATCTTTTCCTTTGTTTTACTTATATGGTGAATTACATTGATAGGTTTTCTAATGTTGAACCATTCTTGTACCTGGTATAAATTCTATTTGATTATGAAGTATTTTTTTTTAAGTATGCTGTTGAATTATGTTGGCTAAGATTTTGTTAAGAATGTTTACATCTATCTTCATGAAGGATATTGATCTGTAATTTTTTTTTTAGTGGTTCTGTGCCTTGCTTTTGTACCAGAGTTATGCTGGTTTCACAGAATGTATTAGGGAGCATTCCTCCCTTTTCTACGTTCTAGAAAAGTTTGAATAAAATAGATACCAATTCTTCTCTGTGTGTTTGTCAGAATACTTCACTGACTCTACTGAGGCCATCTGAGCCAGCGTTTTTATTTATTAGGAGTTTATTTATTTAAATGACATTTTCAGTTTCTTCTTTTGCTCTGAATTTGTTCAAATTTTCTTCCTTTATTTATGTTAGTCTCCCCTACTGGTTTGTCAATTTCTCATATTGTCGGGATTGTATATTGCTGTGATGCTGGAAGCTGTGTCTCCAGCATTCAGATACCAGCAGGGACACCCATGGTAGACAGGTTTCAGCTGAGCTTCCAGACTAAGACAGACCAGGAAGAAAGACCCAGAAGTTTACTTCAAAAAGAACTAGCCAATGAAAATCTTATGAATGGCAGTGAGGCATTTAAGGATATAGTGCTGGAAAACAAGCCCCCTGGGTTGGAAGGCACTCAGAAGATGACTGGGGAAGAACTACCTCCTCAAAGGAGAATCAACCTTAATGACATGGATGGAGCAAAGCCTTCTGTACCTTCATTTGCTGATGTGGCATGAATCACAATGATAAGAAACAGCTGCAAACATCTATTAACAATCAGAACATGGAATGTATAAAGTATGAATCTAGGAGAATTGAAAATTGTCAAAAATGAAATGGAATATGTAAATCCTAATAGCCTAGGAATTAGTGAGTTCAAATGGCCATTTTAAGTCAGACAATCATAAAGTCTATCAGAAATGAAAACTTGAAGAGGAGTGGTATTTCACTCAGCATCAAAAAGAACATTTCAAGATCTATCCTGAAGTACAATGCTGTCAGTGATAGGATAATGTCCATGCGCCTATGAAAAAAGCCAGTTAATACAACTATTATTCAAATTTACACACCAACCACTAAAGCCAAAGATGAAGAAATGGAAGATTTTTGCCAGCTTCTGCAGTCCAAAATTGATAAAACATACAGTTTGGATGCATGGATAATTACTGGTGACTGGAATGCAGAAGTTGGAAACAAATGAGATGAACTGGTAGTTGGAAAATACAGCTATGGTGATAGAAATGGTGCTGGAGATCACATGATAGAATTTTTCAAGACCAATGACTTTTTCATTGCAAATAGCTTTTTTCACCAACACAAATGGCTGCTATACACATGGACTTTACCAAATGGAATACACAGAAATCAAATCAACTACATCTGTGGAAAAAGATGATAGAAAAGCTCCATACTAGCAGAGTAAGACCAAGTCCTGACTGTGTCACAGACCATCAATTGCTCATATCCAAGTTCAGATTGAAACTGAAGAAAATTACAACAAATCCACAAGAGCCCAAGTACAGCTTTGGGTATATCTCACCTGAGTTTAGAGACCATATCAAGAACAGATTTGATGCGTTGAACACTAATGACCAAAGACTGAACAAACTGTGGAATGACATCAAAGACACCATCCGAGAAGAAAGCATACGGTCATTAAAAAGATAACAAAGAAACTAAAGACCAAACTGGATGTCAGAAGAGACTCTGAAACTTGCTCTTGACCATGGAGCAGCTAAAGGAGAGGGAAGGAATGATGAAGTAAAAGAACTGAACTGTTGAATTCAAAGTATAGCTCTACAAGACAAAAGAAAATATTATAATAGCATGTGGAAAGAACTGGAAATAGAAAATCAAAAGAGAAGAACACATTCTACATTTAACAAGTTGAAAGAACTGAAGAAAGAATTCAAGCCTCAAGTTGCACTGGTGAAGATTTTACAGGGAAAATATTAAATGAAAAAGAAGATTAAATCAAAAGAAGATGGAAGGACTACACAGAGTCATTATACCAGAAGGAGCTGGTCAGTGTTCATCCATTTCAAGAGGTAACATAGGATCTGGAACCAACGGTACTGAAGGAAGAAATCGAAGTTGGCTTGAAGTCACTGGCAAAAAACAAAGCTCCAGGAATAGACTGAGTACCAACTGAGATGTTTCAACAAACAAATACAGCTCTGTGCTCACTCATCTATGCCAAGAAATTTGGAGGACAGCTACCTGAACAACCAGCTGGAAGAGATTCATATTAATTCCTCTTCTCAAGAAAGGTGATCCACAATGCGACCATATGGTGTATGTACTTCACGGTTCTATGCATTTATAAGATGCTGTCCTACTGGCCTCTTACTGGAAGGGAGAGAAGAGGGTGGAGACATGGGGATAGGAGATTGTTAAGAGGATACAACATCCATAGAACAACAGGGGTGTGTGTGCTGTCGCCAGGCAAGGAGAGCAGAAGGAACTACAGATAGGTAGGCATGCAAATTTAATTTGGATTGTATGCTTTCACCTAATCACAATAAAAAAAGGTGGTCCAACTTAATGCTGAAATTACCGAACAATATCATTACTATCACATGCAAGTAAAAATTTGCTAAAGATCATTCTAAAGTGACTCCAACAGTATATAGACAGGCAACTGTCAGAAATTCAAGCTGGATTCAGAGGAGTACATGGAACCAGGGATATCACTGCTGATGTCAGGTGGATCTTGACTGAAAGCAGGGAATACTGGAGAGATAGTTATCTGTCCTTCATTGACTATGTAAAGGCATTCAATTGTGTAAACCATAACAAATTACAGCTAACATTGCAGAGAATGGGAATTGCAGAATACTGAATTGTGCTTTTAAGCAATCTGTACATGAATCAAGAGGCAGTTGTGTGAAAAGAACAAAGGAATGCTGCATGGTTTAAAGTCAAGAAAGATGTGTGTTGGGGTTGTGTCCTCTCATCACACTTTTTTAATTTGTATGCCAAGCAAATAATCTGAGAAGGTGGACTATATGAAGAGGAATAAGGCATCAGGATTGAAGGAAGACTCATTAACAACCTGCACCATACAGATGACACAACCTTGCTTGCTGGAAATGAAGAGGATTTGAAACACCTACAAAGATCAAAGACCACAGCCTTCAGTGTGGATTGCATCTCAATGTCAAGAAAACATAATTCCTCACAACTAGACTATCAAGCAACATTATGATAAATGGAGAAAGAATTTTTTCAAGGATTTCATTCTCCTTGCTTCCACAATCAACACCCACGGAAGTAGCAGTCAAGAAATCAAAAAGATGCACTGCATTGGGAAAATGTGCTGCAAAAGACCTCTTTAAAGTATTGAAAAGTAAAGATGTCACTTTGAAGACTAAGGTCTGCCTGACCCAAGCCATGGTGTTTTCAGTTGCCTCATATGCATGCAAAAGCTGGAAAATGAATAAGGAGGACAAAAGAATTGATGCCTTTGAATTGCGGTGTTGGAGAGGGATGTTGAATGTACCATGGACTGCCAAAAGTACAAACAAATCTTTTCTGGAATAAGTATAACCAGAGTGCTTCTCGGAAGCAAAGTCGGCTAGACTGCATCTTACATACTTTGGACATGTTGTCAGGAGGGATCATTCCCCGGAAAAGGACATCATGCTTGGTGGAGTAGAGGGTCAGCAAAAAAGAAGAAGGCCCTCAACAAGGATGAACTGATAAAGTGGCTGTAGCAATGGACTTAAGCGTAAAAATGATGGCGGGTATCAGCGTAGGACCAGGCAGTTTGCTTTTCTGTTGTGCACAGGGTTACTATGAATAGGAACCAACTCAACGGCACCTAACAAAACCAACATATGTTTGTGTTAGTTCAGGTAGGTAGTGTATTCCTAGAAATTTGTCCATTTCTTTGAGGTTGTCAAATTTGCTGGAGTACAATCTTTCATAGTCTCTTATAATTATTTTTATCTCACTTGGTTCTGTTGTAATCTCATCCATCTCATTTCTTATTCTGTTTATTTACATCTTCTCATTTTTTTCCTTTGTTAATTTGGCCAGTGGTTTATCAATTTTATTGATTCTCTCAAAGAACCAGCTTCTAAGTCTTGTTGGTTCTATTGCTTTTTCTGTTTTCTATTTCATTTACTTATGCTCTGATCTTTATTATTTTCTTTCTTTGGGTAACTGTGGTCTTCTTTTGCAGCTTTCTACTTGTTCCAGTTGTTAGTTTAAGCTATTGATTTTGGCCCTTTTTATCTTTTATGATGAGTGTGTTTGTTGCTACAAATTTTCCTCTGAGTACTGATTTTGCTTTCTCCAACATATGTTGTATTTTCATTCTCATTTGAATTCTAAAATTTTTTCTAATTTAATTTTTAATTTCTTCTATTATTGAGTAGCGTTTAAATAAGGTGTTATGCAGTTTCCATGTATTTACTTTTTTCTTTGTTCTTTCTCTTATTCATTTCTAGTTTTTTAGCTTTCTGATGTTTTTTAGCTTTCCAATGTTTTTTAACTTTCCCAATGTTTTTTAATTTATTGAGGCTTGCTTTGTGGCCTAAAGTACAGTCTATTCTGGAGAATGATTCATGTGCATTGGGAAAACATGTGTACTATGTTACTATTGGATAGTGTGTTCTAAGTATGTCTACAAGGTTCAGTTGGTTGACTGTGTTTAGATCTTCTCTTTCTTCAGTTTATTTCTAGTTCCTCTGTCCATCCTTGAAAGTAGTGTGTTCAAGTCTCACGTTAGTATTGTAGAACTGCCTGTTTCTCTTTTGAACTCTGTTAGAGCTTGTTTGTACATTTTGGAGTCCTGTCTTTAGGTGTATGAACACTTACGGTTATGTTCTCCTGGTGGACTGACACTTTAGTGATTATGCAAGGACTGTCAATTAAATTCAGGAACTTATGCTGGAAAAAGTGCTACATACTTCATTGCTGAATATCACTACAGTCATCTTTGAAGTACTCCCCTTGGGAAGCTGTGCACTGACACCAGTGCCTAGTCCACCCTTCAAAGAAGTTTTGGAACTCTTTTTCTGGAATGGCTATCAAAACTGCCATTATATTATCCTTGATGTCCTGAATGTCACCAAAATGTCTTCCTTTCAATATTTCCTTTATCTTTGTGTACAGAAAAAAGTCACTGGGGCAAGATCAGATGAGTAAGGAGGGTGTTCCAATATAGTTATTTGTTTACAGGCCTAAAAACTGCCTCACAGGCAACTATAGAAGTAAGTTTGTGAATTTGCCTCCTTGCAACCATGCAGAGTGGCCATTCCAGAAAGAGTTCTAAAATTGCTTTGGAGGGCTGACTAGGGATTGGCATTGGTGCATAGCTTCTCAAGGGGTGTACTTCAAAGGTGACTGAGGTGATATTAGTCAGCAGTGAGGTATGTAACACTTAGAACAACTGTCTGTGGAGTTAATTGTCAGACTTCATATAAGGTCCTTCTTTGTCTCTTGGAAACCCTGGTGGTGCAGTGGTTAAGTGCAATGTCTGCTAACCAAAAGGCCAGCAGTTCAAATCCACCAAGTGCTCCTAGGGAACTGTATGAAACAGTTCTATTCTGTCCCATAGAGTTGGTATGAGTCAGAATTGGGTTCAGCTTTTGGTTTGGTTTGTCTTCTATAATGAATTTAGACAAAGTCTGTTTTATCAGAGATTATTATTGGTTACTTCCGCCCTCTTTTGGTTACTGTTTGTTTGATATATTTTATTCAATCCTTTCATTTTTAACCTAGTTATGCCTTTGAGTAAGGTATGTCTCTTGTAGGCAACATATTCATGGATCATTTTTTAAAATCCATTTTGTTACTCTAAGTTCCTTGACTCGTATATTTAGACTATTTATACTCACTATGATTGTTGATAGTAATAAAAATTACTGTTGCCACTTTATTATTTTTTTGTGATATTAACAGTTTCTTTGTTCTACTTAATTTTCTGTAGTGAGTTCTTTTGTTTATGGATTTTCTTTTTATCTTCATTATTGTTGATTTTTTGTATATTGAGTCTTTTTAATTTTCTTCTTTATTTTGATACGTATATTTCTTTGTGTTTACTCTGAAATTTACCTTTGTTTTCCTAGGTTTACAAATTTCTTTTGTATCTTGATATCACCTTAACTTCCTCTCCATATGGAAGTTCTATATACCATTTATTCCCTTTTACCTTATTTTGGTTTTGAAGTTGTGATTTATAGGTTGACATCTCTTGTTTCCTATGTTCAGCTTTATTTTACTTTTGAAAATTGTTTACCTGGGTTGATATCTTGGCGATGCTGTCATGTGTCTTATTTTCAGGTTTTCATTTGATGTCATTTATCCTCTGTTCAAAGGACTCCCTTTAACATTTCTTGTAAGGCTGCACTTCTTTTATAAATTCCCTTATTTTATTTTATTTTCCCTCCTTTCCTTTTCTTTCTTTCATTCTTTCTCCTTCCTTCCTTGGTAATGTAGTTTTGCCATCATTTTTGAAAGATAATTTTGCTGGATATATGATTCTGGGTTGGCCATTCTTTTAGGATTTTAATATATGTCATCCCATTGCCTTCTTACCTGCATGGTTTCTACCGAGAAATCAACACTTAGTTCATTGGTGTCCCTTAGTAGGTGATGTTTCATTTTTCATCAGGTATTCTAAGAATTCTCCATTTTTTGGTTTTAGTGCTTTCTTTGTTCATTTTGTTTTGCCGTATCTGGAAACTTTTTACCTTTTTTTCTTTTTAGCATGTCCTTCTTCTTGTTTATTATTTTAATTTGTTGTTAATTTTTATTCTAGTCTATGGGTGACTTTGATGGTGTCTGTTGGTGGGTGTGATTTCCTCTCACTAATGTGTGTGGAGTGTAAGACTCATGTGTGAGCCCTTTATGGTTAGGCTTGTATGTCTCCCTTTACTTTGTTGAGTGGAGAGCAGGTTCTTTCTGTGATAGTCAATGACAAGCATGGGATAGTCAGTGTCACTCCACAGCCCTTGTGCAACCATAGAGTTCTGGGTTGGTTTCACCAGTTAAAGCATTCTGTTGGAGTCAGGTCAGGATATCTTCATATCTGCTGTGTGGGAGTGCTACCCAAATGGACATGATAGGTCCACGTATCTGCACTAACTGTATCTCTGTAAGTGGCAGATTATCAAGGAGTTCAGTGAACTGTTTGGGTGTGGGGATGTGTGGTGTTGCAGCCAGGCAGACAATGGATGAAGAAACTAGGGCGTCCTACTTATCATTTGGCAGAAGTACAAATGATATCCATCAGAACGTGACTGATGTTGCTGATAAGGTGATATGCCTGTGCATCCAGTCTGTGGTCATGGGTATAGGGGTGTTCTCATTGTTTATTAAGTTATGGGTCGTGGCATAACTCAGTGGTTTAGCAGCTATATAATAAAGCAGTTTGGCCATTACGTAAATGATGTGGTCACCTTGGTGATGCAATCTGATGTGATCAGTCAATCAGTTATAAGAGGGGAGTGTTGTCAGGAAAAAGACCTGTATCCAGTATATATACATACATACATACATACATATATATACATACATATATATATATATGTGGATGCTCTGGCAAAGCTTGCTTGCCCAGGATGCTGCATCTGGCTCATCATCATCTGACCTTCAGTTCTTGGGACCTGAGCTAGTGGCCTGCCATTATGTATGACCTGTCTTGGGACTCATTGGCCTCCACAGCCCATGAACCTGCAGCCTTTCATCTGACCCACTAATCTTGGGTTTTCAACCTCTACAGCTATGGGAGTCACAAGAAGCTTCCAACCTGACACTAACTGATGGATTTGGGACTTGACAGCCTCTACTACCACATAAGCCATTTCCTTGAAATAAATTTCTCTGTATATACAGAGCTTCACTGATTTGGCTTCTCTAGAGAACCCAGTCTAAGACAAATACTGTGTGTATACACTGTTGGTTGCCAGGTAATTGAGATGTGAGTGCATGGGTCACCAGTCACCAGGTGAGTAGCAGCAGGAGTGTACACCACTGATTGGTGGGCAGCTGGGGCAGTGTAGAAGTGAGTAGCTCAGCACAAACCTCCAACTGCCAGGCCAAAAGCATGCATGCACACATCATGGATCATCAGGAGGCATAAACCTGCAGATGCTGGTTTGATGGTGCAGGAGTGTGTGCTGAAGATTGCCATGCGAGGGGCTGGACATACTGCTGGTTACAGAGAGGGTAGTTGGGCAAGGAGACTGTGTTCCCCTACTCCCTGATGTAGGCACCAATGTACTCCCTGCAGAGGATGGTCAGTGATCATGATCTGATCCCAACAAAACACAAAGAAGGGGAAGCCAACCAGAGTCCAGTCAAGTTGGGCATCTCTAGTGGCCACTCCTGGGATCTTCCACTTTACCGGCACCACCCGCCCAAATGATCAGGTACTGCTGCTGGTAAGTATTTCTGTCCTTAATTTCTGATTTCCTCCCTTCTCTACAATCACCTAGGGCTCCTGCAAGCCTTCCTGTATTCTTCCTTCTTAGATCCAGTTATGCACTGCTCACTTTCCTTTGCTCTAGATTTGTCTACTTGATATCTCTGCCTTCTACTGGGGATTCTGTGAAGTTGCCTTCTTTTACTGTTCAATCAAGAAAGCTGTTCACTTTGTCTCAATATGGCCATACTGTAACTGCCCAGCTGGCAGGGCACCTGTAGTACAGAAGTCTGCCTGTTCCCTGTTTTCTTTCAGTTTCTCTTTTCCTTTAGTGTTTATTCTAATGCTGCATCCTTCCATTTGCTGTTTCATGTTCCCAGATTATCATCTGTATATGTTTCACTTGGTTCCTTGGCTCTTTACTGTAGGGGGATGGCCTGGTGTGTGTGACTAAGCTGCCATCTTAGGCTGTCAAGCTGCACCTGTGTTCTTGCACTCACCATGTAAACTACCATCGATTCCAGGCTCCAGGGATACCAACTCCTGCTCTGACCTGAAGCATTTTTGTCCTTTGAACAGCATGTTCAAACCAATCATGTTCACAGCAGAGAGAACTAATACAGTTGCTGTTGAGTTGATTTCAGCTCATAACAACTCCATGTATTACATGGTGGACCTGCTCTATAGGGTTTTCTTGGCTGTAATCTTTACAGAAGTGGATCAACAGTCTTTTTTCTTTTTTCCATGATAATGCTAAATAGGTTCAAACTACCAACCTTTCATTAGCAGTCAAGAAAAAAACATTTGTACCAAACCAGGACCTTTTTACTGGATATTAAGGAAAGAAGACTAGTCACATGTTTCCTCAATTCCTTCTAAGAACCAAGGCCTAGGAAAACAATTCAACTTAGCAGAGTGGACATTTTGGGAGCCCCAAGATCAAGTGGAGTGTTATGAGATAGGACTAGGTGACAGGAAGGGGAAAACTACCTTTGTCAGACACGAGATGGCAGTACAAGGGGTCACACTTCTGCTTGTGCATGGCAGAGAAGCTTACAGGTACAGAAGCCATCTTTGTCAACCAAGAAACTGAGACTGAGGCTGCTGAGCCTGAGAGCCTGGTTGTGGCTTGCTGCCATGCTGAGCTGCAGCACCTAAGTAGATAGTGTCTCTTGCAGCAGAGAGGCTCTACTTAAGACAGTCACATCTAGAGAACCCAGCAGTGGTTGCCAGCCAAGGGTTTCAGTGCCCTTCCCCCTTCTCTTTTCTGAACTGCACCATAGATTCTGCTGGAATAGTCCAGGGGAGGCAGCATAGGTAGGATGCCAGCTTAGTCAGCTGAGAGGCAGAGTCAGCCATGCCTGAGGGCCTGGCTGGGGCTGGCTGTCATGCCAAGCAACAGAACCTGGCTGGACAGTGCCTCCCTCAGCAGAAAAGCTGTTTATAAGACTATTGCACCTAGAGAACACAGTGGTAGCTGGGGGCCGAGTGTGATGGCACACTTTCTCCCTCTGTTCTCTGAGCCATGCCATAGCGTCTGCTGAAGCAGAGGCTCTGCAGGTAAGGTGCCATCTTTGTAAACCAGTAATGGGGCCTACCATACCTAAGGGCCCAGCTGGGACTGGCAGTCATTGGATAAATGCCTCTCTCAGCAGAAAAGCAGTTTTTAAGGCAGTCACACCTAGAGAATGCAGTGGCAACTGGTGGCCAAGTGTGATAGTGCAATTCCCCACCCTTCTCTAAGCCATGTCATAGTGTCTACTGATGCAGCACTGGAAAGACTCCACGAGTAGGTGACCATATATGTCAGCCAGGAGGTGGGGTCTGCTATCTTTGAGGACCCAGCAGGGACCAGCTGCCCCTGGACAATGTCTGTCTCAGCAGAGAGGCTGTTCTTAAGACAGCTGCTCCTAGACAACACAACAGCAGCTGGTGGCTGAGTGTGATGGTTCCTTTTCCTTCTTCCTTCTCCCAGCTACACCGTAGTGTCTGCTGGCATGACTTCAGTGAGTTGGCACAAGTAGATATTCATCTTTGCCAACCAGGAGGTGGGGCCTGCCACCCCTGAGGGCTCAGCTGGGGCTAGCCACCAAGCTGAACAGCAATGCCTGACTAGACAGTGTCTCTCTCACCAAAAAAGTTATATTTAAGACAGCTGCCTCTAGAGAACACAGCAGTGGCTGGCAGCCAAGTAAAGGAGTTCCATTCCCATTCCCTTCTCTGAGTTACACTGTAGCTTCTACTGGTGTGAAATGGGAGAAGCAGAACAGCTTTCTGATGGTACAAAAACAACAATCAATATCTAATCATTTAAAGAAGCAGACCACCATGGCTCAAGAAAACTACCAAAATAAAGAGTAAAAAAACTTCCCAGATGAAGAAGACTTTCTGAAATTATTGGAGGTTAAATACAAAAGAATTATGTATAGAACCATTATAGATCATAGAATGGAGATTAAACAAAGTGTAGCAGAACAAAATGAAAAACTAAACAAGCTATATGAACTGCTAGGACATCAATGATCTGAAATTCATCAGACTGATAATAAAATGATAGAATTAGACAATTCAATGGAAAGCCAAAACAGTACAACTGAGGAAATGGAACACAGAATTAGTGAAATTAAAGATAAAGCAACTGACACCAGCATTTATGAGGAGAAATCAAATAAAAGAATAAAAAAACTTAAAGAATCATATGGGACTCTATCAAGAGGAACAATTTATGTATAATTTGGTCCCAGAACAGGGAGGGATAGCAGAAAATACAGAGAGCATTGTGGAAGAGTTGCTAGCAGAAAAATTCTCTGACATCATGAAAGAAGATATCTGTTTAAGATGCTCATCAAACTTCACAAAAGGTGGACCCCAAAAGAAAGACACCAAGACATATTATAATCAAGCTGAACAAAACAAAACATAAACAGAAGCTCTTAAAGGCAGCAAGACTTAAACCAAAACTAACGTACAAAGAGAAGTCTTTTGAACTGTCCTCTGACTTTTCAGCTGAAATCATGTGGGCAAAAAGGCAATAGAATGACAAATACATGGCTTTGAAGGAAAAAAACTCCCAGTCAAGAATTACATATGCTGCAAAATTGTCTTTCAAATGTGATGGTGAAATTAGGACATTCTCAGATAAACAGAAGCTTAGAGGCTGCCTAAAATTACATGTGGGACCCAGCAGAAAATGGCAGCAAAGCTGTCACCCCTCCCTACTTTGAACCACAGCATAGCATCTAGAGATCGCCTATGACATGCTTTCGTTGTTAGCTGGATGGCGGGAACTGCCATACCTGAGGGCCTGATTGATTTTGGCAGCTGTTGGACAGCTCCTCGCTTAGCAGTAAAGTACCTTTTCGAAATAAGACTACCTGGAGAACTGACTGCTGAGTGGCCTGAGAGCATCTCCTGAATCCTTCACTGATCCACATCAAAGCATAGGCTGATAGCTCCCCAGTGACTCCATACATAGGGTGCCATCTTTGCAAGGCAGGAGAAAGAGCCTGCCATCTGAAAGAGGCCATCTTGGGCCAGTCAGTATGGTACACAGAGTCAGCTACTGACCAACTCCCACTTAGAACTATGCCTGAGGTCCTGTTGAGGTAACACCAGAGAAACTGAACAGCTTCTAGACGGCACAATGTTTTAGCCATCTAGTGCTGCTCTAATAGAAATAACATCAGTGGATTGCTTTAACAAAGGAAAATTTATTCTTACACAGTCCAGTAAGTTACAAGTCCAAACTCAAGATGTCTGCATCAGGTGAAGGCTTTCTCCCTTGTCAGCTCTGAAGGAAAGTCCTTTTCTTGTATCAGTGTTTGTTCAGGGAGTATCTTGGCACAGGCATCTCAGGTCTCAAGGACATACTCTTCTGCTGGTGCTGCTTTCTTGATAATGTGAAGTTCCAAAATCTCTCTGCCAGACGTTTTTTCCTTTATAGCTCAAGAGACTGCCTTAAGGCACAAAACAAACTTACACATTGAATCTTGCTCCACCAACATAACTGGGGCCCATCCACCCTCATTAACATTATAAATGGAGGAATTCCAACACTTAGTGCTGGGGAATTTCTCCAGCAGACAGGGCCAAAGATGGGGCACACCAAAGATAAGAATACAGAGACAAGAATACAGGCAGGAAGGCAAGGGTGAGGGTTTAGTTTAGGTAGTTGTTACAAATTTGGTTGGGTGAAATTGGTGACAAGAAGATCAACATTAATGGGACTTTAACACAACTTGTGTACTCCTCCTTTCTTAACCCAATATTGTAAGCACGGAGTATGTACACCTTCTTTTTTTTTATTTAATTAAAAAAAAAAAAAAAACCTGTCCAACCAAAAAAAAAAAAAAAAAAAGGTCTAAGTATAAGTGGGATCAGGGAGCTAACACCCCTCCAGGTTGAGAGCACAGTTTTCCTGTGGTCCCACATATATATAGTAAAATGAAGGCAGAAAAAGGAGAATAATAACCATGAGGTAACATTAGCTCATGCAAGACATTTTTCCTTCTACAAGGAAGCTGAAGTATAGGTTAAGGTGTTCTCAGAGACTTCTGGCAGGGCTTTCAGGGCAGTTTTTGGTCCTGCCTAGAAGCACAGCCTTCCGTGCTTCATTTATCAAAGTCCATACCAGTAACAGTCTCTGATGCATTTAGTAGGTTGAGTGTCCTTCCATCTATGAATAGCATGCACAATAGCAAAGCCTTTAAGTAATCTCCCATAATTGAGGAATATCATACAATACCAGGAATTATGGCACAGTCAAATTACTACAGATTTTTTTAGGGAACACATTCAATCCATGACACACAAGACAACAATCAATAGCTAACCATTTAAAGAAGCAGTCCACCATGGCTCTGGAAACCCCCCCAAATAAAGAATAAAATAACTTCCTAGATGAAGAAGCCTCTCTGAAATTATCACAGGTCAAGTACAAAAAAATTATATAGACAGCTCTCCTAGAGATAAAACAAAATGCAGCAGAACAAAATGAAAAATTAAGTAAGCTATTTGAATTGATGAAACACCAACAATCTGAAATCCAGCAGATCAATAACAAAATTATAGAATTAAACAACTGAATCTAAAGTCAAAAGAGCAGAATTGAGGAGATGGAAGCCAGAGTTAGTGAGATTGAGGCTAGAGCAACTGACACCAGCATTTATGAGGAGAAATCAGAGAAAGGAAATAAGAAAAATGAAGAAGCATTAAGAAACATGTGGGACTCTATTAAGAGGAATAATTTGAATAATTGGAGTTCCTGAACAGGGAAGGATAACTGAAAATACAGAGTGTATTGCTGTAGAGTTGCTGGCAGAAAACTTCCCTGAAATTATGAAAGAAGAGAACATAGATATCCAAGACACACACTGAACACCACAAAAACTAGACCCTCAAAAAAAGACACCAAG
Source organism: Heterohyrax brucei (assembly GCA_028571685.1). Classification (NCBI taxonomy): domain Eukaryota; kingdom Metazoa; phylum Chordata; class Mammalia; order Hyracoidea; family Procaviidae; genus Heterohyrax; species Heterohyrax brucei. Next base: position 26,436,610 of record CM053152.1, read on the forward strand.
ACATATCAAATCAAGCTTAATAAAATGAAACATAGGGAGGAACTCTTAAAGGCAGTGAAGCTTAAAGCAAAGCTAGCACTCAGAGGGAAACTTATGACTGACTTCTCAGCAAAAATGATGCTGGCAAGAAGGCAGTGGAAAAATGCATTCAAAGCCTTAAAGAAGAAAAACTTCTAGCCAAGAATTATATATCCTACAAAACTGCCTCTCAAATATGACAGTGAAATTAGACATTTGCAGATAAACAAAAGCTTAGCAACTTTGTAAAAAACAAATCAAAACTAAGAGAAATACTGAAAGAAGCTCCTTGCTTAGAAAAACAAAAACATTAAGTGTATTCTTCAAGAGGCAATACAGGACACAGCATCCAGAATTCTACTCAGTTAGGTAAGTCACAAAGCTCAATCAAATCTACAATATTAAAAGAAGGGAACAAGTGATCTTAGCATGAAAGCTATGACATCATCACACTAAAAAGAGGGACATATTACAGTAGTTACAAGCCTTTCATATGGAGAGGAAACTAAAAACATATGCAGAAGTTAAAGTTTGGTTTAAGTTAGAATAGTAAGGGGGATCATAAGGGTAGCCACAAAGCAAAATAACAGTGTGACATATCCAAACAAGAAACATAATACAGTCTCAATAAACACAAAACCAACACTGAAAAGGATGAAAAGTCAACACATAAAGAAGAATGACCCAGAACAGAATATTAAGAGCACTACAGAAAACATCAGTGACACAAAAATAAAAGAATCAAAATGACAGCACTAAACACATACCTATCAACAATTACACTGACTGTAAATGGACTGAATGCTCCAATAAAGAGACAGAGAGTGACATCCTGGATCAAAAGACATAACCTGTCTATATGTTGTTTACATGAAACATACCTTAGACTCAAATATATGAATAAGCTGAATACCAAAGGATGGAAAAATATATACCAACCCAACAACATACAAAGAAGAAGAGGAGTGCCAAAATTAATCTCAAATAAAACAGACTTTAATGTAAAATCCACCACTGTGGACAACAATGGTCACTATTTATGTCTTAAAGGTTCAATACATAAGCAGGATATAACAATATTAAATATTTATGTGCCCAATACCAGAACATCTAAATACATTGAACAAATAGTGACTACATTGAAAAATGAGATAGATCACTCCACAATAATAGTTGGACACTTCAACACTCCACTTTCAGTAATGTACAGATCATCCAGAAAAAAGCACAGTTGAAGACACAGAAGAACTTATTGCAACAATTAACCAAGTATAACTAATCAATCTGTACAGAACTTTTATCCATCAACAGATAATTACACCTTCCTCTGAAATGCACATGGAACTTTTTCCAGAGTAGGCCATGTGTTAGGACATAAAGCAATTCTCAACAAAATCCAAACCATTGAATTACTGCAAAGCATCTTCATGGACCACAAAGCCATAAAAGTTGAAATCAATAGTAGAAAAAACATAAGTAGAAATTTGAACTCATGGAAAATGAACAACACTTTGCCCAAATTGCATGGATTAAAAAAAAAAATCAAGGCTGAAATACAGAAATATATGGAATCAAGTGAGAATGAAAACACACCCTACCAGAACCTATGGGATACAGCAAAAGCTGTACTCAGAGGTCAATTTATCTCTATAAAAATTAGAGCAGAACTAAAAAAATTAGAGAATAGAAAAACAATTGAAAGAAATTATGAGACCAAAAGCTGTTTGTTTGTTTGTTTGTTTTAAAGTTCAACAAAATTGATAAACCACTGGCTAAACTTGTAAAAGGTAAACAGTAGTAAACTTGTAAAAGGTAAACTTGTAAAAGGTAAACAGTAGTAAACTTGTAAAAGGTAAACAGTAGTAAACTTGTAAAAGGTAAACAGTAGTAAATAAGAAATGACATGGGAGATGTCACAACAGAACCAACTGAAGTTAAGATATGTAGCAGAATACTACAAAAAACTGTACTCTAACAGATTTGAAAACCTAGAAGAAATGGACAAATTTCTAGATTCATGTCACTTAGCAAAATGACCACAAAGAGAAGCAAAACAATAAACCCAACATGAAAGAAGAGATTGAAAATTAATTTAAAAAATTACCAACTGAAAAAGACCTGGCTCAGACAGCTTCACTGAAGAGTTCTATGAAACTTTTAGAGGGGAGTTGTTTCCAATACTACTGAAGCTATTTCACAACATAGAAAAGGACAGAAAATTTTCAAATATATTCTATGAAGACAGCATAACCATGATACCAAAGCTGGGTAATGACCCCACGAAAAAAAGAAAATTGCAGATCAATATCACTCATGAACCTAAATGTAAAAATCTTCAACAAAATCTTAACAAATAGAATTCAACAACATATCCAAAAAATTATTCTTCATGACCAAGTAGGACTCATACCAGGGTTGCAGGGTTGGTTCAACATCAGAAAAACAATTAATGTAATCACCACATAAATAAAATAAAGGATAAGAACCAACTGATCTTGTCAATTGATTCAGAAAAGGCATTTGACAAAGTCCAACACTCTTCATCCTGAAAACTTTCAGCAAAATATGAATCGAAGGGAAATTCCTCCATGTAATAAGTGGCGTCTATGCAAAGCCAACAACCAGCATCACCCTGAATAAAGAAAGACTGAAAAAATTCCCCCTCAGAATGGGAACTAGACAAGGATGCCCACTCTCACTACTTTTATTCAACATTGTGCTTGAGGTTCTGGCCAGAGCAATCAGACAAGACAAAGAAATAAAGGACATTTGTATTGGTAAACAAGAAATAAAGGTATCCTTACTGCAGATGATATAATTATATACACAGAAAACCCTGAAGAATTCAGAAATGAACTACTGGAACAGAGGTCAGCAAAGTATCAGGATATAAGATAAACACAAATAGATCAGTAGGATTCCTTTATATCAACAAAGAAATCATCAAACTGGAAATCACCAAATCAATGCTATTTACAATAGCCTCCAAGAAGATAAAATACCTAGGAATAAATCTAACTGGAGATGTAAGAGACCTATACAGAGAAAATTACAAGACCCTGCTGCAAGAAACCCAGAGAGATTTATATAAGTAGAGAAACCTATCTTGCTCATGGATAGGAAGGATTAACATTGTGAAAATATCTATTGTACCCAAAGTGATCTACATATACAGTGCAATCCCAATACAAATTCCAATGCCCTTTTTCAATGAGATGGAGAAACAAATCACTAACATTGTTTGGAAAGAGAATAAACCCCAGGTAAGCAAAGCAGTACTGAAGGAGAGGAACACAATGAGAGGCCCCATACTACCTGACCTTAGACTCTATTACACTGCTATAGTAGTCCAAAAAGCCTGCTACTGGTACAAAAACAGATATGTAGACTAATGGTACACAGCAGAGAACCCAGAAACATCACCATCTTCCTATGAACAACTGATACTTGGCAAAGGTCCAAAGGTTGTAAACTGAGGTAAAAATAGTCTCTTTAACAACCGATGCTGGCTACATTGGATATCCATCTGGAAAACTGAAACAAGTCCCATATCCTGCGCCTTATACAGAAACTAAACCAAAATGGATCAAAGACTGAAATATAAAACCTAGAAAAATAAAAATTATGGAAGTAAAAATAGGAACAGAACTGGAAGCTCTAATATGCAGCTTAGACAAACTATAAAATCTTACCAACAACGGGCAAACAACAGAAGAAAAGTAGATAAAAGAGAACTATTAAAAATCAAACATTTGAGCTATCCAAAGACTTTATCAAGAGAGTTAAAAGACTGCCTACTGAACGGGAAAAAATATTTGGCAACAATGTATTGGATTGATGTAGATTTCTATAATCTACAAGGTACTGCAAAATATAAACAAGAAAAAGACAAATAACCCAAATAAAAAACTGGGCAACGGACATGGACAGACATTTCACCAAACGACATCCAGGCAGCCAAAAGACACATGAGGAGATGCTCATGATCACTGTTGTTGTTGTTGTTAGGTGCCGTCGAGTCGGTTCCAACTCATAGTGACCCTATGAACAGGAGAATGGAACACTGCCCGGTCTTGTGCCATGTCCACAATTGTTTTTATGCGTAAGCCCATTGTTGCAGCCACTGTGTCAATCCATCTCCTTGAGAGTCTTCCTCTTTTCGCTGACCCTCCACTCTACCTAGCATGATGTCCTTCTCCAGGGACTGATCTTTCCTGGCAGCATGTCCAAAGTATGTAAGACACAGTCATGTCATCTTTGCTTCCAAGGAGCACTCTGGTTGGACTTCATCCAGAACAAATCTGTTTGTTTTTTTGGCTGTCCATTGTACATTCAACATTCTTCTACAACACCAAAATTCAAAGGCATCAGTTCTTCTTCTGTCTTCTTTGTTCATGGTCCAGCTTATGCATGCATATGATGTGATTGAAAATACCATGGCTTGGGTCAGGTGCATTTTAGTCTTCAAGGTGACATCCTTACTTTTGAATACTTTGAAGAGGTCCTTTGCACCAGATTTTCCCAGGGCAATGAGTCTTTTGATTTCTTGACTACTGCTTCCAAGGGCATTGATTGTTGACCCACATAAAAGGAAATTTTTGACAACCTCAATCCTTTCACCATTTATGACAATGTTGTTTACTGGTCCAGTTGTCAGGATTTTTGTTTTCCTGATGTTGTGGTGCAATCCATACTGAAGGCTGTGGTCCTTGGTCTTCATCAGTAAATGCCTCAAATCTTCATTATTTCCAGAAGGGTGGTGTCATCTGCACAACGCAGGATGTTAATGAGTCTTCCTCCAGTCCTGGTGTCTCATTCTTCTTTCTCTAATCCAAGTTCTCAGATTATTTGCTCAGCATACAGATTAAAAAGGTATGGTGAAAGGATACAACCCTGACGCATGCCTTTCCTGACTTTAAACCATGCAATGTCCCCTTGCTCTGTTCACACAACTGCCTCTTTATCAATATACAGATTCCTTAAGGGCACAATTAAATGTTCTGGAATTCCCATTCTCCTCAACATTAGCCATAGTTTAGTATGATCTACATAGTTGAATGCTTTTGCATAGTCGATGAAACACAATTAAACATCTTGTTGGTACTCTTTGCCTTCAGCCAAGATACATCTGACATCAGCGATGATATCCCTGGTTCCATGTCCTCTTCTGAACCCAGCTTGCATTTCTGGCAGTTCCTTGTCAATATATTGTTGTAATTGCTTTTGAATAATCTTGAGCAGAATTTTACTTGCATGTCGTATCAGTGATATTGTTCTGTAATTTCCACCTTCAGTTGTATCACGTTTCTTTGGAATGCACATAAATATGGATCTCTTCCAGTCAGTTGTCCAGGTAGCTGTCCTAGACTGGACTCAGGAACATAGAGTGAGCATGTAATATGTGTACTTTGTGGTTTTGTGGATTTACAGAAGGCTGTCCTGAGGGTTTCTTTTGTGGGAAAAGAGAAGAGGGTAGACAGCAGGGATTGTTGCTCATTGGGAGGATGCTAGAGTTAGAGGGAAGATTGTGCTGTCAAAGAATTGGGAGAGCAAGAGGAGGTGTAGAGAGGCAGGTATGTAAAATTGACTCGGATTCTATACTTTCACTTAATCATAATTAAAAAAATTAATCAAAAAAAGAAAAAGAAAACAAAAGGAAAAAAAATTCACTGCCATAGAGTCCATTCCAACTCACAGTGATCCTGTAGGATGCAGTATAACTACCCCATAGGGTTTCCAAGGAGTGATTACTGGATTCAAACTGCCAACCTATTGGTTAGTAGCCAAATGCTTGATCACTGGGACACTAGGGCTTCTTATGAGGTACCACAGTTGTCATTATTGTCAGGTGCCATCAAGTTGGTTCTAACTGAAAATGATCCCATGTACAAGAAAATAAATCACTGCCCAGTTCTGTGCCATGTTCACAATCACTGGTATGCCAAGTCTGTTATTGCAGACATCATGTCAATCTCTCATTGAAGGTCTTCCTCTTTTTTTGCTGACTCTAGTTTACCAAGCATGATGTCTTTTTCAAGGGACCAATCCCACATGACAAGATGTTCAAAGTATGGATGACATATTCTTGTTGTCCCTGCTCTTAAAGAGCATTCTATTTGTATTTCTTACAAGATGTGTTGTTGTTTTTGTTAGGTGCCACTGAGTGAGTTCCACCTCCTAACGACCCTATGAACAACAGAACGAAACACTTCCCAGTCTTGCACCATGTCCACAATAGTTTTTATGCTTAAGCTCTTTGTTGTGGTCACTATGTCAATCCGTCTCATTGAGGATCTTCGTCCTTTTCACTGACCCTCCACCCTACCAAGCATGATGTCCTTCTCTAGGGACTGACCCTTTCTGACAACATGTCCAAAGTGTGTAAGATGCAGTCTTGCCATCCTTGCTTCCAAGGAGCACTCTGGTTGTACTTCTAAAACAGATGTTTGTTCTTTTGGTGGTCCATGGTACATTCAACATTCTTATGCAACACCATAATTCAAAGGCATCAACACTTCTTCTTTCTTCTTTGTTCACTGACTAGCCCTCACATGCATATGACACGATGGCTTAGATCAGGCCCACTTTAGTTTTCAAGGTGACATGTTTACCTTTAAATACTTTAAAGAGATTGTTTGCAGCAGATTTTCCAAATACAATGCATCTTTTAATTTCTTGACTACTGCTTTCACGGGTGTTGATTGTGGAGCCAAGTAAAATGAAATTCTTGGCAACCTCAATCTTTTCTCCATTTATGATGATGCTGCTTATTGGTCCAGTTGTAAGGATTTGGGTTTTCTTGATGTTGAGGTGCAATATATACTGAAGCCTGTGGTCTTTGATCTTCATCAGTGTTTCAAATCTTCTTCATTTCCAGCAAGTAAAGTGATGTCATCTGTGTAACACAGTTTGTTAATAAGTCATCCTCCAATCCTGATGCCTTGTTCTTCTTCGTGTAATCCAATTTCTCGATTATTTGCTTAGCATACAGATTGAAAAGGTATGGTGAAAGGATACGACTCTGACACACACCTTCCCTGACTTTAAACCATGCAGTGTCCCCTTATTCTGTTCCCATGACTGCCTTTTAATCCGTATACAGATTCCTTAAGAGCACAATTAAGTGTCCTGGAGTTCCCATTTTACACAATGTTAGCCATAATTTGTTATGATCCACACAGTCAAATGCCTTTACATACTCAATGAAACACAGCTAAACATCTTTCTTGTATTCTTTGCTTTCAGTCAAGATCCATCTGACATCAGCCATGATATCCCTGGCTCCATGTCCTCTTCTCAATCCAGCTTGAATTTCTGGCAGTTCTTTGTTAATATACTGTTACAGTTGCTTTTGAATGACCTTGAGAAAAACTTTGATTTTGTATGGTATTAATAACATTGTTTGTTAATTTCCACATTCAATTGGATCTTCCAAGACATAATGATTCATTTTTTTGACAGTCCATGGTGTATTTAATACTCTTTACCAACACCGCATTTCACAGGCTTAGCTTCTAATCAGTCTTCTTTTAGTCATCATTCAGATTTCACGTGCATAGGAGACAATTTAAAACATGATGGATTGGGTCAGATGTAACTTAGTCTTCAAGTTGATGCCTTTGTTGTTCAGCGCTTTAAAGGGGTCTTTTGCAGAAAATTTGCCCAGTGCAATGCATTTCTTGATTTCTCAACTGCTGCTTTCATGGGTGTTGACTGTGGATCCAAGTAAAACAAAACCCTTGACAACTACTATCTTTTCCCCATTTATCATGATGTTGCTTATTGGTCTAGTTGTAAAGATTCTCGTTTGCTTTATGATGAAGCGTAGTCCATACTTAAGGCTACAGTCTTTAGTCTTCATCAGCAAGTACTTCCAGTCCTCTTCAATTTCAGTGTGTGAGGTTGTGTCATCTGCATACTGCCTGTTGTTAATGAGTATTCCTCCAATTTTGATGCCCTTTTCTTCTTCATATAGTACTTCTTTTTGGATCATTTGCTTAGCATACAGATGGAATAAGTGTGGTGAAAAGAGGCAACCTTAATACACACCTTTCTTGACTTTAAGCCATGTAGTATCTACTTGTTCTGTTTCAACAACTGCCTCTTGATCTACATACAGGTTTCTCATTAGCACAGACTAAGTGTTCCGGAATTCCCATTCTTCAAAATGTTATGCATAATTTATTATGACCCATACAATTCAGTGTCATTTCATAGTCAATAAAACACAGGTAGACATTTGTCTGTTGTTGTCTGCTTTTAGCCAAGATCTATCTGACATTAGCAATGACCTTCCTGGTTGTGTGTCCTCTTCCGAATTTGGCTTAAATTTCTGGCAGTTTCCTGTTGATTTACTGCTGCAGCCACTTTTGAATGATCTTCAGCAAAATTTTACTTGCTTGTGTTATTAAAGATATTGTTCAATAATTTCCACATTTTGTGGGATCATCTTTCTTGGAATAGGCATTTGTATAGATCTCTTCCAATCAATTGTCCAGGTAACTGTCTTCAAATTTCTTGGCAAAGGCAAGTATTTCCAGTGCTGCATCAGTTTGCTGAAAACTCTCATTTGGTTTTTTTTTTTTTTTTTTATTTAACATAACTGAGTAAAAATGTACATTCACATGTAAATTTAAATGCCCCCCTATATGCAGCTTCCACTGCTCTCCCTGTCCGGTGACTGCACACTACTCCTCTCTGCTCCATACATGTCTCATCCTCCCAACAGTCTCCTTTCCCCTCCTCTCCGTCCACTCCCCTTCCTCCAGCCAGAGGTCAGCAAGATGATATCCTATAGATGTATAGAACCATAAAGTGCTTCCAACATATGGTTACTCTGCATTGCCAAGTCCATTCCATTCCTGTCCAAAGAGTGGAGCTTTGTTATAACTTATGGGAACGGGCAGCATCAGGACCGGGGGCCATGCTCTCAGAGGAACCCCCAAACCGCTGGACCATCAGTTGAGGTCTTTTAGTGTAGATCTCATGATGCACCTCTTTTTATCCTTGTGTTGCCAGTGAGGCTCCTGTCTGTTTTTTTTTTTAAATATATGCTCAACTTTATGTTTTATTTTATTTTATTTTATTTATTTATTAAATAAAAAATAAAAGGGTACATACTCTGCTTACAATATCGGGTTAAGATCGGAGGAGTACACAAGTTGTGTTGAAGTCCCATTAATATTGATCTTCTTACTAATGTGTGTCATCACCAATTTTACCCAACCAAATTTCTAACAACTCTCTAACCTAAACCCTCACCCCTTGCCCTATCGCCCTTCCGCCCTCCCACCCTCCCACACTTGTAGCCATTAAAGAATCTTTTCTGTTACGTATGAGTCTGATTTTAAGTTCTTATTGTAGGGGTCTCATATAATATTTGTCCTTCTGTCGCTGACTAGTTTCACTCAACATAACGTCCTCCAGTTGAGACCAAATTGAGAGGTGTTTCCTGTTATCATCATTGTTCTTTATCACTGCATAGTACTCCATTAAGTACATATATCAAAGTTGACCCATCCATTCTTCTGTTGTTAGGCATCTGGGTTGATTCCATCTTTTTGCTATGGTGGACTGTGCTGAGATGAACATTCATGTGCATGTATCGGTTGGTGTGAATGGCCTTGATTCTGTAGGATATATTCCAAGCAGAGGAATTACTGGGTCAAATGGTATATCTATATCCATTATTTTAAAGTAGTACCAGATTGCTATCCAAAGAGGTTGCACCATTTTGCAACCCCACCAACAGTGTAGAAGAGTTCCAATCTCTCCACAGCCTCTCCAACACTTAGTGTTTTGCATTTTTTGGATCATGGTCAATCTCACTGGGGTGAGATGGTATCTCATTGTCATTTTGATTTGAATTTCTTTAATAATTAATGATTGTGAGCATGTCCACGTGTGTTTTTTGGCTGCCTGGATCTCCTATTTAGAGAAGTGTCTGTCCATCTTCTTTGCTCATCGCTTAATTGGATGATTTATCTTTTTCTTCTTGATATTTTGTACTACCTTATAGATTGTGGAGATGAGGCATCGGTCTGACATAGAGTTGCCAAATATTTTTTCCCATTCTGTAGGCAGTCTATTAATTCTTTTGATGATGTCTTTGGATGAACAGAAGTGTTTGATTCTTATTAATTCCCATTTATCTATTTTTCTCTTCTGATGAATGTGTTTTGTTTGTCAGATTTTGAAGTCTGTCTATATTGTGTATTAAAACTTCCATTGTTGACCCTATTTTATCTTGCCAAGCCAAGTGCCGTCGATTGAGCTTTATTGTTTTAGCTTTTATATTCAGGTCTTTTATTCAATTTCAGTTGATTTTTGTATAGGGTGTGAGATATGGGTCTTGTTTCAATTTTTTTGCAGATGGATATCCAATTATGTCAGTACCATTTGTTAAAGAGACTGTTCTTAGCCCAGTTTAAAATCTTAGAACCTTTGTCAAATCTCAGCTGTTCAGAGGAGGATGGTGGCATCTCTGGGGTCTCTACTTTGTTCCATTGGTCTATATGTCTCTTTTTGTACCAGTACCAGGCTGTTTTGACAACAGAGGCAGGTAATAGGTTTTAAAGTCATGTAGTGAGAGGCCTCCCAGTGTGTTCTTTTTTTTCAGTGTTCTTTACTTATCCGGGGCTTCTTCCATTTCCAAACAAAGCTGATAATTTGTTTCTCCATCTCATTAAAAAATGTCATTGGAATTTGTATTGGGATTGCATTATATAAGTAGATTGCTTTGGACAAAATAGATGTTTTCACAATATTGAGCCTTCCCATCCATGAGCAGGGCAGATTACTCCACTTATGTAAGTCTCTCCTAGTTTCTTGTAGTAAATTCTTGTAATTTTCTCTGTAAAGATCTCTTATTTCTCTAGTTAGATTTATTCCTAGGTATCTTATCTTCTTGGGGGCTCTAATAAAAGGAATTGATTTGGTGATTTCTTCTTTAACAATTTTACTGTTGACATAAAGGAATCCTATTGATTTAGTTATGTTTATCTTGTATCCCGATACTTTGCCGAATTCTTCTATTAGCTCCAATAGTTTACTTATGGATTTCTTTGGATTCTCTGTATAAACAATCATATCATCTGCAAAGAGGGAAATCTTTACTTCTTCATTGCCGATACAGATGCCCTTTACTTATTTCAGTTGTCTAATTGCTCTGGCTAGAACTTCTAGCACAATGTTGAATAGAAGTGGTGAGAGCGGGCATCCTCATCTAGTTCCTGTTCTCAAAGGAAATTCTTTCAGTCTTTCACCATTAAGGATGATGAAAGCAGTTGGCTTTGCATAGACACTACTGGTTATATTGAGTAATTTCCCCTTTATTCCTATTTTTCTGAGTTTTAAGCACGAATGGATGTTGAATTTTGTCAAATGCCTTTTCTGCATCAACTGACAAAATCAGGTGATTTTTATCTTTTGGTTTATTAAAACCAAAAGATACATTGATTACATTAATTGTTTTTCTGATGTTGATCCAGCCTTGCATCTCTGGAATGAAACCAACTTGATCATGATGAATTATCTTTTATATGCTGCTGAATTCTATTGGCTAGAATTTTGTTCAAGATTTTTGCATCTAGATTCATAAGTGATATTGGTCTGTAATTCTCTTTGTGGGATCTTTCCCTGGTTTTGGTATCAGGGTTATGCTGGCTCCATAGAATGAATTTGGAAGTAATTCTTCTCTTTCTACGACGTCAAATAGCCTCAAGAGTATTGGAGTTAATTCTTTTCTAAAAGTTTGGTAGAATTCTCTGGTGAAGCCATCTGAGCCAGGACTTTTTTTGGTTGGTAGATTTTTGGTGACTTTTTCAGTGTCTTCCTTTGTGACAGATTTATTAAGTTGATCTATTTCTCCTTGTGATAGTCTTGGTGAGTCATATGGATCTAGAAATTTGCCCATTTCCTCTAGGTTTTCAAACCTGTTAGAGTATAGGTTTTCATAGTATTCTATTATGATACATTTTATTTCAGTTGGGTCTGTTGTAACATCTCCCAGCTCATTTCTTAATCAGGTTATTTGTATCTTCTGCTGTTTTTCTTTTGTAAGTTTAGCCAATGGTTTATCAATTTTGTGATCTTTTTAAAGAATCAGCTTTTGGTTTTGTTAATTTTTTCAATTGTTTTTCTGGTCTCTAATTCATTTAGTTCTCTAATCCTTATAATCTGTTCTCTTCTGGTGCCTGAGGGGTTCCTTTGTTGCTCTCTTTCTACTTGTTCCAGCTGTGAGGTTAATTCTTTAATTGGTGCTCTTTCTTCTTTCCGGAAGTGTGCATTTATAAAGATAAACTGACATCTGAGCACTGCTTTTGCTGTATCCCATAAATTCTGGTAGGATATGTTTTCATTCTCATTTGATTCCATTAATTTCTTTAATGTGTTTTTAATTTGTTTTATAACCCAAGGTTTTATGAGCAAAGTGTTGTTCAGTTTCCACAAGTTTGAATTTTTACCTATGAATTTTCTATTACTGATTTCAACTTTTATAGCTCTATGGTCCAAGAAGATACTTTGCAATAAATCAGTGGTTTGGATTTTACAGAGAATTGTTTTATGATATAACATATGGTCTATTCTGGAGAATGTTCCACGTGCTTTGGTGTTCCTTCAGTTCTTGGAGCCTTATTTTTTGTCAATGTATTCAGTGAAGCTTGGACTTCTTTCTTTAGTACCATTTGTTCCTGCTCCTGTGGTATCTCCTGGAATGGTTGAATGTCAACCGGTTCTTTTTGGCATAATGTATATTCCTTCCATCTTCTTTTGATGCTTCCTGTGTCACTTAATATTTTCCCCCATAAAATCCTTCAGTATTAAAACTCAAAGCTTGAAGTTTTTCTTCAGTTCTTTTAGCTTGAGAAATACAGAGCAGACTCTTCCCTTTTAGTTTTCCATTTCCAGGTCTTTGGACATGTCATAATGCTTTACTTTGTCTTCTTAAGTTGCCCTTTGAAGACTTCTGATCAACTCTTCTTTGTTATTTCTTCCTTTCCTTTTAGCTACTCGACATTCAAGAGGAAGTTACCGACATTCAAGAGGAAGTTACAGAGTTTCTTCTGATATCTATTTTGTTCTTTTTTCTCTTTCCTTTTTTTTTTTTTTTAAAGACTTCTTGCTTTCTTCATGTATCATTTCCTTGATGTAATTCACAAATCATCTGGTCTTCAGCCACTAGTGTTCAACTCATCAGATTGTCTCTAAATTCACAGGGGACACACCTGAGGTCATACTTGGGCTATTATCAACTTGTTCTGATTTCCTTCAGTTTGAAGTTGAATTTGCATGAAAGTAATTGATGATCTGTTCCACAGCCAGCTACTAGCATTGCTGAAACTGATGATACTGAGTTTTTACAGCATCTCTTTCCACAGATGTAGTCAATTGATTCCTGTGTATTCCATCTGGCACAGTCTGTGTGTGCAGTCATCATTTATGTTGAAAAAAGGTACTGGCAGTGAAGAAGTTGTTGGTCTTGCCAAATTCTGTCATGTGATCTCCAGCATTATTTCTATCACCAAGACCTATTTTTCAACTACTGATCCTTCTTCTTGTTCTATTGATTCCAGAATGCAGAAGTCAGTAAAAATCCTTACTTTCTTCATCTTTGGCCTTAGTGGTTGGTAGGTAAATTTGAATAATAGTCATATTAACTGGTCTTCCTTGTAGGGGTGTAGATATTATCCTGTCACTGACAGTACTGTACTTCAGAATAGATCTTGAAATGGTCTTTTTGACAAAGAATGCAACACCATTTCTCTTCAAGTTATCTTTCCCCACATAGCAGACCACACGGTTTTCCAATTCAGAATGGCCAATACTAGCCCATTTCAGGTCACAAATGCCTAGGGTATTAATGTTTTTGTGTTCCATTTCATTGTTCGATGACTCCTAATACTAGATATGAGAACTTCATAAATAAGATGGAAAAAACCAATGTGTGTCAGGGTAGAACTGTGTTCTATAGAGTTTTCAATGGCTGCTTTTTCAGAACTAGATGACCAGATCATTATTCTGAAGTGCCTCTGTAGATACTTGCACCAACAATCTTCTGGTTTACACCGAGTGTATTAACTGTTTGCACTACCCAGGGCCTTCATTCACTTTTCAGGGACCTAAAATACCTGCCTCATGCCTTCATTCCAGGCCTTACAGTCATTTTCAGTGGGAAAGATGAGTTAATCTGTTTATTCCATCTTATCTGAAATTGTCTCATCTTCTTTTATTAATATTTTTTAATTGCACCTCTCTAGTATTTTTACATCTTCATTCCCCAACTCCCTTCTTCACCACTCTCAAAATCATGTTAATTCAGGTTGAATTACCCCAATTGGTTCTTTTCTCTGATATGTTAATCTTTCTCACAAGAAATTAGGTTTTTTTGTTTTGTTATTTTATTTATGGCCTTTAACCCATAAATGTAACTATACTTCAGCAATATTTTATGTTTGTAAGTCTCGTGGCAAATTTTAGCCTTTAGTGAACAGGATAAAGAAGTATAAGCAACAACTCAACTTGTGAGCACTGAACACTTAAATCATTAGCTAACAATTTCCTATAGTTCTCAGCAAAATTAATACACAGTCAGAGTCTCAGTTCTAGATTTACTAACATTTCTTTGAATATTACGTTTTACAAAAAGAATTTGATTTATTTCTTTGAATCTTTATTATTATTATTTTTGTGCTTGATGTCAGCTGGACATATTTACCCGTGTAAAATAAAGAGGATATTATACATGAGGAGTATTATATATAGTTATATACAAAGAGGGTATTATACATCTTAAGGTAGACAAACATGGTTGCTCATTGCTTTCAAGTTGGTACTAATTCATGGTAACCTCATATAAACACAACAAAATGTTGCCTACTCTGATGTCATCTTCATGATTGTTGGTACGCTTAAGTCCACTGTTAAAGTCACTGTTTATTTTGAATGCTTTCCTAACTAGAGGACTCATCTTCCAGCACTGTATTAAACAATATTCTGTTGAGTGATTTTTTTTTTTCTGCAGTAAATCATCAGGCCTTTTCTTTCTAGTCTTTCTTAGTCTGGAAGTTCCACTGAAATCTGTTCACCATGGAAATGATGCAAAGGAAATAGCAGTATGCTCATTAAGTACACCAGAATTTGCAGTACCACTGGAATGGCAGTAAGTGTACCATTTATTCTTCTCAAGTAACCTTGGCCTGAACTAAATGTGTTTGGAAACCCAAGAGTGAGCAACAGAAGTGAAGAGAGATTTCCAGAAAAGAATCTCCTAGTTCTGGCTAGAGAAGTAAAAAAGGGAACTCCAAATGCTCAGAGTACAGAAATATTATGTTACATGGAATTGCATTTTTCTCTCCTCTCTTCTCTTCCTTCTCTGTGCACCAGTCTCAAGGCAATCCCACTGAAGCAGTGGCAGTGACCAGGAATGAGGATCATATATTTACATGCAAAGTGTAAACCTCACACTAATTCTTACATCTTATCCGAGAATTAACTCTAAAGGGATCACAGACATAGGTGAAAATCATGAAAGTATAAGACTTCTAAAAGAAAATACAGGAGGAAATCTTTCTGACTTTAGGTTAGCTGAAGAATTCTTAGATGTGTATTCAAAAGCACAACACATATGAGAAAATAAACATATAAACTTAAAATATTTTACTATGTGAAAAGTCAAGATTAAGAGAATGAAAAGACAAGTTACATACTGGGAGAAAATACTTGTGATATAGATATAACAAAGGACTTTCATCTAGACATCTCCAAATTCAACAAATAAGAAAACAACTTCACTAAAAAAAAAACAAGCAAAAAATCTGTAGAGACTCTTCATCACTGAGGATATATGGATGGCAAATAAACACAGCAGTAGATAAACAACAGCATTATTCTTTAAGGGATGTAAATTTCTACTACACACCACTGTTGTTGTTAGTTGCCCTCAAAAATCTGACTCATAGTGATGCTACGTGTGACAGAAAGAAACACTGCCCAACTCTGCACCAGCACACATTATTCTTATGTTTAAGCCCATTGTCGCAAACACTGTATTAATCCATCCCATTGAGGGTCTTCCTCTCTTTTTCACTCACCCTTACTTTACCAACCATAATGTCTTTCTGCAAGAACTGATCCGTCCTGATAAATATGTTCAAAGTAGAAGAGATGACATCTTGCCATCCTTGGAGTGGCCAAGCCAAACCAAGTGCCATCGAGTCGGAGTACTCTGCCTATATTTCTTCCATGACAGACTTCACTATTCTGGCAGTTCCATGTATATTTTTCACCAGCACTGTAATTCAAAGGTGTCAACTTCTCTTTGGTTTTCCTTATTCATTGTCCAGCTTTTGCATGCATATAAGGCAGTTGAAAATGTAGCAATTTGCATCAGGCATACTTCGGTCCTCAAAGTAACATTTTTGTTTTTTAATAATTTAAACAGATCTTTTGCTGCAGACTTGCCCAGTGCTATATGTCATTTGATTTCCTGACTGCTGCTTCCATTGGCATTGATTTTTAAATCTAAGTGAAATGAAATCATTGACAGCATCAGTCTTTTCTCCACTTATCATGATGTGGCTTATCAGCGAAGCTAAGAAAATTTTTGTTTTCTTTATACTGAGGTGTAATTCATACTGAAGGCTATAGTCTTTGATCTTCATCAGCAAACACTTTAAGTCTTCTTAAATTTCCTAAATTTTGTCATCTGCACATAGCAGAGTGTTACTGAGTCTTTACCCAATCCTGATTCTGCGTTCTCTCTTATATAGTTCAGCTTCTCAGGTTTTTGTTTAGTATACAAACTGAATAAGTATGGTGAAAGGAGAAAACTCTGACACACACTTGTCCTGATTTTAAACCATGCAGTATCCCCTTGTTCTGTTCAAATGACTGCCACTTAATCTATGGATAGGTGCCTCATAAACACAATTAAGTGTTCTAGAATCCCCATTCTTCATAATGTTATCCCTAATTTGTCATGACCCACACAGTCAAATGTCTTTGCATAGTCAATAAAACAGAGGTGAACATCCTTCTGGTATTCTGTGCTTTCATCTGAGATCTGTCTGACGTCAGCAATGATATCCCTGTTGCCACATTCTTTTCTGATTCTGGCCTGAATTTCCAGCAGTTCCCTGCTGATGTACTACTGCAGCCATCTTTGAATGATCTTCATCAAAATTTTACTTGCATGTGATATTAATGACATTGTTTGATAATCTCCACATTTGGTGAGATTGCCTTTCTTTGGAGTAGGCATAAATGTGGGTCTTTTTCAGTCAATTGACCAGCTAGCTGTCTTCTAAATTTCTTGCATAGGCAAGTAAGCACTTACAGCATTGCATACCTTTGTTGAAATATCTCAGTTGGTATTCCATAAATGCCCAAGCCTTCTTTTACAGGAATACCTTCAGTGCAGCTTGGACCTCTTCCTTCAGTACCCTCAGTTCCTAATTAGATGCTACTCCTGACACAATTGAATGTTAATTATTTCTTTATCATACAGTGATTCTGTGTATTCCTTCCATCTTTTTTAAAAATTTTTTTATTTAACATGACTGAGTGAAAATGTACATTCTTGTATAAATTTACATGCCCACCTATATGCAGCCTCCACTGCTCTCCCTGTCCGGTGACAGCACACTATTCTTCTCTGCTCCATATATGTCTCATCCTCCCAACAGTCTCCTTTCCCCTCCTCTCCACCCACTCTCCTTCCTCCAGCCAGAGGTCAGCAGGATGATATCCTATAGATGTATAGAACCATAAAGTGCAACCAATACCTTTCTTTTTGACTTTTTTCCCTTATTGTTTAATATTTTCCCTGTAGGATCCTTCAGTATTGCAACTTGAAGCTTGAATTTCTTTCTTTCACTTCTGTCAGCTTTAGAAATGCTG
This sequence comes from Heterohyrax brucei, assembly GCA_028571685.1. Classification (NCBI taxonomy): domain Eukaryota; kingdom Metazoa; phylum Chordata; class Mammalia; order Hyracoidea; family Procaviidae; genus Heterohyrax; species Heterohyrax brucei. Next base: position 26,454,526 of record CM053152.1, read on the forward strand.
AGTGAGGGGGTGGGCCAAGATGATAGAGCAGTCAGATACTTCCTGAGATTCCTTTAACAACAAAGACCCAAAAGAATAAATGATCAATTGCCGTGATCATCAAGGTGGATGTTGAGAAATGAGACTGAGTGACAGGGAAGTGAGAATAGATCCAGAAGTACCTAGTACTGGACAGATATGACTGGCTGGGTGTCAGTTGCTGCAAGTATGGTGAATTGAGTAGTGGCATTTGGAGGAGATCTTCCTCAGTGGGTGAGACCAAGCCAAAGTGGAGAGTTCCCAACACCTCCAGAACCAATGAAAAACAGCACATAGTTGACGTAAGTTGAGTGACTTATATCTAAGCTACCAGGCTCAGATCTAAAAGTTTCCTTCAGGATGAACCACTTTCCCTTTTCCTGGCACTTTCACCTGCTTCTCTGCATTGTATCTGGCTCTAGAGCCTAATGCAATTAACTGAGCCAGAAGGAGGACTTCTCATGACTGCCCTGAGCCATTCTTCCAGATGCAGAGCAAAAACATTTGGGGAAGGTGGAAAAAATCTGCCAGCTCACCTGAGCTGGAAATTTAGGGCAGAAACAATTCTTTCAGAACAGGCATCAGAAGAATGCCTTCCTCACAGACACTCAGAGATAGCTGTCAGCCCCTTGCCCTTATTAAGGTATGAAGCCAGATATCTGAGCTTATAGAAATCACTGTACACATATCTAGGACTGTACCACACACTTCTTGACTGACTGCCTGGATACCTGAGCCAAATTCATAAAAGAAAAATAAATGGACTCCTGGGCTCACGTGCCTAGTAATAGCTCTAAACACCCGATGACAGGACACTAGAGCTTCAAAGCTACCAAAAAACAAACTAACACACATAACCAGACAACTTGGACAAGAAGCCAGAAGATAGAAAACAAGTATAAAATAAATAAGTACAATTTACTGATGGCTGGAAGACAACAGTCGATATCACATCACTTAAACAGATAGAACATGATGGTTTCAGAAAGCTCCCAAAACAAAGAATCAAGAAATTTTTCAGAAGAAGGGAGTCTCCTAGGATTATCAGATGTAGAATACAAAAGACTAATATTTAGAACTTTTCAAGAGGTCGGGAAAGAGATGACACAAAATGCAGCAGCATATAATGACAAATTGAATAAGCTGCAAGAAAGCATTCAGAGAGACAGAAAGTAGAAATTCAAAAATATAATAAAATTACAGAATTAGGTAACTTGATAGAAACTCAAAGGAGCATAGCTGAGACAATGAAAGGCAGAATTAGTAACACAGAAGATAAAGCATGTGACATCAATATATTTAAGGAAAAATGAGACAAAAGAATTTTAAAAAATCAAGAAATACTAGGAATTATGTGAGATCCTGTCAAGAGGAATAATCTATGAATGATGAGAGTAGCATGATGGGGGAAGGGGTAGGATGACAGAAAATACAGAGAGAAGTGTTAACACTTATTGCCTGATATGAAAGATGAGAAGATATCTACCCAAGATACTTATCAAACTCCATACAAGTAAAACCCAAAAGAAAGACACAAAGGAATATTGTAATCAAACTTATCAAAACTAATGATAAGGGGAGAATTTTTAAAATGGCTACAGATAAAGAAAAACTTATCTATAAAGGAGAATCAGTAAGACTAAGTATGGAGTACTCAGTAGAAACCATGCAGTCAAGAAGGCAATAGGATGACATATACAAAGCCTTAAGGGGAAAACAAAGACTAGCCAAGAATTATATATCCAGCAAAACTGTCTGTCAAATATGATGACAAATTAGCACATTTCCACACAAACAGAAATTTAGAGAATTTGTAAAAACCAAACCAAAATTACAAGAAATAACAGGGAGTCCTTTACTGAGAAAATCAATCACATCAGATAACAACCCAAGGCTAGAACACAGAACGGAGCAACCAGATATCAACCCAGATACAGAAATCACAAAAGTAAATTCAAAGCAAAACACTGAAAATAGGGAAACAGATGTTCTTATGTAAAAGATGACAACAATAAAACAAAAAAGAGAAATTAAAATGTACTCACAGATCTTTCATATGGAGAGGAACTCAAAGGGATGCAAGGAAATTAAAGACTGCTTTAAATTGAGGAAAATAGGGATAAATATTAAGCTAACACAGAGAACACTAACAATCTTCACCATCAAAATAAAAAAAACAAGAAAAATATGAAATCTCAGCAAGTACAAAATCAACAATGAAAGAGATGAAGGTAATATATAAATAACAATGACTCAGCACAGAAAATTAAGTGATACAAAAGAATTGTCTACACCACACAGAAAGACATCAAAATGACAGCTCTAAACGCATACTTATCAATAATTATGCTGACTGTAAATGGATTCTGTGAATTTCTTTATTTTGGCCTTGATTTCTTCTATAATCTGGTAATTTTTGAGCAAGATGTTGTTCAGTTTCCACGTGTTTGATATTTTTTTCTTCTTTTTCTCTGTTACTGATTTCTACTTTTATGGCTTTATGATCTGGGACAGTGGAAGACTGGATAAAAAACGTGTTACATCTATATGCTGCCTACATGACACATGTGATGTCTCAAAGACACAAACTAAAACTCAAGGGTAGAAAAAATGTATCAAGCAAACAATACTGTTTTAAAAAAGCAGGAATGGAAAGATTAAATTCTGACAAAATAGACTTTAAAGTAAAATCCACCACATTGGATAAGGAAGAACACTGTATAATGATTAAAGGGTTAACACTCCAGGAGATCATAACCATGTTAAGTATCTATACACCCAATCATAGGGCTCCTCCAAAATACATGAAACAAATTTCTACTCCGCTGAGAACAGAAATAGACAGCTCCACAATAATAGGAGGAGACTGTAACACACCAATTTCAGTGAAGGACAGAACATCCAGAAAAAAAGCCCAAGAAAAACGTGGAAGATCTAAACACCACAATCAATCAGCTTGACCTCATAGACACATACAGAGCACTCCAGGCAGGAGCAGCCAAGTATACTTTCTTTTCTAGTGCACATGGAACTTCCTCTAGAATTGACCACATATTGGTCATAAGGCAGGCCTTAATCAAATTCAAAGCAGTGAAATATTACGAAGCATCTTCCCAGACCATAAAGACATAAAAGTAGAAATCAAACAGGAAAAAGAAGAAAAAATATCAAACACATGGTAAATAAACATCTTGCTCAAAAATTACCAGGTTACAGAAGAAATTGAGAATGGAATAAAGAAATTCACAGAATCAAATGAGAATGAAAACACACCCTATGAGAACCTCTGGGACACAGCAAAAGCAGTGCCCAGAGGTCAATTTATCTAAAAAAATGCACACTACAAAAAGGAAAAAGGGCCCAAATCAAAGCATTAACTCTACAATCTGAACAAATAGAAAGAGAGTAGCAAAAGAAGCCCTCAGACATCAGAAAAAGCAAATAATAAAAATGAGGACAGAACTAAATGAAATAGAAAATAGAATAAATGACTGAAAGTGTTAACAAGATCAAAAGGTGGCTTTTCGGTAAGATCAACAAAATTGAAAAACTACTGGCCAAACTGACAAAGAAAATCAGAAGAGGACACAAATAACCAAACAGGAAATGATATGGATAATGTCACAACGAAACCATCTGAAATTATAAAAAAAGAAAAATTACAACAGAATACTGTGAAAAACTATACACTAATAAATTTGAAAACCTAGAGGAAATGGACAAATTTCTAAAAACATACTACCTACCTAAACTAACATAAATGGAGTAGAATGAATAAATTAACCCATAACAAAAGATGAGATTGAAAAGGTAATTTAAAAAGTCCCAACTAAGCCCTGTAACACTCCAGCTTCACTGGAGAATCCTACCAAACTATTAGAGAAGAGTTAACACTGCTATTACTAAATATATTACGGAACATAAAAAGGATGGAATACTGCCAAATTCATTCATCTAAGCCAGCATAACCCTCATACTAAAAGCAGGTCAAGATAGCACAAAAAAGGAAAATTACAAATCATTGCCTCTTAAGGACTTAGATGAAAAATCCTCAACAAAATTGTATCCAAAAGAATTCAACAACATATCAAAAAAATTATTCACCATAATCGAGTGTGATTCATAATAAAACAAAAGACAAGAATGACCTGATGATATCAACTGATGCACAAAAGGCCTTTGACAAAGTCCAACACCTATTCATGATAAAAGCTTTCAACAATAGGAATAGAAGGAAAATTCCTAAACATGATAAATGGCATCTGTACAAGGCCAACTACCAATATCATCCTAAATGGAGAGAGTCTGAAAGCATTCCCCTTGAAAATGGGAATGGGGCAAGGTTGTCCTTTGCCACCATTCTTATTTGACATTGTCTTGGAGGTTCTAGCCAGCGCAATCAGGCAAGATAAAGAAATAAAGGGCATCTAAATTGGTCTCAGTCATCTGGTCCTACCACAACAGTGACACTGCAAGTGGATGGCTTTAACAAAGAGAAGTTTTATTACGTGACAGTCTAGTAGGCTAGATGTCCAAAGTCAGAGTATCAGTTCCAGGGAAAGGCTTTCTCTGCTGGCTCTGGAGGGCTTGTCATCAATCTTCCCCTGGACTAGGAGCTTCTGAAGCTCAGGGACCACGTTCCTTTTCAAATGAGGCACTCAGTAACCAACACTGCTCACTTTCTTGATGGTATGAGGTTCCGCAAATATTTCTGCTAGCTTCTTTCCTTTATATCTCAAGTGATTTCCTCAAGGCACAAAACAATCTGACACCCTGAGTCCTGCCCCACCGACACAACTGCTGCTCATCCTCCCTCATGAGCACCATAGAGGCAGGATTTGTAACATGGAGGAACATCATGCAACGCCAAGAATCATCGCTTAGCCACATTGCCACACACATTTTTGGGGGAAAACAATTCAATCAATGACATCTTCCCACAACTTGTCCGGTGTTCAGTCATTAGTGTTCATTGTGTCAAACTGGTTCTTGAGAAGATCTCCAAACTCAGGTGGGATGTACTAAAAATTTTAAAGTCCTAATCAAGTGAAGACATGTGTTACTTTTGGAAAACAAAACAATAGAATCACTCTTAAGAATGGTTTGATAGTGTAAACCTGCACTTAATATCTGACCCAGTGATTCTACTTCTTCACATCAGCCCTAGACAGAAAAATATGTATAGTCACAACTGGCAAGTAGATATCTATAATAACTTTATTCATGATTTCCAGAAACTAGAAACAATGTAAACATCCTTCAACACCTGAATACATAAACTTTGCTATATACATACAATGGAATACTGCTCAATAACAAAAATGAACGAACTATCAACATATGCGATCCAACTCGATGGCACTTGGCTTGGCTGGCATCAACATATGCAACAACTGTGTAAATCCCAAAGCATTAGTCTCTTTAGATGAATCAGTTTCAAAATGTTGCATACTGTGTGACTACATTTATATGACATTCACCTTAAGATAAAACTGTAGGCATGGAGAACATATTTGTGGTTATTAGGAGTTATCAGGTGGGAAAAAATAGTGACTTTCAGGGGTAGTAGAAAACCTGGTGGCATAGTGTTTAAGTGCTACAGCTGCTAACCAGAAGGCTGGCAGCTCAGATCTGCCCAGTGCTCCTTGGAAACTCTATGGGGCAGTTCTAACCTGTCTATGGGGTCACTAGGAGTCAGAATTGATTCTATAGTAGCAGGTTTGGTTTGTGGTTTTTGAGGGGTAATGTGGAGAATTTGGGTGGAATGGAACCATTATGAATCCTGATTACAGTGGTGATTACATAAATCTGTACATGTGTTAAAATTCACAGAACTGCAATGAAAAGAAAAAAAGTCAATTTTATGATAATTTATAATTAAAAAAAGAGTGATAAAAAGAAAATTGAACCAAAAGGGGGAAAAAAAAGGAATTTTTAGCCTTGAGTTCACTTTTAAAAAAGTTGATTTCAAGTTCAGGAAGTAGGGCCAGTAAAGAATGTGGACTGGTGTCCTCATAGTTCTGAGTCCTCCCACCAGAGAAAGATTTCCTGGACCCTTTAGCAGTAGAATTAAGGGTCAGACTGTCAACTTTTTAGTGGATTTGCCGGGTGTATAGACCCTCTATGACAGAATAGAATTGCCCTATAGGGTTTCCCAAGAGTGGCTGGTAGATTTGAGTTACTAACATTTTGGTTAGCAGCCTTAATGTCTTAGGCTGGGTTTTCTAGGGAAGCAAAATCAGTAACATGTGTAGGTACGAGGAAAGATTTATGATACATATAAAGTACAGCCAGCCAACAAGCAAAGATAGATAGATAGATATAGATACAGGAAACAGCTCACAAAATCACAGAAGCTGAATGTCCCAAGTCCTGGCACAAGCCTCACGTGGCCACGGGAGCTGATGAACCCAAGGTGAGCAGGTCAGAGACCAGAGTTCTAGATCACCTTTTGATCAAAGGCTAGACAGACCTTCAAACAAACAATAACACAGGTATTTCAACCATGAATAGGATATCGAATATGCATAAACAAACGGCACCACCGTTGAGTGGGGTCTGAGTCATAGTGACCCTAGAAGTCCGAGTCATAGTGACCCTAGAAGTCTGAGTCATAGTGACCCTAGAAGTCTGAGTAGAACTGCCCTATAGAGTTTCCAAGGAGTGCCTGGCAGATTTGAACTGCTGACCTTGCGGTTAGCAGATGTCACACTTAACCCACTACACCACCAGGATTTATGCATACTAGTTCCCAAAGCAAAAATGAGAAGGCAGAAAGAGACAGGAAAACTGGATTAACGGAAATGGAGAAACCCAGATAGAGAAGGGGAGTGCTGACACATTACGGGGTTGTCAATCAGTGTTGTAAAACAATTTGCGTATTAATTGTGTAATGAGAAACTAATTTGTTCTGTGAACTTTCACCCAAAGCACATTAAGGAAAGAAAAAGAAAAAAGGCTGTGGTTCTCCAGGAACTCTCTCCCTCCCCTTTAGCTCAGGGAGCAGGCAGCTGGGGTGACTTGGGCAGCTGAGAACTCACCTCCTGTCGCCTTTCTTTCCATTCCTCACTGTTTTCTTCTAACTGCCAATAACAACTAAACAGCAAGAAGACAAAGTTACTGGGTCAAATGTACTTTACAAAGTGACACCACCCTTGTCTCTATCTTGATAGGTACACCAGGTTTTCTGCACAGCAATATTCTAGTCTCAAGGATTTGGATTCAGATTGAGCTGACATTTTAAATGCCTGTTACATGCCAGATTCCTTCACATACATTATCTCACTTAATCTCCAAGAATCCCCATCATTTTGAAAGCACTTATTAAGTGCTAATTTGCATTAGGTATTATGCTGTGTTAAACTCAAGACAAAGGTGGCTTATGAGCCTCCTTTGGGCCTTACGTGATTGCACAAGCATATGTATATAACATGCTTTTTTTTTTTTCAAAGTGTTGTTTAGGTGTTTATATTACGTGCGTTTAAAAAGGGAAAGTCCTCAAATGTGGACACAACAGTGCTGACATGAAAGTAGAACCATGTCCACCTTGGGAAGTATTAGAGGTTACAACTTACTTTCCAACCCCACCAAGTTGGCACTGAGTTGATGTCAACTCTTGGTGACCCCATGTGTGTCAGAGGGGAATTGGGCTGCTCTTTAGGGTCCATACCACCTAATTTGGTGGGGGCATAGGTTCGCAGGCCTTTCTTCCAGGGTGCCTCTGGGTAGACTTCCATTCTTCCAGTTAACAGCCAAGTTCATTAACTAGTCACACGACCCAGGGACTTCATGACTTTCCTCAATGCTTCTTAATCTTTGCAGTGAGTATCTTGCATAGGAATGTAATACTTGGCGTCCCCATGATGCTTTTTACTATCTAAGAATGTAAGCTAATTAACGATGATGGTGGAAGTAGTGTCTGTTTGTCTTATGAGCAAATCTAACATAATCCAGAAGCTCTGGACAAGTTACCACTGTAGCCTTTGGCTGAGCAAAGTCTGAGCTGTCTGGAGGCTCCGGCATGTCTTTGGGTCTTTGCATCCCTTGTCATGGTAATACATAACAATGGCTAAGCAGAGGTAGTTTGAGGAGAGGCATCACTGCTTATTCTTTCCCTTAAACCCATGCCAAAATCTATTTTGAAACATTACATCGAAGTTTTTTTTCCATTCCATCTGGGTGTTTCTCTTCAGCTACAATATCACCCCCTACACTGGAATCTTTATTACATCACACTAATCTAATTTAAATGCATTTTTACTGTACTTGGTTTAATGAATGTAGAAAGTGTCACTATGAAATTGCACCATTAATTTGATAAATAGGACTTGAAGGTATAATTTTTTCCAGCATTGCAGACTAATGAAGCTAAAATACATATATAATAAGAAGTGTAAATAATAAATTATTCTTAGGAGCAAAAAAAATTAATTAGATATTACCACAAATTGCATCTCAATGCCAATTTTTTTTTTTCCCAAAACTACTGACTTTCAAACTACTTGGAACACCACAGTAAACCCTGGAAAGTTCCTCATGTGATTATCTCCCATCCTGGGAATCTGTCTTAAGAAACTGCTGTTGTTCAAAAGAAGTCCTTTAAAGATGCCAGAGTGGAGCCTCTGCTGTCATTTCTACCGGGCATTTAGAGTATCTAGATCAATTAATCTTCTTTACGTTGCACCATTTATTCAAAAAGCCTCCTGAAAATCCTTTCTGATAGTATTTTATAGAAATAAAACTCCACAACTACAGGAGACCTTAAATCCAAATATGCTTCCAAATGTAATAAAACTCCACTTCCAATGATTTGTGGGGAAAGTTCCTCTCGTGAGCTTGTTCTTGAACAGGAAGTCAGATCTGTGTCATCCATGATGCCAAGGAGACAATCACAGAGAGCAATGGAACAAGCCCTAATTACAGTTGACATACACATCCAGAAAGTCGGAGCCAGAGATTTTTTTTTTCTTGTAGATAAGCTAGAAAGTAGCTGGTTAGCATGCACACTAAAATCAGAAACCAGATAATTCTCCAAATGTGATTCCATTCCTTGGTTGGAGAAGAATTGTAATTATGATTGACATGACCAAGTCTTGGTTCAGGTTCGAAATAAGAGCAATGACTTTAGTGTTTGTACATGTTAACCAGTAATTACTAGAACTCTTAATGTTAATGAAATCTTTGCAGATGACATTAGTTATAGCATGTCTGTCTGCTCAGAAACATAAGGATTACTAACATCAAAATGTATGGAAATATGAAGCCCATTTGGAAAATCTGGTCTTTAAGTAATGGCATTCATTTAAAAATCAAAATATTCATCATATAAGACAACTTTGTTTTTTAAATTTTTATTTATGACATATGAGGGGTTTTTTTGTTGTTGTTGTTTAAGCTTCATTGCTGAGATGAGAATCAATTTTGCCTCAGAGAAAGATTCTGTAGAAAAGGAGGAAAAGAGCTCTTGGGATTCGAACTAACCATGTGGGCTTTACCCATCCCTCTGGATGTCCCCACTGGAAGTCTGCGTATTCACAGACAACCTAACCATACTCTCTGTCCCTCCCTTGGCTTGATGTGAGACTCTGGGCCTAATATTGTCCCTGGCCTTATTTTCTATTCCTAGTGTGTAGTTTAACAAACAATGTTTTTATTCCTGGTTGTTTGATTTGGAGCCAAAATTCTGACGTGGCATCAGTTTTGTTGCCAGATAATGCATTAAACCTTACTAAGGGGTAAACATAATGATCTTCATTAAACCCCTTAACTGAACCCACCTCCTGCTTCTTCAGGTTGAGAAAAGCATTGACAGGGAACGTTGTGGAAGCTTCTTGGAGCTATTTTCTTCTTGTAACAGGGGGAGGGAGAGATGAGTGACAGCTTTTAGGGGGCGAGAGAAAGTTAGGTAAACATAAAAGGTTCTGTAAGATTTCCTTTCCTAATGGCAAAGTTTTAGAGCAATAAATCACAATTCAGTCAATACCATTAGTTTTGGGGCATTATATCCCCTCATTAAAGTGCATAAACAATTATATTTATTGAAGGTAATGTACTGTGTAGTGCATTATAACGACACTCATTAACATATGTAATCATCATTTGAATGGGCTTTACTACAATGCAAACTGATAATGGCATGATTACACACTGGGTTATTAACTTTTCAGTCTTAAGATAATAAAAGGTGATGCAAGAAACCAAAATACATACACATGCCCCTCATCTGAGAGTTGCACATATCCATACCGAACTCTAAGCTCAGGTACCCATGCTCAGGAGCTGTCTCTTTATTGCCTGTTGTTTTGACAGAATACTAAATTCAGTGTAGTGCCTGGGTGTGGAGGGAGTGTACGCAGCATTCTGTGGGTCATTCTATTTCTAATACTACCGCTTCATCTGTCTATGCTCTGCTTTTAGTACCTCTCTAACTAAACCATAGCAAAAATAGAGACCCAACCCATTGCTGCCCAGTTGATTCTGACTTGCAACCCTTCAGGACAGCTTAGAACTATCCCACAAGGTTTCCGACAAACACCTTGGTGAATTCCAGCTGCCAGCCTTTTGATTACCAGCCAAACTCTTAACCACTGTGCACCAGGTCTCCTCCAACAATGTCACATGCTCTAAGAAAAATGGAAGCTTCTTCTGAACTTTGCCTTTGAAACTTTCAAATAAGGAGCATATGGCTACTTGAGAAAACAGGAAAAACACAGATTGAAGACTAGTCTACAAAAGCGACAAAGTCGTAAATGACAAAGGAACAGTAAGGATGCAGTGCTTCACGCAATAGCCAAAAAGGCCAGACAACCTAAATGTCCTTCAACAGATGAATAGATAAATAAAATGTGGTATATACCTATAGTGGAATATTACTCAGCCACAAATAGAAATTAAGTTCTAATAACATGTGACAGCATAGATGAACCTTAAAAACATTATGCTATGTGAAATAAGTCACAAAAGGACAAATAGTGTATGACTCCACTTATATGAAATAAGCAAATGCATAGAGGCCAAAGGTGGTTGGTGGTAACCAGGGGTGAGAGGGAAAGAAAGGGGAGAAATCACTGCCTGAGTGCACTGAGTTTGTTACCACTGGTGGAGTAACTTGGAAAAAGATAGTGGCGATGGTTGCACAGTGTGATGAAGGTAATCAATAGTACTGACATGAACATGTAAAAATTGTTGAATTTGCAAACATTTTATTAATATATTTTTACCATAATTGGGAGAAAAAAAAACTTTTAGATTAAGGGAGACTAAAGAGACATGATGACAAAATGTGGGATTCTGGATTGGACTATGGACCAGAGTTTTCTTTCTCTCTTTTGCTACAAGTATATTTTTATTTGGACACTTGACAAAGATTGAGTAAGGTCTGTAGAATAGATCACAGTATTTTATTAACATTAATTTCTTGATTTCAATAACTTTGCTGTGATTATGTAAGAGAATGTTCTTGTCCTTTATATACTCAAAAGTATCTAAGAACAAAGGCCTGTTGTTTCTGTAACTTACTCTAAAATGAGTCATCAAAAGTAGTAATAATACATATACAAAAGGAATATACTCACACACATAATACTTTTGAGTACATAAAGGACAAGAATATTCTCTTACATAATGAGAAAGAAAATGTAAAACTTTAACATTTGTAGGATCTGGGTGCAGGGTATTCAGGAATTCTTAGTATTACAATAGCCTGCAATGTTTCAGATGAAAAAACAGAGGCATTTACAATTTTACACCTGACCATAAAAAGGCCCTGACTTTAATTAAGCTGGTATGTTGCTGGAGTTATCAGCAGCAAGTCAGAATAATGATCAGGAGCTCAGGACTCATATATGTGCTTTATCTGCTCTGTGGGTGTAAGTCCCAGATTTGAGAGGACAGTTCCTAATTCCTTTCTTCCCAGCTTGTCTATTTCTTATATTTTAGAGTCAGGAGCCAGGAAAGGTTTATGATACGAAGGGTACATTGTACTCTAATCACCCAGATTAAAGAGTTATAGCAGTAGCCATTTAAAATCCCCTCTTAAAGGCGACTTCCCAATCAGCTGTGAATAGGCTTGAGAGCTGTTCTCTAAGGAGTGATTGACTTACACGTGTGTGTAAGCCCTAACTGAAGCTCTCCTGGCTGTTTTCCTTCTAAACAAACTCCTATATTCTCTTTCTTAAGTAGTACCTGAACTTTAACTCACGTCAAAGAGGATTAAGTTTACCGACCACACTTATTATGGGGATAAAGAGGTAAGTCAATGCAGCAGTAAGTTATCCTAAACATCAGAGGAACAGCAAAGCTTAGACTGATCTTAGAAATTCTTGGTATCAGACCTTTCTGTCCTAAAAGCAGTTGCCTTTGAGTTGACTCCAACTTGTGGCGACCCCATGTATGTCAGAGGTGAACTGTGATCCGTAGGGTTTTCAGTGTCTGATTTTGTGGAAATAGGGCATCAGGTTTTTCTTCCAAAACCTATCTGGGTGGGCTAGAACTGCCAATCTTTTGGTTAGCAGCAAGCAAATTAAGCATTCGTACTACGCTTTTTTGTTCTATTTGACCATATATCTTCATGAAGGAAACGCTGGTGGCACATTGGTTAAGTGCTATGGCTGCTAACCAAAAAACAGTCATCAGCTTAAATCCACTAGGCACTCTTTGGAAACTTTATGGGGCAATTCTACTCTGTCCCATAGGGTCACTGTGAGTCAGAATCAACTCAACAGCAGTGGGTTTGGTTTTTTGGTTTTTATCTTCATGGAAGCAGTAGTGATGTTTCAGACTACACCTTCTTCGGCCATCTAATTTTCACAGAATTTGAGGGCTTTCACATCTAAGAGCTATCTCCTTCAAAGAACAGTTGTAAAAGCAGAGTTGCCTGATTACCCTGATGATCCTCACAAAATACAAAACAAAATTAATCACTAAATCTCTATAAATAAGCAGGGAAAGATCACACTGTGTATGTATTTCTATACAGATAACTAGACTTGAAGGCTACATTTACTGAGTGTTTTTATTAAATCATATTTGCGTTGGCACTATCATCCTTTCTCATTATAAACACTGAGCCTTTTATTTGCGACCATGTATAGCTTTAAGAAATTTCCAATTGAGTGACAGCTGCCTGTCAACTTCTGACTCTGGAGAGATCCAGGAACTCAGTTTGCAAAGCTCCAGAGAATCCTAGGAAGCTCCAGGATGGTTAATGGTTCCATTAGCATGAGGCCCAGTGGAGCCCCGGAATCTGTTAAGTGGGAAATTCTTGCTGTAGAAGGTCATATAATTCCCTAATGCCATCTGAGAGAACTGGGAAAATTCAACTTGAAGCAAAGACTGGGGTGCTATAAGTTTATGTGCTAAGGGAAATCATTTCATGCAGTTTGGTATTACCGTACACCATGTTTTATTTATACTCCATACTGGATGAGAAATTGAATACTGTGCCCTTTTCTGGCGATGGAGAGCTGCCTGCTTCTCCTCAGCTGGGCACAGCATCAATACAGCAGCTTGCAGCCTTTTTGACTATGTATTATAGAGTGACTTCCGTGCATTATATATTAAATCCAATATGCACTGTGAGTTTATATGCCACACACAGTACATTTTTCTATATTACGTCCTGCAATGTATCATATTAAGTGAAAGGGGTGATGGAATGGGCCTCAGGTAATGTAAATAAGGTCACTAACAGCTTGCATGCTGCGCTGAGAGTCGGTAGGTATTTCTGCAGTATGCTCTGTGTGTACACAGAGGTAGCACACTGCTAACTGACCACTTCGGGGATTCAACATATCCAGCAATGCAATTAACCACTTACGTACTCCTCAAATAACCTGTGGAGCCCTGGTGGCATAGCAGTTAAGAGTTCAACTGCTAACCAAAAAGGTTGGCAGTTCAACTCCACCAGGCACTCCTTGGAAACTTTATAGAGCAGTTCTACCCTGTCCTGCTGGGTCATAACAAGTTGGAGCCAACTGGACAGCACCCTACCACCGACAACAAAGTAACCTACGAGCCCTAAACAACATGACTTCCCCATACACAAAGAACAGCAGTGTGAACCAAAGAGTCCTTCCCAGAAGTGGGCATAAAAATGAGGTCTGGCCCAGGAAAGGAAAGGCAAGCCTCACTACAAAAGTGTTAGCCCCGGTGTGACAGAAGGCCTCAGTGCAAGACACACAGACAAGTATTTAGCAATCACAGCCTCTGAACTGTCAACTTATGTCTAATATTCATCAATATGACAAATGGAAGGAACCAGAAGTCACAGCTCCAAACATCATATAAGAAAGAAGAGCACAGAAACCACAATGAGCATCTGATGAAGGAATATGTGTTGATTATTTTATGAGGTCCCTCTGAGTTGAAACTGATGGCAACAGATTTGGTTTTGGGTTTTTAATCCTTTTTGAAACTGAGAGTTTGTGTTTTCATTTTCTGTAAACTGTTCACTTTAACAGAATTTCTAAATCCAAGAATATTTAGAACTGTGTTACCTGCCTCAGCACTGTTCCTCAAATTTTTTTGTTTCTGAAACTTTCTAAAGCAGCAAAATATGGGTAAATTACGTCTCTGTCATTTTAATTTTATGGCTTGTGAGGGGCTGTAGCAGTAATTTTTTTCTGTGAAGATTTCCCACTTCTGCTTACCTATTGATTTGAAAATAAAATTATCTGGGATGCAGGCTTTGTAACTTCCCATCAAGACTTTGACCTTGTATTCTGGCACTATGTCTTCCCTGATCCTAACTGCCTGAGATCCTGTAGTTACTTTAATCTATAGTTACTAATCTCAGAATTACACTTTAAAAAAAAAAAGAGCGATGCTATTAGACACTCATGACCAACCACAGGACAGTCCTACCTTCTCACTGTTACTGCACAATTCTTTTTCTAAGAGCAGAGAAAATGATCCCAAGGATGAAGAATTTTTTTCTGTGAATATTAGAGAAAAGATGTGTCATTTAGGATGCTGTATAATCACTCCTCAGTTGTATTCTTCCAGTACTGATATACTTCATGTGGTGAGGGGATTTGTTGCTTTTGTGGAAAGAGACACTTGGCCTTGACTATCAGGCTTTACAATACATCTCTGGTGCCATATTATCAGGTGACACCAATTCATCTCAGACCATTTTATGGCTTAACAGAAGGTTTTGATTTCCTGGTGGAGTCTTAATTGATTCTGAATTCTTCAGCATTCAACCTGCCTTGTGATGATAGTTATAAGACTTAATACAGGAAATATTAAGTTTGGACAAAGAAGGCCCAGAAGGGATATGTTTGTGGACTGTCAAAGACATTTCTTACTATTAAGTGAAAGTGCTAGGCTAGCCAAGGCGACTCAGGCTTAAGCCTCAGAGCACCTTTTGTGTTTCCCCAGCTGTGCCAGAGGGGAGGATCCAAGGCGCTCGGTCATCCACAACCTCAGTTTCTAGATGATGTACAAAGTGACACTGATGAGCCAAGGAAACTAGCAGTACTTACTTCCAACTTTCTTTCATCGAAGGGAAAGCTGCCAGAAGTGAAACCTCTCCAGGTGCCAGAGAGCAGGGAATACGCTCCAGTTCACTAGGATCCCTGGACTCCATGCAGAGGAGTGTTCATGCCGTGGACTGAACCATGTGCCCCCAAAAGATGCTTTGTAAATCCTAACTCGTATACCTGCGGAGATGGGTGAGGATTAGAATTTACAACTAGTATTTTTGGGTGACAAAACTCAATCTATTACAGGGACGCTACTCCACAGAGAACTCAGGGGGTCCTTAATGGATAGCACAAATTTCTCTGCTTCCTGGTATCTTCAGAGATTCGAATTTTGGCAGCCTTCCATTAAAGAAAGGTGAAAGTAAATTCTCTGTGGATAATAAAGAGAGAAAATATGGAAGTTGTCAAGGATTTCATTTTACTTGGATCCACAATCAACATCCATGGAAGCAACAGTCAAGAACTGAAACAACGTACTAAACCTGTTGCTTTAAAGTGTTTAAAAGCAAAGATGTGACTCAGAGGACTAAGGTGCACCTGATACAAGCCACCTTGTTTTTGGTCACAACCATATGCAAGGCAGTCCTGGTCACGTAGTGGTTAAAGCCTCAGTTGCTCATTAAAAGTTCAGTAGTTCAAATCCACCAGCTCCTCCTTGGAAACTCTATAGGGCAGTTCTACTCTGTACTGTAGAGTTGCTCCAAGTCAGAATCAACTTAAAGGCCATGGGTTTGGTTTGTTTTCACGTAAGTGAGAAAGTTGCACAATGAATGAGGAAGACACAAGAATTGGTACCTTTGAATTACAGCATTGGCAAAGAACATTCAATATACCATGGACTGCTAGAAACATAAGCATGTCTGTCTTGGAAGAAATATAACCAGTACGTTCCCTAGAAGTGCCAATGGTGACACTTTGAGGGACCACTCCCTGGAGAAGAGCATCATGCTGGGTGAAGTAGACAGTCAGCGAAAAGGAGGACGACTTTCAGCCTGACACGGTGACTGCAAAAACAGGCTAAAACGCAGCAAAGATTGTGAGGATCGCGCAGACCCAGTAGGGTTTCATTTTGCTGTACACACTGTTGCTGTGTACACACTGTTGCTGTTAGTGGAAACCAACTTCATGGCACCTAATAATAACAGAGTACCTGTGGATGCAATCCCATTTGAAATAAAGTTTTCTTTGTTATGCTAATGAGGCCATCTCAATAGAAGGTACAGTTTAAACCAACTCAATTTTAAGGTATGGAAGGAGCAGATTAGCACAGAGAAGCAGGCATGGTTACGGAAGGGAAGATATGTGCCATGTGGAGATCAAAATGGAATACTGAGAAGAACACCAGAG
This sequence comes from Heterohyrax brucei, assembly GCA_028571685.1. Taxonomy (NCBI): domain Eukaryota; kingdom Metazoa; phylum Chordata; class Mammalia; order Hyracoidea; family Procaviidae; genus Heterohyrax; species Heterohyrax brucei. The sequence continues at coordinate 26,471,376 of CM053152.1, forward strand.
AAGCTAAGAATTTTTCCCAGAGCAGACAGAAAGAGCACCTTCCCCTAGAGCCAGCACCCTGAATGCAGGCTTCTAGCTTCCTAAACTGGGACAGAGTAAACTTCTCTTTGTTAAAGCCACCCACTGGGGGTATTCCTGCTATGGCAGCACTAAGAAACTAAGTCTATCACCTTATTTGCAATACAATGTGCAGCAGATTTCTTTCCTGTCACAGTTAGCAGATACTCCTTCTCTCACAGCTCTTAGAAGGACGAAGCATAATCCAAATAACCATGAAGATGTGATATTAATAAAATAGCCCTGTGATGGCTTATTTGTCTCCATAGATGGGAAAGAACTAAAAATTGCTAGGTTGCTTAAAATACCTCCGACCAGCACACGTTGGCACTGATTAGATTCTGACTCGTGGTGGCTCCACTTGTGTCAGGTAAAACTACGTTCCATAGGGTTTTCAGTGGAGGGTTATTTGGAAATAGATCGCCAGGCTTTTCTTCTGGGCTGTCTGTGGGAACAGCTTTGGGTTAACAATCAAGCATGTTAAACATGTGCACAACCCAGACACTCCTTAAAGTTTCCATGGTAACACTATATGCCTGTCTCTGAGTTATAACGGGGCTGCGTACCCTCCCTCCTTCTCTTGAACGGATGAATCAGCATTGCTCCTCATCAGTGCAAGAGGGTACCTGGCAAGGTGGATACTCCAGCACAGAGGTAGACATCACCTTAGCTGTATGTTCATCTCTTCTTTCATTTATGGAAATAGAAAATGTCCTGACTCCCAAGTACCTAACAGGTGCCTAACACCCTATCACATCTCTGTGATGGGGAGGACTTTTCTCCCACTCTGTGAAGTATTAAAGTTAGGACAGAAGGCAGTGTTACCGCAGCAAGCAGAGATGGCCTTCCGTTGTGTCTCCTTGCAAACCACACCACAGGGTAGATGTTACTCCCACTTTTTATTCCCCAGGTACATGTATAGGCAAAGTTTCTCTATATACACCTTCATACAGCTGATAGAAAAAGAAAGTACATAATAATTCTGCAGCTGTCCAGAACGCCTGGAAAAGCCCAAGAGTTTGGTATGAAAGGTGTTACTAGGCTGGGAAAAACACCACGGCTGCCACAGATGGCTCATTTTCACAATAGACCTGAGGTTTAAAAAAAGTAACTGGTTATTTTGCCTGCAGCATAAACAAGGAATATTCTCCTTGAGCAAGAGGCACTGACTTTGCAGAGATGATGCTCCAATTTGTCTTCGAAATTTTGACATTAAAAATACGCACTTATGTAGAGTCACTATGAGTTGAAATTGACTCTACAGCAATTTTTTCATGTACCTGTATAAACACATACATGACAAAAGTGTTAGCTTCAGGTGGTTGCATCCGAAGCTTGACTTTGCAACATTTTTTGGTAATAGTGGTTTCAGTAGCGTTTTACCAATTAATAATTAATATTTTACTTAGCAATTAATAGTAATATTTTTATTGTAACAATAATGCATGCTTATTCCAGGAAATTTGGAGCATAGAGAAAAATCCACCTATAAGTTTACCATCTGAGGATGACTACATTAATTCTTTGATACATTCCCTTCTAGTCTTTCTTCTGTGTGTATATACATACACACATATGTAAATAAACCAAACTGCTGCCATCAAGTTGATTCTGATTGATAGCAACCCTATAGGGCAGAGTAGAACTGCCCCATAGGGTTCCCAGGAAACACCCAGTGGACATGGATAGACCGACAGACAGACCAACATATAGATGATAAATAGACACACGTCCACTTACGCATAGTCTGAATATATATTGAAATGGACAAATATAGACATGATTATCTGTGTACATACATACCTGTTATGCTGCCACTGGATGCTATAGCAATCCTATGTGACACAGTAGGACTACACCATAAAGTTTTTTTAGTGGTAACCCTTATAGAAGCAGAACACCAGGTCGTTTTGCAGCAGACCCACTGCATGGACTTGCACTGTCAGCTTTCAGTTAGAGTGTTTCAACATTGCTTATCAAGGCTCCTATGTTGACTATAAATACATGTATCTCTCTTTTAAAATGAGCTATACCCTCACTATATATAGACTACATATATGTATAGATAAATAGTTATAGGTAAACATACATACAGTAAGTCTCCAGATTATGAACATCCTACTTACAGACAGCTCATACTTGCACCTTAATGTTATATAGATTTTCTCTCACTTTGAAGTGATTTAACCAACCCCTAGTCATACAAATTTTTCATCACAATCACCTTCACCTGCTGCATATGCACCTTTTAAATCACTGAAGCCTTTGAGACTTTTCTTATATCACAATAAGACTAAGTAAGAACCGTATGTACCTGTTCCTACTTACCAGCAAATTCAACTTATAGACACACTTAGGAATGGATCTCATTTGTAACCTAGAGAATGCCCAATTTGGCATGCTTTTCTATCTTCATTTTGGAACCCTGGTGATGCAGTTAAGAGCTCAGCTGCTAACCGAAAGGTCAGCAGTTCAAATCCACCCGCTGTTCCTTGGAAACCCTATGGGGCAGTCCTACTCTGTTCTATAGAGTTACCACCCAGGCAAGCCAAGTGCTGTTGAGTCGGATCCATAAGATGGAATAATATTTTATTACTTAATATTATAGTTATAACAGAAAACAACTTCCCATATCCTAGATCATTAGTTACACTCATAGAACACGATTTTTAATGATCACATGCTGTTCTATCACGTATGTGCAGAAAAACTTTTTCAGCTATTACAAATCTCCAAAACCTATTTCCAGTTTTCTCTTTCTGTGGACAACACTCCATTAGCCACCCTTACATTTAAGCCTTTGAACTACTAGACCAAAGCACACAAGCGTTTTTAAGATTCATGATACCTATTGTCAAATGCTTTCCTCCAAATAAACCTTGTTCTCTCGGGATGAGAAATGTTCCTGGTTGAATATTAAGACACACTACAATAGGTCAATTTGATACATAATGTGTAATTTCATAACTTTGTGAGTTGCGTTTGGTCCACAGAGGTAAATAAAAATGAAACTGTTTTCCAACTGACAACTGTAACTATGATGACCACCTAGCTGTCTAGGTAGATGGCTGTGAGCGCTATCTCAAGCCCTTAAAAATGGTGTTCATGTTTTATCTTGCGTACTTAATCAATATTTTTCACTGAGTTACATCTCCACTAATTATTTCTTCATATTATAATTTCCTGAATTCCCTCATTGTCAGTGTCTTTCACAAGAGCAGACAGTTTCATTAGAAGAAGGACTTAAGAAATTTCCGTGTTCATTCTTATATAGAAAGGATTCTGGAACCACTGGAGGAGTTGTTACTGTCCTTCAGGAGACACTAAAGCCACTGAGCTCTGATGTGCCAACCTTGGGTCTCCTTTGAAATACAAAGTAATCTAAAAATTAGGAGACAATTTCATTGAATTTTTTAAAAAACTTGTGTTGATACATATGACTTTGTATCTTGATTTTGTGGCTTAAAATCCATCTTTTGTGTAAATACATGGTAGATTGTTCCTCTGCAATCAATGCTGTCTTTATCAAGGACTCTAAAGCAGTTCACAGATTGCTGCCCTGTGTCGTGGATTCAATTGTGTTCTCCCAAAAATCTGTGTAGCGGTTTGGTGGGGCCTTGCTTTCTGGTATTGTGCTCTGTTCCTCTGTGTCGTAAATCCTGCCTCTATGACATTAATGAGGGTGGGTAGGTGCAGTCGTGTTCCTGAGGCAGGAATCAGTGTGTAAGATTATTTTGTGCTTTGAGACAGTCTCTTGAGGTCTACAGGAAAGAACCTCGCAGAGAGATTTGGGGACCTCATACCACCTAGAATCTGTGCCAGAAGCTGAACACTTCCTCTGGAAAAGACCAGGGCTCCCACACCTCAGAAGCTTCCAGTCGAGGGGAAGATTGACACAAGGACCTTCCCCATGATCCAGCAAAGAAAGCCTTCCTCCGGAGTTGACACTCTGAATTTGGACTTTTAGCCTACTGGACTGTGGCAAAATAAAATTTCTCTTTCTACAGCCATCCACTTGTGGTATTTCTGTTAAAGCAGCACTGGATGACTGAAACACCCAGGATCCCACGTTAATATTCACAGGGTGTGGGATTTGAACCCACAGTCTCCTCGTTTCCAACTCAGTTCAGGTCGCTGAGCCATTCTCCACCTCCCTTTTGATAGATCTACTCTCTTTTTTAGATTGATAGGTAGATAGATCAAGCCCTAAACTGGAACCTAAAATCAATAAACTACTGGGCCTCACAAGCTGGGAATTATGTAATACACCTACTATTAAGTTTTCACTTCTAGGCGTGAGCTGGAGTACAGTGTGTGAACTTGTAAAACAGCAGCTGCTGTGCCTCTTTGAAGGTGCCTCAGTGGGCCCAAGGAGGGGCCTTTTCACGAAGTACTTCAAGCAATCTTCTTAATGATTATTTATTTCAAAGAATAGGAAAGGACTCCTATTTTCTCTAATTGGTATTTATTGGCTGAAAGGAAGACTTCATGCCATTACATTTTTTTTTTTACACTTCTTTATTAAGGATATTTTCGTACATTCATGAAAATCGAGAGAACATAATAAACTTCCACACACTCACCTTCAGTTTTTAACCTTTTTTTCCTCCATTATGTTTTTAATTTTAAGATTTTTGGAAACCCTGAAGGTGTAGTGCTTACATGATACATCTGCTAACCAAAAGGCCAGCAATCGAATCTGCCAGGCACTCCTTGGAAACTCTACGCAGCAGTTCTACTCTGTCCTATAGGGTTGCTGTGAGTTGGAATTGATTCAATAGCAGTGGGTTTGGTTTAGGGGTTGGGGTAGGCTTCGGGAAACCACAACCCCTTTTTTATACAGCAGTACAAACAATAGCTCCTTAACTGGCTTCCTTGTTTCTGGTCTTGCCTCCCAGCCCTACCACCATCCATTCCCCTCAAGGCGATTAGAGCAATCAAGGCATCCTGCGCCTCCCCACCAATCCACAGTCTTCAGTATGATCTCCTAAAAACAGAAATAGACCAAGTCACTCACGTTCTCTCCATTACTGAAAATCTTCCAGTGCTTTCCTATTGCCCTTGGAGAGGATGCTCCTTGGCCTGCAGTCCTGCCCAGCCCAACCCTGCCTGTCTCTGAGAAGTGACTTTCTTTGTCTCTTCATCTTGCTCCTTGTTCCACCTACACAACTCTCTTTCAGCTCATTCCCCTCAGGGTCTTTGCATTTGTTTTGTAGCCCTGATCTTAACTTGTTAGCCCCTTTCTGTCACCCAGGAATTACCTCAAATGTTACCTCCTTAAGAAGCCCTCCCTTTGTAGCTGAATTAAACTAGCTTCCCAGTCCGAGGACATTATTACTTATGAAATTGTCTTACATCTATATGCTTATTAGCTTTCTATCCCACTATAACAGAATGAAAATATAGTGGAAGTATTTTATGCCATTGTAATTTCAACATTATGAAGGCATAATGCTTTTCTGTTTCATTTACATCTGCATCACGGACTTTTTAGAACAGGACTTGTAGTAGAAACTCTATGGAAATTTGTTAGATGAATGAATGGATCCAAGAACAGGCAAATTTAGACTCTGATTCTTTGAGTCTTATGAGTAGCAGCTACTTTTCTGAATGAGACATGTAAAGGAATAACAGAGAAAGCAGATTATAAAGTTCCTGGGGACTTTGGTGAGCTGTGTTGGACTACTAGAAATGCTAGGGAGAAAACACTTTACACAGAGACAAAGTTAGTACCATAAGTTAGCAAAAACTTTGTCTTTGTTAGGTGCCATCAATTCAGTTCCAACTCACAGAGACCCTAGGTACAAAAGAACGAAATCCTGCCTGATCCTGCTCTGTTCTCACACTTGAGGCTACATTTAAGTCTGCTGTTGAAGCCCCTGTGTCAGTCCATCTCACTGAGGGTCTTCATTTTTTTCACTGAAACTGCACTTGACCAAGCATGATGTCCTTCTCTAGGGACTGCCTCTCCTGATCATAGGTCCAAAGTACATGAGACAACGCCTCATAACCCTCACTCCTAAAGAGCATTCTAGCTGTACTTCTTTCACAACGTTTTGTTTCCTGGCAGCTCATGGTGCGTTCAATATTCTTCAAGAACACCGTAAATAGAAGGCATCAATTTTTCTTTGGTTTTCTTTATTCGTTCATTGTTCAGCTTTTGCATGCATATGAGGCAAATGAAAATGCCATGACTTGAGTCAGGTACGCTCTAGTCTTCAAAGTGACATCCTTGTTTTTTAACACTGTAAAGTGCTCTTTTGCAGCAGTTTGCCCAAGTGCAACATGTTATTTGATTTCTTGACTGCTGCTTCCGTGGACATTGATTTTGGGATTCAAGTGAAGCGAAATCCTTTACAACACCAATCTTCCCTCTCAATGTTGCTCATTGGTCCAGTTGTGAGCATTTTTGTTTTCTTTATGTTAAGCCGTAATCTCTACTGAAGGATGTGGTCTTTGATCTTCATCAGTAAGTGCTGCAAATCCTCCCCACTTTCAGCAAGCAAGGTTGCGTCATCTGCATAACCGGTTGTTAATGAGTCATCTCGCAATCCTGATGCCATGTTCCTTTTCATATAGTTCTCTACTCAGATTACTTGCACAGCATACAGATTTGAACAAGTATAGTGAAAAGATACAACCTTGACACACACCTTGCTGGTTTTTAAATCACATGTATCCTCCTATTTTGTTTGAATGATTCCCTGTTGATCTATACACAGGTTCCTCAATGACACAATTAAGTGTTCTGGAATTCCCATTCTTTGAAATGTTACCCATAATTTCTTACAATCCACACAGTTGAATGACTTGTGTAGTCAATAAAACACAGGTAAACATTTTTCTGGTACTGTCTGCTATCTGAACTAGCGAAGACTGATATCAGAAATGATGTCCCTTGTTCTATGTCCTCTACTGAATCTGGTTTACATTTCTGGCAGTTTCCTGTTGATGTATTGCTGTAACTAATTTTTAATGATCTTCAGCAAAATTTTATTTGGAAAACTTGGTGGCATAGTGGTTAAGTGCTATGGCTGCTAACCAAATGTTAGCAGTTTGGATCCACCAGGTGCACCTTGACAACTCTATAGAGCAGGTCTACTCAATTTAATAGCGCCTCTGTGAGTCAGAATTGACTCAACAGCAACCAGTTAGGCTTGGTTCAGCTTAGGATACTCTAGAAAACTCATTTATCCCCAAATAATGCCCTGTCTCTGTCTCCCTCCCTGCCTAATATCCCCACCGTCAGACTGAAAACTTTGGATAAAACCTGTGCTTTATGGTCCCTTGAGTACAGAGACTTTGTCTACTACTTTTTGATAACTTCCTGAGCTTTTAATGCGGATCTATCCTCACTTTACCTTCTCACTCCCTAACACTTGACCATATTACTTCCACTTCCTATCAGTCTATAAAACTGATCTCTCCAGGTTTCTACTGATATTCTAATTCTCAATTCGAATGTCAGTGCTCAGCTGTCGTTCACCTTGGCCTCTATGCGTCAGTCCCCACTTGCTCACCACTGCCTTCCTGCCATAACTCTTCACATGCTTCGCTTTCATACAACTCAACTTCTGGTTCTCTTTCTGCTTCTACAGGTTTCTTGTTCCCATGTAGTGAATCTGTGTTCTTGCCATTCTATGTTTACGTTGTAGCCCTCCACTTACCCTGTCTGTTCTGTATGACACCAATGCTAAGTCGTCTGTCTGAGCGCCCTAACATCACCTCGGACCCAGCAACATTAGGTTCTGTTGTGCACAGGCCTCGCCGTGAGCGCTGACTAGACGGTGACCAGTAACAACAGCACAAATCAAAATCCTTCCTTCTGAATTTGAGCTTATCTTTTCTCCAGAAAAAATTTCCTTACAGATTCCCCTATTTCCATTGTTATATTTATTCACTTAAGAAAAACAAAAGCTGACAAATCATCTTGAACTTCTCCTAACCACTCCCCCCAGAAACATGAAATTTTTCTTTTACTATATTTCTCACATTTAAGTTCCTTTTTTCCTGTTACCACTACTATCAACTAGTGCCTGATTCCCAGTAAATCCCATCAACTTGATCTTGAAACACTGCTTTGCCTCTATCACTGTATTGTTCAAAACTGTCCTTGATTCCTATTGCTTACTCAATAAAATCTGCATTCCTTAATTTAGGAAGATTCTTACCTAATTATTTTCTTTTTCTCCTTCACCAGCTTAATTGCCATTGCTCCTGAAATGAAATTTCTCCCCTGACTAATTCGACGGCACTGGGTTGTTTGCTGGGTTTGGGTAACTAACCACTTCGGGTTTCAGACTATTGTTTTTCCTTGATTCATTCTCACTCCACTTCAAAATATCGGCATAATGTGGGTAAGAGGATCTTAACAACTATAAAATACTATCTCAATCTATGTGGCCCTACGTGGCAGCCACAGGTCACATGTAGGTATTAGGTGCTTGAAACATAGCTAGTAAAACGGAGGCAATGAATTCTTAATTCTTAATTAATTTTCAAGTTCCAGAACAAATACTTGATTCAGTTACTTGAAGATTTTAAACATATTTAGGACAACTTGGATATATGAATCTACTTTTTCTACAGTAAATTTTATGAAACCTAAATATTTTACAAATCAAGAAGTTCTTTTGAAATTTTTTGTCCCAAATTAAGATGTACTCTAGGTATAAAATATACATGAGAGTTTGAAACTTTAAGAAACAGAATGTAAAATATCTCATTAATTGTTCAATATTGATTGCATATTGAATTCATACTCTTTTGAACATATTGGGTTAACAATGTGTTATCACTATTAATTTTACCTTTTTTTACTTTCTGTAAGATAACTTTAAGAAAGTTTTAAATTGTGCATGTAGAGATAGCTAGATAACTGTTACGGCACTAGCTGTGGCTCTTGGTGACTTTACCCACTACAGAAGGAAACGTTGCCTGGTCATGTGTCATTCTCACAAACACTGGCATGTAAGACTCCATCATTGTGGATATTGTGCCTGTCTATAGGAAACTCTGGTGGTGTAGTGGGTTAAGTGCTACCACTGCTAACCGAAACATCGGCAGTTCAAATCCACCAGGTGCTCCTTGACTACTCTAGGGGGCAGTTCTACTCTGGCCTCTAGGGTTGCCATGAGTCAGACATGACTCGAATGGACTGAGGTTTTTGTGTGTGTGTGTGTGTCCCTGAGGGTCTCCATTATCCCCCACCCCAGCGAAGCCTTCTGCTTCACTGAACACAATGTCCTCCTCTAGCAATTCATCTCGTCTGATGACGTGTCTGAAGTAAGACAGACAGTGTTCTATTGTCATCCATAAGGTTCTCATTGGCTAACTTTTAGAAGTGTATCACCAGACTTTTCTTCCTAGTCCATCCTGGTCTGCAAGCTGCACGGAAACCTGTCCACCCTGGGTGACGATGCTGGTATTTGAAATAACTGTGACAGGACTTCTAGCATCAAAGCAACGTGAAAGCCAAAGCAGTACTGCCAACTGACAGGTGAGTGGTGTGAATTACACATGTGGCTCACATTATTTTTGTACTAGCCTGCACTCATCTAATTACGATCAGTATGAAGCCGTGCTCACAGCCATGAAGTCTCCCAAACTGACTACTAGGCTCCATCTGATCTGATGAATCATAACCTTTAAGTAAGACCTAATATGTGGGTTTTTAATAAGTGTCCCAGGCAATTTTAAGTGTGAGGGAAATTTGGGAAATCCTAAGTGATCATCCCTACCTCTAACACAGGACTTCTTGTCTTCATCATTCATTTAATTCATCCATTTCATGCAAGTGCTCTCATTCTGCCCTTTGTTGAAGATGTATATTTGTATCCAGGCTGATAGCACTCAGAAAATAGTTCTAGTAATGATAGCAAAATGTCTGCAGAGCCAAATACTCTACCAGGCACTTTGTGTTCATTTTCTCACTTGATCAATAACAGCACCTACCAATCCAGCAAGAGTGCCTGGGTGATGTAAATGGTAATGAGCTAGGCTGCTAACCAAAAGATTGGAGGTTCGAGTCCATTCAGGAGCATCTTGCAAGAAAGACCTGGTGATCTACTTAGGAAACAACCAGCCATTGAAAACCATATGAAGTACTTTTTCTCTGACACAACACAAGGTTGCGTGAGTTGGAGTCAACTCAACAGCAGGTTTACAAAGCTTAGTGGTGCAGTAGTTAAGCACTCAGCTGTAAATCAAAAGTTTGGCTATTCAAACCTATCAGCCACTCCTTGGGAAAAAGATGTGGCAGTCTGTTTCCGTAATTATTACAGCCTTGGAAACTACATGGGACAGTCCTACTCTGTCTTATAGGTTCACCATGAGTTGTAATCAACGTCACAACATTTTTATTTTTTTAAGACGACATTTATTTTTTAAGAGATTAAGTGCTATGTTATCTCCACTTTACAGAGGAATCAGAGGTTTAGGTCAAAAAGCCAGCCCCTAAGGGAGCCAAGAGTTGGACCCTGTCTAACTTTAAGGACTATCCTTAGAACACAATACCACCTGGATGCTTAGCTCAATGCCTGCATGTACAGGACATTTAATAAATGTTTGCAGATGCTGATAACTCCCAGCACCCAAAAAAGAAAGACAGGGAACCTCGGTTAACGTCTTCGGTGCTCTCAGTATAAAGTACAGTGGGCAATGGGGCCAGAGTGTGTTTGCCTCTCTGTTCTCAAGGTGAAGGAGGCCTGTCCTGTGTTGGCAGAGTAACGGCTGTGGTTTAAAAGCCACTGTTTTCTGAGGAAAGTTTCCCTGGCCTGGACCTCAGCAAGAGGAGCACCTGTTCAGGAGCCCCACAGGGAGAACTGGGCACTCTTTGTGCTCAGGGGATTGCTTGTGAGGAGGGTGACTCTAGAGCAAAGCTTTGCAGGACTTGTCAGTGAGCCAAGGAGCCAACCAGCTGAAGCCGCTCTGCCAAGGAACTTTTTATCTGGGTTGTGTTGATGTTTAAGATTTCCAGAAAGAGAAAGAAGCAACGAGTTGGAAGCTGAAGCAGGATTCACCAGGCTTGTACAAGTCATTTCTCTTAGTTGTTATAAAAAAGAAAATAATTGTGAAAGCAGAGAGAAATCTGCAGCTGCTCCAGGCTATTCATACCATAAGAGATCCCACCAGGCCCTCTTTATTGTTGCAGTTTTGGCAAATTATTTTCTTATCACACACAGCCTCCTCACTTCTGTTCCTGGATAAGCACTTAGGCTCGTAAAGCAGTGGGTCAGCCACAGTTGAGCATACAGCACATGTAGCTGCTGACCATGGGGAGCTCTGGAGCCCGCCCCTCTGAAAAGCAGCAACTGGAGTCAATAAAAATCTGGCCCGGCCAGTCCATTAGCAAACTGGGGTCTGTGGCTCTGGTCGGCATCACCAGCCCCCTCTCAGAGCCTCACCTGTGGGCTGGATGCTCTGCAAGGGCCTGCTGGGACCACCTTCCTGGGGAGCTGTCTCAAGGGCAAGGGCAGGTGCACGAGTAGGCATTCGGCTGCCAGGGTTGGGCCGGCCATGGACAGAGGGGCTGGGTGCCCACCACACATGTGTGCTGGACAAATGCTCTGGCATCTCCAGCATGGGCAGAGAGCATGCCGCTCCCATTATCCCGGCCCATTAGGGAAGCAATTGGAAAAAAAACATTTAGCAATTTGGACAGGAGTAAGGCTGCAGAATGGCTCGTTTCTCGGTGACAGCCTGCCACATACAGACGAAAGGGAAGGCTTATAACAAATTTTCATTACCCCCAAATAAAAAAGCAACAGCAGGCAAAGCAAGGGCTTTGAGGCTGAGAGGTGGGGCCAGAAATCTACCCAGGAGACCACAAAGGAGCCTCTGCAAAACAAATCAATCAATCTCACAGTCACTTCCACTTGCCGAGCTCTGCTCATGCAAATGGCAATCAGGCCTGTCAGGCCATCAGGCTTTGGCCTTCAGCTCCCTGCCTCACAACCGTTCATTAAGTTCACCAGAATACAGCCGACGGGCTCTCCTCTTGCTCGGTGCCTTTGCTCGCAGTACCCCCGCAGCCTGCGAGGCTTGGTAGAAAGCCCACCCTTAGTCTAGGAGGCAGCTACAGTGTGATCTGGGAAAGTGAGGCGATTGGGGGCTCTGCAAACAGCACCAGAGGCTTTGCATTTTGCTTTGCTTCCAGTTTCAGTGAGCACCAAACAGAAATCAAATCTCAGATTCTGAGGGGCAAAGGGCTCCCAGATGCTGGGGCCTCTGGTTTCTTCAGTACCCATTGCCCACAGTTTATATTCTGCTGAGAGTCAAGGACACCCACTGGGCACAGCCCTCCAATAAAACCCCCTGCTCTGAACTTCCCACGCAGGCCCCACAGCCCACTCTAGTTCTAATGAGTCCGGCTGCCTGCAGAGCTGTATAATACATTGCGCCTTTGACCTTATTAGAAGACAACTACACAAATACTGCCTTTTCCTGGCCTGGGTGCCTGTCCACAGGTATCCTCAGCACGTTAACCATTGCAGATAAAAATGAATTGTGGTGGGTGGCTGCAGCCTGGATGTTGAATAAGACCAGGGCTGGAGTAGAGATGTTTCCCACTGCACTGTTTCTCTAAACCCCCCGTCTTTCATTAGCAACAGCTTCAAAAGCAAGTGTTATTAAATACCTGGGTTTCAGTGACATCCAAGGCTGTGGAGAGAATGGACTAAATAGGACTCACAGAGTGTATGTATTGTTACCCTTTGGGATGGCTAGTGCTGATGGCTAAAGGACAGACACCTATCACAGGTTCACCAGTCCCGAAGCAGGGCCGTGGGGTTACTGTTCTCTATTTGCTTGAGATTAAATAACAAAGAGGTTGCAAAGAAATAGGATACTTCTGACTGTATACAAGCTGTTTGGGTCATTCTAAAGTGACAGATGTTAAATGTCAAGGCTATGGGGCAAGCACATAGGTAAGGACTGAGAGCTTAGCAAGAGGATCTCCCCCCAAAGCTCCATAATCAGAAAGGATCCACCAGGACAACAATAAATATCTGTTGAGCCCCTTCTATGCACCAAGCCCCTTCTATAAGTTATTTTTTTGAATGGTAACCTGACACCCAAGAAAATTTCCTAAGTTACCTTGAGCCCTAAAGCTAGGTTATGCAGAGGCAGAGGGAGCAGAAAAGTTTGACTGGGAAGCTGACAGATGATGACAAGCCATAAAACACAAGGCACAGAGACAGAAAATTCAATTCCACACTTAGTGCCCACTCTGTCCCAGGCACTGCCACCCAGTCACCAAGGGAAACAAAGGTGGAGGAGACACAGTATTTGCCTTCAAAGACCCTAAGACTAAAACGCTACCAAACACGTGTCTATCATAGAACGCTGTCAGGAACAAGAGAGGGTGACAGAGGATGACGACAAGACAACTAGAACGGGAGTGAGAGGCTGGTTAGACTGACGCACCTGCTGGAAATGTCTCGCTCTGTTCTCGAGAATCCTAGTCAGTGGGGAGAGAACTGAACATGCAAGGGCTGACAACTAAGTTTGAAGCTTGCCACTGTGCACTTATGTTGGTGGCACTATACCAACAACTCAGGAAAGTTTCATAACCTTGAAATATTGCTGTCTCACAGCTGTGTTTGTGTGGACTTGTGGCAATGTCTTGCTGAGTGGCATTCATGATTGTTGTTATGTGTTTTTGTGTGCTGTGGGAATGTCAGAGCTTGAACTAGAGCAAAGAACAAACGTTAAACTTCTTGCTAAACTTGGCAAGAGTTGAAATGAAGTCAGGGGCAATAGTTAAACTTTATGGGGAAATGCCATGAAGAAAACGGCAGTGTACAAATGGGTTAAACATTTTTCTGAAGGGGGAGAAAGTGTCACTGATAAAAAGAGGTCACAGCAGCCCGTAACAAAGCAGAACTGGCACAAACAGTGCAAACATTCATTGAATTGTGAGTCAAAATCATCAGCTGACCATGAGAGGCATAGTAGGCCAAGTCAACATTGATGGGCAAGCGGTTAGGAAAGTCTTAACTAAAAATCTTGCCATGATTTATGTAAAAATGGTTACAAAGGAGCTCACCAATGAATAAAGGAAAGTCAAAGTCTGCCAAGACATTTTGGAGAGGCAAGATGATGTTTTGGGCTATGTTATCACTGGTGATGAAACGTGAGTGTACCACTACGGCCCTGAAACAAAGCATCAAAGTGCACAATGGAAGTCAGCCAATTCTCCAAGACCAAAAAAGTTGTGTCAGTCCCAATGAAGAGTCAAAATGATACTGCTAACATTCTTTTGATATCAGACAGATTGTTTATTACAAATTTGTACCAACCAGGCAACACAGTTAGCCAAGTTTACTGTTTACATGTGCTAAAAAGGCTGTGTGAAAAAGTCAGATGGAAACAACCTGAAGTTTTCACCAGCTCATGGCTGCTGCATCATGACAACGCACCAGCTCACACAGCACTGTCTGTGAGGAAGCTTTTAGTCAGTACACAAATAACTATATTGGACCACCCTACCTACTCACCTGATCTAGCCCCAGTGACTTTATGCCTTACCTGACAATAAAAGAAATATTGGAAGGAAGACGTTTTGATGACCTTCAGGGCCTTAGGGTAATGTGATGACACCTCTGGTGGCCATTCCAGAAAGAGTTCCAAAATTGCTTTGAGGGGTGGGTTAGGCGCTGGTGTTGGTGCAGAGCTTCCTAAGGGGAGTACTTCAAAGGTGACCATAATGATATTCAGCCAAGAGGTATGCAGCATGTTTTCTAGGATGAGTTCAAGAACTTAATTGTCCAAGCTTGTAAGCCTTTTTAACTTTCCTTGATTTCTCAAGTCCAGTAGAACACAGGTACAGGTTATGGGAGGAAAGAAATGAATGGTAAATTTAAGTTTAGGAATTGTTTGCAGGTATGTTCTACATCTTTGACAAGAAATTTGTACCACTGATGTTCTTTTGGAAGCTTACACTCTTTATGGACAGACAAGCGGAGCAAAAAATGAACGGTAACACATAAGCAAAGAGTTAGGGTTATTTTGTGAGGTATAGGAGTACTGAGGTGGTGCAAATAGTTAAGTACTAGATTACTAACCCAAAAGTTGGTAATTCAAACCCATCCATAGATACCTTAGAAGAAATGCCTGCTAATCTACTTTTGAAAGATTACAGCCACTGAAAACCCTGCAGAACACAGTTCTACTTTGAAACATGTGGGGTAGCCATGACTCAGACTGACCCTACAGCAACTGATTGGTTGACTTCTTGTTCTGGAGTTTCAGAACTGCTGACTTTTTGCTCCACTCACATCTGACCTGGTATGCTATGTCAGTGGGCACTGGCTTGGGACAGGATAGAGAGAGAGGCCTAGGCATTAGTGATGCACTGGCCCCCAGAGAACACCTCCAACACTTTTACAAATAACTTGCTGACTTTGGACTTTAGAATAAACCATTCACTGGCACAGTCTATATCTATATGATGTCTACTCTCCTATTCTGAGGATTACTAAAAGGATTAATAAATTTAAGTTTGCAGACTACCTTAAGGTGCAGGGCCCAAGAGTGTTCTTTGGTGACTAAGTTAAAACTGTCTGCATAAAACCAAAATATTCTGTACTCTAATATTTAACGGGAATCCCTGGTGGCACAGTGTTAAGTGCTACATCTGCTAACCAAAAGGTTGGCAGTTCAAATCTGCCAGGCACTCCTTGGAAATTTTATGGAACAGGTCTACTCTGTCCTATAGAAACACTGTGAGCTGGAATTGACACAGTGGCCCTGAATTTGGTTTTTGGTTTTAATATTTAATGCCTTGGAGAATTTTGTAAATAATTCTACAACGTGTATAACACCATTCTATTTGTTTGCAAAGCACTCCCACATATACTATGTCATTGATACTTGAACTAGGTGGGCATTATTTTCCTTATTTTAGGGCCAGGGAAACAATAGACTCTCCTATTGTCACGTAGTTAATAGATGCAAAATTCAAACCCAGGATTCTCTAACACATAAAATAAGTATTCAAATTTTCTTGAGTGTTTAAAAACCCACTGCCATAGAGTAAATTTTGAATCATAGCCACCCTGTAGAACAGAGTAGAACTGCTGGATAGAGTTTCCAGGGAGCACCTGGTGGGTCCAAACTGTGGACCTTTTGGTTAGCAGCCATAGCCCTTAACTACTAGGCCACCAGGGTTTCCTTTGAGTATTTACTAGTCCCTAAGTATTGTGCTCCTGTTTTCATCAATCCTTACAATGACCTGCCCAGTTAGTTACTATCCCTGACTCACAGATGCGAAATGAAAGCTCCGAGAGAGAAAGTGACTTGTCCAGGGTCACACAACTCATGGTGGAGCCTGGGGTATGTTTGTTTTCTTCATGATCTCCCAAATCAAAGTTCTTAAGGATCTAAGAGGCTCACTACAGGGGAAATGAAAGCTGGATTTGCAGTGGTGGCACTGAATTCTCGAATTTGCCCACTAAGTTCCCAAGCAAACATTCTCAGTCTCTGAGGCTTTGTTTCCTCCCCTGTAGAATGAATACATCCGTAAAACCAGGGCTTCTAATTCTGAGCCTAAGGCTCTTTGACAACCTTCAGACATGTTGCTTTGCAAATACACCACAATGTCTGCCTAAAAATCCCTTTTTGTGCAGAAGCGTTAGCAAATATTGTGATTCACTCTGCCATTAAGTAACTCACCATTGAACAGAACTCTAGTACCAAAGAAACAGAAGAGTAGTTTGGGCACAAAATTTTCTCCCAAGTAATGTGGGGCAAAACCACGCTGAACTTTTCGAGAAGCCATTCCACTTTACCTCTTCAAGTTGCTAAGAGATTCCAAACTTGAAAGAAAGATAGAGCTGTGTCTAAAGCTAAAGGCTTCCACAGACAGATAAGTGCTTCATCTGCTAGAATGCTCTCACTTTGATGTCACAGCAAAATGTTTTATAATATCATATGAAAACAAATGGGGGGCAAGTGGCTGAAGACTCATCTATCCTGTAGGAGACCAGAGTTTGATTCCTAGCCAGTGTACTTCATGCACAGCCTGTCATTCGAGGCTTGCATGCCACTGTGGTGCTAAGTGGGTTTCAGTGGAGTTTCCAGACTAAGGCAACCTAGGAAGAAAGGCCTGGAGATCTACTGCTGAAAACCAGCCAGTGAAAACACTGTGGACCACAACAGTCTGATCCAAACAGGTTATGGGGATGACGGAGTGCTGGGCAGCATTATGTTGCATCGTGCACAGGGTTGCCGTAAGTAGGAGTCAACTTAGCACTGGACAACAACAGCAAAATGCAGCTCTAACATACGGCAAAAACTATTCTCAACCAAAAGAAAAAAATAGAAAGCCAACTGCATCAAGTGGATTCCAACTCACAGCAACCCTGTAGCTCAGAGTAGAACTGCCCAACAGAGTTTCTAAGGAGTGCCTGGCAGATTTGATTTTGTTTTGGTTAGCAGACCTAGCACTTAACCACTATACTACCAAGGTTTCCATTATTTTCAACAAGGTGTATAAATTAACTCTTTTAATATAGCACTCCGTATCAGCTGTCTACAATTGTTACCGCCATCTTACTAATAAGAAAACTGAGAATCAGAGAGGTTTAGAAACTTCTGTAGGTTACACAGCTTGTAAGAATTGGAGCCAGGATGCAAGCCCAGGCAGTCCGGTTCTGACATCTAGTGACTATGTGGCATAGTACCTAGCATTAAAAAAATACCATAAATAAAACTGAAAGGCAAACAACAGTCTGACAAAATATTTCCAGCACCATGACAGATATTGTTAATATTATGAAAATATTTTCAAATTCCTTTCAAAAAGTTTAAGACTCAATAGAAAAATAGGAAAAGAACACTAAAATTCAAATAAAGGAAGAAATATAAATATCAAACATGTAAAAAAAGTTTAACCTCACTAAATAGAAATATAAAATAAAATAAGATCACTATTTTGTCCACTAAATTGCAGAATGTTGTTTTTAATAGTTGCTGTGGCCTTTCTTACCTACCTGTCAGTTGGCCATACTGTGTTGGCTTGTGTATTGCTATGATGCTGCAAGCTGTGTTACTGGCTGTTTCAAACACCAGCAGTGTCACTCATGGCGAACAGGCTCAACAAAATTTCTAGACTAAGATGGACTAGTAAGAAAGAGCTGATGACCCACTTCTGAAAAATCAGCCAATGAAAACCTCGAGCTATAGTAGTAGGATCTCACTGTACTTCGGGTCACTGCCAGTGGTGGATGACTTAACCACAACTAACAACTATGACTGCTTGAAATAAGTTAAGTGTTGAGTTGGGGCAACCCCTTCTACCTCCTCCTCCTTGGAAACTCTATAGGGCAGTTCTGCTCGGACATACAGGGTTGTTGTGAGTTGGAATCGACTGGACAGCAGTGGGCTGTCTTTTTGGTTGAGAATAATGTTTGCTGTATGCTCGAGCTACGTTTTGCTGTTGTTGTTAGCTGCTGTCTAGTGCTGAGTTGACTCCTACTTACGGCAACCCTGTGCACGATGCAACAAAACGTTGCCCGGCCCTCTGTCATACCCATAACCTGTTTGCATCAGGCTATTGTGGTCCACAGTGTTTTCATTGGCTGGTTTTCAGCAGTAGATCTCCAGGCCTTTCTTCCTAGGTTGCCTTAGTCTGGAAACTCCACTGAAACCCACTTAGCACCACGGTGGCATGCAAGCCTCGAATGACAGGCTGTGCATGAAATACACTGGCCAGGAATCAAACTCTGGTCTCCTACAGGATAGATGAGTCTTCAGCCATTTGCCCCTCAGTTGTTTTCATATAATATCATAAAACATTTTGCTGGGACATCTCTCTGTAATGGCTGTACTACTGATCTGCCATATTGAACTAGGTAATAGCTAGAAAATTCTGACTCTAAATGGATTTCTGGTTAGAAGAGAAGTCTTTCATTAAAATGACCTTAATTTCAAGTTTACAAACCAGTGTGTCTCCAAATGTGCTCTGCAGATCATTTTGACAAGTATCAAAATGGGATTCTAGACCAAAATGTAGATCCTTCAGTCTCACTGCAGTCCTACTGAATCAGAACCTCCAGGGCAGGACCCCAGCTTTAACAAGTCCCCCAGGTGACCCAGATGCACACCAACGTTTGTGTGCTGCCACTCCGAGCAAATTGAGTCACCCCCACATCCACAGTGCTTCTTTCAAGCACAGGCGTTAGCCAGCAAAATAATAAAATCAAATTTCTACTTATCCCAGGATGCAGAATTGCTCCCCAAGGAAAGAAGTTGGCAGATATTCCTGCTGACAAGTGGTGGCTGTGGCTACATCAGTTTTTTTTTTTTCCAGGCAGTGGACAATTCTTCCAGCCCAAAGAAAACTTAAACTTAAAATAACATTGATGGTTTTCAATGTTACTGAAACAGTGAGGAAACAATGAGGAACCATCCAATTTATCATTTCCCAGAATTATATGGACTGCTTAACACCATCAGATCAAACAGTGTCACCCATAACCAAGATGGACTCTCATTTAGCCTCAAACACAGTTTTTTGAGAGAAACAAATAATGTCACAGGACTCACTTCCATTTTGCCTGTTCTGAAAACTCTTGACTCACTTCACCTTTAAGCACAGGTGCAGTGCCAGACTGCTGATCGTCCCCTTTTCCTATTAATTTATTTCAGATCCTTTCTCTCTCAAGTGATTTACCAAACTAAGCCTCAACGAGCTGGTTAAGGGTCTTAGAAAACATGTAGTGCTTCAGAGCTGTATGACAGATACCTAAAGCAATGACTCATGTTCCCAAATTCCAGACAGGGGAGGAAGAGTAAAGTACACAGAGTTGTAAATAAATATAAAAGATAATATAAACACGTATCAGTTTGATACAGGACAAGGCATGATTAAATATTTATTGAAGATGCTGGTGAATGCTAGCTTTTCCTTGGCTAGGGGGCTATAACCGAGAATACTTGGGAGACCCTATTCCCCAAACTCGCCCTTCTCATTTCTGTCTGACCCACGCTGCTCTGCAGAGAATGAAAACCTACTGGGGCATTTCTTCTTTACAACTAAATGCAAAGTTGCCTGCTGTGTAAATAGATGGAACTAAGAGACTAAGTGACACCATTCTCGGTGCAAAAGGCGTTAACCCTAATATTTCACAGCAATGTGCTGAGATTTTCAGAGGCTAAAAGAAGCCTGCAGAGCCTTCTGGAAAAGGAGAGCATCTTTGTCCTACCAGTCCTCACTGATTCCATACACTTCTCGGACTGGAGAGGGCACTTAGTGTCCACGCGAAAGAGCAAGAATCCAGGCAGAAGCTATTATGGCGTTGGGCAGGGCAGATTAGATTCACCAAAGAAACCTGACCAAATATGCTTATGCTGCTTCAAATTTTAATGCTATTCCTCCTTGTCTACTGTTAATAACAGGAGACTCCTTTTTAAAGGTAATTGCTGCATTCTGTCACTTGTTCATGTGGTTTGCACAGTTTGATATTTATGACTCTCCCATTTTTCATACAAATGGAAGTTCAAAGAGTCAGTGCTCAGGAGCCTTTCCTAGCATCCCTTCCTGTTTCTCAGTCTGTTCGTCTCCTCCACGGCCGCTTACTCCCTCTGTGGTACTCACAGTAATATGAATGGTTTCAATTACCTGCAAAACACGGAACTGTTGCTTCCCAGCTTTTTCTGACTGTGCTGCCCAACCACAATCTTGTGCAGTCTTTCTGCTGAAAAAATCCAGTCGAATTTCAGCAGGATCAGTAAAACAATGAGTTCTCTTCTGGCAAAAAGAACATAGCAGTAAACCGCGCCATAGAGAGGGCATGTGAGGAGATTCATTGCCCTTTCTGTCCTGCCTTCCATGAAGACTACCTCAGGTTTGTTCGCCTGGGTTCTCTCCGACAGCTCGCTCATCCCTTTGATGGGGAAGAATTGGGTTTAGCGTGAATACATTACAATGAGTCCATTGAAGTCTTGTAGAAAATGGTCCCCTAGTGGCTGCAAAGAGTTACTATACATCCCAAAGAGCCTAGCTTACTATCGAAGGGGTAGTTCACTTAGAGAGAACTGGGCTCCATAAGCCCAAACTTTGATAAAAGATGTCAGCAAGACGTAAGTTAGAAAAAAGAGGGTAATGATTGTTTTTAGTCATGCTTGAGCACTTCACTCTGATGGGTATTAACTCAGTCATTTCTAGTAGTCCGGAGAATGAAAAAGGAGGAGGATGAAAGAAGAGAGACACAGAGGAAGAGACAGGGAGAGAAGAAAGAGTAAGTGACATGTATGGTATTTTTTTATTTGTCCTGACTGCATTTGAAATTTCTGAGTTGCAGAAATTGAATCCCCCATGTCTCAAAACCCCTCCAGGTGGTTGAAAACCGTTACCATCTGCCTCCCAGAGGAAGCTGCTCCTTGCCTTTTATCAACTACAGTAAACTCAATTTTAGAATAGATTTGTTGCAAGTATCACAATTCTCTCCCTGGAATTATATTTTAAGGATCTGTGTATTTCTATCGTTTGCAAAGGTACAATAAAAGAACATACCTAAAAAAATAAAATAAAACTTTCTGTGTGCTTAAACTTTATTTTTTATCTTCTAAGTTTGACTGCCTGGATCTAGGTAAGATTGGTGTAAACTGGAAGTTCTTTGAGGGTAATAGATTTCAATAGCAGTCTTTTATGCAGAATTTTATTATAGCCTTTGCTTAGTGGTAGATATGACACTTTAGAACATGGCAGGTCAAAAGCAAAACTATTGCTTGATGATAAGCATCTATATTCTCTTATTTACTTTTTATATTAATTTGAATTATTTATATATTTGAATTATCATATCCATTATAAAAATTTAGAATATATACATGCATACAATAAAAGAAGAAATGTCCCACCTAATTTCCAAATAATTGCATTAGCCACAGATAAGTATTCTTAACATTTGGGGGACTACATAGTGATTATTTTTTCTAGATATGCATCAAATCATTTCATTAAAAGAATCAACTTCTGCAGACTATTTTACCATAAGTTTTTTTTTAGTTTCATAATCTGCTTTTCTATGAATCTCTTTCCATTTATTAATTACCATGTAGAGTCTTACAAATTATTTTTAATGAATGCATGTACCCCATTATATAGATGTATCAACTATTATTTACCCAACACGTCCTGTTTACTATTGGATATTTATGTTGGAACCAGTCATTTGTATTGGAAACAATGCTGAAATGGATGTTCTCAGGGCTACATCTTTGTTTGCATTCATAATTATTTTCTAATTGTATAAAATGCAATTTGGGGATCAAAGGATTTTATATTGCCAACTTAATATCCTAAAAGCTTATGTCAATTTACTCTTCTGTCAGCAGTGGGCATATATATATCTTCAAAGTCAAGAATCAAATAGTAGATTCTACCCCCCAAAAGGCAATTTGATTTTTCTAACTCCAATACAAATTCGTGGCAGATAGTGTACCAGTCACAGTAATACAAGCACAAAGATTCTCATCGATTATTTGAGTGGTGATGAGGATAGATTTAGCACACGTTACTAATCAAAAGGTCTAAAAATGTTAAATCTGGTTCTAGATCTGAAAATTGCTATAACCATAAGAACTGCATACTAACTGTAAACCTAATAATGATTACACTATTTTATAGAACACATTTCTGAGATATAGAACAGAGAAGTCTTATCTATAAGAGGACATAAAGGTCACACTAAGAAGAGAAAATCCAACTCAATTCTTCATTCACTAATTTGTTGTTTCTTTCTTTCTGCTTTCACTATATACTAGGTTCTACAGAAGTCCAAATCTGATAGGAAATTCAAATCTAGGTCTTACAATTGGCTATAAATTTTCCAGAGCATAGTGGTTCAAAAATTCCGGACCTTCTAATAATTGTCCAAAATGATAACAAATATACATATATATATATTTTTTTTTTAAAAAAAAGCAAACAACTGATCAATCAATTGATTTATTGGACACATACTAAAACCAGAGGACTGAAAAGCATAGTCTTCTGAACAGTCCCTGCCCTTCAGTAACTTCAAAGACTTGGATATAAGTTTACAAAAAAAATTAAATGGACACTTGCTTTGGTGAAATGTTTATACAAACTCTATGCCTGTTTCTTGATGGGGTTTTTTGTTGTTTTGTTGTAGGAGTTCTTATGTATTCTGGATATTAAATCCTCATCAGCCATATGGTTACCAAATATTTTCCTTACCAAGTATATTGTCCCATTCTGTAGATGGTCTCTTCAGTTTCTTAATAAAATCCTTTGGTGAACAAATGCTTTCAATTTTGATGAAGTCCGGTTTGTCTATTTAGTTTTTTACTGCTCATGCTTTTTCTAAGAATCTGTTGTCAAAAACTTGGCCCCAAATCAAGACACCTATGTTCTGTTCTAACCCTATGCTTCATGGTTTCAGGTTTTATATTTAGGTCTTTGAACCATTTTAAGTTAATTTCCATATCTGATGTCGGGTGTGAATCCATTTTCATTTATTTTCACATGGAGATCTAGTTGTCCCAGTGCCAGTTATTGAAGACACTGTGTTTCTCCTCATTGAATGGACTTAGCACCCTTGTCAAAATCAATAAACCATAGATGTATGGGTTTATTTCTGGACTCTTAATTCTATTTCATTGATTTATACATCCATCATCACACTGGCACCACACTGTTTAGATTACTGTAGTGTTATATGCGAGGTTTAACAGTTAAGTTTGTGACCTTAATTGTTTTAAGTGCTACATACCTTGTTGTTGACTACAGTCACCTCGGGAAGCTACCTATCAATGCCAGTGCCTAGTCCACCCTTCAGAGCAATTTCGAAACTCTGGAGTGGCCATTGCACGTGGTGGCAAGTTCCCAAACTTAATTGTTTAGTTGTCTGTGAAGGAGTTTTTAGCCAGCAAACAAACAACTCTATTGGAACATCCTCCCTAATCATTTGGTCTGGCCCCCAATGGCTTTTTTCTTTACCTGAAGATAAAGGAAATATTGAAAGGAAGACATCTTGATGACATTCAGGACATCAAGTAATGCAATGACAGCTCTGATGGCCATTCCAGCAAGCGTTCCAAAATTGCTTTCAAGGGTAGATTAGGTGCTGGTATCAGTGAATAGCTTCCCAAGCAGAGTACTTAGAGGGTAACCTAGTGATATTCCGTGATGAGATATGTAGCACTTCTTCTAGGATCAGTTCACCAACTTATCGCCCCTTGCAGTATGTTTTGAAATCAGGAAATACAAGCCCTTCTATTTTGTTCTTTTTCAAGATTACTTTGGCTTTTGGGGGCCCCTTGCAGTTCCATATAAACGTGAGGCTCAGCTTTGCAACTTCCACAAAGAAGGCTGTTGGAATTTTGATACAGATTGTATTCAATCTATAAATCATTTGGGGGTATTACTGACATATTAATAATATTAAGTCTTTCAATCCATGAACATGGAATGTTTTCCCTTTTATTTAGATTTTCCTTCCTTCCTTCCTTTCTCCCTCCCTTCCTTCCTTCCTTTCTTATGGTTTTCAGTCAAATGTATTCCTAGGTATTTTATTATTTTCAATGTTTTTATATACAAGGGATCATTTTTCTCCACTTCATTTTCAGATTGCTCCTTGCTGCTATAGAGAAACACAACAGATATGTCACTAGAGAAGATACTCAAATGGCCAATAAGCACATGAAAAGATGCTCAGCATCACTATTCATTAGTGAAATGTGTGCTAAAATCATAACAAAATGCTGCTCCATACCAACTAGGAGTCTATTATCAGAAAAATAAGAAACAACAGGTGTTGGCAGAAATGTACAGAAACTGAAACCTTCATTCATTGCTGGTGCTATTGTAAAATGGTGTAGCCACTGTGGAAAATGCCTTGCTTTTCCCCCAGAAAGTTTAACATAGAATTACCATATGACCCAGCAATTCCGCTCAAAAACTCTAAAATAATGAGTCAAACAGATATTTGTATATCAATAGTCATTGCAGTGTTGTTCACAATAGCCAGATAATGGAAACAAGACATGTGTCCATCAGCAGATGAATGAATAAACAAAATGTGATATATCCATAACTGCTTCATTGTCATTGAGGTTTCCAATGCTTGAAATCTTTATGAAAGCAAACTGCCACATCTTTCTACCTCATAGTAGCTGGTGGATTCAAACCACCAACATTTTGGTCAGGCAAAGAGAAAATCAAGTGTGAATTTTAGTAACCGTTGTCAGCAATGTTTTTAACATAACTGTTAAGAGCCAACTGTAGCCTTAAATAGTAAAAAGAAGACAATCTTCCCCCTTTATAATTCTTGCATTCCATATAAATCTGTATATTATTGGGCATTATGGTATTATCATTCACACATTGTGCATCTAATGCTGGAGGATGTAAAGCCTTTATTAAATATTCTAAGTTTGAAAATGTTCTAGTAATTTGAAGAAAATATTTCAAAGCTTCTCTAAATGGCTCAGAAGCGTTTACAACTTGAGGAAGATGGCATCTTTCTGAAAAGTGTGAATTGTCTACCATCTTTTTTAATGAGAATTTAAGAATGTTTATTAAAAAACAAATAAATTTTCCATTTCAGCTCAATTGCTTTGTCCGCTATTAAATCCTACATATACCCAGGAGTTGCCCTGATGCACTTAAATATTGTTTCTGCACTGAGATAGCCTAATGAGGCAATTAGTGGAACTCCTCGGATAACTGGATCGAATACTTCCGGCAGCCAGAAGAGGTTCCCTCAAGCAACAATACAAAGTGCTTGTGCTCAATACATACTTCATTTGACAGGGTGTCTTAGAAAAGGCAAGTGATGATTTTGGAAAGCAAACAAAACCGTACACTTTATCAAGACGGCTAGAAGAGGATTAGAGGTTGTCATGTAAGGAAACCATGTAAATGGCAAAATATTAGAGACGAGAACTCTCTTCCTTCTCTCAAAATTACTGTCTTTGTCATGTATGGAGCAGAAAGGAATAGTGTGCAGTCACCGGACCGGGAGAGCAGTGGAAGCTGCATACAGGTGGGCATGTAAATTTACACGGGAATGTACATTTTCACTCAGTTATGTTAAATAAAAATAAAAATTAAAAAAAAAATTACTGTCTTTGTGCCTTTTCTGTAATCCAAAACTTTCCAAACTTCAGTGTTCCAAAAACCACCTCCTTTTTGTTGGTGGTGGGATTTGTTGTAGTCATTGTTGATTATTTACATGATCAAGGCTACGTGTTACGATTATTTATTTTTATGTATATTTAGGTGGCAGTGGTGGTTCCATGGGGAAGCCCTGGCTTCAGTTCTCAGCTAATGCTTCTCATACTTGCATGGAGCTACTACCCATCTGTCAGGGGAGACTTACAGGTTGCTGTGATGCTGAATAGGTATCACGGAGCACCCAGACTAAAATGAGCTAGAAGAAAAGGCCTGAGGACCTACTTCTGAAAAATCAGCCAGTGAAAACCCTGTGAACTACAACAGACTGATCCCATTGGGCATGGGATTGTTGTGAGTGGGGGACTAACTCTACAGCTACTAAAGACAACAAAAACATATACTTTATATACAACTTTTAGAAAAATTTATTTTTAAGGAAAACTATACATCATTACCATATTTGGAGAGTCAGAATAACTTGACACAAACAGAAGATAACTATAAAAAGAAATGACATCCTAAGAAAAAGAAAACACACATTATCACTCTCTATTGCTAAACTATCTCCATCTCCTTTCAAAGATCAGAACCTGAGACACTCTCTTTGTTGCAGAGGGAGACTGGCAAGGACTAGAGAGGCATTACGATCATTCTAGCACCAGATAGGAGCTTTCTCTTTAGCATCACTATGGAGATTGAAGGAAACCGAAAAGTATGATTAGCTATTTGTTTTTATTTAACAAATACACGCTCAGCATGGACCAGGCATTGTTCTAAGTAATTTAAAATTGTTCCCTCATTTAATCTTCACAGCAACCCTACAGGGTATTATTATTACTACCCTCATTTTATAGACAAGGAAATTGAGGCACCAAAAAAATGAGGAAAAATTTA
The DNA here is from genome assembly GCA_028571685.1 of Heterohyrax brucei. Taxonomy (NCBI): domain Eukaryota; kingdom Metazoa; phylum Chordata; class Mammalia; order Hyracoidea; family Procaviidae; genus Heterohyrax; species Heterohyrax brucei. Next base: position 26,498,473 of record CM053152.1, read on the forward strand.
TCTAAGGTCACACAGCTGAAGAGTGGCAGTGGCTGATTCAAACTCAGGCATTTGCAGTGGATTCTGGTCTCCCAGCATCTCCTCACGCAGCTTCTCTGAGACTGTAACCCAGTGGTCTTTAAGGTCATGTTTACTCATGACACCTAAAGCCCACACTGGGGTACGTGTTGCTGTGATGCCCTCAACCCCCTTCTTCCTCACACAGTTTCCTCTATAACAACTTTTCCTACTGGCCCTGTAAAGGGTTTATTGTTTCTCTCTTTGAGTCATTACCAACGACAAGCTTGAAAGGTCATTTGAAGTTTTTATGTGTATTCTTTCTCCTTTGCTAGATTTTAAGTCCTTTAGAGGAGGAGAGTATTTCACGTCTCTTGAACTCAAACATCATACCTGATAGGAACTTTATAAATGATGTAATAATAAGCATTATACCTATATAGAGACCACTGTTTCTAGAGAAGTAACGAGATACAAAAACAAAAACAAAAAGTAAGAATAAACTTTCACAAAAGGAAATGTAATTTCCAGAGAAAATGAAGGCAAAGACAAAGGATCATGGAACACATGTAATAAGATAACCCATTGATGTTGAGTCAACGCCAGCTCATAGCATCCCTACAGGACAGAGCAGAACTGCCGCATAGAGTTTCCAAGGAATGCCTAGTGGACCCGAACTGCCAACATTTGGGTTAGCAGTATAGCTCTTAACCACTATGCCACCGGGGTATCCAATGTAATAAGATATCACTGCCCAAATATTTTGTGTATGAGATAAAGTAATAAGTTAGCTTTTGCTTAGAACCAAGTATATGCCAAACACTACTATGCTGTATCAAAAACAAGGAACTAGAGCATTAGAAAAGGGTAAATTGCCCAAGACTGTATAATCAATGAGTTGAGATTGGAACTCTGTGCCACCTCAATTCAGAGACTGCATTTCTTAAGACTGCATTCCTTCCTTCACAAGGGAGGAGGGATCAGTCGTGAATTTATCTATAAGAAAACCTAAAAGTGGCATTGTATGTAATTTTTTTCAGTTGGGTACATTGACTGGAATCATTTTAAAATAAACCACGTATTACAAAACCATGGTGGGAGCATTAAGGTTGAACTGATTGAAAATGGAGCAAAAGAGTTGGGACGAACTGCAATATCTGCATCTTTTCCCCTTGACTTCCTCTAGACCCACACTTACAGTCAGTCACATAGATATCCTGTGACTCAAACAACTATTACCGATTTACTGAAACAGTTAGATTTGATAAGATGCAAGAGAAATCAGTTTTATTCTTTGCTGCATTGTTTTACCAACCTCTCCCTCCCTATCCCTTGTTGAAACCTTGGATAAGTCATATAGCTTTTCTTATCACTGTGAGTTACAATTAAACAATTTTCAGATAACCAAAGTTTCACTATGGCCTTAATATGAAAATACCAAATTTCAATCCAGTGTATATCACGCCTCCACCAGCTTGGGTCCAGTATAAGCCAGGGAGCCTGTAGAGACAGGAAATGAATGATCCCATCTACGTGTCCCCATTTCCCACTTTGTCCACTGGTCTCCCTGTCATTGTATTGCCTCTGACTCCCACAGGATTGGAACACTGGGAGGAGGGAGGTAAGTGGCTGAAAATTTCTTACTTGACCTTTGGTGTCTGGTGACGATGGGGTGCCTTTTGGATTCTTTGTAAACCCTCCACCATTAATGGGGATCTCCCATGTCATTTCTCTTGGTATGAGGAGTACTTCCTTCACTGAGTTGTGTATGATTTCCTCTCAGCCTTTGTCTTCCAGTGGTCCCCCATCCAAACACACACCCCATTCCTATTTAGGGTCACCTTGCTCCTCCTGGGAAACGCTGGTGATGTAGTGCTTAAATGCTATGGCTGCTAACCAAAAAGGTCAACAGTTTGAATCCTCCAAGAATTGTTGGCAACTCTCAGAGGCAGTTCTGTTTTGTCAATTAGGGTAGCTATAAGTCAGAATTGACCCAATGGCAATGGGTTTGGTTTTGGTTTGGGGCCCCCCCCCCAACACTCCCTTTAACTTAAAAGCAAATGTGTCTGACTCCCTTCTATAAGGTCCTCTTCTGGTCTATGGGAAATAGCATAGAGATTTGAAAGATTAGCAAGCCAGCTACCCTTTAACTTTCTGAGGAAATCCAGACTCATACCTCCCAAATTACAAAGCAGCATGTTTATTAAACTCTCCACATTGTTCTATCGAAGTGCTCTTCATGTGACACAAGGAGAGGACAAGTCACCTTCACAGTGCCTCATAGAGAACATACATCAAACTGATGACTTTGTGAAGAAATCATCGCTCTAAACTTGGGATGAATTCAGAGCCCTGGACAAAATTCAACACCTGTTTATGAAAAAAACTCTCAATAAACCTGGAATAGAGGGGAGCTCCAGGAGTGTGAGGAAACTTACAAAATACATATATACATACATACATATATAAATTCTAGCATAATACTTGATGGAGAATAACTGAGTGAAAGGTAAAAACATCTGCTCACACCACTCCTGCATTACGTAGTACTGGAGGTCTTAGTACCACAAGGTAAAAAAACAAAGGAAATGAAAGCATGCAAACTGGAAAGGAAGTGCTGAAACTGTCTCTATTTGCAGGCAACATACAATCTACCCTAAACTCCTAAAACCAGTAAGTACTTTTAGCAGAGGTGTAAAAAACAAGTTTAACACCCCCAAAAATCAATCCTATTCCTGTACACTAGCAATTAACAATTGGAAAACAAAATTGAAAATGTGGTACCACTTACAATCACTCCAAAAGAAAGGTAAATAGAACACCTGGGTATAACTCTAACAAAACATGCACAAGATCTGTGTGTTGAAAACTTCAAAACGGTGATGAAAGAAATCAAAAGAAGACCCAGACAAGACATACTATTTTCATGGATTTGAAACCTCAACAAATTGACTTACAGGTTTTATGCAGTTTCTATCAAAATATTAGAGAGATTCTTCTTAGATTAAAACAAAACAAAACAAAACAAAACAAAAAACCATTGATGTCAAGTCAGTTGTGACTCATAGTGACACTACAGGATAGAGTAGAACAACCCACGGGGTTTCCAAGGAGCTGCTGGTGAATTTGAACTGCCAGCCTTTTGTGTAGTGGTCTGTTTCTTAACCACTACTCTACTAGCACTCTTTTTTAGATATAGATAAGCTAATTTTAAAATTTATATGGAAAGGAAAAGGAACTAGAATAGCTAAAAAAAAAAATGGAAAAAGTAGAACAAAGTTGGAAGAATCATACAGCCTAATTTGAGATGTTCTATATAGTTACAGTAATCAAAACATGTGGCATTGGCAGCCAGCTAGAAACATAGATCAGTGGGACAGAATGAAGACTCCAGAAATAAATCTCAACAAGTACAGTAAAACGATTTTTTACAATGTTACAAAAATCATCTCAGTGGAGGAAAGATAGTTTCTTTGACCAAAGGAGTTGGAATGTTTGGACTTCATAGGTGAAAAGGAAAATAAAACATCCTCAACCTAAATCTTATATCTGATACAAAAATAAACTCAAGCTGGTTTTTATATTCAAATGTAAAACATGCAATTATAAAACATTTCAATAGCGACATGGAGAAAAAACATTACTTAGGGTTATACAAACAATTCTTAGATATGACATCAAAGGCACAATTCACAATAGTAAAACTAACAAAATGAACTTAATCAAAATTTAAAACTTTTGCTCTGTGAAATACTTTGCTAAGAGATTAAAAAGATAAACCACAGACTAAGAACAGTATTCACAAATCACATACCTGACAAAAGACTCATATCTAGAATACATAGAGAACTTGATGAATTCTACTGTAAGAAAATAAATATCCCAATTAGAAAATGGATGGAAGACTTAAACAGACATTTTTCCCAAAAAGATATGTGTTGATAGCAATACACACATGAAAATATATCAGTATCATTCATCATCATGGAATTTTGAATCAAAACTGAGATTACAAGTATGCATATTAGAACAGCTAAAATAAAAAATTAAATGTTAGTAATAATGTAGAGAAACTAGATCTCAGTGGAACAGAATAAAGACTCCAGAAACAAATCTCAACAAGTACATTGAAATGATTTTTTTACAATGTTATAAAAATCATCTCAATGGAAGAAAGATAGTCTCTTTGACAAAACTGGAAAGTATGCATTTTGATAATGTGAAATGGTTACTCTGAAAAGTTTTGCAGTTCTTGTAAGATAAAATTACTTGAAACACGTGCTTAACATATGACACAGCATTCACACTCGTGTATAATTTTCCTAGAGAAATTAAAACTCCTATTCATAGAAAACCCTGTGCATATACATTCATAGTGGCTTTGTTTGTAACAGCCGAAAACTGGAAACAAGCCAACTATCCTTCAGTGAGTGAATGGATAAGCAAAGCATGGTATAACCATATAGAAGAACACTACTCAAAAATAAAAAAGAACCAACTGTTGACAAACTGGATAAATCTACAGACACTTATGCTGAAGGAAAAAGGCCAATTGCAAAGGGCTATATGCTGCATCATTCCATTTTTATAACAATCTAAATAAGACAAAGTGATACAGTGGAGATGGTAAGTGGTGAGAGTGGTTGGAATTGAAAGGAAAGTATGACTATTAAAGGTTAATAAAGGAGTTTGTTCATGATGATGGACGATTCTCGACCTTGGTTGTGATGTTGGTTACTCAAAACCTCACAACACTATAAAATGTCATAGAGCTATGCACCAAAAAGAGAGAAATAATCAAAGGAAGAGAGCAAGAATATGAATAAGGCCTGTGTCTGAGTTAGTAACATTGTACTGACATCAATTTCTGGTTTTGACAGTATAGTATTGTTATGTGAGATATCATTTTGAGGGGATTTTGTGTCAAGGGTAATCAGAATTCTGCATAATTTTTGTACCTTCTTGTGAGTCTTAATTTCAAAATAAAAATGTATTAAGCACAAACATGTTCAACACAACATTACCTTGTCTCTTCCCTGTTGTAACAACTCCACTTTGCAAACCAAATTAAGTCTACACAACTTTTCATGACATTCAGACCCTTAAAATGTCTTTCAAACCTGTTTCCCATCCCATCTTCTATCTTTCCCCCTCCACTCCCCTCACATTCAAGGAATACTCTTTCCCAAATAATATGTTTTTCCTATGGCTGTATGACTTAGCACAGATTATTGTTTCTCTTCCTTATCTTGACAAGCTTCTCTCCACCCGTCATGTACACAGGGGAGAATCCACCCTCTTGCCTCTCCATGTTCCTGCTTCTGTCCAAAGAGGAGGGAAGTACCTAGACACAACCGTCTTTCTATTCATTTCTTCTCCTCCTCAAAGGCCGAATGAGACGGCAATAGCTAGTTCTGGTGGGAAGGGCCTAATATCTACAGGGCCTCCTTTTGTTTGTGGGTGGGGTTGTTTTTGTCCCAAATTAAACATCTTGTGATATCACTCAAAATAAAGATATCTCCCTCTCTTTTCTTCCTTTTCCCTACCTTTCCACACATTTGATACGACAGGCAACATTTATTCCATTTGATCAATTTTTAGGCATAAACCCAAACAGCTAGAAACCCAGAAAGAGGTGGTAGGATTTTGTCAGTACTCCAGCCTCTGAACCTTTAACAGAGACTCAATAAATGACCCCTCCTCTGTGAAGCCTTCCAAGGCCTCTCCCCACTACAGAGCTAGACACCCTGTACTCGGTAACTGCACAAGAGAGCACCAACATGACGTCTGCCACTGAACTGATAACCTGAAGCAGGAGCCCTGGGTTTCCTTCATTTTTGTATTTACAGCTAGATAGAATGTGACATAAACAAAAAGCCCACTAACGTCAACTTAATTCTGATTCAGAGCAACCCGATTCCAAGGAGCGCCTGGCAGATTGGAACCGCCAGTCTTTCAGTTAACAGCTGTAGCACTGAACTACCACACCATACAGGTACCCAGGAAGAGACTCATCTAATTATCAGATCAAACACAGGGCACTGTAAAGAGACCTGAGGTCAAGAGTCAGTTGCTGGAAAATGTCCTCAGATACATATGTGATGGTTCATGTCAACTTTGCTAGGCCATGATTCTCAGCGATTTGGACAACGTTTTGTGATCAGTCTCCCCTTTGATCCAATATGAGCAACCATTTATTTGGAAGGGACATTACCTTGAGGGGAGGAAGGTGTGGCCTGCCTCCAATACATGTGGATGTTCTGGCAAAACAAGCTCTCTGTCACTCCTGCATTCATCATCCTCTGACCTCTAGTTCTTGGGGTGTGAGTGGCCAGCAGCCCGCTACCTGACTTGCAGGTTTTTAGAGTTGTCAGTGCCCACAACCGTGTGTGTTAGGAGAAGCCACTAGCCTGTGACCTGACCTGCAGATCTGGGACTTGCCAGCCTCCACAATTACGTCAGTCACTTCCCTAAAATAAATCTTTCTAGGTATACATAAACTCTGGTATAGTAATTAAAAACGGTGGCTGCTAACCTAAAATTGGCAGTTTGAATCCATCAGGTACTCCTTGAAAATCCCAAGGGGTAGTTCTACTCTGTCCTACAGGGTCACTGTGAGTCAGAATCAACTCAATGGCAATTTGGTTTTTTGTTTACTTGTTCCATTTCATACATATCCTTCATTGGTTTTGCTCCCTTAGAGAACCAAACCAAGACACGTGTCTGCATATGTAAGAAGGAAGGAAAAAAAGGGTGAAAACACCTGAGGGCGTCCAAGGTGGTGTTTCTATCATAGCCAGTTGCTGTGAAGTTATTTCTGACTCACGACTCACATGCATCTCAGCAGAACTGTCACCCACAGGATTTGCTATGACAAATATTTGGAAGTGGCTCACCAAGTCTTTCTTCAAAGGTGCTTTAGACTCAACTCAAGCCTCCAACGTTTCAGTTAACAGCTAACCACGTTAACCATTTGTACCACCCAGGGACTCCTACATAGAGCACACAGGAGCAGAACTCAGAATGATCGGTCAGCGGGAAAAACGAGAAAAATGTTCTATAACTGCTGGCGAGCGGGGCCAGAGACAGCTGAATTGAAACAGCCACTGTGCCCGATTACTCCTCAGTAGCATGTGGAAGAAGTGGCTTTCAGCCACCTTATCTTTATGTCTAGGATCTTCTTTTTACATCATTCCGTAGTCTTGCCCTGTTTGCTGCACTTTTATGGATACTAGAGTATAAAGCAAGAGACAACAGCATCACTAGCGGCACGCAAGGTGAGATTCCAACCCGGGTGATTTTGCTTCCACCGTCTGCAAACAGATCTGTCCTCAGTAGGGAAGCCGGCATGCACTCACTTTCTAATGTGCCACTAAGATTTCTTTGGAATCAAGCTGTTTACTCTTCAAATTTCTTTTTCTTTTTTTATTCTAGAAACAGTCTAGCCCGCTAACATTGAATTTATGGCTTTGCATAATTCCCTGAGAATAGGTGGAGTGAAAAATCGTACCCATGTTGTCAACAAATTCCAAGAATAACGGTCCTGTCTATCCATCCATACAAGGAAGTTTACATGCCATAAACATATGGATGAAAACCATAATTCACAAGAAGTTTTTTTTTTTTTTTAAGGTAGAAAAAACACAGTAAATTTAAAAATCTACTAGAAAGAGGTAGGATATAATCTTCCCAGTACATAATTTTGCCCCTTATTCCTCACTTATATGAAATATATTTGAAATGATCAATGCCAAACAAGCTGCTTAGGCTTGCATGCAAGCAAAAACTAAGTGTTAGCCTCATAAGGAGAGTACAGAACTCAATCACTGTATTACTAATATAAGGAACACATTACTTATGTATGTATTTCTGTATTTTTTCATACTTCTGTGTCTGTTACATTGTATAATAATGTTCATACACATAAATGCCTTTGTAAAAAATATTCTCAAGAAGAAATTTTATTTATTTAGAGCACACAGGAGTAGAACTCTACTTATTTACTTTAGTTTTTTATTGTGATTGAGTGAAAGTACACAATCCAGTTTAAATTTGCATACCCACCTATCAGCAGCTCTTTCTGCTCTCCTTGCCTGGTAGCAGCACACTCCTCCTTTCCATTCCATAGATGTCGTATCCTCTTAACAATCTCCTGTCCTCTGCTCTCCACCCTCTCCAGTTCCCTCAAGTAAGATGTCAGTAGGATGACATTCTACAGACGCATAGAACTATAAAGTGCACACACGATATAGTCACTCTGTTTGTTGAGTCCAATCCATTCCTGTCTGAAAAGTTGACCTCAATAATGATGTATGATCAGGGGCTGCATCGGGTCTAGGAGCCATGCTCCCAGGGGAACCCCCAGGCCTTTGGACTACCACTTGGGGTCTTTTAGTGGAGTTTTCAGGATGTACCCATTTTTCCTCTAATGTTGCCATTGGGATTCAACATTGTGAGCCCCATCATGGCTGTCATTGGTGGTGGTCAGGCACCATCTGGTTCTTCCTGTCACATGTAGTCACCCATTCACAAGGATCTTTCTGTCTTCTGGATTCTCTTTCCCCCATGTCATTGTTAACTTTGGTGATCATCTGTTCCAGCTGAATTGGGATCATTTGGTGTACCTCAGATGGCAGCTTGTCAGCTTTTAAGACCACAGATGCCACTCACCAATATGGGGTGCAGAAGATTCTAAGAAGAAAATTTTTAAGGAGCAAGTTGCTACCTAATGTATTTACCTTTTAAGTAATACATGTATGTGACAAGAAATTAGAACTTCAGCAAGCTTCCTAATATAATCAGTTATTACCTTTTTAATTGAGCCTTCATACCCCCTAAAATGTCAGGCACTAAAGATCCTCTCATAGCTTCATGCTAACAACTTTTCACGCTTGAACACTTGTAAAAAATTAACACTTAGAGCAAAGATTCTATAGAAGAACCCTGCTAAAAGGGGAGGAAATGCAGAGCAGAATTTCAAATCATCATGGACATCAGACTTTCTGGAACATGGCGGCTGGGTTAACCCTTGAAACTATTGTTTGAGGTAATCTTTAAACTTTATACCAGTTATATCCTCAAAGTCTTCTTAAAACCACGCATTAAAACCAAAGAGTTTAGTAAAAAATATCCCTCTTGAGCACAATGCTCTTTTAAGAAATATCTATGTGGGATCAAACTTAGAACAGCAATGTGGAAGATGAAACGGGAATCTTAGGGAGCAGTGAGTTTATGTTAATGGTGCAGGAATAACTGAGGAAACAACGGTACGAATGGTTGCCCAACAAGAAAAGTGTAATCAATTTCACCAAATTGTACATGTAGACATTTGAATTGGTGGGTGTTTTGCTGTACATATTCTTAATCACAACAACCAGTAATTTTTTTTTAAAGTTAAACTTAAGTCAAAAATTTTTTTGAAAATGTAACTCAGGGACTGAGAAACACCTTAAAAATTAAACCATGATTTCTTTACAATGAAAACCCTGGGAGTATAGTAGTTAAAAGCTACAGCTGTTAACTGAAAGGTCAGCAGTTGGAATTTACCACGTACTCTTTGGAAACACTATGGGGAAGTTTTATTCTGTCCTATAGGATCACTATGAGTCATAATCTACTTGACAACAGTAGGTTTGAGTTCTTTCTTTCTTTCTTTTTTTTTTTGGTTTTTTTAGATTAAAAAAAAAATCATTACATTGCTCCTAATTCAGAACCATTAAAATAATGGGTAGTAATAGCAGATGACACAATCCTTCTTGAAGTACTTACTGATAAAGACCAAAGACCACAACCTTCAATAGGGATTACACCTTAGCATAAAGCAAACACAGATCCTCACAACGCGGACAATAAGCACCATCATGCGAAGTGGATAAAAGATTGGAGTCCTCAAGGACTTCCATAATCAATGGCCATGGAAGCACAGTCAAGAAATAATATCACACATTGCATTAGGCAAATCACCTGCAAAAATTCTTTTTCAAGTGTCCCAAAGCAAAGCTGTCACCCTGAGGACTAAGCGGTAACTGACACAAGGCATGGTGTTCTAAATTGCCTCATATGCCTGGGAAAGCTGGACTCTGAGTAAAACAAGACTGAAGGGGGACTGATGCATTTGAATTATAGTGCTGGCAAAGAATATCAAACACACCATGGACTTCAGAAGAATGAACAAATAGGCGTTGGAAGAAGTACAGTCAGTATGCTCCTTAGAAGCAAGAGGATGGCCAGATTTCATCTCACATACTTTGGACATGTTATCAGGAGGTACCAGTCTCTGGAGAAGGACATCGTGCTTGGTAAAGTAGAGGGTCAGTGAGAAAGAAAAAGACCTTGAATGAGATGGACCGGCACAGCGGCTGTGGCAGTGAGCTCCGACCTGGCAATGATGGTCAAGACGGCCCAGGACTGGGCAGGGTTTGCTGTTATCACAGGACAGCTGTGAGTCAAAATCAACTTAACAGCACCTAACAACATAGTCATTAAGTTTTATTTGTGCTTAATAATAATGTGCATACTTGATGATTCCTCGTGTTCTGAGCTACGAAAAGTAGGTGTAGTAATTATTTCCAACCACACTTAACAAAAGGAGAAACTAAAGAGAAAGAACACTTACTGGAGCTGTCACCTGAAGAGTCTGGTAGATTCTAGGATGAGATCAGAGACTGTGTTGCCAAGACCTGTCACACCCCAGTTCATCTGACACTTCCATCGGCCAGGGAGATAACAGTTATTTAGTAATACTAGATAAAATCATAATAATGCATTTATACACAATGCCTTTTTCCCCTATCCACATTCAAGCTACCTGCCTTGAAGCACAGCAGTAAAACAATTAAATGTTATTGAGCTGTCTAATGTCATTGCAGTGTGGATGTTGGCTCATTATAAGGCCCCGCTCAGGGTTCTTTGTAGAAGATGTGCGTTTTCACTGTAACTACCTTTGATTCTTTGTGTATCTCTAATTTCTTTCCGTAACATCTATAAAAGAGAATATTCAGAGGAGAAAGATCTCTTCCAAACAGGGGATTTGACTCTCAGCTGTGATTTGCTAGCAATTGGAGATTTTGTATACAATCTTTTACAGTAAAAGGTGAGAAATGCAGAAGCAAAGTCTTAAAAAAACATTAAAAAAAAGAGAGCAGCAGGAAGCCCTCTCTGCCCAATTACAAGGTGATCCTGGTTCATTTTTATGGTTTGTTTCTTTCTCTCCCTCTCTTTCTATTTTTTTTTTTTTTTTTTTATCACATATGTTTCCAAACACAGTCCTGATGTCCTGTGGGGCTGCTTTTGTAAAAAGCCATAGCTTCTGATTTAAGGAGCTTCAAAAATAGCTCTCTGTTTCTTCAGTCTGGAAGAGAGCAGCCAAGGAATGGCACATTTATTCTCTTTGAAAAATAGAAAGATGTCAAAAGCAAAGTTCATGGCAAAATTAGGCTGATTTGTTTTACCTTCTGTGATTCTGATTGCAGAAATAAACAAGAAAAAAAACAGTACTTTGTTTAGTAAGCAAAAACTGCTATTAAAATGAATTCTGTGCTCAAAAATTTAGCCTGGCAAGAAGAATCATCAGTTATACAAGCTTTGGGAGAAAAGGGGGAAAAAAGAAAAAAGAAAGGCAAGCTTGATATCCACAGGCAGCCGTTTTCCCCCTAGTCAGCATACAATTCAGGAATCATGTTGGGAAAAAGGACAACCTCATTAGTTTGATACAAATGATCTGTGGTTCTCAGACGGAGGTTCAATGCTGGTTGTGACGGAGCCTGAGCAGTAATCCTACAGTCAGACTGTTCCCAATAAAAGCAGCTTCAGGTGACAGCGACAAAAGGGGAAGCCCTAATTTGGAAAACTTTCAGTAAACATCCAGATGAGATTCTCCAGAAAGTGCCATCCAGGGAGAGCAACTGAGGCTCTGATGGAAACGGGGTCCGTGAGCGGGATTTCCCTTCTGTAGAGCAGTGACGTTTTATACTCTGCATTCTAGTGATGAGGGTTGTGTTACCCCAACCTCATTTATTTCTCAGGATGCATGTATTAGGCTGGGTTCCCTAGAGGAGCAAACCAATAGGGTATAGAAATATATACTGAGATTTCTATCAAGCAAACAGCTCACTCAGTTGTAGAGGCTGAAACATCCCAAGTGCTGGATCAGGGTAGAGGCCTCTCCCAGTTCACAGATGCTAGTGAACTCAAGGTTGGCAGGTCAGAGAAGCTTAGGATGGCAGACAAGACCACAAGGTTTCTCCTAATTCACATAGCTGCAGGGACTGGTCAATCCAAGATTGGTAGGTTGGGGAATAGCACTTTATTCAGGTTATGAAGATAACAAATATCAAGACTGACACATAACTGGTTAGCTCAAGGTCAGAAGACAAGAGAGTGGCTATTGCTGGATCTACCATAAGCCAAAAACCTTGTCAAGTGGAGCAGGAAAAAAGTAGGTGGCAGAAGGTGGTGAGATGAAGGCTGAGGGGAAGTGAGCCCCTCAGCTCAGCTGATTTGATCACAGGGGTGATCACGTTATACAACTGCCAATACACCAAGAATCATGGGCCAGCCAAGCTGACACACAATCTTAACCATCACAATGTAGCATCAGCTCATTTACAGGGTCCTATGCCACCTTTGTTCTTGATTGGAATATGTATGACCTAGAGAAGAGACATCTTGCTCTCAACCCACAAAGAAACTGAGGGTCCTTTGTCTACTGCTTGTGACTGATGGAACATTTCCCCATTTTTGAAGTGACGGGAGTTCAAAATTAGTTCTGGAAATCAGGTGGAAAATACTGGTCCCATTTCCAAGTAAAACATATTCTTCTATATGGAACTGGTTTAATGAATGCTGAAATTCAGACGGCTTTGTTGTACATTTGTCCCTGTTGTGGCCATTCCTGATGAAAAAGAATGGGAAGAGTCATCTATTATGCAGAGCGATCTACACAGGATGCTGAGCGTCCGTTTTGATGTGGAGGTATACGCATGCAGACCAAGAAGTCTTTCGGAATTTCTATTCTTATCATTTTTCATGAATAGTAAATCAGCCAAATTATCTGAATTTTTTTTTTTAACTCACTGTTCATCAAAATGCTATGATTTTAAAGGAGCATGGATACTCTCTGGGAACGCTGATGCCATCTTTTTTTTTTTCAAATGCACCAACCTCTTTCACACCAAAAAGCCATTGAACACGCTATTCCTTCTGCCCTTAGCTTTGTCCAATTAACTTTTGCTTTTCCAGCAGATCCCAGCCCAGTAATCATTTTGTCAGGGAAGTCTTTCCTAGTGGCTTCCTGTTGTACATCTCTTAGTAGTATATACTGCTTCTTGGTACCATTTATCACAGGTATAATTTTATTTGTCATCCTTTGACTAATGGCTCCAACACTATATGGAAACTTGAACATAATGAATGCCTCCATGTGACTGATTGCACAGATGGCCAGTTTTTAATCAGTGGATTAGAAGAATACAAATCAAGAAATCCACAGATTACTTTTTAACTGAGGGTTGGTCCTCTTCTCTTTTTATCTCTTATCGATGTACAAGTAAGCAAAAGAAACAGTCTTGTTTGCTTTCTCTTTTTGTCGCTAGTTCATTGTGTCTTTTCTCCTAATGAACATTGAAATTGTTACCAGCAAGGAAAGTAAGAAAAAAGAGTCCTTAGGCGTGGGTACAAAACAAATACCACCAGCTGGGTGAAAGGTGCTGTAACCTACAGTAACACGTAAGACTGTAAACAGTAGTGTTTGATAGCAGGGATGGAAGAAAACTCGGCACTTTTTCATTCTCTGGTTCTGCACTTTAGATAAGTGCATGAACAACCTACAGCCTTCTGTTTAGCTTACTGACGTACAGATAAATAGACAGACAAATAAGACAACAAAGTAGATAAAGTGAAGGATAGGTTGTCCCACATTGTTACGTACTTTATGCAATTTTGCCCATGAACAAGGAGCTCTGGTGATACGATGATTAAGCACTCAGCTGCTAGTGGAAAAGTCAGCAGTGGTTCAAACCCATCAGCTACTCTGATGGAGATAGATGTGGCAGTGTGCTTCCATAAAGATTAAAGTCATGGAAACCCTACGGGGAAGTTCTACTCTGTCCTATAGGATTGTTATGAGTTGGAGTCAACTCAACAGCAACAGGTTTTTTGTTGTTCTTTTTTCTCATCCAAGAGTATAACTGATTTTTCAAATGTTGTGGCTATGGCCCCTTATAGCTCCTACCTCTTCTCATTTAGCCTCATCAATCCATTTCCTCCTACCATAGAATCTCTCTTCAGATACACTGCTATCTGACATTCCCACCATCTACTCACCTGGGGCCAACAAATTGCTTTCCTGAGTATGATTTTTGGTTCGACCACCACAAAGCTGGAAGCTGATGGAGGAACATTAGCCTGCCAATGAAATGGGAAGTATCCCATAGACCACTCTGGTGGTCTACGTGAAACTTGGTGAGGAGCTAAGATGATAGCAGACCTGGTCTAAGATTGGAGCTGCAAACCGCAAAGTACTGCAGAGTCTGACCAGAGCTCCAGTTTGCAAAAGGTTTTCCATGAGAAGCAAGTTCATTCCATTTGTGGCTTTTGCTAGTTTTGCACTATGAAGAAATGTATTTTTAAAAAACCTTTTCTGCAAAGCTAGCAAAAGCCACAAATTCGATACCCTTGGTTTACTTGCAAAACATGATGCCCAACTCCAGTTAGGCTTGTACTGCATTAGCTAATGTAATAGAACTTCTTCCAAGAAGTTCCCAGGTCAACCAGTTTAACCTCTACATTTCAAACACACTTTGATCTGAGACCTCAACAAAACATTCACAAAGTGCTGAATGATGATGTAATTGTTGAATTTCAACCTTAAAATATTTAAATGTTGCAAGGCCCATAACCCCACACTCCTGATAAGCCCTCACGAAAATCATGGGTCTGAAATGACAGGTGATTCCAGCAGAGCTGTAGAGGCAAGTTCAGAGCACAGGAACAAGAAATAATCCAGGTTAGAATCATTCATTCAGCTGTGACGTGGATAAAAGGGACTTACAGGAGGAACTCAAGAAAAGGAGTCATGCATCTGGAAACAGTTAGAGGAATTTAAACTGGACTGAGGGGACAGGTTGTAAATTTCATTTATAAGAAAATCTACAATAGGCCTAGTAGTCTGTACCTTGGCCCATGTTAGATTCTAAAATCTTCATGAGTGTTGGTCCTTACTGCAGACCTCCTACAGCCATTTCTGCACTCTGACAGTGGGGTTCCATTAGATTTCCTGAGACTCTTCTTGCCTTCTTTTCTGTGGAGACTGGTGCTGGCATGAGGTTATTAAGCTATGACATTGCTACACTCTGCAGCACTTGGGACTGACTACATTTGCAGGATAGGTAGAACTTATTTTCTTGTATATAATCTATGAAATCTAAATTGAATTATTTGATATTAAAGGTTTAAGATATCACTTTCACTAGTATAAGATAACTGAGGGAAGTATAAGAAACATCTGAGAATCCCCCGATCTTTCCCTATTGACTCTGTTACTTGTGACCCTATAAATTAAAAAAAAGAAAGAAAGAAAGAGTAACAGTGGAAGAACTTGAAAAATATCTATCCTTTATCACCCAACATATCATTAAGTTTTGGATTCACAGAAGCAAAACGGCCTTAGATGATGAAGATACAGATTATGGACTGAGAGCTACATAATTAAACATGTAAGATATTAAGGTAAAGTACCAGAATACATAAAGAGGATAATTTCTTTAGTCAGCAAATGGGCAATAACAGGAAAAGAATTTTTGTCTTGGGATAGTGAGCAGTTGTATAAACATATGATGCAAAGGCTTTTTCAAATAGACATAACATTGCCATATGTTCCATCCAAAAACTGCGGAGGGACTTGGGAAAATCAGAATGATTTAAGATCATCTATATACATCTCTGCCACCACTTGGTTAGCGGAGCCCAAGCAGCTAAAAGTAAGGAGTGCAGTTAAACAAGGACATGTTGAGAGATCGCAGTGTTGCCCCAGAGATTGTTCTGGTGAGATTAAGCAAGCCATCAAATCTCACCGACAAACTGCTGCTTCCCTTAAGATATGGTAGAGCATGTGCACTACCTCCAGTCGCTCGGCTCTGCAAGGCTCATGGAATGCTCTCCTCTACATTCCGGAAAGACACTGCTTAGCATGGCAATAGAGGTTTAGACTACAGGAAGCATATGGATTGGTCCCTGTTCTGTACCTAGCTGTGAAACAAAGATGGTGCTGTCAGAGTGTCGGAAGATCAGTAAAGAGATTCTTGTACAAAAAGGGAAGGCAGTCTACAGAAGCAGGCACCGTGGAAGCAGCAGCATCTCCACATCAGACTGTCTGCCTAATATCCCAGCAACTGATCAAAGGGTGAAAAACTCCACCCACACAAATGTTTTGTTTAAATCACCTAACCGGTGTGTTTGCTGTGGACAACTGCCCCCCAAAACCCACTGCCATTGAGTCGCCTCTGACTCATAGAGACCCTATAGGTCAGAGTAGAATTGTCCATAGAATTTCCAAGGAGAGACTGGCAGATTTGAACTGCTGACCTTTTGGGTAGCAGCTGTAGCACTTAACCACTGTATCACCAGCATTTCCTCCCTGACTGCTATGATGAACTATTTTAGCCTCATGAGGCCTTACTACCGTGTAAAAACTTGACACCTGGGGATGGGCTGTTGAATATTGGTGGCAGGCACCAGCTGTCTCTATTTCATAGGCTGAGCAGGAAAAAAATGAGGTTTATGCAGGAGGCAAAAAACCACATCGCCAGCAGTGTGGCTTCTGGTGGCTAGTTTTCTCCACAGAGATGACTGTATTCATTTTCACATGACTCAGCTCACCTCTAAGGTGACCAGGAGTAACCTTCTTAAAGTTGTTTCTCCCTTACTCAGAGTATCAGATCCATCAATATCCAGATACATTTTATAGCCTGATCATTTATCAATGAGGACAAGATGGAGACTTCTCCTGGCCAGAATTAATCAGGTTGCCCTTAAAATTTCTACACATCTGGTCATTATTTAAACATTCACTTCAATTTGCTTCTCTTGTTATTTACAAGACTCTTTTGTCAAGAGCAAAAACAAAGCGAGTATCATTTCAGACCACTCAACCATAAAACCAAACCACTAAACCCACTGCCGTCAAGTCAGGTCCAACTCATAGTGACCCTAAAGATCTGAGTAGAACTGCCCCATAGAGACTCCAAGGAGTACCTGGCAGATTTGAACTGCCAACCCTTTGGTTAGCTGACGTAGCACTTAACCAACTATGTCATCAGGGTTTCCAACCATAAGAACATATATAATACTATAACGAGTCAAACCAAACTACACAAAACTGTACCCCAGAAATGTTCATTTATTCATTAATTCATGCGTTTTCTTTTTCCTTTTTTCTTTTTATTTAACATAACTGAGTGAAAATATACATTCACATACAAATTTACATGCCCCCCTATATGCAGCTTCTACTGCTCTTCCTGTCCGGTGACTGCACACTATTCCTCTCTGCTCCATACATGTCTCATCCTCCCAACAGCCTCCTTTCCCCTTCTCTCCGTCCACTCCTTTTCCTCCAGCCAGAGGTCAGCAAGATGATATCCTATAGATGTATAGAAGCATAAAGTGCTTCCAATATATGGTCACTCTGCATTGCCAAGTCCAATCCATTCCTGTCCAAAGAGTGGACCTTTGTTATAATTCATGGGAAAGGGCAGCATCAGGGCCGCGGGCCATGCTCTCAGAGGAACCCCAAAACTGCTGGACCATCAGTTGAGATCTTTTAGTGGAGATCTCACGATGCACCTCTTTATTCTTGTGTTGCCAATGAGACTCCTCTCTGTGAGCTCCATCGTGGCTATCACTGGTGGTGGCCGGGCACCATCCGGTTCTTCCAGTCCCAAGTCAATGAAGGCACCCACTCTTGCGGGTCTCTCTGTCTTCTCGGTTGTCTTTACCGCATGTCATTTTGGTCCTTGGTGAGCATCCGTTCCTGCTGAGTTGGGACCATTTGCTGTGTCCTCGGTTGGCAGCTTGGCAGCTTTTAAGACCCCAGATGCCACTCACCAATGTGGGGTGCAGAGAGCTCTCTTAGCAAAATGCTAGTTGTGCCAATTGACCTGGAATTCACCTAAGAGCATGGTCCCCCACCCCCCGCCCCAGCTACTCTATCCTTGCAGTATTGACTTAAGATGGAAGGAGTACTCAAGTTATGCTGAAGTCCACTTAATGTTGTTCTTGTTTCTACTGTGTGCTATTACCGATTTCTCCCAACTAGATTTCTAGTAACTATCTAAACTAAGCCCTCCCCCTTTAATCCTCCCTCCCTCCCCTCCCTTGCAGCTGTCAAAGAGTCTTTTCTTCTATACACAAGTCTGGTTTTGAGATCTTATCGTAGAGGTCTCGTACAGTATTTGTCCCTTTGTCGCTGACTACTGTCACTCAACATAATGTCTTCCAGTTGAAACCAGGTTAGGAGATGTTTCCTGGAATCATCGTTATTCTTTATCATTGTGTAGTGCTCCATTGAGTATATGTACCATAGTTTACCTGTCCATTCTTCTATTGTTGGGCATCTGGGTTGATTCCATCTTTTTCCTGTCGTGAACTGTGCTGCGGTAAACATTCTGGTGCATGTGTCTGTTGGTGTGAAAGGCCTTGATTCTGTAGGATATATTCCAAGTAGTGGAATTACTGGGTCAAATGGTATATCGATATCCATTTTTTTAAGGAAGCACCAGATTGTTTTCCAAAGAGGCTGGACCATTTTGCAACGCCATCAACAGTGTAGGAGGGTTCCACTTTCTCCACAGCCTCTCCAGCATTTGTTGTTTTGTGTTTTCTGGATCATGGTCAATCTTGTTGGGGTGAGATGGTATCTCATTGTTGTCTTGATTTGAATTTCTTTAATAACTAAAGATCGTGAACATGTCCGCAAGTGTTTTTTGGCTGCCTGGATCTCCTCTTTAGTGAAGTGTCTGTCCATCTCCTTTGCCCATCACTTAATTGGATGGTTTATCTTCTTCTTATTGGTATTTTGTAGTATCTTATAGATTATGTAGATCAGGCATCAGTCTGACATAGAGTTGCCAAATATTTTTTCCCATTGTGTGGGTATTCTTTTAATTCTATTAATAAAGTCTTTGGATGAGCAAAAGTGTTTGATTCTTAGTAGTTCCCATTTATCTATTTTCTCTTCTGTTGATTGAGGTTTCTTTGACAGATTTTGGAATCTGTCCTCACTGTGTATTGAAACTTCCATTGTTGTTCCTACCTTTTCTTGGATGAGCTTTATCGTTTTAGGTTTGATATTTAGGTCTTTTATCCAGTTGGAGTTGGTTTTTGCATAAGGTGTAAGATATGGATCTTGATTCAGTTTATTGCAGATGGATAACCAATTTTGCCAGCACCATTTGTTGAAGAGACTGTTTTTACCCCAGTTTAATGTCTTAGGGCCTTTGTCGAATATCAACTGTTCATAGGCAGATGGTGTCATCTCTGGGGTCTCAATTCTGTTCCACTGATCAATCTGGCTGTTCTTGTACCAGTACCAGGCTGTTTTGACCACTGTGGCAGTGTAGTATGTTCTTAGGTCGGGTAATGAGAGGCCTCCCAGTGTGTTCTTCTTCTTTAGTAGTACCTTACTTATCCGGGGCTTCTTCCCTTTCCAAACAAAATTGGTGATTTGTTTCTCCATCTCATTAAAAAATGATGCTGGAACTTGTATTGGGATTGCATTATATAAATAAATTGCTTTAGGTAAAATAGACATTTTCACAATGTTAAGTCTTCCTATCCATGAGCAGGGTAGGTTTTTCCATTTATCTAAGTCTCTCTTAGTTTCTTGTAGTAAGGGCTTGTAGTTCTCTCTGTAAAGATCTGTTGTTTCTCTGGTTACATTAATTCCTAGGTGCTTTATCTTCTTAGGGGCTATCGTAAATGGTATTGATTTGATAATTTCCTCATTAACAGTCTAGTTGTTGCTATAAAGGAATTCTACTGATTTACTTATGTTTATCTTATATCCTGAGACTTTGCTGAAGTCTTCTATCAGTTTGAGTAGCTTACTTATACATTCCTTGGGGTTCTCTGCTTATACAATCATATCGTCTGCGAACAGGGAGATTTTAACTTCCTCTTTCCCGATGCAGATGCCCTTTATTTCTTCGTCTTCTCTAATTGCTCTGGCTAGAACTTCTAGCACAATGTTGAATAGGAGAGGTGAGAGTGGGCATCCTTGTCTAGTTCCTGATCTCAAGGGAAAGTCTTTCAATCTCTCTCCATTCAGGATGATGTGGGCAATTGGCTTTGTATAAATGGCCCTTATTGTGTTGAGGAATTTGCCGTCTATGCCCATTTTACTAAGAGTTTTTAGCATGAATGGGTGTTGGACTTTATCAAATGCCTTTTCTGCATCAATGGACAAAATCAGGTGATCCTTGTCTTTTGTGTTATTTATGTGGTTAGTGGCTTGGCACATTAATTGTTTTCCTGATGTTGAACCAGCCTTGCATCCCTGGTATGAATCCCACTTGGTCATGATGGATTATTTTCTTGATATGTTGTTGTATTCTGTTGGCAAGAATTTTGTTGAAGATTTTTGCATCTAGGTACATGAGTGATATCGGTCTGTAGTTCTCTGTCTTTGTTGGATCTTTCCCTGGCTTAGTATCAGGGTTATGCTGGCTTCATAGAATGAGTTTGGGAGTACTCCGTCCCTTTCTATACTGTGAAATAGTCTCGGTAGTATTGGGGATAACTCTTCTATAAATGCTTGGTAGAATTCTGCCGTGAAGCCATCTGGGCCCGGACTTTTTTTTGGTTGGCAGTGTTCTGATGACCTTTTCAATCTCTTCCTTTGTGATGAGTTTATTAAGTTGTTCTGCTTCACGTTGTGATAATTTGGGTAGGTGGTATGAGTCAAGGAATTGGTCCATTTCCCCTAGGTTTTCAAATTTGTTAGAGTACAGTCCTTCATAGTATTCTGTTATGATATTTTTGATTTCTCTTGCATCTGTGGTGACAACTTCCCTCTCATTTCTAATTTGGGTTATTTGTTTCCTTTCCTGCTTTTCTTTAGTAAGTTTAGCCAGTGGTTTATCAATTTTGTTGATCTTTTCAAAAAACCAGCTTTGGGTCTTTTCAATTTTTTCAATTGTTTTTGTATTCTCTAATTCATTTAGCTCTGCTCAAATCTTTATGATCTCATTTCTTCCGGTGCCCGAGGGGTTCCTCTGTTGTTCTCTTTCTACTTGTTAAAGGTGTAGAGTTAGTTCCTTGATTTGGTTTCTTTCTTCCTTCCCGATGTTTGCATTTATGGAGATAAACCGACCTCTGAGCACTGCTTTGGCTGTATCCCATATGTTCTGGTCGGAAGTGTTTTCGTTCTCATTGGAATCCATGAATTTCTTTAATTCATCCTTGATTTCCTCTATAACCCATGTTTTTTTGAGCAAGATGTTGTTCAGTTTCCAGGAGTTCCATTTTCTATCTATGTTTTTTCTGCTATTGATTTCAACTTTGATGGCTTTATGATCTGAGAAGATGCTTTGCAGTAATTCAATGGTATGGATTTTGTTGAGAATTGCATTATGGCCTATCACGTGGTCAATTCTGGAGAATGTTCCATGTGCATTGGAGAAGAAGGTGTAGTTGTCTGCTGATGGGTGGAAAGTTCTGTATATATCAATGAGGTTTAGTTGGTTAATTGTGTCAATGAGGTCTTCTGTATCTTTACTGAGCTTTTTTCTAGATCATCTGTCTAGTAATGAGTGGAGTGTTAAAGTCTCCCACTATTATTGTGGAGTCATCTAACTCTCTTTTGAGTGTAGTCAGTGTTTCTTCGACATATTTAGGTGCTCTGACATCAGGTGTATAAATATTTAATATAGTTAAGTCTTGCTTGTGTACTGAACCTTCCAGCAATAAATAGTGACCATCTTTGTCCACGATGGTGGATTTGACATTAAAATCGATTTTGTCTGAGATTAGAATTGCCACCCCTGGTCTCCTTTATTCAGTATTAGCTTGATATATATTCTTCCATCCTTTAATTTTCAGTTTGTTCCTGTCTTTAGGTCTCAAGTGAGTTTCTTGTAGACAACATATGGATGGGTCATGTCTTTTGATCCAAGATGACACTCGGTGTCTCTTTACTGGAGCGTTCAGTCCATTCACATTCAATGTAATTATTGATAGGTATGTGTTCACTTCTGCCATTGTGATATGTTTATTTTTATGTTGATATTTTCTCTGTTGTTCTTATTAGTCTGTTCTGGGACACTCTTTTTTGTGAGTTGATTTTTCACCTTTTTCAGAGCTGGTTTTATAGTTGTTGAGACTCATGTGTTAGATTTCTTGAAATGGTATGATACATCTTTGTTGTGCTTTACAGCTGCCCCTATGAGCCCCCTTAATAAACTATTTATAAACCCAATTTTAATTACTACCAGTCTTGTCATCTTCCTATCCATCTGGAAGGACTATAATGACTGTAGTACATCCCTCTTTTTATTATGATGACACCATAGTTTTCATGATGATCACTCGATTGCTTCTTTCCATATCAAAGCTGTGATTTACTTTGGAGCCTTCCCTAAATGAGTAGAGTATTGAGTAGTGTGTCATTCTAAAACATAAAGTTAGTGGTTTCGTTCTTCTAAGCCAAAGCCAAAAACTTCTTTCAGTATTTCTTGTAGTTTGGGTTTGGTTTTTACAAAGTCTCTGAGTTTCTGATTATCTGGGATTGTCTCAATTTCATTTTCGTATTTGAAAGATAGTTTTGCAGGATATATCATTCTTGGTTGGAAGTTCTTCTCCTTCAAGACTTTGAATGTGTCGTGCCACTGTCTCCGTGCCAGCATGGTTTCTGCTGAGAAATCTGACAAGAGCCTACAGGGTTTCCCTCTGAATGTTAGCTTTGCCTTGAGTCTTGATGCCTTTAAGAGTTGCTGCTTATGTTTCATTTTGTTAAGCTTGATTATAATATGTCTTGGAGTTTTTCTTTTGAGATTTATATTGGGTGGCGTATGATACTCATCTGAGATGTCTATATTCTCTTCCTTCATGATTTCTGGGAAGTTTTCTGTCAGTAGCTCAGCAACAATACTCTCTGTGTTTTCAGATGTCTCACCCTGTTCAGGGACTCCAATTAATCAAAGGTTGTTCTTCTTAATAGAGTCCCACATGCTTCTTAATGTTTCTTCATTTTTCTTGTTTTTTTTTTCTGATTTCTGCTCATAGACGCTGGCATCAGTAGCTCTGTCTTCCAATTCAGTAATTTTTTTTCCACTTCTGTTTTCTTGGCTTTGCATCAAAGTTTCTATGTCTTTGATTTTCTTCTTGATCTGTTGCATTTCAGAGTACTGGTGTTCCATCAGATTGAACAACTTGCTTAATTTTTCATTTTGTTCTGCTGCATTTTGTATAAGGTCTAGAAGGGCTCTGTGTATAATCAATTTGTATTTACTTCCTGATGCTTTCATAAAAGTTTCTTCATCTGGAAAACTCCTTGGTTGCTTTGTTTGGGAGCCTTCTGAAGCCATGAGTGATTGCTTGTATGCCACAATTGTCTGTTGCTTTTGGGGTCCCATGTGAGTATATAGAGGCTGGAAGAGGTACTGTGAGGATGGATTGCAAATGTTTCTCTAGGCTGTCTTCAAATGTAAAGCAAAAGGTATCTGACCAGTTCACAAGTCAGTTAGGTTTTCAGGTGTAGAGGCCCCTCTTCTCATCTGATAAAGTAAGCGCCACTATATCCAACCCCAGATGATAACAAACTAGTTCAGAGTACAGCAATGCTTCTGCCCTGTTGGCCTCCGCTGACAGGGCCTAGCCTTATCCAACACTGCGTGGAGTACTGGTTTTGTGATAGAAAAGTTCTCTCCTGTGGGCAGGCTCTGGCTCCCAAGCTAAGAATTAGGTCCAGCTGCGGCCACCGTACCCAAGATGGCGTCCTCCACACAGGCAGCAGACAGAGGGGCTAAAGGTGCCGAGAGGTAGTGATTCCTCTGCTTCTGTTGCAGGGCCCCCAACGTAGGCAGCACTGTCCAAAATCACTGCTTTTCTGTTGGAAAAGCGCTGTCCTGTTTGCAGGCGCTGGCTCCCAGGCTAAGAATGCGGTCCCGCTAAAATCTCGGTACCAACATGGCATCCTGCACACTGACCGTGAAGCTCTGCACAAACCCCGCTGAGGCAGCTACAAAACAAAAGGCTCAACGTGGCCAGATTAACAGAGTCCCGAGCCTGGCTCTCAGAATATGGGAATTTCACCTGCCTGTTCCCCAGCAGCACGTCTGAGTCCAGCCACCAGGCAAGACCCAGCTCCGCCCGCCAGCCGAGACAGAGGAAAAAAAAGTCAAACTGGTGCGTTTACCTTCCCTCTGTGAGAGCCGGGGCTAGCCAGGAGTGGGAGTCAGCGAAAGAGAGGAGGTTTTTCGCTGAGTGGTATGAAGTCCCAATTAACAGCTCTGTGCCATGTCCTGAGGCTGATTAGGTGCTCAGAAGGCTCTGTTTGATTGTCAATTCAGGTCTTGGTTTCCAGAGGGATAGAAGGAGACGTGGGCTGAGTCCGCCATCTTGACTCCACCCAGGATTCATGCATTTTCTTGCTTTCCATTCTGCATGGGAATTAATAGATTCTTTCAATTTGAAGTCTTTGTGTAGCATGAAAATTCTTATAGTTCTTCTATATTGTTTCCCTTGCATTCTGTCAATAATTCTACTTTTCCTGTAATTCCTACTCACTGAATGGTGAAACTTCTAGACTTTCCCTCTGCATCCTTGAAATTTCAAACTGCCCCTCTCTTAAATGTAATTGGGCTACATTCAGGGGAAATACTTGCTTAAACTCACTGATTTCTTCTTGAGGTGTGTCTGATATGCTACTCAACTTGCTTAATGAGTTTTTTTATTTAAACAATCACATTTTGCATTTCTACTAAATTATATAATTGCCAGGTCTTTTTCCTTAGGTATCTCTTACAGCTTAATGATCTCTTTTTCATGCTCCATATTTACAAAAATCTCCTTTATCTTTCTAATGATAGTACATTCATGATATCATTTTCAGATTGTTTGTATCATCACTCATTCCTTGAGTGTAAAATTTTTGTACTTGCCATACTGTTGGTCTCTCATTGTGCTGTCTTTCCTCGTATATTGGATAATTCTTGGTTATACCCTGTCTTAGTTTGGGTTCTCCCAAAACACAGCATGAGACAAGTGGAAGTATAGATAGTTTATCTGACAGGAGCCCCAAGAAGAAAAGGGGATCAGTAGGAGTGAGACGGAGAAGCAGGAAAACCCCATATAAAATGCCTTTCAGAGCTGTTTGTGAAAGGACTTCCAGCATTCATTAGTGGAAGGTTGCCAGTTTTGTACACTGACACCCACACTTTTGAACTATGTTTGCATGTGAGCCAAGTACGTTTTTCTCGGCTTTGGAGAAGGCTGTCGGCATAAAGCAGAAAGACATGCACTTAAAGATAGGATGGGGTCAGTGAGAGTCCAAGCACTCATGAAAGGGTACAGGCAGCAGTATCTAAAATTAGAGGGGCCAAAAGGACCTGCTGCATGCACTCATCCGACGAAGAATTCTCCTGTGTATGTCTTGGGTTGTGATAATCACTGATAGAATGACCTTTCTGCGGGAGTGTCCTTTGGGCAGTGATATTGACCTCTGCCTTGTAGTGGTGGCATGCAATCTGGCCTGGCAGTGAGAGATGCCCAGCTATCACCACATTTAAGGAGTGCTTCTTCTCTACCAGCCAGCCCACAAAGATTTCCCATTTTTGTTTGTACGAATGGCTATTAATACTTTTTTTTTTAATGCTTCCTATAATATCTTGCAGGAGAGTAAGATGCCCACCTGTGCTCAGTGATCTGCCTAATGTAAAAATTAGTCTCTTCTGTTCTCTGTCTTAAATTATCACTTCCAAACTCACAGAAGCTTCTCCATTTTCCTGCACTCTTAGATTTAGACAATTCTCCCACACTTACAATATCTGTCTCTACATGACTTTAAAAACACTGATCACCTCCCTGCTATCATCTCACTCAATTCAAAATGCTACTTACTTGAGATGATCTCCTGAAAAGCCTCCGGCAAAGATGTGACCAGGTCAGTCTATTTGGAACATCCCAAATCCTGGACTATAGGAAAATTCATCTATTTGGTGTTTGATGTCATCATTCTTTACCCATTACTAAGATTGCTTCCAGTTATTATCATTTCTATTATGAATTCAGAGTGCTGATGGTGCAGTGATTGAGCACTCAGCTGCTAACTAGAAGATTAACAGTTTGAATCCATCAGCCACTCATAAGAAATCCTGTAGGACCATTCTACTCTGTTCTACAGGGTTTGCTCTGGGTTTTATTATAGATTCTTCAAATTGTACTTTAATATTGTTTAAGTATAATGCAACAGTATGCAAATCCCTGCTTCATTTTAAATAGGAGTTATGATTGCCACAGGAAGTCCCTGAGTGGTGAAAAGGTTAAGCCCCCAGCTATAAACTGAGAGGTTGGCGAGCTAACTCCACCAGAGGTGTCTCAGAAGACAGGCCTGGCAGTCACCTTCCGAAAGGTCACAGCCTCGAAGCCCCTGTGGAATAGTTCTACTCTGCACACGTTGGGTCATCATGAGTCAGAATTGACTTCACAGCAACGAGCATTGCTACAAAATTTAAAACTATGATGTTTTTTCCTCAGATTTTTACTAGAAGAACATTTCTTCTAATAATTCCTTTGAGTGTGGAGAACGGAACATAAGAAAATAGAACAGGCTGAGATGATAAAGTTTTTAGGTCAAATCTAAATATAGCAAAATCTCTTTAAAAGGGGATAATATCCTACAATTTACAAGCAAAGATGAAACTAAGTTGTCGAGTAACTTTTATTTATTTATTTTTAAAATCATATATACATATAGTTAAGAAAATTAATCAAATAATTCAGAGAGATAAAGTATAAAGAAAGTCTTCCGTCAACTTGAACCCTCAGTTCTCAACCGTCCTTCCCAGAGGCAAACACTATTATCTGTTTCTTAATTATCACTCCAGAGATATTCTATGGAATGGCAAACATGTATATTAATGCATCTTTCTTGCTTTATATGGTCGGGCACACTTTGCACACCATTTTGCATTTTGTCTTTTCCACGTAACAGTCTTAGGGATCATTGCACATCACAGAAAGGAGATATCTATTTGCAGAGGCTGCATAACATTCTGTTATACAAATGTGCAAGTAAGTTTTTAGCCATAGCCTATTGACGGACGTTTTATTTGTGCCAACCTTTGCTACCATAAGTAATGCTATAGTGAATAGCTTTTTGTACAACTTCACACAGATGTGCAAGTACAATTGAAAGATAAATTTCTACCAAAGAAACTGTGAAATCAAATATTATGTGTATTTGAAAACTTGCAATACATTGAGAAATTGTCTTCCAGAGAGACTGCATCAATTTGGAATCTACCAACAATGGATTTGAATACTTTTCCTCACATCCCATCAAAATTATACTGTATTATTACTGTTTTAATCTGCACTTCTCTATATTTAAAAAATTAATGTTTCTTCAAAAAACTATCTGCTCCTATCCTTTGCCCATTTTAATTGTTTTTCCTTTTCTTAGTTCAGAAATTACTACAGGAGATTATCTATTCATTCATTTATTTCTTGAACAAGTGTCAGATAAAGAATGCAGGTTCCTAAGTCGGCTGGGGTCTCCTAAGTCTGTCTGGATAAACAGATAATAGGAAATAGTAAAAGTATTGCTACCTACTGCTGTCGAGTCAGGTCCTACCCATAGTGACCCTATAGGAGTCATATTTCTAACACACATTTGCAACATGGTCTTAGAGTAGTCACTGAAATTTCCTAGATTTTCGTTTCCTGGCAGCATCCCTTAGTGGTACAAAGGATAAGCATTCAGCTACTAGCCAAAAGGTTAGAAGTTCACACCCACACAGAGGCACCTTGGAAGACAGGCCTGGCAATTTGTTTCCAAAAGATCACAGTCTCGAAAATCCTGTGGAGCAGTGTTGCTATGAGAAACCCATCCAGTGTCGTCAAGTCGGTTCTGACTCATAGTGACTCTATGGGACAGAGTAGACCTGCTCCACAGAGTTTCCAACGAGCACCTGGCAGATCTGAACTGCTAAATTTTTGGTTAGCAGATGCAGCACTTAACCACTAAGCCACCAGGGTTTCCACGAATTAGAATCAATTCATTGGCAATAACAACAATTTCTTGATGTGTAACAGGATAAAGTTAGGCTAAGTAGTCTTTGTGATTCTTTACAATGAATCTTTAAGATTCATTACAAGAAAAATGCTATGATAAACTGAATTTATAATTACCAGACTTTACTTTCATACAATCAAAATGCAGATGTGTTTTAAAATCAGAAGAAGGGTTATCACACTTTCTACAACATTCTGTACATTCCAACCATCCCTCACTGTCAGTGTAAGTTATATTTCTAAAAACAGCTCTGTCAATTAGTTTTTGGTGAATCTGGTAGTATATGAAAATCTGACATACTTACAGGAAAATTAGCAAAAGGTAAGAACAGCAATTTGTAACAGAAAAAGCAAATGCAACAACCTGTAAACATAGAAAGATGTTCAGCCTCACTTGTGAGTGAGAAACAGTAAATTAAAACAATCAGATGCTCTTTTTGCCTATTAAATTAACTAAAGTTAGACTGTAGTCAGGGCTGGAGAACTTCAAGGAAAACAGATGTTCTAATGTACTACTGATGGAAATGTGAATCAATACAGTCACTCTGGAAAGAAGTGTGGAAATAAGTATTAAGATTTAGAGGTTGTATACCCTGTGAACTCAAAGTTTTACTAATAACATAAGTAGAAAAATGAGATAGCATCAAAAGTTGTAAAAATGAGAATGTATATTGCATCCATTTTTCTACACTAGAAAACAGTGAACAATACACTGATATAAATAAGAGATGTTACATTAATAGTGAAATTCTATACATGCAGTTTTTACACTAGAGCTTAATATTTATTGATGTGAAAACTGTTTCCAAAATACTGATTAGCAAAAGAAAAAATCATATCACAGAATGAAGCAGTATGAGCTTTGTGTAAAATTATGTGCACCACTGCATGTGTGCAAGCAGAAATTCCTGGTAAATACTACCCAAAATGCTTTACTGGTTAGCTCTGGCTTGTAAAATTTCTAGTGATTTCTATATTCTCCTTTATACTTTACTACATTGTTTGGATTTTTCAATGTATATGTATTAATCTGAATATCAAAAAGAATAAACTTTCTATATTTTTTAAAAATACATTACAAAAATTTACTTAATCTCGTGACAAAGTTTATTTTGCATATCTCATGCCCCTATAAATCACATCTAATTGCACGTATTACTCAATAGTTTTCAAATAATAACATTTCTTTAATACTGCTGTTTAATTTCTTTAATACTGTTGTTAGGTGGAGGAGGCTTCAGCTCACAGCAAACCTCTGTGCAACAGAACAAAACACTGCTCGGCCCTGCACCAGCCTCACGAACATTCTTGTGCTTGAGCCCACTGCTGCAGCCACTGTGTCAGTCCGTTCCCCTGAGGGTCTTCCCTTTTTCACTGACCCTCTGCCTTCCCGAGTGTGATTTCCTTCTCCAGGGATTGATGCTTCCCAATAACATGTCCAAAGTACATAAAAGGAAGTCTTGCCATCCTTCCACGTACGGAGTATTCTGGCTGCACTTCTTCCAAAACAAACTTGTTTTTCTGGCAGTGGTGTATTCAGTACTCTTCATCAACACCATAATTCAAAGTTATCAGTTCGTCTTTGCTCTTCCTTGTTGACTGCCCAGCTTTTGCATGCATATGAGGCATGCATGGGAAGCAAGCAGAGAGTTGTAAATACCATGGCTTAGGTTAGGCTTACCTTAGACGTCAAGGTGATGCCTTTGCCTTCTTTGGTAGCAGATTAACCCAATGTAATATGTAGTGTGGTTTCTCGACTGCTGCTTCCATAGGCATTGATTACAGAACCAAATAAAAGAAATCCTTGACAACTTCAAGCTTTTTCCGTTTACTACAACTGTCCTCAATCATCCAGTTGTGAGGATTTTCATTTGCTTCATGTTGAGGTTTTTGTTTGTTGTTCGTTTAGGTTGAGAGGAAACTTTGGTGTTGTAGTGGTTAAGTGCTGCAACTGCTAACCAAAAAGTTGGCAGTCTGAATCCACCAGGCACTCCCTGGAAACTCTATGGAGCAGTTCTGCTCTGTCCTGTATGGTCGCTATGAGTTGGAGTAGCTTCAGTGGCAGCAGGTCTGGGTTATGTTGAGGAGAAATCCTGGTGCTATCTATGTCTGTTAATCAAAAGCTCAGCAGTTGAAATCTACCAGTTGCCCCTTGGAAACCTGTGGGGCAGTTCTGCTCTGTTCTATAGGATCGCTGAGTCAGAATTGACTCAACAGTAATGGTTCTATTACTCATTTGGGTTTTAGGTTGATGTGTCATCTGTGTTGAAGGCTATAGTAGCTGATCTTCATCAGTAAGTGCTTCAAGTTTTTTGTCAGCTGGAAAAGTTGTGCCATCTGCATATCAGAGGTTGTTAATGAGCTTTCCTCCAATTCTGATGTCTTACTCTTCTTCATACAGTCCAGCTTCTCAGATTATTTGCCTGGCATACATATTGAATACATACAGTGACAGGCTACAACCCTGCTGCATGCCTTTTCTCATTTCAAACCATGTGGTATCCTCTTGTTCCTCTTGTTCTGTTTCAATAGCTGCCTCTTGGACTACATACAGATTCTGCAGGAGCACAATCAAGTGTTCTGGAATTCCCATTCTTCTCAGTTGTCCATCATTTGTTATGAGCCACATAGTCAAATGCCTTTGTATAGCTAATAAAACACAGCTAAGCATCCATCTTTCTGGTATTCTCATCTTTCCATCCAGATCCACCTGACATCAGCAATGGCATCCCTTGTTCCAGGTCTTCTTGTGAAATTCTTTGAATTTCTGGCAGTTTCCTGTCTATGTGGTGTTGCAAAATTTGTCAGTTTT
Source organism: Heterohyrax brucei (assembly GCA_028571685.1). Classification (NCBI taxonomy): domain Eukaryota; kingdom Metazoa; phylum Chordata; class Mammalia; order Hyracoidea; family Procaviidae; genus Heterohyrax; species Heterohyrax brucei. The sequence goes on from CM053152.1 coordinate 26,529,569, forward strand.
ACTTGCAAGTGGTGTTAATAATATTGTTCTGTAATTTCTGCATTCTGATGGATCACATCTCTTTCAAATGGTCATATATGTGGCTCTCTTTCAAATTTCTTCACGTAGATGTGTTTGTTGAAACATTTCAGTTGGTATGCCATCAATATCTGGTGCCTTGTTTTTCACCAATGTCTGCAGTGCAGCTTGGACTTTTTCCTTTACTACCATCAGTTCTTTATGATATGATACCTGCTGAAATGGCTGAACTTTGACTAACTCTTTTTGGTCCAGTGATTGAGTATGTCATGGATTGAACTCTGTCTCTCAAACGGGGTGTGGAACAATTTGGCTGGGCCAGGGTTCCTGGTACTTTGTGATGTTTCTTTATGTTGTAGACCCTGCCTCTATGATGTTAATAGAGGTGGATTGTTGGTGGTTATGTTAGTGAAGCAGGATTCAGCCCAGAAGAATGTATTTTGCATTGAGGCAGTCTCTTAGAATATAAAGGAAAGGGAAGAAAGCAGAGAGTTCAGGATCTCATACCACCAAGAAAGCAGTGCAGGGAGCAGAGGGCATCCTTTGGACCCAGGGTCCTTGTGCCTCAGACACTCCTAATACAGGTCAAGATAGAAGACAAAGACCTTCCCCTAGAGCCAAGAGAGAAAAACTTGCCCTGAAGGTGATGCCATGACTTTGGACTTTTAGCCTACTGAACTTTGACAGAATAAAATTTCTCTCTAATGCTATCCAGTCACAGTACTTCTGTTATAGCAGCACTACATGACTAAGACACCATGCACTGTTTGCTTCTTCTTTTGAGGCTTTCTTCATCATTCTACTTGATGCCCATATAAACAAATAGAACTGCCCCCACTGAGTTTCCAAGGATGGCCTGGTGGATTTGGACTGCCCACCTTTTGGTTAGCACCTGTAGCACTTAACCACTATGTCCTTAGGGTTTTCTTCTGCCCGTAGAATCCTTCAGTATTTTAAGTGAGGGCTTGTATTGTTTCTTCATATCCATATACCTTCAATGAAAACCAGCTAATAAGACAATTATTCCAACTAACACACCATCCGCTAATGACAAAGATGAGGAAGAATAATTTTATCAACTTCCACAGTCTGAAATTTGTCAAACACAGAATCAATTTGCATTGATAATTATTGGTGATGACAATACAACAGCTGGGAATAAAAAGGAAGGATCAATAGTTGGAAAATATGTCCTTCATGATATAAATGGTGCCAGAGATCAAACAACAAAATTCTGCAAGACCAATGACTTATTCATTGGAAATATCTTTCTTCAACAGCACAGATGATGACTTACACATGAACCTCATCAGATGGAATACACAAGAATCAAATCAGCTACATCTGTGGAAGAAGACAGAGAAGCTCAATAACATCAGTCAGAACAAGGCCAGGGATCAACTGCAGAACGGACCATCAATGCTGATACGGAAGTTCAAGTTGAAGCTGAGGAAGATTATAACAAGTCTACAAAAGCCAAAGTACAATTTGGGTATATCACGGATTGAATTATATTTCCCCCAAAATCTGTATAGCAATTTAGCTAGGCCATGATTCCTGGTGTTGTATGATGTCCTCAATATTGTAAATCCTGCCTGTGTGATGTTAATAAGTGCGGATGGGCAGCAGTTACGTTGGTGGGGCAGGATTCAACATGTAAGTTTGTTTTATTCTTTGCGGCAGTCTCTTAAGATATAAAGGAAGGAAGCTAAGCAGAGAAATTTAGGCATCTCCTACCATCAAGGAAGAAAGCAGTGCTGAAAACTGAGCACATTCTTTGGAAGGACCTGGGTCTCTGTGCTTCTGAAGCTTCCAGCAGAGGGGAAGATTGATGACAAGGACTTTCTTCCACAGACTGCAAAAAAAGCCTTTCCCTGGCATTGACACTCTGAATTTAAACTTTTAACTTATTGGGCTGTGACAAATAAAATTTCCCTTTTTAATGCTATCCACTTCTGGTATTTCTGTTAAAGCAGCACTAGATGACTGAAACAGAGTATATCCTGCCTGAATGTAGAGACCATCTGAAAACTAGATATGACAGATTAAACTGAAGACCAGATGAGTTGTGGATAACATCAAGAATATCATACATGAAAAAAATCAAAAGGTTATTAACAAGAAAAGAAAGAAAAGACCAAAGTGGATATCAGACGACACTAAAACTTGCTCTTGAATGTGGAGTAGCTAAAGCAAAAAAAAAGAAAGGATGAAGCAAAAGAGCTGAGTAGATTTCAAAGGGCAGCTTGTGAAGACAGAGTATTATAAAGAAATTTGCAAAGATCTGGAGTTGTAAGACCAAAAGAGAAGGACAAACTTGGCATTTCTCAAGCTGAAAGAAATGAAAATTCAAGCCTAGAGTTAGTAATAGTGAAGATCCATTAATATTAGTGTGAGGAAATTACTGTATTACCTTTGTTGTTTGTATTTGTCATTTCTAAACCATCTGAACTGCAAACTCCTTGAGGTCCTACTACCGAATTCAAAACTCCTAGAATCAACTTCTTGTACATGGCACGTACTCAGTTACTAATAGATGACTACATAATTGAATAAAAATTGTTTCATTCTTACAGTGGCAAAAATCTTCATTAAAAGATTTGAAAAAGTTCAAACTGCTAGCTACTGCCATTGAGATAATTCCAACTCAGAGCAACCTTATAGGACAGAGAAGAGCTGCCCAACAGTGTTTCCAAGAAATAGCTAGTAGATTCGAACTGCCAATCTTTTGATTAACAGCCAAGATCTTAACTACTGTACCATCAGGGGTCCTCAAACTGCTAGAATATTAAATTTAGTGAAAACTTTAACTTCATGTGGCAAAAATAACTAAAGGGATTTGTGGGATTACAAAATTTAGAATTCTAGAGGCAAATAGCCTTTAGGCATTGGTCAACCAGAGCTGTAGCTCCACTAACATGCAATGTTTCCTGCTCTTCCACTTGTCCACTTAGACTTCCATCTGACTTTTCTTATGGTTGCAAGGTGGGTTCTGGCAGAACTAAGGTTATGTGTTTTTTGTTGTTGCTGCGGTAGGAAACCAAGTCATATGCCATCATCTTCTACTAAAAATCCTGACTCTTATGTCCTTGGGTCTTCCCTGAACCAGTAGTCCTCAGTATTAGAGAAAAACCAACAGCTGACTAGTCTTAGGACTAGGTGATTACCTGAACCAAACTTTGGTAAAAAAGTTAAGATTAGCTGAACCGTCTTAAACCATTCATGGGGCCACCCATATTATAAGATTGCTTCACAAAAGGAATGAGTAAGATGGATGTTTGTAGTCAACTGCAACATCCTCTGCACAATTAAAAAAAAAATCTTTGAAACTGATTAAGTTCAGCAGTAAAATAAAATGTTAAAATTTACTCAATAAAAATAGAAAACAAAGATAATGGTAGCCATTAAAGAAATCAAAGTAGTATTCACATTTTTCTTTTAAAAAAAAAAATCCCAGAATATATAGTTTTACAGATGACATCTGCCAAAATTAAAAAAAAAAAAAAAAAAAAACTGTGTCCTATACAAATTGTTGCAGAAATTAAGAAAAAAAGAGCTAATTCGGTTTATGAGTTTCTTATAAATTTGATTCCCAACTTAACAATAAAATTCAAAGACAAGAAAATATATAGGCCAAATTCACTTAAGAACTTTGCTACAAAAATTCTAGTAAATTTAATCCAATGCCAAGCCAAGCCAATCAAATCCAATAGTACATTACAAAAATAACACATCATGATCAGAAACTGACTATCTCAGGATTTAAGAATGGTTTAACAACAGTAAATCTATCATGTATTTTATGATGCTATATTAAGGCACTAAATAAGAAATTTACATGACTATATCATAACGTACATTAAAAAGTTATAGAATTAAGCATATATTTATGATCAAAGTAAATCCTCAGAAAACTAGGAATAGAAAAGTTTCCCTTAATTTGATTAATGCTAAAAATGTTAAAATGAATATACTTAAAGGACAAAGTTTAGTTCATGACTGGTGAGTTTTAACACTTGTGCTGCTAGCTTTCATGGAGGCTGTCTAGAATCAAAGGATCCCTGGTGGGGCAGTAGTTAACCACTTGGCTGCTAACCAAAAGATTGGCAGTCTGAACCTACCATCTGCTCTTTGGCAGAAAGATGGGGCAGTCTGCTTCCATAAAGATTACAGCCTCGGAAACACTAAGGGGCACTTGTATTTTGTCCCACAGACTTGCTATGAGAACTGTCTCAACAGTAATGAATTTGGGTTTTTGTCTTTTTTTTTTTTTTTAACCTGTGATTCACCTGTCATCAGTGATGAGATCCTCATTGTCAACCAGTCAGACAGTCATCTTTGCCTTCTCAAGCCACCCCATTCTTGGCATTGACTGTTAAAGGCTGTATTCCCAAGAATGCAGATTCTGAGATTAGCTTATCAGCAAATGTTCTCAAGATCAACACCTGTGGAGAAAAGGAAGGAAGTCGAATTGGACAGAAGGAGAAGATGGGCTACAATGAAGTCTAAACAAAGACTTCAGCTAACCCCAAGTGGAAAGTTGTAACTGAGACAGTTCTCAAGGGGTTTCACAAGTTAGGGCAAGAAAGCTGGGCTTTTATCTCCAAATCAACAAATAACTGGAAATAGCGTGCCTTTGGAAATGGTGTTGAACTTGAACAAGGTAGCTCTTGTCTCCCACGGGTAACTCTTGGAGAGGCCTGGCAGCTGAGGACTGTCATCCAAGAACATTCCCATTTCTAGAAAAAAAAAAAACCACTGCTGTCAAGTCGGGTCCAACTCATAGGGACCCTAGAGGTCAGAGTAGAACTGCCCCATAGAGCTTCCAAGGAGTACCTTGCGGATTTGAACTGCCGACTTTTTGGTTAGCAGATGTAGCACTTAACCTACCACACCACTTCTAGAGGAATAAGTAATTCCTGAAGTACAGTTCGGGCCACCAAGCAAGAGAAATGAGTGCCTTTGTGCAAGAGGCTTCCGGGAGAAGTGGGATGCCTCCGGGTACTTACCAGTGTAGCTAAAGAGCTTTGGAGCAAATGCCTGAGCAGGGAAAATGCTTGGCTGGCCCAAAGGACCTCAGCAGGAAGGCCAAGGAACCTCGATGCAGGAGCTGAAGAGACAAGAAACACAGGCAGCAGAGCTCCCTCAGTCTCAAAGGTAGGGTCAAGACCTCTGAGTTTCAAAGGGTATACATGCCACTCTAATGGACTAGGAGAACTTGGCCACCCAAATTCGAGGGAGTAAAGTGGCCATTCCAGTGGGCCTGGAAGGGAGAACTGAAAATCAGGGCTGAAGGGCACCCAACCAGAATCTAGAAAGAGTGGTCAACACCCGGAATCTGTAGGGCAGGAACATCGCCTAACTGGTCTCCGAGAACAGAGAATCGTTTTCAAGCCTTGAGAGCTAATGGAATGTGTTCTGATGACTTGCACTTCATCTATTACATTGCTTTTCCTCTAGCTTCTCTCATTTGTAATGGAAATGTCTATCTTGTGCCTGTTTCATCATTGTATTTTGGCAGTGTAAGCTTTGACTGGGTTAAACTGTTGCCCCTCCAGAAATGTAACCAACAGGGTTAAACGACTTCCCCTCCCCCCATCACACCCAGGCTCCGTGAACTCCTGATGAGGTATTTCTGTTAACAGCCCCAGGTCAGCTCACTGCTTCTGCGCTCCAGCTCCTTCACCACCTTCACCACATACCCCGCCCTCGCCCTCCATTCAGACGTGCCCAAAGCTGCAAGCTGTCCTTAAGGTAAACTTCAGGCATCACACCCCTCAACAATACATTCAACCCAGCTGCTTATTGCACCTTCCACGGCACCTCCATCCATGTTAATTAGGTCCTAAAAATGCCTGCCTATACCCAGAAACTTCATGGATTATGCATGAATTTCCTTTCCCTCACCTTATAACTGCCCTAGAAGCCCAAACCCCAAGGAGCTTGATTTGAGACTTAGTCTCCAAGATCCTCGCTTGACCAGCTAGCAAGAAAATGTACTTCATCTTCTCAAAGGCCTGGCATCTTTAAATGAACTCTAGATATTGCATCTGGCAGGTTGCATCATCAGGTTACAAATTTTGACTCAAGATAGGACATTTATTATGCTTCTAACTTTGGGCAATCTGCTCCTGTGAGTATCTCTAGCCACTAGGCAGAACTGCCTCCCCTCAGCATGCGCTAACTAACCTCTCTGGGAGGTGCTGTAGCTGCACCTGTGCCCAGGGCAACTTGTTTTTTTGAGACTGAGTAATAGATTTTAGGTACGGATCTTAATCCAATAAGAACTGTGCAAACAGTGTCACAGGTACCAGAAGGCTCCTGATGGGGTGAGTGGCTTAGGAGCTAGGGCCAAACCCAAGAGACTTCCCATTTCTGTCAGGATCTGGGTGATTGAGGGTTACGCCAGTGTGAGCCAAAAAGAACTGCTGTTTCTGTCAGAATCTGGGTGGTGGGAGGGTTACGCTTCAGTCATGAGAAACCTTTGTTGCACCTTGGTCACTATGGTTCTAGTATTTTTGATTTTTGTTTTTTAGTTTCAGCCTGACTCCTTGTCTCTCTGGTTTCTGGTTTTGGCCTAGGCTCAGGTATGGGGAATGCACAAGATACACCAAAGAGCAGTCTAGGATGTATCCTAACTATAACTAACTGAGACTTTTAATTTTAATTTTATCTTTTTAGTTACGATCCTATGAAAAAAAAGACAGGATGAAATTTTTCTGCAACACTGTGGGGCCACAATGTAAATCACCTGATGGGGAACATTAGCCTCAAATTTTTCCCCTTGTTAGATTTGTTTTGCCCTCAGAGAAAGTAAATAGAATTTAAAAAAGTATGTTGATGACTCTATGTACTTGTTTATCAACAGAAACATTCAAAAGTAATGTAAAATTATGATTAAAACTGAGGTAAGGAGAAAAAAGATCTTTGATTCCCCAGGGAAAGATGACTTTTCTTCTCTTCATCCACCATCCGTCCTACTCTTGTGTTTGCTGGAACCCTCTGAGCCAGCTAAAAGAACCTCAGAAATGGTTTCCCCATTGCACACTTGAAGTAGTGCAACTTTGGGACCAGAGACTTTCCTACTCCAAGCAGGGTCACAGGCAACAGAGTATTATCTGCTGAGACAAGTTCTTACCGGGTAGGAGGAAAATGGAACTCTGGGATTAGCTGGAGTACACATTGCATTCTCTACATTTGGTATATTCAGTTGGAAAAACAATCTCCTTGCTGATTAAGAGGACCCAAAATGTATAGCAGGTCCTTTTACTTTCATCATTGCCATCCATCACCCTTCCTGGGCTGATGGTCATGTATTTTGGGATATATTTTTGAGCCTGGAAGAGTGGAGGTTAAATTTAGAAAAAGCCAGAGAAGAAGTGGATCATCTCCATCAGCCCAAGAACCCTATTCAGCAAGCTCCTGATTTGGCAACACCTTCCTCTGAGCCTAGATGGAACCTAATGATTCTCTGTGAAGTGGAAGGTTCCACCATTTTCAGACTTGTTTTATTGCAGACTTGCAATGAGGTGCTCCAAAACAAACAAACAAAAAATTTAAATTAGGTCTATGAGGTCCATCAAGGACCACCTGAAGATCCATCTACCTTTCTTGAAAAATTTTTGCCACCTTCTGACAATGTACGGGTACAGACCCCAGGGAAACCCAGAGAGCACAAAAATGATGAAAATGGTATTTATTGGGTAAAGTGTACCAGATACTGGAAAGAAGTTGCAAAAAGCCATGGGGAGTCTAGATATGAGCCTGGTACAGTCAGTTGAAATAGGCTTTCAAGTATGTAACAGAGACCAGGTCCAGGTAAAGAAAAAAAGAAAAACAGAAATTCAAACTCTAAGCAGCTTTTCTCATGGCTATTCTGGCTCAAAGGCCTTCCAAACCAGGCTCACATGACAGTGTGAAAGGACAACTGTCCTGGGCATTGTCAAAGAGCCCTCCTGTCCTAGGACAAGATCAGCATAATTGCTGCAAACAGGAGAGGCACTCCAAGAAGCAATGTCCACACCAGAAAACCAGCAGAAGCCCAGCTGTCCCCAAGATGCTTCGATCTACCCCAGCCTGAGAGTTCAGACTGATGAGGACCAGGAGCATCCACCCCCTCCAAGTTTCATCCACTGGTTACATTAAAAGTACGAAATTATCCTGTAGATTTTCTTGTTGATACAGGAGCAAACTATTCCTTTTTGAGTCACCTGAACAGATCACTGTCTTCCTGAACTACCCAAGTGATTAAGGCAACAGGAAAGCCTCTACCAGACACTTTCCACATAGCCTTTGGAGTGCCAGGAGGAGAAACCTCCCTTACCCATAGCTTGCTATCCCATTGCTTGGGTGGGACCTGTTAACAAAACTAAATGCTTAAATCAGCTTTTCAGAAGGAAAACTAAGCTTGCAGGTCCCACCTAAAAGGGATGGAAGTTCTAGGCCTCCCTGTTAGCCTTATCCTCTAGTCTTGTGGATTCCTCTCCTGAAACACAACAGGAAATTATAAATGTTCTTACCTCACTAGTTCGTGCTAAAGAGAAGCCAGGCCAAGCTCAAACTGCAGATCCTGTCCAAGCAAAGCTTAAACCTTGAACTATGTATATTCACCTTCAAAGTTAGAAGCTAGACTCAGTCTACAACCCTAAATTAACAGTCTTCTACAAACAGGACTTATCTGCCAGTGTAAATCACTTTCAGCTCTCCAGTACTCCCAGTAGAAAAGCCAAACAAAGGAAAATATCAGCTTGTGTAGGACTTACGTGCAGTTAATCAGGTAACTGATGATCCACATTTTATGATTCCAAACTTTACAGTCTCCTAACCTCCCTGTCTCCAGACTATGCATGGTTCACTGTCCTAGACTGGCAGGATGCCTTTTTCTGCATTCCTTCAGCCCTGAATCTCAGGAAATAATTGCCTTTGAATGGAAATCATAACTGGGGAAAAAACAATAACATTGCTGGACCACTCTCCCTTAGGGGTTCAAAAATAGCCCCAACCTGTTTGGAACAGCCCAGCAAAAGATTTTCAGGGTCTGTAGATGGTTTGGGGTCTTCTTCTGTAATACATAGATGACCTCCTTGTCATTAGCCCTACCAAAGAGGACTCTGAGGAAAACATAATGCTGACTTTGAATTTTTTAGCCCAGTCTGATTATCAAATATCAGTAGCCTAGGCTCAGATCTCACAACAGACGGTAACTTACCCAGGGTTTCCAAATTTCTCAGAGTCAGCAGGCCCTGCTGCTGGAGTCCAAACAAGTCATCCTCCAGATCTCCACTCCGACCACCCAGAGGCAACTACAAGGATTTGTAGGTACGGCCAGCTTGGGCAGGATTTGGATCCTAAAACTTGAGCTAGTAACAAAGCTTCTCTGCAAAGGCACCTGAGGAAAGGACTCTGACCCTTTTGAATGGAAATGCAAACATCAACAAAATTCTTGAAAATCAAGGGAAAGCTAGCCTCTGCCCCAGCACTCAGACTCCCAGATCCCAGAAAGCTCTTCAAACTGTGCATACATGAAATGGGGGGAGTCTCGGGGGGGGGGGGGGGCGGCCTAAAAACTGGATCCTTGAAAGAGACTGGTAGCATATTTTCTCAACTTCTAGATCAGAGGTGACCAGCCTATTTTAGGGCAGTAGCAGTGACTTGCTTCCCTTTAGCTGAAGCTGACAAGGTTACCTATTACTCTGTTTATGTCTCCTGCAATTCTCTCCAAACTGAAGCAGAAAGGAGAGTCTGGCTCACAGCAGGCCAAATGGCCCACTACCAAGCCTAGCTCCTGCACAACCCAGAGGTCACACTCAAGGTATCGTCTACCCTAAACCTAGTCAGCCTGCTACCAACAAACCCCACAGGTGAGCCAGTCCATGAGTGCCCCTAAACTATTGAAGACGTCTATTCTAGTTGGCCAGACTTGTCCAATCAGCCCATTTCAAACTGAGACTTAACCCTCTACACAGGTGGAAACAGCTTTATAAAAAATGATCTTGAAAAGCAGGCTATGCAGTGGTCTAACCCAAATTGGCGTCCTCAAAGCCCGTCCTCTTTCACCTGGGACCTTGGCATAGAAAGCAGTTAATTGCTCTCATGCAAGCTCTTGAAATAACTGCCGGTAAAACAACAAACATTTACACAGATTCCAGGTACACCTTCTGAGTACAGCATACTTACAGGGCCTTTTGGAAAGATGAGGCCTTCTGACATCATCTCAGAAAAATAAGAAGTATGCTACAGAAATTTTAGACCTACCTGACGCTATGAAAATTCCCACACAACTGTCAATCATGCACTGCCTGGGACATCAAAAAGGAGTTCCTGATATTGTCTCAGGCAGTGCTAAAGCCAACAAAGCCACCAGAGCTGCTGCCAAACCAACTGTGAATTCAAAGACTAGCAGACAGCTAACTTTAATCCCTTCTTTACAACTTCCAGAAACAGCTCCAAATTACACTATTAGAGATCTCAAACAAGCAGCTGAACCAGGAGCAGCAATAGATTTTCATGGATGAAAACCTGCCCATGAAGACTTTCTGAAACTGGAACTTGCACTCAGCCTAGAGACCACAGTCAAGCAGAAAAACTGAAAAGATAAATCACACACTAAAAATCCAAATTACCAGAATGTGTCAAGAAACATAGATAATCCAGCCCCAAGCTTTGCCTTTAGCTCTCTAGCAAGTATGGGTACCCCCAGAATCGGACTAAAGTTGAACCTTTTCCAAATTACTTGTGGAAAACCATGTCTTAAAAATAACTTGTCCCCAATTCAGGTTTCTGTCTCTGAAGAGCTTGTTCTCGGGAACTGTTTGCTGTCTTTGTCTGGTCTCCTATCTTCTATTCACAGGTATCCTCTCAGCTGTCTGAAATATACTGTTGATGCTTGCTTCAAGCATTGCAGCCTGGTGACCAAGTTTTGCTACAAGGAAAGCAGAACCACTTGAGCCCCAGTGGACTGAACTGTGCAGTCAGTACAAACTCAATATAAACTCAAAAACATCAAAGCTTGGGTACATCACACTCACCTCAAATCTGCTCCTCAAACAGGGAAGATTGATGACAAGGACCTTCCCCTAGAGCTGACAGAGAGAGGCATCCCCCTGGAATTGGCACTCTGAGTTTGAGCTTCTAGCCTCCTAGACTACGTGAGAATAAATTTTTCTTTGTTAAAACCATCCATTTGCAGTACTTCTATTACAGTAATACTAGTTAACTGAGACAATCAGCCATGGAGCCCATAACAGTATCAGGTTTGCGTGAGCTGAACACCTTTACACCTGACCAATGAATGCTAAATTTTGAAAAGTCATAGAGAAAGTATGCTTGTGACTTAAAACCATTTCACATGTTGCCCAAACTGGGAGAGTTTTCAGAGACAAATGAGATATTATTAATAAATACAATGGAACAACAGGTAAATTTATGATAAGATTGTGCCCATTAAACCGGGACATCCTGTGGTCATCCTCTTTGACCCACCAAACCCGAGAACAAACTGTCACAAATCCAGAGAAATATAGTTGTCAGTTTCCTATTGTGTTATTCATTGTCAATGAGGCAATTATGACCCAGTAGTTGAGGGTTGGACCCTGGTGGCATAGTGGGTAAGAGCTTGGCAAGTTAGCAGTTCAAATCCACCAGACATGCCTTGGAAGCCCTATGCCACGGTTCTACCTCATTCTATAAAGATGTTACGAATAAGGATCTGCTTCACAGTGATGAGCTATGGAAAATAAATGAATAAATGACTGAACTTTATCATAAAGTAGTTGTTGACTTGTAACCAGAATTGGGTTCCATTTAATTTATCGCTGATTCAGTCACACATTTCATTACTTATTCTACAGCTAAACTTTTAAATCATTTATCTGACCCTATGTCTGTAACCTCCTAGCACCTTTAGAAACCAGTGACCAATTTATTACTTTTCAAATCACTGTATTTCCCCTGGTGTCTGATACTAACATTCCCCTTGCTGTGACCCACCAGCTTCCATTTCTCTGCTACCCCTCAGACCACCTCCATAGGCTATTCTTCTTCCATCTGTTCCTTCTCTTTTCATATTTAATACATTCCCTGGGACATCTTGTTGGCTTTTTTAGCTTAAACTGACAACTAGTTATATCTGACTTTTAAATCTTCATCCCCAGTTCAGATCCACTTCTTCTCGAGCTTCAGACCTAAATAACTAGACATACCCACTTAAATGTCTCCCAAGAACTTCACAGAATTGAATATGAATTTAATATTATGTTCAAGGGTGCTTATCACCTCAACACTTGCCCCTAATCTACTCCTCCTTTACTGTGCCTACTTAATAAGGTGGCCCGCCATTAAACCAGAAACCCATGGGGTTCCTCCCTGACTCCTTCCTCTTTCACTCTCCGTATCTACTCAGTTACCAAGTTCTGTCAACTTTATCCCTTAAGCTTTTTCTCTCCATCTCCTCTGTCACCACTCTTGACTAAATTAGTTACCACCTTTCACTTGGACTGCGGTAACCACTGGTACCAGAACAAGTCATCTACCTCCAGACTTGCCTCCTGATGGTCCCTTTTTACATCACAGCCAGGTTGATTTCCCAGGAAAATCGGATCACTCTTCTTCTCTGTTTAAAACTAGTCTGTTTAATCATTGTTCTTAGATGTAGTTCTAATAATATGACTTACATGTCTCTCCACTCTCTAATACCGCCCGCTCCCCAGGCTCATCTCTTGTGCCCCAACACAACCAGGTTCTCAGTAGCTTCTAATGTTGCTAGGAGCAACTATCCTATTCCTACTCATCCTATTACTAGAAGTTCAAGTACTGTTTCCTCAAGAAGCCATTGTCTTACCTTAAAACTATATTGGGTTCCAACCCATGTGCTCCCACAATACGTTTCCTTTGTATTAGCTTGAAATACGTAATATTGCCACTGTTTTAAGCCAGCAATGGTTAATTAAAAGCTAATTCATATAGTTCAAACTAATACTTGTGCCCAGTGGATTATAAATATCCTGAGGGAAAGAACTGGATCTATCTCATACACTATGCTACTCAGTTACTGGCACATGTTAAATAGTATTTTTGAATGAATGAATAAATGAACAAATAATTAACTGTATTTTCTTGAAATAGGTCATTATTTTAACTAACCTGAATTGAAGCTGTGACAAATTTATTTTCAATGCTGGTGTATTTCTTCTGTTAAATGAGTATTTACCTAGTCTGTTTAGTTTGATTCAACAGTGAATAAATATACTCTTGTGTTCTTAGTACAGTTATGTACCTTGATAAACAGTATCTTGGTGTATACAGCAGAAACCTGAAGTAATTCCATAAAGAGTACAAGTTGTCGTGAGACAGAAAGAAAGAAGGCAAAGAAGCTGGGGAAAACTAAACTCAAAATTTCAGTAAACTCTAAAATTATTTAGCCCCTTTAGGACTCCTATAGTGGCATCTTTGAAAATGTGACTCCTGTGATTCTAATTTGAAAGAGACCTTAAGAATGGGCTACTTTCCATCAGTGTCATCCAAAAGACCTATCCCTCTGAATATTGGACAGCCCCTCAGGAGATAAATATGGGCGTGCTAGCACTTTGCTAATTCCCATTAACTACAGCAATCCTTAGTGAATTGCTGCATTAATGAGGAAGTCATCGGCTGTACAGTGTCTGCAAACAGAGGGGTATGTCTATGCTTCATTTCTTTTGTCAAGTGTAGTTCTGCTTTAATTATTTATGATCATACACCACAGCATAGGAACTCTCAAGAATATTTCGTGTGAGTAATGAAGTTCTAGTAATACGAGGCTTCACTCCATCTTGCTGCTGTTAAAGCTTACAGAAGAGCAGGGTGAGAATTTAAGGTTTTTGTAGATTAGTGAACTGGGAATTGGCAGGATTCCCTAGGATGGAGTTCTAAATAATACCATGAAAATAAATATCTACAACTACAATTCTTATTTTTTCAAACTCTTTAACAGCCCTCCGAAGACCCTAGATGAACCACAAGGAAAATGATAAGAAATGAAGCAGCTAATGATAACAATAATTACGATAATAATATTGCTTATATAACTCTTTATGGGTACGTCTACACAAACACGGGAGATGGATATTGAGACAGTTTCTAAATAATTCAGAATAAATAGCTTACCAGTGTGAGCAGACAGAAGCATGGGAGGAGAGAGTTCATTTGGTCGGAATCTTCCCAACTGATGGCCTGTTTTGGTCAGATTCCCTGAATAGTTTCTCGTATTTTACATTTAAAATCTCAAATCTACTATTTGATCCCAATTCCGTGCAGAATTCGCAGCTGACTTTGGCCACATCCTTTAGTCTTGCTGAGAACAAACTTCTCTGTGTTCAGCAGAGCTGAAACAAAGAAAGTTTATTCACAACAACTGTTCCAGTCCTGGAGTTTTTGTTCTATGACATTCTCAATCACAGATTCAGCATAACCTATTTTTTTTTATAATAATTTATGGAATAACACCAACTCTATGGCTAGGACAGAGAAGAAGGTCATCCATATAACTGTCCAAAGACAATTGTTTACCACCCCTTCACCTCCTGTCTTACTCAGGCCCCCCTGCCTAATGCAAACACGCAGAACCTCGCTTGCTTTCTTTTGTTTTGTTTGTCTTGATCAGGATCATGGAGAAACGTGAGCTGTTATCTAAGGTGTTCTCATACCCGGAGAGACTTGAATCACAACATACATGCCTTCCTTCTTCCTCATTCCTCTCATTACTGACCCCTTACATTCCTCATTCAAAGCATTGCTGACTTGGGCCCTCAGCTTCCCAGTTCCTTTGAGTTCTCTCCTCTAGCAGCAGCCACAGGGGCAGCTTTCTTTGCCTCAGCAACGGAAACAGGAAAGAAACCACTGGCCAAGGCTACGGGCATTCTATGCTCACCAGCTGCTTGCTAGTCTCAAAGACTGAAAGGTGACCCAAAGACTCCACAGGCTAAAAAAATGGCCATAATGAGGGTCAAAGTAGACCAATCACGTAGAGTTTCCAAGGAGCACCTAGCGGACTTGAACTGCTGACCTTTTGTTTAACAGCCACAGCACTCAACCACTACCACCAGGATTTTCTCATTAAGTGACATTCAGTAAGAAGTACATAGCTAGCAGAGTGGTAGTTTTGAATTGCCCAAACCAAAAACCAAGTACCAGTTCAGCTTGGGCAATAAGATAAGTGGAAAACAGAGAGTAGGAAAAAACACATGGCAAATTACCGGATCTGCCAGACTGAGTTTCTCGGTTATATCACAGTCTTAGCCAACCAAACTTCAAGAAAGAGAGAATGAAGGTGAGAAAATGTATTGCCTTAAGGGGATGTATACAGTTTTTGCACTGCTTCTGAATAATAACATTAATATAAAGAAATACACATTTTTTAAATTTTATATATTTTATCTTTTATTAGAAAATTGGATGTGAGACTTCTTGCTTTTGTACACAGAGGACGTCTGTCCACATTTTACTCTTAGATCTTTCTTTAACATTAATTATCCTCGTTCACAGTAACAAGTCATTGACAATTTTAAGAAGTAGTTGTATTCAACCATTCAGCAAACACGTATTAAGTGTCTATTAAGAGTCAGGGCCTATTTTGAGTGCTATATATACATACACAGCAGGGATCAAACAGGCATGATCCCTGACCTAATGAAGCTCATAGATCATGGGGAAGATACACAAAAAACAAGTAAACACAAAAATAAATGAGCAATTACAAATTTTTAAACCTGGGTTTTCTGAGACAGAATAATGCAGATGGGATAGGGGACATCTAATTAAAGAAAGGCTTCCCTGAGGTAGTGACAGTTGATCTGAGACCTAAGGGATAAAAAGTAGTTAGTAGGGGATGCATAATTAGGGTGCATGGCACTATCAACCATGCTGGCATTGAAATGGGACTGGCATACGGAGAGAAATACCTGTGCAAGCAAATGGAGACTTACATTTTCAAAAAGATGCTTTGGTTATAGAAATAAAATGAACCATTTATTTTCAGGCAGAAATGTACTAATGAGGTGGGAATAACTGTAACAGAACCTGAAGAGTTTGGTTCGTTGTCAAGGTCAGAAAACTCATATCTATCTGAGTAATGAAATATCTGCCTTCACCTAGATATTTGTCTTATTTTCACACTCAATTTTAAAATTAATTCTGAAGATCGCCAAAGACGATTTCTCTAGCCTTCTTACACACATCCTCCAATACTGAACCACTCTCGGTGTTGGTAGTGTTGCATTTTTGTCCTCCGTTTAAGACTGTGTATGTGTGTACTTATTTACACAATAAAATGTAATCACCACAGTTTGTATGAAAGCATTCTGTGTAATTTTGAAATTTCCTTCAAATTTTTTCTTCTTTTCTGTGGGTCATATTAGAATTTGTCCTGAGTGTAGAAGGTCATTGTAAAGAATTTTTTCAGCTACCTACCCTTTCTATCTTTATTCCTAGAAAACCAGCATTCGAAACCGTATGAGTATATACGTATGTGTATATGAGGTCTGACAATTAAGTCAGTGAACTTAATTGTTCTAAGTGCTACATACTTCATTGCTGACTATCACTACAGTCACCTTCAAAGTACTACCCTTGGGAAGCTATGCACTGATGCCAGCACCTAGTCCACCCTTCAAAGCAATTTGAAACTCTTTCTGGAGTGGCCATTGCATGCGGTGGCAAGGTGGCAATTCACAAACTTAACTGTACAGTTGTCTGTGAGGGAGTCTTTAGTCAGTAAACAAATAACTGTGTTGGAACACCCTCCCTACTCACCTAATCTGGTCCCCAGTGACTTTTCTTTCCCTAAAGATAAAGGAAATATTCAAAGGAGGACACTTTGATGACATTCAGGACATCAAGGGTAACATGACAACAGCTCTGATGGCCATTCCAGAAAAAGAGTTCCAAAATTTCTTTGAAGTTTAGACTAGGCTCTGACATGGGAGCATAGCTTTCCAAGGGGAGTGCTTGGAAGGTGACCCGTGGCAATATTCAGCAATAAGGTGTGCAGCAGTTTTTCTAGGATGAGTTCATGAACTCAATTGTCATACCATGCATATACATGTACATATGCGTACATGTACAGCCATCAAGTGACCTCTGATGCACGGAGACTCCATGTGTGTCAGAGTAGGCCTGTGCGCCACACGGTTTTCAGTGACCGATTTTGGGAAGTAGATCATCCGGCCTTACTTTAGAGGTGCCTCTGGATGAACCCAAACTGCCAGCCTTTCAGTTAGCAGCCACGTGTGTTACTCATTTGTACCGCTCAAGGATGGATGAATGGATGGACAGATAGACAGACAGATAAATAGGACTAGAAAATGAGACAATTAAAATAGATAATTCCACCACTTTTACAGATGACCAACATGACATTTTTCTGTAATTTATATTTTGTCCTGAAAAATGGGTACAACCTAATGGCCATTTTGAAAATATTCCCACAGCAAAGCTGTTTAGCACTGCAAAGCATTATTTTTTCTCTGTGCATGTTCCTTTTTTCCCCCTCTGGCCTAATGCCACACTTACATTACCTATTTGCATTAGTAGTCTAGACCATTTGGTAATCTCTTTTCTCTCTTCTTAGAAATTACCACCGCATGCTCTCAACATTAACAATTTCCTTCTACATTTATTTATTCATTATGCCTTCAAAGTCTCTCTCATTTAAAGCCAAATTCTTTACCTGAAATAGAGTAAACAGAACAGAGGTGTTCCTGAAACACAATATTTCTTTGATATAATTATATACATGTTGTGTTGTAATTTTTCTGTATTTATAGGCCTGTTGAATTTCCATCTTGTTTCTCTATTACCATATCTATGCAACATGCTTATAAAAGCTGTCAAAACAGCCCAACATATAAACTCAGAACAGGTTCAATGAACTGTTTCAGCTGCTTTTTCTCCTCATTTCTTTCGACTCACTTGGGCTTTGGCAGTGGGAATAGCAAAGCCCTCAGGGCAGGTCCCTTTGTGGCTCACTCTGCATCTTATTTAGTGCTGGTTTCCAGAGGCTATGAGCAATTCAGAACAGGCCAGTGTCACAGTCTCTCTCAGGTGACTAGCAACATCATTCACATTTGTCAATACTCTCCTCCACTTGGTCAAAATCAGGAGTTAGCCATTAAGGACTAACATGGCAGGGGGGGCGGCTCAGTAACACAATGGCTCAGTTCCTGGTGAGGGCAGGTGGAGAACTTAATGAGATCAAATTTGGGGCTTAGCCAAATCCTTTCCATTCTCCACTCAGAATGAAAGAAAGCGCTTGAAGTACAGTAGGGTGAATTAAAGTCATATACGAAGATAAATCCCCCAAGAGCAAGACTTTGTAAACACTAGAATGTTATCAAAGGAAGCAGAAGAATAGGTTTTCCCTAAACAAAAAACCAAGCCACTGCCATCGAGTCTATTCTGATTCCTTGTGACCATATGGGAAAAAGTAGAACTGCCTCATAGGGTTTCCAGCTCCTTTTTATTGACTACTCAAAGACATTCTGTGTGGAATAAATCAGGAGAACACTGTGAGGAATGGAATTCCAGAACTCTTACTCTTGCTCCTGAGAACCTGTACATGGATCCAGAGGCAGTCATCCGAAGAGAATAAGGGGATACTGTGCAGTTTGAATTCCAAGAAGGTGTGTGTCAGAGCTGTACACTTTCACTGTACTTATTCAGTTGGTATGAGGAGCAAATAATCTGAGAAGCTGAGCTATATCAAGAACTTGGCGTCAGGATCAGAGGAAGACTCATTAACAATCTGCATTATGAAGATGACACAACCTTCCTGCAGAAAATGAAGAGGATTTAAAATACCTACTGAGGAAGATCAAAGACTACAGTCTTAAGTATGGATCACATTTCAACATAAAGAAGACAAAAAAACCTCACAACTAGACCAGTAAGCCACAATATGAAAAACAGAAAAGGTTGAAGCTGTCAAGAATTTCATTTTATTTGGATCCACAATCAACACCCATGAAAGAAGAAATTAGGCGACATACTGTTGTGTGTAAATCTGCTGCAAAAGACCTCTTTAAAGTGTCGAAAAGCAAAGATGTCACCTTGAGGACTACGGTGCTCCTGATCCAAGCCATGGCTTTTTCGGTCACTCCATACGCCTACAAAAGCTGAGTAATGAATAAGGAAGACTGGTGAAGAGCTGATACATTTGAATTATGATGTTGACTAAGAATATTGAATATACCGTGGGCTGCCAGAAGAACAAACAAATCTGTCTTGGGAGAAGTTCGGCCAGAATGCTCCTTAGAAGAGCAGATGGTGAGACTTTATCTCAGAAACTTTGGACATGTTATCAGGAGAGGCCAGTCCCTGGAGAAGGACAAAGAAGGTCTGGCAAAAAAGGGGAAGCCCCTCAACAAGATGGACTGGCCCAGTGACTACAACAATGAACCCAAACAAAACAACAGTTGTTAGGATGGCACAGAATTAAGCAGTTTCCTTCTGTTGTAAGCAGGATCACTATGTAAGTCAAAACTGCCTACTGCCTGAACAGCATCTAACCAACAACTGACTGCTACATCTTTTTCCTACAGAGCAGCTGGTGGGCTGGAACTAACAGCCTCTCAGTTAGCAGCTGAGTACTATAACCACTGCTCCACCAGGCCTCCTTAGGTTTTCCCAAGAGAATGGTTTCTTTTTTTTTTGTCATTGTTGTTTAAGTACATATGCTAAAACATCTAGACTTGCCTAAGGTGATCCTACTTGGGTTTAGGGAAACAGACTCCATGATCTTTTATCTATTTCTGGCTCACCCTAGGTCTTTTCTTAGAAAGCCCTTCCCTCCCCACACATTCTGATTAGATCTCTCCTCTTGCTCTTTCCCTTAAAACCCAAACCAAATCCATTGTCCTGGAGTTGATATTGACTCACAGCAACCCTATAGAACAGAATAGAACTGCCCCACAGAGTTACCAAGGGATACCTGGTGGATTTGAACTGCTGACCCTTTGGTTAGCAGCTGTAGCACTTAATCACTATGCCACCAGGGTTTCCTGCTATTTCTCTTCCTGTGTCTTATAATTTATCTCACTTGTTTGGGTTTTTTGGGAAGCCTGTTGTTAAACATTGTCAACACAGCACTGCTCCTAATGGTGCTTCCTGTTTTTCTCTCGTCCCCTCAGGTAGCAGCCATGAATCCAGGGCTGGCTCAGTGGCAGCTTACAACAGCTCTCTGCTTCGTGTGGTGTCTCCATCGTGGCCAGGGTCCTGCACGGTTTCAGCTTTTACTTCTAACTTCCCCCTCAACAATCTCACCTCCACATAAACATCTTTGCTTCTGAACCTGGTGACATTACTTCCTCCTGCCATCTCCCTAGACCTGGACATGATGGGTTGATGCCCAGTTGCCTCTGAGGTTTTTCGACTCTTCCAAAATATTCGAAACTCTCTTTTTGTATTAAGTTTCCAGTTTTGAAGCATGGGGAGAGGACCCTGTTTTGGTGATTAGACTTTAATAACGCACCCATCTCCTGCACTAAGTGGAAGGAAGGTGGTGAGTAACCAGTGGCTCCTCTTCACCACCAGGCACACTGCTGTTCCCACTTTTCACTTGGCTCGCTCGGGTCTCCTCTTAAATGTCATGTCCTCAGAGAGGCCTTTCTCTCTTACTCATTCTAATTAGACCTCCCTTCTTTGTCTATCTCATATTACTTTTACATAACAATAATAATTACAATGGCATTGTTATTTTCCTTTTTATCTCTTGCAACAACTTGCAATTACACATTCATTTATTGTTTATATGTGCAGTGCCTCCTTCTCCTGTTCAGCGAGACATAATAAGATCTCGTCTCTTATTCACACACTGTTCTGAGCTCCTGCTACAGTGTCTGGCATAGGGAGATGATTTATAATTTTTATTTTTTTATTAAGTAGTGGATGAATTGGGGGTGGGCCCTCATACAACCACATCCAGTTGTCACTGAGCAGATCCTGACTTACAGCAACTCCACGTGTGCCAGAGTAGAACTGCACTCCACAGGGTTTTCAGTGGCTGGTTTCACAGAAGTGGACTCAAACAACCAGTCGTCCTGCTAGTGGCCAAGCATATTAACCATTTGCGCTGCCTGGATCCTCATTGGTACTGTTATGATACTTTGGACTTAGTGATCAATAAATGCTTGTAGAGTTCGTTAGTACACACGATTTTCTCTGAAAAATTCACCAGTAGGACTACTGTACCAAGGTTCCCCTAAGTCTTGCAGGATCTGTCAACCATGTAAGTGTATATTAATTTATGCACTTTTGCATATTACCTGCAAAGAGCCTTCATTCCCAGTATGCAACATGAAAGAATATCAAGGAAGAGTCTTCACGTGGCTTAAGAGTAATTGCTTGCCTAGTGTGGCAAAAACGATGAGAACTCAGAATGGAACTCTGTTCAGACACTGACCTTTACAAGGTTCTTCCTCTCGGGGCCTTTTGTTGCTTTGCTTTGGTGTGTTTGTGTGCTTGATAATCCTGTATTTCTTTTTGTCTCATCTAAAGTGGACTAAACAATCAAAGGGTAAGAGCGAACTTGTGTTTAACATTCTTCTTGTTTTAAACAGTTAACATGTTTGGGCTGTGTTATGGATTTTCCATACCGGTCTAAATTGGTCTTTGTAATGCTCTGTGCTCCGTTCTTGTTCTAAAGTAAAGAGCAAGCTTCAAATGAGCGCAGGGAAGTCTATCATGCATCACTTTTTTTAACTTTCCAATTTCTATTTGCTCCTTTACTCTCCATACTTCTCTGTCCTTTCTTTTGTTTAAAATCTCATTTAGCGTTCTCTGGAGGGGAGAACATGAGATTACAATCTAACGATTGTAATGAGAATGGGTTAAGTTGGTGCCATTTCCCATTTTCATTACGATCTTGGTGGCAAGAATAATGTAACAGAATTTTTAATGCCTTATATATTACATGAACATTTTCCCGTGAGCGCCTGTTCCTTTTCTGCGGACACTGCTGTTGCCGTGTGCTGTAGGACTTTGATCTTTTTATATTCTGCATTATAATCAGTTGGCCATTTCACCCCTTCCCCATAGATTACAGTCAAAAAAGTGAAAAATATTTTGATCTATAGCATGCCACTGCATCTCATGACTATAAAATCCTATCACCTGCAGCCCAGTACCTGCAAAATCCACTTAGCCTGTGATTCGGCTTGGACAGAGGCACAATCCAGGTGTCTGTACAGCCAGACGCTTCTTTGAAAGGCACTTTGGGAACCATAGTTTTGTAACTTAAGAGTGCTATTATACAGAGTTTGTCCATTAATATCAGGAACTCATGGGGATTTAGACTTTAAACTCTAAGATGTTCATCCCTAAAATGAAAACCTCAGAGGTCCTTCTACTCAAAGTGCAGTCCCTAGACCAGCCTAGGCCTAACTTGAGTTCGTACAGAAATCTCAGGTCTAGAATTTTAAGGTTTACCCCAGACCTCCTAAATTACGGTCTACATTTTAACAAATCCTCAAGGGCTTGCTATGCACTTCAGAGTCTGAGATGTACAACTTCAGAGTTTCTTACAGGCTATACTTCATAGAAAAACCAGGAATGCATGTTCTCTGACCTGGCTTCTCAGGATCACCTATGACGTGACGCCCACCCCCCACCCACCCCTGCACATTTTTACATGACTTTGTCTGTCATTGGTAGCCTTGCTGGCTTCTATCTTCTAAGGGACAGGAAACATTCACCAAACTATTTCTCTAGTGGTCTTTAGAGCAGAAACCAAAACCCAAAGCCAAATTTGTCTCTGTCCAGCTGGTTCTGATTCATAGCAACCCCACATGTTACAGACTAGAGGTGCTCCACGTTTTCTTGGCTATGATCACGCAAAATCAGATCATCCGAGCTTTCTTCTGCAACACCCTTGGGGAGTTCAAACCACCAACCTCCGGGTTAATAGTCCTGCATAAACTCTTTCACCTGCTTCTAAAATTCTTGACTCTGTAGATCCCAGCTGTGAGGGAAAGGTATCTATGTCTTCGCTTTTCATTTTAAACTGTGATAATAATACTTACTGTATTAGAGAGTGAAATCAAACTAGAAGTTGCCAGTGGTGGAAGTGGTTAACATGCTCAGCTGCTAACTGAAAAAGTTAGAGGTTCAAGTCCGCCCAGAGTTACCCTGAAAGAAAAATCTAGTGTTTCATTTCTGAAAACTTAACCACTGAAAACCACACGGAGCACAGTTCTGCTCGGACACACATGAGGCCTCCATGAGTTGGAATCAACTCAATGGCAATCATTAGAGGAAGTAAGCGAGCTGCCTTTCCCCCCACCCCATCAATCAGCCTACGGCTACAGGCTGCCTGGAGAAGGAGGGGGTGTGCAGCATGCTTGCAAAGGAGGTATCTCAGCCCTGTTGCCTACCAACTCGCATAGCAACCAGAGGAGGATGGTACCTTTCCAGTAAAGGGGTTGCAGCTGGGACCCAACAACAATTTTTTGTGCATATTTTCTACTACTTCCACATTACCAGAGAAACAAAGTATTGAGGAGAATCAAGAGTTGTTTGTTTGTTTTTTGAAGTCTCCTTGAATGAATCAGGAAAGGCCACAGACTAAACCTCTAACTCCAGGTAGCATTTGGTCACAGGGGAGCCATAAGAAACACAAGTCATGCAATGTAGCTTTTCACTACCACAGGAGAATGTTTCCTACCACATCAAAATACAAAATGTTTTTAACAAAGAGGCATCTAAGCTACTGGCTCCTCAACCTTTTGATGTAGTACAGCTCTTTAGAAGCAACCTAACCAGCTGCCATCAAATCCTCCCTGACTCACTGCAATCCCATGTGTGTCAGAGGAGGAGAGTGCTCCATAGGGGTTCCAATTGCTGATTTTCAGAAGTAGATTGCCAGGAATTTCTTCTGAGGTACCCCTGGGTGAACTCAAACCTCCAACTTACAGGTCAGTGTCCGAGCATGTTAACTGTTTCTACCACTCAGGGACTCCCAGAAGCAACCTACTTCCTTATAACTCAGAAAAATCAATCTGAATCCTTTGGTCATAAATAGAAAAGGTAAAATTAGGATCCATGAGACTCTTGAGGAGTTATTCGAGGTACTACTAATCACTGTGTACGTCTAACTTTCTTAAGACTTCTCTCATATGCAAACCCACTCCACCCTTCCCCGTACCGCTCTCCAAGCCCTTATCATATCACACCCATATCACCACCTCTGATATGCTCTTAATTTGCCCCAGACTCTGGGACCAACCCAGTTACTGAACTTTGCCCTGGTGTTCATGTACAAGCCCACCATATGCCCCTGTTCCAGTAACTAGATCAGCCCCTGCTGATGGTGGATTTTCTGCTTTCATTCCCCGCCTGATATCCCAGGTCCCTTGGGACTGGGTCCCTGTATCCCTGAGTCCATTCACAGACTTGCCTGATCACCAGTCCTGTGACTTCCACCGCCCAATGTCAGATTCCCAGGGCCACCTGCCGCCTGTCTGCCCACCTGCCTGCCTGCATATGCACCTATTGTCTATTGCTAGACAGCTCTCCTCCCTGAGGAGTGGAGTGAACAGATGGAATATTCTTAACAAAGTGGTGTAAAGAGAGAAAATGCCAACTAAACTGCTGTAGAAAATGAGGGTAAACTCCTTTATTAGGAAGGAGAAGTTGCTAAAGGTGGAGACCAAGAAAACAGAGAGGCTCCTTTCATGCAGGTGGGCTAGCAGTCGTCATCAGTAGAACCAGCTCTGGAGTCAGACTGCTGCCCGTGCCCATCCCAGCTTGACCCTCACTAACATGTAAGAGAATATGCCATGTCTCTCAGTCTCAGTTTCCCCATCTGTAAAATACATATAACACCTTCCTTGCAGAACTAGTATTGTCCTTGCTAAGACTAACAGAGATATTGTACGTAATATTATAGTTTCTTAATATAAGCCAGATACACAGTAAATATTCAACGAATATCAAGCTAACTCATTGTCAAAAAGTGGATTCCAACTCATGGAAACCTGATGTATGAGAGCAGAATGGCACCATAGGGTTCTTTCGGCCATAATGTTTATAGAAGCAGATTCCTGAGCCTTTCTTTCATCACACACCCTGGGGTGGGTTTGAACATCCAACCCTTAGGCCAGCAGTCAAGCACAAACCATTTCCACCGTACAGGGATCCCCACAAATATTAGTATTTATCTAGAAGCAAAGAAAGGAGCCCTGGAAGCTCAGCTGTTAACCAAAGGTCAGTAGTCTGAACCTACAAAATGCTCCATGGCAGGAAGATGGGGCAGCCTGCTTCAGTAAAGAATACAGCATTGAACCCCTATGAGACAGTTCTATCAGTCCTGCAGAGTCACCATGAGTCAGACTCAACTCGGTGGCAATGGGTAGAAGCAAAGATACATGCTGGAAAGCTTTGTTTCAAGAGAAGGGACATTATGCATTTAGAACAAAAGACTAGGCTGGATGAGTCACCTTGAGAAAAGTCAGTAAGCCAAGAAAATGCGGCAGCAGCAGGAGTGAGTATGAAGAACACCAGAGCAGAAAGCTGAGCCCAGAGCAGAAAGAAGAAGGCTAGAAGGCAGCCTTGGGATGAGGGCGTTAGGAGACATTCTGAGGGATTGTGGGGAGAGCTCGGATTGTATCAGGAAAGGTCACAGAGCAAGAAAGAAGAGGAACCTAGCTGTGATCTAGGGAACAAACGCACCGTAAAATGCACACAAGCCAACAGAGAAAACTATTAGACAACAAGCAAAGGGGGATAGGAGAATATGGCACATTTTATTGAAGGACAGTGATGGAAGGAGGTACAGCAAAGTATTCGGAGCAACTTGGAGAGGGAGAACAGTAGAGCAGTCCATAGAGGCAGAGGTAAACAGGCAGTCAGCTGCGACAGAGAGAAGAGGCAATGAAGAAACTTAATAATATATAACGCTATTTCAAGACAACAGCTGGGAACAGGGAATTGATAGTGAAGCGATAAATACTAGCAATGAGGGAGCTAAACACCATTAAAATGCACAATAGTTGATAACAATGAAGTGAAAGTCTGGAAGCAATTAATAAATTAATAATAACACAAAGCATAAAATGAATAAAGACAAAAGTATGATTATACATGTGACCATTTAGTGAGAAAAAGGTAGGAGTTCATTGAGACAGAGGAGAGGACAATTAGTTGAAATGCAGAAATGTGAGCTCCAGGGTCTGAATAGCTAAAAGAGAGGCGAGTCAAGATTTTACACGACTTCTCTATCAGATGGAAAGAGAAGCAAGACCATAGAAAGTCTCTCAGCCCTTCCCCCTTGGCTCTTGTCCCCAGAGCCACTCTTGTTGTTGTCATCATTGCTGAATCAGCTTCAAGCCTGGTGACCTCCTGTGTAACAGAATGAAATGTTTTTTGGTCCTACATCATCTTTGTGATTGTTGGTATGTTTGAGTCTGTACCAAACACACCAAATATGCAGGTGTGTCCTTCAGTCCAATCTAACGCACAGGTAATAGAGAACTAGTCTTATCACGTTTGCAAATAAAAATGGCCCCATGGACTGCCTGCTCAGACTGGGCCAGTAATGGAGCACAGTACTGCCTGGTCCCGCGCCATGACCACAGTTCTTCTTGTGCCTAGGCCCATTGTAGCAGCCACTGGGTTAATGCGTCTTGTTCAGTGTCTTCCTCTTTTACACTGACCTCTACCAAATATGATGTCCTTCTCCAGTGGTTGTTAGTTGCTATATGTGCTAACCAAAAGGTCAGCAGCTCAAATCTGCCAGGCACTCCTTGGAAACTCTATGGGGAAGTTCTAATCTGATCTCTAGGGTGGCTATGTGTTGGATCCGACTTGACAGCAGTGGGTTTTCCAGGGGTTAATCCTTACTGACAACATGCCCAAAGTACGTGAGACACAGTCTTGCCATCCTTGCTTCCAAGGAACACTCTTGTACTTCTTCTAGAACAGATCCATGGCGTAGTCTGTATTCTCATCTAATATCTCTAATACCACAGTTCAAAGGTGTCAGTTCTTCCTCTGTCTTCCTTATTCATTGTCCAGCTTTCACATGCATATGATGTGATTGAAAATACCATGGCTTGGGTCAGGCACACCTTAGTCTTCAAGATGACATTTTTACTTTTCAGTACTTTAAAGAAGTCTTCTTCAACAGATATTCCCTGTGCAGTATGTCTTTTGATTTCTTGACTCCTGCTTCTGTGGGCTTTGATCTACAGTTAGTCTTTAAAAATAACTACTAACATAATTATCCTAAACCTATAGGTTCTGGACCAGGCCATATACCACATTCTTACATTCAGCAACTTCTTACTCTCAAGTTCCCCTCTCAACCTTAAGACACCTTTGTTGAGTGGTTCTGGGAGTTAACAGGAATTTCTAAGCCCAGGTGAGCACCCTAAATGGCTACATCAATCACCAGCAGCCATAACCTCAGCCAGAGACCCAAAAGTCTTTTTGTTATGAGAGATTTTCACCCTCAGGACAGCTATCACCCCAATGGTTTGTTCTCAATATTTCTTCTTTTCTAGCATGATTATGGTGTTTGAGAGCTGCATTTCTTTTTCAAAATATATATTAAGTTTCATCTACCTTTGGTGCTGGAAAAATATTCTAGGTGTCATCTACGAAGCAAGAAATAAATGTATAAACAAACAGATTTGTTGTTCTCCCTCTAATTAAAAGAAAAAACGGCTGCTGTTGAGAACATTCCAACTTGTAGAGACTCTATAGGACAGAGTAGAACTGCCCCTACAGGCTTTCCAAAGCTCTAATCTGAACTGAAGCAGACTGCCACATCTTTCTCCTTTGGAGTGGCTGGTGAGTTCAAACTGCCAAACTTTCTGTTAGCAGCCAAGCATTTAACCTCTGAGCCACAGATAGTAAAAAACTTCACTCAGGCTGGGGATGTGGACAGTGAAAAGAAATGGGAAGCTGGTTGGTTGTTGCTGTTGTTCACTGCCATCAGCTGGCGCCAGCTCACAGTGATCCCATGAACAATGGAACAAAATGCCTCGCAGTCCTGTGCCACCACATGATCAACAGTGGATTGAACCACTGTGACCCGTAGGGTTTTCACTGGTCAATTTTCCGAAGTAAGTCTCCAGGCCTTCCTTCTTAGCCTGTTTTAGGCTGTTAAGCTAGTTAGAGTGGTGCTTATTCATAAAACGATTTTCCTGTTTCTTTTAAGAAGTTTGCCTTTTGCCCATTTTTCATGTAATATTAGGTTATTGTTCTTAAGACATTTGCACAGCAATATATTTCTAAAAGGCAGGAACAATTTCTTACATTTCTCTACCTGCCACACAGCGTATCCACTCTTGTTTTTCCGTACTGGTTTGCCTGCTCTCTTCCCCACGTGGTCTTCAGAATCTCCCATTTCACCAGGATTTAGCAGCCGAGACTATGATGTAGCAGCTCTAGTTCTGTAAAAGAAACAGGTGGTGCAGTGGTTAAGTGCTACAGCTACTAACCAAAACTTCAGCCGTTGGAATTCACCAGATGCTCCTTGGAAACTCTATGGGGCAATTCTACTGTACCCAATAGGGTTGCTATCAGTTGGTTGGTTAGTTCTCTAAAACCCCAGTAGATGGAGTTCTTGAATATCCACATTTGTAACTTTCAGTTCAGTCAATAAAAAGAAAGCCAGACCCAGAAATTGGGCAGCTGGTACATATTGTAGATAAGCCCAGGGTTAATAGAGAAAAGATAAAAGGAAAAAGACAACGAAAAAGGAAACTAAAGAAATAATTGGAGCAAAGAGAGGTGAAATGGAAGAAAATAGAAAGGAAAGGAAGAAGAGAGAAGATAGCAAAACACTGAGACTTTTTAAGTTAATGATAGGCAGTTGGAACTTAAATGTGGTTAATGTACTCATATCAAGTAATTACTGAGTGGGATGCATGATATACAAAATAATAC
This sequence comes from Heterohyrax brucei, assembly GCA_028571685.1. Taxonomy (NCBI): domain Eukaryota; kingdom Metazoa; phylum Chordata; class Mammalia; order Hyracoidea; family Procaviidae; genus Heterohyrax; species Heterohyrax brucei. The sequence goes on from CM053152.1 coordinate 26,558,504, forward strand.
TATGAAACAAAAAGAAACTGAAGGGGCACACCAGCCCTGGAACAAGGACTAGAAGGCAGGAGGGGACAGGACAGCTGATAATAGGGGACCCAAGGCTGAAAAGGGAGAGTGCTGACATGTCACAGAATTGTTAACCAACGTCATAAAATAGTGCGTGTAGGAATTGTTTAACAAGAAACTAATTTGTTTCTGTAGGCCTTCACCTAGAGCACAACTTTAAAAAATTAAGCAGCAATAAATAAATTAAATTATATCAAATGCATTCAGTAGCAAAAAAACGTGAAAGAAACTTTCCTGGAATCTACTACTGCAAATATAGTCTTTCATTCAAAAGAACTGTCTTGAATAGAGCAAGGATGCAAGCTCTTCTGCCTTCACTGAGTTCCTGGTAAGTAAAACTTGATAGTAATAGAGCAGAGGTCAAGCTTTGTTCTGGGCTTGGCACAGGGTGCCTATTGCACAGTATTAAACAATGGGCATTCGTCATGACTTATGGATGACCATAATAAATAACATCCAAAGCTAGAGGCAGTTAATAGATAGATGGGATAACCTTTTCACTTCAAAATCTAAATTATTTGCCATTGGATTAGTAGTTTGTTTTCACTGGATTTGACACGAAATTAAACTGATACTAAGTTTGATACAACTGATAAATTAGTGTATCGTCTTGTGTTTGGTTGCTTGCACTTCTTAGCTTGTATATAGACACGAAGAGTCTGTTTCCTTATCTTATGACAAAGCCATCTTGAACATTTCACAATGAAATTTGCCCTCGTGAGAATGAAAATTAGTAATAGAAAACAGAACAAGTGTTGTCATCCTCAGCAAAGAATTTAACAATGGGCTTCTGAGCTCTACATCATTCCTCCCGGGAATACATTTAAAAACAGTGACAAGATATATCCTCCTCAGTATCTACTAAATAACTGTAGCATTATTGTTAAATGTTTGCATTGCGTTGTATTCCAAACATGCAACTTCCTACCAAATACATAAATGAACTATCAGTTGGGTCACCTGGGCAAAACTGGTAGAACTCCCTAACAGCACGCAAGTCTTAGCTTTCCTTCAGCCACAACCCCTAGGGTGCAAGAACAAGGAGAGTCTTGGGGCTTGTACTCTAGTTTCACTTCCTTCACCAATTTGTTTTGTAGTCATAGACAAATCGTATTCTACCCCCAGCCCTTGGATTCCTCACCTGTGAAATATGTAGAGTGGCACTTGCCCTTCCCACCTCATGGGTGTACTGTAAAGATTAAATGAGCCGATAAATGAGAAAGTACATTGAAAAGTACATCCTACAAGCACAAGACGCCTTAATGGTGAATATTAGTCACAGAATAGCAATGCTAGGAGGAATTAGAGATCATCTAGTCTATTCTGCTTAGTTCATCAATGAAGCCACTGAGGCCCAGTATCCAAGGTCAAACAGCTAGTCATCAACGAGCTAGGATGAACATCCCAGTCTCCTGGTCCCCCAGCCTGCACTCTGCCACTTACTTCCCAAAGCATTGATTATCCCCTTTTGTCAGTATAACACAATCTTTAATACTGGCATTAAAGCATCTTTCAATATCAGTGTTATTAAAGAACTCTGTTAAAACTAATCTAATTATGAAACTAATATTCATAATAAACAGTTGATATTTTAGCATTCCAAAAAGGTCAGTCCCAAGCATGCAGAGTGCCCCTATTTAAGTTCAAATTGCCTAAATAGTTCCAAATACCCACTGAGAACTCACAAAGTGCCAGATGGTGCTGCGGGCATTATGTCACTTAGCCTCCACGATAATCCTGCGAAGTTCACCCTGCTTGTTATTTTTCTTTTGTTGTTGTTGTTAGGGAGAAGCCAGAGTATTTCACTGCCCTACCCTTGTCTGGCACACTCTCTCCCACGGTGGCTGCTTCTCAGAGGTTCCTGTTCTGGCTAGACAGCGCCTCCTCCCAGGGCCCCATCCCATGGATCCCAGTTGCTGTCAACACCATCTCTTCCTTTGTCCCTCCAGCCCTATCAGTAGTAGCAGCTTCCTGGTGTTGCTAATCTTGGGTTGCCTATCTATTTCCTGCTGGGCCTTTTAGCCCTTCAAACACCTTTTTTACTTAGTTCCCCAAATTAAATCCCTTCTATTGAACTACCTGGTGTCTTCTTGATTGGACTCTCATATACCCAAGTGCACAATTGTCTTAAAGTTGGAGAACTGGGCTTGAACTCAGGCAGTCCAACTGCCCTATCTATGCCCTTAACCTCGATGTGCTTCCATTCCACAGGCTGTTTTCTCACTCTCTTGATAAAATCTTTTGATGCACTTTTTTGTTTTGATGAAATCCAATTTATCTGTTTTCTTTTGTTGCTCATGCTTTTTGTGTCTTATCTAAGAACCAGTCATCAAAAATAATGTCTAAAAGCTTTACCTCCTATGTTTTATTCTAAGAGTATGATGGTTTGGGCTCTATATTTGGGGCTATGGGGTCACTATGAGTCAGAAGTGACTCAATGGCAATGGATTTTTTGGTTTTATTTGGTCAGTAATCGATTTTTAGCCAATTTTCATATATGGTGTGTTGTATCGGCCCAACTAATTCCTTTCATGTGGTGATCCAATTGTCCAAACACCATTATTGAAGAGACAATTCTTTCCTCCTTGGGTGGATTTAGCACTGTTGTCAAAAATCAGCTGGCCATACATATACGTGTTTATTTCTGGTTTGTCAATTCTATTTCATTGAGTTATTTCGTTGTGTTATCCTAGCATCAAACTCTTTTGGTTACTACAGTTTATAGTAAGAGTGATTTCTTCCTATTTTCCTTTTTGTTTGCTTTTTGTTTTCAAGATTGTTTTGGCTATTTGGAGCCCCTTGCAATTCCGTAAGATGGAATTTTCCATTTTCTAGTGGCTTTTCCATTTCTTCTATAACCCATAGATTTCTGAGCAAGGTGTTGTTCGGTTTCCATGTGTTCAAATTTCTACCTATATTTTTTCTGCTATTGATTTCAACTTTCATGGCTTTATGGTCTGAAAAGATGCTTTGCAATAATCCAGTGGTTTGGATTTTGTTGTGACTTCCTTTATGTACTAACACATGGTCTATTCCGCAAAATATTTCACACGCTTTGGAGAGGAAGGTGTATTTATCTGTTGATGGGTAAAAAAATCATGTATACATTGATGAGGTCTAGGTGGTGAATTGTCACAGTAAGATCTTTCTTATCTTTACTGGGCTTTTGTCTGGATGATCTATCCATTACTGAAAGTAAAGTGTTGAAGTCTCCACCTATTATTGTGGAGTGATCTATCTCATTTTCAATGCTGTCAGCATTTGTTCAATGTATTTAGTATTGGGTGTATGACTATTTAATATTACATGTCCTGCTTATGTATTGAACCTTTAAGCAATAAATAGTGACCGTCCTTGTCCACAATGGTGGATTTTACATTAAAATCTATTTTATTTGAGATTAGTATTGCCACTCCTGCTCTTCTTTGTATGTTGTCAGGTGGTTATACAGTTTTCCATCCTTTGATTTTCTGTTTGCTCATATCTTTGATTCTAAGGTGTGTTTCTGGTAAGCAGCATAAAGAGGGAGCATGTCTTTTGATCGATGATGTCACTTGCTATCTCTTTAGCAGAGTGTTCAGCCTGTTTACATTCAATGTATTATTGATAGGTATGTGTTTAGTGCTGTCATTTTGAATCATTTATTTTTGTGTTGATGTTTTCTATAGTGCTCTTAATATCCTGTTCTGGGTAGATTGACTTTTCTTTGTGGATTTTTTCTTTGTGGATTGACTTTTCATCTTTTTTAGTATTGGTTTGTGTTTGTTGAGACTCCTGCCTTACAATTCTTGTTTTAATATATCACATTGTTATTTTGCTTTGTAGCTACCCTTATGGTCCCCCTTACTATTCTAAGCTTACATTAGACTGAAAGTTCTGCATATCTTTTTAATTTCCTCTCCACGTGAAAGGATTATAACTACTGCAGTGTATCCCCATTTTTAGTGTGGTGATGTCATAGTTTGGGGGTTCTGATCACTAGTTCCCTTCTTTTCATATTATAGCTTTGACTCAGCTTTGCAACTTCCCTAACTGAGTAGGATTCTAGAGGTTATGTCTTGCATTGCCTCCATAAGCATACACTTGATGTTTTTGTTTTTCTAAGCAAAGAGCTTCTTTCAGTATTTGTTGTAGTTTGGGTTTTGTGTTACAAAGTCTCTAAGCTTCTGCTTATCTGCTAATGTCTTAATTTCACTGTCATATTTGAGAGACAACTTTACAGGATATGTAATTCTTGGTTAGAAGTTTTTCTCCTTCAAGGGTCTGAATGTGTCATTCCACTGCCTTCTTGCCAGCTGAGAAGTCAGACAAAAGTCTACAGGGCTTCCTTCTGTTTGTTAGCTTTGCTTTAATCCTCACCACCTTTAAGAGAATATGTTAATGTGTAATGTTATTAAGCTTGATTATAATATGTCTTAGTGTCTTTCTTTGGGGAGTCTAGTTCTTGTGGCATTCAATAAGCATCTTGGATATCTATGTTCATTTCTTTCATAATTTCAGGGAAGTTTTCTGTCAGCAGCTCTAAAACAATACTCTCTGCATTTTCAGCTTTCCCTCTGTGTTCAGAAACTCCAATTATTCATAGATTATTCCTCTTAACAGAGTCTCACATGTTTCTTAATACTTCTTCATTTTTCTTATTTATTGTCTCTGATTTCTCCTCATAAATGCCAGTGTCAGTTGCTCTACCCTCAAACACACTAACTCTGGATTTCATCTCCTTAATTATGTTCTTTTTGCTTTAGATGGAATTATCTAATTCTGTAATTTTATTACTGATCTGCTGGATTTCAGATTGTTGACTTTCCATCAGTTCAAACAGCTTGCTTAATTTTTCATTTTGTTCTGCTGCATTTTGTTTAATCTCTAGCAGGGCTCTATACATAATTCTTTTGTATTCAACCTCCAATAGTTTTATAAGGCTTTTTCATATGGGAAGTTTTTGATTCGTTATTTTGGAAGTTTTCTGGAGCCATGGTGGACTGCTTCTTTAAATGTTTAGCTATTGGTTGTTGCTTTCATGCCATCTAGAAGCTGTTCATTTTCTACAGTGTTACTACAACAGGAGATGAGGCATCATTCTAAGAGGGAAGTTGGTCACCAGTCACCCCTGTGTACTGTAGTGACTGGCCCCAGGTCGCCTCTCTGGGGTGGCACACTCTGCCCCCTGGCTGGCAAAGATGGCACTCTACTTATGGAGTCACTGGGCAGTTGTCAGCTGATGCCATGATGTGGATCAGTGATGGGTGGAGGAGATGCTGCTGGCTGTTCAGCAGTCAGTTCCCCAGGTGGTCTTATTTTAAAAAGATACTTTATTGATAATCAAGGCACTGCCCAGCAGCCGCTGAGATCAGTCATGCCCTCAGATGTGGCTAGCCCCACCTTTCAGCTGACAACAGAAGCACTTCAGGCTGTCCCCAGATGCTATGACATGGTTCAAAGTAGGGAGGGTTTACAGCCTTGCTGCCTTCATCTGCCAGGCTTCAACCATACCTCTAGGTACCACTGTTCTAAACATGACTTTTCTGATGGAGAAGCACTTTCCAGACAGGCCCTGCTTCTCATCGTGCATATGAGCCCCAGCTAAGGCCTCCAGGTGGATGACTCTGCCTCTCGGCTGACCAAGATAGTGTCCCACCTGAGCAGCCCTGCCCATCATGAAATAGCAGAGTCTATAGTGAGCTCAGAAATGAGAGGGTGGTGGGGCACTGGTGTTTCAGTCAGCAACTGGCCTTTCAAAATGTAGCTATCTGAAGCACAGTCTCTCTGCTGCACTGTTTGCTTAAGCACTGTTGTTCAGCATGTTTGCCAGCTCATGTGCAGCACCCACCTCCTGGATAACAAAGAAGGCATCAGTACCTGCAGTCCTCCCAAATGGTGACTCAGCAGAAGTAGGACTCAGCATGCCACTGCCTAGTGTCAGAGAGAGGTAGTTACCCTTTTAGTAGCTTCCTGTGCAATTTGGCAACCCTATGCCAGATTCTAGGACTCTCCTGATGGCCATGCTACTCTGTTAAATTACCATTCCAGGCATTAGTTCTCAGAGGGAATGGAGGGAGTGGCCCTCTCCTCTCTGGTTTTTCCATTTATGCCAAAAAGGCCACTAGAATTTTTATAGCGATTTCATTGAATCTGTAGATCATTCTGGGTATTGACATCATAAAAATATTAGATCTTCCAATTCATGAACATAGAATGTCTTGCCATTTACTTAGGTATTCTCTAATTTCTTTCAAGATGTGGACAGCAGAGTTGAAGAGTGAGGTGCTGGGGAAACAGTGATGAGGAAAGTATTGGTATACCTATCAAATCTTTTCTTATTCCCAACTTAAGACCTGTTCAAACACTAGATATAAGGTCTGACAATTAAGTCTGCAAACTTAATTGTTCTAAGTGCTACAAACCTCACTGCTGAATATCACTACAGTCACCTTCCATGTATGCCACATGGGAAGCTATGTATAGGTGCCAGTGCATAGTCCACCCTTCAAAGTAATTTTGGAACTCTTTCTGGAATGGCCATTGCACACGGTAGCAAGGTGTCAAGTTCGCAAACTTAATTACATAGTTGTGTGTGAGGGAGTTTTTAGTCAGTAAACAATTAACTACATTGGGACACCCTTCCTTCTCACCTGATATACCCCTCAATGACTTTTTTCTTTACCTTAAGATAAAGGAAATATTGAAAGGAACACATGTTAATGACATTCAGGAGATAAACTAATACAACAGCTCTGATGGCCATTCCAGAAAAAGAGTTCCAAAATTGTTTTGAAGTGTGGTCTAGGGACTGGAGTCAGTCCATAACTTCTCAAGGGGAGTACTTCAAAGGTGACCACAGAGATATTCAGAAGTGAGGAATACAGGACTTTTTCTAGGATGAGGTCACAAATTTAATTGTCAGACCTCGTACGGATAAGAATTTTCAGCATTTTTTAAATAACAGCTTTAATGAGATTTGAGTCACATATATATGATTCACTAAGTATATAGTTTAGCACTCTTACATATATTCACAGCTGTCAACTACCACTACTATCTAATTTTAGAATATTGTTGTGTTGCAAGTACAGGTTACCTTAAAATCCCAAACAGTAATAAGGCTGCTACGATAAGGATTCCAACCAGTGGCATCAGCTACTCCATGACTGTTACCTCCGTCTAGTGTGATTGAGCTATACACACCAAACACAGAGTGTTAGCAAATAAAAGTTGTTTGCTTTTTACAGAAAGCTGCTTACTTTCATTTATGAATAACATCAACATGACTATCACGGATTGAATTGTGTCTCCACAAAAATGTTTGTAGCAATTTGGCTAGGCCATGATTTCCGGCATTGTGTGATGCTCCAATATGTTGTAAATCCTGTGTCTGTGATGTTGATGAGGGAAGATGGGTGGTGGTTACGTTAGTGAGCCAGGACTCAATCTATAAGACTGTATTTTTCCTTGAGACAATCTCTTAGGATATAAAGGAAAGGGAAACAAGAAAAGACTTAATAACCTCACACTACCAGGAAAGAAGGAGTGCCAAGAGCAGAGTGTGCCCTTAGACCTGGACACTGGGGAGAGAGTGGCCTGAAACAGAGGCAGAGACACATCAGCCCAAAGGTCCAGTGAAGTTTATTTGAAAACAAAGAGAATGGGGTCTGAACCGAGCATGGTTCAGCCCACCCGATAGCTAGTGGCAACAGGTTTTATAGTTTTAAAGCTCTGATGAAGAAGTGAGGGGTGATTTGATGCACAAGTTGTTCATGGTTTTACGGTTTTACCAGGTGGGGGATACCAGGCTGTTTTTGGTAATTCCTGTGGGGCATGCGTACCAAACTGTTTTCAATTGATGGTGAAGTCTGTCATTGGATAAGATGACCTCCCTTAATTTCAGGGACAGGATACCCTCACTGGGGTCCCTGCACCACAGAAACTCTTAGTCCAGGGGAAGACTGATGACAAAAACCTTCCTTGGGAACCAACAAAGACTTCCTCTTGAGGGGATGCCCTGAATTGGGACTTGCAGCTAACTTTTAAGTGAGAAAACAAATTTATCTTTGTTAAAGCCATCCACTTGTAGTATTTCTGTTATAGTGGCACTAGATGACTGAAATAGTAACCATCTAGAATCAAAGACCAAAGTAGCCATCCAAAATTCAAAGACCAAGTTACCATCCAGAAACCCTCCCCCATTTATCTTTCTTCTTCCCATATCTCATGTTTTCCTGAGTCAGGAAAACATGTTGCCTCAAATCTCCCTTTAACTCCAATTTATGGTACTACAGCAGTTCAGGGAAGTCTTAGCTTCTTATCTCTGGTCAGTCCAGACTCCAGTTGCTCCATACAACCATTTTTCTCACCTAGTGGTAGGTCGGCAGGTGTGCCAGCCAGAAGTTTGGGAGCTTGTTTTAGTCACCTAGGGCTGCTCTAACTGAAATATCACAGAGTGGATGGCTTTAACAAAGAAAGGTTTATTCTTACACAGCCCGGTAGGCTACAAGTCCGTACTCAGAGTGTCCGCTCCAGGGGAAGGCTTTCCCCTTGTTGGCCCTGGTGGAAAGTCCAGTATTGCATCAGTCTCTGTCCAGGGAGCATCTCGGCATGGGAACCTCAGTCTGAAGGATGCGCTCTGCTCCAGGTGCCGCTTTCTTGATGGTGTGAAGTTCCCAAATCTCAGCTTGCTTCTCTCTCCTTTTATCTCTTGCAAGATGAAAGGATTAAGGGTGGGACAAGCCATACTCCAGGGAAACTCCCTTTTCAGTGGAGCAGGAAGGTGATCTTATAAAGGGATTTATAGCCCCACCCTAATCCTTTAACATACAGCGTAGGAAAACCACAAAATGGAGGACAGTCACAAGATATTGGGAATCATGTCCCAGCCACATGGCTACACATATTTGTGGGGGGACACAATTCAATCCATGGCAGAGCTCCAATGACTCCCTGCACTGCAGACCAGCTGTAAGTTAGAGAGTTCACAAGACTCTTCCTATTTTAATCCAGCCAACCCTACTACTCTCTTAAAACCCAACCCACTGCTGCCAAGCTGGTTCTGACTCATGGCGATCCTAGAGGTCAGAGTCCAACTGCCCCATAGATTTTCCAAGGTGCACGTGGTAGACTTAAACTGTTGACCTTTAGGTTAGCAGATGTAGTATGCTATGCCACCAGGGTTGCCACTATCCTCTCAGGTCTAATAATTTGTTGCAATGACTCACCAGCTCCTGAGAAAGAATTCTCTCTAATTTATGAACACAAAAAGATATACACAAAGACCTAGGTAGGCAATGTCGGGAGGGGGTCTCCAAAAGACACTTCATGACCCAAAAGATACTGCATCCCCAGAGATACAAGATCCTCTCGTATGCATCATCAGACAGCAAGACGTAAAAAAAAATTCTGAGTTCAGACTTTTATTGGCTCATGCATAGTCAACGATTAGAATCTCACATATAGTCATAATCAACCAGATTAATGGATATGCATGATTAACTGTATCATGCTCTTTTCCTTTCTTGGGTATAGTCTTTGGGTCTCCCACTATACTTGCATGTAAAGACAACTCCACTGTTAGCAAATTCCAAGCATTACTTTTAGGAAAGCAGAGACAAAAAAGGGCAAACCAGGTTATCTGTCACACAGCTTTCATCACTCCTAAAAGAAGTCCCATTATCCACACCCACTAGCAGTCACTTCCACCATCTCTGGCAACCACTAGTCTGTTTTATGTATGTCTCTATGGCTTTTAACTATTGTGGATACCTCATACAATTGCATACAATATGTGGCTTTTTGTGTCTGACTTCCTTCTCCCAGCATGTTTTCAAGGTTCACCCATGTCAGAGTCTGTATCAGAATTGCACTCCTTTTTATTGCTAAGTAATATTTCATTCTATGAATATCCCACATTTTGTTTATCCATTCAGCAGTGGATGAACATTTAAGTGTTTTCCATGTTCAGGCTATTATGAATAGTGCTGTTTTTCTGTAGACATATGTTTCCAGTTTCACTGAGCATATAATTTAATTAAATTATATTTTAATTAAATTTAATAATAAAATAAATACAGTGTAATTGTCAGTCTGGTTCAACATTTTGAAGAACTGTAAGTTGTTTTCCAAAAGGATGGCACTATTTTTCTGTTTTCACTAGTGATATGTAAGGATTCTGATTTATCTACGTTCTTGTCAATGCATGTTATTATCTATTATTTTAGCCATTTTAGTTAGTAAGACTGATATCGCATTGTGGTTTGGATTTATATTTCCCTAATTAGTCAGCTTTTTAAAAGCTACATAGTTATTTAATTAACATTAACAAAATAATCAACACAAATTAAATATTGATACTTATTTTCAATGACTGGAACATAAAGAAACAGTCAATTTATTTGCACACAGAAGAACATTCCAGTGCTATGAATAAAACACTTAAAAATCACAATGTTAAAACTAAGCAACTATTCAGTTCAGAAATATAACTGTAAATTTGGAAATTGTAATTTAAAATATCATTTAATTGATCCTCACCTACTCACCCACTTTGCACTACCAACTCTGGCTTCTCCAACATTTTGCCAATTTTATAGTTTTTTAGAACAAATTGTTTATCCTTAGCCACCAATGCTAATTCAGTTACTTATGATACGCATTTGGTAAACATTTGCGTCTCATTCAGTAACAACTCTTGTTGCTTTTGTTAGGTGCCGTCAAGTCAGTTCTGACTCGTAGCAAATCTGTGTACAATAAAACCAAATACTGCCTCATCCTGTGCCTCCATCACAATAATTATTATGCATGAGCCAATTGCTGCAGCCACTGTGTCAATCCATGTCATTGAGGGTCTTCCTCTTTGGGGACGGTCCTCTAATTTGCCAAGCATGGTGTCCTTCAGGAATTGATTCCTCCTGATAAATGTACAAATTATATGAGATGAAGTCTCACCATCTTTGCTTCTAAGGAGCATTCTGGCTGTACTTCTTCCAAGACAGATTTGTTCCTTCTTTTGGCAGTCTGTGGTATATTCAATACAACTCACCAAAACCCTAATCCAAAGGCATCCGTTCCTCTTGTCTTCCATAGTCATGTATATGAAGGGACCAAAACCACTACAGCTTGAGTCAGGTGCACGATAGTCTTCAAGGCGACATCTTTGCTTTTTAACACTTTAAAGAGGCCTCTTGCAGCAGATTTGCCCAATGCAATGCATCATTTGATTTCTTTACTGCTGCTTCTGTGAGTGTTGGTGTGGATCCAGGTAAAATAAAAATCTTCGGCAATTTCAATCCTTTCTCTGTTTATGATAATGTTGCTTATTGGTGTAGTTATGGACTGCGTTATGTTGAGGTGTCATCCGTACTGAAGGCTGTGGTCTTCAGTCTTCATCAGTAAGTGCTTCAAGTCCTCTTCATTTTCAGCAAGGTTGTGTCATATGCATAATGCAGATTGCTGATGAGTCTTCCTCTAGTCTTGCTATTGTGCTCCTATTCATATAGTCCAGCTTCTTGAATTGTTTGTTCAGCATACAGGCTAAATGCGTGTGGTGAAAGGACACAACCTGGACACACACCTTTCCTGATTTTAAAACACACAGAATCCCCTTGTTCTGTTTCAATGACTGGCTCTTGACTGGTTCCTCAGGAGCAACCTCAGTGTTTCGAAGTTCTCATTCTTCACAAAGTTAGTCATAATTTGTTATGATCCACACGGCTGAATGCCTTTGCGTAGTCAGTAAAACACAAGTAAACATCTTTCTGGTATTCTCTGCTTTCAACCAGGATCCAGCTGACATCAGCAATAATATCCCAGTTCTCAAGTCTTCTTCTGAATCCAGCCTAAATTTCTGGCACTTTCCTGTCAATGTACCACTGCAACACTTTTGAATGATCTTCAGCAAAATTTTACTTACATGTGATACTAATGATATTGTTAGATAATTTCTGCATTCCATGTTATGCTTTTCTTTGGAATAGGCATAAATAAGAATGTTTTCCAGTTGGTTGGCCAGGTAGCTGTCTTCAAATGTCTTGGCACAGATGAATGAGCATTTCCAGCACTGCATCTGTTTGTTGAAACATCTCATTACGTGTCATCAATTCTTGGAGTCTTGTTTCTCATCAGTGACTTCAAGTACAGGTTGGATGTTTTCCCAAAGTATCTTCAGTTCCTGATCATATGGTACTTTCCAAAATTTTTTAAATATGCAAATATTACAAATACAACAAACTGACAAATGGGGCGGGGGAGACTTCTCTAACAATGGATTATATTTTAAAACATTCTATTTTGTCCTCTGGTTTTATCACTCACTGTTTATCAATAACCTGATAGACTTCAATCCCTCCCTTGCCTCTACAGCCTTTTCTTCAATAAACAACCAATTTTAAAAGCCTTGGGATGTGGTGGATATGCCAGCCAGCCAAATGCCGTCGAGTTGGACCTGACTCATGGTGGGTATAGTGGGTGATATTTTCTGTATTATATGAGTGGGTGAAGCATTTACCCCAAATCCAGACAGACTATGCTGTGAGAATCACTCTACTGTTCTTGGTCAGAAAGGGCTTGAAACTTTGTGCCAAAAGGAAATATCAAGCCAGAGAGTAATCTATTCATTCATTCATTTAGTAATATACAATGTTCTTCAGCACCCATGGGGGAATTGGTTCCAGGACCATATCAAAATCCATGGGCACTCAAGTCCCTTGTATAAGATGGTGTGGTATCTGCATATAGCCTATGCACATTCCCCTGTATACCTGAAATCATTATAATACCTAATACAACAGTTATGTTGACTATTTAGGGAATGAGAGCAGTTTACACTCCCTCTTAGACTTTGAGGACCACTTTTTTTATTAATTGCTTTTTTGTAGCCATTTTTCACAGAAACAAAGGGAGTTCTATGTTTTGGAACCTTTTTTCCTAGAATATTTTCCACTTGCATTGATTGGTTGAAACTGAGGAAGCAGAACCCTGAGATACAGACGGCCAACTATATATACTGTGAACCTACCCTGGGCCAATGAGCCCTGGTGGCACAGTGATTAAGGGCCTGGCTGCTAACTGAAACTTACACTGTTTGAACCCACCAACCATTCCACAGGAGAAGGATGTTGCAGTCTTCCCTCATAAAGATTACAGCGTTGGAAACCCTGTGGGGTGGTTCTACTCTGTCCTATAGTGTACATTTGAATTGGAGTTCACTAAACATAACAAGTTTGGTTGTGTTTGTTACCACAAGCCAAACTCTGTCGAAGGCACAGAGGGCCTAGACCTTCCAAGACCACGTCCTCATGAAGCATGCATTCTAATGAACTGCTTTCACCAACTCAAACTGCTATTGAGTGAGGGCCTGGTACCCAGCTCTGTGGAAACTGTCTTTCCCCCTGAGAACAAAAGCCAACATGCTGAGGATGACAGAGCTTCAGAACAGAAAGAAACCCATTTATATGAGTATGAACAGCTCAAGGCCCCAAAGCAATTCACTTTCAGTGTCCAGGGTTTTTCTACTTCTAATTCTCACACTTGTTTTCAGAAAACTACTACTCACAGAGGAAAAAAACAAAACAAAACAAAAATAAAAATAAAACTCATTCAGACTGTCCAGATCATGACCCCAATTGTTAGCTGAAATTCTTCTGAGGGGCAAAAGCAGAGAGATACATTTCTCTTACTGGCATTTCCCACACACACACACCTGCTTTCCAACTGGAAATGCCTAGCTTCCATAACAATGCCTGGTCCCTTGGGGTCAATTCCTCTAACTACAGATCTCCTAGCTCCTGCAGAGCTCCCAGATAGCTAGCGGTGGGTAGTTCTGAGGTAGCTAAACCTCAAGCTGCTCAAAATCTTGATAAAAGCCTCGATTCCCAAGACATTTCTAGCCCAATTCTCTAAGAGTGCTTGTGCTTTCGGGGCATAAATTGAGCAAGACCTTGGGGATCTCTCATCTGATACCTTTTTGATGGCTCTTCAGAGAAGATAGTGAAAAATGTAACTTAAAGAATGCACCAAAAACACAAAAATCTTACAAACCACCCCATACCTCCCAATTTGATTAGACTTCTCTGTCAAATACTCTCGTTGCACCTGACATTTTTCCTCTGTGACATTTATCACAGCTTTTTGCTTATTAGTGTTTACAGAGGTGCTGCAATTAAGTCCACGAACTTAATTGTTCTAAGTGCTACAGACCTCATTGCTGAATATCACTACAGTCATCTTTGAAATACTCCCCTTAGGAAACTATGCACCGACGCCAGTGCCTAGTCTGCCCTTCAAAGCAATTTTGGAACTCTTTCTGGAATGGCCATTGCACACAGTGGCGTGATGGTAAGTTCCCGAACTTAATTGTATAGTTGTCTGTGAGGGAGTTTTTAGCCAGTAAACAAATAACTGTATTGGAATACTCTCCCTACTCACGTGATCTGGCCTCCAGTAATTTCTCTTTATCTGAAGGCAAAGGAAATATTGAAAGGAAGGCATTTTGATGGCATTCAGGACCTTAAGGGTAGTACAATGAGAGCTCTGATGGCCATTCCAGAACAGGATTTCCAGAATCATTCTGAAGGGTGAAGTAGACGCTCATGTTGTTGCACAGCTTCCCAAACAGAGTACTTAGACGGTGACTGTAGTGATATTCAGCAATGAGATATGTAGCATTTTTTTTAGGATAAGTTTTTGACCTTAGTTGTCAGACATTCTGTTTGATTGTCTGCATTTTTCTCGCTACTGTATTCCCACTCGATAAATGAGTGCACATGTGCATTTGTTCATTGGGCTATGCAACTCTTGGTTGGAAAACTGATCTCTAGTATCTTAGGACATGAACTGAGGGATTACGGAGCAAGTTCACTACCAACCCATTACTTCCACGGCTACATCATTTGACATGGTGGCATTGCTGTGGACTTACCAACATGAGTAAAATCTCTTTTCCATATTGCATGTGGGTGGGTTAACGACTGTCCCTTAAACCCGCCACATTCTTCCCAAGTTCTGCCAAGTTAGGAATCAGTTTCTAGCCCTCCCTAACAAAAATATCCCTAAGATCGCACATTGTATAGCCAGTTTTACCTAAACTTACCTTGAACTTACTCAGTTTCTAAAACTGCCTTGAAAGTCAGTATTGGTTGGCACTATTGGAGATTTCGAATGCCTTTGGAAACCCTAGTGGTATAGTACTTAAGGGCTACTGTTGCTAACCAGAAGATTGACAGTTCAAATCCACCATGTGCTCCTTAGAAACCCATTGGGGCAATTCTGCGCTGTCATACAGGGTTGCTGTGAGTTGGAATTGACTCTATGGCAGTGGGTTAGATTTGAATTTAGAATGCTTTTAAAAAAGGAGCAGAAAGTACAGCACAATCCAAACATGTCTCTTTTCCTCTACTAATTATCAAAGAACATTTTAAAATAAAAGATCTGTTCATCATTCAAATTTGGCTGGGTAACTATTATACCATTAATGTTATTGGCATTCTGAGTTACAATGTAAATATTTTAGTAAATATTAAAAGACCACTCTCTGCACTTGAGTCTAGTTATGTATCATGCCATTCTAATCTTCTGTGACACAAATTTTCAGCACCTTTATTTCCCTAGGAAACTTTTCCTCAAATGCAGATGCTACAAATGTAAACCACTACAAGTTCAGTATTTTTCCAGCCAGTTCTAACTCACAGAAGCCCCATGTGTGTCAGAGAGAGCTATGCTCCATAATATCAATGACTGATGTTTTTAAAGTAGTAGAGTATCAGGACTTTCTTCCAAGGCAAGGCTGGGTGAACGTTTGATTAGCAAATGAGCGCAGATTGCATTAAATGCATAGGGGCATTTTGGTGCAGCAGAAAGGATAATTGTCCACTGATATGTAGAACAGACATGGATTCACATGAAAACACATGCCTGAGCTTCAGGGCTCCTCACTTGCCTAGTCCCTTTGAAAACCCCGTACCAGGGATCCTGACAATGTGCTAATAAAATCATAAATATTTTTGTAAAATAGCTATGAACATTTCTTCTTAATATGAAAGAACCTCTACATTGTGTAAGTTTAATAAAACCTGGATTTACAACTAAAGGTAAAGTTTAGAAAACTTTGATACTGATCTTTTTCTTCCCATCTGTCTTAGTCACCTGGTACGGCTCTAACAGAAAATGCCACAAGGGGAAGGTTTCATGAAGAGAAGCTTCTATTGTCACAGTCCGGTAAGCCACAAATCCATTAACAAGATACAAGTCCATTCAGAATAAGAAATCATCACAGTCCAGTAGGCTAAGTCGACATCTAATGAGAGCATCTGGGCACAGGAACCTCGGGTCCAAAGGACGTGCTCTGCTCTCAGAGCTTGTCTCTCAGTGGTATGAGGTTCCCCACTTCCTCAGCTCACTTCTCTCCCTTATATTCCACAAGCTTGAGTCCTGCCTCACTACACAACTGCAAACCATTCTTCATCATCAATACCACAGAGGTAAGATTCACAACACGTGGGAGGAAGGGCACCATATTGGAACTCCAAGCCAAGTCATATCAACACATACATTTTGGGGGGGACACAATTCGATCCATGACACCATCTAACAGATGATTCAGTTGCTGTGTTAGTCAGTTAGTCATCTAGCACTGCTATAACAGAAATGCCACAAGTAGATGGCTATAACAAACTGAAATTTATTTTCTTATACTTCAGGAGGGTAGAAGTCCAAATGGGGGGTACCAGCTCTAGAAGAAGCCCTTTTTATCTCTATTGGCTCTATGGAAAGGTTCTTGTCTCCTTTCAACACCTGTAGGCCCAGTTTTCTTTGGAAATCTCCACGTGTCCTGGCATCAGTTTTCTCCAGGTCTAGAAGATTCTCATCACAAGGACCTTAGGTCCAAATGTCATATTCTGCTCCTGGCTTCTTTTTCTTGGTGGTAGTGAGGTCTCTCTCTTATCTGTCTTTTGATTTATTGTAAGATAAAAGGTGTGACTCAAGCAAAGGAGTGACTTGAATAACGGTAGTGACTCAATTCAACCTACAGTAATCCTACCTCATTAAAATATGGAAGTTAAGATAAAAATGGAGGATAATGACATCACATCACAAAATGGAGGACAACCACACAATACAGAGAATCATGGCCTACTAGAGTTGACATGTATTTAGGGGGGACACAGTTTAATTCATTACAGTTAGGAAGACTTACCCAAGTTATTTTTCATATCCCCAGCCCTGTGTTGTCATTTGCTTAAATTTATTTACTTTTTAAGCACATCAGTCACGCCTATTCTTTACAAAGCAAAAGAAGTTGACGGGTTATGCTCTGCGATTCTCTACTGAGTTTCAGTTTCTTCTTCTTGACTGTGTAGCAAAGTGCAACATTCGTTCCATTAGGATGAGAATTAACCCAGAATTAATCTTCGAATATAAAATAGACCACTTCAAAATAGCCTAAATCATAGTTATTTTTATTAAAGAATCTATGACCCTGCAGAGACCTGTAGTGAAGTAAAATGATTATTTCTTTCTGAACATGTGAAAAGCCACCATCTCAATCACTGAAACATCTATATGCAAACACATACACTCTTATACACAAACACCAATATACACATACATATGAAATCTTTGGAAAAAAATTTGTTTTGACTGTAGGAATGGCTGTTGCATGAATAGAAGCCTGAGGCATCTAGCAGTTTAAATAATGGTTTCTATTCTAGGGAAGAAAAAATATTTTTCCTTGATAGCACTTTTTTATACTCAGTGCACTGGAATTACTTTTTCAAAATTCTGCCGGTGAAGACTTATCATACGTGGGTGCCATCGCTGTACAATAAAGATAAGAATTGAAGCAAATTCCACTCATAAGCTCATGAGCCTGTAAATTGGAGCTATCCTTCATAACACAAAGCATTTTACCAGGCCAAAATTTTTTCTTAAAGGCAAGACAGGGGTTTTTTTCCTGCAGAAATTTTCCTTCTCCAGCTGCTTAAACCTTTTCAACTGCTCAAAACTTATTTGTTCACAGACTATTTATAAGACAAAGATACCTAGCCTATTGGCTACAGAAGATAATCTCTGTTTAACTTTTTTTAAAATCATTTCTAGATTCAGATAAGTATCAGAGAATATCGATAAAGTATATGAGATTGTTTCTACAGATTGAGGAAAGTAACAAAAATCTACATACGACACTGAGGCTTTCATAAAGAAATATCTTTGTTCAGAAAGATAAGCTGCTCACCACTCCCAGGTCCTTTAAGCCTAGGCCTACATGTAGACATTTCCGTTCTTCTTACTCGTCCAAACTTCCATGCTAGGTTAACTTTCCCATTAGACTCTTAATAGTACCCCACACTGACCCTGACCCTGACTCTTCACTGTTGGAAACATTAGAATTATCTGTGTGGTTCTTTCTTTCTTTCTTATTCTTCTTCTTTGGTGCTTTAGATCAAGGTTTACTGAGAAAAACAGGTTCTCATTAAATGATTAATATACATAACATTCTGTGACACTGGTTGCCAAAGTCACAACATGTCAACACTTCCTGCTTCTCAACCTGGAGTTCCTTGTTATTAGCTTTCCTATGTTTTCCTGCCTTCTCATCCTTGACCCTGGGCTGGTGTGTCTGTTTAGTTTCATTTTACTTTACGCACACATCTTATCTGTGGCTGAAGGGTGAGTGTGATTATTTCTTGAATGCTCCTCTCCTTGGATAAACTGTAAGTTACATAAAGGAGGGGTGTTGTGCATCTTGCCCACCATATACTCCTACTTTACAGAGTCAGTAAATATTTGTCAAATGAATAAATCAACAAACAGATGCAAGACCAGACCAGCTGCTTAAAGTTGATTCCCACTCTTGGCAACCCATTTCTGCCAGACTAGTATTATGCTCCACAGGTCTTCAGTGGCTGGGTTTGTTGGAAGCAGGTCACGAGGCCTCTCTTCCAAGGCATCCACAGGGGTGGTGGGAATTCAGACTTCCCTCCTTTGTGGTTAGTAGCCAAGTGTGTTAATCATTTGTACCACCCTGGGACTCCCCAATAAGTGACTAGGCAATACAAATATTACCTATTCCTTTCGTGGATCTGTTATTGTGAGATGGAAAAAAGAAAAATCAACTTGAATAATATTTTTGCCATGTTCCTTTACTTCTACCTTAACAGATTTTGAAGTTTTGTACAGTTTTGTACAAAGTTTCCTTTGACTTTTAAGGAGACAGGTCAGTTTACAAGAGTTGTAAATACTAACCCTCTTATACAAATGATGATCATTGTATTCTTCTGTGAAGAATACAAGTATTCAAAAAGAAGTGCTTAGCCCTTTCTTACTGTTCCACTCAGTTCCTGTCATGGAACTGCTAATGGTAATATTAGTTGGGTTCCCAAAGGTCTATATAGCCATTTAGCTAGGCCATAATTCCTGGCATTGTGTCATGTTCCTCCGTGTTGTCAATCCTGCCTCCACAATGTTAATGTGGGAGGATGGGCAGCAGTTGTGTTGGTGGGCAGGACTCAGTTTATAAGATTGTTTTGCACCCTGAGGCAGTGTTTTCAGACATAAAAGAAAGAAGCTAGTGACGAGATTTGGGGATCTCATACCATCAAGAAGCTGTATTAAAAGTTGTGAGGGCACGCTTTGGAAAAGACCAGAGTCCCTGCTGCTTACAAAATTCCATGCCAGGCAAAGATTGACTACAAGACCTTCCTCCAGATCCAGCAAAGAAACCCTTCCCCTAGAGCTGACATTCTCAATTTGAACTTTCAGCCTACTGGACTGTGACAAAATAAAATTCCTGTCTTTAAAGTCATCCACTTGTGTTTCTGTTAAAGCAGCACTAGCTGACAAAGGCAGTACCGTAAGATGGTAAACAAGATGCTCAGGTCCACAAACATGGCAAACGGTTCATAGGAGCCTTCTAAGACTTTTCTCACAAAGAATCTTGTATCCTGTTTCCCAGAGGATGCAAGTTTTTATAAAAGAGCTCTGCTGACTTTGACAATTCTCAAAATGCAGTAATATACCTTACCATCACGGAATCATGCCAGCCAAGCCACGGAATCATGCGACAAGTTGCAAAAGCTCCAATCACTACTGCTCGGAATACAAACGACAGCACCCGCAGGCCATTAGTGCTTCATGGAACAATCCTAATTCTGTAATGATTCTGTGTCTCTGTCAGAATTTGCACTTTTCTTTACTACATGGGGAAGGGGCTTGATATTTCTTTCATAAAGATAATTGTTTCTGTGGGATTTGGGGCCCATCTCCCTGCCCCATTTTAGAGATGCCAATGTGGCTGAAAATACATAAAACGGAGCACGTACCTCTTCATTAAAAAACTTTAACCTCTTGCTAATGATGATATTAATACCCAGCGTGTGATAAACACCTGAGACTTACTTTGTCCTAAACAACACAGCCTCAGAGAACCTTACAGTCAATAAAATAAAATACCCCTTTCTCTTTAATTAACATATGAAATAAACACAATCTGTGACACCTAGTGTGCAGCAGCAATTAAGAGGCATTGCTTAGTTAAACCTCCTAATACCTCATTTAAATATGCAATTAAGGGATAATTGCCTTCAATCAATAAAAAAATTGAAATATTTCGCAGGGGCTTCAATTATTTTTTGCTAGGCTTTTGACTTTACACTTGGCCAGCGTTAAGCCTGTGAGTCTCCCTCCTCCGGTTAAAGTGACATTACCCCCTTTCTTGCAACCGGCTTTAAAGCATGTTATTAACAACGCAAGAGGCTACTAACAACATGAAGCCTTAGAAGCCACCTCTTTTGGCCTGGGCTAGAATTTCTCCAGCTCTGAAATGGCCCCTTTCTGTCTTGCCTTAGGTTATGTTCTTTGTATTGACTCAGATCAAAGACCTCCGTTTTGGTCTTGTTGCATCTACAGAAGGAGTTACACATTTCCGTCCTTTTTACTGACGCACTAAATGCGGAAAACAAAGTCACTTGGTGATCAAGTCAGTTGTATTTCCTTTGGCAGGGCTGAGTTTTATCTCTTAGTCCAACTTCCCAGAAACATTTGTTAAGAATGTACATAAACACAAACTGTTGGGTTCATAGAGGAAGAAAGGTCTGGTGATCTTACCTCCAAAAATCAGCTAACAAAAACCGTACGGGTAACAAAGTTCTGATATGATAGTGCATGGGGTCACCATGAGTTGGGGGCCGACAGAGGAAGAGCTATTTTAAATGGAACCTCAGACAAACACTGGGAAGTATGTGAACAGAACTGGAAAACAAATCAACAATCCCCAGGAAGGATCAAGGAGTAACTGAAAGAGTTAGGTGCTGAGGCAGTAAAAGACAACCAAATATCCATCCTAGAAAGCAGCAAACCAAGCAGTGCGCTGGGTTGGCAGAGGATGCTCCGAGGTCCTGCCGCTGACTGGCTAATGTAAACGTGTGGTAATAACCTTATCAAGTAAGCCAAAAAATGGGGTTGTATATTCAATCAGCAAGGAGCAAGTATCCCTCAGACAAAGCCAGGTGAAAGATCAGGCGACATCTGATAAATTTATGCTATCTCAACAGCCCTGCTACATAATTCAAACCCCAAACCACCCACAGCCTGAATTATATGAACTGTGGCCCAATACAAGCTTAAACTCCTTTCATCTTGATTGAGCCGATTTGACCTTAAAAGGTCAATGCTGTTTTGTTCTGAACATAAAATGTAACATAATTATGTCATTACTCTGGAATGCAAAAAATGTGTGCTTTCACTTTGGCGTCCTCACCCCTGACAACCCAGAGAAATCCCGACAGGTTATAGACCTCAAGGTCCACTTAAAAACCCGGCATCTAGATAGGTGGATCCAAAAGAAACCGCAGGAGTAGATGAAATCTGCACAGATAAAGCTTAGCAAATCTAGATATAACCTCTAATTTTTCACCTTTCCTCCCTACTTGATAATACTTCCTGGTCTTGTCAGTTTCATCAGGAGGCTCATCTTGCTCTTCTCAGAAAGTCAAACCATCTCAGTACATCTCACACACACACACAAACACACACACACACACACACACACACACTCACACACACACACACACCCCAAATCTAACCCTTCCTTTTCTCTCCTACATTTACCCTTTGAGTGACTCAAAAGTGTCACCTCATTTCCATATGCCTAACTTAAAATGAGCCTTATGGGCAATTTTTGTTTCTTATCAGTTTCAACTGATCTTCATTGATAACAGTAAAGTAATAATTTTAAATACTGTTCTCATTACTTGCACATCTCATTTCCTATAATCTTCATAACCCCAAGACCAAACCACACACTGCCGTGAAGTCAATGACCCCATAGGATGGAGTAGAAGTGCCCCATGGAGTTTTCAAGGAGCGCCTGGTAGGTTTGAACTGTCAAACTTCTGGTTAGCAGCCATAGCACTTAACCACTATGCTACCAGGGTTTCCATAACCCCAAGGGGAGGGCAAATTATTCTCATTTTTGCAGATGAAGAGACTGTGGAACCAAGGCACTTGATCAACAGCAGTAACTAAACTGAGATTTAAGACAACTTTGTTTCAGATTTCGCATGTTCAGCCACCACACCAGAAAAATACTCCAGAATCTTCAGTTTTTAGCATTGTGGCACATACTTTTCTTTCTAACACACTCTGGTTGGTTACAAGAGTGCTTTGTGAATTAAGAAAATTTGTCGTCTGTCATATATACTGCAAAAAACTTTCCTCAGTTGATTATCTTTTAATCTTGTTCATGACATTTTTTTCTCAGATAGAAAATGTTTAATTTTTTAATATAGTGAAATTTGTCTTTCTTTGATTACTTCTGGTTTCACATAGTTGAGTATCATTGTTTTATTCAAGTTTTCATTCCATCTTGAGTTTACTTTTGACTTCTGATATGAATTAGGAAACTTTTTATTTTTTCATAATTGTACCCTAGACATAAAAAAAATCAGTACTTTTCTTCCCCAACATGGACACATGACAGCAGTGTGTTTCCTACCCTTCAGTCATTATAAAGACAAAGTTACAGTGAGTTTATCATAAAGAATATTTGTGTGATCAAAGAAGACAATATTCACTTGTGAAAGCCAATACAATTCATTGCTCTTTTCTGTAAGATATTTGCAGATATTTTTGGTTTTCTTTAAGAAAATATTTTCCAGTGAGTGAGCCATTGTTTAGGATTTGCTGCTAGCTTTGGTATGTAGATAATGCCATAGTGTCCTATTCGACTCTGCCTGAGGTCATCAAAGAAGCAGCGAGCTTCAACAGAAGGTGCTAAGATTCTAAAAGTCTGTATACTCTGGTTCTGTATCGGACACATGGTAAACTTATTGTCCTAGCTGCTAGAGCTTAAGGAGAGATACAAAAATTGAGCCCCCCAAAAGGTTAGACATCTGGGAGAATCCAAAGAGGTTAAAGTGAGATTATAAATTACTGTTGTTAGTTGTCATCAAGTCGATTGTGACTCATGGCAACCCCGTGCATGCACAGCACACATGAGGTTTTCAAGGCCTTGATCTCTTGGGAACAGACCACCTCTTTCTTCCAAGGCTCCTCAGGGTGTGTTTGAATCCCTAACTTTTTGTCTAGTAGTAGTCAGGTTTAACAATTTTCACCACTTAGGGACCCAGAGATGTCAAATCCAAATAGTGGAGAACTTGAGAGATAGCACATGAATTGCAAAAGGTCCTAAGAGCTGTGGGCCTTGTGGCTCCATCAGGCCTTCCCTGGCCCTCTGTGGGCCTGCCTGTGGTAGGTTCCATCCGAGGCTCCACAGGATCCTACCTGAGTCCCTTAACTGTCTATGTGGCTATTTCTCATCGGTTCAAGCCAAGAGTTCATTCTTTCAGTATATATTTATTGTTTGCTACGCACAGACACCCCACTGAATCGGTCTCAGAGTTTACATTCCACCAGGCAGACAGATATTAAACTATTTTATCATTCATTTTTAATTACAACAGAAGAGAGTGCTATAAGAGTGACTGGATCACTAGATCTGACCCGAGGGCTCAGGAAAGGCTTCTTCAGTCAGCTGAACTTAAAAGAATGAACAGGAATCAAGGGGCTGGCCTGAAGAAAGAGTTTGCAGCTGACAGGAGATCTGCAAAGCAAAAGTCCTGAGGCAGAGGGCACAAGGGTGATGTCTGTGTTTCAGGAAGAAAGAGAAGAGACCCAGGCTGGAGGTGACGGAGAAAAGAGCTGACTGTGAGCCTGAGTCCCAAACTGATAGTCTGGGGCAACCTGACTCCTAAACAACCTGAGCAAGGAGGGCTGAGGATAAGCAAATGTGCTTTCAGTGTGTGTGTATGTGTGTTTGTGTTCACACACACGTGTGCTCAGGTATGTGTAAGGCAGAGAAGAAGGTCCCAACCAAAAAACCCACAGAGTTTTAAAGACCTGCGAAGCCTGGGCCAAAGCAGTTAGACCTTAGAATTTTCCAAACCTGAATTTGCATGTTGGTAAAGCTCTGAATTTTACATGTCATCTGAAATTACCAACAACAACAAAAAAAAAAGGCAGAAAGAAAAATCTCTGGCCAAACAAAATATACTCAGTTCTCAAATCTGTAGACATTTGTCTACAACTTCAGGATGTCGTTGTCCGCTGCTGTAGAGCTGGGCCTGCCTTATGGAACCTCTTGCACAATGAAACAAGATGCTGCCCTCCGGTGATTGGTTGCAGACGAAGCCATTGTGATCCACAGGGTTTTCAATGGCTGATTTTCAGAAGTAGACAGCCAGGCCTTTTTCCCTACTTGACACATTTGTGGCTTAGTTGTAGAATTCTCAGCTTCCACGCAGGAGACCTGGGTTCAGATCCTGACCAATGTATTTCGTGCACAGCCACTACCCGTCCTGCTTTCATTGGAGGCTTGCAGGTTGCCATGATGCTGACGAGGTTTCAGGAGAGTTTCAAACAGTGAAGGACCAAGAAAGCTTCAGGGTTAAAGGAACTATAAGGTGTTTTACAATGTCAACATCTAATGATCTGATTTAACAACATATATTGAACTTCTCCCTCACAACAGGAAACACACATTGCTTCTTCCAATCAAATTTGTCTCAGTATGTACTGTTTCTGAGTAAACAGCTCATTTCTGATAACTTGAATTTCATACTTTTATTGTGCTTTTCTAAATCAAGATTTTTCAGCTTATTAAATCATAAAGATCTCTTAAAAGTCATTTATGCGTATTAGAATGTATGAGGCTGAAGTTTTTAATAGCTGAGAGCATGTCAAGGGGATATTTTCAACTGATAGTTTAGATATTGAACTGCAGGCACTACAATTTTAGAAACATTTCTTAAGGCTTCACTATCTCAGCTGCCTCAGACATACTTGCATATGTGCTCCATCCAAAATACAGCCTAAACTTGCTGGCCATTTCTGAAATTGTCCTTTGAGTCCATTACTCTGTATATGAAGCCAGTTATTTATACTTTTATAGGAGATGTAATGGCTGTGTTGACACCGCTGTAGTTCAACAGAGCCACAACCACACTTAACCCGTTAACAAGGTAGAATATGTAAGCTGGGGAAGTGCAGCTGGCAGGCCACAACTGCTGTGTTATTGTGGATTGGGGTGAAGTGTTTCATTTTCCCGAATAATATTGGCAATACAAACTTACTGTAGAAAAGTTGAAAGATACAGACAAGTACAGTTAAAAGTAATTCATAATATCACCATCTAGAGATGCTTGGTCATTGAGATAGTCCTTCTTGGAGACGTTTTTACTCTGCTTTCTTCACGTCACAAGTATTTTTTAAGTTATTAAAACTTGGGTTTAAAGAGAAATTTTATTCTATGTTAGTACCTTTTCCTCGATAACTCGATAATGTTGCATTATAACAATGTGCCACCCCCCTACTGCTTGGCAATTAGTTGTTTATTGTTTTTCACTTGTTAAAATGAGGCTATGATGAACCTACCTTGTCATAAATACTTACTGAGGACTTTGAGACAGAATCCCAGGTTAGAGTGGAGAAGTGAAAATACAGTACAGAAAAGAATACTATGCTGATTAATCCGATGTTATTAAACAAAACAAGCATACAAGGTACACTATTTTTGGAAATTAGAATAGAGTAAGTTATAACACAAAAGGAATGATTTCACAAGTTGCAAAGCAATGCCATGTAAGAAGATAAATAATGCCATAGTTGTGTATATGTGTGTTCATTTTGTTTTGTCTTGCTTTGCTTCTCTAACTCCTTTTGACCAAAGAAAGTCATGTTACTGATTTAGATAATATGACCAACACAATATATTGATTTACATTAGAAAAGAGAGCTTCCTGGTTGTTAATAGTCTAGCTGTTGAAAACCTGTGAAACATTCCAAGTGTTTTGTGAGCTAACATGCCTCCAGTTAAGTTAAAACTACTTTCATGGTAACTCATGGTGCTGGTGACACAGCTGTGAGAGGTGTCCAGTCTCCCAGGCAGTCAACCTCCAATGGAAAATTCTGGCCTTTCATCCAATGCCATAAAAAATGAGACCAGGTCCAACCCCTTCATCTGTGGCCCAAATATTTCTAATCCCTAACATTCTCCCCATGTCTTTTCTGTCTCTTGCTTTCACACAAAACAGACAGAAATTAGGTACTCTACTCAAGAGAAAGCCATTTATCACCACGAACTTTTGATCGTCTACTCCCACCCCTTATCATTTCCAGCACCTTCTGAAAATCATTCCAAATTCGTTAGGGAGCCAGAGCATGGTGTCTGCTTTAACCCATGGTTATTTATGTAAACACTGTAACAGACAGAATTAGTTGTCAATTTATTTTAAATTGAAAACTAGCTGTAAAGTTATTGTATGGGATTTCCCATTCAAATTAATGTTAGGGCCGCAGAAAGAAAGCAATGTTAGTATAAGTTGTCTGTTTGCTAAGATGCAAACAGGTTCTGATTCCCGAGTAGGCAATAACCACTGGGTGCCTACCACCTGTCTTAGACCATACTGAACATGCTCTGTGTCCTGATGATAGATGTGAACAAGTGAGGTCAATCTGAATATGAACTGTATCAGAAATGTGGATAAGGCATTCTAATGGCTACATACAGCATTTGTTAATTTATGCATATGTATTTGATTTCCTATAATGTACTGTGAAGTCACATCAGTTTAGAGCTATTGATCTCCCCCATGTGCATATCTCAGTTACTGTGTTCAGAGCCTCCATGTACATTTTTTACGTCAATGCTTTACCCATCACTGGCACTGCTTTTAAGACTCCTAGCAGTTTAGGGCACATCGTGCTTACTTTCCCCTAAGTTGCACAAGATACAGTTCTTTTCCTTTCTTTTATCTCCCAGGTGAAGAGTTGAGCTAACCCCATTTCCGTATCAGCACCCCAAGCCCACGTAATGCCCTTTCCTTGGCTGTGCTTCTCCTCCTCCTCCATCCTTGATCTTCACTGACCTTCTCACCGCTGGTACCTGCACTAACGTACCTGATACATGTCCTTAAATATTTGTTTATCATTGTAAAAGTAGTGGTACTAATGTTCGTATTTTTAACTCATCTATTATACTACAAATTTCTCCTAAGTTCTGATCTTTTACCGCTTAATATTCAGTTTTCCATGTTGCTGTACAATATCTAGCAGTGGCTTCTGTTGCTTGTGTTTCATAATATGCCTCCTCCAGGGTTATCACCCAAGGGGTTAGAAGGTGTCTGTAGTTAAATGGATTTTTCTGCTATCCAGAAGGTTAGAGGTTCAAGTCTACTCAGAGGCACTTTGGAAAAAAGGCCTGGCATTCTACTTCTGAAAAATCAACGACTGAAAACTCAGTGGAGCACAGTTCTACACGTAGAGTCACCAGGAGTCAGAATTGACTCAATGACAACTGGTAAACGCAATTCCTTATGAGGTTTTGAGCCTTTTGTTTTTAATTACAGCCTTAGCTATGTACAAGGGCAGATTGACCAGTAGGCCTAGTCAATACCAGCTTACAGTAAGCAGGGTATGCATGAACTTAATTCTGCTTATTTGTTAATCTGTACTGCACAATTTCACCTTTGATGTGGTGAAATTCAGGTGCAGTTGTGCCCTACGGATGGCACAGAAAGTTCGTGCATGCCTCACTGTTTGGGTAAGCCACCTCTGGCTCCATGCCTTCTTCCTTGTCTCTCACTTAACATAAACATCCCAAGGTGGATTCAGAAATACCACAAAATGAGAAGATGGGAGGGTACCTGAATCAGGAAGCTCTACTTTGGAACAGTTCTGTGGTCTTTCAGGTCTAGGGGGCTGAGCAATTACACATGGAAGGCTTCCCCTGTAACCTCAGGGACACATTCCTTCACCAATGGAAGGCCCAGTGACTTTTCCCTAGGCCTTTAATATGCATACCTCTTATCTGAAACATCTGCTACCTAGGTTGATGGTTCTCACGCCTGGTTCATATGCTCTGCAATCAACCAGAAGAATTTTTTAAACCTACAAATTTTCAGACCCCACCCACAGAGGTTCTCAGTAGGAGATCCGGGGTGGAGCCAAGTCATTACATGTTTGTCATTATTGTCATTGTTATCATTGGTGGTGTGTGCATGTACACTAAGCTTACCACGGGTTTTAGTCAGCTAGGACTGCTCTAACAGAAATACCACAGAGTGGATGGCTTTAACAAAGGAAGGTTTATTCTTACACAGTCCGGTAGGCTGCAAGTCCGTATTCAGGGTGTCCACTCCAGGGAAATGCTTTCCCCCTTGTCAGTTCTGGAGGAACGTCCAGTATTGGATCAGTCTTTGTCCAGGGAACATCTTGGCGCAGGAACCTCAGGTCTGAAGGATGCGCTCTTCTCCTGGTGCTGCTTTCTTTCTGGTACAAGGTTTCCAATTCTCTGCCTGCCTCTCTGTCCTTTTATCTCTTGCAGGATGAAAGGATTAAGGGTAGGACAAGCCATACTCCAGGGAAACTCCCTTTTCAGTGGAGCAGGGAGGTAATCCTATAAAGGGATTTACAGTCCCACCCTAATCCTTTAACATACAGCATAGGAAAACCACAAAATGGAGAACAGTCACAAGACACTGGGCATCATGGCCCAGCCACGTGGCTACACCTATTTTGGGGGGAATACAATTCAATCCATGACATCCCAGCAGTTGCAGAAATGAGGACTGTAACTGTTTGGAGTATTCCTGCTTTTTATGTGTGTATTGGATATTTTGTTTACTTATGAAACATAAGATGTAAATGTGCTAATGCATTTTCAGTTGTACTTGTGTTAGTTATATCATGTTAGACTTTGTAACTATATTCCTTCAGAGACTGTGGATGGTAAGGTGAGACATGTGCAGATGCCAAGTTGACAAGTGGTGGACTGTGGTGATCAGGATTATGTCAATTTGGCTACTCCATATTTGGCTGCTGTATTAAGTGGCAGGGCAGGGTCTGTGGTGGCTTCCCACCCCTCAGTTCTCATCTCTCGACCTTCCACTACTACTGCCAGTCTGCTCACGTAGCCAGGAGCTCCTGCTCTCTTCTTCCGGCATCTGGTTCCTGGACTTGAACTAGCAGCTGTTAGATTCATCAATCCTTACAGTTGGCACTTGAGAATCCTGTGCCCTGACATGTCAATCCTGGGTTCCCCAGCCTCTGACGCTCCATCTTGCTGCCAGCTTGGGATCTATACAACACGACCTACACAACCGGTGATCTAGAACTCTGGTCTCTGACCTGCTGACTTTGGTTTCATCATCTTCTGTGGTTATGTGAGGCTTATGCCAGGACGTGGGACATTCAGCTTGTGTGATCACATGAGCTGTTTCCTATATCTGTATCTATCTATATTATTAATCTTCCCTTGTACCTACACATGTTACTGGTTTTGCTTCCCTAGAAAACCCAGCCTAAGACACCACGTGACTCTGACACACAGCCAGGCCTGAGAACCTTAGACTTAGCTTTTGTGTGCTCTATTTAGCTCCATGCACCTATGTCTTATTTCCTAGATACTTCAGGGAAGAAATTGTGCTTTAACTGTCTCTGCAGCTTGCTCAGCAGCCTGGCAGCGTGCACTGTGTCTAGTAAGAACTCCGTCTAAGTACACTGAGATAGAAAAGAAATCTGAATCTTCCCAGATAAGAGCAGTAGAAATAGAGCATTACTACACCCACATTCTATTCACACTGTCACCTGGGGTCCTCTCTTCAGTTCCACGTGCTCCAGTGCCACGGCATCAGAAATCTTAGAACTTTGCGGACACTGGAGCCTTCCAGAACTTACAACAAATTGGTAGCTCCAAGCCCAACCTCTCCAGCAGCTCTTTATTTTGTTTGCTTGTTGAGCTGAATTTTAATCCAAATTCAGCTGTGTATCATTAAAAGGGGGATTTTTCTTAAAACCAATGATTTGTCTTTGGACGACTGGCAGCCCTGGTCCCTGCTTGAGCCACATTAATTTCAGCGAGAGTTGTTAGGGACAGAGGAGAGCCACCTGGGACTGCCAGCTTGTAACTCATGCTCAGGGGGCTTAAAGAGATAGTCTTGAGGTTCTTGCAACCATGTCCTTCTTTAAAATCAATTTAAAACAGCAAAAAGTAAAACCCCTATTGTAGGAAAAAATCCCTTCTAAGTGATTTCACTTTTCCCCTGGGTAGCTTGCCTTTCCCCTGGCTGTGTAGGACACAATACCCCCACCCGAATGAGATCTAGGGGAATGATTTGAGACATTCATGTAGGTGAGAACCTTTTGTTAAACAGAAAATTGGCTCCTTTGCCTCCTTCTTTTTTTATAAGTATGCTTTACTTTCTCTCTCCCTGTCTTTTTTCTTAAACAGTACTTATACATACACCTTATTGATGTTTTATTCATATGGACAAACTGCTTCCATTATGTGAACGTACAATAGCTGGAAGTCAATGAGAATCAAACAGCTAAAGCCCTATGCAGTACTTTAAAAATTGCGGGACCGATAATAATAACTTAGGAAACAGCCACTGTTGAGATAGAGTCAGTTAAACTTATATTTCAATGTCCAGTGTACATGTTCATCTAAAAAATACCCGAGAGGAGTCATTTCTCTTCCCACAAGTATCCACCAGCCATCTATCACTTTGACGTACTATGGTGGCTTGCATGCTGTTATGATCCATGACGGACAGATTTCCAGACTAATACAGATTAGGAAGAGAGGCCTGGCAACCTGCTTTTCAAAATTAGCCAAAGAAAAACCTATGTCTTATAAACAGGATACTGTCCAACACAGTGCTGGGAAAAGAGACGCATGGGATGAAACGTATTCAAAACACACAGTGCCCACAACAATGGACCCAAACATATCAAAGATCATGAAGATGGTTTGGGACCGTGCAACGTGTTGTTCGGTCACACATGGGGGTCGCCATGAGTCAGAGCCAACTAATAACAACAAAATGATCTGCTTCATATACACATAAATTTCTCAGGTTTTTTCCTGCCCTGCAATATCAGAAACAGCACTAGCAGTTGCGCAGCAAGGAGTACCTTCTCTGTGTAAGGCAGCCCTGTGTTGGCCACGGTGAGGAGAATGGAGCTGAGAAGACAAGACTGACATCCTCAAAGCCAGAGAGGTGCTCATTTCATTCACCCTAGGGAGTCACTGGAGGAAGACCACGGGCAGAAGTCACCGGGGTAGAAATTCCTTAACGACGATACAGGCACTACATCACACCTTCCAAAGTATCTTTCCAGTTGTGCGGGAAAGAGGAGAAGCACAGAATGTTCTTGTATGAAGCCAGGGACTCTGTTGTCGTTAGCTGCTGCCAAGTCCTGTCCTGACTCACGGAAAGCCTACACGTAAGGGAATCACACGCTGTCTGGCCTGGGCCATCCCCATGGGGCTGATTTTTAGAAGAAAGTTGCAAGGCTCCTTCTGGAATCTCTGTAGAAACCTGTTCATCAAGGGAGGATGAAGAAAACAAATGCCAGTTGCTAGGAATAAAGTAACTAAACAGTTTAAAGATCATGAGAGCAAATTAGATGTGTTTAAACAGGAGTCGTCTGTGCATATCTAATTGATTGTGTTCTCAAATAAATTACAAGCCCTTGTTGAAAAAGTTATGAAAGCTATCAGTTCTAAAACTCCTAGGCATCCCAAGATCATCCCAGCCAGCTGCCCTCACCACTGCCAGCCCAGCCACCTGTCCTTTCCTCCCCTAGAATCTATTCATGGTTTGCTTCCACAGAAGCTACCCACCTATAAGCCTGTGGATGACTTGCACTCCTCATTCCTTCTGAATACAAGCAAACAAATACATATTGATTTCATTAGTTATTCTCATGCAGCTGGCATCGATCTGTCACTTGTTTAATTTTCTTTTTGTACGCTTATGTCTTTTTTTATGTGCATCAAGAATCTGTGTATCACGCGTTGGACTGTAGATCTTTAAGAGTGGACACAATGTTCTGCTTATTTTCTGTCTCCCTCAACTAAATACTGTTAGTTGAAAAAAGGGCAGATTATCTAAAGGGTAGAAAATAAGCCTGGCAAGGGGATTAATCACAGAAGTGGGGGAGATTGGTGACTTTGCACCTGCTTTTGGCATATGACGCTTGATGTTGTGGAAAATGGTAACAATAATTTTTTTAAGTTGTACATGAAGTGAAGGAAGAGGAATGAGAATTCCAAACCAAGAACAAAGGACAAAAACCTTGGAATTGAGTTTCTACTACTCTTGTTTTAGCAAAAATTATGTGATACCATATTTGTTGCAGACAACTAAAATTCTCGGTAGAGATCCGAAGAAGCTAAGTGTTGAAACTATGAAGGTGTTTTTTGCTAGCTGTGTTTGCTGATTACCAGTACTAAAGACCTAAACAACCTCTGGAAAGATGCCTACATCTGCTAAGCATTGTGACCCCCACCACAGTGGCTGCTAAAAACGAGAGCATATGTCTGCAGTTCTCTACGGATGTTAATACTTGTATCACTGATAAGAAGACCTACAAACTGGTGTGGGAACTGCCATCATTCTCCAGGGAACCCTCTTGGAATCTCAGTCTCTCTGGCTCATCTCTTGTTCCTGGTTGGCCCATCAATGTTCAGCTACCACTCTGGTTGCTTTCTCTGGCTGGCTGATGAATCTAGTCCCCTCCCCATATATAATTAGTGCTTAGATTGATACATAACAGGTAGACAGAGGTAACAGATAGATCACGATAGTAGATGAGGATAGATAGATGTATGGAAACATGGATCAATACATAGACACATATAGATGTTAGACATTAAGTAGATATATACATAAATACACAGACACATGTAGATGATAGATGACAGATAGATACATAAATATAGATAGCAAATAGATAATATATATGGCTCAGTTCTCAACAGTAGAAACATTTATCTTGTGATCTATCTCTAGCAGATCCTACAGTTTGGTATTTCTTTAGTTCCCCCAGATTCTTGCAAGGCTTTTTAGTCCTAGGGATGACTCTAGCCATTGACCTTACTGAGCAATGTACGTGACCTGATGCTTAATTATATGAGGTTATTCACATGGGCTTCTTTCCAATTTCTTGGGCTCCTCTCCAAGTAGTAAAATTCTTACTGTGATGAAGGAATAAATAATATCTCCCTAGGATAGTGTGTCATTGGAGAAAACAACTTTCTGATCTGTAGTTGAAGTTTTCCAAAGTGAAACTCACTTGGTTGCTGTTGATGATAGTGATAACGTTATTTTGTTTTGTTTTAGCTTTAGGAAAGCAGATGGGAATGTGTTATCTAGTTATATACTCAGGTGGTAGGAAATAAGGACAAATAAAAGAAAGTCACCAGGAGCTTTCCAGGCCCAGGGCCTCATAGCGGGAACACGGGTCTAAGAAATAGCGTATTTTGTATGGCTATTATTTCTGGTTCATTGTTCTGGCATAATATTTAACATAACCTCAGAAACTTGGTGATGTAGTGATCAAGTGCTACATTTGCTAACTGAAAGGCTGGCAGTTCAAATCCAACAGGCACTTGTTGGAAACTCTATGGAGCAGTTCTACTCCGTCCTAGAAGGTCGCTATGAGTCAGAATTGACTCAACGGCAGTGGATTTGGTTTTTTTGGTTTTCTCTTCTGAAGTCTAAAATGTCATCGGGTACTGTATTTTCTCTATTACTCCCTTCTGACTTCACTAACGTGTTCCCATCTTCTTAAAAAAATCATGGCAACTATGGAGTTCCATGGGCCAGAGTTTGTCCTCAGTGTCACAGCTAAAGTGCTGTTGTTTCTAGGTGCCCACTTATAGCAACTCTGTGTAGAACAGAATAAAACACAGTCTGGTACTGTGGGCTCAAGGTGTGGTGCACGTTCTCACAGCCATTGTTGTGACTGAGCACACGGCTGCAGCCACTGTGTTGATCCGTCTCATTGAGGGCCTTCTCTTTTTTCTCCGACCCTCTACCTTACCAAGTGTGATGTCCTTCTCTGGGACTGGGCCCTCCTGATAACATGTCCAAAGTGTATGAGAGGAAGTCTCACCATCCTTGCTTCTAAGAAATATTCTGGCTGTACCTCTTCCAAGACTGAGGCAGTCCAGACATTCATTATTCTCCACTGATACTGTAATTCAAAGGCATTAACTTTTCTTTAGTCTTCTTTATTCATTGTCCAGCTTCCACATGCATATGAGGCAATTGAAAACACCATGGCTTGGGTCAGGCACACCTTAGTCTTCAAGGTGACATCTTTGCTTTATAACAGTTTAAAGACATCTTTTGCAGCAAATTTGCCCAAAGCAATGAGTCATTTGATTTCTTAATTGGGTGTTGATTATAAATCCAAGTAAAATGAAATCTTTGACCATTTCAACTTTTTCTCCATTTATCATGATGTTGCTTATTGGTCCAGTTGTGAGGATTTTTGTTTCCTTTATGTTGAGGTATAATCTATAATGAAGGCTGTGTCTTTAGTACAAGCTATAACACTAGTTCGCAAACACAAATAAAGGAAAAGCTAAAGCTATGCACCAACATGCAGGCTAGATTTTAGTAGAGGTTTATGTGAGTGTCCAACAATAGAGTGTATTTTAGATAGCCTAAGGCAAGTATTACATTATTCCTGTAGAGAGAATTAAAATGTACAGCAGAGGGTGGCAAACTGTCACTCACAAGCCAAATCAGGCCCACTGATATTTTTTGTAAGTGAAGTCTTATTGGAATTCAGCCAGGCTAATACATTTACATGTTGTCTATTGCTGCTTTTGTGTTACAACAGAGAACACCTGTGACAGAGACTATATGGTTCACATACAGTCTAAAATACTTACAATCTTGCCCTTTTAGAAAATCTTTGCCAACACCTATTGTACAGTATAGCTACTTCAGTATATCTCATTATGGATATAATTTTGATGTGCCTTCTAAAAACAGATTTTTAGGCTGCACCGCAGACCCCAGAATTGGAATTCCTAGTGGAGAGACCTAGGACTCAGTATTTCTAATGGTCACTGCACAGGGGAGCCTCAGGATCACGCGGATGTGGGAAATCTTGGCACAGTCTGTAAAAGCTTAATCTTGTCAATCTTCCCACTTGGGATTTATGTCCCTGCTTCACTGTTTCTAATTCTGTTCCCTCAGACAATGTACTTACCTCTCTGTTTCATTTCTCATTATAAAATGGGGGAAACAAAAGCATCTTCCTTACAGAGTTGGTGAAAAGGTTAAACGAGAAGTTGTTTTATAACTTGTGTGGCATAGGCTACCAGGTGCAGTAAGTGTTTTATCATCATCACCAACATTTTTTCTCTTCCTTTTCTTCTTTTCCTCCTCCTCTTCCACATCATCCATATGATCATAATCTCTGTGGATCTATATGCTTAGAAAGTTTTTGGTGTGATTCTACTTCAAAATGGTAAATTAGTTAACCTTTAGAAGTTCATCAACCCTGAGTTTTGCCTTCTCTTTTTTAAGTTTTAAAAAATTCAGCAAGTAAGTCTTTAAAACATTTATAGCATTTCATATTTAAGGACTACAAAGTACTCTACCAACAAGCAAGTGTAATGGGGAAAATGGAGAAGTCAAATTGACCTGCCCCAAACCACAGCGAATCCAGGAACAAAATAGACAATATCTGCCTCTAACCCACTACCTGAACTCAAGTGCCAATACACTTTTTCAGATAAGACTCATTATCATTTATTAATTATCATCATACTGATTGGGCAAAACAAATCTATCAGCCAAAAACCTTTTACAGGCCCACAAAATGCTCACAGCCCTCTCTCCACCTTTACTAATGTCAGAATACTGATGAGTTGCTGAGAGTCAACACCACTGGCCCAAAGAACTCCAGAGTGAACACTTCAGTGGGCCCCAGTCGCTTCTTGATCAGATTAACTTTCTCATCATGAGTTTTAAATTCCACTTCTCTCTTGTATCTAACTGCCCACCTTCTTACTTCACACACTTAGGTCTCACTTTGTGGTATCTACCCCAGCCAAGAAAGTCCACCACAGCCCAGTTGAACAAATCCCAGATATTCATCCTGGATCTTAGACTCCATTAAAAGAAGAAAACACCCCGGACAAGAGAGAAGACAGTCAGTCCACACTTGGGCAATTATGTTTCATTGTGGGAAGGATGTTCAATGACCGGTTTGGAAATACAGGTGTCTATCAAGAGGAGAGGCTTCAGTTTGGTAAGGGAATAAATAGTTCCAAGAAAAGAAGACTCAGGGAGCTTGCAACATGACAGCATCTTTCAGATACTTGAAGGACTGTCATTGAAAAAGGGTAAAACTGCTTCTGAATGGTTCCAGAGAATCAAAATCAATAAAAAAGACACTTGTGTTTCAGTGAAGCAGCTTGCTCCTCCATTCAGAGGGAAAACGTCACAAGAAGTGGATCTGTTCAACTCTGGGACATGCCGTTGGGGGAAGTGTGTGATCCGGGTGTGGCCAAGTCTGCAAGTGATGTCATCATGACAACACGTGTCTCCAACATACAGTAGAATTAGGTGACTTTTAAAAGTGTGCTATGTGGTTATGGAACCCCAGAGGTGCAGTGGCTTGCTAACCAAAAGGCAGGCAGTTTGAAGCCACTAGTAGCTCCTTGGAAACTATGGAGCTACTGTCTACTCTGTCTTACCCAACTGCTAAGAGTTGAGAACTACTTGACAGCAACAGGGTTGATTTTTGGGTTTTAAGTGATTAAGAGCACAGACTTTTAATCTAGATTAAATATAATCTAGATTAAAATTGAAATCTAGATTAAGATTTAAAATTAAAATCTAAATTTAATCTAGATTAATTTAGGGGCTTGGATCCTGCTCTATCTTTTCAAGCAGTGTGAATTTAATCTCTCAGTACCTCCATGGCTTCATGACAGCAGTGCCAACCCCACAGCGTGCCAGTAAGGGGTGAAGTGAATACCATCAAGAAGGGACTTGGAACAGAATCTAACGCCTAGTAAGGACCACTATATTAGTGTTTATTTTTAGCATTTTAAGATTTTTTTTTTTCAGTAACTGTAGAAACAGTTATTAGGTGCCCCTTTGTATACATCAAAGCTCTTGCTCTTTTCCCAAGTACACAGAATGGCAGTGGCAGACAGCCCTTTACAGATGTAGCACCTTCTTGTCCCCGACAAGGTCACTGAAAGGGGAGGTTGAGGGACCTTAGACAGATGACTTGACTCCTTGAGCAGGCCCTTAGAACATGCAACAGGAAGGGAGGAGTGTTTCAGGCTTCTTTCTCCTCATGGCTTCCAGTCATGGGTGACATTTCAGAGAAGGAGCTCCTAGAAACGCAGGGATCACGTATCTGCCAAGTCGAAAGAAAACAAGTCACCAGGGCAAGACATTTTCTCTAGCACTAAACAGCACCTAGTGCATGGATGGCATACAAACGCATTAATTCAGCCATAATCTGAATCAGTATGGACACACAGGCTATGAAATGAGGCTAAACCTTAAAGAAATCAGACTATGGGCTAAAAGGAATTTCAGTAAAATTTTCAAACATTATCCACCTGTATGACAGCTGGTCTCCCACGCATAGTTTCATTGAGTTGTCTCTTGGTGATCTTGAGCTACGTATCATTCTGGTGCACAGAACCGGCCACATCTTTCTCCATCTTTAAGGTCTTCTGGGTTCCCTGTTGCTTTTACTAGCAAGGACAAGTCCCTGAGCTGACTTTCAAAACAGCGTGTCCTTCACCTACCTACCTAAGTTCTTCTCACCATGTACTCTGAGCAGACATGGGGAAAGTTTGCCATTCCCAGACAGTACCATGACTTTTCAACTCCTCATCTCTCCAGTCCTCACCTCTCTCCAGCAGAGAATAAGCTATTAATATTTATATTGAATAAATTTTAAAAAAAATAAAGGAAAGAACAAATGAGTCTAAGCAGACCCTAGCTGAATCCTTGAATCAATTTCAGAACGTATTTTTGTTGTTAGTCACCATCGAGTCAGCACTGACTCATTGTTAGGTCCTGTGCCATCTTCACAATTATTACTAGGTTCAAGTCCATTGCTGGAGCCACTGTGTATTGTGAGTGCCTTCCAAGCTGTGAGCCCCATGAGTCAAGACTCATCTTTTAACAGGATACCAGACAATACTCTGTTGTGAATTCCACTGAGTAATTTTGGAAGTAGATTGGCAGGCTTTTCTTTCTAGTTGGTCTTAGACTGGAAGTCCTGCTAAAACCTGTCCATCACAGGTGACCCTGCTAGTATTTGAAACACTGGGACCACAGCTGTCAGCATCATTCATGCCAGAAACAGTACAACAAGCTGACAGATGGGTGGCGGTCACAACGTACAAGTAGTGGCAATAAGTATAACCCACTGCCATTGTGCTTGTTCCCACTCATAGTGAAGCTGGTGGCATAGCAGTTAAGCGCTACAGCTGCTAACCAAAAAGCTGGCAGTTGAAATCTACCAGGTGCTCCTTAGAAATCTGAAGGGGCAGTTCTACTCTGTCCTATAGGGTCACTATGACTCAGAATTGACTGGAAGGCAATCGTGACAACTATAGTCGGTTACTTTTCCACTTTAATCCAGTCTAAACTGAGTCTGGCATCATAAGCACATTGTTAGCGGTACAGTAATAAAAGAAGCATAACTAGCTCCCTTCAGCTTAGAAATCTCCCCAAGCGTCCAGCAGCCTTCCTACCTCTGTAAATAGTCAGAATTCTCTTCTCTGTCAAGCTGACATTGTTTTTGCCTGTGGTATAATAGTGTCTGCGCCTTTTGTTTATATTTACATGTGTTTGGCCAGTCTCCTTTATTACACGTAAGCCTCCACCTAGAAGCACTGACTTCCTTTGTAACTCACCCCAGTGTAAGTATAGATGGTTGACTTCCTGCCATATTAGTGAATAATGTTTGATAATTTTACTGAAATTCCGTCTTGCCCATGCTCTGATTTCTTTAGGGTTTAGCCTAATTTCTTTCCGCTCCTGGCCTGCAGGCCCATGTTGATTTGCATTATGGCTGTATTAATGCTTTTGAATGCTGTCCATGCGCTAGGTGCTGTTTAGCACTAAATAAAATGTCTTGCCCTAGTGATTTGTTTTCTTTCAACTTGGCAGATTTGTGACCCCTGTGTTTCTAGGAGCTGAAATTGTCAAGACTCTTTTAATGCACCTCTTTGTTCGGGCAATAGCACGCCTGGTGGCTTTGAGAATAGCTGTCGTTTGGAGAATAGCATTTGTAGACACAACTGCTGCTGAAAAGGGAAATTCTATACACAGACTATTTCACCGGGAACAAGGCAGCAAAAAGAGCTACTATTGTTCTCCATTAAAAGAAATGAAGGAAGTCTAGTGTATTAATTTGAGCACGAACATGACGCCGCGGTTTGCTCTAAATCCTGACATGATTGTATCTATACTGTTCATACCCGTGCGGCTCGTCTGATCCCAATCAATGTTTGTGATCACCCCCCAAGACACTCAGTATAGAAGAGATCTGACCCCTGTTTCAATGAACTTCTAAGATAGCTTTGAGTAAACAGCACCAGCCACAGCATGAAGCTCCTCTGGTCCTTGTTACACTCTGGAGTGTCATAAGCCCAAGTAGCCTCAGTTCTGTAAAAACCACAGACAGCTACAATTGCAATGAGCCAGAAGCCTAGGCTCTTCCTTTGAGACATAGATTTTTGCCACTACAGTTAGGCAAAAGTTGGAGACCGAGAGGGCACACTGTCCTTCTCCTGCTGGTGAAATACAGCAACTTGGTGCCTTTGTTCACCACTACACTCTATACACTCAGGGCTCCAGCATTAGGCATTTGCCATTTGGGCTTACTGAATTTTCTGGCTGAACTGAATCTGCCAAATCCTTCTCCTGTACTAGAATGGGTATGTATTTTTCACAAATAATGTGCCCACACATAGTGCACCTAGGAAAATAATATATAAGGAGGTTATATAATCAGCAAAAAATGCATAATGCACAAATTATCTGCATAAATTACAACATGTATCTAATATAAAATTCTCAAGTGTTCATTCAAAAAACCGACTCTGGGTAAGTGAAAAAAAATGCATACCTCAGTTGATGCATACTTACAGAATGAATCACAGGTTATAA
The DNA here is from genome assembly GCA_028571685.1 of Heterohyrax brucei. Taxonomy (NCBI): domain Eukaryota; kingdom Metazoa; phylum Chordata; class Mammalia; order Hyracoidea; family Procaviidae; genus Heterohyrax; species Heterohyrax brucei. The sequence goes on from CM053152.1 coordinate 26,599,060, forward strand.
AGAACCACATGCTGACTCCATGGCCTAGTGATTTACTTTCCTCCTCAGGAACATATCCTGGCCTAGATATATTATTAAAGATTCCAAGAAAACTAGAAAAATAATCATTCAAAAAATCAAATGTAAACAAGTTCAACGAAACAGCAAAAAGAGGAAGTTTTAAAAGGGGAAGAAATACATTTAGGAAAGGTATATTTCCAAAACAAAGTGTTAAGCCCTGCAAAAATTAATTCCAAAGGAAATAAGAAAAGGGGTAAATTGATCGACCAACAAAGGAGAAATAAGAGAAACTGAAAAAGAAAATTCACAAGGAATAAAGGAAGAAATCAGAAAATCTTTACATCTTTGATAAGTTGATAAGCAAAACTATCTCATGCCATTTTAACTTGAAATGCTTTAATTACCTGTGAAATTATTTTCCCTATATATTTTATGTTTTATTTCCTCTTTTGAAAATGGTTTATTAATGACTAATGCTCACTTACCTATTGCTTTTCTTGTCAGTATGTCTAACTCTATAAAGACTATTACATTTATTATGCCTGGGAGAATCTCCACTTAATGGCATAGCTGTAACCTAGGAGAGCAGGGAAAAAAGATAGAATACATAATGACTTTTGATTCTAACTTATTTTGTATATTCATTAATACATTAGGAACTGATATTCTAGAAACTAAAGCTTTCAAATTGGTCAACCAAGAAAGTTTTCCGGTAATAATATAAATATGTTGATAGCAGTGGTCAGCATCTGGAGAGCGAGGTTTAGTTCGTCAGTGTTCTCAGTACACTCACAAATGGTTGGACACACAAAACGGAGTCATTTAGCACAAGGGCAGTAATCAGAAAAGCCACTGAGTGGAGCATACAAAGTGATTTACAAGGTTCAGATGTGGTACAGAGGCTCTGAGAGTCATACCTAACAGCCTCATCCTGAATTTTTCTCATCAATTAGGAGCTAACACTGAATATGGGATCCCTGTGATGTTAATGTTGTAGTCTTAGATCCTATTTGGTCATTCTTTTATTCATTCATTCATTCATTCTGTTATTTATTTAACCAGATGTGCTAAGATCCCTGAGTGGTACAAGCAACTTACACTGATCTGTTAACCTAAGGATCAGTAGTTCAAATCCACCTAGCATCTACAGGAGAAAGTCCTGGAGAATTGCTTTTATAAAGATGATAGCCAAGAAAAACGCTATGGAGCAGTTCTGCTCTGTAACACATGGGGTTTCCATAGTCATTATCCACTCAGTGGCGATAGGTTACTATGTACCAGATCCTGGGCAGAGTGTTGGACACATACTGACCCATGTAGTAGTAAAAGTCACTGACAGAGGCCTTACTAGGTAGGGCATGGCTTGTATGGCGGGGATTGCCCCAGCCCTGGGCATAGGGTGCCGTAGGGTCAGAGCACATCTGTAGAAAATGACACCTACAGCAAGTACTGAAATTGTGTCTCTGTCTGAACATCTAATACTCCTCTCTTAGATAGCTTTATCATAATATCAGCTCAAAAATACAAGTGAAGTCTTTAACCCTTTTGTTAACACCCCACTGTGCTCGAGGAAGGACATTAGGCTGCACTGCTCAGTGGTGCCCATACCCAGCGCCAGCGCGACACCCGACGTAGGCCACGCCCTCTATGAGGTTTGCTCTCTAATGGGAATGAGACAGACAATAAAAGTATAAGGCAAGTGGTGATTAGTAATGGCAAATAAAGTACAATGATAAAAAATAATGTAACCGTACACATACATTCACATTCATATAGGTGTTTACACACATATAGCATACATATGCATAATACCAACAGTTCAAAACTAAGATATATAAGGAAAGGCTACTACACAGCAATAAGAAACAACAATGACTTACAGAAATGCCTGTTAGTGTAAGACCAAGGAGGACATTATGCCGAGTGGAATTGGCCAGAAGCAAAAGACAAATATTGTATGAGACCACCATTACAAAAATGCAACAAACCACTTAAGCACAGAAGAAATCAATCTTTGACGATTACAAAGGTGGGGAAGGAGGGAAAGGGATTTTTACAAATTAGATAGCACGTAGGGTTTGGGTTAAGTGTAAGACGCAACAGCACGTACTAGAAAAGAGGAACCCACCGCTACTCAAATTCAAGAATAAACTGTTCCCTAAACGTAGCCCACTTCTTTGGAAAGATAGAGTAACAGGGTCTGGGGTCAGTGGATCATGCTTTCAGGGGACGTCCAGACTGACTGACATACTCAAGTTTTGTTCTCCTTTCCTCTTAAGAAAATACTCTTCATACTACCTGGGCAAGTGGTGTCTGGGTCTTACAAGTTAGCAAGCTGCCATCTAAGTAACATCAACTGATCCCAACCCACCTGGACCAGAGGTAAGTGGTGGACATCGGGATGTGAAGCAAATATGAGCCCATCAGATGGAAGGGGCCACCGAGCCAGTGTCTGCTTAGGCAAGGGACCAGAAGAACTAGATGGTGCCAGGCCACAACAGTAACTGCCCAGAAGGGGTCCACGGTACAGAGCCCCAGGCACAGTGGGAGAAAGGTTAAAGAGCAGAACTAGAACCCTGCAAAAGGACCACACTTAATTGTCCTTCTGAATGGAGAGCCCCCTGGGAGCATGGCCCCAGGACTCTCTAACCCCAAGCCGCATCCAGCACTGGGGCCAGCTCTCCAGACCGAGATTGAACTGGACTGTACAAAACACGGAGTGCCGCTGGCTACAAACAAACCTTTGGACTTAGTTCGTATACAGGGCTGTTCTTGAGGCTCCTTGCCAGAGCTGAGATGATAGATAAGGTAAAGGAGGCCAGAGCTTGTTTAAATTGTCACAGGAAGTTCTGGGTGGAAGAGGGACGCCTACTGTGATGGGTGGAGAGGTGGGGTAGGGAGGAGAGAGTCATTAGAATAGAGCAGTAGTGATGGTTCTGGGTATTATATGGCAAGTTGATATAGATTGTTAAATTGTTCTTAATTCATAATAAAAATTATTTTTTTTAGAAAAGAATTTAAACGGTTACCTTTTTCTATTGAAGATGTCCAAGACATGTTATCAGGATGGACCAGTCCCTGAAGGACACCATGCTTGGTATTATTGACTGAATGTGGCCGCCTAAATGGGTGTCACCTTGGCTACGCCATGATTCCTAGTATTGTGTGACTATCTAATGTTTTGCCATTTGATGTAATTTTCCTGTGTTATAAATCCTAATTTCTATGACAGTGATTAAGCAGGATTAGAGGCGATTATATTAACGAGGTAGGACTCAATCTACAAGACTAGATTGTGTCTTGAGTCTCTGTCTTTTAAGATACAAAAGAGAAAAGAAAGCAGAAGAGACAGGAAGACCTCAAATTACAAAGAAAGCAGGGCCGGTGACAGACAGTATCCTTTACAGTCTAGGTTCCAGCCCTCAGAAGCTTCTAAAACCAAACCCAAACCCACTTTAGAGTAGCAGAAAATTGATGACAAGAACCTTTGTCCAGCTTCAACTGAGAGAGAAAGCCTTCTCCTGGAGCTGGTGCCCTGAATAGACTTCTTAACCTACTGGATTATGAGAATAACTTTCTGTTGGTTAAAGCCATCCACTTATGATATTTCTGTTACAGCAGCACTAGACAGCTGAAACACTTGCTAGGGTAGAGAGTTAGTGAAAAAGAGAACGGCCCTCAAGGAGGTGAAGGGACACAGCAGCTACAATAACGAGCTTAAACATAACAACGAATGTTAGGATTGTGCAAGACCAGGCAGTGTTTCATTCTATTCTCATGTAGGGTCACTGTGAATCAAAACAGGCTTTAAAAGCATCTAAGATAAAATGGGATGAAAACAGTAGTATATTAAATTCATTAGTTACGTATTTTTAATCTTCATAAAGATTAATGTTAAAATATTTCTTCACTGATAGTATTGAGAGGTTCTCTTCTGTTTGAGATCAGTCTCCCAGGTGTTGACAGCAACAAGTAATTTCAAAATGTGTGCCAGCTCAGGTTCTATTTTCTCTAAGTTCCTGGTATTTTTCTTTCTTTCCCTCTGCTTCTTTGCTCAATTATTACATGTGCTAGTGCTCAAGTGTTACGTGGTCTTGGCAGTTCTATTTCCATCTCTCTGGGTCCCAGAATCTTGATTTAAATTTTTGTTTGCTTCTGTTCTACTCACACACCCTGCTTTAATTTCTCAAAGGGTTCTTTTAATTTGGAATTCTGTAGAGACAACCAGTGATTCGATTAAAAAGTGATACAGCTATACTGTGTGATAAACAATAACTGAAACACATATATTTATCACCTAGCTGCTATTCTTAAGTGTGTATATTAGATAGAGGCTGTAGTGAATACATAGGTGATTTTTGGACTTACCTCCCAAGGTATTAAGATACCCACCACTTGTCTCAATTGTCATATGTGGGAGTGCGTGTGCTGCTGTGATGCAGGAAGTTATGCCATCAGTATTTCAAATTCCAGTAGGCTCACCCACGGTGGATAGATTTCAGCAGACCTTCCAGACTAAGACAGACTGGGACAAAAGGCTTGCCAATCTACTTCCAAAAATTTGTCAGTGAAAACCCTATAAACCGCAACAGAATACTGTCTGAAAGAGGACTGGAAGATGAGTTCCCTAGATTAAAAGGTACTCAAAATGTAACGGCTGCAGCAATGGTCTCGAGCTTAGCAAAGACTATGAAGATGGCACAGGGCCAAGCACTGGTTCATTTGGTTATACACAAGGTCACCAAGAGTCAGGTCCCACTCAAGGACAGCTAAAAAAAACAACACATACTGATGTTCCTGTTAGATATGTTTAGCACAGGAAGGAGCAAAGGGGCATACATGTGAGTTTTACTTTAAAGACCAGGAACCTGAAGTGGTGATGTTGCTTAGCTGAACATGCTAAGAACAAGCAAAGAGCAGATTTCAAGCCCAGTCCTCTAAGCTCTGGCCTCTGCACAGAAAACAGATGGATGCCCATTTCCAGTTGGCATGGACAGTTTCCAGGGTTTAGGGGTTGAAATTCTGCTTTAAAATTCTAAAGCAGAAATCCTTTGAAAATATAGGTACAGTGCACTAATTAACATGTTCCAGTGTCCCTCTATTTCAGTCACCTCGAGAGCTGAGATTATTAGAGTCACTTAGCCTGGCTTGGCAGTGCTCACCCCTAAGAATGGGAGCCCTGGTGGTCTTTCTGAAAAGCCAAGCCACAGATGAGTGTCTGCTGACATGAAAAGAACCCTTCTGTGAAATGTATTTAACACTTCGTGTTTTCTTAAATGGTCTTGGACATTCTTTCTGTCTCCCTCTCTTCCTTCCCAGTGACATCTAATTTTTTCTTTTTCTCTTTTTAAAATCAAGGCCACCTTCCAGAGCTGTTGCCAATCACAAATTTCATGATGTTTAAATGCATTCTCTGCCATAATTTAAAAGATAACTCATTTCTATTTCCAACATTTAATGTATTTTCTTTTTTTTTTTCTCTCCGAAAGCAATATATGTGTGTAATTAATAAACAATTTAGTATGTTGAGGAACCTAGGAACTTGGCAAATGTTCTGGGGATATGAAGTCTCAAGAAAAGCAGCGCATTATAAGAAATAGTAAGTAATTACTTATGTAAGCTTTCTTTTTAAATTCTAAGAACATTAACTACTAATTACTTACTAATTACCAGTACTTCAGCAGGTGTTTGCACTTAACTGTAGGCTAAAGCCCCTGTGAAAAACAAACCCTTCACAGTCTCTCTCAGGATAAAAGCTGAGTCCCACTGGACACAGAAGCAGGCCATTGGTGGGGCAAACTGGTCACAAGCCAAGGCCTTAACCACTTGGTGGCTTCAGGAGAAAAAGTAAATTCTTACTTGTCAATTTGCCTTTTTCTGTTTGCCCAAATACAGTTATTATAAACCAGTGAGAAGGTCTGGCTTGAATGGCAGCATCCGGGTATCTGGGGTTAGGCTCAAACGATGATGAAGAGGCCTTCATCAAAGCACATCCCTCTCACTCCCGGGGCTGCAGCTCCCCGGAGTGTCGGGGGTCCTGGAGCTCCACCTCACTCCCTCCAGCACTCCCTTCCTTGGAACTGTAGGGAACGTATACTTACCTCACTGATTACTCCTCTCCTTATCTAAATATTAAACCGATCTTTTTAAAGACATTTTCCAGCTTGGGATTCTTGGATCCTCCACAACACAAAGTTTCAGGAACAAAAGTCACGAGTTGTTAGTTGCCCTCAGGTTAGCTCTGGCTCACGGCGGCCTCGTGCACAGCAGGACAGAACACTGCCTAATCCCGCGCCGTCTGTGTGACTATTGCCGTGTTGGAGTCCAGGCTTTTTTTTTTTTCCCCCCTCCTCTAATCCATAGGATTTTATTTGGGGGGGGAGTATTTTGTGTGTGTGTGTTTTAGGTGAAAGTTTACACATAAAATCAAATTTCCATTCAACGATTCATACACAGATTGTTCCGTGACACCCAGTACAGTCCACTTAGTTTGCCCGCACTGGCACCACTCCTCCCGCCCCATTTCCTTCCATCCACTTTCCCCACCTATCCTTGCCTTTTCATCGTAGCTTTTGGGGAAATATTGACCATTTGGTCTCATATAGTTGACTGTTTAAAGCAGTACGTTCCTAGTGATGTTTTTGTTTATTCTATGGACTTATCTACTATCGCCTGAAAGGTAATAATCTCCCTAAATGACTTCAGTTTCAGGTTAAAAGGATCTCTTCGAGAGATAGTCTGAGTCCCTTAAGTCTCCGTGAGACCAGTAAGTCTGGTCTTTTTGATCAATGTGGGTTTTGTTCTCCATTTTTCTCCATTCTAACCCGGACTTTCTATTCTGTCCCTGGTCCGATTGGTAGGTAGTCATAGAAGGGCATCATCTGGTACTTCTGGTTTCAGGCTAGAAAAAGCCGTGATTTGTATGGGCCATTAGTCCTGAGGACTAATTACTTCCTTGATTCTTTGGTTTCCTTCACTATCCTTTGTTACAGGTGGTTGGAGACCAGTAATTGTATCTTAGATGGCTGTCCACAAGCTTTTAAGACCCCAGACGCTTCTCATCAAACTAGTATATAGAATATTATCATTATGAACTGTTATGCCATCTGACCTAGTTGTCCCACAAGATTGGTCCTGAGCCTACATATACAGTAAATCAACCCCTTGAAGTACTGAAGTATGTTTAGGAAGTATCTGTAACTGTGCCTATTATGTGTTTTATTATACAAGGTCTAACAATTAGGTTTACAAACTCATCCTGGAAAAAGTGCTACATACCTCATTGCTGAACAGCACTACAGTCACATTGAAATACTCCCCTTGGGAAGCTATGCGCCAATGCCAGTGCCTAGTCTACCCCTCAAAGCGATTTTGGAACTCTTTCTGGAATGGCCATCAGAGCTATCATGGCATTACTCTTGATGTCCTGAATGTCATCAAAATATCTCCTTTTCAACATTTCCTTTATCTTTAGGTAAAGAAAAAAGTCACTGAGGGCTAGATCAGGTGAGTAGGGAGGGTGTTACAGTACACTTATTTGTTTACTGGCTAAAACTCCCTCACAGACAGTGCCGTGTGAGACGGTACATTGTTGTGATGCAAGATCCATAAGACGCTGGTAAAAAGTTCAGGTTGTTTTCCCTTAACTTTTTCACTCAGCCTTTCCAGTATTTCCAAATGATAAAGTTCATTAACTATTTGTCCAGTTGGTACAAATTCATAATAAACAATCCTTCTGGTATCCAAAAAGGTTAGCAACTTTATTTGGGGTCTTGATTTGGACTGACAGAAATTTTATGGTCATGGAGAATTGGCTGACTTCCATTGTGCACCTTGACACTTTCTTTCAGGGTCATATTAGTACATCCATGTTTTGTCACCAGTGATAAGATGTCTCAAAATATCATCTCCAATATGTCCTGGCAAAATTGGATCCTCCTTTGCTCTTTGGGGACTATTTTTGCACACATCTTTCTCAAGCCAAGATTTCCAGTTAAGATTTTCCTGTTTCTCTATCGATGTTTTCTTAATCTGCTATGCTTCTCACAGTCAGCTGATGATTTTGGTGCACAATTTGATGAAGTTTTGCAATTGTTTCATCAGTTCCACTTGTTACTGGCCACCTTGACGTCTCTTCATCAGTGAAACTTTCTCTTCCCTCAGAAAAATGTTTAATCCACCTGTACACTGCCATTTTCCTCATGGCACTATCTCTATAAACTTGGACTAACATGTTCCTGATTTCACTTCCATTCTTGACAAGTTTAACAAGAAACTTAATATTTGTTCATTGCTCTAATTCAAGCACCAACATTCTTTCTATCTTCCATTCCTTCTATGTTCTTTGATGCTTCCAATACAATATTCCATTTATTCTTTCTATGTTGTTTAGATGCTTCCTATGTCTTTTAATATTGTCCCTATAGAATCCTTCAATACTCAACTCTATGTTTGAATTTTATCTTCACTTCTTTCAACTTGAGAAATGCCAAGCATGTCCTTCCTTGTTTTTCTAACATTAATTCTTTGCACATTTCCTTATAATCCTCTATGCTGTCTTCTTGAGCTGTCCTTTGAAATCTTCACTTTAATTCTTTTACCTCATCATTTCTTCCCTTTGTTTAGCTGCACTACATTCAAGAGAGTGATGGCACACAAAAACACACAACAATAATGAACACTACTCAGATACTGCCACATGTCAACATAAACACAACTGTGAGACACTGATACATCAAGGTTATGAAACCTCACTGAGTTGCTTGTACAGTACTGCCAATGTAAGCCCATGGTGGCTAGTTTGCAAACCTGTCGTACCTCATATAGATACACACCATATACAAACATGTACATACATATCCCCAGAAATGTACCTACATTTGCATGTGCAGGTACTCTCATACACCCTTACATGTAGCTACATATCTATCTGTACAACCACTCACAATTTTTTGTTATTACTGTTGTTGCACAACTGTATACATTATACCTTTTTATTCTTGTGTACTTCTCACTGCAATCAGTTACCTTAGGTTGTGCTAACTTCCCCCATATTCTATACTGTATTTCCTATCACCAGAATTAACACATGTCTACTACTATAAACAACAACAACGCACTGTCATTGAGTCAGGTCTGCTACTATAGTAGTTGGAAAATAGGTCCCTGGTCACAGAAAAGACATTGAGGTCATGATAGAATTTTGCAAGACCAGCAACTTGTTCACAAAAACGTTAACAGTGATTATTCATGTGGACCTTGCCAGATGTAACACACAGGAATCAAATTAACTAATTAACCAAATTAATCAAATGAACTAATCTGTGGGAAGAGACAGTGGAAAACTCAGTTATTATCAGTCAAAATAAGACCAGGGGCCAACTGTGGAACAGACTATCAATTGTTCCTATATAAATTCAAGTTGAAGCTGAAGAAGACTAGTACAAATCCACAAGAGCCAAAGTATGACCTTGAGTATATACCTCATGCATTTAGAGATCATCTCAGTAATATATTTAACTCATTAAACACTAATAATACCATGCACGAAAAAAGCAAGAGGTCATTCAAATGGCAGGAAAAAAGAAAAAACCAAATGATATCAGAAGGGGTTCTGAAACTTGCTCTTGAGCGGACAGTAGCTAAAGCAAAGAGAAGAAATGCTGAGGTAAAAGAATTAAAGTAAAAATTTCAAAGGACAGCTCAAGATGACCGCATAAAGGATTATAATGAAATGTGAAAAAAATTAGAGTTAGAAAAACAAAAGGAAAGACATGCTTGGCATTTCTCAAGTTGAAAGAATTGAAGATAAAATTCAAACACAGAGTTGAATAGTGAAGGATTCTGAGGACAATATTAAAAGACATGGGAAGCATCAAAAGAAGACAGAAGGAATATATAATGTTCAACCATTTCAGGCAATAGCATACAATCAAGAACCAGTAGTACTGAAATAAGTCCAAGCTATACTGATGGCACTGGCAAGAAACAAGGTTCCAGTATTTGACGTAGTATCCATTAAAATTTTTGAACTGCTGCAGCACTGGAAGCACTCACTTGTCTATGCTAAGAAATTTGGAAGGTAGCTATAACTGGCCAACTGACTAAAAAGACATCCATACCTGTGCCCAAGCTAAAGAGAGGTGATCCAACAAAATGCAAAAATTATCAAACAATATCATTAATACCACACAAGTAAAGTTGTGCTAATGACAATTCAAAAGTGGTTACAGCAGTATTGGCAAAGAACTGCCAGAAATTCAAGTTGATTCACAAGAGGACTTGTAGCAAGGGATATCATAGCTGATGTCAGATGGATGCAGAAAATATCAAAAGAAGATGTTTACGTGTGTTTTATTGACTATGCAAAAGCACTCCACCATGTTGACTATATTGAATTATGGATAACATTACAAATAATGGGAATTCCAACATACTTAGTCATACTCATGAGTCACCTGTGTATAGACCAAAAGGCAATCATTTGAAAAAAACAAGAGGAGACAGATTGGTTTAAAATCAGGCAAGATGTATGTCAGGGTTGATCCTTTCACCATACACTGTACTTATTCAGTCTATACACTGAGCAAATAATTTGAAAAGCTGGACTATGAATAGTCAGGATTAGAGGAAAATCCACTTTAACAACCTGCAATACGGAGGTGACACAACCTTTCTTGTTGAAAGTGATGAGGACTTGAAGCACTTACTGATGAAGATCAGACTACAGCCTTCAGTATGGATTATATCTTAAGAAAAAGAAAACAGAAATTCTCACTACTGGACCAATAAGGACAACTATGATAAACAGAGAAAAGATTGAAGTTCTCAAAGATTTATTTTATTTGGATCCACAATCAATGCCCATGGTCAACAAATCAGAGGATTCATTCTAATGAGCAAATCTGCTGTAAAAAAAAATCTTTTTAAAGTGATACAAAGCAACACTGTCATTTTAAGGAAAAAGGGCACTTGACCCAAGTCATGGTGTTTTCAGTTGCCTCACCTGCATGCCAAAGATGAACAATAAATGAAGAAGACTAAAGAAGAATTGATGTCTTTGAATCACAGTATTGGCAAGAATACTGAACATACTATAGATTTCCAGAACAATGAATAAATCTGTCTTGGAAGGACAGAATGCTCCTTAGAAGCAAAGATGGTAAGACTTAGCATTATATACTTTGAACATGTTATCAGGAGAAAGCAATCCCTGGAGAATGATATCATGCTTAGGAAAATAGACGATCAATAAAAAAAAGGGAAGTCTCTCAGTGAGACAGATTGATACAGTGGCTGAAACAATGGACTGAACCATAACAATTATTCTGAGGGTGGCCAAGGATCAGGCCATTGTTTCATTTTGTTGTCCACAGGGTCCCTATGAGTGATAAGCAACACAACAGTGCCTAAAAACAACACTATCTAGTAAGGGATTCTCCTTCCCTCTCCTCTTCTTTGGTAAACATCATAGAATGCCGCTGTCTGCGCTCATCTACAGTATTCCACTGGTCTCACCGCATCTGCGGCAAGGGAGAATAAATAAAACTAAAGACATAAGAGGAAAATTAATCCAAAGGATTTATGGACAACAGCTACCACATCCCCCACCAGACTGAGTCCGGCACCCTAGATGGTGCCCAGCCACCACAACTAAGTGCTGTAACAGGGATCACAGTAAAGGATCTAGGAAAGAGCTAGAGAAAAATATAGAATAAAATTATGAATTACAAAAGAAAGAAAGAAAAAAAAGACCAGACTTACTGGTCTGACAGAGACTGGAGAAACCTCAAGAGGATGGACCCAAGACACCCTTGTAGCTCAGGACTATAATCATTCCAAAGGTTTACCCTTCAGCCAAAGACTCCAACCAAAAGCCAAACCCAGTGCCATTGAGTTGACCCCAACTCATAGTGATCCTATAGGACCGAGTAGAACTGCCCCATAGAGTATCCAAAGAGTGCCTGATGTATTTGAACTGCTGCCTGTAGCACTTAACCACTATGCCACCAGGGTTTCCAGACAAACATTAGGCAGGCCAAAGATTAGACAGGCCTACAAAACAAAGCAAGACTGTGTAGGTTCACCAGCCCAGAGAAAAAAATAAGAAAGCAGAAAGATTCAGGAAAGCTGGTAACGGAGAATCCTGGGTTGAGAAGAAGAGAATGTTGACATGTCATGGTACTGGCAACCAACGTCACAAGACAATATGTGCATTCATTGTTTAATGACAGACTAGTTTACTCTGTAAACCTTTACCTAAAGTACAGTTTTAAAAAGCTTTTAATTGTTGCTTTGTGTGTATATACCTGTTATTGACTTTTTATTAAAGTGGTATCGTGCAATATTTGTCCTATTGTATTTGACTTATTTCATTCAGTATAATGTCCTCCAGATTCATCCATGCTGTTTCAAGAATTCATCATTATTTTTGTGTAACATTCCATTGTATGTATGCATCACAATTTGTTTATACATTCATCTGTCGGTGAGCACTTAGATAGTTTTCATCTTTTACTGTTCTAAATAATGCTGCAGTGAACACGCGTGTGCATATGTCTATGCACAATACAGGTCTTATGTCTCTAGGATATATACCTACAAGCGAGATCACTACATCATGATGTATTTCTATTTCCAGCTTCTTGAAGAAGCACCATACTGTTTTCCATAATGATTGTACTATTTTACAGTCCCACCAGCAGTTTATAAGACTTTCGTTTCCCCACAACCTTACCAGTATTTCTTTTCTGCTTTTTAGATCAGTGCCATTTTTGCAATGGTAGGGTATTATCCCCTTATGGTTTTGAACTGCATCTCTCTAATGGCTAATGATTGCAAGCACATCTTTATGTGTTTGTCAGCAGCCTGAATGCCCTGTTTGGTAAAGTATCTGCCCATCTCTTTTGTTCATTTTTTTTATTGGATTTTTTGTCTTTTTGTTGTGAATTATTAAATTTTTCTATATTTTAGAGATGAGAATTTGTCATAGATATTGTTAACAAAAATTTTTCCCAGTCACTTGGTTCTCTTTTTAGTCCTTTTGTAAAGTCTTTTCACGAGCATAAGTATTTAATTTTTACAAATTTCCGCTTATCTAGTTTACCCTCTGTTGTTTGTGCATTTTAACTTGTGTTTGATGGTGTATTTATGTTAAAAATTAGGACTCTTAGCTATATCCCTATGTTATCTTCAAGGAACTTTATAGTTTCAGTCTTAACATTTAGTTTTTTGTTCCATTTTGAGTCAGTTTTGCAGCACCATTTCTTCAGGAGACCGTCTCTTCCCTGTTGAATGACCTTGGACCATTTGTAGAAGATAAACTGTCTGCAGATGGGTAAATTTACTTCTGGAGTCTCCGTACTGTTCTGTTGGCCTATGTATGTGTCATTGTACTAGTACTCCACAGGGTTTTAATTAACTAATTTCTGGACATAGGCTTTTCTTCCAATCAATCTTTGTCTGAAAGGTCTGCTAAAACCTGTCCACCACCATGGGTGACCCAGCTAGTATTTGAAACACCAATGGTACATCGGCTAGCATCGCAGCTACATGCAAACCACCACAGTAAATCAAACTGAAAGATGGATGGTTAAAAGCCAGGAGACATTCACTAAACACCCACAGTTGATCCACATTTAGACAGTCCCCACCCTGAGAATGCCACTTCCACAACCACAGGCAGCTAATAGGTGCTGCTAGATACTATCATCTGCATGTCACCTCATGCTGATACCAAGAAAACACGTAGCATAATCTTCCCTAAAATTTGCTGAAAAGTATTCAGTGCTACCCAGGTCCACATTCAAAAGCAGCCTATATTTCCCCTGTCAGTCCCCTAAATAGCCTGTCCAATTAACTCATTTATGCAGCCAATTTTATTGAATCCTACTGTATTTCAAGGAGATCCCTGGGTGGTGAAACAGTTTATTCTCAGCTGCTAGCCAAAGGTTAGCAATTCAAATCCACCCAGGAATGCCACAAAAGAAAGCCCTGGAAATCTACTCCAGCAAAACTAAAGCCATTGAAAGCATCATGGGGTACAGTTCTACTCTTAATCATTTGTGGTCACTGTGAGTTGGAATCTACTCAGTGGCAACAAGTTATATTTCATGTACTAAAATAATTCTTGGAAACGCTGATGGTGTCATGGTTAAGTGCTTGTGCTAACCAAAAGGTTAGCAGTTCAAATCCACCGGATGCTCCCTGGAAACTCCATGGAGCAGTTCTAGTCTGTCCTACAGGGATGCTATGAGTTGTAATCAACTTGACAGCAGTGGGTTTGGTTTTGGGGGTTTCTTTAGCTGGGCATAAATATAAGAGCTTAAATTCATAGAGCTTATATACTGTTTATTTTGTCCTTCTTTTTAAGACATACATACTCCTTTAACATCTTTATGTGCTGTTGATATTCAGAACACAACACAACTCTTAGAATCTCATTAAATCCTAGCATGCATGCAGGTTAGGGAAACAGGGGACATGCATGGAAAGTTTCTTTTCAAGTTTTCAGGAGAACAAGAGAGAGAAAACCATAGATGTGCAAATTTTATAAATCCATTTTCCAATGTAATTGAAATGCCAAAAGATTGAAGAATTCAATACTGATGAAGAAACAGATATTAGCTCAATGAAGAACAGCTCTGTCTTTGTCAGTCAGCAGTCTTTTATGTGTCACAGGCTGTCACTTTCTATTGCATTTCAACTGACTAATTACCTCAGTTTATTAAAACTGAATATGAATTCACATATTTTACTTTCCCAGCCTTCAAGTGTTCCTCTTAGCAAGAGCTATTACCTAATGACATCTCACAGTTCTGGGATTTCTCTGGTAAGAAGGTAAGTAGTCCAACCTAGATGGGTGTCAGCAGACATGGCAGCATCATAGTTGAGGGGAGTTGTCTGCTGAGGGTTGTGTACAATTTCATATGCTCGTCAGAGGTGAGACTACCCAAGTCCTGTGGCCAGTGTTGAGGATTCAGGCGCATAGTAGCTTGAAAGAGGTGTAGAAATGGACTGGACTAGCACAAACGAACCTGGGCCTCTAGGGAAGCTCCATCAACCATCTGTCAGTTTGTCACTCTGTGGAGTCTTGCATGTTGCTGTGATGTTGGAAGACTTGTCATTCAGTAGAGCTTCCAGACTAAGACAGACTAATACAAAAGTCCTGGTGAAAACTCTATAGGTTACAATAGAATATTATCTGATATAGTATAGGAAGGTGAGCCCTCTAGATTGGAACATACTCATAATACACAGTAACCACAATAATGGATTCAAGTATACCAATGATTTTGAAGATGGCACAAGACTCAGGCAACATTTTTGTTCTATTGTACATGGGGTTACCAAGAGTGTCATGGATTGAACTGTGTTCTCCCCAAATATGTGTCAGTTTGGCTAGGCAATGATTCCCATGATTGTGTGATTGTCTAGCATTTTGTGATCTGATACGATTATCCTATGTGTTCTAATCCCTAACTCTATGATAGGGAGGCAGGATTAGAGGCTGTTATATAAACAAGGCAGGAGTCTATATCATTAGGTTGGGTCTTAATCCAATCTCTTTCAAAATACTAAAGAGAGAACTGGTCAGAGAGATGGAGACCTCGTATAACCAAAAAAGAGGCACTGGGAATATGGCATGTCCTTTGCATCTAGAATCCTGCACTGAAAAGCTCCTTGGCCCAGGAAAGACTGATAACAAGGCTGTTTCTCCAGAGCCAACAGAGAGAGAAGCCCTTCCTCTGGAGCTGGTGCCCTGAATTTGGACTCACAGTCTAGTAGATTGTGAAAAAATAAATTTCTCTTTGTTAAAGGCATTCATTTACAGTATTTCTGTGATGGTAACACTAGCTAGCAAAGACACAAGAAGCCAAGCTGACAACAACTAACAACAAAAAATGGAAGCTAGTTTCCAATCAGAGGTAATGACCACGGGTAGTCAAAGGAAAGGAACACACGTAAGTTAAATGTGGCATTGTCTGAGAGCTACCTCAACTGCAAATTAGATTTTAGAGGCTTGGTGGAGGGAGCACAGTTCTTGGTGATGCTGGTGTTTTGTATGGGTATATGTGTTGGCGGTAGATATTGTTATGGTTCTATTTTTAATCTGTAGCAATATCACAGTATACTTACAGATGTAATGAAATCTAAGTCAACCTTGCATGAAAAAACAAAGCAAACTTCATCATAAAAAGTACCATCGACAGAAATGAGAATTCTAGCACTGAAATTAGCACTCTGTTGCAACAATGTAGTTGCAACCAACAGTCAAATTTCACTTGGATTTAACTGAATAACATGATGGCAGGAGTAACAGTGGCTCCTTACTACTTTTTAAAAGGCACATCTAGACTTCATAGATTTTCTGAGGCCTTGGTTGTTCTTGGTCAGACAGGCAAAATGGTATGTGGGTGCTTAGAGATTCTCAGTAATGTTTTTGTGAACTGCCAGAGGTTACCAATATTTGTGGGGGGAGGTGGGGAACAATTCTTTGGGAAGTTTTGTCAAAGTGCAGAGCTGGCAAAGAATGAAACACTGGATCACAGAGGAAAACGCCACTTATCCTTAGTTGCAATTACAAATACAAGAACATAAGACTCAGGAAAGGGAAGGGGGCTTTTTTTTTCTGTACCATATTCTAACTGTTTGTTACAAAAGGTAGTTATTGTGTGCTTTTCCGTGGTCGCTTTTACTATCTGAGTTCAATCAAAACATGCCTACATATCAAAGTGTATAGGGTGAATGGACCCCAAGACAAAGGACACCGTTGTCCACCGCTCTGGAGAAGTTTGGTGTGGTGCGGTATTTCTCCTTAGTCACATTCTTCTCAGGAGCCTCCCAGTGTCCTCCTGGCCTTACTTACCCATTCACTGGGTACCCGAGGGTTGTACTTTCTCTGGGCACCATGTTCTTGACAAGATGAGCCAAAGTTTTCAAAATTGGGACATTTGGCAATAACAGTCTAGATTTCCAGAATCTTCTGAAAAATCTGAACATACAGTTTCACTGAGCCAAAATTCCCCACAGAACCACAATCAGCTCAGCTGAGTGGCAGGTCCCCTCCTAAGTAGAACAAGCACACCTGACTTATAGTTCCTATCTGAAGTCCCTGACTGAAGTCTCTGGTAGTGCAAACAGTTAAAGCACTCAGTTGCCAGCCAAAAGATTGGAGGTTTGAATTCACCTAGAGGCACTCGGAAGAAAGGTCAGGTGATACACTTCTGAAAAATCAGCCACTGAAAATACCATGGATCACAGTTGGGCTAACGCATGTGGGTTCACCATGGGTCAAAGCAGACTCCATGGCAACTGTGTTTTGTTTGTTTGTTTGTTTTGTTTTACTGGTTTTGTTGGTACCGTGGCATTTACAGTTATGAAGTTCACATCTATTCAGTGTGCCCCAAAGGCATCACCAAGTCTGGCATCCTCGCTTTTAGGATGCACAGTTGCTCTTCCCAGAAGAACCCCAGGATTTCCAGCCGCAGGCACACCGAGGTCTCTCTCCTGAGTGCCAAGGCACCCAAAGCTCACCCCTGTGCTGAGATTTCGTCACCCACAAATCCTTTTGTTCAATCCTCTACTCATCGCAATACATGCAACAGACAAAGAGAGCTGCTCTGCGTTAGCGATGGGGGCCAGAGCCATGCCCTCTCTAAACCCCCTTGACTACTATACACCTGACCCTCAGTGGAACTCTGAAAAAAGAAAAAAAAGTTTCTGTTCAGTCAGTATTGACTCATTGTGACTCTACGTGTGTCACAGCAGAACTGTGTTCCATAGGGATTTCAATGCCTGATTTTTCAAAAGCAGATTATCGAACCTCTACTTTTGAAAAGCAGATCACCAACCTCTCAGGTGCCTCTGGGTAGACTCTGTCCTTCAGCTCTTACGTTAGCAACCAAGCATATTGACCTTGTGCATGACCCAGAGACTCCGGGCTCCTCCAAAACAAAGGTTTATATCTTTCACTCATATCTTTTATATATTTCTCTGTAATATTAACTGTCTTGAATTGATCAAATGTGGTACATTCACACAATAGAATATTACTCTGCCCTAAAGATACATGATATCCTGATACCTGCTACACCATGGGTGAATCTTGGGAACTTTACACTGAATAAAAGTCAAAAATGAAAGGACAAATATTGTGTGACCCCACTTACATGAAACATCTACAGTAGGCAAATGTATATAGTCTACAAGTTTATTAGTGGTTACCATGGGTGAAAAGCAGGGGGGGAAAGGAAGTCACTGTTTAGGGGCCACTGAGCTTCTATTAAGGGTGACAGAAAAATCTGGAAACAGACAGTGGTGATGGTTGCTCAAGATGATGAATGCAACTAATGTCACTGAATCACAAGTTACACATATAAAAAACATTGGTATGTTGATTTTTTGTTTCACACGTATACACATACACACTTACTACAAAAAATTTATCCATCTCCTATTCTATGTATTCTCTTCCTATAAACATATTGTTCTTGCTAGGTATTGTTCTTAAAAGTCAGTGCCTTCATATCTGTATTCTACAATGCTTTTTTGCACTCAGAGTAATTGAAATATCTGTTAACTTATCTCTGCCATGTTTGGATGGTGAGAGACCATACCTAATACAAGCATCTGCTAATTCCTAGGCTATGTGGTTTTCCAGTTAGGTGACTAGAGAAGTGGCAATGGCTCTGGACAATGAGATACAGGACAAGGGCTGTGGAGAAGAAAGAGTTGTGGAAGCAAAAGGAACATAGAAGTATTAAGTAAGGACTCGGGGAAAAATACCATTTCATAACATCTTTTGAAGCCAACTACAAATACAAATCTCCTCAAATACCAAACAGGTGGGTAGGAATCCCAGATAAAATAGTATTCTGCTACATTTCCTGATGTCATAGTGGTTAAGTGCTATGGCTGCTAACTAAAAAGTCAGCAGTTCGAATACACGAGGCACTGTTTGGTAAGTCTGTGGGGCAATTCTACCCTGTCCTATAGAGTCACTATGAGTTGAAATTGACTCTATGGCAGTGGGTTTTTTTCCTATTAAAAGATAGCATGTAACTCCCCTCCTCTTGGATGTGAACTTAATCTTAGTGATCTGCTTAACCAACAGAAAGTGGGAGAAGTGATGGTCTGGGATGTCTGAGGCCAGATTTTAAGAACTTATAGCATCCTACTTGGTCTTTTTAAACTTCCTCTTGGAGCCTGCACTACCATGAAAAGCTCCTACAGCTCTGACATGGTCAACCTGGAGAAGCAACATAAAAGGGCTCTAGGAGACACTGCTAGATTGTGTTCCAGCCATCCCCACCATGACACCAGACATGTAAGTAAAATTGTTTCCACCAGCCAGTATAATCACTGGTTCCAATCAATGTCACCTTAACAGAAGAATCACCCAGCTGAGCCTTGCCTGAATTCTTGGCTGACAAAAACATGAGGTATGATAAATTTGTTGTTTTAAGCTATCAAACTTTGGGGTAGCTGTTACTGCAATAGGGAGCTAGAATAGTAGGGTAAGCCCTGCCTCACTGAGGATTCATTTGAGACTTAGATATAAAGGCCATGTGAATCCAGAATATCTGCCACTTCTCATAAAAAAGAAATCGAAAATATGGTTCATTTTCCCCTCAGTGTTGATATTTCCACAGGAAATGTGTGAAAGAAAAGGCACCAGAAAATTCCCCTTAGCCCTCAGAATCCCTACCACAAAACCTGCTAATGCAGGTCACTCAGTGACCTAATGGCAACAAATGAGATCTGTCTATTAGAAAACCACTCTAACGGAGCAGACAAATACCTGGATTGGAAACTTCATTCTCACAGCATAGCACATGTGGGAAGCTGGATGGCATCACTGCCATCATGTAAGAGAAGCCAGTTCTCCAGTGAATAAATCGCTGTGTATCATAAACTAAGGGAATATCCTAGGTGTAGTCTACCCTTCATGGTTTCAGCTTAGTCACTTCAACTGTTGAATAACGTATGACAAACTGCTGGAATTCTTTGATGTGACAATTATACAGAATTATACCGTCTTGTGCAAACTGAGTTTTCTGCTTGCTTTGTTGCCATCTGTACTTGACTATACGGCTCCTGCAATGTTCCATGTAGGTGTTGTTTTAGTCTATCTAGTGCTGCTGTAACAGAAATACCACAAGTGAATGGCTTTAACAAAGAGAATTATATTCTCTCACAGTCCAGTAGGCTAGAAATCCAAATTCAGGGTGCTAGCTCCAAGGGAAAGCTTTCTCTCTCTGTCAGCTCTGGAGAAAAGTCCTAGTCATCAGCCTTCCCTTGGTCTAGGAGCATCTCAGCACAGGAACCTGAGGTCCAAAGATGCATTCTGCTCCCAGCACTGCTTTCTTAGTAGTATGAGGTCCCCACTCTGTTCACTTCCCTTTCCTTTTATCTCTTCTAAGACAAAAGGTGGTGTAACCCCATCCCCACCCACCAGGGAAACTCTTTTTGCATTGGATCAGAAATGTGGCTTTAGTTAGGGTATTACAGTTCCACCGTAATCCTCTTTAACATAATTTGATCTTATCCCATTAACTACAGGCAAATAATAGATTTACAACATATAGTAGAACTGTAATCACAAAATACAGGACAACCACACAATACAGAGAATCACGGCCCAGATAAATTAATACACACATCTGGGGTGGAGGGGAGCACATAATTCATTCAGTGACAGATCGGTAGGGTTTTGGCAACTGATGTGGGCACAGGAAGACGCTGTGAAATAGATCATCATTCTGGGGCTATGTCCACGTAAAATTGCATTGCATTAGCTGGAGGTTTCCCCCTGAATCATCTACACTTTATACATCATTGGTTTATTTTAGAAAATGTTAGCTTCTAACTTGGCATTAACACACTTGCAACGCAGAATAATAAATTACCTGAGATTATGTGAAACCTCAACATTTCCTCAAATATGAATGTTGCTCAGTTTGATAGTCATGAAATGCCTACTATGAGGGAGATACTATACATACAAAAGTGGTTAAGACACTCTTGTTACTCTTTCTTTCTGTGTGTGACTAAGTGAAAGTATACGATCCACATTAAATTTGCGTGCCTATGTGCAACTCCTTCTGCTCTCCTTGCCCGGTTACAGCACACTCCTCCTTTTCATTCCATATATGTCATATGCCCTTACCAACCTCTCGTCCACTCCTCTTCACCCTCTGTTCTCCCTTCTAGTAAGAGACCACTAGGACAACATCATATTGATGCATAGAAACATAAAGTACACACACATACAGTAACACTGAGTACCTGAGTCCAATCCATTCCTATCCAAAGAGTTAACCTCAGTGATGTTTCTGGTCAGGGACAGCAGCAGGTCTAGGGATCATGCTCCCAGGAAACCTCCCAGGCTGCAGGACCATCAATTGCAGTCTTTTAGTAGAGTTCTTGAGATGCACCCCTCTTTTTCTCTTGTTCCTACTGGGACTCAACATTGTGTGCCCCATCACAGCTGTCTTTGGCATTTGTATTGCATTGTATACATAGATTGCTTTGGGTAAAATAG
The DNA here is from genome assembly GCA_028571685.1 of Heterohyrax brucei. Lineage (NCBI taxonomy): Eukaryota > Metazoa > Chordata > Mammalia > Hyracoidea > Procaviidae > Heterohyrax > Heterohyrax brucei. Next base: position 26,620,604 of record CM053152.1, read on the forward strand.
ACATTTTCACAATTTTAATCTTCCTATGAATGAGAAAGGTAGGTGTCTCCATTCATGTAAGTCTCTCTTGGTTTCTTGCGGTAAGATCTTGTAGTTCTCTTGTAGGTCTCTTACGTCTCTAGTTAGATTTATTCCTAGATATTTTATCTTCTTGGGGGCTATAGTAAATGATGTTGATTTGGTGATTTCTTCTTCAGTGATCTCTTTGTCGGTATAAAAAATGCTACTGATTTACTTATGTTTATCTTATATTCTGTTGATACTTTGCTGAACTCTTCAATTAGTTCCAGTAGTTTACTCATGGATTCTTCAGGATTCTCTGTGTATACAATTATATCATCTGCAAATAGGGAGATTTTTACTTCTTATTGCTAATACAGGTGCCCTTTATTTCTTTCTGTAGTCTAACTGGTCTGTCTAGAACTTCTATTACAATTTTGAATAGAAGTGGTGAGAGTGGGCATGCTTGTCTAGTTCCCATCCTCAAGGGGAAGACTTCCAATCTCTCTCCATTCAGGATGATATAGACAATTGGCTTTGCATTGATGCACCTTACTGTGTTGAGAGTTTTTAGCATGGATGGGTGTTGGACTTTGTCAAATGTCTTTTCTGAAATCAGTTGACAAAATCAGGTGATTCTTATCTTTTATGTTATTCATGTGGTTGATCACCTTTGGTTTTCTGACATTAAACCAGCCTTCCATCCCTGGTACAAATCCAAATTGGTCATGATGAACTATTTTTTTGATATGTTGTTGAATTCTAATGGCAAGGATTTTGTTGAATATTTTTGCATCTAAGTTCATGAGTAACATTGATCTGTGATTTTCTTTTTTTGTGGGATCTTTCCCTCATTTTGGTATCACATTATGCTTACTTCATAGAATGAATTTGGGAGTACTCTATCCCTTTCTATGCTGTGAAATAGTTTCAGTAGTATTTGAGTTAACTCTTCTCTAAAAGTTTGGTAGAATTCTCCAGTGAAGCCATCTAGGCCAGGACTTTTTTTGGTTGGTAGTTTTTTGATGATTTTTTTCAATCTCTTCCTTTGTGATGGGCTTATTAAGTTGTTCTATTTCTCCTTGTGATAATTTTGGTAGTTAACATGAATCGGACCTGACTCGATGGCACTTGGCTTGACAATATGAATCTATAAATTTGTCTATTTCCTCTAGGTTTTCAAATCTGTTAGAGTAGAGTCTTTCATAGTATTTTGATACTTTTGATTTCAATTGGGTCTGTTGGGACATCTCCCATCTTATTTCTTATTCAGGTTAGATGTATACTTTCCTGTTTTTCTTTTGTAAGTTTAGCCAGTGATTTATCAATTTTGTGGATCTTTTCAAAAAACCACCTTTTGGCTTTGTTAATTTTTTAAATTGTTATTCTATTCTCTAATTCATTTAGCTCTGCTCTAATTTTTATTATCTGTTTTCTGCTGGTGCCTGGGGGGTTCCTCTGTTGCCCTCCTTCTACTTGTTCAAGCTATAGGGTTAATTCTTTGGTTAGGGTCATTTCTTCCTTCTGGATATGTGTACTTTGGTGTTAAACTGACCTCTGAGCACTGCTTTGGCTGTATCCCATAGATTCTGGTAGAACGTGTTTTCATTTCTCCACTTATTCCATAAATTATTTCATCCTTGATTTCTTCTATGACCCATGAATTTTTGAGCAAGGTGTCATTCAGTTTTCATGAGTTTAAAGGCCTATCTATGTTTTTTTCTGCTATTGAGTTCAACTTTTATGGCTTTATGGTCCAGAAGATGCTTTGCAGTAATTCAGTGGTTTGGACTTTGTTGAGACTTCCTTTATGTTCTAACACACAGTCTATTCTGGAAAATGTTCCATGTGCATTGGAGAATAAGGAGAATACTTGCCTGTTCATGGAAAAAAAGGTTCTGTATATGTCGACGAGGTCTAGTTGATTAATTGTTGCAATAAGATCTTCTGTGTCTTTACTGAGTTTTTTTCTAGATGATCTGTCCATTACTGAAAGTGGAGAATTGAAGTCTCCAACTATTACTGTGCAGTGATCTATCTCATTTTTCATTGTAGTCAGTGTTTGTTTGATGTATTTAGATTCTCCAGTATCAGGTGCATAAATATTTAATATTGTTAAGTCCTGCTTTTGTATTGAACCATTCAGCAATAAATAGTGATGATCCTTGTCCACGATGGTGGACTTCACATTAAAATCTGTTTTATCTAAGATTAGTATTGCCACATCTGCTCTTCTTCCGTGTTGTTAGTTTGGTATATATTATTCCACCCTTATTTTTCAGTTTGTTCGTATCTTTAAGTCTAAGGTGCGTTTCTCACAAACACCTTAAAGATGGGTCATGTCTTTTGATCCAGGATGTCACTTGTCTCTTTATTGGAGCATTCAGTCTACTTGCATTCAGTGTAATTATTGATACGAATGTGTTTCATGTTGTCATTTTGATGTATTTTTTTTGTGTTGTGTTTTCTGTGTTGCTCTTAATATTCTATTCTGGGTCAATCTCCTTTATAGGTTGTATTTTCACCTTTTTCTATGTTGGTTTTGTGTTTGTTGAGACTCTTGTCTTAAGTTTCTTGTTTTGGTATGTTATCTTGTTATTGTGTTTTGCAGCTACCCTGACAATCCCCCTTAATTTTCTAAGTTTAAACCCAATTTTAACTTCTGCAAGTTTTCTTAGCCTCCTCTTCATCTGAAAGGACTATAACTAGTGTAGCATATCCCTCTTTTTAGTGTGATGGTGTCATAGTTTTTGTGATATGATCACTGGTTCCCTTCTTTTAACACTGTAACTTTGATTGAGTTTTAAGACTTTCCTAACTGAGTAGGTTTCTGGATACTGTGTCTTGCATTGCATCTTTAAATATATACCTAACAGTTTTGTTTTTCTAAGCAAAGCACTTTTTTCACAATTTCTCGTAATTTTCATTTGGTTTTTACAAAGTCTCTAAGCTTCTGTTTATCTATGAATGTCTTAATCTCATTTTCATATTTGAGAGACAATTTTGTAAGATATACAATTCTTGGTTGGAAGTTTTTCTCTTTCAAGGCTTTGAATGCATCATCCCACTGCCTCCTTACCAACATCATTTCTGCCAAGAAGTCAGACAAAAGGCTATAGGGCTTCCCTCTGAATATTAGCTTGGCTTTGAGCCTCACTGCCTTTAAGAACCTTTGTTTACATTTAATTTTTTAAGCTTGATTATAGTATGTCTTGGTGTCTTTGGGAGAGTCTAATTTTTGTGGCATTTGATATATGTCTTGGCCACCTATGTTCTGTTCTTTCATTATTTCAGGGAAGGTTTCTGTCAGCAACTCAACAAGAATACCTTCTGTGTTTGCAGCTATACCTCCCTGTTCATGAATGCCAGTTGTCATGGATTGAATTGTGTCCCCCCAAAAATATGTGCAACCATGTAGCTGGTGACTGTTCTCCCTTTTGGGGTTTTCCTATGCTGTATGTTAAAAGATTAGGGTCAGACTGTAAATCCCTTCATAGGATCACCTCCCTGCTCCACTGTAAAGGGAGTTTCCCTGGAGTATGGCTTGCCCCACCCTTAATCCTTTCATCCTGCAAGAGATAAAAGGAAAGATAAGCAGGTTGAGAGTTGGAAACCTCCTACCATCAAGAAAGCAGCACTGGGAGAAAATCACATCCTTCAGACCTGAGGTTCCTGTGCCAAGATGCTTCCTGGACAAAGACTGCTGCAATACCAGACTTTCCTCCAGAGCCAACAAGGGGAAAAGCCTTCCCCTGAAGTGGACACCCTGAATATGGACTTGCAGCCTACCAGACTATGTAAGAATAAACCTTCCTTTGTTAAAGCCATCTACTCTGTGGTGCTTCTGTTAGAGCAGCCCTAGCTGACTAAAACACCAATTAATCATAGATTATTCCTCTTAAAAGAGTCCCACATGTTTGTTAATACTTCTTCATTTTTCTTATTTCTCCTCATAAATGCTCGTGTCAGTTGCTCTACCAACATCTGACTTCCATCTCCTCAATTCTGCTCTTTTGGCTATGGATTGAAGTGTCTAATTCTGTAATTTTGTTATTGATCTGCTGGATTTCAGATCATTGATGTTCCATCAGTTCAAATAGCTTGCTTCATTTTTCACTTTGTTCTGCTGCATTTTGTTTAATCTCTAGGACGGCTCTCCATATAATTCTTTTGTACCTTACCTCCAGTAGTTTTAGAAAGGCTTCTTCATCTGGGAAATTTTTTGATTCTCTATTTTCTGAGTTTTCTAGAGCCATGGTAGACTGTTTATTTAAATGGTTAGCAATGGTTTGTTGCCTTTGGGCCATCTAGAGGCTGTTTAGTTTCTCTGGTGTTACCTCAACAGAAGCTGAGGTGTAGTCCTGTGAAGAGAGTTGGTCACTAGCCACCTCTGTGTACTCCAGCAGGCCCCAGTGGACTCTCTGGTGTGGCAGACTCTGCCTCCTGGCTGGTAAAGATGGTGCCCTACTTATGGAAACACTGGGTGGCTGTCAGCTGACCTTATGATGTGAGTCAGCAAAGGCTAGAAGAGATGCCTATGAGCTGCTCAGCAGTTATTTCTCCAGGCAGTCTTATTTTTAAAAGCTGGGAGTTGTCCTACAGCTGTCAAAATCAGTCAGGTCATCAGATGTGGCAGTCTGGCTCACAACAGAAGCATCTCTTTGGCCATCCCCAGATGCTATAACACAGTTATAGCCAGTTATGCCCTGGCTGCCGTCCTCAGCCAGGTCCCACCCACAAGGTAACACTGTACTGAACACAGCCTTTCTGCTGAAAAAGTACTTTCCAGGCTGGTACTGCTTCTCATCTTGGGGATTTGCCCTGCTGAGTCCTCCAGTTGGGTGAATCCACCACCCAGGCAACCAAGATGGTGTCCCAGTTGAGCTGCCCTTCCTGCCGTGAAACAGCAGAATCTATGGTAGAGCTCAAAAAAGAAAAGGTTGTTTGGCAGTGGTGCCCTCAGTCAGTAGCCAGACTCAAAATGTGGATATCCCATGTACTGTCTCTCTGTCGCACTGTACATTGTTTACTTTAGCACTGCAGTTCAGTGCATTTGCTGGTTCATGCCCATCCCCCACCACCTGGATAACAGAGAAGTCATCAATATCTGCAGTCTGCCCAAGTGGTGAGTTGGCAGGAGTAGGGCTCAGTGTGTGCTGCCTCATGTTAGAGAGAGAGAGTTTCCCGTTTAGTGGCACATAGTACAATCTGACAACTGTATGGACTATCCTAGGGCTCCCTGTGTGTCCAGAATGCTCCTTTTAATTATTAATCCAGGCCTTAGTTCTCAGACAGAATTGATGAGACATATGTCTAGTCTGCCATCTTGGCCCTGCACCCTCTTGTTACTCTTGAAGAACTCACAATCTAGCTAAGGAAGTCATTGTTTAACATTGTCCCCTGAGAAGTTTCTGCTTTTGGAAACCTAGCAGTTCCTAAAACATTGGAGACTATACAGACTGAAAAGGGCTTTGCACTGGGAGTTTATATAATTGACCTCTAGTGTTATTCTTGTTGGAGTTCTAGAGTGGTGCAAATAATTAAAACACTCAACTGCCAACAAAAGGTTGACTGTTGGCATCCACCCAGAGGTGCCTCAGAGGAAAGGCCTGGCCATATAACTCCAAAACCTCAGTGACTTGAAACTCTGTTGTGTAAAGTTCTACTACGACACACATGGAGTCACCATGAGTCAGAATTGACTAGATGGCAACTAGTTTTTTTGTTTGTTTTTAGTTAGCATCACCCTTGTTATTAATTGCATAAGTTTTTCAAATAGTCTGCCTTCTCTGGGTCTCAGTATTCTCATATGATGTGCCTTCATGCTATTTTTTGCCACATTTTACCACGAGCTTGTTGAGAGAGTCAGGTAAGATATTATGCATGAAAGTCATCTAAAAGGTATAAAGCTCTGAAAATGTAAGCGAGAGATTAGTGTGACCAAGCAGATGGCTAATTTAAAGCTGGGAACTTGAGTTCAGCATTAACCCCTCAAGTGCCTCCCAATTTGGCCAGCAAGTCCACTCATTCATTTATTTAATAATGTGTCCTCCTATCGTATTTACTTTGATTTCTATGTCACCTTTCCTTCCCTCACTCTCCATTTTATATTAAAAATATGGTAAGATGCTCAGATGTGGCAGGGCACCTGCCGAGTATATGCATATGCATGATGTAGTGCTCTTGCCCCTTGGAGACATTGATGTCACAACTCTGGAGAGATGGCTAAGTAACCATGACAACATGGCTAAATGTTGTATCTTGCTTTGGTGAGCTCAGAGGATGGGCAGCCTGTCACACAGGCAGGATGGTAACAGTCCCTCTGCAAAGAAAGCAGAGTGTCCAGGTGATGGCACCCGGCCAGTGATGACAGAGGGCCATCCACAGTTTCCTTCCATCTGTTCTCCCTTTCTCCACTCTGGTGACTAGAGGCATAGCATGTGATTTATCAGGTTGAATCCTTCCACTTGGGAACAATGCACTGACCGGGCACAGCAAAGGAGGCTGGGAAATACAGTTGACAATCTTGAGAGTTTAGGTCAGAGATGTGATCTTTGTCAGTTTTCTTCCCATCTTAATAAACCAGGTGCCCGTGACCCTCAGGCACCTAGTCAAGAAGATTTTAAAATTTTAAAGCTATTAAGAGGAGTAAGCAAACTCTTAAATGTGGGCAAAAATGAGAAGAAGACAGCTCTGGATAAAAATCAACTAACATATTATATGTGATTTCTTCTTTAAAAAAAAAAATTGCCTTTGTTCCAACAGTAATAATTTAGCTTCTGTGTTACTTCCAAAGTGAACTTTCTCAGATAAACCTCCCTCACCACAATATTTTCTAGATCTTAAAAAAAAAAAAAAAAAAGGTATATGTTTAGTGCCCCCACCATATACTGCTGAGACTTGGGTACCATTTTATTCCATTTTCTCAGCCCCTCCCGCTGCCAAAAAAGTAATAATACTGTGAATACTCAGCATGTATGCATTGTACCAGTCAATTTCAGAAACATTTCCACTACTAAAAAATAATAATTTAATGGAGTCTCTGTGTATGAATGTTACCCTATTGTTCAGGGCTGTAATTTCAACATTTTTTAAAAAACAAAGCTCTCTCACTAACAGGATATATATTGAGGAGTTTATTCCAAATGTCATGCTCAGTCAATTCTGAAACACGTGAAAGAAAAGAAAGCAAACCACTTTTGTGACAACAATAAAGAATCAAATGAATGAGCAGTCACTGCAGAAGCACAGGATGTGGCCCTGATGTCATCCAGGTGAGGGGGCTTTGTGAAACCCACTGCATCAACCACCTCTCTCCATAATACCACCCTCTATTTCCAAACTTGCCTCTTCAGAGCCAAATGCCACAGCTAAGAGGTCCAAATATATAGAAAGTACTAGTTACAGGTGGTACCCTCAGGTCCACTCTCAGAAAAGTGAATTTGATCAAGCTACTTAGTTTCCTTCGCTGGCATCCAGTTGCCTCCCCCAGTACTGGCCTTCTTCTCCCTGTCACCAGCCCCGTCACCATCTGATCCCCGCCACTAATCAACCATCCAGGACAGTGATGATCTGACTACTGGCCAACTGCCAAAAGAACACCTCTCAGCTCCAACTCATAAATGTCAGGACAGTTAAGCTGTTTCTACTATCTTATAAGAGGGAAGATTTACAAATAAACACACATGCCAAAAAAAAAAAAATCACAAGCATGGCAAAGTCACAGTTGCTGCATGGGCAACTACCACAAGAGTTATGTTAATCATATTACCATATACCATGGAAAACTGCAAGCATGAAAGATTAAAATTCCACATTGCGATGTACTGTACTGGGAAAGAGGACACAGTCTTGGTGCTGCACTGGACATTTGCTTTGTTTAGAATCTGAGGCCATCACAACAGCTGCTTATAAGCAGCACAAATTCAAAATTAGCCAAATGGTGAACAGAAGAGCCATTTATCACTTCATGTCCTACGAGACATCTCAAAAAGATGGTTTCCCTGCCACTACTGCTGCTGCTGATTTAGTGTGCAACCTAAGCTCCCTAGACACAAAGAAAGCTAACCAGAATTCAGGTCCTGAGCCCCAGGACTTCTTAACACAAGGTATTACACTTGTCACCTGTCATGGAGTAAAATGTGTCCCCAAGAAGTATGTGTCCAGTTGGTTAGGTCATGATTTCCAGTATGGTGTGCTGTCCTTCACTTTGTGGTTGTAATTTTCCTATGTGTCATATATCGTAATTTCTGCCTGTGGTTCATGAGGCAAGGTTAGCCTATGTCAAAGAGGATTAGGGTGGGATTGTAACAGCCTTGCTATGGTCGCATGCCTGATCCAATATAAAAGGAATTTCCTTTGGGTGTGGCCTGCATCATCTTTTATCTTACAAAAGATAAAAGGAAAGGGAAACAAGAAGAGAGGGCGGACTTCACCACCAAGAAAGCAGCACTGAGAGCAGAGCTTGTCCTTTGGACCCAGTGCTCCTAGGTAGAGAAGCTCTTAGTCCAGGGGAAGACTGATGAGAAGGACTTCCTTCTAGAGCAGACACAGAGAGACAGGCTTCCCCTAGAGATGATGCCTGAAATTTGGACTTGTAGCCTTCCAGACTGTAGAAAATAAATTTCTCTGTGTTAAAGCCACCCATTTGTGGTATTTCTGTTACAGCAGCATTAAATAACTAAGGCAACACCTAATCCAAATGACCAAATTAATGAAAAATTACAAATGCTTTGTATCATTCATGACAGTAAGATACAAGTGAAAGAAATTGAAACTCTTACTGGTCAGTTAGAAAATAATATTGCTATAAGGATTTTGGAAAGCTTACCAAATCATGGACTAGAAAATAATGCTTACAGCTACCTTCCAGGAAAAAACACCCCAGACAAAGCCCTTAGTTGGTCTGATAAGAAAATCGTCTTCATTGTAACGTTCAGTGAGTGTAACACCCGAGGTTTGCCTCAGCCCCTCTTCTGCACAAAGAACTTGAGTTTACCGGTACTGATGCCACTTCCATACCAAGAACTCAACTTTGCACTCACCGCTCCTGCCCACCTCAGCATGTTAACTTTTCATACTTATGCTTGTTGCCTCATGGTCACAAGATAGCTGCCACAACTCTAAACTCAGTGACGTGCAAAACAAGAAGAAAAGTCAAGGAATGCTGCTGATGAGTCTTCCTCTCTCATACGATGCTTTTGTCAGTAAGTAACATCCAAACCAACTTTCTTTTACATCTTATTGTTCAAAACTAAGTAACACTCCCTGATCTCTCTCATATGTCAAGGAAGTCAAGAAAAGAGGATGTCTGGCAAAGAAAATGGTTTGAGCCACCTCTAAGGGCTGAACTCATTGATAGTCTCCACAAAAATAGGGTTCTGCTGTCAAATATGTAGAATTAGCACAACCCCTTGGATGGAAAAACAAAGAACTTCCTTTTACCTCCCAACGATGTCTTGAATTTCTCACTGTGCTAATTCCACTCCTAAATATAACAAAAACGCAGACTTTTCATTCATGTCCCACCACCTCAATTTGTACTTAAAATGCCTAGTCTCCCAATTTATTCACAACTTTAATTTTACTTTAAATTCTCCTTCTTCTATTCTCATGACTGTACCAGGTCTGGCCCACAGAAAGCATGCATGCAGTCTTTGCCAAGGCAGATTCTAAGAAACAGGCCTTGCAGTGCAGCCACCTGCCCTTTGGCTTCTCTAGCAGCACCTGTAAAGCCCTTCTTCCCCCATGCTTTCAATGTTGCAGATGGCACACAGGGTCCTCAAAGTTAGGAGACACATTATCAAACTATGCAGCTAGTCGCGTGAGTGTCCTGCTCACAACGCCAAGTGAGGGGAGGTACCTTCTACCTTTCTCCCTGATGGAGCTAGGACCTGCAGCACACCATCAGCTCCTTCCAGAAACACCCCTCAAAAACCTTTACTATAGATTCCTATATACCCTCCACATGGATAAGAGTCTTAACAGCCATAAAGCCAATTTTTGGTCCCTTCAATTTTACCAAATATCACAGGAAGCTTTGTCTTTCAATTTCTGTTGACATCTGATATGTGTTTTCTTAGAACTTTTACTAAAACATCTATGACAATGTCCTGTTACACACAAAGGGAAGAGAAACGGTATTTGGTCAACAACTCACTGCATCTGACCAAGCCAGCCAAGTGCCTTTGAGTACAGGTTTTAAAACAGAACATATTATTTCACTTTTCCCATTGCTACTTGGATTGCATGGATTATCCTCCTGCCATAAACAAAAGAAATCCAAACAAAATATATGAAATGACTGTCTTCAGATACTTACCAGAGACCAAGAGAAACTGATAAAAATAAAAACAAGATGCGTTCTGTGCTTATCCCGACACATAACCCAGAGGTAGTTTCCTGGCCACACAGATTAGAGACTAGGAACTTAAACAGAACACGGTAGTCTTACTGAGTTGAGAAAAATTCAACAGATGCAGGAAAATCATGACAGCTAGATCTTGCATAGCACAAAACAAACACACAAACCTATGTAGAGACAAAATTCCAGAAACTTGAATAGGAATCTCCCTGAAAATCTGATTGCTCTGCTTATGAACAGGCCAACACTCTGTGAGACCAGCAAAGAACAACGTCTAAGGAAAGAATAATTATTATGGAACTATAAGAAGAAAAAATCCCAGAGTTCACACAGGGCTGAGCATTGTTTGACTTTCTCTAAGAAAGGGCACACTTTAGCAGTGGTGCTAAATTAATACTATAATAAAAGCTATTCTACACTTACCCTAACAAAGCTTAAAAATGAATCTTGAAAATATTAACTGATCCCAACTAACTTAACTGTGTGTCCGAACATAGTTCATCACTCTTTAAAGAAATACCACATAGTAACATAAAATTTACAATGTCTAGCATCCAACAAAAATATGTAGATACACAAGAAGCAGGGAAAAGTGAAGCACAACCACAAGGAAAACCATTCAGTAAGAATGGACACAAAAACAACGTACATGATGAAACTGGCAGACAAGAGTGTTAACAACAGCTGTTCCAAAAAACACTCCACAGGCTCAAGTAGACAAAGAAAAACATGATCATAACGAGAGAAATGAAAGATGTCAAAAAACCCAGCTGAAACTTCTAATAGTGAAAAATAGGGTAAATGAAATTTATAAAAAAATATACTTAAAGGAAATACCAGATTAGCTACTATAGAAAAGAAGATTAAAGAGTTTCCAGATTACCAATAGAAACCATCCAAAATGATGCATGCAGGGGTGGGGGGGGGGGGAAGACTGGGAGAGGAATAAAAAAAACAGATCTCAGTGACCCATGGGACAATATCAAATGGTTTGCCCTACATGTAAACAGAGTCACAGAAAAAACAAGAGGAGGGAGAAAAATATTTGAATAGAAGGAAAAATAATGGCCAGAAATTGTCCAAATGTGATTGTGTTGGTTATCTAATAATGCTATAACAGAAATACTACAAGTGATGTTTAATAAACGGAAATCTATTTTCTCACATTTTAGGAATCTAGAAGTCCAAATTCAGATCACCAGCCCTACAAGAAGGCTTTATAACCACAAGTTTAGAGGTTGCGGTTTATGACACAGATTTTAGGGGGATACAATTCACTCTATAACAGTGATAACAAGCATAAATTTACAGACACAAGAAACACAATGATCTCCAAAGAGAATAAACATAAAGAAAACTACCATGGACTGCCAGCAGAACAAATAATCTGTCTTGTAAGAAGTATAGCCAGTATGCTCCTTAGAAGCGAAAGTGGCAAGACTTCATCTTCAGTACTTCAGATATGTTATAAGGAGGGACCAGTTCCCAGAGGAGGACATCTCACCTGGTAAAGCAGAGGGTCATGTGAAAACCAGGCTCTGCGAGACCAGCTGGCACAGTGGCTTCAGCAACAGCCTCAAACAGGGCAAGGAGCTTCAGAATGGCACAGAAGCAGGCAGCGTTTTGCTGTGTTGTATACAAGGTCAGTAAGAGCTGGAAGTGACTCCACAGCACAACAATAATTACCGTATCATAATCAAATACTGAAAACCAGCAATGAAGAGAAAAAAGTTAAGTCAAAGGGAAAAAACTATTTACAGAGAAACAAAAATAAGCATTAGAAGAGGCCTGTTAAAAACTGTGCAAATAAGACAATGGAGAGACAGCTTTTACATGTTGGCAGGAAAATCCTGTCCAGGTGGACTCCTATACCAAATAAAAATATCTTTAAAAAAATAAAGGCAAAATAAGGAATTTCTCAGACAAACAAAAGCTGTGAAAAGTCACTATCAGTAGACCTGCACTACTGAAAGAAAAAAAGGGAATGTTAGGAAATTTTTCAGTCAGAAGGAAATTAAACTAGATTGAAATTTGGGTCTGCACAAAGCAGGAAAGAACACCTGAAATTATAAATTATGGACAAATATAAATACTAGTTGTCTCACTTTTAATCTCTTTAAAGGCCAATTAACTGTTTAAGCCACAAACAATAGCCTTATGTTATGAGTTTATAATATCTGTAGAAATAAAATGTATGGCAACAATGGCATGAAAGACATGGGCAGGGAGGACTGTAATACACCAGCTACCAGGATGTGATGCCAACTCACAGTGACCTCACATGTCAGAGTGGAGTTCTGCTTCATAGGGTTTTCAATGACTGATTATCGGAAAGAGATTGCCAGGCCTTTCCTTCCAGGCACCTCTGGGTAAACTAAACCAACAACTTTTTGATTATCTGAAAGCCACGTCTTCAATTCAGTTTCGACTAATAGCAACTCTATAGGTCAGACTAGTACTGACCTAGAGTTTCCAAGGAGCACCTGGCAGATTTAAACTGCTGTATCTTAACAGTCAAGCGTTTTAACCATTTGCACCCAGGGATTCTCTATATGGAGGTAAACTGTGATAAAGACACAGGCTATAAATTCTACACTTGTTGCTGTCGAGTTGATTCTGACTCATGAGAGCTGCCTCAGTCATCTAGTGCTGCTGTAATAGAAATATCACAAGTGGATGGCTTCAACAGAGAAATTTATTCTGTCACAGTCCAGCAGACTACAAGTCCAAATTCAGGACACCTGCTCCAAGGGAAGGCTTTCTCTCTGTCAGCTCCGGAGGAAGATTCCTTACGATGCATCAATCTTCCCTTGGTCTGGAAGCATCTCAGCACAAGAACGTCAGGTCAAAAGGAAGCGCTCTGCTCCTGGCACTGCTTTCTGGTGGTACGAGATCACCAGTTCTCTGCTTGCTTCCCTTTCCTTTTATCTCTTGTAAGACAAAAGGTGTGCAAGTCACACCTCAGGGAAGCCTCCTTTATATTGGATCAGGAAGGTGACCTTAGTAAGGACATTATTGTGCCACTGTAACCTTCTTTAATATAATCCAATCCTGCCCTATTAATTACAGGCATAGATTAGGATTTACAACATATACAAAAATTACAATCATAAGAGACAACAACAACACAATACTGAGAATCATGTTCCAGCCAATGGATACACACATGTGGTGGGGTGCGGGGAGAGTACATAATCCGTGGCAGTGACCCTACAGGACAGAGTAGAACTGTCCCAATTCAGAGGAGCAGCTGGTAAATTTGAGCTGCCAACATTTTGGTGAGCATCTGAGCTCTTAACCACTGCACTACCACAGTTCCACAAACTGTACAGCAACCACTTAGAAAGGGACACAGAAAGAAACAGCAAATGAGTCAATCATGCAGATATAAAAGATTTTCTTTTTAATTAGTAAACAGTGAAACATATTTGAAACACTGCTAAACATTTCCTTGGGATTTAAAAGTCATTTTGTTACTTTCAGCCTAGCACCATAGACGGAACTGGGTTACTAGGCTTTCAATACTAACCTTCTAATGCCCTAGAGTCAGTCTAACTACACTTTTAGGGCAGGACTGATCTGGACAGAAACACAAATGTGATCCCTGAGAGAATAACTCACACGCCCATTATCACACTAGAATACAAATGTCTGAGATCATCCAGCTGGCTCCCGCAACAGTTTCTTTATGGTTGTGAGGCTCAATTCTTAAACATAAGCTTAGAATCCAACAGACAGAGATAAAGCCTGGCAAGTCAAGCCAGTGTCCCACTTTTCTGTTAGTGCAAAGAGGGCAGCAACTCTGTTTTCTTTATTCATTGGATGCCATCACCTAGGACAGCACCTGTGACATACTAGTCATTCAGTAAACATTTGTGGAAAGAAGGAAGGAGGGTGGGAAGGCAGGTGGGAGCAGTGGATCCATTGTGGGCACTCTGGGAGGATGGGAGCTCCTGCAGAAATATGTCACCACTGCAACTCTGAGTCTCTGACATTTTTCACATAAGCCAGCCAACAATAAAACCCAAAAACAAGAGCTGAGGAAGAACACATGTCTTCAATGAATATGGGACTTAAAGAAAAAGACTACAGCACTAATCCTAAAAGGGCCAGATGCCTCCCTTATGGTTGCCTTCAAAGATTTTCGGGTCTGTACCAAGAAACATCCATTTACTCTGACTGTTCAGCTAGCAAGCTACAGTCTGACAACTGTCCTGAAGATTAATGCATAATATAATCAGGAGAGTACATCCCCACAAATGGAGAGGTGTGGTTATTACAACACTGTTCTTAATGCACATCAGAGGCCATTTCTCAGGCAGAATATTCAATTTAGAAATCTATTGTCACCTGGATACATCTGTCAATAAATCGCAGCAGAGATCCATTTATATCAGGGGCAAAATAATTTGCCTTATGGTTCCTTCTAAGATATTTGAAGATAAAATGGTTTATCCACAGCATCTTTCTTTAAATGGCAATAAAAGCCTCACCTAACATGAAGGTCAAGGTAAGTACGGTAATTGACATACACACCAATTATCCATGAAGGGAAAATGCCTCTATTCCGTAGATAGAGCCATTTAAGAGAATTGACATTACTCAGTCACAATTTCTTTGATCTTCTGAGCCCATACAAACAAGCATGTGGTTTAAAATGTGTGGCAAGGTCCTAATACACAACATGAATAGAATACAAACCAAAACTAACATGGAATAAACACCAGAAGATAAACCAGATAACCAGGTGTTCCAAAAATCAAACACTTCTTCTCATCAAAAAGTCTCACCAGAGGAGTAAAAAGAGAACCTATAGACTGTGGGAAAAAAGTTGGCTATGACATACCCAACAAGGATTTAATCTCTAAAATCTATAGACTACTTGAATACCTCCATAACAAAAGGCAAATAATCCAACCAAAAAACAGGCAAAGGAGCACAGCTTGTACAATGTAAGGTCATGGAAGCTCCACAGACACATACAAACTACCTGAAAGACCTAATTGCTGGGCTGAGAGCTATAGGACCTGTGGTCTCAGGAAACATCCAGCTCAACTGGCATAACATAGTTTATAAAGAATATGTTCAACATTCTACTTGGCGTGTAGTAGCTGGAGGCTCAAAAGCCTGTGAGTGGCATTCTGGGATACTCCATGCGTCCCAACCCTTTGGGTGCAAAGGATAATGAAAAAAACTAAAGATACAAGGAAAGTTGAGTCCAAAGAACTAGTGGACCACATCTACAGCAGCCTCCACGAAATTGATCGCAGTAAAACTAGACGGTACCCAGCTATCACCCCTGACTGCTCTGACAGGGATCACAACACAGTCCTGGACATAGCTGGAGAAAAATGTAGAAAAAAATTTGACTCAAAAAGAAAGACCAGACTTTCTTGCATGACAGATACTAGAGAAACTCTGAGAGTACGGTCCCCAGATACCCCTTCAGCTCAGTAATGAAGTCACTCCTGAAGTTCAGCTTTCAGCCAAATATTGGACAGGCTCATAAAACAAAATAAGACTGGGGGGGCGGAGTCAAGATGGCGGACTAAGCCCACGTCTCTTTCTATCCCTCTGGAAACCAAGACCTGAATTGACAATCAAACAGAGCCTTCTGAGCACCTAATCAGCCTCGGGACACGGCACAGAGCTGCTGATTGGGACTTCACACCACTCAGCGAAAAACCTCCTCTCTTTCGCTGACTCCCGCTCCTGGCTAGCCCCGGCTCTCACGGACGGAAGGTAAACGCACCACCTTGACTTTTTTTTTCCTCTGTCTCGGCTGGCGGGCGGAGCTGGGTCTTGCCTGGCGGCTGGACTCAGACGCGCTGCTGGGGGGATAGACAGGCGACATTCCCATATTCTGAGAGCCAGGCTCGGGACACTGTTAATCTAGCCACTTTGAGCCTTTCGTTTTGTAGCTGCCTCAGTGGGGTTTGTGCAGAGTTCCGCGGTCAGGGTGCGGGACGCCATGTTGGTACCGAGATTTTAGCGGGACCTCGTTCTTAGCCTGGGAGCCAGCGCCTGCAAATGGGACAGCGCTTCTCGGACAGAAAAGTAGTGATTTTGCACAGTGCTGCCTACGTTGGGGGCCCTGCAACAGAATCAGAGGAATCACTACCTCTCGGCACCTTTAGCCCCTCTGTCTGCTGCCTGTGTGGAGGACGCCATCTTGGTTACGGTGGCCGCAGCTGGACCTAATTCTTAGCTTGGGAGCCAGAGCCTGCCCACAGGAGAGCACTTTCCTATCACAAAACCAGTACTCAACGCAGTGTTGGATACGGCTAGGCCCTGTCAGTAGAGGCCAATAGGGCACTAGCATTGCTGTATTCTGAACTAGTTTGTTATCATCTGGGGTTGGATATAGTGGCGCTTACTTTGTCAGATGAGAAGAGGTACTTCTACACCTGAAAACCTAACTGACTTGTGAACTGGTCAGATACCTTTTGCTTTACATTTGAAGACAGCCTAGAGAAACATTTGCAATCCATCCTCACAGTACCTCTTCCAGCCTCTCTATACTCACATGGGACTCCAAAACCAACAGACAATTGTGGCATACAGGCAATCATTCATGGCTTCAGAAGGCTCCCAAACAAAGCAACCAAGGAGTTTTCCAGATGAAGAAACTTTTATGAAAGCATCAGGAAGTAAATACAAATTGATTATATACAGAGCCCTTCTAGACCTTATACAAAATGCAGCAGAACAAAGTGAAAAATTAACCAAGTTGTTCGATCTGATGGAAGACCAGTACTCTGAAATCCAACAGATCAAGAAGAAAATCAAAGACATAGAAACTTCCATGCAAACCCAAGAAAACAGAATGGAACAAATGGAAAAAAGAATTTCTGACTTGGAAGACAGAGCTACTGAGGCCAGCATCTATAAGCAGAAATCAGAAAGAAGAAACAAGAAAAATGAAGAAACATTAAGAAGCATGTGGGACTCTATTAAGAGGAACAACCTTCGATTAATTGGAGTCCCTGAACAGGGTGAGACATCTGAGAACACAGAGAGTATTGTTGCTGAGCTACTGACAGAAAACTTCCCAGAAATCATGAAGGAAGAGAATATAGACATCTCAGATGAGTATCATACGCCACCCAATATAGATCTCAAAAGAAAAACTCCAAGACATATTATAATCAAGCTTAACAAAATGAAACAAGCAGCAACTCTTAAAGGCATCAAGACTCAAGGCAAAGCTAACATTCAGAGGGAAACCCTGTAGGCTCTCGTCAGATTTCTCAGCAGAAACCATGCTGGCACAGAGACAGTGGCATGACACATTCAAAGTCTTGAAGGAGAAGAACTTCCAACCAAGAATTATATATCCTATAAAACTGTCTTTCAAATACAAAAATGAAATTAAGACATTCCCAGATAAACAGAAACTCAGAGACTTTGTAAAAACCAAACCCAAACTACAAGAAATAATGAAAGAAGTTCTTGGCTTTGGCTTAGAAGAACAAAACCACTAACTTTATATTATAGAACTACACACTACTCAATACTCTACTCATTTAGGGAAGGCTCCAAAGTAAATCACAGCTTTGATATGGAAAGAAGCAATCCAGTGATCATCATGAAAACTATGGTGTCATCATAATAAAAAGAGGGATATACTACAGTCGTTATAGTCCTTCCAGATGGATAGGAAGATGACAAGACTGGTAGTAATTAAAATTGGGTTTATAAATAGTTTATTAAGGGGGTTCATAGGGGCAGCTGTAAAGCACAACAAAGATGTATCATACCATTTCAAGAAATCTAACACACTAGTCTCAACAACTATAAAACCAGCTCTGAAAAAGGTGAAAAATCAACTCACAAAAAAGTGTCCCAGAACAGACTAATAAGAACAACAGAGAAAACAGCAACATAAAAATAAACATATCACAATGGCAGCAGTGAACACATACCTATCAAGAATTACATTGAATGTGAATGGACTGAATGCTCCAGTAAAGAGACACCGAGTGTCATCTTGGATCAAAAGACATGACCCATCCATATGTTGTCTACAAGAAACTCACTTGAGACTTAAAGACAGGAACAGACTGAAAATTAAAGGATGGAAGAATATATATCAAGCTAACAATGAACAAAGAAGAGCAGGGGTGGCAATTCTAATCTCAGACAAAATCAATTTTAATGTCAAATCCACCATCGTGGACAAAGATGGTCACTATTTATTGCTGAAAGGTTCAGTACACAAGCAAGACTTAAGTATATTAAATATTTATGTACCTAATGCCAGAGCACCTAAATATGTCAAAGAAACACTGATTACACTCAAAAGAGGGTTAGATGACTCCACAATAATAGTGGGAGACTTTAACACTCCACTCTCATTACTAGACAGATCATCTAGAAAAAAGCTCAGTAAAGATACAGAACACCTCATTGACACAATTAACCAACTAAACCTCATTGATATATACAGAACTTTCCACCCATCAGCAGACAACTACACCTTCTTCTCCAATGCACATGGAACATTCTCCAGAATTGACCACGTGATAGGCCATAATGCAATTCTCAACAAAATCCATACCATTGAATTACTGCAAAGCATCTTCTCAGATCATAAAGCCACAGTAGTCGAAATCAACAGCAGAGAAAACATAGAAAGTGGAACTCTTGGAAACTGAACAACATCTTGCTCAAAAAAACATGGGTTATAGAGGAAATCAAGGATGAATTAAAGAAATTCATGGATTCCAATGAGAACGGAAACACTTCCTACCAGAACCTATGGGATACAGCCAAAGCGGTGCTCAGAGGTCTGTTTATCTCCATAAATGCACACATTTGGAAGGAAGAAAGAAACCAAATCAAGGAACTAACTCTACAGCCTGAACAAGTAGAAAGAGAACAACAGAGGAACCCCTCGGGCACCAGAAGAAAGGAGATCGTAAAGACTAGAGCAGAGCTAAATGAATTAGAGAATAGAAAAACAATTGAAAAAATTGAAAAGACCAAAAGCTGGTTTTTTGAAAAGATCAACAAAATTGATAAACCACTGGCTAAACTTACTAAAGAAAAGCAGGAAAGGAAACAAATAACCCAAATTAGAAATGAGAGGGAAGTTGTCACCACAGATGCAACAGAAATCAAAAATATCATAACAGAATACTATGAAAGAGTGTACTCTAACAAATTTGAAAACCTAGGGGAAATGGACCAATTCCTTGACTCATACTACCTACTCAAATTATCACAAAATGAGGCAGAACAACTTAATAAACCCATCACAAAGGAAGAGATTGAAAAGGTCATCAAAACACTGCCAACCAAAAAAAGTCCAGGCCCAGATGGCTTCACGGCAGAATTCTACCAAGCATTTAGAGAACAGTTATCCCCAATACTACTGAGACTATTTCACAGTACAGAAAGGGATGGAGTACTCCCAAACTCATTCTATGAAGCCAGCATAACCCTGATACCTAAGCCAGGGAAAGATCGAACAAAGACAGAAAACTACAGACCGATATCACTCATGAACCTAAATGCAAAAACCTTCAACAAAATTCTTGCCAACAAAATGCAACAACACATCAAGAAAATAATCCATCATGACCAAGTGGGATTCATACCAGGGATGCAAGGCTGGTTCAACATCAGGAAAACAATTAATGTGATAAACCACATAAATAACAGAAAAGAAAAGGATCACCTGATTTTGTCCATTGATGCCGAAAAGGCATTTGATAAAGTCCAACACCCATTCATGCTAAAAACTCTTAGCAAAATGGACATAGACGGCAAATTCCTCAACACAATAAGGGCCATTTATACAAAGCCAGTTGCCCACATCATCCTGAATGGAGACTGAAAGACTTCCCTTGAGATCAGGAACTAGACAAGGATGCCCACTCTCACCTCTCCTATTCAACATTGTGCTAGAAGTTCTAGCCAGAGCAATTAGACAAGACCAAGAAATAAAGGGCATCTGCATCGGCAAAGAGGAAGTTAAAATCTCCCTGTTCACAGATGATATGATTGTATATGCAGAGAACCCCAAGGAATCTATAAGTAAGTTACTCAAACTGATAGAAGAGTTCAGCAAAGTCTCAGGATATAAGATAAACATAAGTAAATCAGTAGGATTCCTTTATACCAACAACGAGACTGTTAAGGAGAAAATTATCAAAACAATACCATTTACCATAGCCCCTAAGAAGATAAAGTACCTAGGACTTAATCTAACCAGAGAAACAACAGACCTTTACAAAGAGAACTACAAGCCCTTACTACAAGAAACTAAAAGAGACTTAGATAAATGGAAAAACCTACCCTGCTCATGGATAGGAAGACTTAACATTGTGAAAATGTCTATTTTACCCAAAGCAACTTATTTATATAATGCAATCCCAATACAAGTTCTGGCATCATTTTTTAATGAGATGGAAAAACAAATCACCAATTTTGTTTGGAAAGGGAAGAAGCCCCGGATAAGTAAGGTACTACTAAAGAAGAAGAACACACTGGGAGGCCTCTCATTACCCGACCTTAGGACATACTACACTGCCACAGTGGTCAAAACAGCCTGGTACTGGTACAAGAACAGACAGATCGATCAATGGAACAGAATTGAGACCCCAGAGATGACACCATCTGCCTATGAACAGTGGATATTCGACAAAGGCCCTAAGACATTAAACTGGGGTAAAAACAGTCTCTTCAACAAATGGTGCTGGCAAATTGGTTATCCATCTGCAATAAACTGAATCAAGATCCATATCTTACACCTTATACAAAAATCAACTCCAACTGGATAAAAGACCTAAATATCAAACCTAAAACGATAAAGCTCATCCAAGAAAAGGTAGGAACAACAATGGAAGTTTTAATACACAGTGAGGACAGACTCCAAAATCTGTCAAAGAAACCTCAATCAACAGAAGAGAAAATAGATAAATGGGAACTATTAAGAATCAAACACTTTTGCTTACCCAAAGACTTTATTAATAGAATTAAAAGAACACCCACAGAATGGGAAAAAATATTTGGCAACTCTATGTCAGACCGACGCCTGGTCTCCATAATGTATAAGAACTACAAAATATCAATAAGATAAATATCAATAAGATATCAATAAGATAAACCATCCAATTAAGCGATGGGCAAAGGAGATGGACAGACACTTCACTAAAGAGGAGATCCAGGCAGCCAAAAAACACATGCGGACATGTTCACGATCTTTAGTTATTAAGGAAATTCAAATCAAGACAACAATGAGATACCATCTCACCCCAACAAGATTGGCCATGATCCAGAAAACACAAAACAACAAATGCTGGAGAGGCTGTGGAGAAAGTGGAACCCTCCTACACTGTTGGTGGGGTTGCAAAATGGTCCAGCCGCTTTGCAAGGCAATCTGGCGCTTCCTTAAAAAAATGGATATCGATATGCCATTTGAGCCAGTAATTCCACTACTTGGAATATATCCTACAGAATCAAGGCCTTTCACACCAACGGACACATGCACCAGAATGTTTACCGCAGCACAGTCCACGATAGCAAAAAGATGGAATCAACCCAGATACCCAACAATAGCAGAATGGATAGGTAAACTATGGTACATATACTCAATGGAGCACTACACAATGATAAAGAATAACGATGATTCCAGGAAACATCTCCTAACCTGGTTTCAACTGGAAGACATTATGTTGAGTGAAAGTCATCAGCGACAAAGGGACAAATACTGTATGAGACCTCTACGATAAGATCTCAAAAACAGACTTGTGTATAGAAGAAAAGACTCTTTGACAGCTGCTAGGGAAGGGAGGGAGGGAGGGTGAGTGGTGGAGGGTTTAGTTTAGATAGTTACTAGAAATCTAGTTGGGAGAAAGTGGTGACAGCACACATTAGAAACAAGAACAACATTAAGTGGACTTCAGCATAACTTGAGTACTCCTTCCATCTTGACTCAATACTGCAAGGATAGAGTAGCTGGGGTGGGGGTGGGGGACCATGCTCTTAGGCGAATTCCAGGCCAATTGGCACAACTAGCATTTTGCTAAGAGAGCTCTCTGCACCCCACATTGGTCAGTGGCATCTGGGGTCTTAAAAGCTGCCAAGCTGCCATCCGAGGACACAGCAAACGGTCCCAACACAGCAGGAATGGATGCTCACCAAGGACCAAAATGACATGCAGTAAAGACAACCGAGAAGACAGAGAGACCCACAAGAGTGGGTGCCTACATCGACTTGGGACCAGAAGAACCGGATGGTGCCCGGCCACCACCAGTGATAGCCACGATGGAGCTTACAGAGAGGAGTCTCACTGGCAACACAAGAATAAAAGGGGTGCATCATGAGATCTCCACTAAAAGACCTCAACTGATGGTCCAGCAGTTTTGGGGTTCCTCTGAGAGCATGGCCCCCGGCCCTGATGCTACCGTTTCCCATAAATTATAACAAAGGTCCACTCTTTGGACAGGAATGGATTGGACTTGGCAATGCAGAGTGACCATATATTGGAAGCACTTTGTTGTTCTATACATCTACAGGATATCATCCTGCTGACCTCTGGCTGGAGGAAGGGAAGTCTACGGAGAGGAGGGGAAAGGAAGCTGTTGGGAGGATGAGACCTGTATGGAGCAGGGAGGAATAGTGTGCTGTCACCAGACAGGGAGAGCAGTGGAAGCTGCATATAGGTGGGCATGTAAATTTATACGTGAATGTACATTTTCACTCAGTTATGTTAAATAAAATAAATAAATAAGACTGAAGAGGCCCACCAGCCCCGGGGGTAAGGACTTCAAGGGAGAAAGGGACGGAAAAGCTAGTAACAGGAAACCAGATTTGAGAAGGAAGAGTGTAGACCTGCTGGAGTTTGTTAACCAATGTCGTAAAACAATGTATGTACTAATTCTCTGTGAAAACTTAGTTTGTTCTGTAAACCTGCATCTAAAGTACAATTTTAAAAAATTGGCAAGGGATATGAATAGACACTTCACCAAAGACATTCAGGCAGCTAAGAGACACAGAAGGAAATGCTCGTGATCACTGCCCATTATAGAAACGCAAGCCAAAATGACAGTGAGATACCATGTCACCCCAGCATAACTGTAACTAATTGAAAAGGAAAATAAAAAAGGTTGGAGAGGTTACAGGGATATTGCATTGCTGGTAGGAATGTAAAATGCTGCAACCAATATGGAAAACAATATGTCACCTCCTTAAAAACTGGAAATACCAATGATCCAGCAATCCCACTCTTAGGACTACATCCTAGAAAAATAATAGCAATCACACAAATAGACTTTGGTATACCCCTGTTCACCACAGCATCATTCACAATAACAAAAAGATGGAAACAACCTCAGTGCCCATCATGCACACAATGGAAAACTACTCAGTAGTAAAGAATGATGAATCTGCAAAACATCTCACAACATGAACGAATCTGGAGGGCACTATGCTAAGTGAAGAAAGGCAATCACAAAAGGACAAATATTGTATAAAGACTACTATTATAAAAATCTGTGAAAAGGTTTACATACAGAAAAAAGATCAAACTTTCATGGTTATGAGTGAGGAGAGTGTTGGGGAGGAGAAATAACTAGGTAGCAGACAAGTTTAACTTGGGTGAAGGGAAAGACAGCACATAGTATAGAAGTCAGCACAACTTGACCAAGACAAAGTCCATAGGCATTTTCTAGACACATCAGACACCATGAGGGACCAAGTTACTGGGGCTGAGAGTGACATCGAGGTCAACAGATACAAAATGATTCATAAAGAAAACTTTCTATATCCTACTTTGGTGAGTAGAATCTGGGGTAATAAAGCTTGTGAGCAGCCACTTAGAGACAACTATTAGTCCCATCCCATCCACAGCAAAGGAGAATAAAGAAAACTATAGGCACAAGGAAAACACTGATCCGAAGGACTAACGGACCACGTGAACCACAGCAGCCACCTGCCTTAGCCCAGAAGAACTGGTTGATGCCTGACTACCACCACTGATAGCTCTGAAAAGGATCGCCATAGACAATCCCTGAACAAAGTGGGAAAAAAAATCAAACTCACAAGCAGACTAGTATGACAGAGACTCCCAAGACCATGGACCCTGGAAACCTTGCCTATTCGGAACCAAAATTACTCCCAAATTCCATCTTTCAGCCAAAGATTAGATAGGCCGATAAAACAGACAATAACACAAGTGAAGAATGTGCTTCTTAGTTCAATCAAGTACACAAGACCAAATAGGAAATACCTGCCCCCAAACAAAATGAGAAGGCAGGAACGGACAGAAAAAGTGAACAAATGGGCACAGAATCCAGGATAGAAAGGGAAAGGAGGAGACGGCCAACACAGTTCGGGGACTGTAATTCATATCACAAAACAATTTATGTATAAATTTTTGAATGAAACACTAATGTATGCTATTAACTTTCACCTAAAACAAAATAACATTTAAAAAATAAGTAAATAAAATTGTGTTGGTATGCGATGACTCAATACCTAGAACTATCCTAAAAGACTAAGCAAACAAAAAACCTCAAGCCTGTGTTACAAAAATACTGTTATATAGCTCTGCAAAAACATCCTAGTTCCAAACACAAAACCACCACCCTACTGCCCTACTACCGCCACCACTAGAGCTAATATATACGTGTATACACCATGCATATATTGTTGTTAGATGCTGTTGAGTCAGTTCCGACTCATAGCAACCCTATGAATAACAGAAAGAAATACTGTCCGGTCTTGCACCATGTCCACAGCCATTTTTACACTTAAGCCCATTGTTGCGGCCACTGTGTCAATCCATCTCATCAAGGGTATTGCTCTTTTTCGCTGACCCTCCACTCAGTCAAGCATGATGTCCTTCCCCAGGGATTGATCTTTCCCGAAAACATGTCCAAAGTATGTAAGACACAGTCTTACCATCTTTGTTTCCCAGGAGCACTCTGGTTGTACTTCTTCCAGAACAGATCTGTTTGTTCTTTTGGTGGTCCATCGTACATTCAGCATTCATCTCCAACAACACAACTCAAAGGCATCAGTTATTCTTCTGTATTCTTTGTTCACAGTCCAGCTCATGCATATATATATACACACATTTATATACACACATATATACATATATATAGCTATATATTTATATCCACATACACACATAACCAATTTTCTATTAAAATAAACTGAATTTCTTACAAATCACAGTAAATTAAGAGAGGAAAAGTCTTCATAAATATGATTCTTCAGCTCCTTTTCTCTGTCCTCGCTCCTCTCCTTCCTTCCCCATCTCCTTCTCTTTCATCTTCTCCCTCTCTAAAAACACACTCACACACATGCACAACCCTCATGTCAGTGGTTTCTTTCCAGTGAGTTGTTTTCTTCTGACATTTATCAATAATGTGCTAGTCTTCCTATGTTTTCTAAAAAGAACATGTGTGGCATAAGTATGATTATACTAGCGCTGGTGGGGTAATATTCGCTGAGATAGGCTATTTTTCTGTACTCCTTACAAGCCAAGCTTTGCTTCCATCCACTTTCATCATATAAAATCTACACATTCCTCAGAAATACTTTTCTGAGCTGTTGGAGCCAGTTCTGTCCCAGCAGCCTCTACACGTAGCGGACCTGTGGGAGCAGGAGGCCCATTCCAGTGGGACATCTGTTCACTTTGTATTTAACAAAAGAGAAAAGGTTTCCTTCAAAAACAATGTCTGGCTTGGGATACCTGAACGTAAGGGTGCAGCCCTGACCTCAGCTCTCCTCCACAACAATGCTAGCTGACAACTACCTTGGTGATGAAAGTCAAAGTCCCTTCTAGCTGCTTTGGACTGATCTAAGCTCTTTTTGCTGTCATTAGCACCACAGATTTGATTTAATTTGATGAGACTTCTAAGACAACTTAGAAACTTAAGCATTTAATACCTACCCTGATCATTCCTCTTCCACACATTTTCAAAGGTTTCCTGGTTTGTAACTAAAACGTAGAAGCAGACGTGAGGGCAATAATAGTACTTTGTTTTCCTGCTTTCAGGTTTGTAAATAAAAGTTACCTTGCAGAGAAAGAACCATAAGGAATAAGTAGAAATTACAGAAAGACAGGAAAGGACTCAACATAAACACTTTTTAACATTTAAAGCTACTGCACAAACAGCCTGTTAATGGTACAAAAACCAATACATAGATCAACAGAACAGAACTGAGAATCCAGATAAAATATCATTCACCTATGGGCAGATGATTTTTGACAAAAGTCCAAAGCATGCAAACTGGGAAAGACACTCTTTAACAAATGGTGTTGGCATAACTAGATATCCATCAGCAAAAAAAAAAAAAAAGAAAGAAAGAAACAAGACACATATCTCACATCATGCACAAAACTAACTCAAAATGGAACAAAGACCTAAATATAAAATCTAAAACAATAAAAATCATAGAAGAAAAAATAGGACTGGAAGCACTAATACATGGTATAAACACTACAAAATATTGTAAACAGCGGACAAACACCAGAAGAGAAAATAGATAACTGTATACTCCTAAAAATCAAACACTTAAGGTCATCTAAAGACTTCATGAAAAGAGTGAAAAGACTACCTACAGAGTGGAAAAGAATTTTTGGCTACCACAAATCCTATTGGCTTCTGATCTCCATAATCTACAAAATACTGCAAAACCTCAACAAATGGACAACACGGTTTAAAAACAGGAAAAAGATATGAACAGGCTTCACCAAAGAAGATGTCCAGGATGCTAACAGATACATGAGGAAACGTTCACCATCATTGCCAAAAGAGAAATCTAAATCAAAACTACAGTGAGATACCATCTCACCTCAACATGGCTGATGTTAATCTAGAAAACACAAAACAATAAAGAGTGCAGAGGTTGTGGAGAGACTGGAACTCTTGTACACTGCTAGCGAGAATGTAAAACAGCACAACTATTTTGGAAATCTATTTCACACTTTCTTAAAAAGCTAGATATAGAAATACTATATGATTCAGCAGTCCTACTTCTTGGAATAGATCCTAGTGAAATAAGGGCTGTCACATGAACAGATACATGCACACCAATGTTTATTGAAGCACTGTCCACAATAGAAAAAAGATGGAATCAACCGAGGTGCCCATCAACACATGAGTGGCTAAAAAAACCATAGTATATTCATACAATGAAATATTATACAATGAAAAAGAACAAGGATGATTTTAGGCAGTATCTCATAAAATGAAGTTATCTGGAATATATCATGCTGAGTGAAATTAGTCAGATGCAAAAGAACAAGTATTGTATGAGACCACTGTCATAAGGACTTAAGGAAAGGTTTAAGCACATAAGTAAACAAGGGTGGAGAGGGAGAGAGGGGTATTCATAGATGCCAAGCCAAGTGCTGTCGAATAGCAGATATGAATTGGGATAGATATAGGAAATGACACCACGTAATAAAAGGGAGGTTAGTACAGTGGGACTACACCAAAAGCTAAAAAGTTTTCTAAACACAACCCAACATTTTGAAGGACAATGGAACCTAAGACTTTGAAGAACGGAGTAGCAGGGACAGGGGTCTCAGGACCATGGTTTTAGTGGACATCTAGGCTAATTGGTATAACTAAGTTTTTTTAAGAAAATGTTCTGCATGCCACTTTGGTGAGCAGCATCTGAGGTCTTAAGAGCTAGCACAGCCATCGATGAGGTCTGACAATTCCATGAATTTAATTATTCAAAGTGCTACATACCTCATTGCTGAATATCACTACAGTTACCTTCAAAGTGCTCCCCTTAGGAAACTGTGCACAGGCACTTCACCAAAGAACTGGGCTAATATTAAGCTCACCCTTCAAAGCAATTTTGGAACTCATTCTTGAATGGTTATCATGCATGGTGGCACAGTGTCAAGTTCGTGAACTTAATTGTATAGTTGTCTGTGAGGGGATTTTTGGCCACTAAGCAAATAACTGTATTGGAACACCCTCTCTACTCATCTGATCTGGCCTCAAATGACTTTTTTCTTTACCCGAAGATCACGGAAATATTGAAAGGAAGACATTTTGATGGCATTCAGGACATCAAGGGTAATACGGTGACAGCTCCAGTGGCCATTTTAGAACTTGTTCCAAAATTGTTTTGAAGGGTGGACTAGGCTCTGGCAACAGTGCAGAGCTTCCCAGAGGGGAGCTGGTGTCCATACTTTGATATTCAGCAATGAGATGAGTAGCACTTTTTCTCAGATGAGTTCACAAACTTAATTGGCAGTCTTCATAATCAGCATCAGTCAGTCCCTTATCCATCTGGAACAGAGGAGGATAAAAGACATCAAAGACATGAGGAAAACTGAGCCGAGCAAAACAGAAGGTGCCATATGTCACATGATCCACAGACCACATCAAAATGAGTCCAGAAGAACTAGATGGTGCCCGGCCACCACCAATGACTGCCCTGGTAGGAAACACAAAGTCCCTGATGTAGCAGGAGAAAAATGGGCATGCAGAACTAGAACTCCATTAAAAGATCACACTTGATTGTCCATCAGATTGGAGGGTCCCGACAAGAACATGGCACTCGGACTCTCTGTTAGTCCAGAGCTGAAACCAGTATCGAAGCCATCTCCTCAAAGATTGAATTATAAGACATGAAGTGATGCTGGCAAAGAAAATGCTTCTTGAGTTAAATCTATATATGAGGCTGCCTGAGCAGCTCCCTTCTAGAGGCAGGATGAGAGGGGGGAAGGAGACAGGAGGTGGTGGGATGGATATGGGAAGTACAGGTTGGAAAGGAGGTAGGTGCTGTCATGGGGTGGTGGGGTAGGAGGGAGCAGTTAGAGTTACATAGTGTTGTGTGTTTGCAGTTTTATGTGGCAGTTTCATTTGGATTGTAACCTTTCACTTAAAACACAACAAAACATTTTTTTTTAAAAAAAGCTACTTCAAAGGGCAGGAATGCCACAGACAGTAGAAACCTCCCAGACACAGGTGGGAGGTCAATGAGATAGCATTTCCCACCACTGGGTTTGCATGGCCTCTGAGGTCCATCAGGAGTCCCTGAGTGGGGCAAATGGTTAAACATACGATTAAGTACTTGCTGAAAGGTTGGTGGCTGGAACTTGTCAGAGGTACACTGACCTGCTTCCCAAAAGTCACAGCCTTGGAAACTCTATGGAGTGCAGTTCTACCACGAGTTTGACTCTACTACAACAGGTCTAGAGGTCCTTCATACTTTTCGTGGTTACAAATTAAGGAAGGAATACACTGGTTACAGTGGGGTGGCCCGTCAGCACCAGAACCTCTGCAGCACAAAGTGGGAGGGGTCTACCGCACCTATGTTACAAGGACAAGCTACAGTAGTTTTTATGGGAAGCCACAGAAGGGTAATAACAAACCCATGTGTCCAATTGTCACCTTGGATCTGCCTTCCCCTTCTCTGTATTCTCACTAAAAACATGGAACCAAGCTATAATTGTGAATCTGGTCACACTGGTATGCAAATGGATCATTGCAATTTCCTGTTTTCATTAAATATCCACTATGAAACTTTAAGTAGCAGGATGTAACATTTGCTGTTCTGTTGTCAGAAAAGAAACCTCCACCTGATTTCTGCTACTAGAGAAACTTTCCACTCAAACTGAATGTTAAGACTTAAACAGTTTCCACAAGCAAATACCTGGGCAGCTGCAGAGCCCCACTGGACTGGCACAGCCCAGCAGGAGGTTAAAAGTCTGGTGTTTGTCTGACCAAGGGGAGAGTAGCTGCATCCGGTTTGACTTCACCTAGGACTCTTTCCTCTCATCCACAAATTGCTCCGCCACTTTGTAGAGGTTACGTGAAGTCACTGGAGCCACCTTCGCTTGCAAATAACATCAGTTACTCTAGATCAGACATTCCCAAGTATTTCCTAATGCATGCACTTCCGTGTGCCGCCCCCCACCCTCTACCCCCTCACCCCAAGGCCACCACTGTTTCTCACCTGAGTAGGATTATTGTAGAAACTTCCACTACATTCTGCCTGGGCCAGCACCAAATCTGCCTGCGCAGCTCTGCAAAGCAGGAACACTGAGCACAGGTCTACACGATATATTTCTGTTTATCATTTCTATCCCTGTCTAGAATGAAAGTGCCACAGGCCAGACTCTGGTTCTTTTGTCTCCCACTGTATCATCAGCACTTGAAACAGTGTCAAGCATACTACAGCCATCCAATAAGGGTCTGTGGTGTTGAGGGACATATTCTCCTTGTGCCCATATTTGCCAGGGTAATGTGAAAACTGGCCACTGTTTTACAACCTCTTTTCTAAAGCCGTTAAAGGACAGTGAACTTCAAGAGACTTGTATCTGTCATCCTTCGTTCCTGAGCATTTCAGCTTTTAGGGACGCCGTGTAGAACCGCCACCTAGGTTTTTCTAGACTGTAATCATTTGGGCCGCAGATTGCCAGCCCTTTCTCCCACCTCTGCCATTGCCTGAGCTTGAACTGCCAAGCTTTGGGTGGGCAGCTATCCACTTAACTCTTGCACCCCGGGGTTTCTTATCTAAAGGAAGATATTTTCCTAATTGATAAATGGGGAACTGTCACACTTACAGACTCATTCCATCCTATCCAAAATAAGATTGTTTTCCTTAAAGAGCATAGCCACCAAGATACCCTCTTTCTATCACTTAAAAAACTCAGGCTTTCTTCCCTCAAGAAACTACCCAGTGAATGCTTTCATTGGTCTGTTTCTTCGGCTGCCAAATAAATAAATACAGCTTTACTTTTTGTTTGAACTCTAGCATGACATATTCTCAAGAGATGAATGAATGCATGAATGACTAACCAACCCTCAGGGATGATTATGTGTGTCCTGAGGTGTCAACAATTATCAACTACCTTGCACAAGCTCAGTCAAGACTCATGCCCATTTGAATAGCTCCTGCAAAGAAGAGTCCTCAAAGAAGTGTTGATTTTGGAAGAATTTCTCGGTTCCAACAGTAACTAATGGCAAATGGGCTCTACAAATAAAGACACAGTCATCAGTTGCCAGACACAGGCAGGCATGGTCTAGGGCAGCGAGCGGAAAGCCCAAGCTTCTCAGTTAGGAAAACTGTGCTTGAGTGCGGGTTCTGCTGTTTTGGAAAAACTGCTGAATGTTGCTAAGTCACAGTTTCATCACAAAATTAAGATACGTCTTGCTGAGTGGTTCTGAAATTAGAGATGACGTGTAGAAAGCACACAGTGGCCAACACAGAGTGAGTGTTCAGTACATTGGCTATTACTACTCACAACTAGTAGTTTGTTTTTTTTAAATAGGTGATGCCAATGAAGATTCCACAACTTTCCGTAAGAGACTCAGTATTCATTTTCTGTTTCTGCATAACAGATTACCACACACTGGGCAGTTTAAAACATCACACATGTATTTTCTTACAGTGTTCATAGCTTAGGAGTCTGTACAAAACTTAACATGAGTCTTCTGCCCATGGTCTCAAGATGTCAGCTGGGGCCAGAGTCTCATCAGAAGATCAAGGTCATCTTTTAAGCTCACAGGGTTGTTAACAGAATTCATTTCTTTGTAGCTCTGTAACTTGTGGAATCTTGCTTCTTCAAGGCCAGGAGGAGAGAGTTTCTGACTTCTCCCATCTCTGGTGTCTAGATCCTCTTTTAAGGGTTCTCCTGATTAGGTCAGGCCCATCCAGAATAATCTCCCTTTTGATTAATATGAAGTCAACAAGTCAGCTGAATAGAGACCTCAATTACATCGTAAAATCCATACATGTTTGCCATTTAATGTAATCATGAAAGTAATATTCCTCCACCATAGCCACATGCACATTGTATTGGCTAGAACAAGTTGTGGGTCCCACACACACTACATGCCATGGGCCCCCAAATTCTGCTTGTCATGTATTGTATTTTCCATGAAATCTGACCATTGCTGGATGACTTGAAGTGGCAGCAAAGGAAGCTGCCACCGTCATCCACATGAATTCTACCCTACTGAGAACCCAAGTAAACCACACACCAGGGATATAGCTGTGGCAGCCAGTGAGCAAAAGGGCAACAGAAAGAAATAAAGATAGCGTCACAGCTTGGTACAGAATTAAGCCCTTTGCCTCCTGACTCAGGTGGGAAGCCATGTGAGCAGCATGGCAATGGCCACTGCCAAAATCAACTGGTCTGCAGCGATTGCTTCCTTGCCAATGACCCACTGTGGACTCACGTAGGCAGCTGTTGTTCTTGAAGGAATGCACACACACACACACACACACACACACCCCACAGCCCAAACCTGGCAAGCATGTTCTTCTGACACCCAAGAATACTGATGCAGTTTCCCAATGTGGCTCTCTAAATGTTGGGGTGTGCCAGTTAAAGAATGCTTTCCCTTTCGAAAGAGAAAAGTTCTTCTCTGTCGTGAATATCGTGTCCACAGTAGCTCCCTTCATCTGTGGTCCCAGAACTGGCAGCTGTCCCTGGGTAGATTAGGTCATCACCTTGTTAGGTCACACATAGGCAGCCTTCTGGGCGAATTATAAACTGCTGTCTCAACAGCTGTGCCCAGGATTCAAGGAACCAGCTGGAGTGTGGCGCGCAGCTCACCCAAGCACCGGGGAGGGGACGGAGAGCAAGGACGTGCCGAGGCCCCTGCTGTTCTGCTTGCCATTGCCCGGCGTTAAGAACGGCCTCTGAAACAGCGCTTGTCTCAAAATCAAAGACGGCAGCATTCTGACTCGTGAACTCACACGCGAGTCTTCAGGAGCCTCTAACCGGCCAGCACCAAACAGTGTGGAAGTCAGCACTGCAGGGTCCGCTCCCAGTACTGCTCTTCCGCTGGCTGGGGAAGGGCAAGTCCGCAGCTGGCGATCCTAGTGCCTGACCGTTTTGAAGCCACGTGCTTTCTTTATTTTCTTCTCATTCTGTTTGCATTTGTTACTTTTCTTCACTTTTTTTCTTTCTTTCCTCTTTCAATAGCTCCTGCTTCTTTCTTTCTTTCTTTTTTTTTTTTTTTTTGCAATATTTCCTTTTGATTTATTTTTCACATTTTCAGGCCTCCCTCTTTTCTCCTCTCTGCAGCCTTCTTTGCTCTTTTGATTGTTTTCTCTCTACCGTTTTTACCTCTCTTTTGCTAACATTCTACCCAAATCTACTGTGGGCTGGACACCAGACTTTAACTGTATTCTGTATTCAGCTCTTTACTGGAGTCCCTGGTGGTGCAGATGGTTAAGAGCTCGGCCACTAACCAATAGGGTGGTGGTTCAAGTCCTCCCAGATGCACCTCGTGATTTGCTTCCAAAAAAAAAAAAAAAGCCATGGAAATCCCTATGGACCTTAGTTCTACTCCGACTCTGCCCATGATATAGAATCAACTGAACGGCAACTAGTTTGGTTTTGCTTTAACATCTTTACTACAGATCATCTAACCATGTATGAAGGACCATTGAATACCTTCACTGTAACATTATTTTACAAAAATAAGTAAAGAAATGGACTACTCGCTGCCATCAATTCCATTCTGACTCACAGCAACTCTATAATGAACACATGAGGTGTAACGCTTCCTTTCTCCAAGCACGGTGGCTAACTCCCTTTGAGTCTGGTGAAGGCTTACCGAACACATTGATTCAGGAAGTGTAATGGGTAAAAATTTACTGACAGAACTAAATACTATAGCTGTCGTATAGAAGCTGCTGTGAGGAAAACTAAACTTCATGCAGGTTTTGCAGGTAAAATTCTTTCCTCCTCAGCAACTGTAGAACTTTTTGCTTGCAAGGTGTCTTCTTCGTAGCTGAATAGTGCTGTTATAACAGAAATAGCACTCGTGAATAGCTTGAACAAAGAGAAGCTTATTCTCTCACAATCTAGTAGGCAAGAAGTCCAAGTTTAGGTCACCAGCTTCAGGGAAAGGCTTCTTCTGTTGGCTCTGGAAGTGGGTCCTTGTCATCAATCTCCCTTTGATCTAGGAGCTTCTCCACACTGGGACTCTGGGTCCAAAGGACATGCTCTGCCCCCGGTGTTGCTTCTTGCTGACATGACGTCCCTAACTCTCTGCCCATTTCCTTCCCTCTTATCTCTTATAAGATAAAATATGATACAGGCCACATCCCAGGAAAACACAGAAAAATTACATCAATCACAAAATGGAGGACAACCACACAGTACTGGGAATAGGGAGCTAACCAGCTGATCCCTATTTGTGGTGACACAATTCAGTCCATGACACAAGATATAAAT
The DNA here is from genome assembly GCA_028571685.1 of Heterohyrax brucei. Lineage (NCBI taxonomy): Eukaryota > Metazoa > Chordata > Mammalia > Hyracoidea > Procaviidae > Heterohyrax > Heterohyrax brucei. Next base: position 26,655,151 of record CM053152.1, read on the forward strand.
CTCAAAACCAAACCCATTACTGTTGAGTTGATTCTGCCCCATAGCACCACTATAGGTCAGAGTAGATCTTCCCCATAGTTTCCAAGGAGTGCCTGGCACATCTGAACTGCTGACCTTTTGGTAAGCAGCTGTAACATTTAACCCCTACGCCATCAAGGTCGTCACAAGGTATGACTCCAACAGAATATACCTGCAACCCTAGCGCACTGAGGAAATGAGGAGCTCTTGGCATAGCTCCCTCTTGTTCTTGTATCTCCTCTTCTCTTTGGCTTCCACCGCACGTATGTTCATACAAAATGGTCTGCACTGTGGAAGAGTACGGTTTTATGTTACGCTGCACTTACTCCTTAAACATACTCAAAAATGATTTTATGCATCATAACCAGAATCATTACAGGTATGTCTGTGATGACATAAAAAATCTGAACACTTCAACCATCCTGTTAATGTCTGAGAAAAGAATTATTTCTGACTCAGCTTCAGCTGAAAAGCAACTTGCTGAAACATCGCCTAAAGCAGGAGGTTCCAGTTCACTGGAACTCAACTTATTGCACACTTGAGCAGCTACTGGAACAAGAAAAAGATTTTGAAGGCCAGGGTGTAAGGAAGGAAAAAAGTAGATATTCTTTTCACCTTTACTCAGTGAAGTATGACAAGCTGTGTAGGTGATCATTCCTCCCCTTGGCAAGTCACTGCTGACAAAGGTAAGTCTGGATGCAATGTTTCTCTGGTGTTTGGTGTCTGTAACTCTCAGGTGTATTAATGCCAACTTAATTTGAAGTCAAGGAAATACTCCTAAGATTCAGACTCATGTATACCTCCTACAGTCTCAGGAAAGCGATGAGTTGGGACAGAACTATCTTTCTTCACCGTAATTGTGGAATAATGGTCTAATCCTGTTTCCTGACTGGCTTTATCACTCTAGTGAGTTTGCTTTGAGCTGATTCTGCATGGAATTCTGATTCTTTCCTCATTTCTCAAAGTCAAGACCACCTTAGGAAAAGAAAGTCTCTCTAAGTTATTTTGAAATATGAAAAACCTCGGGATCTTGCCTACTATTCAGCTTTAAATTTCTCTGTGTTCTAATGTCTTTCTAATCTCCCCACAACACTGGTAAAATCTGTTAAAGAGTATGGCTTGGGCTGTCACTGTAGGACATTAAAGGGCAGCACTGGAACCACTCCTTACAAGAGCAGTGCTGGGGCATGAGAAGCATCCTGAGGGAAAGAAGGAGCCTGAGATAGCATGTGTGACCCACAGTGGGGGCTGACAGCAGTTGTCTGGGGTGGAGCAGGGACCAACAGACAAGTGAAGGCAGCGAGCTGAGGGCAAGTGTCAGCCAGAAGAGATAGGGAAGAATTAAAGCATCCCCTGCAGACTCTCAGAAATGTCAGAGGGAATTATCCATAAAAGAAGAACTCAAATCCAAGAATAATGGGGGCTCAATTATTGTAACGTGGACATTGCAAAGAATTGTGGCTATATTTTGTATCATAGTATGTGGGAAATCTGGACATCTTTGCTGCATACTGGAAAAATGTTAACTTCTCTAACTACACAGTTGCATATTGTCTTGAATAAAGTATTCAACTTCTAAGACCTTCAGTTTGCTCAATCCTTAAAACAAAGGAATTGACCAAGATGATTTTAAAGTTTCTCCTAGTGATATAATCATTTGTGTCCATGATTTGAGTACCAGCTACCTACCATGAGTAGATGGTAGATTTGCAGAACATCTTAACACCCAAGTTTAGAAACTCATTCAATAACCTGACTCCATACATAAGGCAGAAATATCCTATCTGCACACTTGAATTGGTTTAAATATGATCAAGTCTCTTGATCCAGTGAAGATCTACAAAATTAATGTAAACTACTGAAAAATAGAGGTTGGAGCATGATCATTTAGCTTGATTAGAGCATTAACAGCTCTAGTGTTATTATCCCTAATTTCAAAATTAATTCATATTTGTGCTGGAATGAGGAAGCACATTATAGGTACTTAATAAATGTGAATTGAGTGAGTAACTTACAAATACTTCAGTCAGTAAATTTGGCTCATGATGCCATTAAAGTTATTTCATACCTTGCATTTTTTTTAACCTCATTAACTCCATTACGGCTGCCGTAATGCTCAAGAGTGAGAACGTATTCTTATTTTAATGTGAAAACTGAGTGTACCATTACAAATGATACTAATGATAAAGAAAAGAGGTGTGTAGACATCTAAAAACACCAGCATGTCTAGACAGAGAATTTCTGACCGAGGCTGGGCCTCAGTAGTGTTACCAAAAGAAATGGCTGAAAAGACCTCCAGTCAAAGCGAAGTCTTAAAGTGGTATATGGCGTTAAGGGAGGCCAGAACCTAGGGTACACTGTTGTAGTTAGATGCCACTGAATCGGGTCTGACTCATAGCAACCCTCTGTGCAACAGAATGAACCACTGCCCGGCCAGGCGCTGTCCTCATGATCACTGTTATGCTTCAGCCCACTGTTCCAGCCAGTGGCAATCCATGTCACTGAAAGTCTCCCTCTTTTTCACTGTCCCTCTGCTCTACTAGGAATAATGTTCTTCTTCCAGAACTAGTTCCTCCTCATAACAGGTCCAAAGTATGTGAGACAAAGTCTCACCATCCTTGCTTCTAAGAAGCATTCTGGCTGTACTTCTTTCAAGACAGACCTGTTCCTTCTTTTGGTGGCTTGAAAGAAAAATCTGAACACAAGCAGCAAGAGTTTCTTCTTAGCTTGGTTTAAGCAAGTTGAACAAGTAAAGAAGAGGACATTGGCTAGGGACGATGATATAAGGCTAACACCTTATATGGTAGAAGAGCACAGATACTGATGGCCTTTTCTGCTCCATGAGAGAACATGCTACATCAGGAAAGAGTAGACTAATCACCAGAGAAAAAAATATAAAATGTTAGATAATTAAAAATTATAAAATTTCAAATGTTAAGAGTTCCATGCTGTGCCCTCAAAGACCACGAACCTCTTTCCACTAACCCATCTTTGAGGAATTGTTCAGAGAGAGAGAGAGAAGCTGATAGGATGGAATTAGAAACTAGTGCACTAATTTTCTAAAAGAGGAGTGAAAAGGTGGTATTACTGAGTGAGAAATGAGTCCCAGGGAGACCTAGATTGAAAGAACTGCCCCATACGGTTCCCAAGGAATAGCTGGTGGATTTGAACTTGTGACCTTTTGGTTTGCAGCCAAAGCTCTTAACCACTTTTGCCCCCAGAGCTCCTAATAAAACCTATGGTGTGTAAATTTTAAGGAAAAATGTATATATATTTTAGGAGCCCTTGTGGGATCACCAAGAATGTAGTGAGCCAGTATCATTTTATCTTTATTAATAGATTTGTTCAGAGAATAGATTATAAGTACTTAGAAGAGAAAAAGTACCTAGATTTCAGCCTAGCTCTTGAAAAGGTACTCTAGTTTCCACTGTAGGTGAAAAGACAAAGTGTGGGTGGAAAAAGGTAGAAGACAGATTAAGTCATAGTTATTTGAATAATAATAACATAAAAAAAGCATTAATGATGGCATGGAAGGAAATCCAGTCCTGCCTAACATCTTTATTAGTAAGCATAATTAAGACAGAGAAAGCCTACTTATTCAACTGAAGGAAGAACAATACTGGGAGAGTTAACTAAAACCGCGTATATTTGTCAAGACTCTTGTTTACAAGAGACAGAAGCCCAGTTTAAATTAAGTTCAGAAAGCTAATTGTCTACAGGGTTCATCACTTCAGGCGTAGTTGGACCGTTGTTCAAACAGTGTAAGCAAGCATCGTTCTCTCTCTGTGCTTACTTCATTTTTAGGCGAATTCTCCCTAGTGAGGTCAAACATGTCATTAACATCTCCAGGTCTATGTTCCAGCAGTTCAGCAACTGTGATGAAAGGAGCATTCTTTTTGCCCAAGAGTTCCAGTAAAAGTTCGGCTTTTCACACTCATAGCTCTGGCTTGGGACCTATGCTCATCACTGAACCAACAACAGCAGTTTCATATTTTGTCTAACCTTGGGTTGTGTTCCCACTCAAAGCCCAAAAGTTGAGATTTTTCTCTGAAGGAATTCCACACAGCCAAAAAGTAATGACCCGTTACACCTAAAATAATAAGCTAAAATTAATGGTTGAACAAAAGCAATCGATTTCATAAATTAAAGATGAGTATAGACCACATTTGTCAACAAGCAGCTCATGTGAAAACAATTTAGAGGTTTTGTTAGGTAACAAGCTCATCATGAACCAACAAAGTGTTACAGAAACTGGAAGAAATAATTCAATTTTAGGTTGCCATAACAGAAAAAGGGTAACCCAATTACGGGAGGTTATGGTTCTGCTGTTTATTGGTCTGATCATAGCTAAATGTTACATTCTAGAAGGACACTCACACAGTAGAGTGCACACACAGGAGACTGTCTAGGATAAAAAACTAAAAATCTATCTAGCAGAATAGCTCAAAAAGTTGGAGAATTCCATTTATCTTGGAAAAGAAGCCAGATAGCAATATTTAAATATTTGAAAACCAATCACACAGACACAGGACTGCTTTAAGCTTGCTGCTTCAACGGGAAGAACTAATACCAGCAATAAAACTAAAGGAAAGATTTTGGTTGTGCAACAAGTAGCACTGTCCAGCAAAATAATTGGCTCCTTTGAGATAAAGTAAGCTTCCTTCAAATGTGATTATCAGGAATGTCGTAAGATTGTGTTGGGAATTAGAAACTCCTAAGATCTCTCCCAACTTTTAAAGGAATGATCTAACTGTTGCATGGATATTTGTTAACATCTCCACTGTGAGCAAGTTAACAGAAAATGTGCACCTTTTCGATATTTTCAAGTCTTCTGGGTCTGTTATCTGAATATGACCAAGAAAATTCACCACTCTGGCTGGCTGGGCAGCTGTCAGTGCTGGAAGGGTTAGGAAGATGAGCACAGGGACAAATGCCTGACTCATCTCATCACCCTTTTATGTATTAGCCAGAGCTCAGTGTTTGTTCTGTATTAATTAGAACTTTACTGTCTGATCAGTGTTTATATTTATTTCTTGAGAGAAATGGTTGAAATTAAAATATTTTTGATCATTTTGGGATTTCATTATCCATGTTATTTTATAATACAGCCGTAACAAAGTAGCAGATAAATTATCTAAATGTGATAAAGTATCTTAAAGTGTTTTATAAATTGTTAAGTGATATATACTTTTAAGAGGTTGTTATTATTCACCCAACCATGGCATAGATTAACTTAATCCAGTTGCTGTTGAACTAATTCCAACTCAACAACCCTATGTATGTCAGAATAAACTGTGCTCCACAGAGTTCTCAATCAGTAGATCACCAGATCTTCCCTTCAAGGCACTTCTTGCTGTACTCAAACCTAGGTTAGCATCCACGTGCATTAACTATTTGCCCCACACAAGGAATCCATAGATAATTTACAAAACAACGGCCAATCCCATCACCATTGAGTCAGTTTTGACTCTTAGTGACCCTACAACACAGAGTAGAACTGTTCCATAGGTTTTCGGTGGTGGTAATCTTTTCATTTTATGTTTCACAGGAAAGTTTACAGCTCAAGTTAGTTTCTCATGCAAAAATTTATACACGTGTTGTTTTTCAACATTAGTTGTGATCCCTACAATGTGACAGCACACTCCCCTTTTCCACCTCAGGTTCTCTGTGTCTATTCAACCAGTTCCTGTCTCTTTCAACTTTCTCATCGTGGTTTTGGACAGGAGCTGCCCTTTTGGTGTCAGATATCTGACTGATGAAGAAGCACATTTTTCGTGTGCATTATTTTGTTTTCTAGTACTGTCTAATCTTTTCCTGAGGAGTGGGATTCGGGAATGGTTTCAGTTCTGGTGCAAGCATACTGAGCAAATAATCCATTTGTGTTTAGAGAAAAAACGTTTACTCTCTTGTCATTAAAAAAAATCAAAAGAAAAAAAGAAGAGGAAGATTTTAAAAAAGGCTTTCTATCTCTGGGAAAAAAAGATGCAGCATTTAGCTATATTCTTTAATTTTTCCATTCTTGTCTTAAATCGAACAGTATGGTTATCAGTGAAAATAGTTCTCTGGTTAGCAAAAGATAATGGTAATTAAAAAACAAAACAAATGAGCAAATAAAAATAAACACTCCTTGTAGTTTCCCACAGGAGCAAAGGAAAAACTCCAGCTTTTAGCACTGATACTACATATTCTCCATGAAAAAATTTTCTCTGCCAAAAAAAGGAAAAACTCTTAAAGCTAGAGTTTGACATTCTACTTTCAGATGCTGTCTCTTTATTAGTGAGTGATCATGGTTTCCTAATAATCAACAGGAAGTAATTTTTTAGAATCTCATCAAGTGATTCTATGTTTCTGCTCTCTTGCAAATACACTGATGTTTAACTGTTGTAACCCTAAAGCTGAAATCAGTAATTATGCATACTGTAATCAAGGGACTATACAAAAGTTAACAACTTTCAGTGTGCAGATAACACAATTTGGCTCTCTAAAAGTCAAGAGAATGTAAAGTATTTATTGATAAAGATCAAAGACTACGGCCTTCAGTATTCATAACACCTTAACATAAAACTGACAAAAATCCTCACAACTGGACTAAGCAACATCATTAGAAAATAGAGAAAAGATTGGTCATAGATTTCATTTTACTTGGATCTATAATCAACACTCATGAAGAAATCAAATGACACATTGCATTGGGGGCGAATCTGCTGTAAAAGACTTCTCTGAAGTGTCAAAAAGCAAAGATGTCACTTTGAAGTCTAGGGTGCACCTGACCCAAGCCATTGTATCTTCAGTCACCTCATGTGCCTATCAAAGCTGAGCAATGAATAAAGAAGACTGAATGGCTGTAAGTTATAGTGTTGGCAAATAATAAGAAACACACCTTGGGCTGCCAAAAGGACAAATAAATCTGTCCTGGAGAAAGCACAGCCAGAATGCCCTTCAGAAGCAGGGATGGCAAGACTTCCTCTCAAATACTTTGGCCATGTTATCAGGAGAAACCTGTCCCCAAAGAAGGATATTAGGCTTGTAAAATAGAAGGGCAGTGACAAAGTTGGAAACCCACAACAAAATCGATTGACACAGTGCCTGCAACGTGGGCTCAGACATAGCCAAGATTATAAAGATGGTGCAGGACTGAGCAGTGTTTTCTTCTGTTGTATAGAGTCGCTGTAAATCAGAACCAACCGGACGGTACCTAACAACAACAACAATCTTGATGGAAGCAGGCTGCTGCAGCTCTCTCCTGGTGAGTGACTTATGGGTCTGAACTACCAACCTTTCAGTTAGCAGCTGAGTGCGTAGCCACTGAGCCACCAGGGCTCCTCATAGATAACTTAGAAATGTCTATGTAACAATTGCTTCATAAGCTTGTGAAAATTTGATAAATCTTTGGAAGACACAAGCTAAGCAGGTTAAGGATATCCAATTCCTCTGAAATGAGAATTAGTTTGGGTCTAAGGAGATGCTACACTGATGCCGTCTACTGAAGTGTCATACTTAAATGAGTTATTGTCTTAAATGAGGATTAAATGAGTTATTGTCTGTGACGTGATTTGCAATGTGTTGTATAATTCAAAAATCAAAATACTACAATCATTCTGTTCTTCTTATTATCATTGCTTTCTTTAGCCTACTATGAAGACATTGCCTGCAGAAATCTAGCACTAGATTGACCCTACCTGATCATTAATATCAGGATTCTGGTGCGCACAGTGGGCAAATCAGGTAATGATCTCCTACATGTGAGTGGTTGAAATATATTAAATTGTTTTCTGACAACTTTAATTATTAATTATTAGCAGAGGACATAATTTCAAACATAGGAAACTTGTGGCCACTCTGCATATCACAAATAACTCCTGTAATATTCCTTATGATAGCAAAATTGCCTGGTGAAAGCACTAGATCAATAAAAAAAAAATAAGTATGTTGGAGACCTATGTTAAAAGTACACCCTTAAACAGAATCTTTTAAACTAGTTTGATTTTCCATTACCACAACTTCAAAAGACCACTAGGTAGGATTTACAAAACTTAACTCTTCTGTTCTTTGTGTCTGTGGCTTTTTAACCAGATGAATCCCATAATCTGGGCTGAGGAGAAATTTAGACTTAATGAAACTGAACCTCTCCATTCCACAAATGAGAAACCAGACAATCATAGCAAACAAGTGCTTTACCCAAATTAGGTTAGCAGAGGAATTTGAACTTTAGCGATTCTGAGGAAATGTTACTTGTTTTCACAGCAAAATTTGGCCACATATTTAATAAAACTGTCCCAAATTTTTGGAGGTCTTTGCTGTCGTCATCCTCACCAAATAAATATTACTAAACATGTGACAAAATACTTAATTTCAATCAAATGTTGTCACTGGAAAGTTATGACTCATTTCCAGTAATAACCAGTTATAATCCGAAACGGGTCTGGTATACAAATGTTTAGGGAACCACAACTCCACAGTGAAAGCACAGGTTTGCAAAGAAAGATGTCTATACAGGCATCACTGTGAAATATGTGAAAGGCTTGTTAAAGACAGATGATGAAAGGGAAATATTGACCTTGTTTCACTTAGAGTCAAAGATGCAAAGTGATTCTTTGGTGTATTTTATTTCCCTAGAGAGAGTATGTTACTTAATTTAAGAAAGAAGGGAGGGGAGAGCCAGAAGCAATGCAGTCTCTCTAGTTGCCAGTGATGCTTTCTTTCCCCCCTGTACTCTTTTACAATGGAGTAATTTTTGCATTGTTGAAAAGCAAAAATGGAAAAATTCAGCAAAGTTTAACCCAGACAAGATGAATGGTAATTGCAACGTTATCATACTAATTTGTACATCCTTACTCAACCAGGGGAAACTCATTATGGCCTCATTTAACATTCTGAAAGCATTTTTTTAGGCCATTTACAGGTTCAAATGGAAATAAATATGACTCTACATGAAGAATCGTCATTTTAATCAAATTAAATTTTCCATTTAGAGAAAGAAGCCTTCTTTAGATAAACCATAATTCATATTCATTGAAGACTTCAGGTTCTAAGACTCTGAAAGACCATTTGGAACAAGAAATTTTGATTCTTGCAGTGATGTACTTGTTAAAATATATTATTGGTGATATTTTTAAACACTGAAGTGTTTTTATGATAATCTGTTATTGAGCCCTAGTTTAAATCTTTTAAAATACTGGCTAGTTTAGGAAACTCCAGTGGCATAGTAGCTAAGAGTTACACTGCTAACAAAAAGGTCAACTAGTTTAGAATTCAAAGGTAGAACATGGGAAATGATGAAAAACCAAATAAATGTTTTTCCAAATAGCGTCATTTGTTTGGAAGGAATGAAACATGAAAACTTCAAAACTACTGTAGTCGAATTAGCTAAATGCTTACCCATACTGCTCAAGAAAAAGAAAAAAAAAGTACACTACCATAACATCTATAAAGCATAAATAAAAAGAAACAAATCAAAATAGAAGTTTGAATCTGGTCAGCATGAAGACTTTAATAGTGTTATTAATAATAGACCCATAAACTGTGTCCATTTGAATACCAAAGTTGAGTTCTTAAGCATAATAGAAATATATACTGAATGGGATCAAAGACTTTTTAGGATGACTCATTACTTCCAGCTCCGACATTCAGCTAATGATGATACATTACATTGCATTTCTATCACATCGCATTCACATCATAGTGGAAACAACTCTTATGACCCGATGTTGAAAGGTTTTAATTTTTTCCTCCAAACTGACACAGTTTTTGTTTTATTTTCCAACATTTCAATTCATAAAGCACAAGTCAAATATACCATAATTAACATGCTGTCTGAGGTCCATAAGATTTCAGAAGCAAGCACTTCCAGAATTCCTGAGGTGCTCTAGCCTTACAAGACAGGTAGTTTGCAGCCACTTCATCAGTAGGCTCAGAATTAGTTCTAGGTAGTTACAAGAGGCTGTGACCCCAGTTGTGTGATTTGAGGGGAGTATAAAATGTTTTCTACCCTTGACCTCAACAGTATTTGTTACTTTATTTAAAAAGATAAATCTCTGTGTGTCAGAGCTGCATCTGCCAGAGACCCTGTTAAAGTTCATCCCACTCACGAATGACTGCATTTGTTCAACAAATATTTACCAAGGACTAGCTATGTTCTAAATGCTGTGAGGAATACAGAGATGTATGAACTTACAGGCCTTAGGAAACAATTAAGAGAAAGAAAAATCTAGGTTCAAATCTCATCACCATGTTTTAATGGCTATAGGATCACGGATCGGTAATTCTCTATTTTCCTCATACGTAAAATGGGAATGATAATATCCACATCCAAGGTTTGGATCATGGTTAACTAAGCAAATTTATGAAAGGAACTTAGGAAAATGCCTACCACGTACTACGTGTTCTATAATTGTAGCCATTGCCACTATGAGTATTATTATTGGTCACAGACACTGTCTCAAGGGATTTAAAGTGAAATAGGGGACAAAGGACAGAGTAGCAGGGACAGGAGTTTGTGCATCATGTTTTCAGGAGACTTTGAGAGCAATTGGCGTAACTAATCTTTTTCTGAGAAAGTCCTCTCCACCCAATACTGGAGAGTGGTGCCTGGGGTCCTAAAAGCCAGCAAGGTACCATTTGAAGGACATCTGTGAGTCCCAACCTACCTGTAACAGATGACAACTGAGAACATCAAAGACATGAGGAAAAACGAGCCAGAAGACAGAAGGACCCATATGATTGGAAGATTACATCAGCATGAGACCAGAAGAACTAGATGGTGCCTGGCCACCACCAGACAACCCTGTTATGGGCCACAATGTAGAGTTTCTGATGTAGCACAAGGAAAAGAGGTACGCAGAACAAGAACTCTTATTTTTTTAAAAAAAAAAAAAAAAGATCTGATAGTCTGGCAACCTGCAGGGTCCCCTGAGAACACGGCTCCTAGACTTGCTGCTAGCCCAGAGCTGAAACCAGTACTGAAGCTAGCACTACAGACAAAGAATGGACTGGACTACATGACATAGAGTCTTGCAGGTGGCATCTGTACTTCATGGTTTAATATATATATGAGGCTGTTCTACTGTTGTTTTTTTTACAAGGGAGAGGGTGGGGAGGAGGGGACAGGTGTTCAGTGAGTGGATACTGGAAGTAAAGAGTGGAAGAGAAGAGTGTGCTGTCACAGGGTGAGGGGAGCAAAAAGTTGCAGAGAGGCAGGTACTAGGAGTTTCACATGGAAAATTGACTTAGACTGTAAACTTTCACTTAATCACAATTAAAAAATTAAAAAGAGAAAGAGAGAGAGAGCTACCTGAAGAGATCAGTATGTTTTGATCAACGGGAATGGATAGATCTGTGATTTTTGCGCTTCAGGGGCAGGATGGATCTCAATGAGTGCTAACGGGTGAGGGTAACTTTTGAGTACTGGTTGCCAACTCCAAAGAGCAGGGTGCTAGAAGGAATCAGAAGGGAGAAGGGATACTGGGACCTAAGGTAAGTAGAACATCTCCACTAATTAATCAGTAGGTTACATAGAGATAAATGATTCAATGGTAAGAAGAATAAAACATATAAATAAATCATACCAATGGACACCAAATAAGGTCTGTGAATCAAAATATCAAGAATAGGAGATTGTGCAAGGAGGATTACTTTAGTATTTTATCTCCAGGATTGGCTTATTAACTCTAGCTCTTTTTCAACTTTTTTCGGTGGTTGCTCTAGGATTGATAACATACAACCTCAGCCTATCACAGTCTACCTTTAAAAGATTATTATGTCACTTCACCTACTGCTTATGGACCCATTTCCCTCCTCCCGTTGTTGGTATTATTGTTCTCATACATTATATGTATTCTATATACCCACAATATGTTATCATTATTATCTTTTCTTTAAACAGTCAATTATCTTTCAAAAAGATATAAAAACAAGGGGACAATAGCTTTCACATTTACATTCTGGATTTTGCTTTTTTCATTTGTTTTCATCTGTTATTATTTTACTTCTACTTGAAGAACTCTCTTTAGCATTTTCTAATGTGCAGTTCTGATGCTAATGAAGTATCTCATCTTTACCTTATCTGAAAAGGTTTATATGTTACCTCCTTTTTAAAGCGTATTTTATCTGGATGTGGCAATACAGATGGATAGATTTTTCATTTTGTTTTGTTCTATTGCTTTGGGCTTCCATGTTTCTGATAAGAGGTCTGTAATATACTTTTAATCTTTTCTCTTTTTATACAATTTGTCTTTTTTCCCCTAGCTTTCCTGAAGATTTCTCTTTGTCATTGTTTTTTAGCAATTTGTATATGATGTGCCTTTGTGTGTTTTGTATTTTTGTGCATATGTTTACCTACTCGTGGTTGCTGAACTTCTCATATCTGTGATCTTAATTTATATCAAGTTTGAAAAAGATGTCTTTATTCTTCAGATAATCACTCCTTTGTTCTTGTTTCCAGTTACATAAAAGTTAGACTACTTGATGTTGTCCCACTAATTGCTGAAGCTCTGTTCATTAAATAATTTTTTCTCTTTGTTTCACTTGGATAGATTATATTGCTATACCCTCAGATTCACTGATCTCTTCTTCTTTAGTGTCTATTCTACTGTTAATTCCATCCAGTGAAATTTTGATTTCTGATATTACGATTTCTTTTCCCTAAAAGTTCCATTTGACCTTTATTGTAACTTCTACTCTTTTTCTCATAATGTTCATATTTTCCTCTAAATAGCATAACTTAACAGCTGTTTTAACATTCCTCTCTGCTAGTTCCATAATCTCTGTCATTTCTGATCTATTTCTGTTGATTATTTTTTCTTGTCATAAAGGAGCACATTTTCTTGATTCTTGTCATACCTATTAACTTTTTATTGGATGTCTGACACTGTTAGTTTTCACATTGCTGATTTTGATGTGTTCCTGTAATGCGTACAAGGATTTGTTTTGGCAGTTACATTATTTGCAGATAAGTTTAACATCTTCTTAAGATTTGTTTAGATGAGTCTTGACTAGCCTTCACTCCACTACTACTGCTCTTGTAACTAGAGGTGTGATTGCCCTGCAGTCTGTCCTGAATGCCACAAGTCATCACGAGAGCTCTCCACTCTATCGGTGAGTACTCAGATGTCTCCCAGCTGTCCGTGGCTTCTGGACCTTGTTCAAGTTACAAGCCCTTGGTTGTTCTTCATTCAGCCTTGCGGTGATGCACTCCAGTTACAGACAGCTTGGTATTCAACAAAGACCCAAGGGAATTTCCTTGAATGTTTCTGAAGCTCTCGTTCTGCATGGCACCCTTTTACTTAAAACTCTGCTCTGCACAATCCAGCATCTTAGCCATCCCAAACTCCGATCTCCATCTCCTTGATTTAGTAAGACTACTGGCTTCCGCTTGGGTTCCCCTTTCTATGCCTGTAATTTAGAAGTCTTTTCTAGGCAGGAAGCAAGTAGACTGTAGAACTTACCTCGTTCTTTTTCTTCTCTGAGAGACCACACAGTCTTGTGCTGCCTATTGTCTATTGTTCCTGAACAGCTGTTTTATAGTTTATGTACTTTTCTAATTTACTGTAGAAGAGTAAACTCCCTCATCTTTACTCCTTCATGGCCAGAAACAGAAATCAAGCATTTGATATGCTGGGGAAGTAAATCTAGCTCTTCTGTGGTGAATAGCGCCAATCAAACACACAAGGCAACACACGATGAGGCAGTGTTTAGTGTATTGTTGCTTGTGTGTTTCAATAGATGAGTGTAATAAGGTATAAATTAACTGCACTGTGTTCATTTGGAGGGATATTACTAGAGGAAAATCTCAGGCCTCTGTCTTCCACATTTTTATTAATATCTTAAACTAATCAAGACTGTTAAAGTATATCTTCTGGGTGGATTCAGGACACTTTCAATATCTGGGACAGGGAGAGATTTAATAAAAATAAACTTTAAAAACTTTTCAAAATGACCATGGACACAAATATAAAAGAGAAATAACTGTAGTTTTATAAAATTTACATGAGAAATGACAACCATGTTTTGGGGGCACAAGCTTAATATGAATTGTCTTGTCTGATTTATTTTAAAAAGAAAGAGAGAGAAGTTGGGGTTTGTGGGGGAGGCCTGAAAAGAAAAGAGATGGGAGGAAAGAGTGAAATTAAAAGATAAACTTTGGCCACAGGGTGATCCAAGTGAATACAGAAATTTTTGAACAATATCATTAATGTCACATGGAAATAAAATTATGCTGAAAATCATTCAAAAGCAACCACAGCAGTGTATTGACAGTGAACCGAGAGAAATTCAAGTCAGATTCAGAAGAGGATGTGGAACCAGGGATAATATTGTTAATGTCAGGTAGATACTGGCTAAAAGCGGACAATACCACAAAGATGTTTGCCTGTGTTTCATTGACAATGCAAAGGCACTTGAATGTGTGGCTCATAACAAATTACTGATGACCTTAAAAAGAATGGATATCCCAGAATACTTAATTGTGCGCAAAAGAACTTACACATCGGTCAAGAGGATACTGCATAGTTGAAAGTCATGAAAGGTGTGTGTCAGAATTGTGCCCTTTCAGTACACCAGCTCAGTCTGTGGTGGTACAGTGGTTAAGTGCTAAGATTGGCAGTTTAAACTTTGAAAACTCTATGGGGTAGTTTTACTCTATCTGGAGGGTTGCTGTGAATCAGAATCAACTCAATGGCAGTGGCTTTTTTGGCTTATTCAATCTGTATGCTGACCAAATAATCTGAGAGGTTGGACTAGGTGAAGAACAAGAGCACCAGGATTGGGGGAAGACTCACTAATGAGCTGCACTATGTAGATAACACAATGTTGCTTGCTGAAAGTCAAGATAATAAGGCCTTCAGTATAGATTACACCTCAGCATAATGAAAAGAAAAATCCTCACAACTGGACCAATAGATAATGTCACGATAAATGGAGAAAAAAATGTAGTTGGCAGTTTACTTGCATCCACATGGAAGCAGAAGTAAAGAAATAAAAAATGTCTTCTATTAGGCAAATCTGCTGCAAAAGACCACTTTGAAGTGTTAAAAAGCACAGATGTCATCTTGAAGACTAAGGTCCATCTGACTCAAGCCATGGTGTTTTCAATCACCTCACATGCATGAAAAAGCTGATTAATAAGAAAGATTGAAGTAGAATTAACACCTTTGAATTGTGATGTTGGAAAAGAATATTGAATATACCCTGGACTGCCAAAAGAACATGAACAAATCCATCTTGGGAGAAGTACAGTCAGAAAGCTCCTTAGAAACAAGGATGATGAGGTTACATGTCACACACTTGAGACGTGTTATCAGGAGGGATCAGTCCCTGGAGAAGAGCATCAGGCTTGGTGAGGCAGAAGATCAGCAAACAAGAGACAAACCCTCCCTTAGACGGACTGACACAGTGGCTGCAACAGTGGGCTCAAGTGTAACAATGACCGTGAGAATAGATGAGACAAAGCAGTGTTGTACACGGGGTCAATGTAAGTATAACTCAATTTGACAGCACCTAACGATAATCACAAAGTTTAGGCCAAAAGCAGTAATCTTGCTTTCTTCTCCCTGAGGGCAGGGACTTTGTTTAACTTATTAATGCATCCTAGTAACAATGCTTTAAAAACTTTAAGATGCATCTCTATATTAAATTGTGATCATTTTCAGGCATTTCATTTTAAGAGGTACATTGACCAGCTCGGATATGCCTACAGGGGGGAACCCAGCAACCTGATGATTCTGTAGAGTATTCTAATACAGATATATTTGAAAACATTTCATGTTCAAACCAAAGAAAAAGAGGCTAAGGGGAGAAATGTTGACTATTAAGTATTTGAAGGGTTGGCAAATATTTGACGAGGTTGTCAGATTATTCTCCGGCGTTTTAGAAAACTACAGTTGGTGGGGGTAAGCTACAGGAGAAGTTTTGATCTAACAATGGAATAACAGCTTTTTATAAAAAGAGATCTCAAGTACTATACTTATTCAACAAGTGTTTACTTCATTTAAAGATATTTTAAAGAGAATGCTTTAAGACTACTTAGGAATTCTATTTCCCCTTCCACTCTATGAATCCATAATTCCTTAGTATCAGTGGAATGAAATAAACATTTTTACCTCCCCCTAGGTACAACTGAAAGTCTTTATTAGGCATCGTTTTACTGTTGCTACTGAGCAGATCCTTGTCCTATTTTCTAACACAGAGTAGTGCTTTTGCTCCTAGAGGTTAATTAATTTCAAACTTGACCACCTTAGAAAATTTCTTGAGGTGGGTAGGGATGAGAAAGAAGAGCTAATGGGAGAGAAAAGGAAGCACAAAACTGCTCTGTTTGGGGCATCCTGAGGGGTACTAAAGAAGCAGCAGCCCAGGCCTTTCTGTGGATAGGTCTGTATCTTGATAAACCAACAGGCTGCTGCAATCAGAGTTTTCCCATATTAATAGACACTACATTCATTCTCATGTCTTTTCTTCACTTTTCCAACAATTAAAACACAAAATATATATCTGTAGCAAATTGCAGGAGCCAGCCCTGATGGTGCAGAAGGTTAAGTGCTTGATTGCTAACCACAGGTTCATTGTCCAAACCTACCTAGCAGCTCTGCAGAGGAAAAAGGTCTGGTGATCCATCTCTGTAAAGATCATGGCCAAGTGCAGCCAGGCAACGATTTCAAAATCATCACATGGTCAAGCAGTAAGGTGAATATGAAAAATGCAGGCAGAGCTTCTATAGAATCTCTCTGGAGGGGCAGTTCTACTTTGTCACATAGGGTCATTATGGATCCGAATCCACTTGATGGTATCTGAAAACAATGTGGCAAATTATAGATAATTGTTGAAGCTGAATAACAGGTAAACTGGGTTTGGTTATACCGCAGTCTCTACTTTTATACATGTTTAACATTTTGCATACTAAAATGTTCTCATTTTGAGTCTCTCTGATGTCTTCCAACTATAGCAAGACTGAATACAGTCCTGTTCAAGACTGACACTATTTAACCCATTTTTGCTCTTAAGTGTGTCTTTACACAAAACAAGGGCTTCACTAGTACATCTCCCGCTTCTATGACTCCTGGTTCTAAGTTGCCCTTGGAAAACTGAAGGGACTTACCTGATAGGTGAGTCTGAAACACAGAAATTGGTATGCATAGCTTATCCTCCTCCTCTGCCTGTTCGTAGGAGCAGTCTGCCCACAGAAAGCAAATTTAGGGCAGCCCGGTAAGAGGAGGAGTTTTAGTGCTCTGTGACCAGTGAGGTAGGTCCAAGTCTCTTGTGAATTGTTATGGAAAGTCCACTGTTGCTGCAGATCTAAGTCTTGTCTTCTAATGTAAGCTTTATATTATCAAAAAAAAAGAAAGTGTTGCCGTCAAGTCAATTCACCCTCATAGAGACCTGATAGGGCAGAGTAGCACTGCCCCCACAGAGTTTCCGAGAAGTGCCTGGTGGATTCAAACTGCTGACTTCTTGGCTGGCAACCATAGTTCTTAACCACTACACTCTCTGCCTTTCCAAGTTTTATGTAGTTAGTAGTTTTATGTCAATCAACCTGAGTTCTTCATTTTTCTTAGAGGATTCAGAATTCCTCCAGAAAGGAGGATGCTGTGTTTTGGTCCTTCAGTGCCCTGATAATTCCTGTCCTACCTGCTAGGCTTAGAGGGCCTTCTCTCTGCTCTCCTCTTGGCATGCTCATCTTTGGTGACCAATCTTCCTGAGACAGTTTTTTTGAAATGTTCTCTCAAGTGAGTTACTACCGTTTCCTCTGCTGTTTCTCTCTCATCAGTTTATACTTACATTATATCATTTGTAAAATTAAGTTATCATTGTCTGTTCACACACGCATCACCAAATTGAAGGTGCTTTCTAGAGGTAAGAATGTATCTTGTTCATCTAAATGTATCCAAAACTGGCATAATGCCGGCTCCTCAGCTAGGTATGCCGGAAATGTTCTGTGATAGAATTAGTCACTGATTCTGAAAGAAGTGCTTCGTACTTTCAATGAGGAATTACTAATTCTGAATAAATGGTTGATTTTAAAAACTTAGTTATTCCTCCTAGCAGACTTTATTGCTTTATGTCTGAAACAACAATGACATACTACAATTAAATTTTAATTTATATCTCCTTTGTTAATTTATTATCTATAGACTCTAAAGACTACACGATAATCTATTGAATTATTCCATTATTACTTTATGTAACCAAGATTTGGCAATTTTGAGTTTTATTTTTGGCTCTATCACCAACATGTCTTTGCCTTTGTAAAATCAATTAACCAGTTGCTACTTCAGTCCTTATATATATAAAATAGAGGTAATAATCTTTTCACTAAAGTGTTTTCACATTCCTTTTCAACTAACACTTTCCATACAAAAACTTTATTTTCAGTGCTGCATATTTAGTTATAATTTCATATTACAGGTGAACCTTGGAAGCTTATTGAAAAGCTACCACCTTTAACACCAAGAGATGCAAATTTTTTATTGCTATAAAAGAACAATATTGAAAGAATCAGAACCCATAAAATCACTCCAGTTCAGTGGAGAAGTGGTATTTTCCATAATTTGACTAAATTAAGGGATAAAAACAAAATCTGAGTATTATTAAATTTAGTAATACTTGAGGGAAAAGTAGTCATATTAAAATATAGTAATTTGTCGACTGAATGGTTATTTTTAATACAGAGAATCTGATTCAGTATCACAATGGCATTGTAATGCCTCTTCATTTCTATTAACTGGAAATCTGCCACTGACACATTACCTATTTATATAGTTTATGCAGAGAAAGATGGAAGATAAATAGTAAAAGACTAAAAAAAGAGCCAAGACACCTATGTCCAACACTGCTAGTTACCCACCCAATATCCACTCTCTCCTTCTTTCCTACATCCAAAATCCCAATTTTATTCTGAGCTCCAAATGTCCCTTGCAGCTAGGAGAGGCCCTGAGATCAAGTCTTGGACTTGATGACAGCAGAAGAAAGTCCAAAACCCCCACATTTCTTCAGGAGTCTTTGGGAGTAAGAAAATTGTTGGGGAGATGTTTTACTAACTTCACTTATCAAATTAGCAACAACAACAAAAATGGCCACCTGTGCTAGGAAACTCTGTATGACACCACGGCATCAGTAGAACTTTGGGTTTGTAACAGTCACCAAAACCCAGCACCCTCTGTCCCAGCAGAAAAAGCAGATTCTCAGTTTGGTTCTAAGAACCTATGACTCCAAGTATATGCAGCCAATTGCTCATAACATTAAAAGTCTGTTTCTCTCTATAGACTGAGAACTCTTTAAGGGCCGAGATGGCCGCATTAGTCACTGTGAACCCCAGTAAGAAGCAGTCCACTGGTGGTTACTAAATGAATTCCTAGGGTCCAGAGTTTTCAGAAACAGACTGTTCAGGTGCCTAAACTCCAATATGTGAACTAGTGAATATGAGAGCATGTCCAGAAGCTGCGAACAGTGAGTTCATTCTTTCCTCTTCTCTAAATAAAAGGAGGGAAGTGAGAAAACTGGACACAGGAAAAGGGCATAGTCTCTTTCCCTCCACGTTTATCACAAAGATTTCCGCTTAGAAAAGGCAGCAGTGATTGAGCTATTGATTATCAATTTTAACATTCATATTCCTGTGGCGACAGCAATCACTGTCGTCATGATGTAAGAAAACAATCCACACTTAGATCCATAGGAAAACTACATGGAAATTCTATGAGAAGGGGTTTATGGGGTGAAAAATAAGTCAAAAAATGGTAAAAACCAGTTCCTTCAAAGGAAAAACACCATGGTGACACTCAAAAGCATAGAGCCTTTGAAGAGTCTACTGTTTCACCGAGAGACATTGCAGTCATGTCTGGCCTGTGTCCAAGCACAACATTCTGCTCAGATTACTCATTAGCAAGAGTAATTCTAACACCATCCTCAAAGTGGTTTTGATCTTAAAGCCCTTAAGGAAAATCATAAAATAAAGTCCAGTGTGTAAAATAAGTAAAGTAGAACTTACCTAGTTGAAGTGGGAGGATGAGAGACAATGACTGCCTGCTCCCTTCTCTTCATCCGCCCTCCACATTGCACTTGATGGAGAAACACACAGTGTGAATACATGTCAAGGCTATCTCCTTGTCTATAGACAAACCCATAATGTAAGTAAATCTTCATTCCTTTACTCATTTCCCAGTAGCAGAATAGCAGGTTAGCTCCAGACAGAAGGCTAATACTTCAGCCAGAGCTTTGATCCCAAAATGCTTCCTACCCTTCACCATCATTTGTTTTATCTGCTGGCTGTTCTAGAAAGCAAAGCAAGAGATTAAATTATTCTTTGACTATTTGGCAGAAGGTATTCTCTTTCTTTGACATTATAGGTTAGTTTAAAAGAAGAGATTCGTTGAAATGCTTTACCCGAAAAGTTTTATCCTCATTGACATCTTACCTCACACGTGCCTTGGGGAAACTTCTCACAACAGTCTTTGGTGATCGGAGAGACAAGAGGAGAATCCAATTACCCACCTTGGTCCATTCTCCTTGGTCAAACAAGCTGTTTGGTGTTTCACATTCTTTCAGTTCCTCAGGTATAAATGTGATTTATTGCCATCCTATCTGGACACCAGATGTTTTATTTGAAAATAGTTAGCAGAATATAAATGGAATGAACACTAATCAGGTTTTTAGAAATTCAAATAAGGTAGCTTGCTTCTTTGAGAAAATCTTTGGTGACTGAGCAAGCAAAGTATTTTCATCAGGTGGAACTTGAGCATCATGTAAGCAAGCCCTTCACAATCTTCTTGCACAGCTTTGAGTTCTCCATAAATATTAGACAGCAACAACAAAACCATCATGGCCATGACCTGCAACACCCCTGGGTTCTCTCAGTTTCTCTTGAAAGCTAACTGTCCAACCTATACAAAGACATGAAGTTTGTGAGGGGAAAACCTCTAAACTAATAGTCTAATTCTGTACTTAACAGGAGAAAGAACAATGACTCTAAGTCAAAGAAGCTTAAAAGTTGAAGTATTTATTTCCAGATGTTGATAACAAATTCTGTAATTTCTATGCTCAGTTATTTGATAGAAATAACTTAAGCTCAGGACTTTTTTAATTTTGGTGAATGTGTGTGTGTGTGTGTGTGTGTGTGTGTGTGTGTGTGTGTGTGTGTGTAGAACAAAACATTTGCATTCTACACATACAATTCAATATTAATTATATTCATCATGCTATGCAACCATCACAACTATCTGCTTCCAATTTTTTCTTTTTTTTGTACTTTCTGCAGCTTTTCTTTTTTTCAAATCTTTTTTTTATTATTATGACTGAGGGAAAATGTACAGTCCCATATAAATTTACATGCCCACCTATACGCAGCTTCCACTGCTCTCCCTGCCCGGTGACAGCATACTATTCTTCTCTCCTCCATACATGTCTCATCCTCTCAAAAGTCTCCTTTCCCCTCCTGTCCACCCACTGTCCTTCCTCCAGCCAGAGGTCATCAGGACGATATCCTATAGATGCATAGAACCATAAAGTGCATCCAATATGTGGTCACCCTGCATCGCCAAGTCCAATCCATTCGTGTCTGAAAAGTGGACCTTCATTATGATTTATGAGCAAGGGCAGCATCAGGGCCGGGGCCATGCTCCCAGGGGAACCCTGAAGCAGCTGGACCATCAATTATGGTCTTTTAGTGGAGATCTTAGGGTGCACTCCTTTTTATTCTTGTATTGCCAGTGAGACTCAACTTAGCGAGCTCCATCATGGCTATCACTGGTGGTGGCTAGGCACCATCCAGTTCTTCCGGTACCAAGTTGATGTAGGCACCTACTCATGTGGGTCTCTCTATCTTCTGGGTTATCTTTACCCCATGTCATTTTGGTCCTCAGTGAGCATCCGTTCCTGCTGAGTTGGGACCATTTGCTGTGCCCTCGGATGGCAACTTGGTGGCTTTTAAGACCCCAGATGCCACTCACCAATGTGGGGTGCAGAGAGCCCTCTTAGCAAAACACTAGTTGTGCCAATTGGCCTCGATCTAGCCTAAGAGCATGGTCTCCTGCCCCCTGCCCCAGCTACTCTGTCCTTGCTATATTGCATTAAGATGAAAGGAGTATCCAAGTTATGCTGAAGTCCACTTAATATTGTTCTTGTTTCTAATGTGTGTTATCACCAATTTTACCCAACCAAATTTCTACGAACTATCTAATCTAAACCCCTCCCCTCCCACCCTCCCTCTCACTCTCCCTCCCTCCCCACCCTTGCAGCCATCAAAGAGTCTTTTCTTCTATATGTAAGTCTGTTTTTGAGATCTTATTGTAAGTGTCTCATACAATATTTGTCCTTTTGTTGCTGACTACTGTCACTCAACATGTCTTTCAGTTGAAACCACGTTATAAGATGTTTCCTGGAATCATCATTATTCTTTATTATTGCATAGTGCTCCCCTGAGTATATATATCATAGTTTACCTATCCATTCCTCTGTAGTTGGGCACCTGAGTTGATTCCATCTTTTTGCTATCGTGGACTGTGCTGTGATAAACATTCTTGCGCATGTGCCTATTGGTGTGAAAAGCTTTTATTCTGTAGGATATATTCCAAGTAGTGAAATTACTGGGTCAGATGGTATATCTATATCCATTTTTTTAAGGAAGTGCCAGATTGCTTTCCAAAGAGGCTGGACCATTTTGCAACCCCACCAACAGAGTAGAAGATTCCACTTTCTCCACAGCCTCTCCAGCATTTGTTGTTTTGTGTTTTTTGGATCATGGCCAACCTTGTTGGGGTGAGATGGTATCTCATTGTAGTCTTGATTTGAATTTCTTTGATAACTAAAGATCGTGAACATGTCTGCATGTGTTTTTTGGCTGTCTGGATCACCTTCTTAGAGAAATGTCTGTCCATCTCCTTTGCCCATCGCTTAATTGGATGATTTATCTTCTTCTTATTGATATTTTGTAGTATCTTATAGATTATGGAGATCAGGCGTCAATCTGACATAGAGTTGCCAAATCATTTTTCCCATTCTGTAGGTGGCCTTTTAATTCTATTAATAAAGTCTTTGGATGAGCAAAAGTATTTGATTCTTAATAGTTCCCATTTATCTATCTTTCTCTTCTGTTGATTGTGGTTTGTTTGACAGCTTTTGAAGTCTGTCTACGTTGTGTATTAAAATTTCCATTGTTGTTCCTACCTTTTCTGGGATGAGCTTTATTGTTTTAGGCTAGACATTTAGGTGCTTCCAACTTCTTCTATCACCCTTAACAGAAGCTCAACGGCACTTGGCTGGCTTTAACAGAAGCTTGTTGCCCCCTGAGCAATCGATCCTTTTTTCTACCTTCCTTCCAGCTCTGGAAACTGCTAATAAGCTTTGGCCTCTATACATTTACCGATCCTAGATGTTTCATGTAAGTGGATTTGGATGAACCTTGAAAACATTATGCCAAAGTATTATTTTTAAGGTGAAGGTCAACCAGAAGCAAAGAATGTTCAAGTACGCTTATTATAACTGGAAGGGATTTCTGTGATCCCTTATGCCAATTCCTCGTTTTGTAATTGAGGAAACTGGATCAAGAGAAGTGAACTGAGATGACAAGAAGAAATGTGGGGTAAGGATAAAATGATACACAGACAGAACTATTATCAGAACAAAGGCCATTGCTCTTTCTCTAAATTTTAGAGAAAAAAAATTATTCCTTGAAAACCTGGCTTTCTGTTCTGTAGGATTGTAATATAAGAAGTACTTAATAGCTCCCTGATAACTGTAGATCTATAGATGAGACACAGTGAAGCTCATATTGAGCTGTCAACCTCTTTTAGTTCCTCATAATTTCAGATGTGACTTCTGGTCTTGATTTGTGAACAAAACTCTATGACTTCACTTACCTTCCAAGGGTCCCCACATGGAGTGCGTGCGTTCTAGGTGCTCTAAAGACAATCCACTGGAGTAGAAAGAAACTATTAGAACTTCTATATTATCTTCATTATCCTAAAAGTAAGATATAAATTACTTTAGCTGTGTTACACATATGAATTGACACTAGTCGGATGTCATGTGTCACTCCAGGAAGAATAGGAGCTCTCCAGAGAGGCACTTTGAAGTATCTCTGTGAATTACAGTTTGCATCATGTGCCTGGTTAAGTGAATTTATGGTTTATATTATCAAGTTTGAACTAAACTACACCTTTCAAAATGGACAAATGGCTTTCAAAGATTCAAAGAAACTGCAGATTGAAGATGGCATAAATAATACAAGCACAAGTAAGTAAGAAAATGGCTGAGTCTAACACTTTTATTCCTAGTGTAAGCTCATAATCTAATACAGTGTGAGGTAGAAGTGGTGATGACCTAATTATTGAATCACAGTCCTCTCTGGTTATTTATTTTTTTTAAGGAGCAAAGATCCATAGAACTTTATACCACTGAAAGAAGAGAAGCTTAATTTCGGAATATGGTACCCTTTAATACTTTATGCATTTATATTGTATTTATGCACACATCCTGTACAAAACATGTACATAGTGTGTTACAATGTAGCAACTGTTTTACGATGTTGATAATGGCTATATACGCAAATAGAGTTTTCAAACACAGCAGATGGAATGCAAGTTGATACAGCTACTCTGGAACACTATTTGGCACTGTGATCTGAAACCGATGTTTATCCATATCCTATAACCCAACATATTAACACTCCTTCTTGTTGTTGTTAGGCGCCATCCAGCCCGTTGTGACTCATAGTGACTGTATATACAGCAGAATGAAATGCTGCCTGGTCCTGCATCCTCCTCACATTCATCGCTATGTTAGAGCTCATTGTTGAAGCCACTGGGTCAGTGCATCTCATCGAAAGCCTTTCTCTTTTTTGCTGACCAAACCAAGCCTGTTTCTGTGCAGCTGATTCAAACTGATATAACTAGCTTATGCACATACCCAAAAAACTGCCATCAGTTTGATGCTGACTGATAACAGCCTTGTAGGACAGAGTAGAATGCCCCATGGAGTTTCCAAAGTGCGCCTGGTAGATTTGATCTGCTTTTTAGGACTTAACCACTGTATCTCTAGGGTTTCCTCTGTGTGTGTGTGTGTGTGTGTGTATAAATGGAAACTCTAGTGGTATAGTGGTTAAGTGCTACAGGTGCTGAGCAAAAGACTGGAAGACAACACCCGTCTGATTTATGTTTCTTTCCGTTTTCTACATTTGGACTCTAATCATATGTATGTTAATTTTTTCATTGTGCCCCACATGTCTTTACATTTTGCTGTTTTCGTTCTTTTTCTCCGTGCATGACATATCTCTTCAGTTCATTAATCGCATCTTCTTTTGCGTTAATCTGTGTTAAATCCATCCTTTGAGTTCTTAATTTCACAAGTTGTGTTTTTAAGTTTTGAAACTTCCATTTGCTTTTCTCTAGATTTCAGTTCTCTGGCAGAATTTCTCTCTTTTTTTAATCCGTATTTCTTTCTTTTATTCTGTTTTCTTGAGCTTAACAATTGGAGGTATTTGAAAGCTCACATGCCGTGTTTGGGGTTCTTGGGTAGAGAGGAGAATTCCTAGGGGCGATGCAGCCCACAGAGTTCAGGACTGCTAGACATGAATATGAAAAGAAAACAAAACAAAACACTGCCGTCAAGTCATATCTGATTCATAGCGACCCTAGACGTCAGAGTAGAATTGCCCCACAGAGTTTCCAAGGAGCGCCTGGTGGATTTGAACTGCAAAATTTTGGTTAGCAGACTTGGCACTTAACTCACTACACCACCAAGGTTTCTGCAAGAGGTGCATATGCCAGCCAACGCCAAGTGCCATCGAGTCGGATCCGACTCATGGCGACCTGGAGATGTTTATTAAGTGGTACACGTGCAAGGTTACAAGCAATAGTGTTGATGGCTGGGCCCTCTCTAGTCAACGGGTAGTGCAACTGCCTGGGAAGCTGTCCCTTGGAGGACAAGTCCTAACTGGATGGCCTCCGGGATTAAGTTTCAGATCTCTGTAGAGCCCAGATACTAGTCTCATATCTCTGTGTTGTAAACTATTCTTGCAAGGATAAGCATTACTCTTAGATAAAACCTGAAAGTTATATCTGTGCTGAGAAGGCCTACCTTGAGGTTGTCACAGTAACCACCCTGGGGTTAAGTTCCTCCAAGGACATGTAGTGAAAAGATCTGTGAGACACTTTATGACCTGTTGGCTGCTTACTGAGGCGACTACTGTCTGTGTCCTAAGAGGAGATCCTATTTCCTCTGGGCAGGGGGTGCTAATAAGGCAGGCAGCAAAAATGACCTTGCAAGATGTTTGTCAGCCCACTAGCCATCCAACATCCCGATGCACCACTAAAAGCTCCCTGGCAGACACTTCACCATATCTTTTCACTACATTATCTGAATCACCTGTGAATTCTTTCTGTTGTCTGATTTTTCTCTTGGTTTTGGTTATATGATCATGTTTCTTGTCATCTCTAATAATGTTTGTTTGAATACCCAAATAACGACTAAGGTTATGTTACTTTTACCAGAAAAGGTTCATCCTTTCCTCTGTTAGGCATAATAGACTGGTCAGGGGAGGAAAGGGAGTGGTGGTAATTCCGTATGTTCAGTCACGGGCTAAACAGAGGATAAGGTGCTCTGGCCAGGAATCAAACCTGGATCTCCCACAGGGAAGGCAAGAATCCCTCCACTCCACCACTACTGCCCCATCCTTGGCAGCACTTGCTCTACCTCTGATTTAACACTCTTCCTAGTGCAAAGCACTCCAGGGATTTTAATTGAGAACCAAGCATCATTTGGAAATTTCCTCATAGATACCTTTAAAATTTGTCAAATATCTTGAGGAAAAAAGCAGCCATGTGCTTGAGGTCCTAAGGTGTTTATTTTTCATCCACTAGTCTTGCACAACTGCGAACACTCTGCTGGTTAATTTGCTTTCTGGCAGCAATCCTCTGCTTGGGCCAAGTTGTAATTTTCAGTCTCTAGTTGACGCCTTCATTCATAGCTGGTAAAATCCTCCAGAAAGAGAAAAGTTGTTAGCTCATGTCAAGATGCTGTTTGCTCCCCAGAAGTTTAGTCCTTGTGGTGCCCACTGTGTCTACAACTCTCTAACATCTTTAAATGTATTCATTTGGGGAGCATTTTGTCATGTTTGACAGGTTGTCAGCAAGAAAGTAGGTTTGATACAAACTATGCCATTCTGTCCAGTAATGGAAATTCTGAGTCTCTGGTTGGGAGTAAAGGAAGCCCCAGTCTTAATTACTCTCTATCTTGAAATGTGTTTTAACCCTTAAATTCGATCTGAAGAGCTTTTCTCCCCCTTCTTTGTTTCATGGAGGAAGGGTTACTTTAGGCCAGCGTTCATTCAGGAAACAGTGCTTGCTGAAAGGCTGAGGGCAACATGCAGTCACAAAGCTGGATGCTCTTCGTGTATTTTTAAATCTAGCCAAGCATAAGATAATTGCAAAAAGCAAGCACTTAAATTAAGAGCAGAAAGAAGTCTGCAGGACATGGTGACTTCTGTGATACTCCCTTGTCACTGTCAAGTACAGACTGCTGTAGCATCCACTCAATGTTGCACAAGGCGATTGAGAAGACTCCTGACTTCTTGACAATACCACCTGCGTCATCTGCCAGCTTTCTCTACAGCAGGAGTCAGGGATTCATAAAACATTCCTCTTTTATTATGTACTAATTCTGATCTCAATTTCATTAGGAAACTTTCTATGAAAATTACATAAAGTATTCGTATGAAATATATCTGTCAGAGATTAGTTTGAACTTATTTATCATATTTTTAATAGAGAAATATGTTTTAATCTTTTCCTTGAAGTGTTTAAAGATGTCTGATGAATCTTATAGTCAATAGCAGTAAAATAATGACAATTTTAACATAATAATGTCTTTAAAAAAGCCAGCCAGTCAATTTCAACTCAAGGCAACCCTTATGTGCAGTAGAACTGCACCCCACTGGGTTTTCAAGGCTGTGATCTTTTGAACGCAAATCCCCAGACCTTTTTCCAAGGCACCTCTGAGTGGGTTCAAACTACCAACCTTTTAGTGAACAGTCTAGCATTTAACTGTGCCACCTTATGGTCTAAAGATGAAAAAATACATGCTGCATGTCAGGTGCAATGCTTATACTGCTTTATATGCCTCGTCTCACTGGACCATCTCAGCAGCCCTCTGAGGCTCATATTCTTGACCTACCTTCACAAATGAGGAAACTGAGCACCAATTCATACCCACATCTGTTTCATTACAAAGCTAATGCTCTTAACCACAACAGTATGCTATCTCTGAGGATAAATGAAAGCTGATGTATAGATTTCCAGTTTAATGGGTACCTATTCTTCTCTCCTTTCCCAATTTCAACAGACCAATAGAGAGAGAAGTGCAAGTCAAATCTATCAGTTCTATCACTTGTCAGCCCATTGCCGTCCAGTTGATTCCAACTGATACTAACCTATCACTTGTCAAAGACTCTGATAAATGTTGACTGTGTAGAAAAGGTTGCAGCTAAAATGAATTTCTGATATTATCTGAAGATCACAATTTTTGGTGGCATCTCTGTCCAACAGGAATGTAAAAAAGTGACCTCATGACTCCATCTTGTCGCTACTCTTTTGCTTGGATAGCCTTTGTGTTCCTGCTTTCTTGCTTCTTCTTTAGTGCCTTTTGACCCAGTCTGATCGTTTACAGTCCAACAGCTCCAATGCTGGTTAAAAGAACTGTGTTAATCCAACCAGCTATCGAAACTAGGTCTATTGGGCTTTATTAAGCAATTGATTACTCATTGGATAAAATCATAATTTATCATAAAATGACCTTGACTTATCTTCAGTTTTTTTCCACCTTACCTATGCTTTTAAATTTTTTGTGCTATCAATGTTGCTGCTATTGCTGCTGCTATTATTGGTCATATGCCTTAATTAGTGTTTTAGTTTTACATCACTTAGGCAGACATGTCTACCTTACTGATATTTTCTCATCATATGCCTGTTTCTTGTTAATCATAATGGAAATGTCAGAGACACCAGTCTCATCATAAATTGATTCTGTTTCCTCTAGAATACTTAAAAGGTTTGATCTTCATAAAATCACCTACCGTAAAATTTACTTATTTTTTCTGTTCTACAGTTTTTTGTATCATTTGCTAATCAAAATAATTAAAATAAAGTTATACCTTAAGTAATAATCTCTATAGCTGTTTTATTTGCATGATATTCAATTTTAATTTTCCAGTCTTGTTATCCATTAATTATTCAAAGTAACTCTTTTCTCTTTCCTCTGATTCAGTTGACTTATAATTAACCACACTTTTTTAAAGATTTTAGAAACTTCTGGAGATAATTTCATAAATGCTAGTCCAGTTTTTGGGAGTAACACTTGTGAATATAACTGCTCTAAACACTGACGGCTAGCACTCTAGGAAATAGGAGTCAGTGCAGCCAGGCAACGATTTCAAAATCATCACATGGTCAAGCAGTAAGGTGAATATGAAAAATGCAGGCAGAGCTTCTATAGAATCTCTCTGGAGGGGATGTCTTAATATTAGCATTACAAAAATGTCTCTACCTCCCTAATCTTAAATACATAATTTGTGAATAACATTATGAGTTTGCAGCTGCCAGTGAAGTGTAATATATTGTTAATGCTTTCCGCAAATGTTAGAGTAGCTATCTATCAAGGCTCTATTGTCTCTGATGGCTTTCATATGCCACAGTCCAAAAATACTTTAATCTCCCACCAAACCGGAGATTTCACTGTTCTGTAGATCATTAAAAGTTTTATTACATCTAAATAACAAAAGCCCATTACTAGGGTCAATTTATAGCTACAGAGTTTACAGTTTTCAGATTTTCTCTATGGATTTGCCTTGGAATCTGTGGAATCTAAGCTTTCATTTAGGGACATTAAAAAAAAAAAAGATAAGTAAACTTTCTGTAGCTCTCTTGGATAGGAGGACAATCTTTGCCAGAAAGCTAAAGGTATCAGGTTCCGATTAACATTCTCAGTTGAAACTCTCCTCACATTTTCCAGGGTTGAAGGAGACCGGGCTACACTGAAGGGCTGTGCTTACAAAGTGATTATGAAATTTTTTCCTGTCATTCAGTTTTGAAAGGTGTCTCTGGGCAACTTCTGATGTTGCTGCTCTAGCAACGGTGTGTTTAGTGCTTATCACTGACAGGAGCATTCTGCAACTGTGAGGGAGGAGCCATGATTTATAATGTGCTACAAATTGCTCTCAGCACTCGAATACAAATTCGAATATGATAGTTGATACCAATCTGCAATGTATTTTAAAGTAATCCCAACTGCTTAGGAAAATCCCTTAATGGTTTGGGGATATATTTTGTCTACCAAACAGTCACTCTGAGTGCATTGAGAATTCAGACACAATTTTTAAAATGCAGAAGGGATTTCAAGGTAAATTAGATTTTTTAAACCCCATGTGTTACAAATACAGGCATCTTTGCTTTAAGCATCAAGACCCTGTGAGACTTTGCAGATAGGGTGGCACTGAGAAAAATTTCACTCTTGGTTAAGTATGACTGGGAATGTCAACTGAGCACAATTTTCAATGATCTGCACACTTAGGCATTTTTCTACGTAAAGAGTCTTGCATATCCCATCATTTGATTTCAACGTCTTTATTGAACAAGGAGACCTAGTTGTGCTAACACACACACAGAGAGAGAGAGAGAGAGAGATGTTGAGAGAAGTAAAGCTACTGACAACTATTTCTACAACAGCCTAAGTGGAAACAAGTATGCAGTACATCTATTGAATCAACAGAGTTATAATACATTTTAATTATTGTTTTAAACACAACACATTTATAATGTGTATTTCGAGAATCTGAGAATGAACTCATCATAAACAAATCCTGAGTTCAAGTGCCTGTATCTAACTGGGGTAGCAAATAGGCACAGCGAGCTCCACTAATCAGTACACTATTGCCAACAGTGGGAAGGAACATTCCCAGTGACCTTGATTTGAGCCATTATTAACTGAATGGAATGGCCATCAAGAAGGCATTTGGAGTGGAGAAGAGGCATTTTTTTTGCATGTCGCAATGAATGTGATCCTTGCCCTTTAAAGATCACCAATATAATTCCTCAACACTAGCCCCTCGAATGCGGATAACCATTGAAATCAAGAGCTTAACAAGGGCTCCTTAGATCAGTAGAGGCTAGGATCATTCGCTGCACTCTATCATCTTGTAGATAGGATGCCTACATCCCATGGGAGGTTGGTAGCCATATCCAAGTTGTAAGCTAAAGCCTAAGTGTTGGCATTAATTGTATTTTATCTCTACTGAGTTTTTTATTTCTTCATACCTTTGGAGTCCTGGTGGCACAGTGGTTAAGAGCTATGGCTACTAACCGAAAGATTAGCAGCTTCAATCTACCAGCTGTTCCTTGGAAAACCTACAGTGGCAGTTCTGTATTGTCCTATAGGGTTGCTATAAGCTAGAATCGACTGGACAACAACAGGTTTGGGTTTTTTGTTTTGTTTTGTGTTGTGTTGTTGCTTGATAAAGTAAGAACACGGTATTAAATAAGACAATAAAGGACTTGAGACTCCTTGGTCTGAAAATGAGTGTGTCAGTTTTACTTACGCATTTACCAGCTACCTCGACACTGTAAGCAGTGAAGACTGCTTTAGAGTTCAAGCTTCACCACATGACTTGCTTTGGCCAATAAAATGTGAATGGAAATAAAGTAAGCTTTCCAAGGAGAAGCTCAAAGAGCCATCACAGGTTTCTATCTTGTTGTCCTTTCCTTTGGCCATGAAACCATATGTGATCCAGATAGGAGTTTCTTGCTATTGCTGGCTGCCAAGACGCTGGAGCTGGAGCTGAATGACACAGCTGATGTTCTTATCCTTGCCTCTGCCCGTCTACTTTATTGTGCTGTTTATCAAACAGAGTTCAGGTGGAAGCTACTAGCATGTACCATAAGAGCCTTTTATGCACTCTGGAAAGAGTCATAAGTTCTCCCTGCCCAAGATGGATTTTCATGGCTGGTTTTTGTTGGTGGTGGGGAGGGACAGCATTCATTTGTTTTCAGTCACCAATCAGTAAACTCAGCTTAACCAAATGGCACATACGTAGGTGTGAAAGAATCTCTAGAGCCCAGCTGATGCATAATTTTGCCATGGACGTCTCTGATTTAGAGAGAAATCCATTCATTCAGCTAAAACAGTGTGTATTAATGGAATTTCAGAAAAGTTGTCCAGGGAAAAGAGAGGCATTCTAGTACTTCTAATACGAAATGAGGTACTTCTCAAATATTTCTCCCTACCTCTGATAGGCAAGAAAGAAAGAGAGAGGGAGGGAGGGAGGGCAGGAGGGAGGGAAAAGCCTTTAAAGCATAAATCTAGTGATTACATTTTAGCTATAGCTTGAACTGTGTGTGTGTGTGTGTGTGTGTGTGTGTGTGTGTGTGTATGCTGTCAATTACCTTCCACACATAAGGGTCTTGATAGCATTATCTCACACAAATCTCTTCAAATGATCCATACAACAGGTATGACATCATCCCCATACTACAGATAAATACACTGAAGCACAATGCCTTCTGGCTGATGAGTGACAGAGCCCATTCTTGTAATCACTATGCTATATAACAATGACATCAATGCACTCTTTAATGTCATAGTCCAAGGGAAAATAAAGCCTCATTTTGGATTTGCTAATGTCTTGCTCACCTTTTTACCTTATGACCTATATTGTGATCTGTTATTTGGCAATTGTGATAAAGGAGAAAATAGAGGCAGATAATTTCCATCAGAGAGGCTTAGTAAGTACAAAAGGCAAAGTTCAGCTACCTGTTCTGCTTCAAACACTCAAACGTGGTAAATGAGAAAGAGAACAAAAACAAATGAGACAACAACAAAGCAGAAAGATGTACCCAGGCTCAAAAGGAAGCTGTGTATCTGAAAAAAAAAGAAACAGAAAACCAAAATACTGATGCAAGTGAGACTGAGGTATGAATGGTAAACCATGACCTGCCCGATTCTGGTGGTGGTCATAAAGCTTGATCCTGAAAGATAATGAGAACTAAAAGTATTATAAAATAGCTGGGTGGTGCAAATGGTTAATATGCTCTGCTACTAACCAAAAGATCGAAGGTTCAAGTCCACCCAGAGGCTTGTCAGAAGAAAGTTCTAGAAATCTACTTTTGAAAAATCAGCCACTGCATTCTTTACTGGGACCCTGAGTGCCTGAATCAGGACAAAGCCACAACCTCAAGACAGAAGGGAGAAGAACAAAGGAAAAGAGCAAGGGAAAAAACAAAGAAAAACAAAAAACCTCTGCATTTAAAATGGCCCAGCGAACACAAATTGCCAAACAGAAAAATCTAACACTAGCAGAGACGAATAGTAATAATACTCCAAATGAAAGAAACTCACTCCAAAGGAAATTGATGTCATTAAATGATCTAACAAAGACCTTAAAATGTGTACATGTAAGGTGGTTCAAAAGACTAATAAAACAACATTGAGAAAAAATATAATAACAAATAATTAAATAAAACGGAAAAGAAGCAAAGTGCTTATGAAAAACAATTGCTAATTTTGGAAGTGGAGAAAGATCATTTTTTAAAAGGAAGAATGAGTAGTAGGATAAATTCTAGACTGTTCTCAAGAGAGAATTAGTAAATCAGAGTGTTTCCAACATGAGCTGAATAAAAGTTCCAGAAGATGAGAACTGAAAAAATACTAGCTGATAGTGTTACAGAGCAGAAGAAAAGCAGGAGTCATCAGGTGAAATGCACTCTCCAAGCTCTGAGCAGGATAAAGAAGAAGAAATCTATACTCAGACCAAAAAAAACTAAAGATGCCCAAAATGATGGATTACCTACACAATAATGGCAACTAAGCCAACAATAGAACTTCTGTAATCCAAAAGACAATGGAATAATATTTTTTTATGTGCTGAGGGAAGGAACAGTGAGTCTCAAATTTTATATATAGCTAAACATTTAATTAAGAGTGAAGGCAAAATAAAGGATTCTTTTTACGTTTATGAAAATAAGAGCATTTACCACCCACAGACCCTGATGCTCGTTAAAAAGAATCATGAGAAAACCGTTCCAGCAAGAAGAAAAGTGTCACCAGAGTGAAGGTTGCTGCTGGTGCTCCGCACAGCTCATCACTATGCAATGGCCATCCCTGTGCAAGATTTATAATTGTCCATTCACCCATCCTGAAGTCAGGCTTAACCTATATGACTTGCTTTGGCTGAGGAAATTTCAGCAAAAGTGATTATGAAATTCTTTGGTGTAAAGGCTGCTTCTCTGTTACCCTTTCCCCCTGCTCAGCTCCTAGCAGATGGGTGTTACTACTTCAGCTGGACTTGGGGATTTCCAGTAGCTGAGCCCTTAGCAAACCTAGAATGTGGGCAAGAAATACAACTGTACTGTAACAGCCACTTCTCTTTTAATGAACTTACTAGTACAGTATCATAGAGGTTTTCAGTGGCTAATTTATTGGAAATAAATTGCCAGGCCTCTCTTCCAAGGTTTTTCTGCATGAAGTCAAACCACCAACCACTCAATTATCAACCAAGTGTTAACTGTTTGTGCCACCCAGTGACTTCAATACAAATGACAATTATAGGAAATACAAACCAAAATTACTCAAAATTAGAGGAGTTGTAGAGATGGATAGAAGATTCTGTAAAAGTTAACAGACAACTCCAGAAAAACTAGCTAAGTTTTAAGGGAAATCTAAGTCTCCAGGCAACAATGAATGGAATGTGTTCAGGGAAGAGTTAAAGCATACACATGCTGAAAGACAACAGAAAAACCAAATAAGCTTTGTTTAAAAATGTATAGGCAAGTTTATATGCTTTGAACTTAAAGATATCCACCAGAAGACTAGAAACACAGTCTAAAGTTTTCAAACCAGCAGGGCAAAGAAGGCAGGATAATGCAGACTCACCTCATTAATGAGAAATTAGCAAGAGCAAGGAGTAAAGCAGATACAAAAAAAAATGATAATAAACAGGCATCATAGAAGAATATGGTAGAAATAATTCTAAATATATCAAAATAAAATAGTGGCATTAACTCATATCTTAAAAAACCAATTAGGTTTAAAAAATTTTTAATCCAGCTATTTACTGCTTTATTTTAAAAAAACACACTAAAACAAAATTGGAACCCTGCTGTCATGGTGGCTAAGTGCTGGACTGCTAAGCAGAAGGTCAGCAGTCTGAGCCCATCAGTTGTCCTTGGAAACCCTGAGAGGCAGCTCTACTCTGTCCTATAGGGTCACTGTCAATCAAAATCAATTCAACAGCAACTATTTTTTTTCCTAAAAAAAAAAACAAACAAAGTCACACAAAAAGAGATGTAAAAAGAAACACTAGGCAAATACTAATCAAAAGAAAGCTGGTATAGAAGTATTAATACCAGACAAAACAAAATTAAAATCAAAAGACCTTAAAGAGGAGCATGAATCATAAAACAAGAACAACCCACCAAAAAGACGTAAAATCATTCTCTTTTAAGCAAAAAATTTTTGTTTCTCTCCTTTCAAGAAATCACTGATATCAATGTCACAGAAGACCTTCGCACTATCAAAAACTGATGGACAGTTTCCAATCTTCATCCTACATAAATTTTCGACAATTGTTGAAGTTCTTCTAAACAGACTTTATCCACTTTCCTCCTTGGCCAACATATGCTCTGCTTTGTCTTCCCATCTCTTGCTGCTCCCCAGCCTTAAATACTACTTTGGCTCAGGGTATAGCCTTCACACATCTCTTCTTGTTTGTGGCAGAGGCTAACAGCTGCTTCCAAAGACACCTCCTCAGTGAGCAATGAGGAAATATTTGTAGTTCCCTGATATAGGACAGAGCAAGAGAAGAGCAAAGAATGGATACAACAGCAAACACGTATACAATTCTCACAAGCAATTAACAGGCATCACACGCTTAATACTGTAAAACAGAACTCTTCACTTTTCCTGCTATGCCTGATCCTCCCAAGTCTTTCTCATGTCTATAAATGTCAATCCTTAGCATTCACCTATTTGCTTAGGAAAAAAAACTTATGCATCATTCTTTAATTTTTTTTTACTGTGATTAAGTGAAAGTTTACAATCCACTTCAGTTTTCCATATAGAACCCCAAGCACCTGCCTCTCTGCAACTCTGTCTGATCTGCTCACCCTGTTTATTTCCACTCTTAACCCCCAGTATCCAATAAACTGATATTGGTCCCCTCCTCTCCACCCTCTCTTCTCTCCTCTAAAAAGAAACCAGTAGGACAGCTTTATATGTATGTTAAACCATAAAGTACACACACCAAGTGCATCACACTGTATCCCCAAGTCCAGTCCTTTCTTTGACAGAAACTGTTGGCTTCAGTACTGGTTTCAGCTCTTGGCTAGCAGTAAGTCTAGGGACTATGCTCCCAAGAGACCCTCCAGGCTGTTGGACCATCAGATCTGGTCTTCTAATAGAGCTCTTGATCTGCACACCCTTTTTTCTCCTGCTGTGTCAGGGACTCTACCTTTTGTTCCCTGTCACGGCTGTCTTTGGTGCTGGCTGGGCACCATCTAGTTCTGTTCTCTTGTTGAAGTA
Source organism: Heterohyrax brucei (assembly GCA_028571685.1). Taxonomy (NCBI): domain Eukaryota; kingdom Metazoa; phylum Chordata; class Mammalia; order Hyracoidea; family Procaviidae; genus Heterohyrax; species Heterohyrax brucei. Next base: position 26,691,709 of record CM053152.1, read on the forward strand.
GTCTGCCAATCACATAGGTCCTTCTGTCTCCTGGGCTCATTTTTCCTTGTGTCTTTGACATTCCTGGTTGTCATCTTTTCCAGGTGGGTTGGGACCGGTGGATGTTCCTTAAACGGCAGCTTGCTGGCTTTTAAGACCTCAGACGCTGCTCACCAGTACGGGTTGGAGAATATTATCTTGGAAAAAGACTAGTTACACCAACTGACTTCAATATTTTGGGAAAACATGGTCCCCAGACCACAGTCCCTGCTACTCCCCACCCTTGTAGCCATCAGAGAGAGTATTTTTTCTGTACTTAAGTCTTTTCTTAAGTCCTTATAATAGTGGTCTCATACAATATTTGTCCTTTTGTAATAAACAGATTTCACTCAGCCTACTGTTTTCCAGTTGATTCCAGGTTATGAGATGTTCCATAAAATCATTATTGTTCTTTATCATTGCATAGGGTTCCATTGTGTATGTATACCATAGGTTGTTTATCCATTCATCTGTCAGTGGGCACCTAGGTTGATTCCCTCTTTTTGCTACTGTGACCATGCTAAAATAAGTATTCCTATGCATGTATCTGTTAGTGTGACAGCCATTATTTCTGTAGGATATATTCCACGCAGTGGGATTGTTGGATCGTATGAGATTTCCGTTTCTAGCTTGTACAGAAAGCACCAAATTGCTTTCCAAGGAGATTATACCATTTTGCCTTCCCACCAACAGTGTAGAAGAGTTCCAGTCTCTCCACAGCCTCTTCAACACTTGTGGTTTTGTGTTTTTTTGTATTAGTGCCAACCTTGTTGGGGTTAGATGGTATCTCACTATAGTTATAATTTGGATTTCTCTAATAGCTAATGATCGTGAGCATTCCTTCATGTCCATTTTGGTTGCCTGGATGTCTTTCGTGGTGAAGTGTCTGTCCATCTTCTTTGCCTGTTGCTCAACTGGGTTATTCACTTTTCTCTTGTTATTTTGCAGTACCATGTAAATTATGAAAATTAGACATTGATCAGATACTTGACTGCCAAATACTTTTTCCAATCTGTAGGTAATCTTTTTACCCTCTTAGTAAAGTCTTCGGATGAGCATAAGTGTTTGATTTTTAGTAGTTCCCATTTATCTATTTTCTTATCAGCTGTCTGTGCATTGTTGGTAAGATTTTGTAGTCTGTTTCAGCCTTCTATTAGGACTTTCAGCATTGTCTCTACATTTTCTTCCATAATCTTCATCATTTTAAATTTGATGTTTAGGTCTTTGTTCCATATTGAGTTAGTTTTTGTGTAAGGTGTGAGGTATGTGTCTTGTTTCAGTTTTTTGCAGATTGATATCCTATTTTGCCAACACCATTTGTTAAAGAGACTGTTTTTGCCCCTATTCATTGTCATTGGCCCTTTGTCAAATATCAACTATTCATAGATGGATAGTGTTATTTCTGGATTCTCTATTCTGTTCCATTGGTCTATAGATCTGTTTTTGTACCAGGACCAGGCTGTTTTGACTACTGTGGCAGTGTAATAGGTTCTAAGATTGGGTAGAGTGAGGCTTCCCACTTTGTTACCCTTCTGCACTAGTGCTTTACTTATCCAGGGTTTCTTCCCTTTCCAAATGAAGTTGGTGATTTCTTTCTCCATCTTATTAAAAAATGACATTAGAATTTCTATTGACATTACCTTGTGTATATAGACTGCTTTGGGTGGAATAGAAATTTTCAGAATGTTAAGTCTTCCTATCCATGAGCAAGGTAGGTTTCTCCAGTTACATAAGTCTCTTTTCATTTCTTGCAGTAGGGTCTTGTAATTTTCTTTGTATAGGTCTCTTACATCTCTAGTTAGATTAATTCCTAGGTATTTTGTCTTCCTGCAGGATATTCTAAATGGTATTGATTTGATGATTTCATCTTTGATGGTCTCTTTGTTGGTGTAAAGGAATCCTACTGATTTATTTATGTTTATCTTATATCCTATACTTTGCTGAACTCATTTACTAGTTTCACTTTCTATAGATTCTTGAGGATTTTCTGTGTATGAGTTTGTAACAACTGCAGATAGGGATACTTTTACTTCTTCTTTACCTTTTCTGATTGCTCTGGCTAGAACCTCTGGCACAATGTTGAATAGAAGTGGTGGCAATGGGCATCCAAGCCTGGTTCCCATTCTTGGAGGAAATTCAGTCTCTCTTCATTCAAGACCATGTTGGCTTTGCATAGATGCCCCTTATTACATTTAATAATTTCCCTTCTATTCCTATTTTGCTAAGATTTTGTAATGTGAATGAGTGTTGAACTTTGTCAAATGCCTTTTCTGTATCAATTGATAAAATCAAGTGATTCATATCTTTTTATTTATTTACATAGTTGATTACATTAATTGTTGTTTTGATGTTGAACCAACTGTGTACCCCTAGTATGAATCTTACTTGGTCATGGTGAATTTTTTTTTTTTTTTGATATGTCGTTGAATTCTATTGGCTAGGATTTTGTTGAGCTTTACATCTAGGCTCATGAGAGATCTTGGTCTATCATTTTCTTTCTTTGTGCTGTCTTCACCAGGCTTTCATGTCCTGGTTATGCTGGCTTCATAGAATGAATTTTCTATGCAGTGAAAAGGCTTCAGTAGTATTGGAATTCACTCCTCTCTAAAAATTTGGTAGAATTCTCCAATGAAGACACCTGGCCCAGGACTTCTTGTGGTTGGTAGTTTTTATAATTAGTTTTTCAAGCTCTTCTTTTGTGGTGGGTTTATTAAGTTGTTCTTCTCTTTGTGATAATTTTGATAGATAATGTGACTCTAGAAATTTGTCAGTTTCTTCTAGGTTTTCAAATGTATTAGAGTACATTCTTTCATATTATTCTGTTATGATTATTTTAATTTTGTTAAGTCTGTTGTGACATCTCTCATCTTTCTTGTTCGGGTTATATGTTTCCTTTTGTGTTTTCCTTTCTCGAGCTCAGCCAATGGTTTATTGATTTTTGTTGATCTTTTCAAACACCACCTTTTGGTTTTGTTAATTCTGTTGTTTTTCCATTTTCTAATTCATTTAGTTCTGCTCTAGTTTTTATTATGTGTTTTCTTCTACTTTTTCTAGTAGTAGGATTAATTATTTGGTTTGGGACTTTCTTCATTTTGGATGTGTGCATTTATCAACATAAATTGACCTCAGTCCTGCTTTTGCTGTGTCCTGTAGGTTCTGGTAGGATGTGTTTTCATTCCCATTTGATTTCATAAATTTCCTTATTGTATCCTGGATTTCCTCTATACTCCATGAATTTTTGAGCAAGGCGTTCTTCAGTTTCCATGAGTTTGGATTTCTGCCCATGGTTGTTATGCTATTGGTTTCAACATTTATGGCTTTATGGCCTGAGAAGTTACTTTGCAATAATTTAGTGGTTTAGATTTTGTTGAGACTTGCTTTGTGGCCTAATATGAGATCTATTCTGGGAAATGTTCCATGTGCATTGGAAAAGGAGGTGTATTTGTCTGTTGTTGGGTAGAGAGTTCTGTATATGTCTATGAGGTTGAGTTGGTTGATTGTCACAATAAGATCTTCCATATCTTTGTTGAGCTTTTTTTCTGGGTGATCTATCCATTACTAAAAGTGGAGTGTTGAGGTCTCCTACTATTATTGTGAAGCAATCTATCTCTTTGTCCAATGTCGTCAGAGTTCGTTTGATGTATTTAGGAGCTCTGATACTGATTGCATAAATATTTAATGGTATTATTTCCTCATTAAGCATTGAAGCTTTCAGCAATAAATAGTGACCTTGCTTGTCCATGATGGTGGATTTTACTTTAAAGTCAACTTTATCAGAGATTAATATTGGAACTCTTGCTATTCCTTACATGTTGTTAGCTTGGCATATATTTTTACATCCATTGATTTTCAGTTTGTTTATATCTTTGAATCTAAAATATGTTTCTTGTAAGCACCATACAGGCAAAACATGTTTTTTGATCCTATATACTTACTCTCCACTTTTTTATTGGTGCATTTAATTCATTTACATTCAGTGTAATTATTGATTGATATCAATTTAGTGCTGTCGTTTTGGTACCTTTATTTTTGTATTGCTGACATTTTCTTAGTTGTACTTAATATTTTGTTCAGAGTTATTTTTGTTCATGGATTTTGTGTCTTTTTCAATATTGATTTTGTATCTGTGAGAGTTCTATATTGTGTTTCTTCTTTTGATGTGTAGTGTTCTTATAGTTTGCTTTACAGCTACCCTACTATTACCTTATAATGATCTAAGTTTAAACTTGTCTTTAACTTCTTTGTATCTCCTTGACTTCCTCTACATCTGAAAAGTCTATGAATACCTTAATAAGTCCCTCTTTGTAGTGCAATGTTGGCATGATTTACATACTGAGATCTCTGTCTTTGTAATTTTAATATTTTAGCTTTGATTGAGCTTTGTGACTTTCCTAACCAAGTAGGACTCTGGATACTGTGTCCTGCATTGCTTTCTTGAGTATATGTCTGATGGTACTGATTTTCTAATTGAAGAACTTCCTTCAGTATTTATTGCAAATTTAATTTGCTTTTTCCAAAGTCTCTAGGCTTCTATTTATCTGGGAATGTCCTTATTTCACAATCATATCTGAGACACAGTTTTTCAGGATATACAATTCTTGGTTGGGACACTTTTTTTTTTCCTTCAGAGTTTCCTAAATGTCATCCCATTGCCTTTTTGCCAGCATGTTCTGTCTGAAAAGTAATAGAACAGTCTACAAGGCTTCCGTTTATACATTAATTTTGGTTTAAGCCTAGCCGCCTTTAAGAGCCTCTCCCTATGTTTCATTTTGTTAAGCTTGATTATAAGACTTGGTGTCTTTCTTTTGAGCTCTACCTTTCATGGAGTTTGATGAGCATCTTGGATAGCTATCTTCTCATCTTGCATGATGTCAGCAAAGTTTTCTGACAGCATCTCTTTAAAAATTCTCTCTATTTTCTGTTTTCTCTCTGTTCTGGTACTCGAGTTACACTTAGATTATTCCTCTTATAGAGTCCCACATAACTCTTAATCCTTCATCATTTTTCTCAATTCTTTTATCTGGTACCTCCTAATAAATGCTGGTGTCTATTGCTTTATCTTTAATCTTGTGAATTATGCATTTCATTTCTTTGATTTTCTCATTTGGCTTTCAATTAAATTGTCTGACTCTGTAATTTTATTACTAATCTGCTGAATTTCAGACCACTGTTGTCCTTGCAGTTCATGTAGCCTGTTTAATTTTTCATTTTGTTCTGCTGCACTTTGTCTAATCTCCATCCTAAGATCTAGAGGTGCTCTCTATATAATTCTTTTGTATTCCACCTCCAATAATTTCAGGAAGGCTTCTTCATCTGAGAAATTTTTTGATTCTCTGTTCTGGGAGTTTTCTTAAACAATGGTGATCTGCTACTTTAAATGGTTAGAACTTGATTGTTGTCTCTGAGCCATCAGAAAGCTATTGTGATTTGTTAGGTTATTGCAATCTAACTTATACACACACGTACACACACAAAGTCTAACAATTAAGTCCAAGAACTTAATTGTTCTAAATTCTACATACCTTGTTACTGAATATCACAACAGTCACCTTTGAAGTACTACTCCTGGGAAGCTATACACTGGTGCCAGTTCCTAGTCCACCCTTCAGAGCAATTTTGGTACTCTTTCTGGAATGGCCATTGTACATGGTAGCAAGGTGGCAAGTTCATGAACTTAATTGTACAGCTTTCTGTTAGGGAGTTTTTAGCCAGTAAACAAATAACTCTGTTTACTCATTTGATCCAGCCCCAATGACTTTTTTCTTTATCTGAAGATAAAGGAAATATTGAAAATAAGACATTTTAATGGCATTCAAGACATCAAGGGTAATATGACAGATTACATTCTGATAGCCATTCCAGAAAAAGAGTTCCAAAATTTCTTTGAGGGGTGGACTAGGCACTGGTGTCAGTGCATAGCTTCCCAAGGGGAGTACTCCAAAGGTGACCATGGTGATATTAAGCAGTAAGGAATATAGCACTTTTTCCAGTACTTTTCAGTCCTCTTATATTTTAATTGGATTTTGACTGTCCAAGTAGTCTAGTCATTTGAGTTAAAGTGGCTATTGGAGCTTTAGTAATTCTAATGCCCTGTCACCTGATGGTTGAAGTGTTGCCTGCACTGAGAGATGTAGCAGGAGTTGCTGGCTCAGGGAAGCCAGCAGAACTCTTCTCCCAGCTTTCCCTGTGTTTCCCTCCCCAGGTCTGTGAGAAAAGCTCAGGACACACACATAAAATACCCTACTTTTGGCCCATGTAATGCTCTAGAATTTAGATGTTGTATAGAGAAAAGAAAGGTGGGGGGAGAGGCTGGGTATAAGGAGTGAGTAGTGTGTAGGAAAGGTTTGAGTCCCTACAGTTGGTGAGCACTTGGCTGGCAAAGTGCTCCAGTAAGTGTAGCAATCTGTAGCTCTCAGGAGCTGGTAGAACTTGTCATCTACCCCTGCCTTTGCTTCCCTGTCTGAGTCCAGGAGAAAAGCTCAGGACACACAAGTAAAATGTCCCACTTTCACCCTCATAGTCCACTAGAGTTTAGCCTGAGGTGTAAAGCAGAGAAGGTAGGTGGGAGAAGCTGAAAACAGGGATAGAAGTTACCACATAGGAAAAGATTAAGCCCCAAGGCATCATAAGCACTTATATTGAAACTTTTGAAATGCAGTGATCACCTGACACAGTGAAGGTTTACCTCTACTCTTCCCTTTGTTTCACTCCTGAGTCTGGGGGAAAAGCTCAGAGCATACATGTACAATCCCAGTTCTGTTCCAGCTAGTACACCAGAATTTAGCCTTTGGCATAGCTCAGAGAAGGAGGTGCTAAGAATGGTGTTGTACTTGGTGCCAGCTGCTGCTCTGTTCTCTAGGTGTGGCTGTTTTAAGCATAGCTTCTCTGTTGAGAGAGACACTGTCCATTTAGGTGCTGCTGCTCAGCATAGCAGCCAGCCCCAGCCAGTCTCTCAGGTGCAACAGTCCCAGTCCTAGCCTCCCAGACAAAGATGGTGTCTATACCTGTGCAGCCTCTCTGTTGCTGCACCAGCAGAAGTAGAACTCTTTGCACTGCTGTTTTGCTTCTGACAAAGGGAATTGCTCCCCTTCTTGTTGCCCAGTTCTGTGCCACACTTTCTGCCTGATCTTGGGGCTTCTAAAATGTCCATTTTGTTCCACTCAGTTGTTTTTCAAGGCCTTAGTTCTTAAAGGATCCAAGGAGAGGTGTAACGAGTCCGCCAGTTTGGCCCTGCCGCAAGAGAACACTTTTCTAGGCACCAAGCTTGATTTCTCTCTTGCTATTCTATCCCACATTCAATTCATCACCAAATGCAACAAGCTGAATTTCCAAAACATATTCCAAATTTGCTCATTTCTGATCATGCCTCTTTAGTCTAATTTATTGTCAGTTCTCATTCCTTGACTCTTAAAATCGCTTCCTTAAAAAAATAAAAAGAAAAAGAACATAGGTGGGGGGGAGTGCAGAGTAGTCAGATGTTTCCTATGATCCATCTACCAACAAAGATCCAAAAGAACAAATGAATCAATTATATTCGACATACTAGGAGCTTTAAACTTCAAAGGGAAAGATGAGAAATCAGAATGAGCAACAGGGAAGGAAGAGTAAGGCTGGAAATGCCTGCAATTGGTGAGACCAAATCCTCTTGGAATTGGGCGTGGCTAGCGTGGTAAGCAGACCAGTAGCATTTGCAGGGCATTCTCCTCAGCAGCAAAGAGCAGCAGAAAGTACACTCCACCCTCCAGAAGCAGTGAAAAGCAGCATTTGACTTTGAAAACCCAATTGACTAGTGTCTACCTAACACATGCAGATCTAAATATTTCCTTCAGGATAATCTTCTCTTCCTTTTCCCAGTGCTTCCTCTTCCCCTGTCTGCATTGTGCCTAGCTCCAGAATCTGACACCATTAACTGAGCCAAAAGTAGGATTCCTTAATCTCACACTGAACCATTCTTCTACAATCACAGTGAGACAATTTAACAAACTAGGGAAAAGGGGAAGAAACAAAACTCTGCCAAATCACATGAATCATCAATTCACAGCATAAAACAGTGCCTTCACCTAGAATCAGACATAGGGGACATGCCATCCTCACAGACACTCAGGGATGGCAGTTAGCTCCCTGCCATTCTCAGCACTTGAAGCCAGTTTCCTGCACACTAATTATTCCTGTCCATCAAGGGCAGGAAGGGAGAGTCTGCACCATGTGCTTGGTGACTGACTACCTGGACACCTGAGCTTAATTCATACAAGAAAATTAAACAGACTCCTGCGCTCACATGTGTGGTAACAGTTCTACCCACCTGGTAACAGGAAATTAAAGTACAAAAGTCAACAATAACAAAAATAGCAGAAACAACCTGCCTGTTTGGACATTTCAAAACAAGAAGCCAGAACACAGTAAAGAAACATAAAAGCAATAAGTTGAACAACTGACTGATGGCTTCGGGACAACAAGCAATATCAGATCACTTAAAGATGCAGACCACGAGGGTTTCAGGAAGCTCCCAAAACAAAATCTCAAGAAATTTTCCAAATGAAGGGAATTTCCTAGCATTATTAGAGGTGGAATAAAAAAGATTAATATTTAGAGCTCTTCAAGAGGTCAGGAAGGAGGTGAGGAAAATGCAGCAGAGCACAGTGACAAACTGAACAAGCTGCAAGAAAGCATACAACAGCAAGAATTAAAAATTCAGAAAACTAATAATAAAATCAGAGAATTAGACAACTCAATAGAAAGTCAAAGGAGCAGAGTTGTGAAAGTGGAAGGATGAATTAGGGAGACTGAAGATAAAGCACATGGCATCAACATATTTGAGGAAAAAAATTAGATAAAAGAATTTTAAAAAATCAAGGAACAATAAAAATTATTTGGGATTCTATCAAGAGGAATGATCTACAAATGACTGGAGTACCAGAAAAGGTAGGATAACAGAAAATACAGAGAATTATCGAAGATGTGTTGAAAGAAAACTTTCTTGATATCATGAAAAATGAAAAGGTATCTATCAAAGATCCTTATCAAACTCCACAGAATGTAAACACCAAAAGAAAGACTGTTGCTATTGTTGTTAGGTGTCACTCAGTCAGTTTTGACTCACAGCAACTGTATGCACAACAGAATAAAACACTGACCAGGCTTGCACCATGTCCACAATCATTTTCATGCTTAAGCCTATTGTTGCAACCACTATACCAATTCATCTCATCAAGGGTCTTCTACTTTTTTGCTGGCCCTCCACTCTACCACGCATGATGTTCTTTTCCAGGGACTGATCCCTTCTAACAACATGTCCAAAGTACGTAAAATGCAGTCTCGTCATCTTTGCTTCCAGGGAAAATTCTGGTTGTACTTCCTCCAGAACATATCTGTTTGTTCTTTTGGCACGGACAAGGGTCTGGGGACTATGATTTCAGGAGACATCTAGATCAACTTGCATAGCAATTTTTTTTTTTTTTTAAGAAAAATGTTCTGCAGCCCAGTTTGTTGAGTCAGGCCTGGGGTCTTAAAAGCTAATGACCAGTCATCTAAGTAGCATCAATTGAGTGCAACCCATCTGAAGGAGAGAATGAAAGACATCAGAGACATAAGGAAAACATGAGTCCCAGTGACAAAAAGTTCAATATAATCCACAGACTACATTACCATGAAACCAGAAGAGCTAGATGTAACCTTGTCACAATGACTGCCCTGACAGAGAATACAACGTAGAGTCCATGACATAGTGAAGAAAAACGCTATTAAAAGATCAGACTTGATAGTCCAACAGACTAGAGGATCCCCGGAGGACATGGCCCCTGGACTCTCTGTTAGCCAAGAGTTGAAAAGAATACCGAAGCCAGCTCTGTAAGACAGAAAATGATACTGGCAAGGAGTATAATTCATGCCTTAGGAATATCCATGAAGCTCATGTAAAGCAGTACTGAAGAAGAGGAACACAGTGGGAGGACTCAAACAACCCTGGAACCTATTGCACTGCCACACTAGTCAAAACAGCCTGGTACTGGTACAAAAAGAGACAGATAGATCAATGGAAAAGAACTGAGACCCCAGAGATGACAGCATCTTCCTGCAAACAGTTGATATCTGACAAAAGCCTTAAGACATTAAACTGGGGTAAAAACAATCTCTTCAACAAATGGTGCTGGCAGAAATTGGATATCCATCTGCAATAAATTGAAACAAGACTCATACCTTACACCTTATACAAAAACCAACTCAAACTAGATAAAAGACCTAAGTATCAAATCTAAAATGATAAAGCTCATCCAAGAAAAAGTAGGAACAACAATTGAAGTTTTAATACACAATGCAGACAGACTTCAAAATCTGTCAAACAAACCACAAACAACAGAAGAAAAAATAGATAAATAGGAACTACTAAGAATCAAGCACTTTTGCTCATCCAAAAACTTTACCAATAGACTTAAAAGGCCACCTACAGATGGGAAAAAATATTTGGCAACTATATGTCAGACCGAAGCGTGACCGCCATAATCTATAAGGTACTACAAAATATCAATAAGAAAAATATAAATAATCCAATTAAGCATGAGCAAAGGAGATGGACAGACACTTCTCTAAAGAGGAGATCAAGGCAGCCAAAAAACACATGCAGACATGTTCACAATCATTAGCTATTAAAGAAATTTAAATCAAAACTACAATGAGATACCATCTCACCCCTACAAGGTTTGCCGTCTTCCCCAAAACACAAAATAACAGATGCTGGAGAGGCTGTGGAGAAATTGGAACTCTCCTACATTGTTGATGGATTGCAAAATGGTGCAACCTCTTTAGAAAGCAATCTGGCACTTCCTTAAACAGCTGGAGACAGATATACCATTTGACCCAATAATTCCACTGCTTGAAATATATCCTGCAGAATCAAGACTATTCACACCAACTGATACATGCACAAGAATGTTTATTGCAGTGCAGTCCACAGTAACATAAAGATGGAATCAACCCAGATGCCTAACAACAGAGGAATGGACAGGTAAACCACATTGCATATCATTACTATGCAATGATAAAAAAACAATGATTTTAGGAAACATCTCATAACCTGGTTTCAAGTGGAGGACATTATACTGAGTGAAAGTACCAGCAACAAGAGCACAAATATTGTATAAGACCCCTACAATAAGAACTTAAAAGCAGACTCATGTATAGAAGAAAAGACTCTTTGATGGCTGCAAGAGTGAGGAGAGAGGAAGGGCAATGGGGAAGGATTTAGATTAGACAGTTTATAGAAATTTTGTTGGCTGAAATCTGTGACAGCACACATTAGAAATAAGATAAATTTTAACTGGACTTCAACATAACATAATTACTCCTCCCATCTTAACCCAATATTGAAAGGACAGAGTAGCTGGGACAGGTGGCTGGGGACCATGCTCTCAGGGGAAAATGAGGCCAATTGGCATAACTAGCATTTTGCTAAGATAGCCTTCTGCACCCCACATTGGTGAGTGGCATCTGGGGTCTTAAAAGCTGTGAAGCTGCCATCTGAGGGTCCAGCAAATGGTCCCAACTCAGCAGGAATGGATGATCACCAAGGATCAAAATGATATGGAGGAAAGACAACTAAGAAGACACAGAGACCCAGGTGAGTGGGTGACCACATCATCTTGTGACCAGACGAACCAGATGGTGTCCAGCCACCACCAGTGATAGCTGTGATGGAGCTCACAAAGTTGAGTCTCACTGGCAACACAAGAATAAAAAGGGGTACACCTGAGATCTCTACTAAAAGACCACAGCTGATGGTTCAGGGACCTAGGAGTTCCCCTGGGAGCATGACCCCTGGCCCTGATGCTGCCCAGTCCACAAATCATAATGGAGGTCAACTCTTCAGACAGGAATGGATTGGACTTGTCAACACACTGTATCATGTATGTACTTTGTGGTCCTATGCATCTATAGGATGTTGTCCTGCTGACCTCTTACTGGAGGTGGGGGAGTGAGCAGGGAGGACAGGATAGGAGATTGCTGGGAGGATAAGACATGTATGGAACTGAGAGGAAGAGTGTGCTGTCACTCGGCAGGGAGAGCAGTGGGAGCTGCATATAGGTGGCCATGCAAATTTATATGGGAACAGAAATTTTCATTCAATCATAATAATAAAAAAGACTCAGAAACTTGCTCTTGAATGTCAAGCAGATAAAACAAAAGGAAGGAAAGACGAAGTCAAAGAGCCAGACAGAAGATTTCAAAGGGCAGCTCAAGAAGACAAAATAAAGTATTATACTGACATATGCAAAGAGCTGGAAATGAAAACTCAAACGGGTAAAACCCATCCTGCATTTCTCAAGCTGAAAGAACTGGAGAAAAAATTCAAGCCTCAAGTTGCAGTAGTGAAGGATTCTACAGGGAAAATATTAAATGACTTGGAGACATCAAAAGAAAATGGAAAGAACACACAGAGTCATTATACCAGAAAGAACTGGTTGATGTTCAGTTGTTTGAAGAGGTAGCATATGGTCAGGAACAGATCATACTGAGGGAAGAAGTTAAAGCTGCATGAAGGTACTGGGAAAAAGCAAGGCTCCAGGAATAGATGGAATATCAGTTAAGATCTTTCACCAAATAGATGAAGCACTGGAAGTGCTTACTCATCTATGCCAGGAAATTTGAAGGATAGCTACCTGGCCAACTGACTGGAAGAGATCCATATTTATGTCTCTTCCCAAGATAGGTGATCCAACCAAATGCAGAAATTATAGAAAAATATCACTAATATCACATGCAAGTAAAACTTTGTTAAAGATCATCCAAAAGTGACTGCAACAGTATACTGACAAGGAACTGCCAGAAATTCAAGCTGGATTCATAAGATGATGTGGAACTATGGATATCTTGCTGATGTCAGATGGATGTTGGCTGAAAGCAGAGAATATCAAAAAGATGTTTATCTGTGTTTCACTGACTATGCAAAGGCATTTGGCTGTGTGGATCTTAACAAAGTATGGATAACTTTGAGGAGAATGGGAATTCCAGAACACTTAATTGTGCTCATAAGGAATCTGTATACGGATCAAGAGGCAGTTGTGTGAACAGACCAAGGGGACATTGCATGGTTTAAAGTGAGGAAAGGTGTGCATCAGGGTTGTAAACTTTCACCATGCCTTTTCAGTCTCTATACTGAGCAAGTAATCCAAGAACTGGACTATATGAATAAGAACAAGTCATTAGGATGGGAGGAAGACTCATTAACAACTTACCTTAGACAGATGACACAATCTTGCTTGTTGGAAGTGAAGATGATTTGAAACACTTACAAATGAAGAAAGACCACAGCCTTCAGTATAGATTGCACCTCAACATCAAGAAAACAAAATTTCTCACAACCGGACTAGTAAGCAACATCATCACAAGTGGAGAAAGGATTGAAGTTGTCAAGAATTTCATTTCACTTGGTTCCACAGTCAATGCCTATTTTAGTCAGCTAATGCTGCTCTCACAGAAATACCACAGAGTAGATGGCTTTAACAAAGGAAAGTTTATTTTTACACAGTCTGGTAGGCTACAAGTCCAATTTCAGGATGTCCACTCCAAGGTAAGGCTTTCCCCCTTGTCAGCTCTGGAGAAAAGTCAGGTATTGCATCAGTCTTTGTCCAGGGAGCATCTTGGCACAGGAACCTCAGGTCTGAAGGATGTGATCTTTCCATGGTGCTGTTTTCTTGATGGTGTGAGATTCCCAGTTCCATTTCCTTTTCTCTCTTGTAGGGTGAAAAGATTAAAGGTGGTGCAAACCATACTCCAGGAAAACTCCCTTTACAGTGGAGCAGAGATGCGATCCTATGAAGGGATTTACAATTCCGTCCTAATCCTCTTTAGCATACAGTGTAGGAAAATCAGAAAATTGAAAATAATCATAAAATATTGGGAATCATGGCCCAGCCACATGGCCACACATATTTTTGGGGGGACATAATTCAACCCATGAAAACGCCCATGGAGGCAACAGTCAAGAAATCAAAAGATGCATTGCTTTGGGAAAATCTGCTCCAAAGTCCTCTTTAAAGTATTGAGAAGTAAAGATGTCACCTTGAAGACTAAGGAGCACCTAACTCAAGTCATGATATTTTCAATCACATCATATGCATGTGAAACCTGCACAATGAATAAGGAAAACAGAATAAGAATCCCAACAACCCAAATCCACTGCCGTTGAGTCAGGTCCAACTCATAGTGAGCCTAGAGGTCAGAGTAGAACTGCCCTGTAGAGTTTCCAAGGAGCGCCTGGCAGATCTGAACCATCGATCTTTCGGTTAGCAGACATAGCTCCTAAGCCACTACGCCACCAGAGTTTCCAGAAGAAGAATATACGCCTTTAAATTGTGGTGTTGGATAAAAATACTGAATGTATCAATGGAGTACCAAAAAAACAAACAGATCTGTTCTGAAAGCAGTACAACCAGAGTGGTCCTTGGAAACGAAGATGGCGAGACTACATCTTACATACTTTGGACATGTTATTAGGAAGAATCAGTCCCTGGAGAAGGACATCACACTTGGTAGAGGGGAGGGTCAGCCAAAAGAGGAAAACCCTCGATGAGATGAATTGAAACAGTGGCTGCAAAGATGGGTTTAAGCATGAAAACAAGTGTAGACATGGTGCAAAACTGGGCAGTGTTTCATTCCATTTTGTGTAGGGTTGTCATGAGTCAGAACCAACTAGATGGCACATAACAACAACTACAATACATCTGTAATTATAATCCCATTGGGGGGTGAGTTGGGTCTTTGTTAAGACAGGATTATTGTAGAGTGTGTCTTGAATGAATCTCTTTTGCAATATAAAAGAGATTCAACAAGCAAGCAGAGCACAGATGGGGTAAGAGACATGCTAAGACACACAGGAATCTCCAAGAAATAAGGAAACAGAAGTTGAAAAGCCAAAGATTTTTTTCTCCAGAGGTGACAGAGAAACACTTTCCCTACAGCCCATCTGTGAATACAAGCTTCTAGCCTCCTAAACTGTGGAAAAATTAACTTCTATTTATTAAAGTTATCCATTTGTGATATTTCTGTAATAGTAGTACTACACAAATAAAACACTCTGCTACTCAATAAGGCCTTGAAATACATAAGTTAAAACAAAGAATTAACGAAGAAATTGATCACTCAAGTAATTCCCTTTTTTCTATCAAGTATAATAAACCAAATTTTTAAGAATATTAAGGACATGCAAGATTTGAAAAACAAATTAATAACTCTGAACTAAGCTATGTAGAAAATCTATATCCCTAAAATAGAGAATATACATTCTTTATAAGTTGTTAAATACTGATGCAGTACTAAATCAGAAAGAAAGGCAGAACAAATTTTAATGCATTTGTATCATATAGACTAACAAAAAGAAACTCAAATCTATTGCCATCAAGTTGATTCCAACTCATAGCAACCCTATAGGACAGAATAAAGTTGCCCCCATAGAGTTACCCAGGAACACCAAGTGGATTTAAACTGCTGACTTTTCGTTAGTAGCCCTAGCATTTAACCACTATGCTACCAGGGTTTCCATACAAAACACTAAACCAAAAACCAAACTTACTGCCGTTCAGTCAATTTCAACTCATGGCAACCCTATAAGACAGAGTAGAATTACCCCATAGTTCCCAGGGAGCACCTGGTGGAGTCAAACCTCCAACTATTTTGATTAAAACCTATAGTGTTTAACCACTACACCACTGGGGCATTCAATAGACCACAGTAGAATGAAAATCAAAGTCAGCACTAAAAATATAGTAAGTTAAAAAACACATGGTTGGAAAATAAAAATTAGACCTCTAAAGATCCATAATTAAAAGGAATTAAGACCAAAATTACTAAATTGTGCAAAAAGAATTACATTGTGAATGTTGTATGCATCTAAAGTGGTATTCACTAATTAGACAGTAAGAAAGAATTATTTTAGGTGAAAGGAGGAACAATACACAGTAGAAGAGAAAACAATACAACTTGATTAAACCAAGTGTTAAGTTTCCTAAATACAATCAAATAGTTTGAAGGACAGAATAGCAGGGGCAGAGGTCTGGGAATTACAGTTTCAGAGGATACCTAGGTCAATTGACATAACAAAGTTTATTAAGATAATATCAGCATCCTACTTTGCTGACTGGGTCTGGGGTCTTAAAAGCTACTAAGCATCCATCTAAACAGCATGAACTTGTCTCAACTCCTCTGGAGCAAAGGAGAAAGAAAAACATCAAAGACATAAGGAAAATATGAGCCCAAGAGACAGAAAGGGCCACATGAACCAGAGACTACATCGGCATAAGACGGCAAGAACTAGAGGGTGCCTGACTACCAGTTACCACTGGCTCAACAAAGAGTCCCTAATGGGGCTGGAGAAATGCAGTGTGCAGAACTCCAATTCTGTTAAAAAGACCAACCTCCACGATCTGACAGACTGGAGGGTCGCCAGAAGACACGTCCTCTACATTCTCTGTTAGCCCACAACTGAATCCATTCCCGAATTCAACACCTTATATAAACATTGAACTTGTATATGAGACATAAAGTGACACAGGTGATGAGTATGCTTCTTGGCTTAAGTAGACACAGGAGACTAACTGGACAACTCCTGTTCGGTGGCAAGATGAGTAGGCGAGGGGGACAGAAGCTGACTGAATGGCCACAGGAAATACAGGGTGGAGAGGAAGAGCGTGCTGTCACAGAGTAGAGAGAACTTCTAAGGTCACATAGCAATGTGTGCACAATTTTCACTTAAAACACAATTCGGAAAAAGAAAAGGAGAAAAAGTAAAAAACTTTTCAAACTTTTCTGCCCTTATAAAGCAGAATTTGGTTAAAGTGAAATAAATAAATAAATGTGTGGACTGAAATGAATTTGTTACAAAATTATCAATAGATTTTAAACATGAGTTAATACTCAACTCAAGAAATTAGAAAAATGAACAAGCATACACCTTAAAAATACCTGAGCAAGAAAGTAGAATGCAGAAGAGGACATTTATGAAATAGAAACAAACGTAAGGAAAAGCAGTAGAACTAAAAGTTGAACTTTGAAAAAATGTGGCTTTATAAGCAATATTGCAAATAAAAATCATATAACTAAAGACAGAAAAGGACAAAATTTCTAAACAACTTCATGCCAATAAAAGGACAATTTTCTATAAAAATGTAATTTACCAAAACTTACTGAAAAAGTAAACAAACCTGAATAAACTAATAAGATACAAATCAGTAAAATCAGCAGCAAAAATCTCCTCCATACTGTAAAACCTCCCCCTCAAAAAAAGTGGCAGGGTTTTCAGATGAGGTTTAAGAAATCTGCAAGAAATTGATAATCTCCATCTTAAACAAAAACTATTCCAGAAAACTAAAAGTGGACAGATAAACAATTAAGCATGCACAGTTATTATAATGCATAATCAAAGAGCATAAGGAAAGTGGAAGAAAAGGTAGAAAGACAAACATATATAAGCAGAGACTGAGACATACGACTCATTAAAATGAAAAGCCAAGACAAGTGCAAGGGTTTCTTTTTATCAAAAGATACCATAAACAATTTGAAAAGTCCAAGTCCAGACTGAGAGAGGTTATTTGCATAAATATAACAAAAGATTATATGAAAAACTTAACAAAACCAGGAAGATGAGGACAAACTAGTAGAAAAAATAGGCAAAATATGTGTACAAACAATTTATAGAAGAGACTAGAAGGGGCAATAAACTTATAATTCATAACCTCAGTAATCAGAGAAATGCAAATTACAACGATGAGATGCCATTTCATTCCCAACGTACTGGCCAATCCAAAAGCCTAGTGACAGCCCACGTTGGGGAGAACATCAAAAAAAAGAGAGCTCTTAAACACTGCTGGTGAGCATAAAAATTGATTCTACAGCTTTGGATGGCAGTAATCAGTAAAAATAGCAAGCCTCAGATATTGGCTTGGCAATTGATTTGGATTGTAAACTTCTACTTCAAGACATTTATACAAAGTAGCACGCCTGTCAACCCAAGAATTCCAATTGTTGGTACATAATCCAGAGAAATTCTCCGGCACATGTGTCCAAAAAAATATGCGTAAGAATGATCACTGCAGCAATTTTTGTTGTAGCAGGGAAAAGATTAGCCAAGCCAGCCAAGTGCCGTCGAGTCGGATCCGACTCAGAAACAATTTAAATGTTCATTAAGAGCAAATCAGATAAATAAATTGTGGTATGTTCATACAAAGGACTTTTAGAGCAGTTAAAATGAATGAATTCGAGCTGTATTTATCAACCTGGATAGATCTCAAAAACATTAGGTTGAACAAAAAGATTTTTAAAAAGGCCAGTTGCAGAATGTATACAACATATCCTTGAGATAAAGATTGAAAACAGGCAAAACAGCACTATTTAATGTTTGCATGTGGTATATGTGTAATAATTCTAATAGCATATAGAGGAACCAAAAGGGCAAATTCAAGATAGTGCTAGCGTTAGAGAAGGAGGGAGAGGTCTGGTGGAAGGAGATGGACTCAAATGGCTTTAACTACGTACACATGCGTATATACCTTCTTAAAAAAGAATAAGGATAAGGCAAAAGAATAAGAATAAGGTAAAACATTAAGACTTGTTATGAGATAAAGCCAAATGTTACGTTTCATTGTAGATGAAAGGATGTTTGTTACATTACTTATTCTCAATGATTTTTTGTATGTTGGAAATATTTCATAATAAAACAACAGGCATAAAAGTAGCAACACGAGGACTAAAAAAGAGGACATGGGGAAGCAAACGAGGTAAGAATTACTAGGAAATAAAGAGAAGGAAAAACGTGAGAAGGTAAGAAAAGGAGGAGCAAAGCGAACAATAGAAGGTGAGCGGGGGAGGAGAAAAGGCTGGCTGATGCGTGAGGAGTGAAGGCGTGCTGAGAACCACTTCCTTCTCTCTTCCTCTGCTGATACCGCTCACTCACTGCCTCCCCAGGGGACAGGGCTGGTGGTTAACGAATCCAGGAAGCGCTGATCCCAGTAACACCACCTCTACTGTCATTGCTTCCAACAATGAATCTCTATTAGTTCCTGGGAAAAGGGAGAAGCAAGCTATGTTTACCTGTCCAGACTTCAAGGTGGTCTTTTCTATGATCCCGAAATTTAAATGAAGGACATTTCTTAGCACACCTAAGGACAGTGCTTTTTCCTGCTGTAGTAAATCACTGCCTGAGCAATGTCAATTTCAGGAAACTATCGACTATTTAACTCCAGGAAGTAAACCAATTTTTACTTTTAGGAGAAATTACTGTATATTTTGTTCACAGTACAAAGCAGAACTTCCCATTTTCAGCCCTGAGTATTTTTGTCTCTGCTCTCCCTGCCCTGGCTCCGGCACTGGAAGTTTAATGGCCTCACTTTTCCATTCAAGCAGTTACCGAGGCCTGTCAGTTTTCTCCTTCTCCTATGGTACATGTGTTCCGACCTCGTTACTGGGCAGTTGTAACAATCTAACTGGTCTCCACACCTAGGGCTACACCCCCTTCAAGCCATTCTCTACACCATCATCTGGAGAATTTTGTTAAAACTGAGTTCTGTTCTTATTACATTTTTCCTCAAAAAATACCAATGTCTGAAAACAGAGCTCAAATCCTCCACTCCAACATTCAAAGACCACTATGATCTGCTGCTTCCAAGTTGCTCTGCGAGACTTATTCTCTTATTCACTTATGCACTTATCCTGTGTCCTGGTTAAATAATCATTTTTAATTATTCCTTACAGTCTTCCACTTCTGAACATACACTGTGTGTAGAAAATTTCCTCTAGTTTCTCTTTCCTGATCTTTACCTAGCGAAGTCCAATCCAACTTTCAAAATCCTGCTCAAAGGCACTCTATGTCATAGAGGTCATTGTTGGTAAGCCCAGTAAGTCTCATAGAGGGGAGGCTTACCTCCGCTCCTCAGCCTTACCCTACTAGATTATAAATCATGAAAGGGTAGAGCATCACTTCCAATTCATTGCTACCTTTTCTGTCATGTCTAGCATGGTATCATACATATAATACTTCCTCAAAGATGCTTAAATAAATGAGTATAAACATATGTTTATGTATGAACAACCTAAAATCACATGCCACCATTCATCCATCATTTGTCATGCTGTGGTGTCATATAGGGCAGAAAGCACTCAAAATGCTTCTGGGGAAAATCTGCCTCCTCAAATAGAGTATACTTTTGGGAGGCATGTCTAGCTCCGATGGCATGATGTAGTCTGTAAAGAAATTATCCTGTGTTCCACTTGAGTGAGGAACATCTGGGATCTTACAAGTCTACGAGTAGCTATCTAAGAATTCCACTGGTCTCACCCCTTCAAGAGTAAGCAAGATGGAAGTAAATTAAAAATATAAGGGAAAGACTAATGGACCACAATTATCACCACCTCCACTGGACTGAGCCTGATACAGCTAGATGGTGCCCTGCTGTCGCCACTGACTACATGGACAGAGACCACGACAGAGGGTCCTAGACAAAGCTGGAGAAAAATAAAGAACAAATTTTAACTCACAGAAAAAGATGAGACTTACTATCCTAACAAAGTATAGAGAAGCCCTGAGAGTATGACCCCTAGATACTCTTTTAGCTCATTAATGAAGTCACTCCTGAGATACACTCTTCAGCCAAAGATTAGACAGGTCCATAATACAAAATGATACTAAAGGGGCACACCAGCCCAGAGTCAAGGGAGTCAGGAAAGCTGGTAATAGGCAACCCAAGTTCATGAAGGCATACTGTTGACTTGTCATAGGATTGTTAATCAGTGTCATAAAATAAGTATGCACTGTTTAATGAGAAGCTGGTTTGTTTTGTAAAACTTTAACCTACAAAAACAAAAACAAACAAAAAAAAAAAAACTACCATAAAGATGACTGATTCACTGCTACCCTATAGGACAAAACAGAACTGCCCTGCAGTGTTTTGAAGAAGCACCTAGTAGATTCCAGCTGCTCACCTTTTAGTTAGTAGCCACACTCTTAACCGCTACTCCACCAGGAGCATACCTTCACCTAAGTACAACATAAATAAATAAAACAACAGAGTCAGTCCTAATGATGTGGATGGAATAAAGCTTCCTGGACCTTCATTTGCTAATGTGGCATGGCTCAAAATGAGGAGAAACAGCAGCAGATATTGATTAATAATTGGACCATGGAATATATGAAACATAACCTCAGGAAAACTGGAAGTTGTCAAAAATGAAATTGAATACTTGAAGATCAATATCCAAGGCATTAGTGAGCTGAAATGGATTGTTGCTGGCCATTCTGAATCCAGCAATGATATGGTCTACTTGGCTAAGAGCCTGACTGCTAACCAAAAGGCCAGCAGTCGGAATCAACCAGCTATTCACTGGAAAGTCTGTGGGGCAGTTCTGCTCCATCCTGTATGTTCACCATGATTTAGAACTGACTCAGTGCTGAACGGGTTGGTTCAGTTTTTGGTCTCTTATGCTGAAAATAACAAACTAAAGAGGAACAGCATCACATTCATTGTCCAAAAGAACATTTCAAGATCTATCCTGAAATACAACATGTTCAGTAATAGGAAAATATCCATACATCTGCAAGGAATATCAGTTAATACAGCTATTATTCAAATTTAGGCACCAACAACTAATGTCAAAGTTGAGGAAATGGAAGATTTTTACCACCTTCTGCAGTCTGAGGTTGATCAAACACGCAGTCAGAATGCATTGATAATTACTGGTGATTGGAATACAAAACAAAAAATAACTAGTACTTGTAAAACATGTCTTTAGTGATAGAAATGATGCTGGAGACTGTATGATAGAATTTGGCAAGACCAACCAGTTATTATTTGGAAAAAAAAAATTTTCAGCAACATAAATGATGCCTGTACACATGGACCTTAGCAAATGGAATCCATAAGAATCAAATCGACATCTGCAAAAAAAGATAATAGAACAGATAAATACTGTCAGTCAGAACAAGGCCAGGAGCTGACTGTGGAACAGACCATCAATTGTTCATATGCAAGTTCAAGTTGAAGCTCAAGAACATTAAAAAAGATTCCACAAGAGTCTTCCCTGAAGTTAGAGATCATCTCAAAACTAGATTTGACACACTGAACACTAATGACAATGATGAGATGGGTAATGAAAAGACATCATACATGAAGACAGCAAAAGGTGATTAAAAAGACAGAAAAAACAAAAACAAAAAGGGATGTCAGAAGAAACTGAAACTTGTTATTGAGTGTAGGTAGCTAAAGCAAAGGAAAAAATGATAAAGTAAAAGAGCTGAACAGAATGTCTCAAAGGGTGGCTCAAGAAGACAAAGTAAATTTTTATCATGATATGTGCAAAGACCTGGAGCTGGAAAACCAAAAAGGAAGAACATGCTTGGCATTCCTCAAGCCAAAACAACTGAAGAATAAATTCAACCTTTGAGCTGCAATTTTGAAGAATTCTCTGGAGAAAATACTAAATGACACAGGAAGCAGCAAAATAAGATAGAAGTAATGCACAGAATCACTGTAACTAAAAGAATTTCAGCCATTTCAAGAGGCAGCATATGAAGTTCAAGCTGCACTGAATGCGCTAGCAAAATATCAGCCTCTGGGAAATGATAAAATACCGAATAAGATGTTTCAACAAATGAGACACAAAGCTAGAGGTGCTCGGCAGTTGACAACAAATTTGAAAGACAGCTACACGCTCAATCGACTGCAAGAGATCCACATCAGCGCAAAGAAAGATGATCCAACAGAATGTGGAAATTATCAAACAATATCATTAATACAGCATGCAAATAAAACTTTGCTGGGATAATTCAAAAACAGTTGCAGCAGTACATCGACAGGAAACTGCTAGAAATGCAAGCTGGATTCAAAAGATGTGGAACTATCCATATTTTCTGATGTCAGATAATATTGCCGATGTCAGAGAGTAGCAGAAAAATTTTTACCTTTTATTGAATATGCAAAGCCATTTGACTGTGTAGATTATACTAAGTTGTAAATAACATTTAAAGAATGGGAATTCCACAACTCTTAATTGTGCTCATGTGGAACCTATACATAGACAAAGAGGCAGTCATTCAAGTACAACAAGAGGCTACTGTGTGGTTTAAAATCAGGAAGTACGTATGTCAGGACTGTAGTCTCTTACCGTAGTTATTCAATCTATATACTGAGCAAATAACCCAAGAGTTGGATCACATGAACAAGAAAGTGGTATCATTAGTAACCTGTAATATGCAGATGACACAACTGTGCTCGCTGAAAGAGAACCTGAAGCACTTACTGATGAAGATCAGAGACTACAGTCTTCAATATGGAATACACCTCAACATAAAACAAACAAAAATTCTCATAACTACATCATAAACAACATCACGATGAACAGAGAAAAGAATTGAAGACATCAAAGATTCATTTGGATCTACAATTAACGCCCGTGGAAGCAGAAGTCAAGAAATCAAATGATACCTTGCACTGGGCAAATCTGCTGCCAGAGACCTCTGTATAGTGTTAAAAACCAAAGATGCCACTTTAAAAGAATTGAAGTGCATCTGACCCAAGACATAGGGTTTTCAATCACCTCATATGCATGTGAAAGACAATGAATAGGGAAGACCAAAGAACTGATACTTTTGATTTATGGTGTTGCTGAAGAATATCAAATATACCATGAACTGCCAGAGGAACACACGAGTCTGTCTTGGAAGAAGTATAGCCAGATGTTCCTTAAAAGCAAGGATAGTGAGACCGTGTCTCACATGCTTTCAACATGTTGCCAGGAGGGATGAGTCCCTGGAGAAGGACACCACGCTTTGTACAGTGACAGTAGAAAAGAGGAAGACCTTCAACAAGATGCATCAGCATAATGGCTGCAAGAATGGGCCCAACATGGAAACAATTGTGAGGACGGAGCAGGCAGTGTTTCGTTCTGATGTACATGGGAGTTACTGAGAGAGAATCAACTTAATAGCACCTAACAACGACAAAAATCACATGTACAGCTAGATACTGCATCACATCTGGTGGCGCAATGACCAACCACAAATATGTTCATGGTCCCATGAAATTATACAACATTGGCAGGAGGAGGAGTCTGTGCTCCTCCTTTCCCCTTTCTTGAAGGAGTGAGAGGAGAAAGGCACTGTTTAACATCTACCACACATTCTGGGAAACATAACATTACACGATTTGGATGTTGCATGAATACCATATTATATACATGCTCGCTTCCTTCTGGGCCTCTTCCCCCACAGCACCCCACTCACTGGGGCTTGGGTGCAGTCAGCCACCTCCTCCCTGTGGCTCTCTCCTTCCTTCTTGCCTATGAGCCTTTCTCTATCTTTCCTTTCCCTCCATTCCTTTTCATTATTCCTCTCCTTCCCTTCCTTCCATTCCTCTTGTGCACATGCAGGAGAAAGGGAGCTGGCCCTCAGTCTCTTCCTCCCAATGGTGAGACATTGCCCAAAGCAGAATTATGTGGCACATGACTCATGGTGTTTGAACAATGCCCAAGTCACAACCTATTTCACAGAATGCATCATGTATGTTAACTGACTGACACATAACAGTACTTTCATAATCATACATTTGATGTAGATCTAATTGTAACCCTGAACTTTTGTCACACATGATTGTGTAAGCTGATGGATGGATGGATGGATTTTCCTACTCTCATTCTATAGCTAAAGAGAATCATGTTGAAATTGTTAACTGAAATAGAGTCAGCTCTGACTCCTGGCAATCTTACATACAACAGAAGGAAGTTTTGCCTGTGTCCTGCGTCATACAATCACCAACACATTCTAGTTCATCACTGCAGTGACTGTGATAATCCATCTAACCGAAATCTCCCACGCCTTTGTTGACCCTCACTTTCACCAAATATAAAGTCCTCCTCTAGCAGTTGATTCCTCTTGATGAGGTGTCCAAAGCAAGTGACTCAGATAATATTCTGTTATGATCCATAAAAATTTTGTCAGTTAATTTTCAAAAATAGAATTGTCAGGCCTTTATTTCTAGTCTGTCTCAGACTAGAAGTCCAGCTGAAACCTTTCCACTACTATTACACAAATGGTATAGTTTCTGGCATCACAGCAACATGCAAATTACCATGCTGTGACAAACCGACAGACAAGTAATAGAAAAGAAGCACATTTAAATGTGCTGTGAATATTAATTATATTTATGGTCCTGATAAGAAAACATAAATGCAAGACTATGTCTGCATCTATATAAATGGACTGTAGTTTGCATAGCAATAACTACACTGCCGTCAATTCTGATTCCTAGCAGCTCTGTAGAACAGAACAGAAAGGCCCCTTAGAGTTTCCAAGCCTGTAAAGCTTTATAGAAGCTGACTGCTGGGTCTTTTGACCACAGAATGGCTGTTGGGTTCAAATCACTGACCTTCTGGTTAGCAGCCAAGCACTTTAACCACTGCACCACCAGGGCTTCTACATATAATCCCTTCATATAGTACATATCTTTCATATAATTTGAAATTATTACCCTTCTTTTAATTGTTTACTGAGCCATCCTCCCTGAGTGGATTTCATTGTCTTCCACTGAAAACAACCTTTGGTGAATACCAGTCATTTGATTCTTTTTTAAAAAAATATCACTTGGAGGCAGAGCTAAGATGGCAAAGTAGTCAGAAGATTCCTGTGATCTCTCTAACAATAAAGATTTAAAAAAAAGAATGAAATGATTATACATGACACTCCAGGAGCCAGGAACATTAAAGGAAAATTTGAGAAATTGGACTGAGTGACAGGGAAGGAAGAGTAGGTTCAGAAGTTCCTAGGACTGGCCAGACTTGACCCAGTGCTTGGCACCCTGAAGGTGCATTGGCAGCAGCTAGCATGGTGATGGTAGCAGTGGCATTTGGAAAACATCTTACACAGAGTGAAAGACCCAGTGGCACAGAGTCCACGCAAGTTTCCAGAGTCAGTGAAAAATGGCATTAGATCATCAAAAGCTAAGTAGCTAGACTCTACATTACCACATACAGATCTAAAACTGTTGTTCAGGATAAACCTCTCTTCCTTTCACCAGCACTTCTCCCTCCCTTATTTGCCTGGTAACCCAGCCAGCTCCAGAGACTGAGGCATCCCCTGGTCCCAGAAGTAGTACCCTTTATGCACTCCCTGAGCCATTCTCCCAGACATGGAAAGGGAACAGTTTAACAAACAAGGGGACGAAAAATAATCTGCCAGTTTCACTAAGCCAGGAACTTAGGGCAGAAACAGTTACTTTGCATAGATGCAGGCATAAGGCGTCCATGGACTTTGAATGCCTCTCACCTCTTAATACAGCATTGGGCACTAATAATTTACTGCAAAAGCTTTCAACTACATGCTGTAAAGAATAGGGACACACTTTCCTTACACATATTCATGAACAGCTGTCAGCCCTCTGCCTTTCTCAGCACATGCCACCAGATACTAGTGCCTACTCCAATCATCTCTGTCCATCTAGGATTGTAGAGAAGAGCCTGTACCACACACATGATGATCAACTACCTAGATACCTGAACTGAATATATACAAGAAAAGTAAGTGGACTCTTGTGCTCACATGCCTAGTAACAGCTCTAACCACTAGGTAACAAGATGTTAGAGCTTCAAAAGCACCAATAATCAAACTAGGTCCACAACCAACCCGTCTGCCCATTTCAAAACCAGGCAGCCAAGTGCCGTCTAGTTGGATCCGACTCATGGCAACCCTAAGTAAGAACATAAAATAAATAAATACAACAACTCACCAATAGCTCAGAGACAACGGTAAACAGCAAATCACATAAAGAGGCAGAGAACAGTGGTTTCAGAAAGCTCATAAAACAAAGAACCAAGAAATTTTCCAGATGAAGGGAACTTCCTGGGGTTATCAGGGATAGAATACAAATAATTAATATATACATTTCTTCAAGAGACCAGGAAAGAGATCAGATAAAATACAGCAGAGCATAATGACAAATTGAACAGGCTGCAAGAAATCGTAGTGTGACAGCAAGAAGAAATTCAAAAGATTAATAATAAAACTACAGAATTAGACAACTCATTAGAAAGTCAAGAAGCAGACATGAAGCAATGGAATTTGGGATTAGTGAGACTGCACATAAAGCAGTGGACACCAATATATTTGAAGCAAAATCAGACAAAAGAGCATTGTCAAATAAAGAAACACTGAGAATTATGTGAAACTCTCTCAAAAGCAATAATCTATGAGTGATTGAGTACCAGAACAGGGAGGATAACAGGAAGTACAGAGAGAATTGTTGAAGATTTGATGATAGAAAACTTCCTTGATAACATAAAAGAGGGGAAGATATCTATACAAGATGTTCCTCAGCTCCACACAAGGTAGATCTAAAAGAAAGACACCAAGACATATTATAATCAAACTTGCCAAAATTAAAGGAAAACTTTAAAAGCGGGAGGGGATAAAATGAAAAATAGTCTAAAAAGGAGCATCAATAAGGCTAAACTCAGACTACTTATCAGAAACCAAGCAAGCAAGAAAGCAATCGGATGACATACAATACCTTGAGGGGAAAAAAAAATGCCAGCAAGAATTACACATCCAGATAAACTGTCTTTCAAATATGATGGTGAAATTAAAGCATTTACAGATAAATAGAAATTTACAGAATTTGTTAAAAAAAAAAAAGAAGAAGAAGAAGAAACTAAACCAAAATGACAAGAAATACTAAAGGAAGTCCTTCAGTTAGAAAATCAATAATATCAGATAACAGCCCAAAATTAAAATGCAGAAAAGGCAATGAAATATCAACTCAGGGAAATCACAAAAATAAATTAAAGCTAAAACATTGAAAACAAGGAGACAGAGACATCATTATGCAAAAAATGACATTATAACTACAACAACAAAAAAAAAACCCTAGAAATCAAACCATTGCCATCAAATTGATTCTGACTCATAACAATCCTATAGGACAGTGTAGAACTGCCTTACAGAGTTTACAAGCAGCACCTGAGGCATTTGAACTGCTGACCCTCTGGTTAGCAGCCACAGTGCATAGCCACAAGACCATCAAGGTTTCCATAACCAAAAAGAAGCACTAAAAATAATGTAGTCATAGATCTTTCATACAGAAAGGAAGTCAAGACAACACAAAGAAGTAAAAGACTGGTTTAAAATTAGAAAAATACGGTTAAATAATAAGGTAAACACAAAGGAAGTTAACAATCCAACACATCAAAATGAAGACCATGAAGTGTCAGGAAAAACAAGACCAACAACAATGGAAAAAACAAAAAGAAACACAATTCAGCATGGAAAATTAAGTAGAACAAAGAATCTGTCCACAACCCACAAAAAAGGCATAATGACAGAACTAAACTGATTATCAATAATTATGCCCAATGTAGATGGATTAAATGCATCAATTGACAGAGTGGCAGAACAAATTTTAAAAAAACACAATCCATTTCTATGCTGCCTGCATGAGATATACAAAGACTCGAACTAAAACTTAGCCAAAGCCAGCCAAGTGCTATGGAAAAAAAAAAAAAAAACATATGAAGCAAACGGCATTCAAAAGAAGGAGTAGCAATATTAATTTCTAATAAAATAGACTTCAAAGTAAAAGGCACCACAATCTATAAGAAAGGACGCAGCATAAAGATTAAAGAGTCAGTACACCAGGAAGACATAACCATATTAAATATTTACACACTCAGTGACAGGGCTCTTAAATACATGAAACAAACTCTAACATCACTGAAAAGAGAAATAGATAGCTCCACAATAATATTAGGAAACTTCAGCACACCACTTTTGGTGAAGGACAGAACAGCCAGAAAGAAGCTCAGTAAAAACTTGGAAGATCTAAACACCATAATCAACCAACTTGACCTCATAAAAATGTAAAGCACACTCCACCCAACATCAGCCAAGTATACCTTCTTTTCCAGTGCACACAGAACATTCTGCAGAATAGAGCACAGAGTAGGACATAAAGTTGCAATGCAACTTTTCAAGCCATGAAATCATGAAAGTAAAACTCAGTAACAGAAAAGGTAAGGAAAAAAATCAAACATGCAAACAGAAAAACTCTTGGCTCAAAAACTGCTGAATTACAGAAGAAATTAAGGATGAGATAAATAAATTCACAGAATCAAATGAGAATGAAAAGACATCCCACCAGAACTTCTGGGACACAACAAAAGCAGTGCTCATTTATTTCAATTAACACACACATTCTACTCAACCAAGTAGAAAGAGAGAACCAAAAGAATCCCTTGGGCACCAGAAGAAAGTAAATGGTGAAAACTGGAGCAGAACTAAATGAATTACAGTAAAGAACAATGAATGAAAGAATTAACAAGATCAAAAGCTGTTTTTGTTTTTAATTACGACTGAGTGAAACTGTACATTCTCGTATAGATTTTCATGCCCACCTATATGCAGCCTCCACTGCTCTCCCTGCCCTGTGACAGCACACTATTCCTCTCTGCTCCATATATGTCTCACCCTCCCAACAGTCTTCTTTCCCCTCCTCTCCACCCACTCTCCTTCCTCCAGCCAGAGGCCAGCAGGATGAATCAACAAAATCAGTAAACTATTGACCCAACTGACAAAACAAAAAGAGAAATCAAATAGCCTGAATAAGAAATGAGATAGACAATATTACAACAGACCCAATCGACATTTGAAAAATCATAATAAAGTACTATAAACAATTCTGCTCTAACAGATTTGAAAGCCTAAAGGAAATGGACAAATTTGTAGAAACATCCTACCTACCTATACTAACACAAACAGAAGTAGAACAATTAAATAAACTGGTAACAAAAGAAGAATTTGAAAAGATAATTAAAGACCCCCCCAAAAAAAGTCCTGGCCCTGACAGCTTCACTGAAGAATTCCACCAAACCTTCAAAGAATTGTTAATACCAGTGTTAATAAAGGCTTTTCAGAGCACAGAAATGGATGGAATATTCCTAGTCTTATTCTATGAGGTCAGCATAGTCCTGCTACCAAAACCAGGTAAAGACACCACAATAAAGGAAAATTACATACCTGTCTCATCAACTTACATGCAAGAATCTTCAAAAAAGTCTTTGTTAATAGAAATCAACAATAGATCAAGCAAAAATAATAACAATTCACCATGACCAAATGGTGTTTGTACCAGGGATAGAGAATAGCTCAATGTAAGAAAAACAGTTGGTATAATCAACCACATAAATAAAACAAAAGACAAGAATCACTTGACTGTTTTCAATTCATACAGAAAAGGCATTTGGCAAATATCTATTTATGATAAAAACTCTCAACCAAACAGAGATAGAAGGGAAATGCTTCAACACAATAAAGAGCATTTATAAAAGACCAGCCAACAGTCAACATCATCCTAAGTGGAGACCCCGAAAACGTTCCCCTTTGTCATCACTTTTATTCAATGTTGTGCTGGAGGTTCTAGCTAGAGTAAGCAGATTAGAAAAGAAATAAAGGGCATCCAAACTGGTAAGACAGAAGTAAAAGTATATCTATTTGCAGATGATATGATCTTTTTTCTTTTTTTTTAATTGTGATTGAAGGTATACAATCCAAATTGAATTTGCATGCCCACCTATCTGCAGCTCCTGCTGTCCTTGCTCAGTGACAGCACTCTTCACCTTTCTGTTCTATACATGTCATATCCCCTTAATAATCTCATATTCCCTCCTCTCCACCCTCTCCTCTCCTTTCTAGTAAGAGGCAAGTAGGACAGCATCCTATAGATGCATAGAACTATAAAGTATACACACCATATGATCACATTGTGTCCCTGAGTCCAGTCCACTCCTGTCTGAAGAGTTGACCTCAGTAATGTTTTCTGGTCAGGGGAGCAGCAAGTCTAGGGCCCACGTTCACAAGTGAACCCTCAGGCACCCAGACCATCAGTTGCAGTCTTTTAGTGCAGTTCTTAGGGTGCACCCCTTCTTTTTCTCATGCTGACACCAGGACTCAACATTGTGTGCTCCATCACACCTGTCTTTGGTGGTGGCCAGTCACCATCTGGTTTTTCTGGTCACATGTTGATACAGTCACCCATCCACCTGGGTCGTTCCTTCTACTGGGCTCTTTTTCCCTCATGTCTTTGTTGTTCTTGATGATCATCTGCTCCAGATGAGTTTGGACCATTTGGTGTACTTCAAATGGCAGCTTGCTAGCTTTTAAGACTCCAGACGCCACTCACCAATATGAGGTACAGAAGACTCTCTTAGCAATAAGCTACTTATGCCAACTGGCCTAAATGTCCCCCAAGAGCATGATACCCAAAACCCCATCCATGCTACTCTACCCTTGCAATATTGGGTTAAGATTAGAAGAGTTTTCAGTTTATGTTGAAGTCCAGTTAACTTGATATTTTGTCTCCTCTGTATTGTCACTGCTTTCACCCAACCAAATTTCTATCAACTATCTAATCTATGACCAGTCCTCTCCCTCCCTCCTCTCCCTTGTAGCCATCAAAGAGTCTTTTCTTCTGTACATGGGTCTATTTTTAAGTCCTTAGAGTAGGGCTCTCATACGCTATTTGTCCTTGGGTTGCTAACTGATTTCACTTGACATAATGTCTTCCAACTGAAACCAGTTTATGAGATGCTTCCTAAAATCATCATTGTTGTTTATCATTGCACAGTGTTCCATTGAGTACTTGTACCACAGATTGTGTATCCATTCATCTGTTTGGAGGCATCCTGGTTGATTCCATCTTTTTCTATTGTGCACTGTGCTGTAATAAACATTCTGTGCATGTATTTGTTGATGTGACTGCCTTGGACTCTGTAGGATATATTCCAAGTAGTGGGATTACTGGATTAAATAGTATTTTTATTTCTAGCTTTTTAAGAAAGCGCTAGATTGCTTTCCATAGAGGTTGTACCATTTTTCAATCCCACAAGCAGTGTAGCAGAGTTCCCATCACTCCACAGCCTCTCCATTATTTGTTGTTCTGTGTGTTTTGGATCACAGCCGGCCTTGTTGGGGTGAGATGTTATCTCATTGTAGTGTTGATTTGGATTTCTCTAACAGCTAATGATTGTGAGCATTTCCTCATGCATCTTTTGGCTGCCTGGATGTCCTCTTCGGTGAAGTACCTGTCCATCTCCTTTGCCCATTGCTTAATTGGGCTATTTGCCTTTTTCTTGTTGATATTTTATGTACATTGTAGATTATAGGGATCATACATAAGTCTGACATGTAGTTGTCAAATTTTTTTTTTCCATTCTGTAGGTGGTCTTTGAATTCTTTCGATAAAGTCTTTGGATGAGGGAAAGTGTTTAATTCTAAGTAGTTCCCATTTATCTGTTTTCTCTTCTGTTAATCATGCTTTGTCAGATTTTGAGTCTAAGCTGGGTATTAAAACTCCTGTTGTTGACCCTATTTTTTCTTGCATGATCACTTTAGGCTTGATACTTAGGTCTTTGATCCAATCTGAGTTTTTGTGTAAGAAGTGAGATATGGGTCTTGTTTCAATTTTTTGCACATAGATGTCCAATTTTGGCAGCACCATTTGATAAAGAGACTGTTTTGACCCCGGTTTACAATCTTAGGATGTTTGTTGACTATCAGTTGTTCATATGAAGATGGTGGCATGTCTGGGGTCTCAACTCTGTTCCATTGGTCTATATGTCTCTTTTTGTACCAATGCCAGGCTGTTTTGATTACTGTGGCAGTGCAAAAGTTTCTAAGGTTGGGTAGTGTGAGGCCACCCACTATGTTTCTCTTCTTTAGTAGTGCTTTGCTTATCCACGGTTTCTTCCCTTTCCAAACAAAGTTGGTAATTTGTTACTTCATCTCCTTAAAAACTGTCATTGGCATTTGTATTAGGATTGCATTCTATATGCAATTGCTTTGGGTAAAAATAGACATTTTCACAATGTTAAGTCTTCCTATCCATGAGCAGGGTAGGTTTGTCCATGTATGTAAGTCTCTCTTGGTTTCCTGCAGTAAAGTCTTCTGGTTCTCTTTGTAAAGGTCTGTTATTTCTCTAGTTAGATTTATTCCTAGGTATTTTATCTTATTGGGGCTGTAGTAAACGGATTGATTTGGTGATTTCTTCTTTAATGATCTCTTTGTTGGCATAAAGGAATCCTACTGATTTACTTATGTTTACCTTATATTCTGATACTTTGCTGAAGTCTTCTATCAGTTTGAGTAGTTTACTTATGGATTCTTTAGGATTCTCTGTGTATACAATCATATCATCAGCAAACAGGGAGATTTTTATTTCTTTGGTGCTACAGATGCCTTTTATTTATTTGTCTTGTCTAAGTGCTCTCACTAGAACTTCTGGTACAAGGTTGAATAGAAGTGGTTAGAGTAGGCCTTCTTGTCTAGTTCCCAGTCTCAGGAGGAGTTCTTTCAGTCTCTCTTCATTCTGGATGATGTACGCAGCTGGCTTTGTGTAGATGCCCCTTATTGCATTGAGGAATTTCCCTTCCATTCCTATGTTGCTAAGGGTTTTGACTTTGTCAAATGCTTTTTCTGCGTCAACTGACAAAATTAAATGATTCTTTTGTGTTATTATGTGGTTGATCACATTAGTTGTTTTCCTGATCTTGAAACAGACTTACATCCCTGGTATGAATTCAAATTGGTCATGATGAATTATTTTTTTGACATGTTGTTGAATTCTGTTGGCTAAGATTTTGTTGAAGGTTTTTGAATCTAGGTTCATTAGTGATATTGATCTGTAATCTTTTTTTTTTTGTGGGATCTTTCCCTGGCTTTGGTATCAGGTTTATGATGGCTTCATGGAATGAATATGAGAGTATTCTGTCTTTTTCTATGCTGTGAAATAGTCTCAGCAGTATTGGAGTTAACTCTTCTCTGAAAGTTTGGTAGAATTCTCCAGTGAAGACATCTGGGCCAGGACTTCTTTTGGTTGGTGATTTTTTGAGGACTTTTTCAATCTGTTCCTTTGTAATTGGTTTATTAAGCTGTTCTACTTCTACTTGTTCTAATTTTGGTAGTTGATATGAATCTGAAAATTTGTCCATTTCTTCTAGGATTTCACATATGTTAGAATACAGTCTTTCATAATATTCTGTTATGATACTTTTGATTTCAGTTGGATCAGTTGGGACATTTCCCATCTTATTTCTTATTTGGATTATTTGTTTCCTCTCCTGTTTTTCTTTTGTAAGTTTAGCCAACGTTTTTGTTGATCTTTTCAAAGAATCAGCTTTCGGTTTTGTTTATTTTTGCAATTGTTCTTCTATTCTCTAATTAATTTAGTTCTGCTCTACTCTTTATGATCTCTTTTTTTTTCTGGTGCCTAAGGGTTCCTCTGTTGCTCTCTACTTGTCCAAGCTGTAGGATTCTTTGGTTTGGGTCCTTTCTTCCTTCCTGATGTGTGTATTTATGGAGATAAATTAACCTCTGAGCACAGTTTTTGTTGTATCCCATAAGTTCTGGTAGGATGTATCTTCATTCTCATTTGCTTCCATAAATTTGTTAATTTCGTCTACAACCCATGACTTTTTAAGCAAGGTGTTCTTCGCTTTCCATGATTTCCAATTTCTATCTATGTTTGTTCCATTTATTCATTTCAACTTTCATGGCTTTATGGTCCGAGAAGATGCTTTGCAATACACTAGTGGTTTGGATTTTGTTGAGACTTACTTTATGTCCTAACACATAGGATATTCTGGAAAATGTTCCCTGTGCATTGAAAAATAAGTTATACTTATCTGTTGATGGATAAAAAGTTCTGTGTATGTTGGTGAAGTTTAGTTGGTTAATTGTTGCAATAAGATCTTGTGTGTCTTTACTGAACTTTTCTCTAGAAGATTCGTCCATTACTAAAAGTGGAGTGTTGAAGTCTCCCACTATGATTGCGATCTATCTCATTTTTTAATGTAGTCAGTGTTTGTTCAATGTATTTAGATGCCCTGGTATTGGGTGCATAAATATTTAATATTGTTAAGTCCTGCTTGTTTATTGAAACTTTCAGCAATAAATAGTGATCATTGTCCATGATAGTAGATTTTACATTAAAATCTATTTTTTTCTAAGATTACTCTTGCCACATCTGCTGTTCTTTGTGTGTTGTTAGCTTGGTATATATTCTTCCATTCTTTAATTTTCAGTTTGTTCATATCTTTGAGTCTAAGGCGTGTTTCTTGTAAGCAACATATAGACGGGTCATGTTTTTTGATCCAGGATGTCACTCACTGTCTCCTTATTGGATCATTCAGTCCATTTACATTCAGTGTAATTACTGATAGGTCTGTCATTTTGATAGTGCTGCCATTTTCATGTATTTATTTTTGTGCCATGTTTTCTATGTTGCTCTTAACATTCTGTTCTGGGTCATTCTTCTTTATGGGTTGAATTTTCATTTTTCTCAGTGTTGGTTTTGTGTTTATTGAGACTCCTATCTTATGTTTCTTATTTTGATATGCTGCATTGTTAATGTGCTTTGTGGTTACTCCCATGATCCCTCTTAATAGTACAAGTTTAAACCTAATTTTAACTTCTGCATATCTATTTAACTTCCGCTCCATCTGATAGGACTATAACTGCTGCAGTATATCCCTCTTTTTAGTGTTACAATGTCACAGTTTTCGTGATATGATCACTAGTTCCCTTCTTTTAGTATTGTGGCTTTCACTGATTTTTGTGATTTCCCTAACTGGATAGGTATCTGGATGTTAAGTCCTGCATTGTCTCCTAAAATATAGAGTTAATGATTTTGTTTTTCTAAGCAAAGAGCTTGTTTCAGTATTTCTTGTAGCTTTGGTTTGGTTTTTACAAAGTCTTTAAGGTTCTGTTTATCTATGAAAGTCTTAATTTCATCTTTATATTTGAGAGACAATTTTGCAGGATATGTAATGCTCAGTTGAAAGTTTTTCTCTTTCAAAGCTTTGAATGTGTTATCTCACTGCCTCCTTGCCAACATCATTTCTGCTGATAAGTCAGATGAAAACTTACAGGGCTTCCCTCTGAATGTTACCTTTGCTTTGAGCCTCACTGCCTTTAAAAGCATCTCTTTATGTTTCATTTTATTAAGCTTGATTATTATATGTCTTGGTGTCTTTCTTTGGGGTCTACTTACATGGCATTTGATGCACTTCGACATCTATGTCTTTCATAATTTCAGGGGATTTTTCTGTCAGCAATTAAATAACAATGCTCTTTGCATTTTCAGCTATCCCTCCCTGTTCAGAAACTCCAATTAACTGTAGATTATTCCTCTTAATAGAGTCCAACATATTTCTTAATGCTTCTTCACTTTTCTTATTTCTTTGATATCTCCTCATAAATGTGAGTGTTAGTTGCTGTATCCTCAAGATCACTAAGTCTGACTTCCATTTCCTCAACTCTGCTCTTTTTGCTTTGGATTCAATTGTCTTACTCTGTCATTTTGCTTCAGATCATTAATGGTCTATCAGTTCAAACAGCTTGCTTAATTTTTCATTTTGCTCTGGTACATTTTTGTTTGATCTCTAGGAGGGCTCAGTGTGTTGACCTCTGATAGTTTCAGAAAGGCATCCTCATCTGGGAAGGTTTTTTGATTCTTTATTTTGGAAGATTTCCAGAGCCGTGGTGGACTGTTTCTGTAAATGATGGTTAGTTTCCTTTGGGTCATCTAGAGGCTGCTTAGTTTCTCTGGTGTTACTTCAACAGGAGCTGAGTCAGAGTTCTGAGATGGGAGTTGGTCACCAAATGCCTCTGTGTACTCTAGTGACTGGCCCCAGTGGATTCTCTGGGGTGGTAGGTTCTGCCTCCTGGCTGGCATAGATGGTGCCCTACTTATGGAAACACTGGGGAGTCATCAACTGACCATATAATGTGGGTCAGTAAAGGTTGGAAGAGATGCTGCTGGGCTCTTCAGTTATTTCTCCTGGCAGTCATATTTTAAAATGCTGGGAGCAGTCTGACAGTGGCCAAAATCAGTCAGCCCATCAGGTATGGAAGTCCCCACTCCATCTTCAGGCTGACAACAAAAGCACTTCTTCTGCTGCCCCCAAATGCTATGACATAGTTCAAAGTAAGAAGGGGTTACAGCCTTACTGCCATCAGCTGGCCCCACCCATAAAGTTACACTGTACTAAACACAGCCTTTCCACTGGAAAAGCTCTTTCTGGACTGACACTGCTTCTCAGCTCGGGAATTAGCCCCTGCTGAGTTCTCCAGTTGAGTGACTCCACCTCCCAGCCAACCAAAATGGTATCCCAGTCAAGCTGCCCTTCCAGCCATGAAACAGCAGAATCTATGGCAAAGCTCACGAAAGAGAGGGTGGCAGAGAGTGGTGCCTTCAGTCAGCTGCCAGGCTCTCAAAATGTGGCTATCCCATGCACTGTCTCTTGGCTGCCCTAAATGCTCTTTACTTTAGCACTGCAGTTCAGCATATTTGCAAGTTCATGCCCATCCCCCACCTCCCTGATAAGAAAGACAGCATCAGTACCTAAAGTGCACCCACATGATGAGTCAGCAGGAGCAGGGATCAGGGTGAACTGCCTCATCTTAGAGAGAGAGGTAGATTCTCATTTAGTTGTGCATAGTCCAATCTGACAAACATACGCCATATTCTAGGGTTCCCTGGGTGTCCAGAGTGGTCTGTTAGATTATCAATCCAGGTCTTAGTTCTCAGAGGGACTTGAGGAGATGTGTTTCTATTCCATCATCTTGCCCCACTCCCCTAATATGCTCTTATACACAGAAAACTAAAGAACTCTCTCTCACACACACACACACACACACACACACAAAACAGCTGAAACTAATACCAGAATTCAGCAAAGTATCAAGATAAAAGATAAACATAGAAAAATCACTTGTATTCCTCTGCACCAACAAAGAGAACATCAAGGAGTAAACCACTGAATCACTACCATTTTACAATAGTCTCCAAGAAAATAAAATAATTAGGAATAAATCTAACCAGAGGTATAAAAGACTTTGCAAAGAAAATACAAGACACTACTGCAAGAAACCAAAAAAGACCTACATAAATGTAGAAAGCTACCTTGCTCATGGATAAGAAGATTCAACATTGTAAAAGTATCTATTCAACTTGAAGAGAACTATAGGTACAGTGCAATCCCTATCCAAATGCCAATGGCATTTTTTAATCATATAGAGAAGTAAGTCATCAACTTCATAAGAAGCCACAGATAAGTAGAACATTACTGAAGAACAAAGATAGAGGCCTCATACTATCTGACTTTAGAATCTATTACACCATCACAGTAGTCAAAACAGCCTGGTGCTGGTATAACAGATACACAGACTAGTGGAAGAGAATAGAGAATCCAGACATAAAACCATCCAACCACAAGCAGCTCATATTTGGCAAGATCCAAGGTATGTAAATTGGGGGAAAAAAACATCTCTTTAACAAGTGTTGTTGGCCTAACTTGATAGACATCTGTCAGAAAATAAAATAAGGTCTATATCTCATACGATGTACAAAATCTAACTCAAAATGGATCAAAAACCTAAATACAGGGCCTAAAATGATAAAGACCATGAAAGAAAAAATAGGCACAACCTTGGATCACTAATACGTAGCATAAACGGAATACAAAACATTAATAACCATTCACAAACACAAGAAGAGAATATAGATAAAGGAGAACTTCTAAAAATCAAATACTTATGCTCATCCAAAGACTTCTCCGAAAAGACTAAAAGCACAACCTACAGACTGAGGGTGAAAGAACTTTATATAACAAATCCTATCAGCATCTTATGTCTAAAATCTGCAAGATACTGCAAAACCTCAACAACAAAAAGATAACCCAGTTAAAAAATAGGCGAAGAATACCGTCATGGATTGAATTGTGCCCCTCCAAAAAATGTGTGTAGCAACTTGCCTAGGCCATGTGATATTCCTGTATATTGTAAACTCTGCCTCTATGAGGTTAATGAGAGAAGATGGGCTGTAGCTGTGTTGGTGAGGCAGGACTCAATCTATAAGATCATGTTGTGCCTTGAGGCAATCTCCTGGTATATAAAAGAAAGAACTTAGCAGAGAGTTTTGGGAATATCATACCATCAGGAAAGAATCACCAACATAAGCAGAGCACATCCTTTGGACTTGAGATTCTGGTGCCTCAGAAGCTTCTAGCCAGGGGGACAATTGATGACAAGGACCTTCCTCCAGGGCCATCAGAGAAAGCTTCTGTCAGAGCTGACACCCTGAATTTGGACTTTTAGTCTTCTTTTCTGTAAAGAAATAAATTTCTGTTTGCTCAAGTCATCCGCTTGTGGTATTTGTTTTATGGCTCCCCTAGAAGACTAGTACAGATATGAACAAGCACTTCACCAAAGAAGACATTCAGGAGGCTAACAGGTACATGAGGAAATGCTCATGGTCATTAGCCATTAGACAAAATTAAATCAAAACTACAGTGAGATATTGTCTCACCCCAACAAGGCTAGCATTATTCCAAAAGACACAAAATAATTAATGTTGAAGAGGCAATGGAGAGACTGGAACACTGTACACTGGTGTTGTTGTTGCTAGGTGCCATTGAGTTGATTCTGACTCATAGCCACGCTATGCACAACGGAAAGAAACACTGCCTGGTCTGTGCCATGCCCACAATTGTTTTTATGCTCCAGGCCATTGTTGTAGCCACTGTGCCAATCCATTTTGTTGAGGATCTTCCTCTTTCCCACTGATCCTCCACTCTAGCCAGCATGATGTCCTTCTCCATGACAACATGGCAAAGATGCAGTCTCTCCATCTTTGCTTCAAAGAGCACTTTGGTTGTACGTCTTCCGGAATAGATCTGTTTGTTCTTTTGGCAGACCAAAATGGTACATTCAATATTCTTCTCCAACACCACAATTCAAAGGCATCAGTTCTTCTTTGTCCGGCTTTCACATGCATATGATGCAATTGAAAATACATACCACAGCTTGGGCCAGGTGCACTTTAGTCTTCAAGGTGATATCTTTACCTTTTAACGCGTTGAAGAGGTCCTTTGCAGCAGATTTTCCAAATGCAATGTGTCTTTTGATTTCTTGACTGCTGGCTGCTGCCAGGAACGTTGATTGCAGAACCAAGTAAAATGAAATCTTTGACAGTCTCGATCCTTTCTCCATTTATCAAGATGTTGCTTACTGGTCCAGTTGTGAGGATTTTCGTTTTCTTGACATTTCCGTACTGAAAGCTATGGTGTTTGATCTTCATCAGTAAGTGGTTCAAACTCCTCTTCACTTCCAGCAAGCAAGGTTGTGTCATCTGCATAACAGAGGTTGTTAATAAGTCTTCCTCCAATCTGATGCATCATTCTTCTTTGTATAGTCCAGCTTCTCAGATTATTTGCTCAGCATTCAGATTGAAAAGAAATACAATCCTGACACATACTTTTCCTGATTTTAAACCATGCAATGTTCCCTCATTCTGTTTATACGACTGCCTCTTGATCCATATACAGATTCCTCATAATCACAATTAAGTATTCTGGAATTCCCATTTTCCATGACATTACCAATAATTTGTTAGGAACCACACAGTCAAATGCCTTTGCATAGTCAGTGAAATGCAGGTAAACATCTTTTTGGTATTCTCTGCTTTCAGTCAACATCCATCTGCCATCAGCAATAATAACGCTGGTTCCATGTCCTCTTCTGAATCCAGCTTGAATTTCTGGCAGTTCCCTGTCAATATACAGTTGCAGTCACTTTTGAATAATCTTTAACAGAGTTTTACTTTAGTGTGGTATTAATTATATTGTTCAGTAGTTTCTGCATTCAGTTGGATCACCTTTCTTGGGAATGGGCATAAATATAGATCCCTTCCAGTCAGCTGGCCCGGCAGCCGTGCTCCAAATTTCTTGGCATAAACAAGTGAGCACTTCCAGTGCTATACCCATTTGTTGAAATATCTCAATTGATATTCCATCAATTCCTGGAGCCTCATTTTTTGCCAATGCCCTCAGTGCAGCTTTGACTTCTTCCTTCAGTACCATCAGTTCCTGATCATAAGCTACCACTTGAAATGGTCTATATATTCCTTCCATCTTCTTTTGAAGCTTCTTGAGTTGTTTAATATTTTCCCAGTACAATCCTTCACTGTTGCAACTCAAGGCTTAAATTTTTTCTGCAGATTTTTTTGCCTTGAGAAATGCAGAATGTGTTCTTCCCTTTCGGTTTTCTATTTCTATTTACACTGCTTGTGGGAATGTAAAATGGAACAACAAATTTGGACATCAATTTTGTGCTTTCTTAAAAAGCTAAAAATAGACATATCATATAATCGAGCAATCTCACTTCTTGGAAGATATTCTAGAGAAAGAAGAGCTGCCACACCAGTAGACACATGTACTCCAATGTTCATCACGACAGAATCAATCTAGGAGCCCACCAATGGATGAATGATAAACTATGGTATACTCACACAGTGGAATACTGATAGTCAGCAACTATGAATTTGGAAAACATCTCATAATTTGGTGAAGTCTGGAAGGCATTATGCTGAGTGAAATTAGTTGCAACAAGACGAATATTGCAAGAGA
This sequence comes from Heterohyrax brucei, assembly GCA_028571685.1. Classification (NCBI taxonomy): domain Eukaryota; kingdom Metazoa; phylum Chordata; class Mammalia; order Hyracoidea; family Procaviidae; genus Heterohyrax; species Heterohyrax brucei. The sequence goes on from CM053152.1 coordinate 26,733,205, forward strand.
TCAGTATTATAAGAGCTCAAGAAAAGGTTAACACAGAAGAAAACAAAGGGCAGGAGAGTGGTATTCACTAATTAGGTAGTAGGCAACAATTATTTTAGGTGAAGGGAGGGACAATACACTCTAAAGGAGAAGTCAACACAACTGGACTAAACCACAAGTTAAGAAGTTTCCTAAATACAACCAAGTACTTTAAGGGACAGAGCAGCAGGGATAACGGTCTTGGAACCATGGTTTCAGGGGATATCTAGATCAACTGGTGTAACAAAATGTATTATGAAAATGTTCAGCATCCTACATGGGTGAGTGGCATCTGTGGTCTTAAAAGCTAGCAGGAGGCCATCTAAGAAACATTGACTGGTCTCAACACACTTGGAGCAAAGAAAAATGAAGGACATCAAAGACAGAAGGAAACCATGAGCCCAAGAGACAAAAAGGGCCACATAAACCAGAGACTACACCTACACAAGACTGGAAGAATTAGATGGTACCCAGCCTGACAGGGAACTCAATAAAGAGTAGCTGACAGAGCACAAGAAATGTAGGGTGGAGAACTCCAACTTTAGTAAAAAGATAAAACTTCATGGTCTGATAGATGGAGGGTCCCCAGAAGATACGGCCACCAAACCCTCTGTTAGCCCAGAACTGAAACTACTCCCGAATCCAACTCCTCAGACAAAGATTGAACTTGTATATAAGACATAAAATGATGGTGTCGAAGAACGTGCTTCTTGGCTTAGGCTTAAGTAGATACAGGAGACTAACTGGGCAGCTCCTGTCTGGAGGCAAGATGAGAAGGCAGAGGGGGAAAGGAGCTGGTTGAATAGACATGGGAAACACAGGGTAGAGAGGAGCTTACTGTCATCATGTGGGAAGAGCAGTTAGCTAGGGTTACAAAATGATGTATGTGTAAGTCTTTGTATAAGAAACTGGTTTGAAACTGTAAACTTTCACTTAAAGCACAATAAATAAATAAAAAGAAAGAAAAGGAAAAATATCACACGGTAGTCTTCCTTAGGACTAATAGCATCTTTCTCTGAAATGATTGTTGCAGTTTATTAGATCACACACTCTTGAAATATTCTATCACTCATTTATAATATTTAAATTAACCCAATTATTTCTAATGGTGAGTTGAGTATCTTAAACAGCAAAAAAAGAAAAAAAAGTGCTGCTATGTGACTTAATTCATTGTTTAAGGCAGATGGGAAACCTTGTGCAAGAGGAAATTGATCATTAAGTCAACAAATCCTCTGTGCCCTCTCCAAGGCATCTTCCCAGAGGAGCCAGCTCTAAGGGACTGCCAGGGCCTCCAGCACCCTTTTGCTTTGCACATCTAACTGAGAAAATGGAACTCAATTTTTTAAAATGTCAATCAACCAATATTACCACCAATGTAATATTTTCACTCACACAGCATTAAAAATACATATGCACTAAACCTTCCGTCAGCTAGAAAAGAGGCTAACGAAGTTTCGCTCTATTTCAATAAGAGTGAGTCAATTTATAGGCCTTTGTTGTGTCTAGAGGCAAGATTTTTCTCTTGGGTTATCACAATACCAGGAGTGTCAATCAAAGAGCCACACTAACAGGGCTGAGAGAATACCAGATGAGATCCATCACAAGGCTGAATTTTGGCCTGTATTTGTAAATGATTTCCTCAGCTGGGTCATCAATCACAGAGTCGTATGCATGGAGGGGATACTTCATTATTGTTTTATGGGGCTCCAATTATATAGGACATGACAAACAGCTATCAAGTTGACAACTTATGCAAGTACTCAAAAATTACCACAACCTGTGACCATGAGAGTAACGTGGGCCTCTCTCTTTCCTTCTCATGTGAAGGCTTATTGGAATGACATGTTTACCTCCGACAGCCTTCTGTGTGTCATGCTCCTCACCTAGAAGGGTTTCCTTGCCACATGGCAACAGGGCCCCAATTCAACATCTCAAGTAAAACCATCATATTTTAATATCGACTTTAAATTCCTCTATGCATGCAGACAGTTTGATACTAGTGGAATGATTCCTCATGTGAAAAGCATAATTACATGTTTTTATTCTCTCCCAGAGCTCCTGAGAAGCCTTAAGCATTGCATTGGATTTTAGGCCTCAGCCCAGAAAGATAACCAAGTTTAAGTACAGTACTCAGCAGAAGTAGGAATCATTGACTTGATTTCCATATTTATGCAGAAATGTCTAGTCTCTCACGCACTGAGGGAGCTGTGGCACGACACTCGAATGATAGGTGCTTCCAGATCTGGGGGGAGAGCAGCCTAGTGGCATTTAAGCTGCCTTTGATTGACTAAGGTGATTTGATTTCCACTAATAACTCACAAGAGCTGTTAGGAAAATTGGATGGTATTTATAATTCTAATTTGTTTTACTCTGTGAATCTAGGAAACATCATCATGGTAAATATATTGAAATGTCAGGGTTATCACTTTCCACACAAAGTTTATTTTGTTTTCCCTCCACTGAACAAATGCCAGCAGCTCGGCCTGTTGAGCCCACGATCATCTGAACCAGTGATCCAGGCAGCCTTCAGCAGTTCCGAGTGGCCATTTGGTGAGTCCAGGCTTGCACAGCGAAGACGTCCCTGGGACAGCCTCCAACTTCGTGGTAGTGGAAGTCTTCTCAGCACTGCCGGGGTCCAGCGTCACCTCACAGCAGCAGGCTGCTTCCTAAGAAGCTGGCTCCTCTCTCTATTGCAAGAGGAAAACTTGAATATCGATTTGGCAGCTTTGCAGCCCTATCCTCCCTCTCCAGGAAACTGAAGAAACTTTTTGAAAGCTACTAGGAACACTGATTTAGAATCTTCATCCAAAAAGACCTTGAGAAAAGCTGCCTTGAAAGTTGGGACTGAGTTCATCGGCTGGCTCCACCAAGGAGCCAGATGCTCTTTCCCTGAGCGGTAAACGCTGAGGGCAACAGGGACGCCAAGGACAGTGTCCAAGGGATGACGGCGCTAATGCTGCAGAACTTAAACCCATGTATGTATCCAAATCTGTGTTCCGTGCAACGCCGGGACCAGTTTCAGAAGCCTCTGTTTTCTTCCCATTGCTACTAAGTCTGGCCAGATGACATAGTAGCAATATCCCTTTTATAAAGCGCATCACTGTTAGCTCGGTTAAGGATTCATACTACATTCCTGTGAGAAGCCTATCTTCCAAATAAAGACAGTGGGCAGGTGGGAAGAGGTTGATGAATCCAACAAAGGCAAGCCAGCCAGCCCACCTTCCGTGTTGTTTCACTCTCTGGTAAGAGAGTATAGGGCCTGAGTTTCTGAGTCTGAAGACATTACGGACTGGGATACCACCTGCTGGTTGAGCTCACCTGCATTGAAAAAAGAACATTTTAAAATATTTTTTTTCATTTTGCTTTTGATTTGGAGAGCTGACTATTTTTCTTTCAGTACTGTTTTGTAAATATGTAAAATACACACGTGTCTCAAAATCTTACAAAGCAATGTTCCCTTCTGTCCCTATCACTTCCTCCCCTAAGAAGTAATCATTTTTATTATTTTGGGTTGATCCTTCCTTTATTTAAGGATAAGCAAATATATTTATATATTCTTATCTACACCTTCCTTAGATTAAAAAATAGTTTACTGTATACATTTACATTTTCTCACTTATCCTGGAAATCACTGCAGTATATTCAGATAGTCTGCATTCCTTTGTGCAGCTGTATAGTACTCCACTGTGTAATTGTACCACAGTTTACCCACTGACACTTATATTGATGATGACTGGGTTATTTTTAGACTCTGAAAATTACAAGTACTACTGCAATAAATGGCCTGTGTATACGCTTTCGTATTTTTGCCAGATATTCTTTGGTGTGGATTCCCACATAAGTGATTGCTAGTCAACAAATAAGTGTGTAAGTAACTTAGCTAGCTGTTGCCAAATACCCTCCTTCAGTTTTAGACCACTGTGCTTTCCTACCAGCAATGTTGAGAAATGCCTGTCGCATCCCCAGCTCATAAAAACGGGAGGATGATAAAACTCGGACATCAACATTTTAGAATTTGCCAATATGTTATCAGTGTCCCAGGACCTGGTTATGAGAGACAGCTCCATATTTCATGTAAGGAACAATCTCTTTTTCCTTAAATGCTCACCTTGGAATGCAGCTCCATGGGATTATTACCAATCTTGAATCCTCCTCCATCAAAAGAATGCCTTCACACTGGGCAAAAGGGAATGAAAAAAACCCTCCTATGAGTTCCTGTTACTAAGACATCCCATTTGTTACACTTACAGAGTATCTGCTAAACCTGCTTGCATGCTACTGAATCATTTGTGGGCTGAGATATGGGGCTGAGGAGAAAAACAGCTCTAGAAGAAGGCCTGATACGCCAAAATGCAAGCTATCATGATAGACTGCAAAGCAATCCCGGACAAGTGCTGCTCTGTGCTCAATTCTCTTATAAAGTGCTGCCCCACCTAAAAGGAAATAAGCGCTATATACGTGAGAGTTATAACAAAGAGCAAAGTAATTCATTTGAGAATTGAGAGCTATTATACATAGATTGACCTTCTAGTCCCAAGTGGAACCATCATGTCACATCCAAGTCTCAATGTCTTCTCCTTATTGTATCTCTAGACAGTCAGCCCACCCACTACTTATTCCCTGTAGTTCTCATTTTGAGATTCCTTCCCAGCCTCAGGGCTTTCACTTCAAATAAGTTGGTTGCTGGTATGATTTCTTTGTATCTAACTGGTCTGCTCACCACTTCCCAGAAGCTTAGGCCTGAGGTTTTTAGTTTGAAGTTTTTTGTGATAGAGTAAAAGAAATTCTCTTGCCTGGGTTTTCAACTGTTTAGATGACTATGCAAAGGTTTTCCAGTATCTAGCCATCATCAGTCGTCACTATATGTCATATAAGGAGAGCTAAGTTGCAAGGTTCTATTGCTCAACCTCAGGTCTTACCATTTGATATCAATTATGGCATTTTGATAATGCTGCTAAAATGATCACAAAAGTGGATGTGACATTTGTGGTTGAACTACCATTCTCTGGTTTTTAAACAGCCTGTGCTGGAATATGAGGTCATGTAGAGGCCATATTCTCTCAACTGTTCCAAAAATATGTTAAGTTTCTTTATGCTATTTTATTTTACTCTTCTTTTGTAAGTGAATCAATTACCAACCTAAAAGCAATGCTAAAAATTTATAGCTGTCTATTCATTTGTTCTAGTTCTAGAAGGCAAAAAATCTCTGCTTTTGTACAATTACAGTCATTCTACAGAACTTTGCTGATTTAAAAGAATAGTCCAAAACCTACTGTGTGAGCCTGTATTATTACTAGCTATATAACTGTAGATCTGGTATAATGGTTATGTGTCTTCACCTGCTTAGACCTCAGTGCTGTTTGGATATTATCCATACAGACACTAAGATAAAGAGATGATTAATACAAGCTTCTGCCCTGAAAAATCCTCTCACTCCAACAGGGCAGACAATAGAAAATCAAAAAGTATTTGCACAATAGTTCAATGAAATTAGAGAGTAATTATGCAAAAGAAGCTTTTCATATATATATTCTTTTTTCTGTGACATTAGCAACCAACCCTGTGACATACAAACATTCTCCCTTCTTGACCCCTGATTTTCTATTACCAGCTTTCCTGTGCCCTCCTGCTTTCTAGTCCTCACCCCTGGGTTAGTATGTTCCTTTATTCTCTTTTTGCTTTATGGATCTGTCTAGTCTTTGGCTGAAGGGTAAACCTCAGGAGTGACTTCATTACTGAGCTAAAAGAATGTCCAGGGGCCATATTCTTGCGGTTTCTCCAATTTTTGTCAGGCCAGTAAGTCTGGTCTTTTTTTGTGAGTTAGAATGGTTCTATATTTTTCTTCAGCTCCATCCAGGACCCTCTATTATGAGCTCTGTTAGAGCAGTCAGTGACAGTAGCTAAGCACCATCTATTTGTACTGGACTCAGTCTGGTGAGGGCTGTGGTAGTTGTGGTCCATTAATCCTTTGGAATAATCTGTCCCTTGCATCTTTAGTTTTCTTCGTTCGCACTTGCTTCCTGTGGGGTGAGACCAGCGAAGTATCTTAGATGACCGCTCACAAGCTTTTAAGACACCAGACACTGCTCACCAAAGTAGAACGGTATTGTGCCAGCTGAGCCAGATGTTTACAAAGACCATGATTCCTACAGCATTCTAGTATGCAAAGTTTTGTCTTATTGCTTCTACCTGACCATATAGTGTTTTTAGACTAGAAGAGGGGAAGAACATTTTTCTTACTTTTAAAAATTCTTCCAAGTTGAATAAGTGGATCATGCACCCACACTGCTTATTTGGGACTCCAGGAACTTGGCGTTTAAAGCCCATGAGAGTAGGATTCATTTATCCTCAGCCACTTCTCAAGCCATATAGAAATGTCCTTCCCTTCAAAGCCCACAAATGCAAGTGCCTGCATTATTGTTGCTAACTATAAGCGGAAATTCCCATTACCAGGTGTTCCTGATCAGTTTGTTCATCACCCAGGCACACAAACGTGTGGACCTTGAGAGAGTGCAGTTTCTTTCTAACCTTTGGGCTCCTCTTTCATTTGACGAGGGCCTTGTGTGCCACATCCTGGGCAAAGTACTTAAGGGAGAGCAGAAGCTGACTCAATACTGAGGGATGAACAGAAGCTCACCAGAGGGGACCTCTGCCACAGACCTGCAGCAGAAATGTACTTTTATTAAAGAGGCTGTAAAGTCTCTCAACTCACAGTCCAGCATAGAGAATGAATCCAGGATGAGGCCATCCACTGTGCAATAGTTGGGTGTCTCATTCTCCAGTAATTTCCCCAGGACTGTGAGGCACTTCTCTAGACACACTCATTTTTTCAGATATTCTTAGTGAAAACTAAAATTCAGCATATACCCTGCAAGATTTAAAATGTCATAATCTTTTCTCATTGCTCAAGTGAATACTCTGTGGTATGGATATTGAGAAAAGTATGATCTGTAGAGAGTGATGTGACAGCTGGTTCATGGAAAAGTCTCAAAGAATGAAGTATTTTGATATAATTTAAGTCACATGAGATTGAATCAACTTATAGAGTTAGCCTCATTAAAACAGAACTACCTGGGACTCTTATTCAACAAGTTTTTCCATCAGGATTAATAAGATTAAACCTTTCATCAACAGCAACGTGCAGTGCAATGGATCACTTTTGTGGGGCCTTTCTCACTGTGGTCTTGTAACTCTCACCTGGGTAATTTCATGGGACTGTGCAGATGGGATAACAGCAGCCCACCAAGGGGACTGTTCAGTTTTGCCATCGTGCTGGGAGAGGGTCTCCAAGGAAGGAGAGCCAGAAGCAGAGCACATTCTTTGGACTTGGGATCTCTGTATTCCGACCACGCTGGAACCAGGAGACCCAGAGAGGGAGACTGACAGAGAGAAAGCTGTGAAACTGAAAGTGGTGCAAAGCAGTGACAGAGGAACGGTAGCGGAAGAGACCGGCAGGAGCCAACATAACGGGCTTCCTGGCCCACGGAGCAATAAAGGTTGAGCATCTTTGGGCCAAGGCTCACTGATGGAGTGGCATGCCTCTGGGCACTTATTGGCAGAGCGAAAAGAACTTTGTAACACGTGCCTGATTAGGGCAGAGGCTAAAGTACCTGAAAGAGACCTGCCTGCAGCATGGCCGGGAAGCAGCTGTCCTGATGGAAGAACAGTATCGTGAGTATTCCTGAGCCTGAATTGCAACCTGTTACTTTCCTAATAAACCCCATAACTGTAAGTATTGTCTGTATACATTGCAATGGATTATCAAACCCAGCAGAGAAGTAGAAAGTGTATGTGTGAGATGGCTGGTATCAGAACCAGTGAAGATGACAGAGAGACGAGGCCTATCTGGCCTCTACCTTACAGGAAGCAGCCTTAGACTATTCATCTAGGTCCCGCTTCCTTGTGGAGGTAGAGGAGGTCACATGATGAAGCCCCCATGCTATTTTTCACATAATGCCCCCCAAATATCACTATGAAAGATGACTATTCAATCTTAGTTTTTTGGTCAATCTCAAAAACACATCTCAAAATTTATAGTATTTTCTTTCTGTCAGGTTAGTTACTATTTACTTGTTACATATTAAATGTTATTCAACATCTGATTTCTCCTCAGATACAAGAAAGAATCCAAGCATCCTTTTATATTTCAAACAAAAATATGAGAGGCCTTTTCAAATAGCCACTCTCATCTCTATTTTAATTCAAAATAGCATCATACTCTTTGCCATTGCATCAATTCCAATTCATAGCAACCCTACAGGATAGACTAGAGCTGCCTCATACAGTTTCCAATGAGTGCTCGGTGAATTTGAATTGCTGACCTTTTGGTTAGTACCTATAGCACTTAGCCACTATACAACCAGAATTTCCAGCTAGGGCTATATTCCCGTTACTATGAATTCAAAATACACAATTGAATGCATTTTAATTTTATTTTATATAATTCCCTTCAGACCACAAAATTCTAATGGATCTGTGACTATAAAACCCCAATCTATGGAGTGCCCCAACATTGTAACCTCAAGCCACACTGAAAATGTTATTAAACTCTGTTAACATGTACAAAAAGTATATCCAATTGAAAGATTTTATCAACTACATTTTCATGCATTCTACTTATCAAGAGATGTTGATAGAGTACCTACGGGGGTCAGGCGTGATGCTAGGCACTTGAGCAAATAAGACATAGTCGCTGATACCAAAGAACTCCTAATCTACAGCAAGAGACCAAAAAGAAAAAAAGTTGCCATAGAGTTGATTTCAACTCATGGTAATCCAATGTATGTCTGAGTAGACCTGTGCTCCACAGTATTTTCAATAGATGATTTTTGGAAGCAGATTGCCAGGCCTTTTTCCAAGGTGACTTTGGATGGCTTCAAACCTCCAACTTTCTGATTAGCAGCTGAGTACATTAGCCCTCTGCACCACTCAGGAACTCCTATTCTCAGAGAAAGACATGTAAATTAATAAACACAATAAAGTGAGATTGTGGCTCTTAAGGCGTTAATAGAGATGGAAAACATACCTTCCAAACCAAGAAAGATTTAATAGTCGATGTTGCACTTGATCTAAATCTATTTTAGGTGTCGAGAGGTTACTGAGAAACGGGGTTGTCGTCAAGAGTTCCAAATGTATAGGCCAAGCAGCATGGAAAAGTGCATCTCATGGGAGGTGGCACGCAGCGCGACGCGGTGGGGCGTTAGCTTCGTCAAGGGAAGGCAGGACACGAGGCTACACACAAGCGGAGAGCTGGTCACGATACATGGAGAGGAACAGCTCTCCCGGAAAAGGTTTCACATCGGATACTGCCATGATCAACTTAGGTATTTAGAAAGTGCTTTTGCAGCAAATCGAGAGGCTGGACTGGATGGAAACGAAGACCAGCAGCACAGAGAGCAATTGGGAGTCCGCGAAGTGTCCTAGCAGAGTTAACAAGGGTCTGAACCCAGTACTGTGGAGGGGAGAAGGCACGTCAGAGATACTTAGGAAGTTTCAGGATCGTAAGCTAGAGATCCAAACTCCAGTTCATGAAGAAGGGGGAAAAAGGGAAGGGAAATACAAATGGACAAGGCTCAATGTCTTGTCAGTTCCACTTTCTAAGCCAAAAGAGAGAGAGGAGACATGAAGGTCACACTCTCAGATTTCTTGAAGAACCTTGAGCTCTCATTTAGAGATTCTCTACCAGGATTTCTGTTTCTTACCATTCTTGATAGGAAAATATTCCTGTTAACCTGGAAAGCACATCCTTTTTAACCAACCAACTTGGAGAACAAAGCATGGCATAAAAGAAAAGCAGAAAGCTAGGACTGTAGGAGTCAAAAGCATGTCGCTCTTACAGTCAACGGGGTAAACGGGCGCTATTAATCAAGACAAGGCATACGGGAAAAGGAATAGACTTCAGAGAGAAAGAAAACTGGCTACCATGAATTCCAGATTAGGTAACTTGAAATTGAGAAGCCGTCTTTTATATTCACACAGGATGTTCTCAAGGGAACATATGGCTAAATGGATCTAGAGCTCAAAAGAGAATTCTGGAATAGAGGTTTGGGAGACTCAATAGAATAGCTGGTAGCTGAAGTCACAAACTAGCCATAACATGTACTTTGCTATAGTTTATTATTGTATCAGATTTTATCAAAATTAAAATTCTTTAAATAATATCCAATCAATCATCAAGTGACAACTGATTATCTTCTAGTGGACTTGAATGAGGGCTTGGAAGAGAACCATAAAGAAGGCAGACAGTGTTCTTCCTTAAGATCATTATAGTCTAGGTGGAGAGTCAGAGGTTAAACAACTGTTAACACAATGTATTATTTAATTAATTGTAAACGAGAGAAAGATCACCAAGAAGAGAGAATTTGTAATTGGAGAAACACACTTCAGGGGAAGAATAGAAGATTTCATGGAGGATTCTATGAAAACTACTTTGAGGTAAGTTTAAAAATTAACTAACTAGTCAAAAAGACACAAAGAGCATTTCAGGCAGAAGGAATAGCAGGTGTAAGAATCCTGAGGCAGAATGAATGATATAATACTCCAGGAATTAAAGTCAGTGCAACAAGCAGAAATGTGTGTAAATGTGTCAAGTAAGTTGAAATAGAATGTACTGCCTTCTGGCAAATATTAAGTAAATATGATCATAGCAAAGACATACAGATTCACACTATCTGAGGTTTCAGAATGCTTGTCTAGAGATCCAAACCTCGATTCATGAAGAGGGGGATAAAAAGGGAAGGGGAACACAGACATGCTTTAGAGACAGAAGAGATAAAAGTGAGGAGACCTTGACTGTGTTGTGGCTACTAATAGCTGTCTACCATTGAACCCTCCACAGCTCTGCAAAGGCATATCCCTAAAGGAGATGTCATAAATCCACATCAGAGATAGACTACAAGGTCATAGCTAGATGACAAACTAAACATGCTACAGAAGACTATGCTTTTATTTTCATAAGCATTTAACTACGACAGTATTTTCCTACTTAGACCCAGAGGGAGATCATGCATTTATTCTGGGTCCTTTAGCCTTATTGTTCCCCTCTGTTACCTTCAGTATCCAACTTCTAATGGGGCCTGATTATGCAATCTGCAAACCATTACCTAAGGCTATATACCTATAAAAACCAGGCCCCGAGATATCAATCTTACAATACTAACCAAAATAATTATGAATGACAGCATCAAAACTTCCCATTTCTCTGAATTCCAACAGTATTTTAGTCTGTTTTCTAAATGATGATCAAGTCTCAACTTGTATCTGTGGGTTTAACCTCTTTAAGCCAGCAGTCATAGCAAATAACAGTTGGAAAGCGCTTACTACACACAGCTGAGAACATTCATTGGGACACTGCATCATGCTCTAAAACTTTTATCATCTTCCACAGGACCTTTCATCCCACCTGATTATCCCCAAAGGGCCACATTCACATGTCTCCACCTTCCTATGATTTTACTTTGGACAGCTATGGCTCCTGACGTGCTGCCCTGTAGGGCTTCACTGTGGACTCACCAAAGGCCTTTAGTAGGTCTGGCTTCAGCCTGTTACAGGTGCAAAAGGAAGAACCATATAGCTTTGTTCTTTTGAATCAAAAGCCAAATCTGGAGCTTTTCTACAGTATCATAAAAGCAATGCTATCACATTTGTGAAAAAAAGCAAAGTATATTGTAATGGGATCATTAAGATCAACCCTAAAGTATATTCACAAGTATCATGACAGCATTGTGGATACTAATTGCTATCTGAAAACCCCACTCCAGTCTAAGTGCTAGATTAGACAAGGGTGCATTCTGTCAAATGCTGTTCAGCCCATAATTGAAAAGATCATAAAAAATTTACTGGAAAAAAGATACTGGAAGCACAATAGAGGACAAAAGGTATATTTGAAGCCCCCATCATTGTCAAGGCCCCCACATCAAGTGACAGCAAAAGAGGTGTAAATGGAGGGAGGGTGGATTTGAAGGAAATGAACAGAAGGCTTTTTTTACACGAATATCCAGCCCAAGGTGGCCTGACTTTGAGGTCTGTCAGCCACACAGTTGGTGAAACACTGATGGGCTGATGCACTTCCCACCTATGAAATGTACCTATGGATCCACGTCTTATGAATATTTGATTCTTCTACAAGTTTGAAAAAAGAATCACCAGTCTTTGAATTATTTAATTGTTTTTGCAGAAGTCCTGCACTATTTTTCCTGTAATAAAATAAAATGTATTGGGTGGGAAACAAGAGACCAAAGAGGTAAATACCTACGTGAGTCCTAACAGCTGAGAATCCAGCCGAGTTGATTTTCTTTACGACATAAGTGGTCTACTTGGCTGACAGCAGCAAAGACTTAGGTCAATACTGTCATTCCCGCCTGCCAGCACTGCAGACTTCATGCATTCTCCCTTGAATTAACTTGACCACAGGCTATTTCTTATGAGGTAGAATGAAGAAATTGGCCAAAGTTCCTGCAAGAGATATAATGTTGACATGAATTCTTTAAAACACATAAACAACCCTTGAAGACTAGCAAGGTCATGGTAAAAGAAGCACATATTCTTCTTTTAATATTTATGGGAAGAAAAGAATTCAAATCTGGGAAGTAGTAGTAGCAATGGGTCAGGGACAGAGTTGCATGAGACCACAGAGATCAAACAAATGAGTAGTCTTCATGAAGGACTGAGGGGTCACACTGTAAGATACTACACAGTGTGTATAGAGTGTGTGTGTGCGCGCACGCACACTAAAATAGCAATACTAAAGAGTTATAAATAAAAGAAACTCTTGTACAGCAAACATTCACAGCCAGCTGATAGCAAATTAAATACTAAATAAAGACAGCAAAAAGGACTTTTCTTTTAAGGTAGGTATTTCCATATTACTTAAAGGGAATGTTGACAAGGAAAACCCTCAGAGAACCATAAAATTCATTTTGATATCCAGAAGACTGGATGCCATGTCAAACACTCTAAAGTGGACCTCTCCCTGTCTTATTACATACATCTCCTGGTGTTCATGCCCTTTTATGATTCCTCCTGTTGAATAACGGTGGGATCTGCAACTTGCTTCTAACCAACAGAATGTGGCAAAGGCGATAGGATGTCTGTGATTACACGTATGTGTTTACATGACTTAAGACTACAATTCCAGCCTTATGATGAGAGTCCTCCCTGGTAACATCTGAGGAAACAAGAAGCATATTGGGAAAACCCATGTGGCACGGGGCTGAGGGCGACCTCCAGCTGACAGGAAGCAAGAAAATGAGACCCTCAGTTCAGTAGCCTGTAAGGAATTGAATGCTGAAAGTTCATTTTTCCTTAGTCAAGCCGCAGATGAGTCTATAACCTTGGCTGACGATTTGTTTGCATCCTTGTAAAACCCCAAACCAATGACACAGCTAAGTCACACCCAAACTCCTCACCTATAGAAACTGTGAGATAAGAAATCTGTCCTGTTTTGAACAGCTGAGTTTGTGACAATATTGTATGCAGCAATACCTAACTAACGCAGGTTATGACAAACTACATTTTGTTCCCCCAAAATACATATTGTCAAGACTATCCCATATATTAATGATTATAATCCTATTTGGGACTGTATTTTCTTTGTTATGCTAATGAGGCAGTTTTATTGTAGAATGTGTCTTAAATCAATCTCATTTGAGATGTAAACGAGATTGAACAAGCAAGCAAGAGGAACGGAAAACAGGGGAAGATAGATGCCAAGTCAAGTGTAGATCACCCAGGAGCAGAAGCTTAGAAGGGACAAGGACCTTGCTCCAGAGATAACAGAGAGAAAGACTTCTCCTACAGCTGGCTCCTGAATTCCAACTTTTAGCTTCCCAAATTGTGAGAAAGTAATTTTTATTTGTTAAAGTCACCCACTTATGGTATTTCTATTAGTTCCAACTCATAGCAACCCTGTAGATCAGAGTAGAACTGCCCTACAGAGTTTCTAAGGAGCTCCTGGTGGATTTGAACTGCCAACTTCTTGGTTAGCAGTTGTAGCACTTCACCACTACGATACCAGGGTTTCCATAAGAGCTGTTATGTAACTAAAATAGATGCCAAGGGTGCTGACTAGATTCTTTCATGCCTAAGCATTCTTCCTTTTCAAGAACTGGTCATCAGTTACATGCATTATAAAGAACTGAAGAGGAAAAGATTACAAGAAGTCACAAAAATTAAATTGTATGTAAAGAAATCACTGAGTGGAACAGTGTGGTAAAGAGAGAAACTATAGTACAGGTGCTTGTGGAATTCAATTTGCTTTACATGGATGAAGCCAGACCTACAGCCAGAAGCACTTCTAATGATTCACATTCTCTGGAATATGAAAGAGAATACAGACTTCCAGTGAATAGCAATAGTAAATCTATGATACATTGGCAAAAGCTTTGGAATCTGGATTATATGGAGAAGAACACAGAACAAGAACTGAAGATTTATTAACAACCCACGACATGCAGATGACTCAGCCTTGCTTGCTGAAAGATCTTGAAGCACTTACTCATCAAGATCAAAAACTACAGCCTTCAGTATGGATTATACCCCAAAGCAAAGAAAACAAAACAAAAATCCTTATAAATGAACCAGTAAGCAACATCACAGAAAAAATGGAATAGAAAAAAGATTGAAGTTGTCATAAAGATTTCATTTTACTTGGAACCACAGCCAAAACTCATGGAAGTAACAGTCAAGAAATCAAAGGACATACTGTATTAAGCAAATTTACTGCAAAGACAGTTTTGAAGTGTTAAAGAGCAAAAATGTCTCTTCAAGGACAAAGGCATGCATGACCCAAGCCATGGAATTTTCAACCAACTCATATGCATGCAAAAGCAAGACAATGAATAAGGAAGACCAGAAAAGAGTAGATGCCTTTGAATTATGCTGTTAGGAAAGAATACTGAATATGCCATGGGCTGGCAGAAGAAGGAACAAACCTGTCCTTGGAAGAAGGACAATCAGAATGCTCCTTAGAAGCAAAGATGACTGCGTCTCACATACTTTGGACAGTTTATGAGGGAGGACTAGTGTCTGGAGGACTTTATGCCTGACAGAGGTTTGGTAAAAAAGAAGAAGACCCTCAAGGAGATGACTCTCACAGTAGGTACAACAATGTGCTCAAACGCAGCAATGACGGCAAGTGCAGTGCAGGACCAGGGACTGTTTCATCCAGTTGTACACAGGGTCTCTATGTGTCAGGACTAACTCAACAGCATCTATGACATCTTACCTAGAACAGGACTTTGCCCAAACTGACTGTTAATCAATGATTGATAAATAAACACCTACAACTAGTAAAGATTTTTTTAAGTGAAAAGAACAATAAAAATATTCATTTTAATCACCTTTTTTTCAGAGAAAGGAGACTCAGTCTTAAAGTATTCTGTGACTTTTCAAAAGTCACAAAGCAATTCAGGGGCAGAGCCAACAACTGAACCAGTTTATGGCTATTTTTACTACTCAAAATTGCATTGAGAACTGTTTTCAGAAACAACTGACATAAGAAAAAATCCTCTGGGTCTCAGGACAACTGAGTCTTTTGGGGACACTGTAAGTGCCTCTATAATAAAGAGCCAAGGGATCAAGTCATAAACTGTACTGACTCCAAGAGGGCGGCTGTTGGGAAGGATTTGAAGAGATAGTACATATCACCAGAGAAAGAGTAATAAACTGACTTTCATCTCATTCACTGAAAATCTATCATCTCATCTCCTAAAGAAAATTAAGAAAGATAAATTAATAATAACAGCATTTTAGGTTGCGACATGGAAGTATGTAACGAATAACATAGCCCTATGTGTTCTTAGAGGCTGTTGTAAGGTGCCATCCAGCCAGTTTCAACTCATAGCAACTCATGTACCACAGGCAAAGTACGACCCAGTCCTGCACCGTGTTCACAGTCATTGTTATGCTTGAACCCACTGTTGCAGCCGCTGTGTCAATCATCTCCTTAAAGGTCTTCTCTTTCGCTGAACCTCTACTTCACCAAGGATGATGTCCTTCTCCAGACATTGGACCCTCCTGAAAACATTTCCAAAATACAGGAGACAAAGTCTGCCATCCTCACTTCTAAGGAGCATTCTGGATGTCCTCCTTCTAAGACAGTTTGTTTATCCTTCTGGCAGCCAATGCTATATTCGGTATTCTTTGCCAACAGCGTAATTCAAAGATATCAGTTCTTTTTTGTTTTTCCTTATTCACCATCTAGCTTTCGCATGCATGAGAAGCAACTGAAGATACCATGGCTTGGGTCAGTCACACCTTCCTCCTCAATGTGCTGTCTTTGCTTTTTAACACTTTAAAGAGGTTTTTGTAGTACATTTCTCCAGTGCAGTACATCATTTGATTTCTTAACTGTTGCTTCCATGGGCATTTATTGTGGATCCAAGTAACTTGACAACTTCAATATTGCCTCCATTTGTCCTGATGTTGCTTATTGACCCAGTTGTGAGGACTTTGTTTTCTTTATGTTCAAAAGTTACCCACACTGAAGGCCATAGGTTTGACCCTTCGTTAGTGCTTCAAGTTCTAGCAAGCAAGGTTGTGTCACCTGCATGTCACAGCTTATTCCAGAGTCCTCCTCCAGTCTCGATGCCATGTTCTTCTTCACATAGTTCAGTGTCTCCACTTATTTGTTCAGCATGTTGATTGAATAAGTATGGCAAAAGGATACATCCCTGACATGTCTTTCCTTACTTTAAATCATATGTTGTCCCCTTCTTCTGTTCAAATGGCTGCCTCTTGGTCTACGTGCAGGTTTCATAAGAGCATAATTAAGTGTTCTGGAATTTCTATTCTTTCCAGTTTTATTTAATTTGTTATGGTCCACATAGCCCAATGCATTTGCATAGTCAATAAGACGTAAGTAAATATCTTTCTGGAGTTTTCTGCTTTCAGCCAAGATCCATCTGACATCAGGATTGATGTTCCTCATCCCAAGTTGTCTTCTGAATCTGACTTGAACTTCTGGTAGTTTCCTGTCAATGTACTAATGCTATAGCTTCTGAATGACCTTCAGCAAAATTTTACTTGTGTGTGATATTAGTGACATTGCTCAATCGTTTCCACATTCTGTTGGATCACTGTTCTCTGAAATGCACAAACATAGATCTTTTCTAGGAGGATGACCCAGAAGCTGTCTTCCACATTTCTTGGCATAGAGGAGTGAGTAGGTCCAATGCTGCAGCTATTTGTTGAAACATTTCAATCAGTACTCTGTCAGTTCCTGGAGCCTTGTTTTTTGCCATTTCCTCCAGCGCAGCTTGGACTTCCTCCTTCATTACCATCAGTTTCCGGTCATAGGCTACCTCTTGGACAGCTGAATGTCAACCAGTTCTTTTTGGTACAATGACCCTGTGTATTCAAACTTCCATCTTCTTTTCATGCTTTCTATGTTGTGCTGTATTTTCCCCATAAATCAAAATCCACTGCTGGAGAGTCAATTCCAACTCACAGTGACCCTATAGGACAGAGTGAACTGCGCCATAGAGTTTCCAAAGAGTACCTGGTGGGTTCGAATGGCCGACCTTTTGGTTGGCAGCTGTAGTACTTAATCACTATGCCACCAGGGTTTCCATTTTCCCCACGGAATTCTTCAATATCACAACTAGAGGCTTGAATTATTTTTCTTCAGTTTGTTTCTGCTAGAGAAATGCCAAGTGTTTTCTTCCATTTTCATTTTCTAACTCCAGGTTATTGCACATTTCCCTATTATTATACTTTGTCTTCTCAAGCTGACCTTTGAAATCTCCTGTTCAACTCTTTCACTTCAGCAAGTTCCACTCAGGAACAAGTTCCAGAGTCTCTTCTGTCATCCATTTTCTGTCTTTTTAGTGATCTTTTGCTTTCTGTGAGAATTATGTGCTTGATATCATTCCTCAGCTTATTTGGTCTTGAGTTACTAGCGTTCAGTGCACCAGATCTATCCTGGAGATAGTTTAGATAGTCTCTAAATTCAGGTGAAAGAGTCTCAACATCATATCTTGGCCCTCATGGACTTGCTTTAGTTTTCTTCAGCTTCAACTTGAACTTGCATATGAGCAATTTACAGTCAGCTCATGGCTTTTTCTGACTGATGATATTAAGCTACTGTGTCATCTCTTTCCACAGATGTGTTGACTTGATTCCCATATTTTCCATCCAGTGAGGTCTGTGTGTGTAGTCACCATTTATGCTGTTGGAAAAAGGTATTTGCAATAAAGAAATCACTGGCCTTGCAAAATTCTATCATGTGATCTCCAGTATTGTTTAGCATGATGGCCATATTTCCCAACTACTAACCTTTCTTTTGTTCCCAACTTTTGCATTATGATCACCAGTAATTATCAATGCATCTTGATTGCATGTTTGATCAATTTCTGACTGCAGGCATTGGTAAAACATTTTCAGTTTTTTTGTCCTTGGCAATACTGGTTGGTGTGTGTATTTTTAAATAAATTAACTGGTACTAACTAGCCTTCCTTGAAGATGTATGGATATTATCCTATTACTGACAGTGCTGTACTTCCAGACAGATCTTGAAATGTCCTTTTTGATGTTGAAACTATTCCATTCCTCTTCAATTTGTTGTTCCTGGGACAGAAGACCATATGATTATCTAATTCAAAATGGCTAATACTACCCCAGTTCAGCTCACTAATGACTAGGATATTGATTTTTGTGTGGTCCATTTCATTTTTGATGACTTCCAATTTTCCCGAACTCATACTTAGTACATTCCAGGTTCTAATAATTAATGGATGTTTGCAAATGTTTCTTCTAGCTTTGAATCATGCCACATCAGTAAATGAAGATCCCCAAACCCTTTCTCCATTCAGGTCATTAAGGTCCACTCTACTTTTAAGAGGCAGCTCTTCCCAGTCATATTTTGAGTGTGTTTCAACTTGAGGGGCCTCGACTTCCAACACTGTATCAAGCAGTGTTACATTACAATTCATAAAATTTTCACTGGCTCATTTTTTTCAGAAGTAGAATATTAGGTCCTTCTTCCTATTCTGTCTTAGTCTGGAAGCTCTGTTAAAACCTGTCCACCATGAGTAGTGACCCTGCAGGTGTTTGAAATACTGGTGGCATAAGTGCCAGCATCACAACCCCATACAAGCCACCACAGTACAGCAAACTGACAGACATGTGGGGTCTTACAGGCTAATTTATTACCAGTCTATCTCCATAATTCCAGAACAAAAAGAAAACTGGACATCCATTACTTGGTTTTCTTGGTCAAGTAATCATACAAATATAGATGACAGTATAGAAGATTTGGGGAGCATATATCCAAGATAACAATGAATTTTTTAGAAGCTTTGTTATTTCTATAGGTGGTTTATTTGGACCCAAGTCACCACAAAACTGCCAAACCATCATGCTGCTTTGCACTCTGCAGATCTAGAGTCAATCAGGAGGATTTATGTAGAAGGACAGATATTTTGTTCCTTTTGTTGAACTATTTGATGGAGTGACAGTTAAAATACAGCTCTCATCCATTCAAATGATATTCGTAGACTGCTGATCACATGGTAGCCACATTGATCACATACATGACAAAGTATAGCCCCTGCCCGAAAACCCCAGGTGCTATAGTAGTTGTAAATCAGAGCTATGTCAAGTTCTATGGGAGTCCACACAAGGAGCATCTAGCTCAGCCTAGGGAAACAAGGTTTGCCAGAGGAGGGAAGGCTGAAATTGAATCTTGCAGAAAGTCTTGGCTGCTCCCAAGTTTTTCAGGCTTAAGGAGCAGCTCTTGCAAAAACAGTCAGGATGAGAACCATAAATACTCTGGTGTGGCTAAAATTTATGAGCCATGAAAAGGAGTAACTGACTACTCTGGCCATTTTGATATAGACAGGACTTATGCCCCCTCTTTATCGTCACTGTCACTGCCTTATTTCAGGCTGTTATTGACAGTCTTCTAGGATATCACAATAACTTTCTGTTTTCCCTTCTTCTAGTCTTTCATTTCTTGCCTCTCCCACGTCACAACTTTACTCAACAGTCCCTTAAACACCGTGTTAGGTCACACACCTGGCCTTTGTTGGGTGTTTCCTCTGCCTAGAAGCCCTGTTAGTTGGGGGAGAGCACCAGCTCACCTTGTAAGATGTTCATCAGTAAAACTTTTCTCAACTTTTCTAGCAAATTGCTCTATCTTCCCATAGTCTTTTGCACATACCTCTGCTATAGCAATTTGCACATTGTACTGAGTCTGGAGTCTCTTTGTAAGTATCTTCCCCCCCAGGGGTAGTAACTATATCTCGGTTATCTTTGACATCCCTTTATCCTTTTGAATCAGGCAGTAGCTGGAAAACCATATGCGTTCAATGTGTCTTGAATAAATAAATGGGCAAACTCTTCGTATTAAAATCAAAGCCCTCATTAATTTGTCCTTTTGTTTAGGCCTGTCATCACGCTGTGACTGAACAAGGAAACCATGTTTGATCTTTCTCCTTGGATTTTCACCTGTTGCCCGCATTGCCTCACCTGTCACTACCCCTTTGTTGTAAAGTGCTATCTCCAACAACAACAAACACACTGTCAGCTCCCTGAGGACTCAAAAACACTGCTAAATGCCCTACTAGTAAACAGTTACAACTTTGGTAGAAATAACTATACATGTTTTAAACATGTGTCGAAATTTGAATGTGAAAATGAAAGTTACTAGTTTGAAGCCACAACATATCATGTTACCACAAACAAGAAAAAGTGCCTTGAGAGAAAGGCCTCAAAGTAAGGTATTCCTGCCCTGGGATAAAATAGTGTACATAAACAGGGAAATAAGGATGAGTCTTCATCATTGTGTTCCAGAGACACACTGGCTCATTCTGTGAAGAAGCAGCAAGAGGAGATCCCACTGGAGTCCCAACTTTCGTTCCTGTTCGTTGATGCGCATTGGCCCATAACCCTTCAATTTTCAAAAAGGAACTTATGTTGGAGGGGAGTATTTGCACGCAATTCCTGTTTTGAAATTCAAGTCTTATTCTCATAGCTCTTTCCCAGAATATACAAAAATATTTTGAAGCACTTGATGGGCCAGAATATTGAATTGGCTATGTAAAAGGTAGAATCAATGTTGTGCAATATGTGTATGTGTATATATATATATATATGAATATTCACTATATATACAAAATTAATGTATGATTTGAAGGTAGTCAGCCTTTCCACAATTATTTCATAGTCATAGATTCTGTGTTGATGCTTGTGAATTAGCCAAATATGCATTATATATGTACATTTTAATTGTGTGTGCATATTAAAGGATTTTTTCCTCCTTTTTTTCATTGTGAAGCAAATTATTTGATATGGCTTCGCATACAGCTCTAATACACATCAAAAAGCAATCAACAAACTGAGTACATCAAGCAGGACAATTTAGATGGTTTTTAATCATGATTATGAAAATATAATTAGGTGGTTTCATGTTTGTTGTTGAGTATGTGTAGGGGAAAGTGATTCTCCAAATAGAAAATGTGGACAGTATTGCACAGAAACCACAAGAGAACTGTGTGCAGGAGGCAGAGAGAGAGAGAAGTCACTGGCTCTTTTCTCCCACACATCAGCAGCTCTCACATTTAAACAGAATATCCCACCTTTCAAGATGCCAACAGAAATCTTATTTAATAAATTGATTACATAGAAGTAGGTTTGAAAAATGCTTCTCTTTAATGTCATCATAAACTTTAGCTGTTACCTGCCATTTAAAACAAATCCCCCCTGCCACAGCCACCACAGGAAAAGAAGAGATGCTCTTTGGTGCTCCAGCAGCTCATGAGTCATTTGTGACCAGTGGGAGTTGGTACAGTCATGGATCTCCCAACAAAATGACGGTGCATTTGTGGCCTTCTTTAATCCATTTAAAATCAGCCTGATATCCATCTATTTCTAATCACCCATTTTACAAGTCAGAAGGAGCATTAGTTTTCATGCAAGAGGATGAATCACAGGCATGCAAATGCTGCCTCATACCGGACTATCAAAGAACTTCTTTCCCTTATCCCAAAGGGTCTCCGTCTCCCCGAAGTTCCCTGGTGGACTTTCCAAGCCACATTTTATTTTTTTCCTCAGTGCAGCCACAGTAGATTACTAGCCCCATTAGAAAAATCCGTCCTTCTGAGTCCATCTCAGAAATCACGTACAAGAGCCCCAGGTTCTGCTTGGAAGTAATTTGGTCAGCAGCAAGCTGGCCCCTTTTGTTGTAAAATTCAAAGAGTCCAAGCACCATGACTTAACGAAGCCACAATTAGAGTGGCTTTCTTCCAGCACCACGTGTACTCAGTTTTTACCTGGAAAATACAAAGTTGCTGTCTGTGCACACAATTTTAGCATTTCTGGTTTTTATGCCATCTTACTTACAAGAAGCTCCCAGCTGTTATAATTTGTTTCATCCACCACTCTCTTGTAGAACCAGCCTTTGTTCCTTTTTTTCAGTGCCAGGAACTTGCTGGGTTTCACCTGATGTGATTTGTCCAGGCATTAATAATGCATCTTCAAGATGCAAGATGCATGAATTCCTTTAGTAACAGATCTGCTGGCAGAGCGCTGTATTGTATTGTACAGCTTTGCTGCAAGAGAGGGAGACAAGGGGACAAAGGGAAGGTCATCAGCCTCAGCAGCGAGGGGTACTGGTTATTTCAGAAGGTCATTACAACCAGCTTATGGTAAAGGCCTGCGGAGGATAACGAATATAGACCAGGAATTCCTTTCAAAAAACAGCTCTTGCGAAATCTGCAACTTGTAGATGAAAGTGAGCTGAACACGCAGAATGACAGTCAGCTCAGGAAGTCCAGGGTATCTGGCCGTTCTTACTTCCTACTTGGTGCACATCAAGAGAGATTTTCCGTGTGCTGGTCCTGATTCTCCCACTGGAATCTCAGGGTCACAACCCAGCTGCTCTCTCTGTGGCCTTGATATGATTGTTGCCTACTGTTACTCACGTGAATCTTTAATCATCTTGTGTTTGCAAAAAGCTTGTATTTTCAAGCTACTTTATAATCATTAATAAGTTATTTCTCACAATTATCCTGAAAAGCAGGATAAGGTTCTTTTCTCAATGTGGCAGTTAAATTTAGTAAAAGAAGTATCAATGGGTTACAATGTGAGAACATCAACGGGGTATGTGTATTCCAAAACTGGAAAACAAACACCTTGAAAGGGACACTAGGTCTCCTAAACCAAATAGCTACCTCTGGAAAGCGTATGTGAACAACTCCAGGCAGAATGGAAGACGCGCTTTAGAAGTAATCAGCTGTTTAGTGGACACAGTCACAAACTCTGCAGGAGAATAACCCTACTGCAACTGATGGGACTTGGAACTCAAGGCTGGCAATATCACCTTACTCCAACAGCCTGAGTTTTCTCCAGAAACAATGAGTTTACTTTGCAGTGTTGAAATCAGAAAGTTCAGCCATATAAACAGTTGCTTGTGCCGGTGATCACTTAACTTCAGGTTTCTGTAAGGACTCCTGACAGAGTTTGTCAATATAAAACCAAAACCACACTCTCCATAGGGTCATTATGGTGGGTTCACCTGCCCCCTACCCCCATTCTCACCCCACCCCCCCACTTCAAATAAAATCTCATTTAATCAATAACATTTGCTTCCAAGGCAGCTCTCCTTTACTGCTGCTCCATCTCTGTCTGGGTTACCATAGCAACTATTCTCAGAGCAGTGTGATACCCAGTTTATACATTTCAGCCCCATCACGTGACTGACTACCTGCTTCCACTTTAATCATTGCTGGAGGGAACACTCAAAAAGTGGCTGCTTCCTGCTTCCTGTTGCAGTCCACCAAACTGCTGTCATGTTTTACATTCCCTCCCCCAACCTAGAAAACATGTGTTAATTACATGAGGAAGAGAAAAGGCTCCAGTGGCGAGTAGAAGACCCAAACTGCTTGAATTAGTAAAGCCTCCCAGCCTCTAACAGCCAAATTCTTCTTTTTCCCTGTAGAGGTGCTCTCAGATTCAGCAGACTCCCTGTTTTAAGACCTTAATTGTAGAGAAACTGATGTTGTCGACCTGACCACAGCCTGAGATCCATCTTCCGCTGGCCCTGTGACCTGCGTACACTCCGGCATCTACTCAGGTAGCCATTGTGCAGGCCTCCTGCAATCGAGGCCTGGGACTTGAAACTCTCAGGAGCCTCCCTTGCTGCAGCTTTGAGGGGTCCGTTTAAATCACATTATAAACCTAATGAAACACAGCTAATGAAGCACAGATGTCCTATCAGATTTGGAGCTCTGACTCCCTTTAAAAGCCCAGTAAAAATAAATTAAAGAAGCCTTGTATCCATGGAAATGGGCAACTCACGTGTTAATCCTTCCCCCTCACCCATTTATGAGTTCATTACCATTTCTAATTCCAGGGCTTCTGACAGCATTTGTGGCTTCTGGGTCAGTCATTTCCTGGAAATTCATGACTGGTTTGGGTTGGGCCTGAAGGTCCGTGACTTTGCTTCTTTGTTTGGAGACATGGGAAAGCAAAAGCAGACTGTACTCTGCATCAGTAGCACACGTTCCTCCCATTCCGGGGTGCTGAGATGAATTTCATGTCCCAGATTCTCCTGGAATCTGGAAGTAAGTCTTTTATCACTGAATATCCATGTCTGTTAAGAATACCAGTAAAGCTAGTTAAAATCTAATCAGCTTCAGCTTCTGACAATGCTGCATCAGCGTAGACTTGTGTTCCATAGGATTTAAAAAAAACAATTGCAGTTGAGTCAATTCTGATTCATAGTGACCCTATAGGACAGAGTAGAGTTGCCCCCCACAGAGTTTTCATGGAAAGCCTGGTAGATTCAGACTGCTGACCTTTTGGTTAACAGTTGTAGCATTTAATCACTATGCCACCACAGTTTCCATAGCATTTTTAGTGGCTTCATTTTGGAAGTAGGCAGCCAAGCCTTCCTTCCAAAGCACCTCTGGAGGGACTTGAACCTGCAGCCTTTCACTTAGCAGATGAGCATGTTAACCATTTGCACCACCCAGGAACTATATGAAATCAGATCAGGAGTGACCTGTGAACAAAAAGCTCTTCTATCATAGTGTCTATTAAGACCAGCAATCACTCTCCTTTAGATTAAAATCCTGCTGTTCTGTCATAAAATGGAGACGCTGTCAGCTATTATTACAGCAGCTATTATTTGCCATGCAAACATGAATTATGAAGGAGGGGTGAATTTTGTTTGGGCATATGGTTAGTCTGCATCCAGAGTTTGAAACACCTCCCGGAATAACAGGCTTTGGCAAGACACATAGCAAAAGCTGGGCAGCACCATGAAGCGCTGGCTGCCCAGTGATGGGGAGGAGGTCCATGAGAAGAATGGATACGCAATACGAGGAAGAAGAAAAGCAAAGAATTTTCAGAAACAAAACTCGCTTCCCCCTTAATTGGAGTAACTAAGTTGTCTCTTGGAGGTACGGAACAAAGGATAATAATCACCTCAGACCACCTGAAGCCTTATTTCCTCTTCTCTTTATTTTTTATTATTATTACTGGGTGATTTTCAATCTTTTTCTTAGGAATTTGCTTACAGAAGGAAGCTCTTTGTGTCACAGACTACGTAGTTCTTCTCAGACAACTCTCCAAGTATGTTATTTTTAAGAATACAATTTTGAATTCTTAAATTTTCAAAGATGTCTACTGAAAGAAAGAATACATGCTCTGAATTTAAAAGTCAATATCTATGTGTCAATAACACCTTACCTTAGACAGATTATTTGGTGTCTCCAATGGAAACAGGCATTGTTTAATTCACACAATCAGGTTTTCTGATCCTAACCTTTCATTGGCATTTCATAACTCTAAGTTTTTGGCAGTGAATAGCAATGCAAATAATTGTTATCTATAGGCATGCAAATAAAATCTATCTGTGGTGGTTCAGTGGAGTTCCCTCCTCTATATATCAAAAGACGACAATTGTGTCTCCATTTGCTCATTCATCTCAGTATTCCTGAGCTATAAATTTATCTGTTCTTTTGGATTCTCCTTTCAATCAGTTGTAACATCTGTGTGGTTCCTTCATTAATAATAAGTTGGACAAAATCCTTAATATGCGTTCTTTTTAAAAGAAAAAGAAAATAAATGCCTTGCACTAAAGTTCTCTTTTTAAGACTGACACACTTCTCTGTCACTTCATCAGTCCCAAAAACTGGAGATGAAAGAGGTTATAGATGAGGAAACTAAGGCACAACACAATAAGGAGAATTTCCTGGGGCCGTGCGTTAGTATGAGCAACAGCACTGAGGCTGCTAATAATAAATTCCACACCCCAACTCGGAAAGCATTATAAACCCTAGACATTTTTTCAAAACAATCAATTTTGTCTATCTCAACAGCTTAAACATGAATGTTTTGTAAAAATGGTACAAAAAATTAAAGCTTAGGGTTGTGATTATTACAGTGATTTGTCAGCAGTAGAGTATGATTTTTGGAAGACAACCAGCTGTATCAACAAGAGGATAAGAGCGCAGTTCATTTTTCATTTGCCTAATATAGATATCCTTGCCTTGCCAAAGAAAAAGAAAAAAAAAGTGATACAGCATCAGTGGTGTAGCAATGTAAGTGACTTCACAAAAAATGATTTAAGCCTTTCACTGACTGCTAAAGTGAGAGATTTTTTCCACTGATTTATGTGAAGAACTGTCTGAACTGTCAGAAATAAAAACAATCCTGAACAAAAGGAAAAAAAGTAAGTAGGTATATGGGCAGCTAAGACCATCTACTGACTCTCCACCTTCTGACTCAGGGCCTAGGAAGGGTGAAATATGTCATGGAAACTAAACACAGTGGCCTGTCAGTTGACAGGGAAGGTGTTGAAAAGTCAACTGTTCATAATGAAAAAATGTGAGATATGCTTCATGGATCAACAACTTGTTACCTCACTGCTTCCTTTTCCCAGTTAAGAAAAAATAATTAGATTTCAGTAGTAAACCTAATTTACTAGACAAAGCCAGCCAAACAACTATTATAACATTCTTCAGCGAGAACATACTGTTTTTCCATTCTACCTAGCCAACTTCTCT
Organism: Heterohyrax brucei; assembly: GCA_028571685.1. Classification (NCBI taxonomy): domain Eukaryota; kingdom Metazoa; phylum Chordata; class Mammalia; order Hyracoidea; family Procaviidae; genus Heterohyrax; species Heterohyrax brucei. The sequence continues at coordinate 26,760,231 of CM053152.1, forward strand.
TCTTCTTCACTCCTTATGCTGTAAATAGTTAACATGCTGGGCAGATAACCAAAAAGTTAGACATTTCAGCCTAACTAGAGGGGCCCTTTGAAGACAAGACTGTCAATTTACTTCTGAAAAATCAGTCTTTGAAAGCTTCATGGAGTACAGTTCTATACATTTTTGGCAATTTTTTTGTTGAAGTTTAGATTTCCATGTGACAATTCATATGCACATTGTTTTGTCACATTGGTTACAGTCCCTGCAATGTGTCCGCACTCTCACCATTTCCACCCCACCTACCCCATTTGCATCCCCCCAGTTTCCCTGGCCCTCCTTACCTCTTCATCTTTGCTTTGGGGTAAATGTTGACTATTTGATCTCATATAGTTAATTTTTAAAGGAGCACATCCCTCATGAGGCTACTGTATATTTGATAGGCTAATCTATCACTTGGCAAAACAGTAACCTCGAAGAGTGACTTCAGTTTCAGGTTTAAAAAAAAAATCTTAGGACAGTAGTCTCAGGGGTTCCCCTAGTCCCTATCAGTTCAGTATGTCTGGTCTTTTTTGTGAATTTGAGTTTTGTTCTACATTTCTCCCTCATTCTCTACATTTCAAAACCCCAACACAGAAAGAATTATAAACCCTGAACATTTTTTCAAAACAATCCATTTTGTCTATCTTAATAGCTTAAATATGAGTGCCTTGTAGAAATAGTCCAAGAAATTAAAGCTTAGGGTTATGATTATATATATATAATATCAGAGTATATATATAAAATACTAGAAAAAATTATCGTCAAAAAATCATACTCTACTGCTGAAAAATCAGTAGGATATTTTTCCCTGGTCAAAATGGTTGGTAGACAAATCCAGAGACCCTCTAGTTCTGCTGGTCTCAGGCTAAAAAAGGCTGTGGTTCCTGTGGGCCACTATTTTTTCAGACAACTTTCTTCCCTGAGCCTTTGGTTTCCTTCTCTGTCCTTTGTTCCAGATGGAAAGAGACCAATAGTCATGTCTTTCATGACTGCTCACAAGCTTTTAGACCCCAGACACTATTTACCAAACTAGGATATAGAACACTGCCTTTATGAACTAAGTTATGCCAATTGCCCTGATAAACCAAAGCAAAACAAAAAATTAAAACAAAACAAACATACATACAATCGACAAATAAATAAAATAATACCTAACACCTCAAAGGGAGCCCTGATGGCACAATAGTTAAGAGCTCACCTGCTAGCCAAAAGGTAGGCAGTTCAAATTCAACAGCTGCTGCTTGGAACCCCTATCGGGCAGTTTTACTCTGTCCTGTAGGATTGCTATAAGTTGGACTTGATTCAATGGCATACAACAACACCATCTGGAGACAGCAGACAATAACAAATAATATGAAAAAATAACAGATAAGATGACACAAACAAGTGAGCAATGAAAAGGGAAAGAGAACCTTTCAAAGACAGAAATGATAACTACCTGAGAAGGAATTCAAAAGACTTCTTTTTAGGATGTTCAAAGAGATCAAGGAAAACACTGAAAAAAAAATCTAGAAGAATTCAGAAGAACAATACAAGAACTAGATGACAAACTCAATAGACAATTAGAAACCATACAAAAACAACTAGAAATTTGATGCTTAGCAATGAAACATCAGAAAAAAGACAACTCAATAGAATAGAAGGACACAGACGTAGAATGGAATCAACAGAAGAAAGAAGCAGTGAATTAGGAGCAAATCTTTCAATCCTAGTTTGAGGAACAGTCAGAAAAATAGAATGAAGAAAAATACAGAAGCTCTAAGAGTTATGTGGGACACCGTCAAGAGGAAAAATTTACTTATAATAGAAATTCCAGAAGAAGAGAGATAAAAGAAAACCGTACGAGAATCTTTGATGATATATTGGCTAAAAACTTCCCAAATATCATGAAAGACAAGAAGGCTGCTGTCTGGGTCATCTCATGCTGTTATAACAGAAAGACTACAAGTGTACGACTTTAACAAACAGAAATTTATTTCCTCACAGTAAAGTAGGCTAGACACCCAAATTCAGAGTATCACCTCCAGGGTAAGGCTTTCTCTCTCTGTCAGCTGTGGAGGAATGTCCTTTTCACCAATCTTGTTCTGGACTAGGAGGTTTTCCACATGCAAACTCTGGGTACAGAGGTCATTTTCCACTTCTGGACTGTTTTCTTGGTGGTATGGGATTCCTTTGTCACTTGTTCCTTAAGAGATTGCCTTAAGATGAAATCTAATCTTGTAGATTGCATCAGCATAACTCCAGCTAATCCATCTCATTAACATCATAACATTTACAACACACAGCAAAATCACAGCAGATGACAAAATGGTAAAGAGTCATACACTACTGGGAATCATTAAATAACCACATTGATACACACATTTTGGGGGGACACAATTCAATCTATGACGGTTACCATCCAAAAAACTCAGCAAACCCTATACATAATAAACCCTTCCAAAATAAACCACCAATACATGCCATAATCAAACTTCCCAAAACTAAAGACAAAGAAAGAATTCTGAAAGCAGCCCTTGGAAAACAAAATATCACCTGGAAAGGGGCACCAATAAAACTAACTGCTGATTTTCTGTCACAAACTATGGCAAGAAGGAACTGAGATGACATCTATAAAATCCTGAAGGAAAAGAATTACCAAGAATCATACATGCAGCAAAATTGCCTTTAAAAATAAATGGCAAAACTAAGACATTCCCAGATAAGTAGAAACAAAGGGAATTTGTAAAAACTAGACAAGAAATATTAACAGAAGTCTTTTGGATAGAGAACCAACAACATCAGATAACAACCTGAGATAAAAACACATGATACCATCACCCAGATATCAAACCAGATAAAGACTTCACAAAAGCAAAATAAAACTAAAATAACTGATCACAGTGAAGCAGAGGAGATGAGTTTTTGATAATGGTACCTTTAAAACAAAAAGTGGAATAAAAGGTGTAGCTATGGAATGTCCACATGAGAAGGAAGTCAAAGAAATTTCAGGATATAACAGACTTTTTAACTTTAAGAGGATTAAGGTAAACTTCAGAGTAATCACAAAGAAAAGCTACAAACGCACTCACCAAAATAAAGCAGGAGAAGGAAAAGAAGACTCAGTAAACCCAAAAACAACAATAATTGATAGGAAAAGAAAATCCATATGCAAAAAGAACACAGCACAAAAAATTAAGAGGAACAAAGAAACTACTGACATCTGAAAAAAGTATAAGATGACAGCAATTAATCCACATCTATCATTAAGCACACTGACTGTGAATGAGTTAAATGCACCTTTAAAGAGACATGAAGTGAGAGAATGGACAAAACACGTGACTCATCAATCAATATGTTGCTACAAAAGACACACCTGAGACACAAAGACATAAACAAGTTAAAAATCAAATGATGGGAACATACATATTAAACAGTCTCCAGAAAAGAACACGAGTAGCAGTAATATTTTCAGATAAAAAAACTTTAAGTCAGAATCCATTATAAAAGACAAAGAAGGGCTTATATAATGATTAAAAGGTCAATTCTCCAAGAAGACATAAGAAAAAAAGAAATCTAAGCACTCAATGACAGACCTTCAAAATACATAAAACAAACTAAAAAGAAATACACATTTCAACAATAATAGTAGGAGAATTTAACACATCACTTTAATTGATGGGTAGAACAAACAACTAGAAAGAAACTCAGTAAAGATACAGAGTATTTAAATAAAGCGATCAATCTATGTGACCTCACGCACATGCAGAATACACCCCCCGACAGTAGCAGAGTACACATTCTTCTCCAACACACATAGATCATTCTCCACAACAGCATGTATTTTTGGCCACAAAGGAAGCCTCAATAAACTAAAAAACACAAACACAATATAAAGCATCTTCTCCGACCATAGTGCTATAAAACTAGAAATTAACAACACGAAGGGCAAGGAAAAAAAATTAAACACATAACTGAATAACACTTTAAAAACTCCTGGGAGATAGATGGAATTTAAAAATTATTAGAATCAAATGAGAATAAAGAAACAACATACCAATACCTCTGGGACACAGAAAAGCAGTGATCAGAGAAGAATGTGTAGCAATAAAAGCATAATCAAAAAAGAACATCCAAAATCAGTAACTTAACCTGACAACTTGTACAAATAGAAAAGAAACAGCAAACAAAATATTAGAAAATCAGTGAACTAAACACAATTCACCACATAAACAAAGCTAAGATTATATGACCATCTCAATTAGTGCAGAAAAGGCGTTTGATAAAATCCAGCATATTCTCAACCAATAAGAATAGAGAGGTGTGATGGCTAATTCTCAGTGTTTATATATGAACACTTCCATAATGAAATCTGCTATGAGTAGCCAATCAGGTGAAAGAGGGTTTCTGGGGTAATGTGGCATGCATCCAGATATAAGCAGGCATTGTGACTTTTTTACTTCTCTGGATTTTGCAGCTGCCTCCTGTTCATTTGTCCTCTAGTCCTTGGGACTTGAGCTAGCAACTTATCTGCTGATCACAGGATTCCTCAGCCTCCATAGCCTATGAGCAAGATTGTTGCTCTCCAACCTACTAATCTCGCGTTCACCAGCTCCTGTGGCTACACAAATCAGGGGAAGCCTCCATCTTGATCCAGGGACGTAGGCCATTAACAACTTCTGCAATCTCATGAGCCATTTCCTTGATAAAATCTCTCTATATGCATTTATATGCCTTACTGGTTTTCTTTCTCTAAAAAACACACCCCAAGACAAATCAAAATGCCTCAACACAATTAAGGAAACATACACGAAACCAATAATCAACATTAAGTTCAATGGAGAAAGACTGAAAGCATTTCCTTTGAGAACAGGAGCTAGATAAGGATGTACACGGCACCATTCTTGTTCAATATCGTACTGGAAGCAAGGGTATCAGTATCAGTCCACAATTTCACATCTTTAATGTGGCGAAAAACAGGTAAACTCACATACTACAGATTAGTAAATAAGAAGAACTAAGCTCATGCATGCATGATTATTGGGTAACCCTCCCTTGACTGGAAGTCCTTATCAGAGACAGGGAGATAAAGGGCATACAAACTGCTAAGGAAGAAGGAAAACTGTCCCTGCTTTTAGATGATGTGATCATATAAATAGAAAATCCCAGAGATTCTAACAGAAAGTTATTAAAGTTAATAGAAGGCTTTAGTGAAGTGGCAGCCTACAGAGTCAATAAACAAAAATCAGTTGAATTCCTCTACACTAACAAGATGAATTCTGAAAAGGAAATCTAGAAAACAATACCAATTATGATAGCCCCCAAAGGATAAAATACATAGAAATAAATCTAACAGGGATGTAAAAGATTTATACAAGGCAAAGTACAAAATGCTACCACAAGAACCCAAAAGAGACTTACATAAATGGAAAAGCATACCAGACACATGAATTGGAAGACTTAACACTGTGAAAATGTCAGTACTACCAAAAGCAATCTATAGATACAAGGCAATTCTGATCCAAACGTCAACATTCTTTAACAAAATAGAAAAATTAATCTTCAACTTTATATGTGAAGGAAAGAGGCCATGACTAGCTACAACATTTTTGAAGAAGAAGAACTAAGTAGGAAACCTTACCCTTCTTGATCTCATAACTTACTATACAGCCACAGTAGTTATAACAGTCTGGTATTGGTATGCCAGACACATAGACAAATCGAACAGAATTGAATACCCAGAAATAAGTCCATCCAGCTATAGACAGCTGGTCTTCAACAAAGCGTCAAAGTCTATTCAGTGGGGGAAGAGATGTCTCTTTAACAATTGTTGCTGACACATACTGGATATCCATCTGCAGAAAAATAAAACAGTATCCATAATTCATACCACACACAAAAACTAATTCCAAATGGATTAAAAGCCTGAAAGTTAAAAATGATACAAAGCTAGGGTTTATAATTTATGGCATAAATGTACTACCAAACATAACTAAAAATGTACAAACAACAGACAATAAAGTAGAAAACTATAATCTCCTAAAAATTAAATGCTTATGCTCACCAAAACTTTACACAACGGTGTAAAAGAAACCACAGACTCGGGTGAGGAGGTGAAACGTAGCGATACGTCTCAAGAAAGTCTAGTGTCTAAAATATACAGAAACTTCAACTTCTTAACACCAAAAAGACAAAAAATCCAATCAAAAAATGAGCGAAGGACAGCAACAGACATTTCACCAAAGGCATTCAGAACACTAAATAACATATGAAGAAATGCTTAGGATTATTAGCCATTAAAACCAAAAAACCAAACTTGTTGCCTTCAAGTCAACTGTAACTCATAACAACCCTGTAGGACAGAGTAGAACTATGCTATAGGGTTTCCAAGGAGAGACTGGTGGATTTGAACTGCCAACATTTTGGTTAGCAGTTGTAGCTCTTAACTATTGTGCCACCAGCACTCCCATTAGCCACTAGAGGGACACAAATCAAAACAACCAGACCCCTCCAACCACTGCCCATGCCACCAAGGAGACCTGGCCAAGACTCCAGCCTCTCCCATTGGCTCAGGGCTCCTCTCAAAGCCCACCATGCACTAATCTAGCCCCCGCCAAATTCAAGCTGGAGACAAATGTCTCACTCCTTTCCTGTCCCCTGATAGATCTGCCCTGCTGCACTGTAACTGAGCAACTGGCCCAGCACGCCTAGACAAGGCAATGAGAACTAATGTGCCCACAGATGAATAAGCAAGAAAACTCTCTTGGCCCACCTACCCAAACATAACCAAGTAAAACAAAAAAGCGGGATGGAACAAACAAACCTATAATCAATAAATAAAGAAAATGATAACTGAATGTCTCAGAGACAGCACACAATATCAAATCACATTTAAAAAAAAAAAAACAGGACAAGGTGACTCCAGCAAGTGACTAGAATAAAGCATCAGTTGATCTTCTGCAAGAAGAAAAAGCTATGGAATTGCATGTTAGAGAAATCAAAAGTCTGCTATTCAGGGTTCTCCAAGAGACTAGGAAGGAGATATGGAAACTGGAGACAAAAATCAAGGAAAACACAGATAAAATAGTATGAGAACAAAATATCAAAATAGATAAAAGATTAGAAATCATACAGAAAGAACAATTAAAAATCCAAAAAATAAGTATTTATGTTCATCAAAAGACTTCACCAAAAGTATAAAAAGAGAAATGATAGACTGGGGGAAAAAATGGCTATTACATGTTTCGTAAGGGTCTAGCCTCTACAATCTACAAGGTACCACTATTGAGAGCCTCTCTGGGTCAAGGTCAGTTGGTCGTGCGGGATGCCATGTGTATTGCCGTGACCCTAGAAGCTCTGCTACCAGTATTTCAAACACCAACAGAGTTGCCCATGGTGGGTAGATTTTAGAGGAACTTCCAGACCAAGGCAGACTAGGAAGGAATGACCTGGCAATCTACTTCTGAAAAACAATCGACCAGTGAAGATCTTATAAATGGCACAGGAACACTGTGTGATTTAGTGCTGGGACATGAGCCATTCCGGTTGGAAAACACTCTAAATACAAGGGAGAAACAGCTTCCAACTCAAAGTGAAGTCAGTCTTAATGTGGATGAAATAAACTTTTTGAGACCTTCACTCACTGAGGTGGCAAAACTCAAAATGAAAAAGAAACAGCTGCAAACATTCATTAATAATTGGAATACAGAATATACAAAGAATGAATCCAGGAAACTTGTAAGCTGTCAAAAACGCAGTGAAACAATTAAACACTGATATTCTAGGTATCAGTGGGCTGAAATGGGCTGGTGTTGGCCATTTTGAATCAGACAATTATACAGCCTACTGTCCTGGGAGTGACACCTTGAAGGGGATGACATTGCATTCATCATCAAAATTGTCATTTCATACTATACGATCCAGCAATCCCACTGCTTCGAATACATCCTACAGAAATGAGGGCTGTCGCATGAGCAGATACATGTGCATGAATGTCTCCTGCAGCACTGTCCACAACAGCAAAAAGAGGGAATCAACCTAGGTGCCCATCAACAGATGAATGGATAAACAAACTATGGTATGTACACACAATGGAACACTATGCAGTGATAAAGAACAACGATGATTTTAGGAAGCATCTCATAACCTGGTTTCAACTAGAAGACATTTGCTGAGTGAAACCAGTCAGTTGCAAAAGGACAAACATTGTATGGGCTCATGTGATAATCTGCAGCATGTGACTGTGCTTGCGCTCACGGGACGTCATTCATAGCAAAGATGTTACACGCAGATGTTACACGCAGAAGCAGGGAGAGACAAACAATGGCTACAGCTACAAACTGAAGAGTTCATGCTCCTGTGTTAATCACACAGATTTGTTTTTACAGTCATGCTGCCTATCAAAGATAGGAATTCTCTGAGTAAACTATAAGAGAGTGGTAAACTCTTCTACTTGAATGTTCCTTCATCATCCCAATTCTGACAAATGCAAAACTAAACACATCGTTATCCATTCAAAAATATTTTCTCCTCCCAACCCTTCCTGTCCTTGATAGGGTACCCTCTTTTTCTTGGCATGAGAGCTTAAGATCATTCTTAACTCATTCCTTGCCTTCAATTGCTCAGCTCCTTCAGATCCTATTACGGAGGTGATTGGGGTATAAATTACGTATAAATAAAAATAACATTTAACTGGCCAACATATTTATCATCAACTGTTAAGTCAACCCCTTCCTCTCCATTCCCATCTTCTCCTCAGAAGTGTTCATCTGAAACACTTTCTAGGTGGCCTTCTCCCCTACTGCCTATTGTTTAAAAAAATCAAAAAACCAAACACATTCCCTTGGAGTCGATTCCAACTCGTAGTGACCTTAAAGGACAGAGTAGGGCTGCCATATAGGGTTTCCAAGGAGTGCCTGGTGGCCTTTTGGTTAGCAGGTATGGCACTTAAGCACTGCACCAACAGGGTTCCTGCACATTGTTTCAGTATTCCGTTGTCCCACGAGCCCGAGCGCAGCCACATTATCATTTCATGACCAAACTATGTTTCTGGGTCCCCTTTGAGGCTTGGCTGGGGATTCAAAGACAGGAAGTTGGGCTTTCACAAGGCATCACTGCTTGTCTCTTTCTCATGTCTCAGACTGCTTAAGTGCATCCACAGGTCGGTGCTAGCCTTCACTCCTGGTGAGCTCTGGTCTACACAGCCCCTGGGCCTGACAGGCTCTTCCTCTCAGGGTATAGGTGACCTCCTTCCCTGTGGCCTTGGTATAGAGGCCCCGAGCTCCCAGCACTAGAGGTTGGTGAACCCTTATCCTCATGCTCAGCCTCACTTAAAGGTCCCGTTGCCTCCCACTGCCTTTTATCCCAGGAGAAGGGCAAACAGGACTGAGAATTGACTATCTGTCCCCTATAGTTTAAAGCAGAAACAAACAAACAAAACAAAACAAAATCACACTCATTCACAACGGGACAAGGAAAGGTCAGGCCCACACTGTGCTCTTGGCCACTGCCACTGCTGTCACATTGATTCCAACTCATATCAATCCTATAAATTAGAGTAGAACTGCCATATGTGGTTTCCAAGGAGCACCTGGCAGGTTGAACTGCTGACCTTTTGTTTAGCAACATAGCACTTAACCACTGCACCACTAGGGTTCCGTGTAATGAGTCAAAATTCTTCCTCCAAGAAGGTAGGAAGGGAGGTAGGAGTGAGAGAACAAGAAGCAGGAAAGAGAGTGGACAGAAGTCTCTAGAAGCACAGTTCTGACTACACACAAAAATGAATGTTTCCAAATTAAACCTTACATTCACATTTTTTATTCTTGGAGGAAATATTTTTTGAGCACCTACTCTGTGCCAAATGCTGAACCGAACAGACAAGAACACTGCCCACTTTGATACACGTTAAGTTCTGATATGGGAGTCTGATAATTTAAGAACCAACGTTAAGTCAGCAGTGTTGTATCAGGCAGACATGCCTACAGAGAAAGGAGGGTAATGAATCGGGAAATCAGGGGCCTCGTTACATAAGACAGTCGTGAAAGACCCCTATTACTAGACGACATTAGAGCTTCATGTCAGCAGCATGAAGAGGAGTCCTTCCAAGACTCTGTATCCAAGACACAGATGGATTTTCAGGGTCCTCCGATTAAAAATGGGTGGGCACATGCTTCATGGTTCTGTAACAAAGGGTGGTACAGGTGGGGTGCGGAGCAAGATGTACTCACAATGACTGACCAGCTCCTTCAGGGCAGCCTCAAGCTTTATGCTCTGTCATCCCACATGAGTTAACATGATGATTAAAAAATGAATGAAAACTTGTTGATGGTTGATTAATGGCACAATTTATACTAAAATTTTTTAGATGTCCATCTTAGTATGCTATGGTAATTTGGGATTTGTCTATATGCCAGCGACAACTTTCACGCTTAGCAGATAGGAAGGGCTTAAATCATTTTAGGGTCTAATATGATTAGTGACTCTGCCTAGATACCATGCGGAAAAAAATAGCTGGCATCTAATGCTGAGCCAGATTTCTTCTCCATCTCCCAGCCTGGGGCCCAGAGGCAGCAGAGCTGAAGCAGTCAGGTGAGATTGGCAGAGGTCAAGTTTGCTGAGGATCTCAAAAGAGTTTCCGGTGAAAGTGCAACATGAAGAATGCTGCCATTAGGGCCCCAAAGGCAGCTCATACCCCTCGCCCAGCCTGGGGACACACAGCTGCCCTGTCCATCTCAGAGGGGCGAGTCCCAACATCAGAGAAGCAGCTCTGGGCTGCTGAACAGAAACCTGCCAGGGAGAAAGCAGCTGGCCTTGGCAAATAGAAAATAGTGCCCCAGGCAAAAACAACGCAAGAGGGAGCCTGGAAAAGCTTCATCCTGAGGACCCACTCCCTCCCTAAACCAATTTTTTAATCCAATATAATATCTAAGCGTACTCAGAGAACACAATGGCAAATTCCTTTAGCCCAAATGTTCTGTTATTAAAAATTCCTGGAAAGTTTCTCCTTTCCTTTCAAAACGCTTCACAATTGGCTCCAATAGTGTAGTCTAGATTGCAGCTGGCTGTTTCATCACCCAATGTTCCTTCTGTATGTAGCTCAGACAACCATGAGACTTTGTGTCACTTCATAAGGATTTGTGCTATATGGAATTGTATTTCTAGGTACTTCTTATTGTTTTTCCATCCTTTTATCCCATGAAATGAGCTATTAATGACAGGATCATTTCCACTGTTGAAAATTACATTTATGTAGCCACATATAAACACAGAACTCTCTTGTGAAACATATGTTTAATTCATTTATTAGTTTCCCACTGTGCTCAAGAACTCAAGAACCTGAAATTAGCTGGGCATAATGGTTCCTCTGATAAGAACAGTAACTCCACAAACATAAACAGAACAAGGTCAGGTGAAAGTGTGAAAGAAAAGATCTAGTCAGAGTTAAGATAGAGAGTCTAAACCAGAGATTTCATCACCCTTACTGAATATAATAATAATCATTAGAATTGATTATTGAGTGCTTACTATGTGATAGGCAATGTGCTGAGTGCTTTGTACCTATTTCATCTCAAATTCTCTTAACTTCATTACAAAACCATTGTTAGGAGTTGCTGGGTGGTGCAATTAGTTAAGCACTCAACTATTAGGCCAAAAGTTGGTAGTTGGAATTCATTCAGAGGTACGTCAGGGGATAGTCTGGTCATCTGCTTTCAGGAAAACCTATGGAGCAGCTCTACACTGTATGCACAGGACCACCACAAGCTGGAATCAACTCAACAACAACTAACGACAACACGCAAGTCGAAGAAATTCAGTAAATTGTTATTATTAGGTGCCATCAAGTCGGTTGTGACTCATAATGACCTTATGAACAACAGAACGAAACACTGCCTGGTCTTGAGCCATGTCCACAATTGTTTTTATGCTTAAGCCCATTGTTGCGACAACTCTGTCAATCCATCTCATAGAAGGTCTTCTTCTTTTTTGCTCACCCTCCACTCTACCAAGCATGATGTCCTTCTCCAGGGACTGATCTTTCCTGACATGTCCAAAGTATGTAGGATGCAGTCTTGCCATCTTTGCTTCTAAGGAGCACTCTGGTTGTACTTCTTCCAGAACAGATCTGTTGGTTCTTCTGATGGTCCGTAGTACATTCAACATTCTTCTCCAACACTGCAATTCAAAGGCATCAGTTCTTCTTCTGTCATCTTTGTTCATAGTCCAGCGTTGCATGCATATAATGTGATTGAAAATATCATGGCTTGGGTCAGGCACATTTTAGTCTTCAAGGTGACATCCTCAACACCAGTGGCATAGCTTCCTGCGTCACAGCAACAACAAGCCTCCACTGACAGACAAGCGGGGACTGCTCACTCCCTCCTTACCTGGTGGTGTTAAGCTGCTTGCCTGGTGGTGTTCCTCTAACTCCAGACTCTATGCTTAGTCCACTACACTTCACAGATGAAAATAACCCCCCCCAAAAACAAATAATTAAAATGTTGATCAGAAATAGAAAGCTGTAAGAAAAGTATCACCAGTATATTCTTTTAAAGAACATCTATAAAAATCAGGAAACAATGTTCAAAAGAATAATGGAAGGTATGGTATCTATAGCCATCACCTTTTAGAACTTATTGCAAGACACAGTCATGTATATCTAAAATATTCTGCACTATTTTGAAGGTAACTTCCAGAAGCACTGGAGACTGATAATGATAAAAATTACATGATAACCTTTTATCCAACAGACTTCTTGAACACAACATTACCTTAGTGATGCTATTCTAAGAAGAACTAGTCATGCTGAGCTAAATTTTCCAAGAATGCAATTTAAGCCCACAGTAAGGTGTATTAGAAAATGAATGGAATACTGTGGTTCAAATACAGCCCTCTGAATGGTCCATCTGTGGACCTTATCTTACTGATTCTCATTAAACAGTGATTTTATTTCTCTCCATCATCACAAGCTCCACTCCTGGGCAGTCATTCGGCTGCCTGACTAGTCTCACAATGCATGCAAATATGAATTAAAGACAGCAGCACCACAAGACAGAGGAGAGTTGCCTGATACCCTTCCCAGTGTGAAGCCCGGGGCCCCAGCCATCGCAGATGGGAAAAAGAAATTGGTGGCCCCAGCAGGCCTTCTGTTTATTACCCCCTAAGGCTTCATTTGGAGAGTGACAGTGACACACATGTGCTTATGTGCATGCACACACACACACACACACACACAGATCTAAACTATGTCGCCTGTGTTGCTTGCCCTCTACATCTGCCATATCTGTAAGGTGAAAGATGCATTTAGACCCTCAAAATAAACTCAATCTTTATAAACACTTTGTCACTACCTCTCACTGCTCCCCAGTAAGACATGCAGAAGAACGTATGTTTTCCTCATTATAGCTCTGGGGAAATTGGAGTGGAAAATGTAATAATTTGCCCAGAACTAGAAGAAGAATCAAAGACATAACACAGGAGTGGAATTTTTTGGTCCTTTGAGCTCCTGTAATATGCAGTTTGTACCTTCCTTACAACTGGCATTAGTTTTTGTAATGTGATCTAGTTAGTTGTGAATTTGTTTTTTCTCCCTTACATGATAATAAGTTCCTTAGGGTGAGGGACAACTTCTGTTTCATTCTTATGTTCTCCAAGCACCCAGTATGATCTTCTTCAGGATAACTTTGCGAACTCCACATGTGGTTATAGATTGTGATAAGAGGGAAACCACAGTGGTTGTCAGCTGGGGCAATGGCTGGGCATTAGTGAATTACTTTTATACACATGTCTTCCACTAATCCATTTAGTGCTAGTTTGAATCAGGGCCAGTTCTTTCCCCTTCAAACCCCTGCTGAGAATTTGCATTTCTGCCACAGGGAAACTGAATCAGAATCCACATTTTAACAAGACCCCCCAGATAATTCTTACATATAATTAATTTTGAGAACAACTACCCTACTACTGTTTCTCAGAATTGGTCCCTAACTGGCAGCATTAGTGTTGTTTGGGAACTTGTTAGAACTGCAAGTTCTCAGCAGGGCATCACACCAGTCTGAAGCCCTGGTTTCACTGGAGGCCAGAGAGCACATGCTAGGGTGGAAAACACACCAACTGGTGTCTGCTAAAGGGGCTAGGGAGAGCTGAAGTAATGGGGATAAGGAGCCTGAGATGAGCAACACTGGCCTCTTTCTGCTAACCTCGTGAGAGGTATAAAGTAGCTGTTTAAAGCATTCACCCTTTCAGTCCCTGGATGACATATAGTTCTAGCCACCATTACAGAAATGAAACCAGTCCTAAAGGAAATCTCACAGGAATCTTGTATCCATTGACTGAAATTAGCCTGACTATGGCTCATACTCCAGGGTCACTATGAGTCAGAACTGACTCGATGGCACTGGGCCTTTTTGTTGTTGTCATTTGGTCTTTTGGTATAGTTCACACAGAGGTCTGACTCAGTCCTGAAAACGAGAGAATGGCCAAGGCCGATGTGTGTGTGAACCATCTTGGACTTTCCACCCCAGCCAATGCCTAGTTATTTAGTGTCAATAAAACAGAAATACCACAAGCGGATGGCTTTAACAAAGAAAAATTAATTCTCTCACAATATAGTAGACTACAAGTCCAAATTCAGGGTGTCAGCTTCAGGGGAAGGTCTTCTCTCTCTGTTGGCTCAGGAGAAAGGTCTTTGTCATTAATCTGCCTCTGTTCAAGAAGTTTCTCAGTACAGGAACCCTGGGTCCAAAGGATACACTCTTCTCCCTGCTCTTGTGTCTTGGTGGAATGAGGTCCCTCATCTCTCTGCCCGATTGTCTCTTTTATATGTCAAAAGAGATTGGCTCAAGACACAATCCAGTCTTGTAGATTGTGTCCTGCCTCATCAACATAACTACTACTAATCCTAACTCACTGACATTACAGAGGCAGAATTTACAGCACATGGGAAAATCACATCAGACGACAAAATGGTAAACAATCATACAACACTGAGAATCTTGGCCTAGCCAAATTGATACATATATTTTTAGAGGACACAGTTCAATCCATGAAACTCATCCAACATCAAAAGAAGTGGAAGTACCATTCAGAAGAGCCCAAACAATCCACAGACTTATAGTAATAAAATGGTAGTTGTTTTAAATCACTGATGTTTGTGGTACTTTGTTACGTACCAACAGACAAGCAGAATATTGATACTAAAAAAAGACAAAAGTTGGGGGGAGGGAAGTGTTTTAGGAGGCGAGTAAGTGTATTTTGCATATGGAAAGGACACAAATTGTTCCTGGCAATTGCAGACTCTTAGGTAATGACCTCGTAGTAAATCAAGCTTCCTAGTATTCATGACTTGAATATCTAACTAACAGAATGTGGCAGAAGTCATTCCATGTGACATCCAACTCACTTTATAAGAATCTTGCACCTTTTGCTCTGGAGAAAACCCCAACTACCCTGAGACCATCATGCTAAGGAGACCCACTGGGCTCACCCATTCAGGAGAAGAAGAAGGAAGGCAACTAAAGATACGATGGAAAGATTAGCCCAAAGGGCATCTACCACGGCTTACACCAGGCTGAGTCCAGTACAGCTAAAGGGTGCCCAGCTACACCACTGACTGCTCCGACAGGGATCACAATAGGGGTTCGCAGACAGAGCTGGAGAAAAAGGCAGAACAAATTTCTAACTCACACAAAAAGACCAGACTCACTGTCTTGACAGAGACCAGAGAAGTCCTGACAGTATGACCCCCACATAACCTTTGAGCTCAGTAAGGAACTCACTTCCAAAGTGTGTGAATTTGAATTTTGTTCTGTACGTTTCTCTGTTCTGCACCTGGGACTCTCTACTGTGATCCCTGCCAGATAAGTCAATGATGGTAACCGAGCACTGTACAGTTGTTCTGGGCTCAGTCTGGGGGAGGCTGTGATAGTTGTGGTCCATTAGTCCTTTGATCTAATCTTTCCCTGTGTCTTTGGTCTTCTTCATTCTCCTTTGCTCGGCTGGGATGGAATCCATAGATGTATCTTAGATGGCTACTCACGTGCTTTAAGACCACAGTCACACAGTCAGACGTACAGCATTTTCTTCATACACTATGTTATACCAATTGAACGAGATATCCCCCAAGACCATGGTCCTCAACCCTCTGCCAAGTATCTCAGTCTCTCAGAGCATTTGAGTTTGTCTATGCAGATTCTTGTAGTCCAGTTGTGCTAACTTCCCCAGTATTGTATACTATATCTTACCCTTCATGAAAATTACCACTTACATATCATTTTTCAATCCCCACACAACTCCGCTCTAGTAATCATCAAAGATTGTTTCTTTCTGTATGGAAACTTTTTCATGAGGTTTTACAATAGTGGTCTCACACAGTGTTTGTCCTTTTGTCATTGACTCATTTTACTCAGCATAATGCTTTTGAGATTCATCCATGTCATGAGATGGCAGAATTGTCCTTGTTCTTTATTGTTGCATAGCATTGCATTGTGTGTACGAAATGCAACAATTTTGTGAACTTGACACCATGTGCTTACATTGACAGAACTGTACAAACAACTCAGTAATGTTTCATAACCATGGTATATAAGTATCTCACAGCTATGTTCATGTAGATGTGTGGCAGTGTCTTGTTGAGTGACAGTCATTATCATTGTTGCACATTTTTGTATGCCATCATGAGAAGGTCACAGCTTGAATTAGAGCAATGAGCAAACATTAAATTTCTTGTTAAACTTGGCAAGAGGGGAAGTGAAATCAGGTACATGTTAGTCCAAGTTTATGAGGATAATGCCATGAAGAAAATGACAGTGTACAAATGGAGAGAACGTATCACTGATGGAGAGAGGTCAGGGTGGCCAGTAACAAGCAAAACTAATGAAAATATTGCAAAAACTCATTGAATTATACATCAAAATCATTGGCTTACTGTGAGAAGCATAGCAGACCAAGTAAACATTGCTAGAAAAATGGTTAGGAAAATCTTAACTGAAAATCTTGTCTTGAGAAAGTTGTATGCAGAAATATTCCTGAAAGAGCTCATTGATGAACAAAGTCAAAGGAGAGTTGAAGTTTGCCAAGACCTTTTGGAGAGGTAAGATGATGTTTTGGGCCATGTTATCACTGGTGATGAAATATGCATATACCAATACGACCCTGAAGCAAAGTGTCCAAGTACCCAATGGAAGTCAGCCACTTCTCCATGACCAAAAAAATTCTGTCAGTCCAAATCAAGAGTCAAACTTATGTTGCTAACCTTTTTTGATATCAGAGTAATTGTTCATTATGAATTTGTACCAACTGGACAAACAGTTAACCCAGTTTACTATTTGGAAGTGCTGGAAAGACTGAGTGAGAAAGTTAGAGGAAAATCACCTGAACTTTTCACCAACAACCCACGGCTCTTTCATCACAACAATGTTCAACCTCACATGGCACTGTCTGTGAGAGGGTTTTTAGCCAGCAAACAAAGAACTGTATTGGAACACTCTCCCTAGTCACCTGATCTGGCCTCCAGTGACTTTTTTCTTTAACTGAAGGTGAAAGAAATATTGAAAGGAAGACATTTTGATAACATTCAGGACATCAAGGGTAATACACTGACAGCTCTGATGGCCATTCCAGTAAAAGCAGTCCAAAATTGCTTTAAAGGGTAGACTAGGTGCTGGCATCAGTGCATAGCTTCCCAAGGGGAATACTTTGAAGGTGACCATAGTGATATTCAGCAATGAGATATGTAGCACTTTATCTAGGATGAGTTTGTGAACTTAGTGGTAAGACCTTGCATGCCACAGCCACCAATTGTTTCCAGTCTGTAGATTCTCTTTTACTCTTTTGGTAAAGTCTTTTGATGAGCATAAGTGTTTATTTATTAGGAAATCCCATTTATCTAGTTTATCTTCTGGTGTTTGTGTTTTGTTAATTAAGGTTTGTATGCTATTTATGCCATATATCAAGACCTCTAGAGTTGACCTGATTTTTTTCTTCAATGATCTTTATATTCTGTGTGGATCTTTGACCCATTTTGAATCAGTTTTTGTGTATGCTGTGAGGTACGGGTCCTATTTCATTGTTTCGCTGATGGACATCCAGTTTTGTCAGCACAGTTTGTTAAAAAGAATGTCTTTTCCCTATTAAATGGACTTTGGGCCTTTGCCAAAAATCAAGTGGCCATAGGTAGATGGATTGTTTTTAAGGCAGTACGTTTTGGATTAGTTTGTTAGGTGACAGCATCAACAAAAAAAAGGTACCATCGAGTCGGTCCTGACTCATAGCCAGCCTATGTGTTGTAGAGCAGAGCTGTGTGCTCTGCAGAGTTTTCAAGGCTGTGAACTTTGGAAAGCAGATCACCAGGCCTTTCTTCCAAGGTGTCTCTGAGTGGATTCTAACTGCCATCCTTTTAGTTAGTAGTCGTATACTTAACAGTCTGCGCCACCCAGGGACTTCCTGTGCAACAACAGTTAACTTAAAACTAGATTTATGAGAAAAATGTAACTATCTCAGCTCATCTGATTGTTCTGCACATAACCAACTCTTTTTCTACTTGTAACAAATGCAAAATCTTATACATCCTCCATATGACTAAAATCTCAAAAAAGACAATTTCTATGCAGGGTCAAAAGCAGAAAAGTAAAGAGAATGACATTCTACTATATATCAAAAGAACTTATGACATCAGTGAGTTATTTCTAGCCTAACAGTGAAAATGGGGCAACTAGACATTTGGGATAAAGAACAAAGTAGCACAGCTACAAGTGGAAGTGTCTGTCAGCCAGCACTGCCAGCACTGGGTGAGGGCAAAATCATTAGGCCTCGGACTCCAAGTGCTCACTGAGGCCTACTTATGAGAAATTTCCCCTAGATACCTGCTAGATTACAAATCCAGCAACTCATGCAACATCAAAGAAGTTCCTAAATTATGTAGAAGACTCTGTTATATTGGAGAGTCAAGCTAAAGGAGCAGCTGTGGAAAAATAGCTTCTAGGAGCTATAGGAAAATAAAGGAAGCTTAGCAAACATGGCCATTGGTTGAGGAAATGGTCCTGTGAGCCCCCATGCCTCAGCAGAGCTCCTTCCCAGCTAGGCGTTGGCTCTGTAACACATTGGCATTTACCCACCTTTCACTCTGGGTCATATGTCTTCATTCAGTGGCATCCGCTGATCCCCAGTCTCCTCAGATATTTCTCTTGCTGAATATGCACATTTATCATAGTTGCTGTTGTTATTGTTAGCTGCTGTCAAGTTGATCCCTAACTCATGGGCATTGTGTGCACAGCAGAACAAAATGTTGCCTGGTCTGGTACCATATCCATGATTAGTTTCAGATTGCACCAGTGTGATCCATAGGGTTTCCACTGGCTGGCTGGTTTTTCAAAAGTAGATCACCAAGCTTTACTTCCTAGTCCATTTTAGTCTAGAAGTTCCACTGAGAACTATTAAGCATCATGGAAATGCACAACTCACCCCTGACAGACGGGTGGTAGCTGCACTTGAGGTGCATGGGCCAAGGATTGAATCCAAGTTTCTCACACGGAATGTGAGACGAAAACATGACTACAACTTGAGTTAACTCTTTATAAAACAAAAATTACAGTACAGTTGATTCAGAATTATGGAGACCATATGTGTTATAGAGTAGAACAGCTCCATAGGGTTTTCTTGGCTATAATCTTTACAGAAGTTGATCAACAGGCCTTTCCTCAGCAGCACTGCTAGATAGGTTCAAATCACCAATCATTTGGTTAGTAGTCGAATGCAAACACTTTGCATCACCCAGGGACCTCACCTTTGTATAGAGCAACAAAAAAATGAAACCCACAGCAACCCAATCGATTCCAACTCATAGCAACCCTATAGGACAGAGTGCAACTGTTCCATAACTTATCCAAGAAGTGACCTTGTGGTTAGCTGACGTAGCACTTAACCACTATACCACTAGGGTTTCCTTTATACAGTAATTGATAAACAGGTAGGTCTTAGAGTCAGATTGAGCTGAGTATGAAACTCTCCTCTGTCATTCACTGATCAAAAACTTAAGTAAGTTATCTCATATGTCTGAGCCTCAGTTTCCTCATTGGTAAAGTGGAAATAATAATGGAATCTATTTAATGAGGTTACTGAGAACATTTCATGAATGTGCAATATCTAGAATGCTGAACACACTCAAATGTTAGACAACATATTATTCTTGAAAAGCAATATTTTTTTCTTCTCTTTTCCTCCTCTGGAAACCCTAGTGGCATAGGTAAGCAGTTTGAATCCACCAGGCACTCCTTGGAAACCCAATGGGACAGTTCTACTCTGTCCTACAGAGTCACTGTGAGTCACAATCAACTTGATGGTAGAGGGTTTAGGAGTTTGTTTTGTGATCTTTTTTTCCCCCTTCTTCACAGGGTTAACACTTATTAAACTAAGAGGTCAAAGAAGACAGAGACCTTCAGCCACATGGTTGTTAACTAAGGGCCCAAAAATATTTAATCATGTTGAAGAATCTTCACCCGTAGAGCAGAACTCTGAAAGCATCGCTTCCCTATCCCCTCTTCATCCTTCTTCAACCTCCTTGGAGGTAGCAGGGAGCCATAGAGAGTATCAGGATGGACCAGGAGCACACCAGGGGATAATGAACCAAGAATAAGGTGGGGGTACAGGTAACAGTAGCAACAAACACACCTAGTACCCGGATCTTGGTTTCTAAATACCATTTCCCATGAAAACTAACCAAGACTCCATAGAGAAGAAATTATTTATTCTAAGGCTGAAACAGGAAAGATATGTAATGATCCTAGAGCATCTTACAGTGCCAGTAAGGAATTACTGGGGGGAAAAATGATAACAGTATGTCAACATGAGAGAATCTAGCCTGAAACAATTCCCAATAGTCAAAGTTAAAATGCTTAGACCAACAAAGTAAACAACAATGGTATTGGATTATAACCCAGAGAAAAAAAATAAATACCCATGATTCCATATTGACATAAACAAATGATTGAATAAATAAATAAATGGGTGATAAGGTATAAATCATTCTTAGAGAAGAATTCCAAATAATGAATGTAGAAAAATAATGAGGACAATAGAAAATTGCCATTAGAATGCCACAGTAGTGATTGCTGCAGGCAAGATTCACTGATGAATGCTATAATTAGAAGGTGAAACTTTAAGGAGAATTAGGATATTTGCATAGCCTCAAAGAATCACCACTATAATATTTATTAATTACTGTGGTGGTTTTAACATATGTCCACAAATTATTTGGTACTTCTCACTCCAGGAAGTGGAGTTTAATTTCACTCCCCTGAAATATGGACAGGACATGGTGATTCACTTCTAACAAATAGAGTATGAAATGGGAAAAATAGTCATTTTTACAACGGAGAAACCTGGCAGACACTGCCGTAATCAAATGAGCAAGGTTAACATCACCATTAAAAAATCATGTTACACATCCCTCATAGAGTGTGATAAAAGGCACTTCACCTCTGTGGTGTTCATTCCAAAACCTGAAAATTACAAAATAGTGCCTGAAAGTCCATAAATACCAGTAAGTTTAGAAGCTATTGCTGCTGGTTAGATAAGTTTACATGCTATTGTTGCTGTTGCTGTTGTTACTGTTATTGCTGCTGCTGCAGTTGTTTATAGTCATTGTTACAAAAAAAATCAAGACTGGTAGCAACAGCTACCAGTAGAATTAAGTAGAATGTAGTTGAATCAGAAATTTCTGTGGTGAAATTGGAAAGATTGACAGTATTCCACAGTAAGTCATTTTATAAAGAGGTCTGCCAATTACGTTCACAAACTCATCATAGAAAAAGTGCTACAGGGGCGGAGCCAAGACGGCAGACTACACAGATACCTCCTTAACTCCCTCTGAAAACTAAGGCCAGAATTGGTAATTAAATGGAGGCTTCTGGACACCCATGGAGCCCTAGGACATGGCATAGGGTTGTCATTTGGACTACATGACACTGAATGGGAAACTTCTTCTCTTTCACTGACCCCTGCACTTTTTGAACGACCAGCTCTTGCAGACTGAAGGCAACTACCAGCTTTAGCTTTGTTTCCTTTTTGTTAGCCTGTGGCAGTGATTGGGCTTAACTGGCATCAGTGTTCTGCCACACTGCTGCCATGACCAGTGAGTGCAATAGCCTCACTTTGAGAGCCTGGCTCTGGACTCTGAGCCCCACGGCCCCTCCACCCATCTTTCCAAACCTCTGCCATCGATGTAGCTATTTCACAATGGGTGGGAAAGCCTCTAAGGGACACTGTCTTGTCCAGCTGGGAGGCAGAGCTACCCAAATGGAATTATCAGGAGCTAATTCCCAGGCTAGGAGGCAGTGCCAGCCAAGAGAGCACTTCTCCAGAAGAAAAGCTGTATTTAACACAGCTTACCCTTTGAGTAGGGCCCAGCATGTGATGACAGCAGGGCAGTAGCCTGTCCATACTTTGAACCAGATCACAGCATCTAGGGAAAGATATAGAAGTGCCTCCATTGCCAGCTGGAAAGAGGGGCTTGGACACCTGACAGCCTGACTGTTTTTGGAAGCTGTCAGATAGCTTTTACCTTTCAAAGTAAAACTACCTAGAGAAATAACTGTGGTTCAGCCTGACATTATCTCTTCCAGTCTTGACTGACCCACAGTGCAGAGTCAGTTGATGACCTCCCAGTGACTCCATAAGTAGGACCGTGTCTTTGACAGACAGGAGGTGGAGCCTGCTATCACAGAGATTCCACTAGGCCTAGTCACTGTAGTACGTAGAGGTAACTGGTGATCAACTTCTACTCCAGTTCCTATTAAGGTAACACCAGAGAAACTAAACAGCTTCTAGATGCCCAAAAAACAACAGACCTTGGCCTGACACTTAAGAAAAAACCCAACCATAGCTCCGGAAAGCTCCAAAAAGAAAGAAACAAAGAACTTCTCAAATGAAGAAGTCTTTCTGAAACTTTCGGAGGTCGAGTACAAAAGAATTACATATAGAGCCCTCCTAGACATTATACCAACTTTAGCAGACCAGTGAAAAAATAAAGCAAGCTGTTTGAACTGAAGGAACTCTAGCATTCCAAAATCCAACATATCAAAATTAAAGAATCAGAAAACTCAATTCAAAGCCAAGAGAAAGAATTGAACAAATGGAAAATAAATTTTCTGACCTGAGAGACAAAACTACTGACACTAGCATTTTTGAGAAGAAATCGGAGAAAAGACACAGGAAAAATGAACCATGAAGAAACACGTGGGACTCTATTAAGAGGAACAATCTACAATTAATGGGAATTCCTGAACAGGGAGGGACACCTATAAACACAGAGAGGATTGTTGTTGACTTGCTGACAGAAAACTTCCTGAAATTACAAAAGAAGAGAACATAGATATCCAAGACGTGTATCAGTTGCCATATAATATAGACCCCAAAAGAAAGACTCCAAAACATATTATAATCAAGCTTAACAAAATGAAACATAAGCAGAATCTCTTAAAAGAAGTCAGACTCAAAGCAAAGCTAACATTCACAGAGAAGCACGCTAAGCTTTCATCTGACTTCTTGGCAGAAACCATGTTTGCACAGAGGCACTGGGGTGGCACATTCAAACACTTGAAGGAGAAAAACTTCCAACCAAGAATTATATGTCCTGCAAAACTGTCTTTCAAATACAAAAATGAAATTAAGACCTTTGCAAATAAACAGAAACTCAGATGTTTCAAGAAAACAAAACTAAAGCTGCAAGAAGTACTGAAAGGAGATCTTGGCTTAGAAGAACAAAACCATTAACTCTATATTTTAGGTGATAATACAGGACATATCATCCAGACATCTACTCAGTTAGGGAATGCATAAAACCCCAACCAAAGCTATAATACTAAAAGATATGATCCAGTGACCATATCATGGAAACTACGATACCATCACCTTAAAAACAGGGATATATTACAGTAGTTATAGTCCATCCAGATGGAGAGGAAGTCCATAAGATATTTAGAAGTTAAAATCAGTTTAAACATACATTATTAAGAGGGATCATAGGGGTAGCCCAAAGCACAACGAAGAAGCTACATATCAAAACAAGAAATGCTATACAGGAGTTTCAACAAACACAAAACCAATACTGAAAAGGGTGAAAAATCAACCCATAAAGAAGAATGTCCCAGAACAGAATAGTAAGAGCAACAGAGAAAACATCAGCACAAAAATAAATACAGCAAAATGACAGTACTAAACACACACCTATCAATAATTACATTGAAGGTAAGTGGACTGAACACTCCAGTAAAGAGACAATGAGTACATCTTGGATCAAAAGACACGACCATCTATATGTTGCTTACAAGACACTCACCTTACTTAGACTTAAAGATATGAACAAACTGAAAAGTAAAAGATAGAATAATGTATACCAAGCTAACAATATGCAAAGAACAGCAGGTGTGGCGATACTAATCTCAGATAAAATAGATTACACTGTTAAAAAAAAAAGCTCAATAAAGACACACAAGACCTTATAGTGACAATTAACCAACTAGACCTCATCAACATATACAGAACTTTCTATCCATCATGTTGAGTGAAATTATTAAGCAGCACAAGGACAAATATGGCATGAGACTCCTATAATAAGGACTTGAAATCTGACTCATGCACAGAAGAAAAGACTCTTTGACAGCTGCAAGGGAGGCGAGGGAAAAAGGGAGGGAGAGGGCTGGTTACAAATTAGATAGCTGATAGAAATTTGGCAGTGACAGCACACATTAAAAAGATCAACTTAACTGGACTTCAACATAACCTGAAAACTCTTCCAATCTTAACCCAATATTGCAAGGACAGAGTAGCAGGGGCGAGGGCCTGGGGACCATGCTCTCAGGAGACATCGAGGCCAATTGGTATAACTAGCCTATTGCTAAGACAGTCTTCTGCACCTCATATTGGTGAGTGGTGTCTGGAGTCTTAAAAGCTAGCAAGTTGCCATCTGAGATACACGAAAGTGTCCCAACTCATCTGGAACAGATGATCACCAAGGACAAAAACGACATGGGGGAAAGAGAACCCAGAAGACAGAAAGACCCATGTGGATGGGTGACTACACCAACATGCAACAAGAAGAAACAGATGGTGCCCAGCCACCTCCAGTGACAGCCGTGATGGGGCTCACAAAGTTGAGTCCCAGTGGCAATACAAGAATAAGAAGGGGTACACCCTGAGAACTCCACTAAAAGACCACAATTAAAGGCCTAGGAGTTTCCCTGGGAGCATGGCCCCTAGACCTGAAGCTGCCCCAGTTCGTAAATCATTACTGAGGTCAACTCCTGGGACAAGAATGGATTGGACTTGGTGACACAGAGTGAATATACCGTGTGTGAACTTTTTAGTTCTATGTATCTATGGGATGTTGCCCAACTGGCCTCTTACTAGAGGGGAGTGGAGTGGGTGGTGAAGAGGGGACAGGGGATTGTTGAGAGGATATGACCTGTACGGAACAGAAAGGAAGAGTGTGTTGTTGTCTGGCAAGGAAAGTAGTGGCAGCTGCACATGGGCAGGCAAGTTAATTTAAACCAGATTGTACACTTTCACTCAATCACAATAAATAAAAAACTTAAAAAGAAAACGTGTTACGTACCTCATTGCTGAATATCACTGTGGTCACCTTCGAAGTGCTTCCTTTGGGAAGGTATGTACTGACTCCAGCGCCTAGTCCACCCTTCAAAGCAATTTTGGAGTGCTTTTTCTGAAATGGCCATCAGAACTGTCAGTGTATTACCCTTGGTGTCCTGAATGTTATCAAAATGTCTTCCTTTCAATATTTCTTTCACCTTCAGTTGAAGAAAAAAGTCACTGGGGGCCAGATCAGGTGACTAGGGAGGCTGTTCCAATACAGTTCTTTGTTTACTGGCTAAAAACCCTCTCACAGACAGTGCCACGTGAGGTGGAACATTGTCGTGATACAAGAGCCATGAGTTGTTGATGAAAAGTTCAGGTGATTTTCCTCTAATTTTTTCACTCAGTCTTTCCAGCACTTCCAAATAGTAAACTGGGTTAACTGTCCAGTTGGTACAAATTCATAATGAACAATTACTCTGATATCAAAAAAGGTTAGCAACATAATTTTGACTCTGGATTTGGACTGACAGAAATTTTTTGGTCATGGAGAAGTGGCTGACTTCCATTGGGTACTTTGACACTTTGCTTCAGGGTCGTATTGGTATATGCATGTTTCATTACCAGTGATAACACGGCCCAAAACATCATCTTACCTCTCCAAAAGGTCTTGGCAAACTTCAACTCTCCTTTGCCTTTGTTCATTGGTGAGCTCCTTCAGGAATATTTCTCAAGGCAAGATTTTCAGTTAAGATTTTCCTAATCCTTTTTCTAGAAATGTTTCCTTGGTCTGCTATGCTTCTCACAGTCAGCTAATGATTTTGACACACAGTTCAACAAATTTTTGCAATGTTTTAGTCAGTTCTGCTCATTACTGGCTGCCCCGACCTCTTTTAGTCAGTGACATTTTGTCCTCAGAAAAACATTTAATTCACTTGTACACTGTCATTTTCTTCATGGTATTATCTCCATTAACTTCAACTAACATGTCCCTGATTTTGCTTCCAGTCTTGCCAAGTTTAACAAGACATTTAATGTTTGTTTGTTGCTCTAATTTTCAAGTCTTTACATTCTTACAAGGGCACACAAAAACACACAACAATAATAAGTGCCACTTAACAAGACACCGCTAAGTGTTGACATGTGAGAGACGGATATACCAACATTATGAAACCTTACCAAGTTGTTTGTGCAGTGCTGCCATTGTAAGTGCACAGTCACAAGTTTGCAAACTTAATCGTCAGCCCTCGTACTCACCTTTAGGATTTAAGGAAATCCCAATTTCCTTAGCACAGTTATTAAAAGCTGCTGCTGCTAATGAAAAGATTAGTAGTTTGACTCTACCAGGCACTGTTTGGAAACTATGGGGAATTTCTACTCTGTCCTATAGTGTTGTTATGAGTCAGAATCAATTCAAAGGCAACAGATTAGGTCACAAAGTTCTTAAGACCAGTTCCCCAAGAATCTCCACCTGAACTTCTAATATATATTTCCCCAGGAACCCTCATATGCCCAGCCTCCTAACACACCCACCCTAAAATAACAACTGTAGTTTATTTAAGGAGCCCCAGTAGCACAGTAGTTAAGAACTCAGCTGCTAACCAAAAGGTCACTAGTTGTAACCCACCAGCCATTCCTTGAAAAACCTATAAAACTGAAATTTAATTCATTTGGAATGCACACTGATTGAAAAGGGAATTTTAAATTTACTTTTTAAGCTACGGAGGCATTGTTCTAAACTCAGCCATCTCAAGACAGACACTTTCCCAAGGACATTGCTCTGTATATTACATAATCTGGCCACCTAAGAATGAAAATAAGCCCCGGGAATATTCACCCCATCCCTTGCCTCATACAAAGACATTGCCAAAACTCTCAGCCATTATTTCCCCGTTTAGAAAGTGGAGCTAAAACTATAATAATTACTCTAACAGGAATTTTACCTCTTTGAGGTAAAATGAGGTAAAATGAGACACGATCATTTACCTCTTTGAGGTAAAATGAAAACGGAATAAATAAGAAAAAAAGAGAGTATGAATATTTCAAAACTATCACACTGTTAGTTTGGAGAAGGGGAAAACTGTGGCATGTATGTACTTCATGAAAGAAAGAAGCTAGGAATTAGATACACTGACCCTAGTTTTTTCACAACAGAGCCACAACTAGACTTTAAACAAATTATCTTCACATGCCTTACTTTATCCTAGGATATTGTGGAACTTCTCTAATGTCTAGGCCTAAGTTTCCTTAAGTGGCAGGCGACTTAAGTAAAGGTATCATTTTCATTTAGCTGATTTTCATTTTCTTAATAGAATAATGATGAAGGTAGCAATAATGAGTACATGTCACCATTAATACCATCCAAGGAGCTCATGATGCTCTACAGACACGATCATTATGCTCAGTATTTATGTTAATTTTGCTATACATTTTCCTGCACTTGATAATGCCAGTAGTCACAGTGTATTTACCACCAAAAAGCCTCCATGCTTTAGACTGAAACGTTACTTGTCATTTCAGTAAAAAGCTGCAAAGTGAAGCATCTGGACTTCAAGAGTAGGAGAGAGGGAACTGAACTGAAGCTGGAAGGCACTTGGAAACCTGCTTTGCTCTCAAGTGGAAGCACAGCAGTCCAAGGTAAATGAACATTTGTTATTTGATGGGCAAAACTAAATTTGTCATGCTTGTTTAGACTCGCCCTTAGGTGGTCACATCTCTGGGCTTGGTCTTCCCCTGTCCCACCACAGAAAGACTCCTAATGTCCCTAATTTCCAGACTCAGTTCCATTCTAATTCCTAAACCAATTCTTCCTTAGGCCAAAAGTCTATCAGTTGTCTCAGTTGCTGCCCCAGAATCACCTTGGACTAGCTATATGTTCAGTCATAACTACTAGGTTCACAAAACAAATTCCTCAGCTTTGTCTGAGTAGTAGCACTCCTGTGAAGTCCATGCTTACCTCCCATGGGTCCAACACACAAGCACTATAATTCTAGCCAGCTACCTTGCCTCAATGCTCAGACACATACTGGACAATGAGAAACTCAACAGTATTTATGAAGACACACGTCCTAGTCATCTAGTGCTATTATAACAGAAATACCGCGGGTGGGTGACTTCAACAAAGGGAAGTTTATTCTTTCACAGTCCAGTAGACTGAAAGTCTGAATTCAGGAAGCCAGCTCATGGGGAAGGCATTCTCTCTCTGTTGGCTGTTGCAGAATGTCCTGGTCACCAATCTTCCCTTGGTCTGAGAGGATCTCAGTGCGGGAACCTCAGGTTCAAAGGACAAACTTTGCTCCTGGCCATTGCTTTCTTGGTAGTATGAGGTTTCCAAATCTCTGCTTGCTTTCCTTTCCTTGTATCTCTTGTAGAATAAAAGGTGATGCAAGCCACACACCAGGGAATCTCCCTTTACATTGGACCAGGGAGGCGATCTTAGTAAGGATGTTGCAGTCCCACCCCTGATACTCTTTAACATAATCCAATCTTGCCCTATCAACCACAGACAGAGATTAAGACTTACAACATAGGAAAACTTCAAAAGGAAAGACAGCCACACAATAGTGAGAATTTGGCCCAGCCAAATTAATACACATATTTTGGGGAGGATATAATTGGATCCAGAACAACATACAACTAACATCTAAAGGGCTCCTCCATGCCTGAAATTGTGTCCTCCTTGTAGAATCTTCTCTGAGACCTAGAGAGTACGGAACCATGAAACTAAGTTTCCCACTATCCAA
The DNA here is from genome assembly GCA_028571685.1 of Heterohyrax brucei. Classification (NCBI taxonomy): domain Eukaryota; kingdom Metazoa; phylum Chordata; class Mammalia; order Hyracoidea; family Procaviidae; genus Heterohyrax; species Heterohyrax brucei. The sequence continues at coordinate 26,789,549 of CM053152.1, forward strand.
CTGAGATGGGGGTTCCAATAGAATTATATTAGAAAGCAAAATAATTTAATCATAACCATGAGTTTGAGACGGAGATGTAACCCTACTCCTTACATTTCGCCAGCATCCATGTGCCTAAGTCTAGTTTACACTTCTTTCTACCTGTTGATCGACACTTTGTGGCCAGTGGACTATCTGTCTGACTCTCATTTATGAACTGCCACGTTCAATAGCTGCTTTCTACCTAACAAACTGTACCAATGCATTTTTCCAGCCATTCTTTCCTTTTTGGTAGGGACACTCCAGTCCTGTTGCCACTTGACTTTCTCTCAGAGTAGCCATGGAGACTTCTCCCCGGAAAGCAATCACATTCTTAATGTTATGAATTGAACTGTGCCCCCCTAAAATGTGTGTCAATTTAGCTAGGTTATGATTTTCAGCATTGTGTGATTGTCCTCCATTTTGTGATCTGATGTTACTATTCTGTATATTGTAAACCCTACCATCTATGGTGGCAATGTGGCAAGATTAGAGGCATTTATGTTAATGAGGTAGGACATAAGCTTTAGAGTTAGGCTGTATCTCCAATCTCTTTTGAGATATGAAAGAGAGAACCTAGCAAAGAGGAGATGGACCTCAGATCACTAAAAAAGAAGAGCTGGAGCAAAGCATGTCCTTTGGACCCAGGGTACCTGCATTGAGAAGCTCCTAGATCAGGGAAAAATTGATGACAGCACTAGATAACTAAGACATCTCACAAACACAAAAATGTGTATATTGGACACATGGGGTCACTGACCCATTGGTGACCCATGCATCATCTCCACATTAAGTATCCCTGTGTTTTATGCTCATGACTCAACATGTGCTCATTCCATCTTGCTTACCCAGCAACTGAGGACAGTGGACGCCTCCAGCCCAAAAGCACTGATTGCAAGAGTGTATGCTGAAAGGCAGTAATTCATATTTAAAAAAAGAAAAACCCATTGCCACTGAATAGATTCAGACTCATAGCAAACCTACAGGACAAAGTTGAACTGCCTGGTAGAGTTTCCAAGAGGTCGCTGGTAGATTTGAACTGTCAGCATTTGGTTAGCAGCTATAGCATTTAACCACTACACCACCAGAGTTTCTAGCAGTCCCTTCTAACATACTTCCAAAACACTCATGTATAAATTTCATGTTTTTACTTAAAAATTAAATAACTCATGTCACTTAAACAAGATTTACCTATTTATGTAGCAATCCATGGAAAAGTATTCTTCACTGGGGAAAACCAGTATAGAATTCTAACTGGGGGGGAAGGGGTGGAGTCAAGATGGCGGACTAAATGCACGTCTCCCTAAATCCCTCTGGAAATCAAGACCTGAAATGATAGTTAAACAGAGCCTTTTGGACACCTAGTGAGCCCTGGGATGTAGCATAGGGTTGTTAATTTGGACTTGATACAACTGAACCCAAAACCTCCTCTTTTTCACTGACCCCACTCTTGGCAAGCACAGGCTTGCATAGACCAAAGGTAACTCACCAATTCGATTTTTTTTCCCTCTGTCTTGGCCAGCGGGCAGAACTGGGACTTGACTAACTGCTGGTCTTGGACACACTGCTGGTGGGTCCAGCAAGTGTAATTGCCAGGTTCTGAGAGCCTGGCTTTGGACTGTATACACCTTGGCTTCTCTGGCCTATCAGGAAAAGGAGAAGCCCAGGAAGAGGCCCCAGCCAGACTCGGTTCCTGGTCTGGGAGGTGGCACCTGCTGGGGGGAAAGCACTTTTCTAACAGGGAGGCAGTGTTGTGCACAGTGTTGCCTGGGGCTGGGGCCAAGTGATGGAGGCTGTTGACTCTGGGCATTTTGGCACTCTTGGCCTCTCTTTCCACCAGGAGCCTGGTCCCAGCTGGCTGGGGAGCTTACATGGGACACCATCTTGCTTTGCAGGGAGGCGGAATCATCCATACAGAAGCCTCAGCTGGACCTAACTCCTGGGCTGGGAGGCAGTTCCTACCCAGAAGAGACTGCTCTTCCAACAGAAAAGCAGAATTCTACACAGTATTGCTTACAGCTGGGACTTGACAGCAGAGGCCAGCAGGTCTGTATCTTTACTGTATTTTGAGCTAGTTTATAACATCTGGTGTTCAATATAGAGGTGCTTACTTTGCCAGCTGGGAAGAGGGACATTTACATCTTAAAACCTGACTGACTTTGGAAGTTGCCAAATACTTTTTACATCTCATCTTAAGATGGCCTAGAGAAACAACTGTGGTACATCTTCACAGCATCTCTCCCAGCCTCTAATGACCTAAATTAAGACCAAAAGGCAGCAAACCTTGGAGAGGACGGTAACTCTGGAGTCACCAATGGCATCAGAAGGCCCTCAAAAGAAACCACCTCAGAACCTCGCAGACGAAGAAGCTTTTCTGAAACTATCAGAAAGTGAATGCAAAAGGATTATATATAGAACCCTACTAGACCTTATACAAAATGCAGCACAGCAAAACAAAAAACTAAGCAAGCTGTCCAATCTGATGGAACATCAGTACTCTGAAATCCAACAGGTCAAGAACAAAATCAAAGACATGGAAACTTCAAAGCCAAGAAAACAGAATGGAACAAATGGAAAACAGGATTTCTGATTTGGAAGACAGAGCAACTGACCCCAGCATCTACAAGGAGAAATCAGAAAAAAGAAACAAGAAAAATGAAGAAGCATTAAGAAGCATGTGGGACTTTGTTAAGAAGAACAATCTACGGTTAATTGGAGTTCTTGAACAGGGCAAGACATCTGAGAACACAGACAGTATTGTGGCTGAGCTGCTGACAGAAAACTTCCCAGAAATTCGGAAATAAGAGAATATAGATATCCAAGATATGTATCAACCACCACTCAATACAGATCTTAATAAAAATACTCCAAGACATATTTTAATCAAGCTTACCAAAATGAAACATAAGCAGAAACTCTTAATGGCAGCAAGACTCAAAGCAAAGCTAACATTCAGAGAGGAAACATGTAGGCTTTTGTTGGATTTCTCTGCAGAAACAATGCTGGCACGGCAACAGTGGCATGATACATTCAAAGCCTTCAAGGAGAACTCCCAACCAAGAATTATGTATCCCGAAAAACTATCTTTGAAATATAAAAATGAAATAAAGACATTCACAGATAAACAGAAACTCAGAGACTTTGTAAAAACCAAACCAAAGCTACAAGAAATACTTAAAGAATCTCTTGGCTTGGAAGAACAAAACTGCTAACTTTGTATTTTAGAAGGACACATTATCCAGAATCCTACTGAGTTAGGGAAGGCTACAAACACAATCAAAGCTATAATAGTGAAAGAAACGATCTAGTGATCATATCATGTAAACTATGATATCGTCATATTAAAAAGAGGGGTGTTATAGTCCTTCCAGATGGAGAGGAAGTTGACAAGACTGGTAGCAATCAAAATTGAGCTTATATGTAGTTTAGTAAGCGAGATCATGGGGGCAGCCATAAAGAACAATAAAGAAGCAACATACCATATCAAGAAATGTAATACAGGAGTCTCAACAACCACAAAACCAACCCTGAAAAAGGTGAAAAATCAACTCACATAGAAGGTCGCAGAACAGATTAATAAGAACAACAGAGAAAACATGAACTTAAAAATAAACATACCACAATGGCAGCACTGAACACATACCTATCAATAATTACATTGAATGTGAATGGACTGAATGCTCCAGTAAAGAGACATCAAGTGACATCTTGGATCAAAAGACATGACCCATCTATATGTTGCCTACAAGAAACTCACCTTAGACCTAAAGATATGAACAATATGAAAATCAAAGGATGGAAGAATATATATCAAGCTAACAATGAACAAAGAAAAGCAGGTGTAGCAATTCCAATCTCAGATAAAATCGATTTTAATGTAAAATCCACCATCGTGGACAGAGATGGACACTATCTATTACTGAAAGGTTCAATACACAAGCAAGACTTAACAATATTAAATATTTATGCACCTAATATTAGAGCAACTAAATATGTCAAAGAAACACTGACTACACTCAAAAATGAGACAGATGACAATAATAGTAGGAGACTTCAACACTCTACTCTCAATATTGGACAGATTGTCTAGACAAAAGCTCAGTAAAGACACAGAAGACCTTATTGCCACAATTAACCATCTAGACCTCATCGACATATACAAAATTTTTTATCCATCAGTGGACAACTATATCTTCTTCTCCAGTGCACATGGAACATTCTGCAGAATAGACCATGTGTTAGCACATAAAGCTATTCTCAACAAAATCCACACCATTGAATTAATGCAAAGCATCTTCTCAGATCTTAAAGTCAAAATCAATAGCAGAAAAAACATAGATAGAAAGTGGAACTCTTGGAAACTGAAAAACATCTTGCTCAAAAAAACATGGGTTGTAGAAGAAATCAAGGATGAAATAAAGAAATTTATGGATTCCAATGAGAATGAAAACACTTCCTAACAGAACCTATGGGATACAGCCAAAGCAGTGCTTAGAGGTCAGTTTATCTCCATAAATCCATCTGGAAGGAAGAAAGAAACCAAATCAAAGAATTGGTCCTACAGCTTGAACAAGTAGAGTGACAAAAACAGGGGAACCCCTCAGGCACCAGAAGAAAACAGATCATAAAGATCAGAGCAGAAATAAATGAATTAGAGAATAGAAGAACAACTGAAAAGACCAAAAGCTGGTTTTTTGAAAAGATCAATAAAATTGACAAACCACTGGCTAAACTTACTAAAGAAAAACAGGCAAGGAAACAAATAACCTAAATAAGAAATGAGAGGGGAGTTGTCACAACAGATCCAGCGAAATCAAAGCCATCATAGCTCAATATTATGAAAGACTGTATTCTAACAAATTTGAAAACCTAGAGGAAATGGACAAATTTCTTTATATCACCTATCAAAATTATTACAAGGTGATGCAGAACAACTTAATAAACCTATGACAAAGGAAGAGATTGAAAAAGTCATCAAAAACTACCAACCAAAGAAAGCCCAGGCCTAGATGGCTTCACTGCAGAATTCTACCAACATTTTAGAGAAGAGTTACCTCCGATACTACTGAGACTATATCACAGTATAGAAGGGGATAGAATACTCCCAAATTCATTTTATGAAGCTAGCATAACCCTGATACCAAAGCCAAGGAAAGACCCCCCCCAAAAAAGGAGAACTACAGACCGATATCACTCACGAATCTAGATGCAAAAATCTTCAACAAAATCCTTGCCATTAGAATTCAACAACATAACAAAAAAACAATCCGTCATGACCAAGTTGGATTCACAGCAGGGACGCAAGTCTGGTTCAACATCAGAAAAACAATTAATGTGATCAAACACATAAATAACACAAACGATAAGTGTAAGGTGAGGTAGGGTATACGTATAGGCAGCAGTTAGAGAGAAAGGGAGTGAGACTCAGCAGAACAGGATTTATTGGTGTGCTCCCGGGAGAACTCCACGAGCTGTAAAGTAGGAGTGGGAGAAGTCGTGCTTTCAAGCTGGGGAAGGGGGTTTATATAGAGGCAGATAGTTCTGCCTGGTGTGGACCTGAGTGGGGACATGGAAAAAAGGTGGGAGCCAATAGGATTTGTGTGAGGTAAGCCGCTTGATTAGCATATGAGAACAACAACTGGGGACTTTGGACTTCCCAGGAAGGGAGGGGCTTGCCCTGCTCTGATGATTTCCAGGACCTGATGTGCCCACATCCTGGTTGTGATATCCAGGTACAGCCCAGCTCGCCTGACAAGAATCAGCTGATTCTGTCAACTGATGCAGAAAAAGCATTCAACAAAGTCCAACACCCATTCATGCTAAAAACTCTCAGCAAAATGGGAATAGATGGCAATTTCTCGATGCAATAAGGACCATTTACACAAAGCCAACTGCCTACATCGTTCTGAATGGAGAGAGACTAATAGAATTCCCCTTGAGAATGGGAACTAGACAGGGATGTCCACTATCACCTCTCTTATTCAACATAGTACTAGAAGTTCTAGGCAGAGCAACTAGACAAGACCAAGAAATAAGGGCATCTGCATCAGCAAAAAGAAATAAAACTCTCCCTATTTGCAGATGATATGATTGTATATGCAGAGAATCCCAAAGAATCTATAAGTAAACTACTCAAATGGATAGAAGAGTTCAGCAAGGTATCAGGATACAAGAAAAACATAAGTTAATCGGTAGGATTCCTTTATACCAACAAGAGATTATTAAAGAAGAAATCACCAAATCAACAGCATTTATTATAGCCCCCAAGAAGATAAAATACCTAGGAATAAATCTAACTAGAGGAATAACAGACCTTTACAAAGAGAACCAGAAGACCTTCCTGCAAGAAACTAAGAGAGATTTACATAAATGGAGAAATCTACCCTGCTGATAGATAGGAAGACTTAACTTTGTGAAAATGTCTATTTTACCCAAAGCAATCTACTTATATAATGCAATCCTAATACAAATTCCAGTGACATATTTTAATGAGATGGAGAAACAAATCACCACCTTTGTTTGGAAAGGAAAGAAACCTCGGATAAGTAAAGCCCTACTGAATAAGTAGAACACACTGGGAGACCTCTCACTAACCAGCTTTAGAACCTATTACACTGCCACTGTTGTCAAAACAGCCTGGTACTGGTACAGAAAGAGACATACAGACCAATGGAACAGAGTTGAGGCCCCAAAGATGCCACCACCCACCTATGAACAGTTGATATCCAACAAAGGCCCAAAGATTTTAAATTGGGGTAAAAGCAGTCTCTTTAACAAATGGTGCTGGCAAAATCAGACATTGAGCTGCAAAACATTGAAACAAGAGCCATATTTCACATCGTACACAAAAACCAACTCACACTGGATAAAAGACCTAAATATCAAATCTAAAATGATAAAGCTCATCCTAGAAAAAACAAGATCAACAATGGAAGTTTTAAAACACAGCTTAGACAGACTTTAAAATCTGACAAAGCATGATCAACAGGAGAGAAAATAGATAAGTGGGAACTACTGAGAATCAAATAATTTTGCTCATCCACAGACTTTATCAAAAGAATTAAAAGTCCACCTACAGAATGGGAAAAAAATATTTGGCAGCTATATGTCAGACCAACATCTGATCTCCATAGTCTATAAGGTACTACGAAATATCAATAAGAAAAGGATAAATAATGCAATTAAGTGATGAGTGAAGGAGATGGACAGACACTTCTCTAAAGAGGAGATCCAGGCAGCCAAAAAACACACGCAAAATTGCTCACAATCATTAGCTATTAAAGAAATTCAAATGAAAACTACAATGAGATATCATCTCATCCCAACAAGATTGGCCGTGATCCAAAAAAAACACAAAACAACAAATGCTTGAGAGACTATGGACAAATTGCAACTCCGCTCCACTGCTGGTGGGATTGCAAAATGGTACAACTTCTTTGGAAAGCAGTCTGGTGCTTCCTTAAAAAGCTGGAAATACATATACCATTTTACCCAATAATTCCACTGCTTGGAATATGTCCTCTGGAAGCAAGGGCAGTCACATGAACAGATATATGCACACAAGTGTTTATTGCTGCATGGTCCACAATAGCAAAAGATGGAATTAACCCAGATGCCCAACAGCAGATGAGTGGATAAACAAACTACGGTATAAATACTCAGTGGAACACTATAGAATGATAAAGAACAATGATGACTTTAGGATGCACCTCTTAACCTGGTTTCAGTTGGAAGACATTATGTTGAGTGAAATTAGTCAGCAGCACAAGGACAAATATTGTATGAGATCCTTACTATAAGGACTTAAAAATAGACTTATGTCCAGAAGAAAAGACTCTTTGACAGCTGCAGTGGAGGGGAGGGTGGGAGAAGAGAGTTGGTTATAGGTTAGATAGTTGTAAATTTGGTTCGGTGAAATTGGTGACAGCACACATTAGAAAAAAGATCATTTTAACTGGACTTCAACATAACATGAATACTCTTCCAATCTTAGCCTAATAGTGAAAGGAGAGAGTGGCAGGGGCAGGGGTGCAGGGACCATGCTTTCAGGGGACATCAAGGCAAATTGATATAACTAGCATATTGCTAAGAGAATCTTCTGCATCCCATATTGGTGAGTGGCATCTGGGTCTTGAAAGCTAGCAAGCTGCCATCTGAGGTACACCAAACGGTCCCAACTCAGCAGGAACAGATGATCACCAAGGACCAGAACAACATGGGGGAAAGAGAACCCAAAAGACAGAGAGACCCACGTGAGTGGGTGAGTACATCATCAACACGTGACCCAAGGAACCAGATGGTGCCCAGATGGTGAGCCATGACGGGGCTCACAAAAGTTGAGTCTCAAAGGCAATACAAGAATAAAAAAGGGATGCACCCTGAGAACTCTACTAAAAGACCACAATTGATGGTCCAGGGGCCTTAGCATTTCCCGGGAAGCATGGCCCCTGGTCCTGATACTATCCCTATCCATAAATCATTACTGAGATCAACTCTTCAGACAGGAATGGATTGGAATCAGTGACACAGAGTGACCGTATCGTATGCGCACTTTATGGTTCTATGAATCTATAGAATGTCATCCTACTAGCCTCCTCCTAGATGGAGGGAGAGGGTGGACAAAGGCAGACATGAGATTCTTAAGAATATATAACACATATAGAACAGATAGGAGGAGTGTGCTGTCACCAGGCAAGGAGAGCAGTAAGAGGTGCACATAGGCAGGCATGCAAATTTAACCTGGATTGTACACTTGCACTCAGTCACAGTAAATAAAAAAAGAAGGAAAGAAAATGTTCTGCATACCACTTTGGTGAGTGGGGACTTAAACCTAGCAAGAGGTCATCAAATTAGCATCAATTAGTCCCAATCACCTGGAGCAGAGGACATCAAAGACACGAGGATAATAAGAGCCAAGCAAACAGAAGATGTTGTATGATCCAGAGACTACATCAGCATGAGATCAGAAGGAATAGATGGTACCTGGCCATCACCAGTGACTGCACTGACAGGGACCACAACACAAAGTCCCTCGTGTAGCAGCAGAAAAATGTTGGTACAGTGCTAGAACTCTATTAAAAGACCACACTTGATGGCTTGTCAGACTGGTGGATCCCCTGAGGACATGGACCCCAGACTCTCTGTTAGCTCAGAGCTGAAACCAGCACTGAATCCAACTCTTGAGACAAAGATTGGACTGTACTATAAGACATAGAGTGATGCTGGCAAAGAACGCGCTTCTTGGCTTAAATATACAAGTACCTGCAGCTGTCTGAGCAGCTCTTGCCTAGAGCCAGGATGAGAGGGTGGAGGGGAGAGGAGTTGGTTGAATGGATGTGGAAAGTACAGGGTTTAAAGGAGGAGTGTGCTGCCACACTAGGAGGGGGATACAAAAGTTAGAGCTAACAGTGGCATATGGGCAGGGTTTTACATGGCAAACTGATTTGGACTTTATACTTTCACTTAAGGCACAATTATATATTTTAAAAATCTTTACTTGGTCTTCTCAAGCTCTTTGAAATTTTCTGTTCAGTTCTGTGACTTCATCATTTGTTCCTTTTGCTTAGCTACTTGATGTTCAAGAGCAAGCTTCAGAGTCTCTACTGACATCACATTTGGTCGTTTCTTTCCTTCCTGTCTTTTAATGACCTCTTGCTTTCCTCATGTGTGATGACTTGGATGCCATTCCACAGCTTGTCTGGTCTCTCATCATTAGTGCTCAAGATGGTCTCTAAACTCAGGTGGAATATATTCAAGCTAGTACGTTGGCTCTCATGGACTTGATTTAATTTTCTCCAGTTTCAGCTTGAACTTGTGTATGAGTGATTGAGGATCTGATCCAAAGTTTACTCCCTGGCCTTGCTCTGACTGATAATAGTGAGTTTTTCCATCTATTTCCACAAATGCAGTCAGTTTGGTTCCTGTGTATTTGATCTGGCAAGGTTGTTGTGTATAGTCACCATTTGTGTCAGTGAAAAAAAGATATTGCAAGGAAGAAGCCATTACCCTTGCAAAATTCCATCATGTGATCTCAGGCATCATTTCTGTCACTGAGGCTATATTTTCCAACTGCCTTCCTCTTTGTTTCCAGCTTTTGCATTCCAATCACCAGTAGTTATCAACATATCCCTGTATATGTTCGATTGATTTCAGACTGCAGAAACTGGTGAAATCTTCAATTTCTTCATCTTTGGCCATAGTGGCTGGTTGTATAAATATTAACCGTTCTTCCTTTTAGGTGAATGGATGTTATCCTATCACTGACAGCATTATACTTCAGAATAATCTTGAAACGTTCTTTTTGATGAAGAATGCAATACTATTCCTTTGTGAGTTGTCATTCCCAACATAATAGACCATATGATTGCCCAATTCAGAATGGCTGATACCAATCATGCCTAGAATAATGATGCCTATATGTTCCATTTCATTTTTTACAATTTCCAATTTTCTTAGATTTATACTTTATACATTCCAAGTTCTGATTACTAGTGGACGTTAGAGCTGTTTCTTCTCTTTCTCAGTCATGCCACATCAGCAAACGTAGATCCCCAAAGCTTGACTCCATCCATGTTATTAAGGTTGACTCTGCTTTGAGGAGGCAGCTCTCCTCAGGTCATCTGTTGAACGTCTTCCAGTCTGGGGAGCTCATCTTCTAGCACTATAGCAGACATAAGGTTTATATCTATTCCTAAGAAAGGTGATCCAACCAAGTGAAGAGATTATTGAACAACATTATTAACATCACACACAAGTAAAATTTTGCTGAATATCATTAAAAAGCATCCACAGCAGTATATTTACAGGGAACTGCTAGAAACTCAGGCCAGATTCAGAAGAGGACATGGAACCAGGGGCATCATTTCTGATGTCAAATGGATCCTGGCTGAAAACAAAGACTACCAGAAGAAAGTTCACCTGTGTTTTATTGACTGTGCGAAGACATTCAACTTCACGGATCATAATAAATTATGGATAACATTCCAAAGGATGGGAATTCCAGAATATTTAATTGTGCTCATGAGGAACCTGTACATAGATCAAGAGATAGTTTTTAGAAAGCACAGGGGCACACTACACAGTTTAAAAACAAGAAAGATGTGTGTTGGGGTTGTGCCCCTTCACCATATTTATCCAGTCTGAATGATGAGCAAATAAATTAAGAAACTGGACTTATAAAGAAGAATGGGGCATCGGGATTGGAGGAAAACTCATTGACAACCTGTGTTATGTACATGACACAACCGTGCTTGCTGAAAGTGAAGATCTGAAACACTGATAAGATCAAAGAACACAGCCTTCAGTATAGATTATAGCCCGATATAAAACAAAAATCATCACAACCAGAACAATGAGCAACATCATGACAAGTGGAGAAAAGATGGAGGTTGTCAAAGGTTTCATTTTACTTGCATCCACAATCAACAACTATGGACACAGAAGTCAAAAAATCAAAAGACACATTGCATTGGACAAACAAATCTACTGTAAAAGACCTCTTTAAAGTGTTGAAGAGTTAAGATACCACCTTGAGGACTAAGGTACACTCGACCCAGTCACCTCATCACACACGTGCAAAAGCTGGACAACAAATAAGGAAGATCAAAGAAGAACTGACTCTTTTGAATAATGGTTTTAGAGAATATTAAATACACTGAGGATTGCCAAAAGAATGAGCAAATCTACCTCGGAAGAAATGCACCCAGAATGCTCCATAAAAGCAAGGATGACAAGACAATATCTTACATACTTTGCATATGTTGTCAGAAGGGATAAGTTCCTGGAGAAGAACACCAATGCTAGGTAACCTATAACGTCAGCAGAACGGACGAAGACCCTCAATGAGGTGGACTGACACAGTGGCTGCAACAGTGGCTCAAGCATAACAATTGTGAGGACAGCGTAGAATTGGGCAATGTTGCATTCTGTGGAACATAGCGTCACTATAAGACCAAATCAAATTGACAGCACCTAGTCACAACAACAACAGGGAGAATAAAAATGTGCCCACAAGCAGCTGAGATGTAGCACTGCAGGTACTGAGCAGAGCAACATCTCTTTTCCTTCTCTTTTTTAGTTCATGTGGATTCTCTAGCTATAGGTGAGCAGTGAGACTGGGACTGGGATCAGGCCGCTACTGGAGACTTCAGGAGATCTTACCCCTTTCCTCTCTCTCTACTAGCCTATCCATCAGGCCCCTCCAGCCGTTACAAAACCAAAACAAAGGGTGAAGATACGTTACCATTACTTCAACTTTTTCCTTTTTTTACACGCCTACAGTCATGAAATCAATAATGAAAAGATCATTTTTGTCTTCTAGAATGAATCAATCCCTCTTTTTAAGATCTCTAAGAATGATGACTCCCCATGTTATGTGCCAATGTTTTATGCCATTGACGTTCACTCATCCAGCAAATATTTATTGTGCATGTACTATGTGTCAAGCGTTGTTCTAGTCTCTAGAGCTACAACAGGGAACTGCAGAGACCTGACTCTTAAGGAGTTACCGTACAGTTAGAAAGGCCAACACCAAACAGGTGTAACCGATGACAGGAATGAGAAGTGTGGGTGTCCACCACTATTAGACCCAACCTGGACAGAAAGTTTTTCCTTATATCTAATTGAAATCTATCTTGTACATTCAAGTCTGTTTTTCCTAGCTTGACTATTCACACAAATGGAGAACAGATAATCATCTCTTTTGTTGAAATCTTCATAATGACTACACTTACGGTATCAACTCTTATTTGTCTCTGGATTAAACAGCTCCAGTTCCTTTAACATTTCCTCACAGGACGTATTTTCTTCCCTTTAATAATAACTTTCCACCCACTGGTGCCGATTTTACCATTTATAAAGCACTTTGCGATTTACAGAGCACTTTAGCATCATTATCACACTTTGATCCTCAAAAAAAACACCACAAGGAAGATCCTGTAGATATTTGCTGAGTGCCGACTATGCCCAAGGCACTGTTCTAGGGCCACAGGGACACATGAGCCACTTTATCCTTGGCCCTATTGAAATTTATCCCAGTTTTGTAGAGTCATTTTCTCAATGAGTCAAGGCCATTTTGAGTTTTATTTCTGTCTTGCAATGCAATAACCACCCTACCTAATTTAGTGCCAGCTGCAAACTTAATGAGCACAGCCTTAATTCCTTCATTCAGACCATCGATATAGTTATTGAGTAGGCTAGATCCTGGCTGCAGCAGCTCGGGGATACCATTCAATACGTCCCACCAGATTGATGCACGGCCATTGATAACCCCTCTTGGGGTGAAGCCTTCTAACCTCTAACAGATTGTAGATAGAAACATCCTTTTCTAACATGTCAAAGATAATGTCTGGTTTTAAAAATCAAAATCTTTACTAAAATGAGACATTCCCATCTATTGATTCCCCAGATCTACGTAGCCTCTCACTATTATAGGAGGAAATTCAAGTGGCCTGGCACTATTTGATCTTTTCAGAGATTTACTGATTGCTAGTTGATATTTTACATTCTTTCAGGTACTATCCAGGATTCAGTCTAGGATCTTAGGATCTTCTCAGGCATTGATGTTAAGCTTATAGGTTTGAAATGTCTAGGGTCATCTTGATTTTTTTCTCAGATGATCATCTCATTCACCCTTTTGCTATCCTTAAGGGCTTTTCCAATCCTCTGTGATTTGGGGGAAATACTGGCTAATACTCTAAGATGAAAGTTGAAAATTTATTCAGTATCCTACAGTGCAAGCCATCAGGGCCTGCTGACTTGAATGTATTAGATTTTTCAAAGTTTCTAGCTATGTTAACCCTTCAGTCTTCTATCCTCCTGTTACAACTGGGACTTATTCCAGGCAGTAGTTTATAGCTGTTATTATTTCCCCTCCTAAAAGAGGTGAGTGAAAAGGATATTGTAAAATAAATAAAGTAAAATGGTGTACCTTTTCACTCTAATTCTCTTCTGCTTTGGCATCTCTAGCAGCAATAATGTCATGTGTCTATCAAATTCCATTTCCTTTCTCTTCATGGCCAACTTGGAAGACTGCATTTTCCAGTCTACCTTGCAGTTGAACTGGAACCATGTGACTGAGCTTGGACCAATCTAATGATAGCAAGAATGATGTACACCACTTCCCAGCCCCGCCAACAAGCTGTCTGCATAATCCTCCATACTTATTCTTTCCCTTTGATGCCGACCATGGGCAGGATGTGTTGACAAAGTGGCAACACAAGTTTAAAACAAGATTGGATATTTAATGACTCCTCTGAGGAGATCTGCCCAGGAGTGTTACCCCACATGCATTAGACTATGACATAAATAAGAAATAAATCCTAGTACAATTAAACCACTGGCCTTTAGTAAGTTTCTCTATGGTGCCTTCTCATAATGACCTAAGTTACACCCTTTGAGATTACACAGGTAGTATTTCTGTCCATTGAAAGCAAAACTTCCGAGTAAAATTTTATTTCTTTTTGCCAGCCAGCCAAGTGCCATTGAGTCTTTTTGGACTAATGAAATATTTTAAGAGTATCTTTTCTTACTTTCTACTATCTTTCCTGGGTATGTATTTTTTATTTTAACCTTGTTGAGCAATCATACTGATTTACATGTTTATGCAAATTGTTATTTCATTTTAAGGAAACTCTGTCAAAGGACTTTAATCCGTCATGAGTCACACAAAGAGAAAACAGACAATATCGATTTTTTGTTTTGTTTTGGTTTAAAGAAATACAATGGGATGAATATCTGTGTATGTATGTGTTTTAATCTGAAAATTTTCTGTAAAGTATTTCAAACATACAAAGGATAATATAATGTAAAATATATACTTTGTGTTTATATGCATGTTATATATTGTGGAAGTTATATAACATATACACGTGTTACACAACTTATATAATGTACAAATTATGTAACATATACACATATAAATATAAAGGATAATATTTTATCCACCACTCAATGTATTAAAATGGTCACATTGTTTAATATGTGTAAGAAACCAGACTTCATAGTTCAAGTCCCTGTTTCCCTCACTAGTCTCATTTCCTTTACTCCTGACTCAGATGAACTGTCAGTCTGTCTTTTTATACTTTTACTAAATGTGTATCTGATCATACAGAATATATTGTACTCTGTTTTGTGTTGTTATGGATATAGTTTACTTATCTTTGATTGCTATGTGATATTAATTCACTGTCTAAATAGAGCCAGAGCCTATATATCTATTTCCCTGTTTATTAATGGACATCTAGATTATTTTTTTCTTTTATTTTTTACTGTGATTGAGTGAAAGTTTACAATACAATTCAAATTTGCATGCCTACCTATCTGCAGCTCCCTCTGCTCTCCTCGCCCTGTGACAGCACACTCTTCCATTCCATTCTATACATGTCACATCCTCTTAACAATCTCCAGTCCCCTCTATTCCAGGTTCTCCACTCCCTTACAATAAGAGCCCAGTAGGACAGACGACATCCTATAGATGCATAGAGACATCAAGTGCACACATGATATGGTCATTGTGTGTCCAAGTCCATTCCTATCCGGAGAATTGATCTCAGTAATATTTTCCAGTCAGGGGCAGCATCAGGTTTAGGGGCCACACTCCCAGGAAACTCTCAGGCCTTCGACAGTCAATTGCAGTCTTTTAGTGGCGTTATTAGGGTGCACCCCTGTTCTTCTCGTTGCCACTGTGACACAACATTGTGAGCACCATCACAGCTGTCATTGGTGGTGGCCAGACACCATCTGGTTCTTCTAGTCACATGCTGATATAGCCATCCATTCAGGTAGGTCTTTCTGTCTTGTGGGCTCTTTTTCCCTCATGTCATTGCTGTCCTTAGTGGTCATCAGCTCCAGCTGATTTGGGACTATTTGGTGTCCGTCAAATAGCAACTTGCTAGCTTTTAAGACCCCAGATAACACTCACCTATGTTGGGTGCAGAAGACTCTCTTAGCAATAGGCTACTTATGCCAGCTGGCCTCAGTGTCCACTGAGAGCATGGTCCCTGACTACCACCCCTGCTACTCTAGCTTTGCAATATTGGGTTAAGATTGAAAGAGTTCTCAGGTTATGTTGAACTCCAATTAGATTGATCTTTCTAATGTGTGCTGTCACTGATTTCACTGAACCAAATTTCTAACAACTATCTAATCTACAACCAACACTGTCTCTTCCTCCCTGCCTTGCCTTGGAGCTGTCAAAAGAGTCTTTTCTTCTGTACATTAATCTGTTTTTAAGTCCTTATAAGTAGGAGTCTTATGCCACTGACTACTTTTACTCAACATAATGTCTTCCAACTGAAACCAGGTTAAGAGGTGCATCCTAAAATCATCATTGTTCCTTATTATTCTACAGTGTTCCATTGAGTATATATACCATAGTTTGTTTATCCCTTCATCTGCTATTGGGCATCTAGGTTACTTCAATCTTTTGCTATTGTGGACTGTGCAGCAATAAACATTCATGTGCATATATCTATTCGTGTGACTGCCCTTGCTTCCAGAGGACATATTCCAAGCAGTGGAATTATTGGGTAAAATGGTATATGTATTTCCAGCTTTTTAGGGAAGCGTCAGACTGCTTTCCAAAGAAGTTGTACCATTTTGCAATCCCACCAGCAGTGGAGGGGAATTCCAGTTTCTCCAAACCCTCTCAAGCATTTGTTGTTTTGTGTTTTTTGGATCACAGCCAACCTTGTTGGGATGAGACGATATCTCATCATAGTTTTGATTTGAATTTCTTTAATAGCTAATGATTGTGAGCAATTTTGCGTGTGTTTTTTGGCTGCCTGGATCTCCTCTTTAGAGAAGTGTCTGTCCATCTCCTTCACTCATCTCTTAATTGCATTATTTATCCTTTTCTTATTGATATTTTGTAGTACCTTACAGATAATGGAGATCAGATGTCAGTCTAACATATAATTGCCAAATTTTTTTTCTCATTCTGTAGGTGGACTTTTAACTATTTTGATAAAGTCTGTGGATGAGCAAAAGTGTTTGATTCTCAGTAGTTCCCATGTATCTATTTTCTCTTCTGTTGATTGTGCTTTGTCTGTCAGATTTCAAAGTCCGTCTAAGCTGTGTATTAAAACTTCCATTGTTGATCGTATTTTTTCTAAGATGAGCTTTATAGTTTTAGATTTGATATTTAGATCATTTATCCAGTTTGAGTTGGTTTTTGTGTAAGGTGTGAAATATGGCTCTTGTTTCAATCAGATGACTGTCTGATTTTGCCAGCACCATTTGTTAGATTGCTTTTACCCCAGTTTAAAATCTTTGGGCCTTTGTTGAATACCAACTGTTCATAGGTGGATGGTGGCATCTTAGGGGTCTCAACTCTGTTCCATTGGTCTGTATGTCTCTTTCTGTACCAGTACCAGGCTGTTTTGACAACAGTGGCAGTGTAATAGGTTCTAAAGCTGGTTAGTGAGAGCTCTCCCAGTGTGTCCTACTTATTCAGTAGGGCTTTACTTATCCGAGGTTTCTTCCCTTTCCAAACAAAGGTGGTGATTTGTTTCTCCATCTCATTAAAAAATGTCACTGGAATTTGTATTAGAATTGCATTACAGGGTGGTGGAGTCAAGATGGTGGACTAAGCCCACGTCTCCTTCTATCCCTCTTGAAACCAAGACCTGAATTCACAATCAAACAGAGCTTTCTGATCACCTAATCAGCCTCAGGACGCGGCACAGAGCTGTTAATTGGGACTTCATACCACTCAGCGAAAAACCTCCTCTCTCTCGCTGACTCCCGCTCCTGGCTAGCCCTGGCTCTCATGGACGGAAGGTAAATGCACCAGTTTGAGTTTTTTTTTCCTCTGTCTCGGCTGGCAGGCGGAGCTGGGTCCTGTCTGGCGGCTAGACTCAGACGCGCTGCCGGGGGAACAGGCAGGCGAAATTCCCATATTCTGAGAGCCAGGCTCTGGACTCTGTTAATCTGGCCACTTTGAGCCTTTCGTTTTGTAGCTGCCTCAGTGGGGTTTGTGCAGAGCTCCGTGGTCAGGGTGCAGGACGCCATGTTGGTACCGAGATTTTAGCGGGACCTCGTTCTTAGCCAGGGAGCCAGCACCTGCAAACGGGACAGCGCTTCTCGGACAGAAAAGTAGTGATTTTGCACAGTGCTGCCTATGTTGGGGGCCCTGCAACAGAAGCAGAGGAATCACTACCTCTCGGCACCTTTAGCCCCCCTGTCTGCTTCCTCTGTGGAGGACACCATCTTGGATACGGTGGCCGCAGCTGGACCTAATTCTTAGCTTGGGAGCCAGAGCCTGCCCACAGGAAAGGGCTTTCCTATCACAAAACCAGTACTCGACGCAGTGTTGGATAAGGCTAGGCCCTGTCAGCAGAGGCCACCAGGGCAGTAGCATTGCTGTATTCTGAACCAGTTTGTTATTATCTGGGGTTGGATACAGTGGTGCTTACTTTGTCAGATGAGAAGAGGGACCTCTACACCTGAAAACCTAACTGACTTGGGAACTGGTCAGATACCTTTTGCTTTACATTTGAAGACAGCCTAGAGAAACATTTGCTATCCGTCCTCACAGTACCTCTTCCAGCCTCTGTATACTCACATGGGACCCAAACAACAACAGACAACTGTGGCATACAAGCAATCACTCATGGCTTCAGAAGGCTCCCAAACAAAGTAACCAAGGAGTTTTCCAGATGAAGAAACTTTTATGAAAGCATCAGGAAGTGAATACAAATTGATTATATACAGAGCCCTTCTAGACCTTATACAAAATTAAGCAAGTTGTTCGATCTGATGGAACACCAGTACTCTGAAATCCAACAGATCAAGAAGAAAATCAAAAACATAGAAACTTCCATGCAAAGCCAAGAAAACAGAATGGAACAAATGTAAAAAAGAATTTCTGACTTGGAAGACAGAGCTACTGATGACAGCGACTATGAACAGAAATCAGAAAAAGAAACAAGAAAAATGAAGAAATATTAAGAAGCATGTGGGACTCTATTAAGAGGAACAACCTTCGATTATTTGGAGTCCCTGAACAGGGTGAGACATCTGAGAACACAGAGAGTATTGTTGCTGATCTGCTGGAAGAAAACTTCCCAGAAATCATGAAGGAAGAGAATATAGACATCTGAGATGCGTATCATACACCCCCAATATAGATCTCAAAAGAAAGACTCCAAGACATATTATAATCAAGCTTAACAAAATGAAACATAAGCAGCAACTCTTAAAGGCAGCAAGACTCAAGGCAAAGCTAACATTCAGAGGGAAACCCTGTAGGCTCTCGTCAGATTTCTCAGCAGAAACCATGCTGGCACAGAGACAGTGGCACGACACATTAAAGTCTTGAAGGAGAAGAACTTCCAACCAAGAATTATATATCCTGCAAAACTATCTTTCAAATACAAAAATGAAATTAAGACATTCCCAGATAAACAGAAACTCAGAGACTTTGTAAAAACCAAACCCAAACTACAAGAAATACTGAAAGAAGTTCTTGGCTTTGGCTTAGAAGAACAAAACCACTAACTATATATTTTAGAATGACACACTACTCAATACTCTACTCATTTAGGGAAGGCTCCAAAGTAAATCACAGCTTTGATATGGAAAGAAGCAATCCAGTGATCATCATGAAAACTATGGTGTCATCATAATAAAAAGAGGGATGTACTACAGTCATTATAGTCCTTCCAGATGGAGAGGAAGATGACAAGACTGGTAGTAATTAAAATTGGGTTTATAAATAGTTTATTAAGGGGGCTCATAGGGGCAGCTGTAAAGCACAACAAAGATGTATCATACCATTTCAAGAAATCTAACACACGAGTCTCAACAACTATAAAACCAGCTCTGAAAAAGGTGAAAAATCAACTCACAAAAAGTGTCCCAGAACAGACTAATAAGAACAACAGAGAAAACATCAACATAAAAATAAACATATCACAATGGCAGCAGTGAACACATACCTATCAATAATTACATTGAATGTGAATGGACTGAATGCTCCAGTAAAGAGACACCGAGTGTCATCTTGGATCAAAAGACACGACCCATCCATATGTTGTCTACAAGAAACTCACTTGAGACCTAAAGACAGGAACAAACTGAAAATTAAAGCATTGCATTATATAAGTAGATTGCTTTGGATAAAATAGACATTTTCACAAAGTTAAGTCTTCCTATCGATCAGCAGGGTAGGTTTCTCCATTTATGTAAATCTCTCTTAGTTTCTTGCGGGAAGGTCTTCTGGTTCTCTTTGTAAAGGTCTGTTATTTCTCTAGTTAGATTTATTCCTAGGTATTTTATCTTCTTGGGGGCTATAATAAATGCTGTTGATTTGGTGATTTCTTCTTTAATAATCTCTTGTTCGTATAAAGGAATCCTACTAATTTACTTATGTTTTTCTGGTATCCTGATATCTTGCTGAACTTTTCTATCCATCTGAGTAGTTTACTTATGGATTCTTTGGGATTCTCTGCATATACAATCATATCATCTGCAAATACGGAGATTTTTATTTCTTCTTCGCTGATGCAGATGCCCTTTATTTCTTGGTCTTGTCTAGTTGCTCTGGCTAGAACTTCTACCACCATGTTAAATAGGAGAGGTGATAGTGGGCTTCTTTGTCTAGTTCCCATTCTCAAGGGGAATTCTTTTAGTCTCTCTCCATTCAGAATGATGTAGGCAGTTGGCTTTGTGTAAATGGCCCTTACTGCATTGAGGAATTGCCATCTATTCCCATTTTGCTGAGAGTTTTTAGCATGAATGGGTGTTGGACTTTGTTGAATGTCTTTTCTGCATTAGTTGACAAAATTGGGTGATTCTTATCTTTTGTGTTATTTATGTGTTTGATCACATTAATTGTTTTTCTGATGTTGAACCAGCCTGGCATCCCCGGTATGAATCCAACTTGGTTGCGATGAATTACTTCTTTGATATGTTGTTGAATTCTATTAGCAAGGATTTTGTTGAAGATTTTCACATCTAGATTCATGAATGATATTGGTCTATAATTCTTTTTTGTTGCATTTTTCCCTGATTTTGGTGTCAGGGTTATGATGGCTTCATAGAATGAATTTGGGGATATTCTATCCCTTTCTATGCCATGAAATAGTCTCAGTAGTATTGGAGTTAACTGTTTTCTAAAAGCTTGATTGAATTTGGTGGTGAAGCCATCTAGACCAGGGCTTTTTCTGTTTGGTAGTTTTTTGATGACTTTTTAATCTCCTCCTTTGTGATGGTTTTATTAAGTTTTTCTGCTTCTCCTTGTGATAATTTCGGTAGGTGACAGGAATCTAGGAATTTTTCCATTTTTTCTAGGTTTTCAAATTTGTTAGAGTACAGTCTTTCATAGTATTCTGTTATATTTTTGATTTCTGTTGGGTCTGTTGTGACATCTCCCGTCTCATTTCTTATTTGGGTTATTTGTTTCCTTTCATGTTTTTCTTTAGTAAGTTCAGCCAATGATTTGTCAATTTTGTTGATCTTCTCAGAAACACAGCTTTTGGTCTTATCAACATTTTCAGTTGTTCTTGTAGTCTCTAATTCATTTTGTTCTTCTTTAATCTTTGTGATCTCTTTTCTTTTGGTGACTGAAGGGCTCCTTTTTTACTCTCTTTCTACTTGTTCAAGCTGTAGGGTTAATTCTTTGGTTTAGGTTCTTTCTTCCTTCCAGATGTGTGCATTGATAGAGATAAACTAACCTCTGAGCACTGCTTTGGCTGTGTCTCACAGGTTCTGGTAGGAAGTGTTTTCATTCTCATTTGAATCCATAAATTTCTTTATTTCTTCCTTGATTTCCTCTGTAACCCATGGCTTTTTGAGCAAGATGTTATTCAGTTTCCATGAGTTCCAATTTCTATGTTTTTTTTCTGCTACTGATTTCAACTTTTCTGTCTTTATGGTCCAAGAAGATGCTTTCCAATAATTCAGTGGTTTGGATTTTGCTGAGATTTGCTTTATGTCCTAACACATGGTCTATTCTTGAAAATGTTCCACGTGCAGTGGAGAAGAAGGTGTAGTTATCTGTTGATGGATAGAAAGTTTGGTGTATGTTGATGAAGTCTAGTTGGTTAACTGTGGCAATAAGATCTTCTGTCTTTACTGAGCTTTTTTTAAGGAAGATCTGTCCAATACTGAAAGTGGAGTGTTGAAGTCTCCCTCTGTTATTGTGGAGAGACCTATCTCTGTTTTCAGTGTAGTCAGTATTTCTTTAATGTATTTGGATGCTCTAGTATTGGGTGCATAAATATTTAATATTGTTAAGTCCTGCTTGTATACTGAACCTTTCAGCAATAAATAGTGACCATTCTTGTCCACGATGGTGGATTTTACATTAAAATCTATTTTATCGGAGATTAGTATTGCCACACCTGCTTTTCTTTGTATATTGTTTACTTGGCATATATTCTTCAATCCTTTAATTTTCAGTTAGTTCATATCTTTAAGTCTAAGGTGAGTGTCTTGTAAGCAACATATAGACAGGTTGTGTCTTTTAATCCAAGATGTCACTTATTGTCTCTTTACTGTAGCATTCAGTCCATTTAACATTCAGAGTAATTATTGATAGGTCTGTATTTAGTGCCATCACTTTGATATATTTATTTTGCTGTTTGTGTTTTCTCTGTTGCTCTTCTGTTCTGGGTTTCTGAGATGTTCTGGATTATTCTTCTTTATGAGTTGAGTTTTCACCCTTTTCCATATTGGTTTTGTGTTTGTCAAGACTCCTATTTTTCATTTCTTGTTTTGATATGCATGTCTTTATTGTTCTTTGCAGCTACTCCTATGATCCCCTTTGATAATCTAAGTTTAAACCAAATTTTAACCTCTACATATCTTATTAAGTTCCTCTCCATCGGGAATTACTGTAGTATATCCCTATATACTACAGTGTGTAGATCAAATACTGTAGTATATCCCTCTTTTTAATGTGATAGTATCATAGTTTTCATGATATGATCACTGGATCCCTTTTAATATTATAGCTTTTATTGAGTTTTGTGCCTTCCCTAACTGAGCAGTGTTCTGAGTGTTATGTCCTGCATTCTCTCCTAAAATACAGAGTTAATGGTTTTGTTTTTCTAAGCAAAGAGCTTCTTTCAATATTCCTTGTAGCTTTGGTTTGGTTTTTACAGTCTCTAAATTTCTGTCTTAATTTCATCTTCATATTCCAACTAGATGACACTTGGCTTGGCTTATTTCAAAGACAGTTTTTGCAGGATATATAATTCCTGGTTGGAAGTTTTTCTCCTTCAAGGCTTTCAATGTGTCATCCCACTGCCTCTGTTCCAGCATCATTTTTGCTGAGAAGTCAGACAAAAGCCAACAGGGCTTCCCTCTGAATGTTAGCTTTGCTTTGAGTCTCACTGCCTTTAAAAGTTTCTGCATATGTTACATTTCATTAAGCTTGATTATAATATGTTTTGGTTCTTACTTTGGGGGTCTGTATTATGTGGCATTCAATGCACATCTTGAATATCTACATTCTCTTCTTCCATAATTTCGGGAAGTTTCCTGTCAGCAACTCAACAGCAACACTCTCTGTGTTTTCAGGCATCCCTCCCTGTTCAGGAACTCCAACTAATGATTGATGGTTCCTCTTGATAGAGTCTCACATGTTTCTTAATGCTTCTTCATTTTTCTTGTTTCTTTTCTCTGATTTTTCCTCATAAATACTGGTGTCAGTAGCTCTATCTTCAAGGTCAGTAAGTCTAGTTTCCAGATGTTAAATTCTGCTCTTCTGGCTTTGCACTGAATTGTCTAATTCTGTAATTTTGTTAGTGATCTGTCAGATTTCAGAATGCTGATGCTCCATCATTTCTAATAGCTTGCTTAGTTTTTCATTTTGTTCTGCTGCATTTTGTATAATATCTAGGAGGGCTTTTATATAATTCTTTTGTACTTGACCTCTGATAGTTTCAGAAAGGCTTTCTCATCTGGGAAGTTCTTTGGTTCTTTCTTTTGGGAGTTTTCTGGAGCCATAGATGGATCTTTCTTTAAACATTTGGCCAGGGTTTGTTGCTTTCTAGACATCTAGAGGTTGTTTAGTTTCTCTGGTGCTGCCTTAACAGGGGCTGAGGTGCAGTTTCGAAAAGGAAGTTGACCACCAGCCACCTCCACGTAATCCAGTAACTGGGGCCAGTGGAATCTCTGGGGTAGCAGCATCCACCCTCTTGCTGGCAAAGACACTGCCATACTTGTGGAGTCACTGAGGGTCCATCAGCTGATCCTATGATGTGGGTCAGTAAAGACTGGAAGAGATGCCATTGGGCATCACAGTTATTTCTCTAGGCAGTCTTATTTTGTAAGGTAAAAGCTATCTGACAGCTTCCAAAATCAGTCAGGCTGTCAGATGTGCAAACCCCTCCTTATGGCTCACAATGGAGGCACCTCTACAGTGGTCCCTAGATGCTGTGATGTAGATCAAAGTATAGACAGGCTACTGCCCTGCTGTCATCCCCTGCCAGGCCCAATCCATAAGGCTACACTGTGCTAAACACAGCTCTTCTGCTGGAAAAGCTCTTCCCAAGCTGGCACTGCCTCCTAGCCTGGGAATTAGACCCTGATGAGGCCTCTGTTTGGGTAAACTCAACCTCCCAGTTGAACAAGATGGCATCCCACACAAGCTGTCCTGCCTGCTGCAAAGTAGCCAAACCTATGGCAGAGTTCCACAAAGAGAAGGTAGAGGGGCTGTGGTACCTCTGAGTCTGGAGCGGGGCTCTCGAAATATGGCTATTCCACCCACTCATCGTGTCAGCAGTGCAGCTGAGCTTTGCTGCCAGTTAAGCCCATTCCCCACCCGCTGGCTAACAAAAAGAAAAGGAAGTTAAAAATGCTATTTACCTTCAGTCCACAAGAGCCATCCATTCAACAAGAGCAGGGGTCAGTGAAAGACAAGAAGTTTCCTGTTCAGAGGCATGTAGTCCAAACTGACAGTCCTATGCTGTGTCCTAGGGCTCACTTTGTGTCCAGAAAGCACTGTTTAATTATCAGTTCAGGCTTTAGTTTTCAGAGGGAATTAAGGAGACATGTGTCTAGTATGCCATCTTGACTCCTCCCCCCAGGTTATTTTTAATTCATTGCTGTTACAATAGTGTCAAATCACTCTCCAAAGCAGTCATGCTGCTTTACTTTCCCACAAATTGTATATCTTCAAGTTCCTACTTCATCATCACTTCATTAATACTTGGTAAGGTTGAGATGTTTTTATTTTCACCAGTCTTTAAGATCTTAGTGTTTAAAGTTGTATCATATTGCATTGCCTTCCTCTGTGTCCTTCAGTGACTTACAATGCTCTTATAAAAGATATAGTACATGTTAGTTATGTGAATTCTTAGATGTGATATAGTTTTCTTGCTAAAATAAATTACTTTGCTATTACTACATTTTATAATTGATTATTACTGGTCTTCAGAAATGCTGTTGATTTTTGTGCACTTAATAACTTAAACAATAGAAACAGAGTTTATAACAAACAACTTAGGAAAGAAACACCTAGTGAAGGAAATCTTAAATTTCTATAAATATTTTATAGTATTTTCATTTGTTAATATAAGACCTATCTTCCTTCATTCAGCAAATATTTAATACCTGGAAGTTGTGGGCCCTGTGTTTCACAACATGGTAATTCTACTGAGAATAAGACAGGCAATGTCCACATCTCATGGTCCTGCTGACAATCTAATGGCTCTCAATGAAAAAGAAACCATGAAACAGGATTTTTAAATACTTATTAAGAATCTACTTCCCATAACTACAGAAAACTTAGTATTTTTTTGGAATTCCACTCTTTCCTTTAAATTTTTTCAACTTCTTGCAATGCCATTGTAAGACAATGATTCATACCCAGCCACAGCAGATGATATTGGCTTATGTCACTGTCAAGGACTGTTCTTGACAACTGGGCACTCACACACCTACCCCTACCAGTACAAATACCAGCATTTGGACTGTTTTTTCTACATCACCACTGCCTCTGGGGCATGAATGAGTAGGAGACGGAAGAGTGCCTTCTTAGGGCCATTTATGTAGGATTCAACAAATTCTCAGGTTCACCTCTTACTGGCTGATCCCTAGGAAATGTGCAGACAGCTGGTAATGGATGACCTCATCTGATAGCCCCCAAAATAGCACATCCAGTTCTTGTAAGTTCCTCCACTTAGACTGCTGGTCATGCTCTCTTACACACAAAAAACTTGCCTCTGCTTCCATGAGCTTCTGTGATATCACTGATGATGCCCAGAAGTTTCTCAAAAAACTCACCACAGGCTTCCTCCTCATTTCCTTCCTTCTCAGTGCCCACCCTCCACAATTCCTCCAAGGTGGTTTGATTCTCCCTCTGTTCTTTTTCCAATCTATTGTTGTGACATAAAATGAATCTTCATCTTTCTTCCTCTTTCTCTTCTAAGGAGGCCACATTGAAAGTCAGACTAAATAATGAGTCTGTCTTCTCCAATTGCAAGCCTAGGTCTCCTCAGTGAAATGTGGTTACCTCTGACAAGCCAGAGGAGGATCATGTATTATGATATGTAGAAAGTAAAAACAAAGATTAAGACTCTAAGATATTATCAAACCAGATAGTAAAATTGAGAAGCAGGCTAACATAGAGTTCTGGAATCAGACTACTTAAATTTAAATCCCGTTCAAGCATTTGCTGTTGTTAGATTCTGTCTATCTGATCTAGTCGATCTATGAATCTTCACTATGAAGATTCATAATGACCTCACATGACAGAGTGAAACTACCCTATAGGGCTTTCTTGGCTGTGATCTTTACAGGAACAGACCACCAGGTCTTTCTCACATAGAGCAGCTAAGTAGGTATGAAGCACCAACACTTCAGATGGTAGCCAAGCATTTATTCAGGTGTCTATTTAAATGTCACCTTCTCAGAGAAGTTACCTCAAAAAAGTAACCTGACACTTCTCATCCTGCCTACTCTGTTTTATTTTTATCCAAGTACTTACCACTGTCTAACATGATGTATCTATTCTGTTGCTTATTGTCTCTCTCACCCCAATAGAACAAACACTGTAAGAGATCAGGGATTTTGTTTCTTTTTCTTCACTACTATATCCCCAGAACCTAGTCTAAGGCCTTGTACAATAAATACTTGTTGAGAGAAAATGAAGATCTAGTGTGGATTATGACTAATACTGAAAGACTTCTGCTGCCTTTCTCCCTAAGACCCAAAGGTGGCAGAGTTTTTTGTTAATAATAACTTCTTGATAAAGGATGCCTGGAGCACAATGTTTAGATAGATTAGAAGGTAGGATACCACCATGATCAAGGACCAACAGCTGCCAAGAGATTAGGAGAAAAAATGATGAAGAGTCTTCTGTGTATTTTCCAAGTCTTTGCAAGAGGAAAGAAAGCCCAAGGCATATAGTGAATGCTTCACTATCTTAGATTCCAGCCAGACTTGCTTGCCTTTTCAAGGCAGAGACAAGTTGCCTCCTAAGCAGAAGGCATCTCAAGACCTATCTTGTCATGCCAACACTGACAAGGGGAGAGAGTGCCTTTCTTTCCTCAGATCCATACCTCAAATCAACACTTAACCCATTACTTCTAGCTCCACATAATCTGCACACTTATCTTGCGGGATCTGCTTGATCCAGCCCTACATGACATAGGAGAAAGGATTCTAAACAAATTTCCTTGTCTCATTTGAGTGACATGCTTTTTATAAAAAGAAAAAAAAGAAACTCCTACTATAGCAAACCGCTACGTGTTCTTGGAGAACTCATGTTGTCCCTGATTAACATTATAATGTTTTATCTCTGGGGATGGAATGAAACATGGAAACAGCTTTGAGTTTCCTTGTATTACTTAACCTTTGTGGGGCCAGAGAACTTCTTTCTCTAAAAGCTTATAGACAGGCTCACAGGATCATATATACGAGGTTTTGTATATGGTTAGAGGGCTTACCAATCACACTTGAAAGGCTTTAAAAAGTAAATTTCAAGGCCTCACTTCAGGTAATCTAAGGAGCTCTGTACAGAGCCCAGGGATTTGCATTTTAAACAAGCACCCAGAGTTATTTTGATGCAAGTAGTCTTTAAAACATACTATGCTCTTGCCATTACTGTACATCTATATGAATATCTTTCCATACTTACTGTAAATTCTTTTTTTAAGTAATATTTTATTGTATTTTGGGTGAAAATTTACACAGCAAGTTAGGTCCCCATTTGACAATTTATATAAGAACTCTTCAATGACATTAGTTACATTTTCAGTGTCCACATTCTCTTTCATTCCATTTCGATTATTCTGTTTCCAGTACTCTAGTTTCCCTGCCCCCTTATCTTCTCATCTTTGCTTTAGAGTAATTGTTGATCTCTAGTCTTATGTAGATTTTTTTTAGTGGAGCACCATACCCATGGGTAATCTTTATTTTGTGTGCCAATCAGTTATTTCACTAAAAGATGACTTCGGGGGAGTTGTTTCACTTCAAGTTTTAAAGACCATCTCAGGGTGGTGGTCTCAGCGAGTCCTCTATTCTTAACTAGTCCAGTTAGTCTGGATTCTTAAGAACCTGAGTTCTGTTCTGTGTTTTTCTGCCATTCTATCAGGATCTATCTATTGTTGCCCTAATCAGAATGGTCAGCAGTAGTAGCCAGACACCATCTAGTTCTTTTGATCTCAAGGTAGATGAGCTTTCTGAAGGCAAGAACCATGACTTAGTCTTTGGAACTCCATAATGCCTAACCCAGTGCCTAACACATATTCAGTCTTCAATAAATAGTGAACAAGTGAGTGAGTACTCTCTTTCTCTTTCTCTCTCTCTCTCTCTCTCTCTCTCTCTCTGCACTCTAAGGACAAAACCTGGATTCATATTCAACAACTAGGTCAGTGTCTTAGGTTAGATTGTCCTGAAGCAGAGCTTCAGACAAGGATTCAGTACACATGACTTTTGGAGGGAGTACTCTTCAGGAAGCACCTGTGACGTAAGGAAGCAGGGCAGATAACAGGGTGAGCAGACCAAGTATTCAGTTATCAAATCTATTCTTGGCCTGATCTGCAAAGAAGCTGGGACACAAACCACACTGTAGTTTCATCTCCACCTTGAGGCAAGGGTTCTAGTTTGTTTCTCTCCCATCAGTCATTGGCAGCAGCCCCACCACCAGCAACACCAGCGAAAGGTGTTATCTCCCAGGTCTTCCAAGTTAGCAGTGTTAACTACTAACTCAGTGGTGATTTAGCAGTTAACACTGACAGCAGCTGAGGGAAGGAAGCATCAGCTGGCACCAGCTTCACCTGCCAAGCCAAGTGCCGTCGAGTCAGCTTCACCTAGTACAGCAATATTTTAGTTCAAAAGAGTAGAGAAGAAATGTCATTCTACTTCCGTTCACAAGGGCAGAAAACCATCAATTACACATCAAAGAGCTTATCTTGACTGTGAATATGCGAAGCCCTCCCAAGTCTCTACTTTTCCAAATGGAAAACACACAACTCCAAAAAACATTTTCAAACAATTCAATAGTATTGTTAGCTTCCTTCTTTGATAATTTGTTTTTAAAATTTTATGACAATTCCTTAACTTTCTGGACATGTAACTGAGACCTTTAGCAAATATCTAAATATATCAGATTATTTACTTATGCTCCTATATTGTTACTTGGATAAATAAAATTATATAAATAATCAAGTCCGCATTACAGGTTTTGCCAGATAATTCCTTTAGAAACTGAATTTTATTTACTTTAAGAGTACACAAAAAAAGTAAAATCAAATTATTATTCTAGCACAGAATACTACTTAGCAATAAACTCCATTCATTAAATACAGCTTTTGAAGCAAACTTAGGGGATGGGAGGTGATGCTATTTTGTAACTGACAAATGAAAGCCCTTGATGTTGTCTGGGAACATCATTGAATAATGGCAGAAGTATGAGGGTTCCAGAACATTTCTGTCTTCAGTCAGCTTCTTCAGCGACCAGGTCACTGATTTTGTTGAATTAGTTGGAGTGCTAGCAAACAACTGAATCCTGCTCTAAAAGCCCCCTGATGGCCACTCCACCCAGTCAGCACACCAGGAAAATCAGCACATGGGTATTCTGAAGCTACCCTGCTGCCACAAAGAAAGAAACATGCTTTCAACTTTTCCTGGATGATACCAATTAAATGCCATGTTCTTTTTATCTTCTGATTCTCTCTCTCTCTCTCTCTCTCTCTCTCTGTGTGTGTGTGTGTGTGTGCGTGTGTGTGTGTGTGTGTGTGTGATTGTGTAGTGTCTTTTGCTTTGCTCCTCTTGCTCTCTTTCTCATCTCTTGGATTTTTTTTCCCCAGGAAAACGTTCTCCAAAATTCACACAGTGTTCCAAACCCCAGCATAGGCTGAGAGTTGTTATTCATGAAACAGGCCTTTTGAAGTCTGGTTGCTCAGGATTGATGCTTTATCTTTAAACAGTGAACATGAACACTGACTCAAAGGGCCTCTGACAATCACTTAGGAATAACTCAGACATTTGTGTCTGGGCAAGGTCTCCCCTACACAGGGAACCTTTTGTAAATATTAGTTACTAGAACTGTAACACTAATAGATGTAGTTAATAATTATCACAATGTGCCAAATCTGCACAGTTTGCTCCCTGATTACAATATTAAATTGCTATTGAGCTGTGGTATTCGCTTCAGGCAATACTAGTAAGAACCCCCCAAAGACCCGGGCTGGCCCCGCCATACAGAAATGGAATATGTACTGCTACAGACAATGCACAGGCAGCTGTGGGGTTTGCCAGAAAACAAACACAAAACTCAGACAATAGAAGGAAAGTTTTATCAGAGCCCAGTGTCCTTTCGCTTGGGAACTGTCATCTCTCAGAGAGAAAAACATACGCACACTTGATAGCGGTGTACTAGGCGAGCCGTTACCGTGGGCACAGTGACTCACACACAGAGAATGCCGCACAGCCAGAGCTGGAAGGCTTTGTTTTATTTGCATTCAATTATGTCCAGAGATGGGCTAAGCCAGCCCTGAAAAAAGTTGAGGGCCACTTGGCATGCCAAGAGGCATCTCTTCCTGTGAGCAGGGATGGAATTTTATTGTCCCACAACCCCTCTTCACCTGATAGTTCAAGTGCCTGGGACAATAGGGTAAAACTGCAATTTAATGGAGACGTGTCATTAGCTCCAGGACTGTACCTTCAAAAGTAGACACAATGGGAGCACACATCATACGTGGCACATACCAACCCTCCCTTCACCCACCCATCCCACCTCGGTATTTGCAATTTCACAGACTGCTGATGGGCAAATGAGTACTTAGGAATCTATTTGCATATACTGCTGCCCAGTGTGTGCAAACAGGAGGCTGGTTTGTCCACCTGAGGGAGAGAGAAGCATGTTAGGAGTGTGCCTACTACCAAGGCTGAACTCAATATGAGCTGCTTTACAGAAAGCTGGCCATTCACTGGTGTGCTTGGCCTGGAGGGGTCAAGGCACGAGTGATATCTTTCTTGCTGAATCTCTTTTAGTGAGTTGCCTAATAGCCACCATTCTTTCTCATTACAAAATGTTTGCTGTGTGACTGCCTGGTTGAATGAATGAATGGCTGCATAGATGGATGCCTTCTATTGCAGACAGCTCTCCAATGTCAGCTGCTTGTCCCACTCATCATTCTCCTGACACCATAAGGTAAAGAGGCCTTAGTCCTATCACTTTATCTGCTATATTCTGGATCTCACAGGTCCCAATGCCAGCTGCCAAACACACCCTAATAAAAGAGAATAGCGATGGAAGTGTTTTTAAGTTTCTTTGCCTCACCTCGCAACTCTAATGAGCTTGTGAATTTGTAGGGAATATCCATGCCAAGTAGTGCCCCAGGATTATTTTCAGGGAAGCCCATGTTGGAAGGGAGGTTGGAGCAGAGAAGTACGTATCAGCTATGCTAACCATCTATAGCTCCTTGCCCCGACCCGCGGGGCGAACCAACGGAGGGACGAGGGGGAGCCTGCGAAAATAAAGGTAGGGCAAGGAAATGCGAAGAAATGGAGGCAAGACAAAATTCTGATCAAGCCTCAAGGTTTTATTGTTACAGTGAGGTATATATAGCAGCAGGAATGGAGGGAGGGATCAAGTGACATAGGGATTGAGTGACATTTGGAGTGAGGTAGTTGTCGGCTGGGGATTGGGTATACATAAGACTAAGGCAGTGACATCAGGCAGGAAGTTTTCGCGCGCGCGGGCCTTTTGAATTTCGCGGGCGCGGGCTTTTTCAAACTTGGCGAGCGCGGGCTTTTTCAACCCTTCAAGCTTCCTGTATGTTGGGGCCTGGGGGCTCACCCATGGCTCCCGACAGCTCCTCCAACTAAAAACCACCACAGGCTGACAATAAACCAATAGAAAGGTAGGTGTGTGTGTAGAAGCTCCCATTGCAGAATACAGTCCTGAACTCAAGCTAGTAACACTTCAGTTAAATAGTTTATTGGAAGCAGTAAGAGTACGAAAGCAGTCTAGTGGCAAAGCTCAGGCTGGTAGCTAAAAGGCAGGCAGTTCAAGTCTACCAGGTGCTCCTTAAAAACCCTATGGAGCAGTTCTATTCTCTCCCATTGAGTCACTATGAGTTGCAATTGACTTGACTGCACACAGGCCTACAAAATCTGGAGTTGAGCAGCTCTGCATTCTAACTCCAGTCCCAATACTTGAAAGATGGACAAGTGACTGAAGATCTCTGAGCTTCGGATTATTCCTCTATAAAATGGGCAGGATATCTACTTCATAGAGCCACTGAGAAGTTTAAAGAAAAGGATTTATACAGAGAGCCTAGGACAGAGTCTGTCTCACAGAAAGTCTGACTATCTGCCAGGCCACTCAGCTACTCTCCACCCTAGTTTCTGAGTAACCTGAGAAACAGGCCTCCAAGACAGACCAAAATACTAACTTGACAAATGGTTAATGAAACTGAAGTGGAGAAGCTAGCTTGATTTAAGGTCAAATCGGGCTTTCTACTTCTCCTAGCTCCAAGCCAATCCATGCCTGGCATCCACAAAGGGAAGATCTGCATATACTTCAGCAACACAGAAACACACTTTTCTCCTCCTTCCACAGGTAATAACATATATGCCTCTAATGCTCCATTTTCCTATGTTGGCCTCCTAGTCATTGCAGGTAGAGAGTTGAGCTGGGTTTTCCACATCTTAACCTCGTTCTTAAAAGGAATCTTTTCTTCCTCTTCCACATACAGAACTAGATCCCAAAGTCTTCTTTCCTTTTGCTGTCTATTTTCTTTCTGGCCTAGATTTTTGTCCTTGTCACCTATTCTGGTATATTCTATCACCATCCCTCGTGATAAAAGATAGGAAGTCAAGGATTTCTTAGAAGGTCTGAAAAAAAAATCCGCAACTCAAATTAATCTTGTCCACTTTCTAACTCCCTAGACTGGATAGTCTCACAACAGGAAATACCTTCCCATCAGACAATTGACTCAGCATTATGCTCAGTCTTGTTTCACACCTGATTCCTAACTACGCAGTGTGCCTCACTCTCCCTACCTGTTCTTTCTTATCCTCCCATACATTTCCCACGAATCTTGCTTCAGGGAATAAACAACAGCTGAATTTCACCTTCAAATTCTGTGCTATCCTGAAACTCATCTAATTCTGTGTAAAATATTTGATGCTCAGTTAAAGACCCTCAAGTCTTATTGGAAAGTCTTCTATGATGATCTCAGTCTCCAAGGAATGATTACCAGCAGCTTTTATTTTGACTTCTTACATACAGCATGAAGAAGCCCCTCACACTGAGTTCTCCTCTCCCTCAGGGACAATCATTCCTATTTATTCTCCAAGATCTTGCTTGTCTTCTGTTGGGTCTCCTTGTGCAGTAGTAACTCCTCTGATCTAGTAACTTTCTTTATTTCCACATATTTCTGTTCCCCTTTTCTGTATAGTCTGGTATTTCAGGTAATTGCCAAAATCAACTCACAATTTTTGAACACTTGGCAAGCATTGTATTTTCCATAGATTATAATAATGTCAAACTTACCTTCTGCAAGAAGCATACACAAATCTTGACACAACTTAGCTCTAGAACAATAATAACTAACTCTCCCAGTGTGTTATTTCTTTTTCCACGGGGAAGAGGTGACTGAACTATCAAATAAACATTGGGAGTTGAGGGAACACAAGGCTTACAGAGAAGACTTTGACCAACAGTCTTCTGGAATAGTTAACCTTCAGAGTTTCAACCTCCTTCTTTTAACATCTGTCTTCCCCAACCTCCAAAATCACCACATTTCTGTACAATCCAGTAGGTCTCATTTTCTCCTTTCTTATTAGCATAACTGATGGTGTAGTGGTTAAGTGCTACAGCTGCTAACCAAAAGGTAGGCAGTTCCACTACACACACTCTGGAAATTCTATGGGTCAGTTCTCCTTTGTCCTATAAGGCCACTGTCATGGATTGAATTGTGTCCCGCCAAAAATGTATGTGTTGATTTGACTTGGTTAGAAGTTCCAATATGGTGCCCTTCCTCCCATGTGTTGTGAATCCTGCCTCTGTGATATTGATGATGGAGAATGGTTTGCAGTTGTGTTAGTGTGGCAGGATTCAAGCTTGTGGAATATAAGGGAGAGAAGTGAGCTGAGGAAGTTGGGAACCTCATACCACCAAGAGAGAAGCACCAAGAGCAGAGCACGTCCTTTGGACTCGAGGTTCCTGTGCCGAGATGCTCTCACTGGATTTGGACTCAGCCTACCCAACTGTGATAAATTCTCTTACTGAATGGACTTACAATTTGTAAATGGATTTGCAGCGTAGTGGACTGTCTCAATAAAAGCTTCTCCTCATGAAACCTTCCACTCATGGTATTTTCTGTTAGAGCAGTACCTGGTGACTAAGACAGCCACTATGAGTAAGAATTGACTCAATTGCCAAAAGTTTTGTTTTTTTTTATCAGCATAACTCAGGCTATTTGGTCTAAATCTTTTCTTCAGATAATTCTCCTCTTCCCTGAACATAATCAGAATGACTCCCTTGCTTTCAGTTTCCCAGTGCCCCTGTTCGTACTTCAAAACCCTTCTTTTAAGCCTACCTAGTGTCTCCTGGAGAAACTCTAAAAAATCCCATGTAGAGACCTACATAGGAATTGTTAATTACCTTTATTATATTAAAGATACAAGTTGTAATAATTCCATTGAGTTTTCCTCTAACTTAACAAGATGAAATCTGCCATATCATAAGGGCCCCTTTCCTCTTTATAGACTCACTAATAAATACCTGCCATTTCTCCTTATCTGAACTCCAGGCTAAGTCTCTAAAATCCACAACCATGCTAAGTTCTGTAATTAATAGGGGAAAGTCATTTTGAGATCACATTGACTGAGAAAGAGCATTGATTTCAGTAGGCCATGAACAAACCACATGATATCAAGAAGGTGGTCTTGCCACTCACTGTTCCCACTTCAATCCCTCAGTTGGTTGCAGTTTAAAGCAAGGTAAAGAACAGGTTTTGAGGCACCTGGTCAGTAATTGTTACCAATCCCTTTATCATTTAAAGGGTGGAACCAACCATTCACACCAATGTTCCATTGGCCTGCAGAGAAATATTTAAAGAGAACAATATGCTTCCACTTACCAGTGCCAAAAAAACTGTACAACCAAAAGATACTTCTACTTTATGCCCAGTGTGTGCTAAGGTCAAAAATAGAAACCCAGCAGTAAGGTCTTGTAATTCTGTGTATATAGTCTCTTGATACTCTGGTTAGAATTATCCCCGGGCATTTTATACTCTTGGGGGCTATAGGAAATGGTATTGATTTAGCGACTTCCTCTTTTTCCTCTTTGATGTTCTCTTCGTTGATGTAAAGGAATCCTATCAATTTGCTTGTGTTTATCTTATAGCCTGATACTTTGCTTAACTATTAGTTATGGTAGTTTATTTACAGATTCTTTACGATTCTCTGTGTATACAATCATATCATCTGCAAATAGCAAGATTTTTACCTCATCTTTGCTGATGCAGATACCTTTTATTTCTTTGTCTTGTCTAATTGCTCTGGCTAGAACCACTAGAACAATGTTGAATAGAAGTGGTGGCAGCTGGCATCCTTGTCTGGTTCCTGTTCTCAGGGGGAATTCTTTCAGTCTCTCTTGATTCAGAATGATGTAGGTGGTAGGCCTTGCATAGATGCCCTTTATTGCGTTAAGAAATTTCTCCTCTATTCCTGTTTTGCTGAGAGTTTTTAACATTTCAGGGTGTTGGACTTTGTCAGATGCCTTTTCTGCATCAATTGATAAAATCAGGTGATTCTTATCCTTTGAGTTATTTATGTGGTTGATCACATTAATTGTTTTTCTGATGTTGAACCAGCCTTGCATCCCTGGTATGAATCCAACTTGGTTATTATGAATTATTTTTTTGATATGTTGTTGAATTCTATTGGCTAGGATTTTGTTGAAGATTTTTGCATTTAGGTTCACAAGTGATATCGGTCTTAATTTTCTTTCTTTGTGGGATCTGTCCTTGCTTTGATATCAGGGTTATGCTGGATTCACAGAATGAGTCTGGGAGTATTCTGTCCTTTTCTATGCCGTGAAATAGCCTCAGTAGTACTGGAATTAACTCCTCTCTAAGTGCTTGGTAGAGTTCTCTGATGAAGCCACCTGGGCCAGGACTTTTTTGGATTGGTAGTTGTTTTATTACTTTTTCAATCTCTTCTTTCATGATGGGTTTGTTGTTCTGCTTCTCTTTGTGATAATTTTGGTAGATGATGTGAATCTAGAAATTTGTCCTTTTCCTCTAGGCTTTCAAATCTGTTAGAGTACAGTCTTTCATAGTATTCCATTATGATATTTTTATTTCATTTGGTTCTGTTATGACATCTCTCATCTCATTTTTTTATTTGGATTATTTGTTTCCTCTCCTGTTTTTCTTTTGTAAGTTAGCCAATGGTTTATCAATTTTGTTGATCTTTTCAAAGAACCACCTTTTGCTTTTGTTAATTTTTTTAATTGTTCTTCTGTTCTCTAATTCACTTAGTTCTGCTCTAATCTTTATTATCTGTTTTCTTCTGCTACCTGAGGGGTTCTTTTGTTGCTCTCTTTCTACTTGTTCAAGCTGTAGAGTTAATTCTTGGGTTTGGGCCCTTTCTTCACTCTGGATGTGTTCATTTTTAGAAATGTATTGACCTCTGAGCATTGCTTCTGCTGTATCCAGTAGGTTCTGGTAGGTTGTGTTTTCATTCGCATTTAATACCATAAGTATCTTTTTTGCATCCTTGCTTTCTTCTATAACCATGGATTTTTGAGCTAGGTATTATTCACTTTGCGTGAGTTCAGATTTCTACCTACGTTTTTCCTGCTGTTGATTTCAACGTTTATGGCTTTATGATCTGAGAAGATTCTTTGCAATACTTCAATGGATTGGATTGTGTTGAGACTTGCTTTGTGTCCTAATGTGTGGCCTATTCTGGAGAATGTTCCATACACATTGGAAAAGAAGGCGTACTTATCTGTTGTTGGGTAAAAAGTTCTGTATATGTCAATGAGGTCTACTTGGTTGACTGCCACAACAAGATCTTCTATATGTTTACTAAGCTTTCTTTTGGATGATCTGTCCATTACTGAAAGTGGAATGTTGAAGTCTCCTACTGTTATCATGGAATGATCTATCTCATTTTTCAATGTCATCAGCATATGTACAATATATTTAGATGCTCTGGTCTTGGGTGCAAAAATATTTAATATTGTCATGTCATGCTTATTGACCCTTTCAGTAATAAATAGTGATCATCCTTCTCCATGACAGCAGAGCTTACATTAAAATCTATTTCATCTGAGGTTAGTATTGCCACTCCTGCTCCTCTTTGTATGTTGTTAGCTTGGTATATATTTTTTCATCCTCTGATTTTCAGTTTCTTTGTCTCTTTGAATCTAAGGTATGTTTCTTGTAAGCAACACATAGATAGTGTGTTTTGATCCAGGTTATCACTCTCTGCCTCTTTATTGAAGCCTTTAAGCCATTTACATTCAGTGTAATTACTGATCATTATCTGTTTAGTGCTGTCATTTTAATGCCTTTATTTTGTGTTGTTGATGATTTCGTTGTCTCTC
The DNA here is from genome assembly GCA_028571685.1 of Heterohyrax brucei. Lineage (NCBI taxonomy): Eukaryota > Metazoa > Chordata > Mammalia > Hyracoidea > Procaviidae > Heterohyrax > Heterohyrax brucei. Next base: position 26,827,590 of record CM053152.1, read on the forward strand.
TTAATATTCTGTTCTGGGTCATTTTTCTTTACGGGTTTACTTTTCATCTTTTTCAGGTTGGTTTTGTGTTTGTTGAGATCCCTGCATTATGTTTCTTGTTTTGATATGTTGTATTGTTAGTTTGTTTTGCAACTACCTTTTTGATCCCCCTTAATGTTCTAACTTTAAACCCATCTTTAATATCTGTATATCTTCCTAATTTATGATCCATCTGAAAGGGTTATAACTACTGTAATATACTCCTCTATATATTGTGATGATGTCATAATTTTTGTGTTAAGATCAGTGGTTCCCTTCTTTTAATATTTTCGTTTTGATTGAGCCTTGTGACTTCCCTAGCTGAACAGGATACTGGATGCTGTGTCCTGCATTGCATCCTTAAGCATATATTTGTTGTTTTCGTTTTTCTAAACAAAGAGATTCTTTCAGTATTTCTTGTAGTTTTGGTTTGGTTTTTACAAAGTTTCTTAGGTTCTGTTTGTTTGTCAGTGTCTTAATTTCACCTTCATATTTGAGAGACAGTTTTACAGGATACATAATTCTTGCTTGAAAGCTTTTCTCCTTCAAGGCTTTGACTGTATCATCTACTTCCTTCTTGCCAACATCATTACTGCTGAGACATCAGACAAAAGCCTACAGGGCTTCCCTTTGTACATTAGTTTTATTTTAAGTCTCATTAACTTTAGGAGCCTCTCTATATGATTCATTTTATTAAGCTTGATTATAATATGTCTTGATGTCTTTCTTTTGGTGTCTAGTTTTTTTGTGGCATTCAATAAGCATGCTGGATATCTATGTTCTCTTCTTCATAATTTCAGGGAAATGGTCTGTCAGTAACCCTTCAGCAATTCTCTCTGTATTTTCAATGATCCCTCCCTGTTCAGGGACTCCAGTTATTCACAGGTTATCCCTCTTGATAGAGTCCTACAAGTTTCTTAATGTGTCATCATTTTTCTTATTTCTTCCCTCTGAATTCTCCTCATTAATGCCAGAGTCAGTAGCTTTATCTTCAAGCTCACTAACTCTACCTTCCAACTCCTCAGTCCTGCCCTTCTGGCTTTGCACTGAATTGTCTAAATCTGTAAGTTTATTATTGATCTGCCGGATTTCAGATCGTTAATGTGCTAGCAGTTCATATAGCTTACTTAATTTTTTGTTCAGCTCTGTTGCACTTTGTTTAATCTCTAGGAGGGCCCTATACATAATTCTTTTATATTCTACGTCCGATAATTTCAGAAAGACTTCTGCATCTGGGAAGTCCTCTGATTCTTTACTTTGGGAGTTTTCCAGAGCCATGGTGGTCTGCTTCTTTAAATAGTTAATGATTGATTGTTATCTTTACACCATCAAGAAGCTGTTCAGTGTCTCTAGTGTTACACCAACAGGAAGTGTGATGTAGTTCTAAAAGGGGAACACAGACACCTTTCAGTTTGGTTGCCATAAATCTCTGCATTCTCTAGTGACTCACCCCTCTGGGCTCTCAGGGGTGGCAAGCCCCATCTTTTGGCTGCTAAAGGTGGCGAGTTACTTGTGGTGACTCTCCATCATTACTACTCTACATCATTACAAGCCTAGGATGTGGCTCAGAGAGGGGAAGAGTGAAGGATGCCACCACACTAGGTTGCCTGGGACTGATAAGCTCTCTACCTGCATTTGACTTAAAAACTGCTTTTGCTGAGAGGGTAACAGCCCAGCATATGCTGAAAGCTGTCAAGTCCTCAGGATTGGCAGACCCCACCTCCTGGCTGGCAGAGACAGTGCCCTACTTATGATGTTTAGGAGACCATCAGCTGACACTATGACATGGCTCAGTGAACGATGGTAGAAATGCCTACAACCCACTCAGCCACCTGTTACCACTACTTGCTCCAGCTGGTCTTATTTTAAAAGCTTCCTTACTGCTGAGAGAGGCTCTGTCCAGCATCCACTAAGAGCAGCTGGGCTCTCAGGGTGGAAAGCTCCATCTCCTGGCTCATCCAGCTGTCCCTGCATGCTATGATACGGCTTAATGAGGGAAGGGGTTGGGGAACTGCTGCCCTCAGCCACCAGGCTCCACCACAGTCCCTAGATAGGATCATCTCAAAACAGCTATTCTGCTGGAGAAGCACTTTATGGACAGGTGTTGTTGCTCATTGGAGAATTAGTCCCTGCTGAGACCTCAGGCATGACTGACTTTACCTCTCAGCTGACCAAGATGGCATCCTGCTTGAGCCTTCCTTCTTGCTGTGAGTCAGCAGAATCTATGGTGCAGCACAGAGAAGAGAGGGAGAAGGGGCACTAACAACTTCAGTCAGCAGCCAGGTTCTCAAGATGAGGCTGTCCAAAGCATAGTCTCTCTGCTGTGGTATATGTTGTTCACTGAAGCACTGCCGTTCAGTGTTAGCATGCCAGGCTCACAGGCTCAGCAGACCCAGTCCCTACCTCCCAGATAATAAAGAAGGTATCTGTACCTGCAGTCCCCTCAAACTACACACCATCAGAAGCAGGAATCAGTGTGCTGCTGCCTTGCCTCAGGCAAAGGTAGTTTCTCCTTTTCTGTTGCTCAGTTCAGTCTCTCTACCTTACACTAGATCCTGGAGCTCCCAGAATGCCACACTTCTCCATTCACTTATTATTCTAGGCCTTAGTTCTCAGAGGGAATCCAGAAGACTTGTGTCTAATCTTCCTTCTTGGCTCCACACCCTCCCACCCCAAGTGCTGTCATTTTTGATCCCTTTTTTGGTGAGTTGTTGACAGATTAATTTTCTGTGCCGAGTCACTTTTCTTTATGGGTTTTATTTTTATCCTTTTCATTGTAGTTGATGTTGCATCTGCTGAGATTTCTTGATTTTCTTTCTTATTTTGATGTGTAAAATTGTTAATTTCCTTTGTAGTTACCTTTATATTTATCCCTAATATTCTAAGTTTAAATCATTCTTTATTTGTATCACTTTAACTTTCTCTTCATCTGAAAGATCTTTGCATACATTAATTTGTCTCCTCTACAGTATAACATTGTCATAATTTACATCATTTACTGAGATCTTTGTTTCTCTCTTTTTAGAGTCTGAAGTTTGATCTATTTTTGAAGATTCCCTATTTATGTTAATATTTGGATGCTCTGTTCTCTCAACCTTTATTATATATCTGATGTTATTGATTTTCTAATCAAAGGACTTCTTTCAGTGTTTCATGTAATTTTGCTTTGGTTTTTGCAAATTCTCTAAACTTCTGTTTATCTGGGAATGTCTTGATTTCACCATCATATTTGAGAGACAGTTTTGCAGGATATACAATTCTTGGTTGGCAGTTGTTTTTCTTCCTCCAAAGCTTTGTATATATCATTACATTGCATTTGTGCCAAGACAATTTGGGCTGAGTAACCAGTACTCAGTCTCAAAAATGCCCCTTCCTTGCTGCCTTTAAAAGCCTCTCTTTATTTTTAGTTATGTTAAATTTGATGATATTACATCTTGGTGACTTTCTTTTGGGATCTACCTTATACAGAGTTTGATGAGCATCTTGGATAGATACTGTCTTGTCTTTTATGATATCAGAGAACTTTTCTGTCAACATGTCTTCAATAATTCTCTTTGTATTTTCTGTTATTCCCTGACTCCAATCAATTGTAGATTATTCTTCTTGATAGAGGCTCACATAACTCTCGGTGATTCTTCATTGTTTTTAATCTTTTATCTGATGTTTCCTCAAATACATTGGTGTCAGTTGCTTCATTTTCAGTCTCACTAATTCTGCCTTCCATTGCCTCAATTCTGTTCTTCTGACTTTCTATTGAACTGTCTAATTTTTCAAATTTATTGTTAATCTGCTTAATTTCAGATCATTAGTGCTGAGGCATTTCTTGCAGCTTCTTTAAATTTTCAGTGTGTTCTGTTGCAGTTTGACTAATTTCCTTCCTAATGTCTATCAGAGCTCTAAACACTACTCTTTTGTATTCTATCTCCAGTAATTGCAGATAGTCTTCTTTGTCTGGAAAGTTTTTTAATCCTTTGTTTGGGGAGTTTTTTGAAGCCATGGTGGTCTGCTTCTTTAAATAATTTGGAATAGACTGTTGCCTCCAAGCCACTATAAAACTGTTTTATTCCATTTCAGTTATTCTGCTTCAGTCTCTTTTGTTGTTGTTGTTGTTTTAGTTTTTTAAGTGTCTAAGTAGAGTAGTTGAGTATTCTGTTTTGTTCATTGGAGCAGTAGAAATTCAGAAACCTTGTCACCTGGTGGTTAAAGCTGTTGTACACATAGGGGCCCCAGCATCAGTTTACTTTTCTTGTATGTGTTCAGCCCAGGTCAGTTGGCCACTAAGTGTGCAGTGTCTGCAGGGGAATGTTGATTAGCATGGGCTCAGGTCGCTGTCTGCACATCCTGTGAAAGGCAGAGATCCAGCACCCATTCTCCAAGAAAGAAAGGGAACCCACAATGAGAAAAGTAAGTGATTTGCAGAACTGAGCCTAGGGCAACAGCTGACTTTTGCTCTGAGTTCCCAGATCAGTGGCACTGGTAGATTTCCTTTTGCTTATTTACTTTTCCCCTTTGTTAAGCTGTTCATCTGCCACTTTGGGTGCTTCACCAGAATCAAGCATCTCGTACTTTTATATAGGGAAAGAGAGGAGTGCTGAAGAGAGAGAGTTTGTGCTACAAAGATTTGATCCACATGCATTCATAAGAACTTATCTTTTCATGCTCACAGGAAAGAATTCCACAATGCTGGAGGTGTGTCTGTAGGAAGCTCAGCTTCTCTGCTGAGAAATGCACTCTCCAAACATGGCTATATTCACAGTTCTAGCACAAGAGTCCTCCTGAGGAATGTGGACTCCTGTTGCCCAGTCCTGCCCTGTCTGGGCAACTCTGTACCTACTGTCACTTCTCTATCAGCTAGCTCACTCTCTTTGCCACCCTCTTGGTGTTTAGGCTTCACAGAATGTCCCATTCAATCTGTTAAGTTGTCTTTCTGTGTCTTTGTTGATAGAGGGACCAAAGGATGGCTCTGGCTCCTCCACCATGTTAGCCTTGCCTCTCTAAAGTCTGTATAATTAATGCCAACTAACACAATAGACAAATTTAAAAGACACCATTTTCTTTCTCACATGAAGTCCAGTGTAGGTAGCAGGGCTGTCTTAGTTATCTAGTGCGGCTACACAGAAATACCACAAGTGCATGACTTTAACAAAGAGTTTATTCTCCCAAGTCCAGTAGACTAAAAGTCCAAAGTCAGAGTGCCAGCTCAAGAACAAGGCTTTTTCTCTCTCTCAGCTCTGCAGGAGGGTCCTTGTCATCAGTCTTCTTTTGGTTCAGAAGCATCTCAGTGCAGATCCAAAGCATGTGCTGTGCTCCTGGCACTGCTTTCTTGATGGCATGAGATCCCCATGTCTCTCTGCTTGCTTCTTCTCTCTTTTATATCTTAAAATAGATTGGCTTAAGACACTATCTAGTCTTATAGATCTCATCAGTATAACTGCCACTAATTCATTTCATTGTATCATAGTGATAGGATTTATAACACAGGAATATTTCATGAAATGACAAAATGATAGACAAACACACAATACTTGGAATCACAGCCCAGTCAAATTCAATCCATGACAGGGGCATTCCTCCATCCAGTGTCTCTGGAATCCAAGCTGTCTCCTTGTAACTTGGTCATCTCAATGCATTTCTACCAAATATACAGCTATAGAAGACAGAAATGCATGAGACACACCAACTCTCAAGGGGCCAGGGTTCTGACTCCAATCCAGCTGTGAAAGTGCTGAGGAACACAGTGGGGCATGCAGATAATCCATGAGCACATATTCTCTGCCACATATACTATGCCCTCTGGTTGGATTATTCTTCCACATCTCATCTTCCAGATTTTAATCAGATGTCACCTCCCTGATCTCTTCAGGCAATATGTCTGCCTCCCTCATGCCCCTGTGAGCCCTAATGAAGACCTCTATCATGAATGTATCATCCAGCTTCCCAATTATTTGTCTGTACATCTAACTCCCAGTTAATTGTGAGTTTCTTGATGGCAAGAGTACCTTCCTCATCAGTTACTCCATGCTGCCCAGCATCATGCCAGGCACCTGGAGACATGCACTATATAGTTAACGTGTGAATGTATAAGTGAACGAATGGACCTGCCAAGACAGGCCATAGAAGGGTTTGTTCATGGAAAGAAAAAGCAAAGAGGACTGACTCTCTTTCATGAGTCCTGAGCATGGTTCTGAGGTACTAGTGAAGGATGAAGCTGTCTGTCTATCGTAGGTGTGTTCTCAGTAGAGGTGATTCCTAGGCCAAATTTATTAATGTTTAAAACATTATCTAACTGTAGTATTCATGTAACTAACATGGTTACAGTGGCTCTTTAAAGCGTAAAATACTGTAACATTGAATCCTGTGACTGGAAGATGATGAGTTTCAGTTGTAAATTATCTAAAAAGGATTTATTGGGAACCAAAGCTATTGCTGAGACTCACTGCTCTAGGGTTTTCCTCTCAGAAAACAAGAAGGTAGGCAGGTGACACAAATATTTCCAGGAGGCCAGCCCAGTTAGTTATCCCATGTGTGTGTGTCAAGCCATAAGACATACCATTCTTTTCTTGGGTTGACACTCCATCCCCTCCCTTGTCTAACCATGTCTTTCTCATACGTTGAAAATAAAGACCAAATTCAGAAAAAGTCAGTGGACTCCAGCCTACTTCCAAAGGAGAGAAATATTTGGATCTACAGAATTTTCCCGAGGTCTGCTTTGTGTTGTTTTTGGTTATCTGCTACATTCTAACTAAGGTTAGGTAACCATGACAAAACGTGAAAAGAATGACTGTAGTGCAAATTTTGCTCTGGGCAAAGCCAAGAGGTATGACATTTCTGTTGTATTGCTAAGCCAAGTACCATCGAGTCGTAATCAACAAAATACCTAAACTGATGTAGGACATGTCTAAATACGTATCTCGATTCTATAGTTAAGTGTCACACATTTAAGTACTTCTAAAGATTTGGCAAGCTTTTGACATTTCCACTGAACGGTTTGGTTGGCTAGTTTTTATCCTTCGTGCCCAAAGCTTCATTCAAGAATCCTAGGCATGAGTTTTTGGCTAGTGTAAAACAGTTGCCTTAATACCAGTGTCCTGTGGTTTATAATCTCACCCTTTTCCTGGGAGGATCTAGAATTATATTAGCTGTGACTTTCCTAAACATGTCTCTCAATGAAACCCTGCCATTAACACCACAACTCCAGCAGATTCACTAGCTATGGGCAACATCTCGTCTCACTGACCAAATCTGCCATCAGCCTCAATTAGTTTGGACAGCCTGTCTCGTCAGAAAAGCTGCATGACAAATCCATGTCAGGTCCCGATGTTAAAGTGCTGCCATCCACGCAACAGTCACAATACATCTGAGGTCTGGACCCTTGTGAAAACTTATCACTGAAGTAGATTCCTTGCTGAAAGACAGGAGCTTCACTGTGCTGAGGGTGAAAATTGGTTCCATGGGGAAAGCTTCAAAACCATTGCAGCCATCAAAACGTGACTGGGTCTATCAGAAAAACAGGAGGGGTTGAAGGAGAGTGTGGGAATAACATGGGGAGCTGGGAAAGAATTTTCTCTAGAAAATGGCTGAATGACCACAGATTCTATTCACTGAGCTCAGACCAAGTGCAGAGATGCTACGGCCTCGTTAAGGGTAGGCCGTTCAACATACCGATTATCAGTGTGTTTACCACATGCATGTTAACTTCATGTCAAAAATGAACAATAGCAAAAAGGAGTGCTACTCTGAGGTGTGCTAAAACTTGCCACATGGGGGGAAAAGAAATATACGAGGCTAGCCAATTAAGTTCACAAACTCATCCTAGAAAAGGTGCGACATACCTCATCACTGAATATCACTGCAGTCAGCTTCAAATGATTCCCCCCGGGAAACTACACACCAACACCAGCAGCTATAGTTCACCCTTCAACACAGTTTCGGAACTCTTTTACTGGAATGGCCATCAGAGCTGTCGTCACATTACCCTTGATGTCCTGAACGTCATCAAAATATCTTCTTTTCAATATTTCCTTGATCTCCGGGTAAAGAAATAAGTCGTTGGGGTTCAGATCAGGTGAGTAGGAAGGTTGTTCCCATATGTTTATTTGTTTACTGGCTAAAAACTCCCTCACAGACAACTATACAATTAAGTTTGCGAACTTGCCACCGTGCGCAATGACTGTTCCAGAAAGAGTTCCAAAATTTCTTTGAAGGATAGACTAGGCTCTGACGCCAGGGGAGTACTTCCCCTGGGGAGTACATCGAAGGTGGCTGTAGTGACACTCAGTAAAGAAGTATGTAGCACTTAGAACAATTAAGTTCGCAAACATAATGTCAGACCTTGCACGATAGTCTTGAACCTGGTCAGCCCTTTAAATCTGTTCACCAGAATGAAAAACCCTGCCAGAAAGCTTCTTAGAACAAGAGAATGCTGCACCACTGCCAGATATGATAAAAGCGCTTTACTCTAGTGCTTGTATCCAGCCACCAGTTGCCATGGAGTTGCTCCGAGTCAAGGCACCCCCACCTGTGTCAGAGTAGAATCATGCTCGATAAGACTTTCAATGACTCATGTTTTAGAAGTAGGTTGCCAAGCGTTTCCTTCATCCTCCTCCATCAAGAAATGTTAATCACTGCAACCACTGTGGCCCATGCTTCCTGCTTTACCAAGTGCTCCTGACTAGATAATCAGAATAACTTATCCTGAAAGTCTCTGTTTCCTCTGCAAAGACTCTGGGGTTACTGATGTACTCTGGTCTTGCTTAGCATAAATCCAGGAACTCTGAGAAACTCTGCAAAACATGATACAAAAACAAACAAACATTTTTCTTTGTCTTACAAATGGAAAAGACTAAAAATTCCAGATCAGAACCACTCTAATGCAGGTATTAGTCAATCTGGCCGTCTGTAAATGAAGTTTTGTTGGAGTACAGCACACCCACTCATTCCATGTTGCCAAGGGCTGTTGTAACAGCCCTGCTGATGCAGTGAAAACCTTGGTGGCTTAGTGGCTAAGAGCTACAACTGCTAACCAAAGGATCATCAATTCAAATGCACCAGGTTCTCCTTAGCAACCTCATGTAGCAGTTCTGCTCTGTCCTGTAGGGTCACTATGAGTTGGAGTTCACTCAGCAGCAGTCAGTTTGGTTTGGTTTGGTTTGGTTTGGTTTGGTTTGGTTTGGTTTGGTTTGGTTTGGTTCGTTTCGGTTCGATTCGATTTGGTTTGGTTTGTGCAGTGGTTAAGAATTTGGCTGTTAACCAAAAGGTCAATGATCCAAATCCACCAGCAGTTCCTCTGGAGAAAGATGTGGCAGTCTGCTTCCACAAAGATCACAGCCTTGGAAATGCTATCAGGCAGTTCTACACCATCCTACAAGATTGTTATGAGTTGGAATTGACTTGATGACAACTAGGTGGGCTTGGTTTAGGACTGTTTCAGAGCTCAAAAGACAATCTAATATTTGCAACAAGACTGCATGGTCTGCAAAGCCTTAAATATTTATTCTCTGGACCTTTACAAAAAAAGGTTTCAAACCTCTGGTCTAGGCACATAATCAGCCTATGCTGCAGTAGGAACTCTGAGTAAGAGGTGGCGTGAACAGGACCATTGTGAGCTGTGCAGGAACAAAGAGTGCAGGCAGGAAAAGTACCACCATTGTTCTAGTGCCCGGAAACACCAGACCAGAAGACAGAGGCAGATGTGGCAGCCCCCAACCAAGGACTAGTTTTTGAAGAACACCTCTAGTGATCTCATACATGCTAGTCCGCAGACCACCAATTGCTGCACTGATTCCATGTGTGTCAGAATACAACTGTGCTCCATAGAGTTTTCAGTGACTGACTCTTCAAAAGTAGATCACAGGCCTTTCTTCTGAGGTGTCTGCAGGTAGACTCGAACTTCCAGCCTTTCAGTTAGCAACCAAGTACATTAAGCGTTTGCAGCACCCAGAGACTCCAGGCCACAAACCACTTTGAGAAACAGGTATCAGGCTTTTAGAGGCGGGAGGACATAAGGCTACCTCGCCGCTCTTAGAACATTCATCAGATAAAAATCTGGTTTAAATCCCCCAGTTGCAGCTGTGACTTCTTGCACTTTCTAACAAATTTAACAGGGAGTAGGGGGATCAATTTAAACTTACACACTAATTCAATTAATTTCGCCTAGAACACAGGATAGCTCGTTTAACATTCTCCTTGAAATTTATACTGCTAACATCCCAACTCCATTACTTTAAAAGATAATTTTAAATTTATAGAGCCCAACTTTCAGTGGACCAGAAAGTTAAATGGAGTTTTAATTTGTTTTAGCACATAAACAAATACTTATTCCAAATGTAACCTTCAGGCATTTTGGAACTGGGAATTCTAAATCTCTCAAAAAAGCAGATGGACAGATGGCTCACCCATGTCAAGGGAATTTACAGGATATAGTGAGGACACTGGTTGATACTCTCAAGTTACAGAAGAAATTTTGGAATTGTTAACTGTTAAAACAAAGTTGCATAAAATTTCATAAGAATTCTAAAAACAACTTCTGAAACCAAAGGTATATTTTTCCATCTCAACCATTTTTAAATGTACAATTAAATGATATTAATGACACCCACCAAAGGTCCTTTAATGTTTTCTTTCTATAATAAAAGCTATCACCAAAACCTAGTTACCACTGAGTCAGCTCTGACTCATGGCAATCCCATAGGTGTCAGAGTAGAACTGTTCTCCATGGGGTTTTCAGCGGTTGATTTTTCACCAGGCTTTTCTTATGAAGTGTCTCTAGATGGGCTTGAACCTTCAACAGTTTGGTTAGTAGCCAAGTATGTTAACCATTTGTGCAACCCAAGGACTCCAGACCCAAAAATAAACAAGCCCTCCCAAAACAGAAAGAAAGAAAGAAACATAGCCACCAGTACCAATTCATAGTGACCCAACAGAATAGAGTGAAATGCCCCATGGAGCTTCTAAGGAGCTGACTTATTGGTTAGCAGCCAAACTCTTAACCACTATACTATCAGGGCTCCACCCAAAGTTCCAGGGTAAGTGAGCCCAGGAGATACTATCTGGGACAAAAATTAGCTGCCTGAATTTCCAGGCCACCAAACTGTGACCTAATACAAGTTTGTCTGTCTCTCTGTCTTCAAACCACTAAGTGCTGGGGTGGTTTGTTCCCAGCAAACGTAACCATCACCAGATGAGTGGCCAAACTTACACAGGCATGAGTAGGATTCAAACCAAGATAATTTTGACTCTAGAGTTCAAGTGCTTAACCACCAAGTGATATTGTAAAACTCCTGTGAACTTAGTCAGTACTCTGTGTAGAGTTGATGCCCTGTGGTGATACAGTGTCCCTTAAAGACAACCATTATGATGAGTTATCTGTCAAGCCAAAGATGAGCCCATTCCATATATTGCCAGTAGTAACTCATTTCTAAATTCAGGCCAGAGGCGCCTAGGAAATAATTAGCCGCAGAGTTACTGTCCTCCCACAACAAATTTGAGAATCACTCTTCATTTTTGCTAAAGGTAAACATTTTGTGGCAACGAATGTTATTTACACTTTTCTAGAAATAGAAACGTATTTACTTTTAATCAGTTGGGGACTCATTAGTGAGGCTGTCTTTATCTCCCTGAGCCTTTGCCTTTTTTCTTTTTCCTTTTTTTCCTGTATTAGTGTTTTGTTTGTTTTCTACAGACTCCTCTGAAATAAACTCTAATGGGCTGAGCAAATCAGAAGGAGAGCTAACGTCAATTGCAATATGAATCAACCCTTATAGCCTACCTCTTTTCACAATGCTTCTCTATGCCTCACAATAAGTAAAAAAAAATTTAAGGCTACCATTCAACTAATCAAGCTCCATGGAGCATTAATCTGGTAGAGAACCACTAATGAGAAATTCTAGTAAAGACTAAACATGACTCAGTTCTCAGAAACTTGACACTTTCAAAATATTTTTCCATAGTAACAGAGACACTTAAAAGAATAGTAGATGTATGACAAGAGTGAAATATAATATTTTGATTCATAAGAAACAGATTACATCAAAAAGCAAATCTAGAAAACCGAATCTAAAAACAATTATCATTACAAATAACCTGTATCACTGGAAGCAGATCACTTTTTCCCCCTCCCCTCATTATTTTCTCTGTCTATGAAAGGGTCCTAGTATTCTTTAGTTGTTGAATGATCAGCAATAGCATTTCAGCCCATATGGCTTAAGAAAAGTATTTCTTCCTTAATAGCAATGGTTTTTAAGCAGTTATTAATCCCTTGTCTTCTCAGAAGTATACTACTAGCCACCACAGCATGTGTGTCCACACACACACACACACACACACACACACATCCCTCTACTCTCATCAGTCACCTGCACAAAGAGCTCTCACAGCCCACAGCTCACTTCAAGAGCCAGTCCTGGAGGTATACTTGGGCCTCCCCACAGCAAATGAAAGGCAAGCAGTGTCTGTAGCTCTGGTACCTATCATCAGATGTGCATAGGGCAGAAACCTAAACAACCAGGCCCTTCAGGGAGGATGTCAGGAGGGTTTCCCTGCTTACCTCTCTTCTGTATGCCCCATCTCACCCTTTTGCCCTGATTTGTCGCACGTCCAGTTTTCTATTTAGGTCCCCGATAGGAAGTAGAACCTAGCCCTGCACCTCGGATCGAAGGCTGAATGAAGCCTGATCTCACTGTGTTCCTGACAGTCTGAAGCTGCTCTTCATTTTCATCCTCACTGGTACTCTCAGAGCAACTTGTCAGATGGCCTAGATAGACTCCCAACAGATGGTGAGTGTTTCAGCCTTCAAACGTCTTCCTATTCTACCCCTTTTCTCATCCACATTAGATTTTAATACACATCTGCTAGGACTTGACCTCTTTGAATTCAATCAGCTCTTCCATGAGAGAGATATCGGAAGTGGCCCCATGGTCCCAGGAAATTTCTCCTGGCCAAATTCCTCACTGGCCCAAGAGGGTTCCAGACTCCTTCTCTTCCACCTGGCCCAGAGAGCCAGTCTTGAACCATTTAAGGGGCAAAAAATTGTGCACAGAAACCCTAAAGCGCCTAAGGCTAATGAACCATTCCACCTTTTTCCCAGGGTGTCAACAAACAGAGAAGAATTTTACTTGGCCTAATTATTTCCATCATTTCCCAAGAAAGAAAAACGGTTATTCAGGTGAGGAAGAAATTTATATTTCGTCTTGGAGAATTTGACTGAAAGTTTTCTTTTTAACATGCTTTTCTTAACATGTGCTTATTTGCATCCCAACATGCACATGAGAAGATAGATAATGGTTTAGGTAAAATTTGCACTGATTTTAACTATAAAATAAAAATTTTATTGTAGAATTACATTGTTTATATTGCCTTCCACCTTCTGTGCGTCTGAAGGAGCTATGTACCTTTCCTGAAATTTGCAAAAGCTTATATAATTGGATCTTCCAGCTACTTTAACCCAAAATGAAAAGAAATAGCTGTAAACGTCCCTTAATAATTGGAATCTTGAATGTATAAAGTATAACTCTAGGAATATTTGAAATTGTCAAAAATAAACATTGATATTCTAGGCATTAGTGAGCTGAAATGGACTCATATAGGTCATGTGAATCAAACAATCGCATGGTCTACTATGCCAGGAATCACAACTTGAAGAAGACTGACATTGCATTCCCATTAACACTTCAAGATCTATCCTGCCGTATAGCACTGTAAGTGACAGGAAAATATCCATATGTCTACAAGGAAGGCCAGTTAATACAGCTATCATTCAATTTTAGGCAGCAACTACTGAGGCCAAAGGTGAAGAAAGTGACAATTTTTACCAACTTCTGCAGCCTGAAATTGATCAAACATGAAATCAGGGTAATTACTGGTGATTAAAATACAAAAGTTAAAAACAAAGAAGAGTTGGTGGTTGAAAAATATGGAATTGGTAATAGAAACAATGCCAGAGTTCACATAACTGAATTTCACAAGACCAGGGACTTCATCATTGCAAACAACTTTTTTCACAACATAAACAATGACTGTACATGTGGACCTCACCAGATGGAAAATGTAGAATCAAATCAACCACATATGTGGAAAGAGATGAGGGAAAAGCTCAATATCATCAGTAATAATAAGGCTAGGGTCTAAATGTGGATCAGATCAGCAATTGCCCATTTTCTGGTCCACCATGAAATTGAAGAAAATTAGGACAAACCCACAAGAGCCAAAGTACAACATAGAGTATATCCCACCTGAATTTATAGGCTACCTCTAGATCTGATGCGTTGAGACAAGAGAAAATAAAAGACCTAAACGGATGTCAGAAGAGACACTGAATCTTGCTCTTAAACATAGAGCAGCTAAAGGAGACAGAAGAAATGATGAAGCAAAAGGGCTGAACAGATGATTTCAAAGGGTGGCTTGACAAAGTAAAATATTATGATGACACAGGCAAAGACCTAGAGATAGAAAGCCAAAAGAGAAGAACACACTCAGTATTGCTCAAGTTGAAAGAAATGAAAAAAAATTTCAGTCCTCAAGTTTGACCCTGAAGTATCCTTCTGGGAAAATATCCAATGATAAAGAAAGGATCAAAAGAGTCACTAGACCAAAAAGAGCTGGACAATGTTGAACCATTTCAGGATGTAACACATGATTAGGAACTGATGGTACTTGTCATGGATTGAATTGTGTCCCCCCAAAAATGTATGTGTTGATTTGAATTGGTTTGGCATTCCAACATGGTGCTCTTCCTCCCATGTGTTGTGAATCCTGCCTCTGTGATACTGATGATGGAGAATGGTTTGCAGTTGTGTTAGTGAGGCAGGACCCAAGCTACAAGCTTGTGGAATATAAGGGAGAGAAGTGAGCAGAGGAAGTTGGGAACCTCACACCACCGAGAGAGAAGCACCGAGAGCAGAGCACGTCCTTTGGACCCGAGGTTCCTGTGCCGAGATGCTCTCACTGAATGTGGACTCAGCCTACCGGACTGTGATGATCTCTCATTCTGCATGGACTTACAATTTATGAATGGATTTGCGGCTTACCGGACTGTCTCAATAAAGCTTCTCTACATGAAACCTTCCACTCGTGGTATTTTCTGTTAGAGCAGTACCAGGTGACTAAGACAGAATTTGGTACCGGGAGTGGGGTACTGCTCTAACAAACACCTAAAATGTGGAAGTATTTTCTTTGTTGTTGAAATTGTGAACACATAAATGAAGGCACCCAAGAGAACCACTAGCACCTAAGAGTACAGCAAATGGTGAGGAAAGCAACAGCAGCAGTGAACTGGCAGCAGCAGAACCAGGAGCCTACCCACGGAACGAGAATGCTGAATGCCTGTGTGCAGGAGGCTTCCTGGTGGAGTGGGGTGCCTCTGAGCACTTGAATAGGTGGAGCTAGGCTTGCTGACCCATGGAACAAGAGGGCTGAGTGCTTGTCTGCAGGAGGCTACTTGATGAAGTGGGGTGCCTCCAGGCACTTGAATCAGTGGAGCTATGGAGCTACAGAGTGTTGGAACACTTGCCCTGTAGGGCAGACGTGGGGTTGCGGCCCCAGGTTGGCAAGAAGTTGAGTTGTCTGAGTCTCAGAAGGTACGGCCATGAAAGGGTGGAGCCAGGGCTTTCTGTGTTTGTGGGAGTGGAACTACCACTCTATTGGGCTTAGGGTGCACCTAAAGCCATGGGGGCAGAGTTCTGTCCAGGCAGGCCTGGAAGGCCAAGATGAAGCCCAGCTGCCTCCACTAAGAATCTGGATAGTGTGGCCAATACCAAGAGTTTGAATGGAATGGTTATGAAATGTCTCAGCGTGTGAAGTAATGTTTTTGAAGCCATGATGTTTAATGTAATGTGTTCTGATAATCTGCCTGGTGTATGCTAATGAAAACTGTTACTGGATTATAAGTGAAAACTGTTGCTATGTTATGGAATGAAAACTGTTGCTGTATTATGAATGAAAACTTGCTGTGCTATGAATGACTATATTTTGTGTGTTCTAATGATATGATTTTGGGGGTGCCAAAGGGTGGGATGTCATGGATTGAATTGTGTCCCCCCAAAAATGTATGTGTTGATTTGAATTGGTTTGGCATTCCAACATGGTGCTCTTCCTCCCATGTGTTGTGAATCCTGCCTCTGTGATACTGATGATGGAGAATGGTTTGCAGTTGTGTTAGTGAGGCAGGACCCAAGCTACAAGCTTGTGGAATATAAGGGAGAGAAGTGAGCAGAGGAAGTTGGGAACCTCATACCACTGAGAGAGAAGCACCGAGAGCAGAGCACGTCCTTTGGACCCGAGGTTCCTGTGCCGAGATGCTCTCACTGAATGTGGACTCAGCCTACCGGACTGTGATGATCTCCCATTCTGCATGGACTTACAATTTATGAATGGATTTGCGGCTTACCGGACTGTCTCAATAAAGCTTCTCTACATGAAACCTTCCACTCGTGGTATTTTTCTGTTAGAGCAGTACCTGGTGACTAAGACAGTACTGAAGGAAGAAGTACAAGCTGCACGGAAGTCATTGGCTAAAACCAAGGTTCCAGGAATAATGGTGAAGCCTGAGGCCTGAAAAGAACAGTTTTTCTAGCAACTGGGTAAAACTAAGGCCAGAGGCTTGAGGGACTTTGCTTCAGAGCCATTTCATCAGGCTCCTATGAGAAACATAGCATTGGCACCAGGACTCCATCCTAAGTAAAGAACATCTCTCTCTGTTTCAAAAGTGATTGCTTTAAATATGTGACTTAAAACTGTCCTGGGGGTGGGGGAGGTGGGGAACAGAACAGTCAAAGCAAGTCCAATAACAACTTGAGTCTTTCTAAAGTTTTTTTCAGATCACAAAGCTGGAGCAGGTGATGCAGGCATCAGCCCTCCGGCCCCGATAAGGACTCAAAAGGAAGACCTTGAAACACAAACTGCCATGCTGATCACTTTTGCCACATTCCTCCTGATTATCTCTCCCTTAGGACAGCACTTGGCCCTGGCTGGCTAGACCTGCATGAAACTTTCCCTTTATAAACCCCTCCATTCTGACCAGAGAAGGGAACACTTCAGAGGAAACATCCCCTCTGCCACTTGGCATAGCTGATTGGTCACCCAAGCACCTGTCTCAGAGATTGAACTCACAGCAGGTACTGAGAACCCAGAGTTTTGTCAGGTAACAACAGAACACCAACAGAGATGTTTCAACAAATAGATGCAGCACTGGAAGTGCTCACACGTTGTTTAAGTCAGCTAGTGCTGCTCTAACAGAAATACCACAGTGTGCACGGCTTTAACAAAGGAAAGTTTATGCTGATACAGTCCGGTAGGCTACAAGTCCAAATTCAGGCTGTCTACTCCAGGAGAAGGTGTCCCCCCTTGTAGGCCCTAGAGAAAGTTCCAGTATTGCATCATTCTTGGTCCAGGGGACATCTTGGCACAGGAACCTCAGGTCTGAAGGACATGCCTTCTCCTGGTGCTGCTTTCTTGATGGTGTAAGGTTTCTCCTTTTCTGCTTGCTTCCCTTTCCTTTTATCTCTTGTAGGGTGAAAGAATTAATGGTAGTGCAAGCCATATTCCAAGGAAACTCCCTGTATAGTGGAGCAGGGAGGTGATCCTACGAAGGGATTTACAGTCTCACTCTAATCCTTTAACATCAGCATAGGAAAATTACAAAATGGAGGACAATCACAAAATACTGGCAATCATGTCCCAGCCACATGGCTACACATATGTTTAGGGGGACACAATTCAATCCATGACACTCATCTATGCCAAGAAATTTGGAAGCAACTACCCAGCCAACCAACTTGACGAGATCTATATGTATGTCTATTAAGAAAAGTGATCCAACGAAATGCAGAAATTATCAAACAATATCATTAATATAACAGGAAACCAAAATTTTGCTGAAGACCATACAAAAGTGGCTGTAGCAGTGTATCAATAGGTTGCTATCAGAAATTCAAACTACACTTAGAAGGTAACATGGAACCAGAGATACCACAGCTAATGTCAGATGGATCCTGGCTGAAAGCAGCAAATACCAGACAAATGTTTACCTGTAATTTATTGATTATGTTAAGGCATTCAGCTGTGTGGATCGTAACAAATTATGGATAACATTGCAGAGGATGGGAATTCTGGGACACTTTTGTGCTCATGAGGAATCTGTACATGGATCAAGAAATAATCATTTGAATAGAATAAAGGGATACTACACAGTTTAAAATCAGGGAAGATATGTATCAGGATTGTATCCTTTCATTATACATACAAGGTCCAACAATTAAGTCCACAAACTTAATTGTTCTAAGTGCTACACCTTTCACTGCTGAACATCACTATGGTCATCTTTGAAGTACTCCTCTTGAGAAGCTATTCACTGATGCCGGTACCTAGTCTACCCTTCAAAGCAATTTGGAACTCTTTCTGGAATGGCCATTGCGCATGGCAGCATGGTAGCAAGTTCACGAACTTAACTGTATAGCTGTCTGTGAGGGAGCTTTTAACCAGTAAACAAATAACTGTATTGGAACTCCCTGCCCACTCATCTGATCTGGCCCCCAGTGACTTTTTCTTTATCCAAAGACAAAGGAAATATTGAAAGGAAGACATTTTGATGACATTCAGGACATCAGAGGCAACATGAGGACATTCTGATGGCCATTCTAGAAAAATAGTTCCAAAATTGCTTTGAAGGGTGGACTGGTGCTGGTGTTGGTGCATAGCTTCCCAAGGGTAGTACTTTGAAGGCAACCATAGTGATACACAGCAATGAGGTATGGAGCACTTTTGCTAAGGTGAGTTCACGAACCTAATTGTCAAATCCCCTGTATTCAACTTGTATGCAAAACAAATAATCTAGGAAGCTGGACTACATGAAGAACAAGGCGTCAGGATTCAAGGAAAACTCATGAACCACCTGCATTATGCAGATGGCACAACCTTGCTTACTAAAAGTGAGGAGGATCTGAAGCACTTACTGATGAGAATCAAAGACCACGGCCTTCAATATGCGTTATACCGCAACACAAAGACAACAAAAATCCTCACAAGTAGACCAATAAGCAGTAGCATGATAGAGAAAAGTTTGAGGTTGTCAAGGATTTCATTTTTCTTGAATCCACAACCAACATCCAAGGACACAGCAGTCAAGAAATTAAAAGATACATTGCGTAGAGCAAATCTCCTGTAAAAGATCTCTTTAAAGTGTCGAAAAGCAAAGATATCACCTGGAGGACTAAGATACGCCTGACCCAGGCTGTGGCATTTTTAGTCACTTCATATGAACGTGAAAGTTGGACAATGAATAAGGAAAACTGAAAAAGAACCAATGCCTTTGAATTATAGTGTTGGGAAAGAATAATGAACGTACCATGGACTGCCGAAAGAACAAACAAATCTATTTGGGAAGAAGTACAACCAGAATGCTTCTTATAAGCAAGGATGGCAAGACTGCATTTCACATACTTTGTACATGTTGTCAGGAGGAATCAGTCCCTGGAGAAGGACACCATGCTGGGTAAAGTAGAGGATCAGTGGAAATGGGAAAAATCCTCAACGAGATGGGTTGACACAGTGGCTGCAATGATAGGCCCGAGTATAGCAACTATTTTGAGGATGGCACATAACTTGGCAACGTTTCATTCTGTTGTGATAAAGGGTCACTATGAGTCAGAGCTGACTCAATAACACCTAACAACAACAGCAAGCTATTTTAATAGATGATTATTCAGCAGGTCTATTGAATATCTTGATCCCATTAATCTTGTATGATTTATTTTCCACAAGTTATGTATACAGATTCCTTAGACTAAGCAAACCCTGAACATGACACCTGGTTCTCTACTATAACCGAAAAACGGACACCACAATCTTCTTTTCTTCAGTCAAGTGTACTTTGGCTTTATCAAAACCTCTCTCTCAGAGACAAATTATCCTTTAAGCTCAATTTACATGGAAAGACAAGCCTTCGGCAGCATGCTGCTGGAATCCATTCAGAACCATATTTGCCTGCAAAAGGGCATTTACTCTTGACATTTTTGAACACGTTCATTTACAACCCAATTTTCACACTCAAATAATCACCATCTGTGTTGTCCAGTTTGGAATGATCATAGAAAACAAATGCAAGTTATTTTTCCTTTCATTTCAGTTGACTTTTCTTTGTCTTATTTTCACGTGTAGAGAAATCATTAAATTTATACTACTTTCTAAGTACTGCTGGTTTATACAAAGAGAGCGAGGAAAGAAGAGCGGGAAGACACACAGCAGAGTAAAATACACTAAGCCCTAGCAAACCTGTTGTTGTAGAGCATTACATTATTGCTGTGTTTACTATTGGGCCACTTCTGTTGCGTCTTTCAACAGAATTCTACTGAGTCAGAAAGAAAATAAATCTGGCCGAGATTTTTTCACTCTGATTGAGATTCTTTCATGTTTGAAAATCAGCTTTACCTAGCTATTACACTTGGTTGAAAACTGAATATACTTTACAAAAAGACCAGACTTAATAGTCTGATAGAGAGTGAAAGAACCCCAAAACTAGGGCACACCATTGACCCAGATCTGAAAGCATTCCTAAAGCCTATTTGTCAGAAAAAGACTAGACAGGACCATAAAACAAAAATAATACACCTGAGGAATATTCTTCTTACTTCAGTCAGATACATGAGAAGGCAGGAAGGGACAGAAACCAGTCAAAAGGACACATGGAACACGAGGTAGCAAGGAAGAGTGTGCTGTCACATTGTAGGAATTGCAACTAATGTCACAAAACAATGTGTCTAAACTTTAGTATGAGGAATTAAGCTCTAAACTTTCACCTAAAGTACAAGAAATAACAGTATATTTAAAAATATTCTACTGTAATATCATATTAACTTTCCTCACATTTCTGGCACCTTTTCTTTTGAGAAAGATGTCTACAAGTGGAGAAAGTGATACAAGAGCATCCCTTAGAGCCCTGTACCAGCCCTTCTGTGGCACCGTCACATTTCGGATCGTTCCTTCTCCCTGTTGCTGTGCCCTCTGACAGCGGACCACAGCCCCTTACGCACTGGTGAAGGCACAGGGCTTCTCGCTGTGCTTGTACTGTCACTGCACTCTATAACCATTCATTAACTGAGGTAAATTTTAAAATGAATGTTGAATCCTCCTTCTTTTTTCTTAAAGGGAATCTGAGCCTATCATGCCACGAAAATCTCTATCATGTGAATTGTTAACCTTCATAGACAAAAAAAAAGAGAGAGCACAACATTTTGTATAAGTCAGAATGATTTTCTTGAAAAAACAATACAATAGACATTTATCTTCCTAACGTTTATGCAGGAAAAGAAAAAAAAACACGAAAGTGAAAGAAAACCTGATACACCAAGCAATTACAGAATTTCAAAAAACTTCCCGCCTCTCAGCTAGTTTGACAATACTTAATGCTACGTCCAGTCAGAAATCTTTTTCAATGAATCTCTGTTTGTTTCAAGATGATGCTAACACAAGTTGAACAGAAAAGTGCAAATATAAAACTCAGTCTATTACCACTCTGCATGAAGAGTTCGCAGGACTCAATGGCCATTCCTCAGCAAACAGGCAGTACACCGAGGCAAGAAAGACAGAGATGGAAGCCATGTGGGTCTGTTGTAGAACAACACAGTTCATCTCCATAGGTGAGAAGACGTGCCTACGGGAGTAAATACTGTACGTCACTAAATTTAAACCAAATATATATTAAGAACTCTACTTTGATCTTCGTTTAGGGAAAAACAAATACTTGGACAACTGGAATAAGTAACTGCCTCTGTGTTCTCTGAGTGAGCAGCGTATTTTAGACTATGTATTGCTCCATTCTGAAGGACCCCTGTGTGAACACATCTGGAGAAGCAAAGCAGTTTAACATCTGTGCTTCTGAGAATTATTGTTTAAACCACATCAGTGACCGTGCATGTGTTTCTATTAATAAACCACATGACTTATTCTAACCACTACTTTTGTTATTTTATACCTAGGTTAGGATTTTTCTCACAAAAGCAAGTTCTCACACTATTAGATGCCTAAGTAGAACTTACTCACCACCCATCTGTGAACTTGTCACACGGTGGTAACTTCTATGTTACTCTAGTGCTGGAGCTATGCCTCTGGCATTTCAAATACCAGCAGGGTCACTTAAGTTGGACAGATGTCAGCAAAGCTTCTAGACTAAGACAGGCTAGAAAGAAAGGCCTGACAATCTTCTTCCAAAAATTAGCCAATGAAAACCTTATAGATCACAATAGAATACTGTCCAGTATAGCTCTAGAAAATGAGCCCCCTAGGTTGGAAACTGTCATGGATTGAATTGTGTCCCCCCAAAAATGTAGGTGTTGATTTGACTTGGTTAGGAGTTCGAATATGGCACCATTCCTCCCATGTGTTGTGAATCCTGCCTCTGTGATATTGATGATGGAGAACGGTCTGCGGTTGTGTCAGTGAGGCAGGACCCAAGTTACGGGTTTATGGAATATAAGGGCGACAACGAGGTGAGGAAGTTGGGAACCTCATGCCACCAAAAGAGAAGAACCAAGAGCACAGCATGTCCTTTGGACCTGCGGTTCCTGTGCTGAGATGCTGTCACTGCATTTGGACTTATGCTACCAGACTGTGATGCTTTCCCATATTGAATGGACTTGTAACTTGTTAATGGATTTGCAGCTTACTGGACTGTGACAATGACATCTTCTCTTCATGAAACCTTCCATTCATGGTAATTTTCTGTCAGAGCGGTATCAGATGACTAAGACAGAAACCAAACCAAACCTGTTGCCCTCAATTCCAACTCACAGCTACCCTATAGGACAGAGTCAAACTGCCCCATAGAGTTTCCAAGGAGTAGCTAGTGGACTCAAAATGCTGACCTTTTGGTTAGCACCGAGCTCTTTACCACTGTGCCACCAAGGCTGCACCTAGGTTGGAAGGCACTCAAAATACACAGTGACTACAACAATGAACTCAAACTTGCAAACAATCAAGAAGATTGTGCAGGACCAGGTAACACTTCCTTAAGTTATATAAGAAGTATCCATGAAGTGGAGCCAACTTGACAGTAATTAACAAGTAGTGTTTGCGGGGGTGGCTGTTATCTAACCAAACCTAGAAAAGTACAAAAGATCCAGATAAACTTGGAATTTGTAGCATTCCTTCCCAAGACAAAAGCAAATACCCGATTCACATTTGAACTCACACCACACTCATTGCATACAGACTTTCAACACCCAGAATCAGCACATCTGCTTTTATGGCAGCACAGGTGTCAGAGAACATGCACAGATGCACTCCGATTTAAAAATACAGCTTCCTATCAAAAAGAAGGTACCTGTTTACCAAATTTTACATGCCACTTTTATGGAAAGCTGTAATGAACATGTAAGAGCAAAGGTGAATCAGCATGGAAATGAAAGTTAGGACCTGTTGATTCTTGAATAAGGGTCTGGTAGTCTTATGGTCTTCCAGAAGGTTCTCCATCACCTTGTACTATTAATATTTACAGGAACTAAATACCTATGCTTTTCTTCCTAAATGAATTAATAATTCCTTTAAGATCTAACAGAAACGATTTCATTGGTACCTGTACTAGGATCATAATTAATAAATCCCAAACATTTCACAACTTGACACAATAGAATTTCTGCCTCATTTGTCCCATAGCCCAGTGGAAATTTTTCTGGTCATTTGGGTGGTTTTCCTCCACAAGGTGATGTAGATATCTAGACACTTTTAATTTTGTGTGGCCACCTTCCCCTAGAGTCTTGGAGTTCTCTGCCTTCAGTCAGAGGAAGGGACAAAGGGAAATCCCTACTGACTTAAAAAGCCCATGCTAAAGGTGGCCCATATCTCCTGTATCCACATTCTACTGGAGAGAAACAGTCATGTAGCCCTTCTGGGATGCAAAAGAAGCTGGGCAGTTTTCCTTATTATTGAAGGAAGGACACAAATGCCTTGATAAACCGTCTATGCCCTGTGCCTAATGCAAATTTTGAGTTAATTCTACAGAGATTTCATTTTTGGCAAGGCCAGTGGGGGTCAAGAAGTAAGTGATCTCTGCGGTTTTAATGTCTACCTCTCCTTCACCAGCAAAATGTCTTGAGAACCAGATTCACTTGAAAACTGATCTTGCAGGTAATGATTCAGAAAGTGGTCGAATGTCCTATTGTACTTAACCAGTTCGTGCTGGCTGCTCTTCAGACCCTGAAATAACTTCTGCAGCTACAGTTATGCATTTTATATTGTTCGGTACCTGAACCTGGAATCCCTTGCAATGAATGCATCCTGCAAATAAAAGGGGATCATAAGTTACTGGTACAGGCTAGCTGTAGGAAAATGTACTTACTTTTACTCATTTCTACAAAAGAGCTATTCAAGCCCTAATGTCACTTGGCCCAATTAAATATATAAATGGCAAGGGGCCAGGTTAATTATAGCTCTAGGGACTTGGACTAGGCTAGGCCACAAACAGAGTGGCAGGACAAATGGCCAAAGCTTACACTTTGCTTTGAGTCCAAACAAAGCCTTGGCCTTTATTTGGCCTTAAGGGGAACCTTCTGGTCTGGTAAGGTGCAAGCATCCTGAAGAGCTCTGGCTCTTGGTGCTTATTATGGAAAAATTGGATGAATATTAACCATATCCAAAAACAGGACTAAGTGACGTAAGACTCTTTATAATGTACTGAGATGCAGAAGCAAAACGTTGGCCATTCAAACCCCTTACGTGTCAGAAGAAAGGTCACAAACGGAGAGTTCCTGAGCTAGTTGCTCTCCTAGGAAAATCTCCTAGGAAAGATGCCAATGGTACATAAGGAATACTTACTTTAAGCAAACAATGATCCTTTCCATCTGGCTAAACACTCTCAGAAAGGGGAAAGCTCCAGCCCCTCACCCCTCTGCTGATTAGGCTGCTCTGTTGATTGGAGCTTTGCCTGGGAGGGGTGTCAGCAAGGCAGTTAGCATGTGCAGATGTGGACACTTCCTTAAAGGTGAAATACAACAGGGAAGAGATTAATCTGTAATGCACTGAAGTCAGACTCTCTGTAACCCAGCGATGTGTTAAATGAGAAGGAAAAGATGCTTGTTGGATTTTATCTCCGAGTGGTGTCATTATTTCCAACTAACTTGCTCCTTCAGGCAACCCAGATAGTTTGTTTTCCTGAAGCCCTTTCCCAAGGTAGCATACACCCTCCTCTGCTACCAGAACCCAGGGAGGAATGACAGCAGCTGAGAAAACATTACAGTCCCCGGGACAGGGAAAGAATGGCGGATGATTGCTGAGCTGGCGGGGATGGCAGGTCGGCAGGCCAGGTGCAGGGCTCCATTTGCATCAGGCAAAGGGGGACTTGGGTTGCAGGGGGGGGCGGAGAAGGGGGCTTTCTTGGTTCTGTGAGTCACAGGGGGTTAAAGTTCAGGGAAGTTTTCTTGGAAAGGCAGAAAATGTAATTCTTAGTGCTAGGTATAGTGTAGCAAGAATATGATATTTTCTTCCACTTGTTAAATTGGGATTTTTGTTTTATGTACCTTGGATTTAGCTCCTGGGTGCTCTCTGCTTAGTTTAAAAGGGTTTCCATCTCCACATTGTCATACATGGAAAAAATATACTGAGGTAGTGCACTGTACTTTGTGACTTTTATTTTGCTGTCAGACTGCAAGTTACAATATACCTGTGTGCATTAAAGGCTGCTGGGCTTTGATAAGGGAAAGGATCCCTTCACACACTGTACAAAGAGAGCTACAGCCCCAGAGGGAAGAGCTGGGAAACAACAACTAGCCTTCTGGTGGGCGGCAACTACACAGCCCAGACTCACGCAACTGTTCCCATCACCTGCCTTGGCATATCTGTCCATGAAGGCCATTTATTAAAAATATGGCTGGAAAAGTTTCATCCAGCAACATGCTCTGGTTGTTTGTTCATTCAGAAAACACACTCATCATATTTATGTCTTAGCTGATCGTAAGCTTTGAAGTTGGGGCTCTTTTTCAGGGTTAATGATAGACTTCTGAGCTTCATCTACACAAATTGTCCTGCTCTCACCCCACCCCTCGAGACCAGCAGCGTGCTTGTCCCAGAGGCTGTCAAAGACAGCGGGGCTGTCAGACCCAGGCCCTGAGCCCGGAGCTCAGCATGTGCGGACCTCTTGAGCTAACTGGCTCCAGATAAACGTGGCATGTCTAGGGATCGGACTGAAGGCTGCAGAGTGTAGTTTTGTTTGTTTGTTTTTAATTGTTCTAAGACTTATACTAGCCATTACAGTTCATCCTGCAGGGCAGGAAACTCTAGTGCAGGCCAAAGAGATTACCCACCCCAAGGAACACAGGGTAGGTGGGAACTACTCATTCACCAGCCGTGAACTTCTGGGCTCTTTCCTCACAACACAGCAAAGTTAAAATGCCACGCAACAGAGGACCCCAGTGGGCTGCAGTCCCCCTGGGAGGTAACACTCAGCTTGGGGATATTATCAGTGATGCCACAGGCATGGGGACCTTACGCAGGAAGCAGGTCCTGGCCACTGTGTGAAAGTACACTTGTTGTGTTAAAACGTGAGCAGCTAAGCTAAGCAAGAAGAATTCAGTCAGCATTTAAACAAAGCAGCGACAATCAGTTCAGAAGGCCAACTTAAGGGAAACGTTCATCTCAGACAGCAAGCAACAAGTTACCACTGTTATCTGTTCTGTAATAAGGTTTTCCAGGAAAATAAGCTGTTTGTGAGGAGACAGACAAAGAAAGAGGAAAGGAAGAGACTGGAAGCACAGAGGAGGAGAGAGAGAGAGAGAATGAGTGAGAATGCATCAAGGAGAACCAGCTGAACAGATTGCAGCAGTGACAGTGGGGAGAAAGGAGAGAAATACGGTTTAAAAAAATCATTTTTACTTCTACTGGAAACGGGCCTGAAACTTGTTTTACACCTTTTCCTCAGATTTTGGATTCAAAAGTACCCAAAAGAGAGCAAGGCCTGGTGCTGAGCCGAGGGTAGTTTTATTTACACCGCCAAGCTGTTTGGAACTCCCATTTTTATTCTTGGTAATTTGATTGTTTGGTCACGCCTCCTAATAAGTGAAATGTTACACTGGGGCATTTGTTTAAACCTCGCAGCTTCAGATACAGTAAATTGCTGAATGATGTCTGCTAATGGCGTACATTCTATAATTCCTATAATGTGAAATCTCAGCCAGATTTAATGTTTAATTTCCCTGGGATTCACTCTGAAATTATTACAGACATTATGTATTCCACTCCCCGGACTTGGAATTAATTTCAAAACAGAGTAAAAGTGCATCCATTTTGGCGTCTTGTGGGAGTTCAGATCTGTAACGTTTCATTTATCCTGAAGTTTCTAAAGTTTAAAATACCTTTTTACTGTGTTGCATTTGATCTGGGTTGATCAGCTGCATGACCAGTCACCCACACCGCATTTCTGTTTTTATTTGTGATCTTGACTATAGTATTGCTTGATGAGTTAATACTCTCTAAAAATTGTATTTATACTCTCAGTCTTTATCTGTCTAGAGAGTACCTTTGTGTGGTCACTAGGATGTAAAAATATTACCAACATACAATAATAATCAAGCAAGAAAAATAATTAAATAACTACAGCTACACTTCTTTTTATAAATACTATCACAGAAACAGAATTCACAACATGCGTTGCTTTGATTAATCAATCAATGCATTGGCTACACTTCCAATACCTGGCCCAAGTAGAAAGCTCAGTGGCTGGAAAACCTCCAAACATTATAGACTAAAGCAACCAAATCTATGTTA
Organism: Heterohyrax brucei; assembly: GCA_028571685.1. NCBI lineage: Eukaryota > Metazoa > Chordata > Mammalia > Hyracoidea > Procaviidae > Heterohyrax > Heterohyrax brucei. Next base: position 26,855,349 of record CM053152.1, read on the forward strand.
GGTTGTGATCCAGAAATTCCCAGACAATAAATCTTTAATTTGCTACACTGGCAATTCTCGTCAAATTTGAATTAAAAGAATATTTTCGATACACACTTTGAAAGGATTTGCCTCCTGAACAGTTTTAAAAGTTTAACCTTTAGCTGAGGCATGCTTCCTACAGTCCAAAAAGAAACCAAGTGGAAAAAAAAAATTATCGGATTAATGCACAAGTTTTACCCCAAAATGAATGACAGCTGTTTGGGAGTTCAGTGGCACTGATGTCCCATTAGGTTCAAAGTATCCTGGGTCTTGCAATTATCTCATTGATTTAATAAAACTTGATTAGTAGAAACTTCACCTCCCTAGTCTGGGTCTCAGTCACTGAATGAGCTCACACACATACAATTGCTTCAAATAAACTCCTAGGAAGCCAAGGGACTCACCTGTTTAGCTCATTCCAAAATTGTTTCTTTTCATGAAACAAATCGTATTTTACAATTGGGGGAGATGGTAGAGGTGGCATCTAGCCTACGGTTTGAGTTTCAAGTGAGTGGGGCACCGGATTAAAGCATAGCCTAGTATTCTACCACAAGTGGTAGAACAGCAGATTTCAAAATTTGCAGCAGCTCTATACTCACTGACCTTAAAATTACTGAAGAATGCTAAAGGCAGAAAATGCTTAGGGATCATCTGGAAGCCTAATTCTCTCATTTCTCAACTAAGAAAACGGAGTTCTAAACAAGAAGCAGGTGGTCCATCTGTGGTGGCATCAGCATGGAGATTTCACGTAAACTCTGTGTCCCTGTTGATTTTTCTCTGTCTCCTCTTACACTCGGCTTACAGAGGTCCAGGGGACAAGGCCTTTCTTGTCTCTGTGTCCTCCACGAGTAGTTCAGGATCATGAATGCTGTTAACTAAACCACAACAAACGCTTGCTGTTGAGTCCATTCCAACTCATAGTGACCCTGTGGGACAAAGTAGAGCTGCCCCACAGAGTGCCCAGGAGCAACTGGTAGATGCAAACTGCAGAGCTTTTGGTTAGCAGCCACAGCACTTAACCACTGTCCTACCGCGAATGCCGTAGACCTACAGAAAAGATTTCCCTCTTTTATACTTTTTTCTCCCAATATAAAAATAGCCTTGTTTTTCTTTTATTGTGTTGTTACAATATACATTCTCATAGTTAGAAAAGATTATAGAAAAGTGTCAAAATGGCTCAGAAGGTCAGCAGCCATGTATGCAAACTGCTACTGTTTAAGGAGAGTGGCTGCTAACTAAAAGGTTGGAGCCTTTTGTATAACCAGAAGCTCCTCAGAAGAAAGCTCTGGTTTCTGTCTCAAAAAAATAAGCCACTGAAACCCCTGTGGAGCACAATTGTACTCTAACACGTGGGGATCGCTGTGAGTCAGAGCCCACTCAGCAGAAATCAGTTTAGTGTTTCTAGTTTAGTGTTTTGTTGAACGCCTTGTAGAAGACTCACCTTGTGCCTAAATGTGTGTTCCATGGCTATTTAGTGTCCCGCTTTTCTTCCTTTAACACTGTAGCGGGGACACCTTACAGTACCAGTGAGCACAGATTTGCATTATATGTTGAAGAGCTGTGTAGTGTTTTCTTACATGGATACACCATCATGCGCTAATGTAAACTCCGTTTTTGGTATTTTAGGTTTTCTCCACTTCTGTACTGTTGTAAGTAATACTGTAGTAAATATCCTCCTGCAAGCAATTATGATCTTTTTTAAATTTTGATGCACATTACAAAATTAGCCTGTGCCAGTTCTACCCTTACCAACTTATTGAAGTGGGTATTGCTCCCCCTCCCTACCAACACTAGGAGTGTCAGTCTTTAAGGGCTCAAATATTTTGGCATAAAAAATAGTATGTTTTAATTTGAAGTTTACAGCTTACTAATGAGGATTATGCCTCTGTAAGTATTTACTGAGAGCCTGCCATTACTCAGGCATCATGACATATGCTGGCGCCATAAAGGTATACAAAACAGAGCGGGTCCCTGTCCTTGTACAGCTTGCTAATCCTAGAGCCAACACAGGTGGTGTGAAATAAACCAGTCATAAAAGTTCTGTGAAGGAAATAATAAGCATTGTGTTGTTATAAAGAAATCAAGAGGTGGGAGTACTTACAAACAAGTGTGAGCCAAGAGGGCTGGGTGAGCAACAACACTGGATCCAAGATGAAACAGATCAGGGGACAGTCAAGGATACAGCAAGGCCGAGGGCCTTCTGGCGAAGGCAGCTGTTGGTGCAATGTACTTGAAGAATCAAGAGCAGCTCATGAAATGCTCTGGAAAGTGTCCACAGGCTCAAGTGGTCATGTGGCTAGAACAAAGAAAAATGGACAGAGTAGCATGCAATCAGACCAGAAAGGGGAACAGGAGCTGCGCCATGCAGGGCCCAGAGGGCCTGAAGGGCTTTCTAGCTCTGTAAGCGCGGTGAGAAGCCACTGACATGGCCAGAGCAGAGGAATGACTTGATTCACTTCAAATGTTTGTAAACTCACTGCACGGAAATGAGCTACGGGGACGTGGGGAGGGGCAAAGGCTACAAGACTAGAGCAGGGCAAGCCCAGGGGGAGCCGTAGAGACGGTGAGGAGTGACAGGCTGGATAACTAATGGGATCTGGTGACAGATAGGCAAAGTCCCTGCTCTCATGGAGACACTCAGGCTACTTGGGAGAGAGAGACAACACATGATTAAAACGGCTGTATGGTATAGCAGATGGCAGTGAGTGCTGTGGAGAAAAATACAGCATAGTATGGGGATAGAACATCATTGATAATTTAAAAAAAAGGAAACACTGAATCATACAGCTGGTAAGTACTTGTACTAGGACCAAACTCAGGCCAGCCTGTTTCCTAAGTCCATGCTTTTTCTTTATGTAGCACTGACTTTATGTAGCCCATCCTACCTGTCAATTTTCTCTGATGTAGCCCTGCCAAAACACCCCCGAAATAGTCTGTGGCTAAGCCTTTGGTAAACAATTGTTAGCCTACTGTGAATCGAGTAAAATCTATTTACTGGTAATTGTTCACCATGACCGTTTTTGCTTGTCCATAAATTCAGTGCTCTTTCTATTTTGTGGTGACTCTCAAAAGCAAAAACAAAAGCCTTCATCTGTAAGTGAAATGCAATAACTGTCCCCTGAAATTTTTGGAGGCCCAGAAACTCCACTAGGTACAAGCAATAATGATTTCCATTTCTGTAAAAAAAAAAAAACAAAAAATGTGTCTAAATGTGGACCTTACATGACCAGTCAAGCTAAAGCATAGGGTTGCTTGGATCATATTAGCTTCTGCCTCTTCTTCGTCTCTTTCTTTTTTTCCCCTTCATAGTCCATTTAACTATTTTCCCTCCTATGCAAAGAAGAAAAAAAATTCTAGTACATGAAACTAGGAAAAAACAATAAATCAAGATTGGTATTTTGCTGTTCAATACATATTTACACTTCTGTAAAAATCCACCTCAAAATATCTCACCTCCTAAATACAAACCATTCAAAAGACATAGTCCAAGCCCACTGGTGGTATAATGCTGTGGAAACGTCAGCCCACTTGGAGCCTGCAGACTCTTTGTGGACAAGTGTGACCTGACCAGGAACTATGCAAGAGAATACAAGTCTTTACCGTATCTTAGCAAAGAAAGGGCAAACAGAAAGAATATTAATTTTCATCAAGAGAAAATCAAACTTGTTCAAGAACTTTATTGGCAGAAGTTAAATTAGTTTTCCTATAGCAAAGAGTTAGTAGAACTGAGGGATTAGACTATTGCCTGAGAAAGACAGAACAGCCACTGGAGTGCAGAAACATCTTTGTTCTCCATAATGCATTTAACTCTTAAAAACAAATAAGATTTGTCTTTGTACTTTCACTTTTAAAAAATAGCTAAGACTAGGTGATCTCCCCTGCTAAAAATCAAATTACTAAAGCAAGTTTCCTAAACTCATAAAGCTCAAGGTTCTTATTGAATGTAAAGTGGCAGCCTGATCAGAGTCTCCCTCCACTCAAACAAAATCCAAGGGAGCAGCAGAGGGTTTCTCTATTTACAGACTGCAGCACAATTTAGTTACTTTCTACTCTGGTTCACGGGCCCAGCACATATTGCCTCTTTTTTAAGGAGCACAGTAGGATTACTGTATTGTCTAAAGGTTCCCAGAATTAAGCTAGTAGGAGTGATGCTGTAGAACATCATGGGTTTATTTGTATCACGTTGTTAAAATTCCTGCAAAAAAAAACCTCCTGGCTTTTGGTGACCAGGAATACAACTGTACTCCTTTCCAACTGTAGGCAGGTAGAAAGCAGTTTTAATAACATGAGTGAGGTGAAGAGATGTGAACACAGGATTATCCAGCTTCCTGGTGAGTGGAGCCCATGGATTTACCTGCAGCACTGCAAGAACAGGAGCCCTAGTGGTGCTTAAAGCAACCAGCTGCTAATGAAAAGGTTGGCAGTTCAAACCCACCAGCCTCCCCAGGGAAGAAGGACATAGTAGTCTGCTTTCTTAAAGAGTTACAGCCTTGGGATGGTTCAATATTTTAAAAAAATTAATCTACTTAATCCACTTCATAAATAAAACAAAGGAAAAAAAATCTCATGATCATTTCAACTCATGCATAAAAGGTGTTTGACAAAGTTCAGCATCTATTGCTGATAAAAATTCTCAGTAATATAAATTTCAGAATAGAAGGGAAATCTAGCAACATAATAAAGAGCACCCATGCAGAACAATTGCCAACATCATTCTCAATGGAGAGAGGCTGAAAACATTCACTCTGAGAACAGAAACAAGGCAAGGATACCGTTTATCACCACTCCTATTTAAAATTGTGCTGGAAGTTGTAGCTACAGCAAGAAAAAGAATCAAACAGCATCCAAATTAGTAATGAAGTTAAACTGTCCCTATTTGCAAATAATATGGCACTATACATAGAAAACTGAAAAGACCCCACAAGAAAACTATAGAAACTAATAGGGAAATTCAGCAGAATAGCAGGATACACAAGATAAACATAACAGTAATCAGTTGGATTCCTTTACACCAATAAAGAGAACAATGAAAAGGAAATCAGGAAAACAATAGCATTTATAATAGCCCCTAAGAAAATAAAATACCTAGGAATAAATGTAACCAGAAATGTGAAACCCTTATACAAAGAAAACTACAAAACACTACTGCAAGAAACCAAAAGAGATCTACATAAATGGAAAAACATACCATGCTCATGGATAGGTAGACTCAACATTGTGAAAATGACAAGTCTACCCAAAGAGATTTACCAATACAATGTAACTCTGATCCAAATACTAACAACTTATCATTAACTGTATATGGAAAAGAAGCAGCCTTGAATACGTAAAGCATTACTGAAGAAAAAGAAGCAGGAAGACTCTTATTAACTGGTGTCAAAACCTACTATACAGCTACTGTACTCAAAACAGCCTGATAACTAGTACAACAGACACATTGATCAATGGAACAGAATCACTAGGCATTAGAGAAATACAAATCAAAACCACAAGAAGATTCCATCATACCCAAGCATTACTGGAATGATTCAAAAACCAAGAAATAACAAATGTTAAAGAGGCTGTGGGGAAATCAGAACTCTTATTCAATGCTGATGGGAATACAAAGTGGTATAATCATTTTGGAAAATAATACAGTGCTTCCATAGAAACCTAGAAATAGAAATACCATACAATCCAGCAATCCCACTCCTAGGAATATATCCATGAGAAATAACAGTCATAACACGAATACACATAAGCACACCTCTGTTGACTGTGGCATTGTTCACAATAGCAAAAAGTTGGAAACAACCTACATGCCCATCAACAGATGAATGAATTAAAAAAAAAAAAAAACCTGTAGTACCCTGTAGTACATACACACAACAGAGTATTATGCAAAAATAAAGAACAATGATCAATCTGTAAAGCATCTCATAATGTGGAAGAAACTTTAGGGCATTATGCTCAGTGAAATAAGTCTACCACAAAAGTACAAATATTGTTTGAGGCTACGACTATAAAAACTCATGATAAGGTTTACACACAAAAAGAAAAATATTTGTTACAGGGAAGGGAAGCAGTGCAGATGAAAAAAACGTTAAATAAATGATAGATATGTGGTAACTTCGGTGAAGGGTGAGACAGGACACAACACTGGGGAAGCCAGCACAATGTGCACAAAGCAAGGCCGTAGAAGCTCCATAGACACACGCAAACTCCTGGAGGGACCAAACTGCTGGCTGAGGGCTGTGGAGACCGTGATCTCAGTGAACATCCAGCTCAGTTGGCAATTTACAAAGAAAATGTTCTACTTTCTGCTTTAGGGAGTAGCATCTGGGATCTTACAAGCCTGTGAGCAGCCATGTAGTATACTCCAATGATCTCATCCCTTTGAGAGAAAGAATGAAGAAAAGCCATGATATGAGGGAAAGATTAGTCCAAAAGACTAACACCCCACATCTACAATGGCCTCCACTGGACTGAGTCACCTTTCGAAAGATTGCAGTCAATGTGTCTTCTATCTTACAACCTAAGGGGTTTACAACCTAGATGGTGTAGCCCCTATGACCACTGACTGACTGCTCTGACAGCATCACGACAAGGGTCCCAAGCAGAGCTGGAAAAAAATGTAGAACAAAATCTGTAATTCAAAAAGAAAGACCAGACTTGCTCTCCTGACAGTGACTGGAGAAACCTAAGAGTATGGCCCCTGGACATCTTTTCAGCTCATTAGTGAAGTCACTCCTGAGGTTTACCCTTCCTTCAGGCAAAGATTGGACAGGCCTATAAAACAAAATGAGACTAACAGGGCACACCAGGCCAGAGGCAAGGACTAGAAGATAGGAGGGGACAGGAAAGTTGGTGATAGGGAACCCAAAGGTGAGAAGGGAGAGTACTGACTTGTTGTGGGGTTGGTAACCAGTGTGGACTGACTGTTTAATGAGAAACTAGTTGTTCTGTAAACCTTCATCTAAAGTACAATGAAGAAAAAAAAGATTTATAGTGTTGGAAACCCTATTGGGCAGTTTTATTCTGTCCTACAGGAATAGGTTAGTGCATGAACCAGTTCTCCAGCAAATCTGTTTTTAGTTGCCATCAAGTTGGTTCTGAATGATGGCACCACTGTATATAACAGAAGATAGCTCAATCCTGTACCGTCTTTCACAAGTCTGTTGTTGCAGTCACTGTGCATTTTGAGTATCTTACAACTTAAGGGACTCATCTTCCACCACTATCTCAGACAAAAATCAATTGCCACAGTATTCTACATTTTCATCTGCTTCATTTTCAATTTGTGAAATGACATCAAAGATATCATACATGAAGGAAGCAAAAAGTCATTAAAAAGACAAGAAGATACCAAAATGTGTCTTAGAAGAAAATACAAAACTTGATCTTCAATATAGAATAGCTAAAACAAAAGGAAGAAATGAAGTGAAAGAGCTGAACAGAAGATTTCAAAGAGTGGCTCATGAAGACAAAGTAAAGTATTACAACGAAATGTGCAAAGACCTAGAATTAGAAAACCAAAAGAGAAAAAACATGCTTGGCATATCTCAAGCTGAAAGAAGTGAAGAAAAAAAGTCAAGCCTCAAGGCATAATACTGAAGGATGCTAGGGGAAAAATATTAGATGACACAGGAAGCATCAAAAAAAGATGGAAGGCGCTGCAAAAGGACAAATATTGTACGAAACCACTACTATAAGAACATAAGACTCACGTGCAGGAGAAAATACTCTTTGATGACTACAAGTTTGAGAAGGAGGGGAGAAGGTTATTCATAGATTAGATAGTCAATAGCAATTCAGCCAGGTGAAGGAAGTGACAGCACACAGTAGAAACCAAGTCAGTATAACTGGATTACACCACAAGCTTAAAGATTTTCTAAATTCAACCCAACATTTCAACAGAGTAGCAGAGGTAGGGGTCTGGGGACCACATTTTCAGGTGACATCGGGGTCAATGACATAATTAGTCATTTTCTAGGAGAATCTTCCACACCCCATCTTGGTGTGAGGCATCTGGCATCTTAATAAGTCAGCAGGCTGCCATCTGAGAAAAATCAACTGTTCCCAACCCACCCGGAACAGATGACAACTAAGAACATCAAAGACATGAGGAAAAATGAGCCCAGGAGACAGGAAGACCCAGATGATAGGGAAACTACATCAATGTGAGACCAGAAGAACTAGATAGTGCCCAGCCACCACCAAAGACAGTCCTAATAGAGGACACAATGAGTCCCTGACATAGCACAAGAAAGAGTGGTATGCAGGTCAAGAACTCTATTAAAAGACCAGAATTGTTGGAGAATTGATGGTCCACCAACCCGAAGGGTCCCCTGAGAACATAGCCTCTAGAGTTGCTGCTAGCCCAGAGCTGATACCAGTACTGCAGCCAACACTTCAAAGAATGGACTGGACAATGGGACACAGAGTGATACAGGTGGTGTCTGTACTTTAAGGTTTAAGATACATATGAAGAGGTCCTACTGTTTTCTTTTCAGGGGAAGGGGAAAGGGTCAAGAGGAAGGAACAAGTATTGATTGGAAGTAAAGAGTGAAGAAGAAGAGCATGCTGTCAAAGGGTGAGGAGAGCAGATAAAGTTGCAGAGAGGTGGAGGCTCAGGGTTTTATATGGAAAAAGGACTTGGATTGTAAATTTTCATTTAATCACACTAAAACAAGCTTTTTTAAAGAAGATGGAAGGAATACACAGAGTTGTTACATCAAAAAGAACTGGTTGACAGGGAGGGAGCATATGATCAGCAACCAATCGTACCAAAGGGAGAAGTCTAAGACATTGGCAGGAAAACAAGGCTCCAGGAACTGATGGAAAACCAGCTGAGACGTTTCAACAAACAGATGCAGTGTTGGCGGGGCTCACTTCTCTATGTCAAGAAATTGGGAAGACAGATACTGACCAATTGACAGAAAGAGACCCATATTTACGCCCATTTCAAAGAAAAGTAATCCAATAGAACGTGGAAATTGTTGAACAATATCATTAATATCACACAAATGCAAAATTTTGCTGAAATCATTCAAAAGTGGCCACAGCAGTACATTCACAAAAAAACTGCCGGATCACTCAGTTCTGTTAAATAAAAATTAATTAATTAATTAATTAATTAAAATAAATAAATAATTTTTAAAAAACCTGCCGGAAATTCAAGCCAGAGTCAGAAGAGGATGTGGAACAAGGGGTATCATGCTGGTGTCAGATGATTCTTGGCTGAAAGCAGAGAATAGCAGATGAATGTTTACCTGTACTATATTGCCAAGCAAAGACATTTGACTATGTGGATCCTAGCAAATCATGGATAACATCAGGAAGAATGGGAATTCCAGAACACTTAATTGTGCACATGCAGCACCTGTACGTAGACCAAGAGGCAGTCATTCAAACAGAACAAGGCTTCCTTGGTGGGTGGTTTAAAATCATGAAAGATTTGGGTCAGGGTTTTATCCTTTTACCATACTATTTCAGTCTGTATGCTGAGCAAAAAACCTGAAAAGCTGGACTATGTGAAGAAGAACAAGGTATCAGAATTGGAGGAAGACTTGTTAACAATCTACAATAAGCAGGTGACCCAACCTTGTTTGCTGAAAGTTTAGAGGACTTGAAGTACTTATTCATAAAGATCAAAGACTCCAGCCTTCAATATGGATTGCACCTCAAAGTAAAAAATAAATAAATAAGTCCTTACAATAAGCAACATCGTAATAAAGAGAGAAAAGATTGAAGTTGCCCGGGATTTCATTTTCCTTGAATCCAGAACGAATGTCCATGGAAGCAACAGTCAAATCAATGATGCATTGTATTGAGCAAATCTGCTATACAAGACCTCTTTAAAGTGTTAAAAAGCAAAGATGTCACCTTGAAGACTAAGGCGTGCCTCACTCGAGCTATGGTGCATCCAGTTGCCTGACAGGCACTAGAAACGGGGACAATAAGGAAGCCGAAGGAGCGCTGGCGCCTTTGAACAACGGTGTTGCCAAAGTGCACTGAACATGACCGTGGATGGCTGAAAGAACGAACTAAGCTGTCTTAAGAGGAACACAGCCAGGACGCCCCCTTAGAGGCAAGGACGGTGAGGCCACGTCTCACAGACTTTGGACACGTTATCAGGAAGGGTCAGGCCCTGGAGAGGAGCATCATGTCTGTGGAAGTAGAGGGTCAGCAAGAAAGAGGAAGACCCGCAACAAGACCGACTGACACACTGGCCGCAACAAAGGGCTCAAGCATAGCAGTGATCGTGAGGACGGCACAGAACCAGGCAGTGTGACGTTCTGCTGTGCATAGGGTTGCAATGAGCTGGAACCAACCCAATGACACCTAACCACAATAACAGTTTTCAAAAGTAGATTACCAGGCCTTTCCTTCCTAGTCGGTCTTAGTCTAGAAACCTTGCTGCAACTTGTCTACCATGGCTGACCCTACTGGTACTTGAAATACCAGTGTCATAATTTCGAGCACCAAAACAACACCCAAGCAACTACAGTGCAACATACTGACAGACAGATATCAAACAAAAGAAAAAAATTTAAATCCATTACTATCAAGACAATACTGAGTTATAGTGACTCTGCAGGGCAGAGTGGAATTGCCCCGTAGAGCTTCCAAGGAGTGGCTGGTGAATTCCAACTGCCAGCTTTTGGGGTAGCAGCCATAGCTCTTAACTACTGTGCCATCAAGGCTCCAACAGACAGAATGAAAAAAAACAACTGCTGTCAAGCCAATCCTTATAGGACACAGTAGTACTGCTCCATACAGTTTATAAGGATCACCTGGAGGATTTGAACTGCAGACCTTTTGGTTTAGCTGTTAGCAGGGTTTCCAACAGACAGTGGTCAGTAAGTTAGGAAGAGCAATTACTAGAATCACAATTACCTAATTATGAAGACTCTGACCTTTGATTAGTTGTCATCAGAAAATTTGAATTCTCTGTCTTTCTTCTTTGTATCTCCCTTTATTCAAGGAGTTGATTTTCTTGGGACAAAGGGTACTGATAGACACAAAAGATCAGCAAATAGTGCAGTTCCAGGCCAATGAAAGGAAATGATCTGGACAGAGCTTTATCTACTAAGGATTTTGTCAGTTCCCTGGTGAAGATAGATTGGAGTTGCCCTATACCTCTTTATTTTAATTGTCATTTGCCTTGTAGGTACTTAATTGCAAAAAGATTGACACAGTAGTCCCAACAATGGACTCAAGCATTCCAACAATCAGGAGTGGGCAATATTTCATTCTGTTGTACAAAAGGCAGCCACGAGTGAGAGCTGATTCAGTGGCAACTAACAACATCAAACTGTAAGTTGTGCACTTCAGAGAACAGAATCTGCCAGTCTTAACCAATCCCTTTAACTGTTTTTCAGAGTTACGGAGCCCCTTCAGCTACTGTTCAAAGACTAGAATGGAGCCCCCAATGGGCTACCACGTAAGCAGGCTCCTCGCAAAGTATCTTAAGTTTTACTCTTACATGAGTGTGCTGACAGAAGAGTACAGCTGCTAAGACAATATATTTGAGAGGATTTTATGAACTATTAACGATACCTAAATGCATTATGAACTATTAAAGATACCTAAATACTATTGTCATTGTTGTAATTCCTCCTGCCCAAACAGATTCACAGTATTCTCATCTCCAAATACTACCCAATTTCCAACAAAAGTTGTCACATCCTGAGGGACCTCACAAGCCCATCAACTACCAACACCTTACTATAAATCAGCTCCAACCACAAACTGTGTACATATCTGTATCAATCGTACGTCGCCTGTCTGAGTAATATTCACTGGGGATTATAAAGTAATAATGTCTCTGTCTGCAGTGATACTCATTTACCTTGAAGATGGCACACACGTAGACACACACAAACCTTTTCTCAAGAACAAAGCCCTAATAGGTATCCAATATTTCTTGGTTAGAAAAAAAAGGGAGTTTTATTTTTAGAAGTCTCCTGCTTTAATTGCCTCCAAAGCTGTTTTCCAGTTTGGTTGCACAGTTTTACCTAGCAAAGGTGTTCAGATAAATACACATGTAAGCAGTGGGCAGAAGTAATGAGTATGGGAATTCGTCTTCTTCTATAATTACTTCTTTTCCTTTCCTGGGGTTTGAAAGGATGAAATAGCCCCCCAAAACTGCAGAGAATAAATCATTATGAATCAACATATTACTTTTGTTGGTATTTCTAGCACTATGATCCACCAGCTACCCATAGTGGGATTAAAAAAGAAAAAAAAAAATCCTTCCAAGAATTTTATATTCCTCTATCTCCTGAATAAATAAAGTACAGTATAGAATAAGTGCAAAGGGATTTTGAAATTTATCCCCAAAAGACACGAATAGAAATGCCACCCCCTTTCCTTTGATAAGCAATAGCCTTTCACTCAGAGTAACGGAAAGGTTTGGGGGGTTTCTTTTCCTACTTGAAATGTCATGTTAACTTGATCTCATCCGATGTAATAAAAAGAAATAGTAATTTACAGTGTATGAGTGTGTAAGGAGTGTTCTTTCCCAGTGAGGAGCTATATAACTGGTTACACTTGCCCTGGGACACAGTAGCTGATCCGTTTCCATTTCTAACATATATGTGGAAGCAAAACAGCATGTTGTTTTTATGAGAGTCACCTCTGACTCTTTTTCTTTTCCTAGAATCTATCATCTTTATCCTAAGAAGGAAATATGTGGTCATAGGTAGCAGTGTCTAGTTCCTGGGAATTCCACAGTGTTAGACCATGTTGTTGAATTCAAGTGAAAAATGCTATCAACAAAGGAGAAAAATTATACATATATATTTTAACAACAATATATTTTTTTAAAAATTGGCATAGCAGAACTTAGTAAAATACCTTCTAGGCAGAGGGTATGGCTGGCAAACAAATGTAGAAGGTGTATGTTAAAAATACGGAAAATGTGGGGGGGTTGTATACATGTATATAAATATACAAGGACAGCCAATTAAATTCACAAATTTGTCCTAGAAAAAGTGCTACACATCTCATTGCTGAATATCACTACAGTCACCTTCCAAGTACTTCCCTTGGTAAGCTACGCACAGAGGCCAGCGCCTAGTCCACTCTTCAAAGTAATTTTGGAATTCTGGAATGACCATCAGAACTGTCATTGTATTACCTTTGATGTCCTCCATGTCACCAAAATGTCTTCCTTTCAGTATTTCCTTGATCTTCAGGTAAAGAAGAAAAGTCAATGGGAGCCTAATCAGGTGAATAGGGAGTGTGTTCCAATGCAATGATTTGTTTACTGGCTAAAAACTCCCTCACAGACAACTAGACAATTAAGTTCACCAACTTGCCACCGTACACAGTGGCCATTCCAGAAAGACTTCCCACATTGCTTTGAAGGGTGAACTAGGAGCTGGCATCCGTGCGTGGCTTCCCAAGGCGAGTACTTCACAGGTGACTGCAGCGATATTCAGCAATGAGGTATGTGGCACTTAGAACAACTAAATTGGTGGACTTAATTGTCAGGCCTCATGTGTCTGTGTGTATGTGTGTGTCTGTGTGTGTAAAAGGGTCTTCCAATGCAGGTGTCTTATGTTTGAACTTGAATAAAACAAGTTGTGAAAATGATAAAATTTTAATTGCCTTATTAACTTGAAGTACATTTGACGTCATTACATATGGAAAAGAATTAGGGTAAATGGCAGCCACAGCACCTTCCAAACAGGACCAAAAATAATCAGTTATCATAGCCCAATATTTCTTGCCATTGACAATCACAATCTCTCCTTGTTCACCCTGGAAAAAATAAGAGTGAAAATTTCACCAGACCAAAATCCACACCAAATGGTAACTTTTCTGGAAATGAAGCGGACTTTCTTGAATCTCCACTGGATTCTCATCACTCCAAATTTAGCAGTTTTCTTGTTAATTAAACCATTCATCCAAAAATGGGCCTTGTAGCTGAAGATAATTTTTCAGCCAAAAGCAGGGTCAACTTCAAATTACGCCAGAGCCCAGTCAACAATACAGCATAATCTATGGTCATTGGACTTCACTTCTTGAGTTTAAATAGTTTCGTGAGGGTAAAGCTTCAAGTCTAGATTAAAATCTGCTAAATTGTGGTCAACAAAAAGTCCAGTTTTTGTGCACGGAGAGAGATTGTGATGGATTCTTGCATACACTGACAAACACTGGCAATGTTTTCATTGGAACGTGCTGTTCCTTGGTGCACAGGTGTTGTCTGATTGCCAACAAAGCGGTTGTCTCAAATTTTTTGATTAAATGTCAGAATGTTCTCTCAGTGAGATGATTATGTGCATCATAAATTTCACCTACATGCTAAATGTTTGACGAATGGAGCATCCATTTGATAATAAACTTTAACAATTTCTACACATTGTGGAATCATACAACTTTTCATGGCTATTTGTCAACACTAATCAAAAAAAGTGATAAATATGGCCACTATAACTTCACAAATATGGCCACCATGAGCTGCCAAAAATAGGACATCCTTACTAGAAGACCCTTTACATATATACACACACATACTTACTTACATATATACATATACACACACAGATGTGTATGTATGTATGTATATATACACACATGTATATATGTATGTGTGTATATGCGCTATATACACACGTATGTATATACACACGTATACATATGTGTATATATGTATGTGTTTGTGTGTCTATATACATATATATATGTATATATATGCAAGCAGTCCCTGGATAGAGCAAACAGATTACTAATGAAAAGGTTAACAGTTCAGAGCCATCCAGGACTACCCCTTGGGAGACAGGCCTGGTGACTTGATTCTAAAATGTCACAGCCCTAAAAACTTTATAGAGCAATTCTTCCCTGTACACATAGGGTCTCCAAGAAAAAGAATCCAATCACTGGCAACTAACAATGTGTCTGTATATCACACACAACAGCCAGTTTATTCTCATCCTATTCTGAACTGCAGGAGAAATATTTATCTTTTCCCCTAGAGTTGATGTCCAACAGCTTCTCCTTCCCCATCAAGAGACTGAACTCCTCCATTGCTATGAGTCAAAACTGACTCAACAACAATGGATTCGACTTCATTTGGTTTATGATATGTCCCTCTTACAAACTGAATTGTGTCTTCAGAATGTGCTCACCCCTCAGGTGAGCTCACCCCTGTGTCTGTGAATGTGATCCTGTTTGGAAATACTGTTTTTCTTCTGTTACATTAATGAGTCATATCCTAGAGATAGGTGGGTCCTAAATCTAATCACTTCTGAGTGGTTCTTTAAGATTAGAGAAAATAGTCACAGAGAGATACATGCACGGGGAAGAGACCATGTGAGGATCAGCTACAAGGAAGAAATGCCAGGGGCTCCCAGAAGCTGGAAGACACAACAAAGGAACTTCCTGTAGAGCTGATACAGGAATCGGACTTGTGGCCAAAGGGCACAGCCCTCTATCTATGCCCTGAATTCTGGTGTCTAGCCTCCAGACCTGTGAGACAAATTCTGTTCTTTAAAGCCACCCACTCATGGTATTTTCTGTTAGGGCAGCCCTAGTAAATTAAGACAGTCCCTAATTTCCACTCCAGCTTTATCCACCTCTTTCTCTATGCCAATAAACCTTAGTCAAACTGAACTATTATGGCTCCAAAAGAAACCAAGTTGTTTTCAAATCTCCACTCCAGTCATACGCGCCACCCTCCCTTCTAGCTCTTCCTGCTCAGGTTTTGGGGTTGCCAGGAGCCACTGAGTCCGTTTCAACTTATAAGACCCCATGTGACAGAGCAGAGGTGTATACTCTGTTTTCTAGGCTGTAATCTTCACAGGAGCAGACCACCGAGTCTTTTCTTCCACAGAGCCACTGAAAGTGACAACCTTGCGGCTAGCAGCCAAGTTCTTAACTGTCGTGCCACCAGCTCTCCTTATTAAAATCCGGCACATACATGAAGGCTCGATCCAAAACCACCTGCTCTGTGAAGCATTCCTTGATTCTCTAACCAGCAATCCTCTTTCAGAGTTCCCTCTGTAAGAGATACAGCATCTTACACGTATCTTCTTCCCTTTGAGGAAAACAAACTGCAAATACAGCCCTATTGGTTGAGTTACACATACTACCTCATTCAAACTTCATACAATGCTGCAACACAGATATTATTACATTCTTTTAACACATGTGAAACTGAGGCTCAAAAACACTCTTTAAAATAAACGGCTACCTATCAGACTTAAAATCACACGCTTTGCACCAAATCTCTCTTTCTCATTCTTCAGCTTTGTCCACCTTCTGGAATTCTGATCACATATTGCCCTGAGTCTAGTTCTTGGTAAACATTTTCTTTTCTCCCTCCCTGGATTAGATGTTTGTTTTGGTGTTGATGTTATTGCTGCTGTTGCCATTTTTGTGGTAGTTGCTGTTTTGGGGGAAAAATGAAGAAAGAAGCCATCTCTGTTTCACGTCTGCCTCCTCCTTACACAGTAAATTTCTTGCTCAATTATTTGTTAATTAAATTAGTGCTTACACAGTCTTTCAGAGGGAAAATATTTCCCAAGAAAAGGAAATATGAAGATAACTTTTCTCTTTTTAATTGTTTATCTTGAGGATTCAAAAAAGAAACCAAATAAAAAGAAATATTTTCCAGAAATGTGGCTATTTTGAGATTAGAAAATGAAGGTAATTGTTTTGGGTAATAACAGCAGCCTCTATTTTTTGAGCATTGATTAGGTGCCAGGCACTGAACAGGCATATCATTTAATTCGCAGACCTGCCTGCAAAATGGGGAACATGATGCCCATATTACAAATGAGGACCTGGAGAGAGATTAAGTTTAGCAAGCAGGAGAATCCGGACTTAATCGCTAAAGGTTATGCTATTATATACCGTGCAGTCTTGCCTGTGCTTCTACCAACCTATTTAATGGTCACCCTCAGAAAGAACTCCATTTTCTCTGTGAGTCCCCACAACAGAGTCTCTTTCTCCAAACGCCACCTCTCTCAAATCTGTTTTCGTGATTCCTCAAATAATTTCCTCTCCTTCAGAGGACGGGAAGCCTTGAGCACTGATCGAAGACAACCAGTGCTACCTTCTTCTCTACAGTACTATGAAGGAAAACAACCCGAAGGGGTACTTACTGCGCCCAAGCACAGTAGGGACACCGATGCTGCAGTCCACACTCCCCCGTGTAGGCAGCATGACCCCTAGTGGGTGTTCCTCATAAACGTCTAGAGATTAGTGCCGATACAAACACTAGCGAATAGAAAAATAAATCAAGATATTGTAATTACAGCTAGATTAATTAATGACGTTACTTATTTTTGTTGGCTACTGAAACAAAGATAAGCTAGGAAAACACGCATTTTAAAAACTAAAATCCAGGAACCAATTCTAAAGTATACATATGTGTGTGTATATATATATAGGGTCCCCAGGAGTCGGATCCGACTCGACGGCACTTGGCTTGGCACATATATATGTATATATATATATATAAAACAACCCAGTGCCGTCAAGTCAATTCCAGCTCATAGTGACCCTACAGGGCAAAGTAGAACTGCTCCATAGCGTTTTCGAGAACCAGCTGGCAAACTTGAACTGCCAGTCTTTTCAGTTAGCAGTAAGATACAACACCTAACGACTAGGCAACCAGGGTTTCATATGTATACACATACATACACGTACTTACACGTACACATACATATATACACATACATACATATACACATATTCATATGTATATATACACACACATACATACATACATATGTGCATTTCATTTACAACACTTGGTTTCCATAACTCTTAATTAAATTCTGGTAATCACTTATAACAGTTCTTCAACAAAGGTAAATTGTACATGAGTGCTTTCAAGAAAGGATTAAAAATGGTGAGGTTGGGACATTTTCAGTTTGTCTAGATAAAATACTCTCATGAATCCATCATTTTAAAACATCCCACTCACCGATGTTTAATTTATTTCACCACATATTACAGTTTAATTAAACACTAGACAGAAGCTTCACTGAGATTGCTCTTTCTTTCTTCCCAGTCACGTTTTAAGTCATGTAAATTTAAGGCTAACAACAAAGAGCAGTAGTCAAAGGCATAGCATGAGCTAACTATGTTTCATTTAAATAACTGGGTCATATGTATTTCTGTTTTATTACCGACAGACAGTCTATGTTAGTCCCATACCTCCCAACTTTCTTTTTTAAAGAAGTAAATAGTAATTCTTATTAACAGCAGTGGCACCTGCACCAGGGTGGACAAATCTGGCCACCAGCAGGCTCCCCTGCTGTTTTGCTCAACTGGCAGCGTGCACTCAACCCTGGCAGCTGCTCCTGTTTTGTTTTTTCCCCCAGGCAAATAGGATGGGCATTTACAAATTCTTTTTTCCTGAACAAAAACTTTGGTTTCAAAAAGTAGCAGTGAAATTCACAACAGATGATAAACTTTTATATGCGTGTTCAATTACACAAGAAACACACAGCTACATTTCCACTGAGATTGTAAACAATACAGAAATGTATCAACTGTGAAAAGCCTTCTATGTCCCTCTTTCCCATCTCTGTTCCCACCGCCTCCTGAGCGTGAGGTTAGCAGAGTCCCTTCCACAGAAGTAAGAATTGGGCAGACGTGTTAGAAAACAACCATTTCAGATCATGGAAAATGACCAAGGGCAGAAAACAACATGAGAAATGTGTTGTGTTTCCTTCTAGTTCTTTGCATGTGCATAAATACATTGTTTGGGTTTGTTTTGCTATACAAAAACAGGATCCTGCCCTAAGTGTTTTCTGCAGTTTGCTCTTTTGATCAACATTATATACTGACAATATTTCTATACTGGTACCTACAGATCTCCCTTGTTCTTTTTAAACTGCTGCACAGCATTGAACAGTAAGACGTCATTTGGCCAATTCTCTATTGATTTAAGGTGATTTATAACATTCTCCTACAGAGACCCTGGGTGGCACAGTGATTAAGTGTTCAACGGTTAACGAAAAAGTGGGTGGTTTGAACCCACCAGAAGTGCCTCAGAAGAAAGTCCTGGTAGTCTGCCCCTCAAAGGTCACAATTTTTAAAACCATGTAGCACCATTTTACTCTGCAACAGATGGGGTTACCATGAGTCACAATTGACTTGATGGTAACAGGTATTTATAACGTCTTCCTTTTCCAAACGATAGTGCAATGAACACCTTGAACTATCTTATTACTTATGTGTGAGTATTTCTGTTGGCTAAATATCTAAGAGTGAAACTTCCAGGCCAGTGGATATGTTACTATTAAATTCTGGAAGGTATTGTCAAATTTCTCCAAAAACCCAAGAATATTATAAGAAGTTGCCAGGCCTCTGAAGTTAACCATAAATGCTAACATCAGAGCTCTTAGTCAAAAACCTTCATTTGCTGTGAGAGTATTAAAGCCTGTGTAACTGACAACGGATCCAGGATCATGCTGCCAGAGTCCAGCCCAGGTTTTATGATACCCCGCCCAGTGCTTCTCTTCACTAGGGCATATCTTAGGAGGCAAGAACTAGACTTGAATTTGGAGTCATCTTTTTTACAGAATTAAAGACGCTTTTACAAAACGTTTAAAAATGTGTCTCCTTCCTTTGGACTTTTCAGCAATATTAAGAACACTTAGGATTAATGTTTGGAATCAAAACTTCAGTTGGAAACAACTTTACAAAGCAGACAGGTTCTACACTGAGATACACTCTATAAGGTGAACAAGGCAAGTGGACTCTGATTTCCTAATAAAATATTAGAAAAGGAGACTACGATTCCGTATTTAGGTGCTCACCAAACCTGTTGCCAGTTTGAATTCATAGCAACCGTATGTGTGTTAAAGTAGAACTGTGTTCCATAAGGTTTTCTTGGCTATAATCTTTACAGAAAGGAGTCCGGTAGTACAGTGGCTAAAGCACTCAGATGCTAACCAGGAGCTCAGCCACTATGTGGAGGAACAATGTGACAGTCAGCTTTTGTAAAACTTGACAGTTTTGGACACCCTATGGGATCATGCTACGGGTTGGAAGTGAGTGGAGAGCAGTAGGTTTGGGTGGAATCTTTACAGAAGTAAATCCTCAGGCCTTTACTATGGTGCCACTGGGTGAATTCAAGCTTGCAATAGTTTAGTTAGTAGCCGTGCATGAACTGTTCCCGTATCACAGGGACCTAAACATTTTATGGAAATTATCCCACTTTCCACTAAGTATAATAAGTAGCCTCAAATTCAGTGACATAAAACAACAACCATTTTATTATATCCTGACTCTATGGGTCAGAAATATAGGGCACAGTAAGAATGGCTTATACCTGCTGCACAATGTCTGAGGCCTCAGCTGCAACTTCCCAAAGTCTAGGGGTGACTCAACACCTGGAAGCTATACTCACCTGATGACTTGCTCATTACATCCAGAGACTGATGCTGGCTGTCATCTGGGACCTCAGCTACAACTTATGACCAAGCACCTCAGTGTGGCCTCTTCACATGGTTTCTAGGTTTCTTCATGGCTTAGTGACTGGGATTCATGAGCGAGAGTCCTCAGACTCACCTTTTAATGGCAGTTTGTAGATATGGGGAGATTCTCTCCACAGAAAAAGCATATAACTGGACAACATTATCAAAAATCACCATTTGGGGTCACTGGAAAATGAACAAAGACAGACAACAACTTGAGAAATAGCCACTCACATGTGCTATTGTTTTCAGTGCCTGTTCTAGGCTTACCATATACATCTTGATGTAGATTTGGAAACTCTCATGGCACATTGGCTAAGACCAAATGGTCAGCAGTTTCAATTCACCAGGCACTCCTCAGAACCCTGTGGGGCAGTTCTTCTCTGTCCTATAGGGTCTCTATGAGTTGGAATTGACTCCATGGCAATGGGTTTTTGGCACTTCAGATTTATACTAACTTAATTTCAAGGAGATATAGAAATGTTACTGCCTTGCTTCCTCTTCCCCTTTGGTGTATTGATTACAGTCATGTATGTTACAAATCCAAGAATACACTGTTATATTAATACCTTAGATAATTTCATGACTTTTAAAAAAGGCAAGAGAAGACATTAAAGTAAATATATATTTACAGTTTGTTTTATTAACCTTCTTATTTACCCTCTAGGGCTGTTCTACTTTGTCCCAGAGGGTCATAAGTCAAAATCAACTCTATAGCAATGAGTTTTATAGAGGTTTATTTACCATTTCTAGTTCTTTTCCTTATTTGCATAGATTCACATTAACATCAGTGTCATTTGCTTACACCAGTACATCCTTTCCCTCCCACCTCCTTTGTGCTGTTTCTGTCAAATACATTACATCTCTCTATGCCTGACAATACAGTACATATAGATATACGCATAGGTATAGATATATACAATTGTTTTTAAATCAGGTAAGAGAAAAAAGGAAAAGAAATGTGCATTTATAATGTGTTCTATAATCACCTATATATAGCAAATACCTTTTCTGGAACTCTGATTTTCCGTGTAGACTCAACCCATTGTCTGATATCACTTGCTTCCAATCTGAAGAACTTGTTTTAGTGTTTCTTTCAAGGGAAGTCCGCTAGTAATGAGTTTTTGTTTATTTTGAAATGTTTTCATGTTTGGAAGACAGCTTTGCTGGACTTAAGACTCTTGTCTGAAGTTTCCCGTTTAACATGTTAAGTATATTACCCCAATGCCTGCTGACTTCCATTGTTTCTGATGAACAGGCAGCTGTTAATCTTATTGGAGCACCTTGATACACGAAAAGTAATTTTCCTTTTGCTGCTTTCAAGACTCTTTTTTTTTGGTCTTTCAACATTTGTAATATGATGTGCATGTTGGCATAGGTTAAGGTTTTTCATAAAATTTGGGGAGCATTTAGCCATTATTCTTTCACATACTTTTCTATTCCCTTCGCTCACGCCTCTTCTGGTACTACAATTACATGTGTATCAGTGTACTTAATGGTGTATCTGAGGCTCAGTTCGTTATGATTCTTTTTGTCTTTAAGCATGCTTTCCTTTAGTTCTTTAAATATATTTATAGTAATTCTTTGAAGTCTTTTCTTGTTAAGTCTAATATCTGGGACCTCTCAAAAGCTGTATCTATTGCCTGTTCTTTTCCTTGTATATGTGTTCATGCTTTTTGTTTCTTTGCATGTCTGTGTTGTTTTTGCTGAAAACTGAATGTTTTACATATTAGACTGTAGCAGCTCTGAATACTCACCCCCACATGCCCATCTCTCCATGTCTTGTTTTCTTTGTTGTTATATTTTTTATTTACTTAGTGAATTGACTGGATTATTTTTGTGAAATCTAGTTCCCATGCACTGTGCAAACCTTTAATGTCGCTCCTATACCTAGTCCATATACCATCAGATGACAGTTGTTTTAGCTGGCCTGCTTTGATTGTCTCCTTCTTTGATCTCTCTTAGCTTCCTGCTGCTCTGCTTCTGCTGGTATCATACCTAGCTTCTAGCCATCACAAATTGCTAGCTGATTATTGTTTAAACAATATCGTGGACCACAAATTGCTTCACAGTCTAGACCAGATAAATTCAGACCTCTGCCATGATCCGACTCGACAGCACTTGGCTTGGCCATGATACTTATTGTTTTATTTTTACTGTGATTAAGTGAAAGTATGCAATCCAAATTGGGTTTGCACACCCATCTATCTGCAGCCCTTTCTGGTCTCCCCACCCAGTGACAGCATACTTCTCCTTTCCATTCCACATTTCTAGTGTCCCCTCCACAAGCATCTGTCCTCTCCTCCCCATAGCAGGAATAGTCTTTGATGTCTGTCTTTTTAGCCTTCCCTTTCCCTGTTGCTCTCTATTAAACTTTCAGTTATTCTGCAGTTTAGCTTGTTGCTATCATGAAGCTACCAGCTTTTTCATAATTGCTTGTTACCAAGTTTCTATATTGTTTTGAACAGCACCCTTAGGCCTAAACTTTACAACTCTTTGTTCCAAATAAAATCAGTACTCTTTAGAAAGAGCTATGGAGCTCTTTTTTTCTATAGCCTGCATCTCTCTTTGGGCAAACTGTTTGTGTCATTATTCTGGAGTGGGCAGGGACAGTGGCCTGCTTCTCTTGGTGGGGCATTAGGAAGAGGTGGTAACCCTGATCTTCTTGGCTTGCCTATCCTGGCATGGAATTAACATCCTGTGAACAAGCTGAGGAGATGACATTCAGGCTCCCATATTACCAGTCTGCCACGCCTAGGCATAATTTCCACCTACAAATAGGGCTTGATGGGAAAATGAAGCCCCAGACCTCTCAGCAGCACTTGCTTGGATTAAAGCTTCTGCAGCATAAAACCTGGAGGACGGGGTGGGAATAAGAAATGCTGGCAGCCCTTTCCTCCCAGTAAGAAGCCGTAGCCCTAGACTAACGGCCCTCTCTTCTGGACCACACTAGCGGGACCTCCATCACAGTGAGCTGGGCAAGGTAGAGAGATGGAAGGGAATCACGGTTCCAGTGCTGGAGACTGTCTCTGTTCTTCTAGAGATTTTCTTGTATAAATATTTCTCCATTTGCTACATGACCTTACAACAATTTCCAGAAATTTAAAATCATTGTTGTTTTTGTAAAATAATTTTCACCAGTTACACCCAGTTACACTTATCGATATGTTTTGGTTCCAAAGACCAGGTCATTATGTGAAAATCAGCATTATGAGAAAATGATGAAAAACCACATCCCAAAATGAAGAATGACTACATCATCATATAAGTGCCAAATTACCTGGTTACATAACTGTAAACCTCTGAGAATAATGGCCCGGTCAAGCTGGTACTTAACCTTAACAATTATTTCCACCTTGCACTGCAGAGTTCATTACTGTCAGATGTATATTAATGCACAGCACAGTCAGATAGTTTATTTTTTACTCAATACATAAGTCAAAATGCTGGACAATGATAAGTGAGAAGTAGATGTATAGTTGCTTGACTGAGAAGAGGCTTAACAGAGCTCCTCACACTCCCATTCGGGAAGTGTTCCTTCTATACTTCTTTAAAAGGGAATAAGTACTAAGGTCAGGAGAGACCCCGTGAAAGGAATTTTCCTAGACCAGGAGACTAAAAGAGGAATCTAAGGTTGGAAGTTATCAGGACTAACCTGCACGGCTGTAAAGACCATGTGCTCTGCTCACCTAGTCGTGTGCCAGTAGAGCTGTGTCAACACAGAAAAAGTAGCATGTTTTTCTAATGTGTACAAGCAGATGGAAACCTTTTCTAATTCACTCAAAGGCACCAGTGTATTTCCATGGCTGCAGAAGCCAAAGACACTCCAGCTGATGGGTTATGTAGGATAAGTCAACCATCCAGAGAAGCGGTTCCCAATGTTGGCTGCTCATTAGGATCACTTGGGGAGCTGTTGAAAAGTACCAGTGCTTAGGTTCCACCTAGACCAATTAAACCAGACTCTCTTGGGAGGGGCCAAGCCATCAGTATTTTTAACAGCCCCTCAGGGATTCTAATGAACAGCCAGCATTGAGAATCACTGATCTAAGCCTGGAGCCAAGGGAATGGGTTTCTTTGTATTCAAACACCTAAAGAAGAAGTAAGCTGCTAAAGGAATTCAAGTGCTGGCAGCTATAAAATGCTGTAGGTAAATAGTGAGTAAAACTGGCAGAGTAAAAGTAAGTCAAATTACAGTAACTAAGTTCTGTCCTGGGTGAAATCACGGAAGTTGTCCCAAAGTAGTAAGAAAATCAGACAGTATCACTATAAATACAGTTTCCACATCTCCCACTGTCAGTCCTAATTGACATGGCTTACACATTCCTACTCTGTTATGCTCTCTTGAATCATCCCGATGTTTACGATGGCTGGCCCTGCCCACCACCCTTCGGTCCAATCTATTCCTGCCACAGATAGGACAAGAAGCTGTTTTTAGAGTCATTAATTTCCATATACCAGTGAATAAAGAGACTTCATCCTAGGGACAGGTTGTCATGCTTTACCAAAAGGGACTCTACTTAGCTTCCAGAATGTCCTGACCAAAAAAATACCTTTCTTGCTGAGTAGAAAGCAATCACCCAGGGTGAGAGGTAGGGGGAACCGATTTGGAGAGAATTTACAAAACGTCAGGGTTCTCTAGGTCATTTGCTGAACCACTTGTTCTTACCTTGGCTGCTCGGGCTTGCATGTTGTTTTCTTCCCTCCTTTCCTTCTTTCAGAGACCTCACCATAACCCAATAGGAACCATAGTAAAGTTGAAAGGTTGGGTAATGATCTTCTAAAAAGAGAAGGTAAATATGTAGCTATGTGACCCCTTCCTCAGTCCTTTACTGCTACCAAACCCCAGTGATTAACCCACAGTGCCCTCTTCCAAGGACCCACCTCCAGGAAGCCATTTGAGAGGTGAAAGTTCTGGGCCACCTCTGAATCAAACCCAAGATAATTTGGCACAATAGGAAGAGTATAGCCTAGAATCAGTTAGGGCCAATTTCTAGCCTAGTTATTTCAAGCTGTTGATTTTAACAAGTTATTCCATCTTTCAGAGACTTATCAGTCAAAGGTGAGAGTTAATTCTTACCTGGTTTACTAGATTAAACAGTCTTGATGATCGACCTCCCATAGTGGCCAGTGTATGTCAGGTGCTTGTGCTTCTTTCACACCTACCTTCACCACACTCACAGGCACACACACATGCACTCACACACACACAGTCCTTCAATTGTTGCTGTTAAATGTCCTCAAGTCAGTATTGTCTCATAAGAACCCTGTATACAATACAATTGAACACCGCCTGGTCCTGCTGTTCACTTATGTAAGCAATGATATTCTTGTTCCATATCCTCTTCTGAGTCTGATTTGGATTTCAGGCAGTTGTGTGTCATGTACTGTTGCAAAAACTTTTGAACAATCTTCAGCAAAATTTTATTTGTGTCTAATATGAATGCTACTGTTCAATAATTTCTGCATTCTGTTGGATCACCTTCCTTAGGAATGGGCACAAATATGGTTCTCTTTCAGCTTATTAGCCAGGCAGCTGTCCTCCAAATTTCTTAGCAGAGACAAGTGAGTATCTACAGTGCTGCATTTGCTTCTTGAACATCTCCGTTGGTATTCTGTCAATCCCCGTAGTCTTGTTTTCCTCCAGTTTCTTCGATGCATCTTAGACTTTTTCCTTCAGTACCATTGGTTCTTGATCATATGCTACCTTCTGAAATAGTTCAACATCCACAAATTTTTTTTGGTACATTGATTCTGTGTATTCTTTCCGTCTTCTTTTGATGTTTCCTGTATAGAATCATCACTAAAGGAACTTGAGGCTTGAATTTTTCCTTCAGTTCTTTCAGTGTGAGAACTAACAAGCATGTTCTTCTCTACTGATATTCTAACTCCAGGTCTTTGCACAAGTCATTATAATACTTTGTTTTGTCTTTTGAGCCATCCTTTGAAATCTTCTATTCAGCTCTTTTACTTCATCATTTCTTCTGTCTGCTTTAGCTCTCTATGTTTAAGAGTAAGATCCAGCTTCTCTTCCATCATTCATTTTGGTCTTTTCTTTCTTTGCTGTCTTTTTAATGGCATGTTGCTTTCTTAATGTTGTTGTGTCCTTGATATCATTCCACAACTTGTCTGATCTTCAGTCATTAGCATTCAAAGCATCAAATCTATTCCTGAAATGTTCTCCAAATTTAGGTGGGATTTACTCAAGGCTATACTTTGGCTCTTGCGAACTTGTAATTTACTTCAGCTTCAACTTGAACTTGCATATGAGCAACTGATAGTTGGATCTGTATTTGGCCCCTAGCCTTGTTCTCATTGATGATATTGAGGTTTTCCATGGTCTCTTTCCACTGGCGTAGTCATTTTGATTCCTGTGTATTCCATCTGGTAAGGCCCATGTGTATAGTCACTGTTTCTGATGGTGAAAAGGTGTTTGCATGAATGTTAGGGTCCGGATTTCAAGGCACGACACAGTTTCTCTTTAAAAGTTAAGTTTTATTAAAAATGTGCCCAATAGGAAAAAAGGGGCTGGTGCACGAGGGATGCACTCCAAACTACGCAGAGCAGGAGGCGACCCCAAGCTTCCTTGCCATTAGCACCCAGCATTTAAGCCATGAAACCGCAAAGTAGGGAGGGGGAGCAGACCTTTGCATTGATTGGCTGAGGCCATATGGAATTTCTGCAAGTTGCAAAATGTAGCTGTGGGTGAATGTGTCAACCTCATTGGTGAATGTTCTCATCCATATGGAATTTCCGTAGGTTGTAAAATGTAACTGTTAGTGGATGTTTTACTAGGTTGTGGTTAGGGCTGGCTCCAGGGGTTATTTGCAAGGCTGTCTCCAGGTTTTGTCTTGTGACAGACAGATGTTTTGCAAGACAAAGGTGAGATTACTCTATGGTATTTCTTGTTATTTCCTGCTAAGTTGGTTCCTGGAAGCTTTTACTTTAATACCCTGAATTTTCACTGCACCCTTTCTCAAAATGGAGTTACTTATGTCAACCCCATTTCAATATGAAGAAGTAGCCAGTCTTGCAGAATTCTGTCATGCAACCTCAGGTGTTGTTTCTATAACCAAGGATATATTTTCCAACTACCAATCCTTCTTCTTTATTTCAAACTTCTGCCTTCCAGACATTGATAACTGTCAGTGCATCTTACTTGCTTGTTTAGTCAATTTTAGACTGCAGGAGTTGGCAAAATTTTTCAGCTTCTTCATCTTTGGCTTTAGTGATTGGTGCAGCAAAATTTTTCAGTTTCTTCATCTTTGTCTTTAGTGGTTAGTGCAGAAATTTGAATAATAGTCATATTAACTAGTCTTTCTAGGCATATGAATATTATGCTATCACTGACAGCACTGTACTTCATGATAAACCTTGAAATGTTCTTTTTGACAGTGAGTATGGTTCCTCTTCAATTTGTCATTCCCAGGATAATAGACCATATGATTATCCAGTTCAAAACAGCCAATACTAGTCCATTTCATCTTGCTAATGCCTAGGATGGAAACCCTGGTGGTGTGGTGGTTAAGGGCTACATCTGCTAACCATAAGGTTGGCAGTTCAGATCTACCAGGTACTCCTTGGAAACTGTACGAGACAGTTCTACTCTGACCTATAGAGTTGCTATGAGTTAGAAAAAACTTGATGGCAGTGGGTGTTGATGTCCATTTCATTTTTGATGATTTCCAATTGTTCTGGATTCATACTTCATACATTCTGGGCTCTGATTACTAATGGATGTTTGCAGCTCTGTCCTCTCACTCTGAGTCATGCCACATTGGCAAATGAAGATTCCAAAAGCTTAACTCTATCCACGTCATTAAGGTCCAGTATACTTTTAGGAGGCAGCTCTTCCCCAGTTGTCTTCTGAGCACTTTCCAAACTGAGGGGCTCATCTTTCAACACTATATGAGACAATGTTGCACTATGGGTAAGGTTTTCCTGGGTTAAATATTTTCAGAGTAGACGACCAGGTCTTTCTTCCTAGTCTGGAAGCTCGGCTGCAGCATGTTTGCCATGAGAAACCCTACTGACATTTGCAATACTGGTGACAGTATGCTTTCAGCATTACAGTATCACAAAATCCACTACAGTTACAACAAACTGACAGAGAGGTGTAGACACACATTGTTAAGAAATATTAACAAATTCTATGACCTGGATTCACTTTGAAGACTAAGTGCATCTGACCCAAGCTGTGGTATTTTCAATCACATGATATGCATGAAACAGCTGGGCAATGAATACGGAAGACAGAAGAAGAAATAATTCCTTTAAATTGTGGTGTTGGAGAAGAATGTTGAACGTGCCACGGACTTCCAAAAGAGCGGACCAGTCCTGAAAGAAGTACAACTAGAGTGCTCCTTGGAAGCAAGGATGGAGAGACTGTGCCTTACATACTTTGTACATATTGTCAGGAAGGATGAATCCCTGGAGAAGGACACCATACTTGATAAAGTAGAGGGTTAGAGAAGAAGATGAAGACCCTCAACAAGAAGGATTGACACAGTGGCTGCAACAGTGGACTTAATCATGGTGCAGGACCAATCAGTGTTTTGTTCTGTCATGCACAGGGTCACTGTGAGTCAGAACTGACTTGAAGTCACTTAACAACAATCACCTGGATTAATCTAATGGAAAATATACACTCCCATACCGTTTTAAATGCCCTAGTGTATCCCACACCAAGTCCCATTCAGGGAAACACTCTAGAGACCATTGTAAGGGACAGTCTGGCTATGAAGAGGACACTGCTTGTCCAATACAAAGAAAAGCATTGGATTCCTGGGTGTGGTAATGAAACTTCTTGGATGGACTAATCTCGAAAACCATCAAGTCAATGACTACCCATAGCAACCCTATAGAATGGACTAGACCTGCCTTACTGGGTTTCAGAGGCTGTAATCTTTACTGAAGCAACCTGACACATCTTTCCCACATAGAGCAGCTGGTAGGTTCAAACTGCTGACCTCTCAATTAGCAACCGAGTGCCTAACCACTGTATCACCAAGGCTACTTTGGCTCCCTCTAAGTGACTGAAAAATAAGTTTCTCTCAGCAGCCTTAGTCAGGTCTTCTTTCTTATCTTTCAAAGTGCCTGTCTGTACCCCTAGGAACTCGGCGTTATCAGGAGACTCACGCAGACCTGAGAACAGCCTTTACACCCTAATCCCCTGCCTCACCCCCTGGGTTCTTCCATCTCCCCAGCCCTCCTGTTTTCTGCATTTTTTAAAACTTCTTTATATTTATTCTAGCAATAGCCTGCCATGCAATAAAAGAATGGGGAAAATGTCATTAAAATTATATCAAAAGGAAAAAGATGGAGTAGAGCTTGAAATTCTTGCCTGCAATCTACACACAATAACCTAATCAACTAGAACACAGGTTAAATGGAGTCCACACTATGGTGAGCCAGGATGATTAAACCTCCTCTTGGGGAAGTGCTACCTTCTGGATACCCAGTGGTGAGCCATATGAAAAAACAGCCAAGAAAATACCTCTCATTTCAGAGCATTTTTAACCTCCTCACTCACTCTCACAACTATTTACCTCACTGACTTCTGCCCAAAGGCCCTGGAAGGTGAAAAATGCTATGCTACTATCCCAGTTTGATAGTTTAGGCAAAGAGGCAAGAGGTTTCTCTGATATCACCTAGTTGGCATCAGAAGTAAAGTCAGACAAACAGTCTTGGTTCTTCCCACATCTCATTTTATTTAAAACGGACTCAGGTATAAAAGAAGAAAAAAAAAAACAGATGACAGACCTAAAATTGTACTATCATCTTCCTCTCCCTCAGCTTTTTCTTTGAATTTGACAGGAGCCTGAGTTAATGGGAGAGCTCAATGTTTGCTCAAGACTAAAAATCATGTTTTGTAAATCCATCTTAGTCTAGAAACATGGGAGAAACAGGAGGACTACAAATCCATATTCCTGATGATGCTATTGGTAAGCTGAACAAAATACATGTCTTACTAAATTTGTACTGACTCCTTTCTAAGTTAATTCACAGCAGTTTTAGTCAGACTGTATTTTCTCAAAGAATATTTAAATGTGGAATATGTGGGGCACTGGGAGGTTAGCAGCTTTTTTTTACCAGGGAAAAAGAGCCCTCTGATTCTAAAAGGTTGCACTCGCAGGCTATGTCTTTACTGCCCCTCCACTCAAAATTCACCGGTCTGATTTCCATTCCTTCAGGGGCCCACTCTCTACTTTAAAATGATAGTAAGCTAATATGATAATATAATACCTATTAATAATTTAATGCTTATCCTGCCTAGATAATATATGTGCATTTTTAAAAGGGTCTTTTAAGACAACACACATAAAACCAGCTTCCTAACCCACAGTTCTCTAGCTCTGACCTCTCACCTTTTTTCCAGACCTGTATATTCTCAGCTTACTAAACATCTCCATTCAAGCCTCCCAGAGGCATCGAAATTCAATATGTCCAAAATTGATCCTCCACTTCCATTCTTTATCTGAGTCAGTGACACCACCAACCACCCATTTATCAAAGCCAGAGACCCAGGAGTTATTCCAGGCTCCTTACTGCCCACCCCAGCCAAGAGCAGGGGTCATCCCTGTAACTCAGCATTTCCCAAATTGTATTCTATGAACATTCTGTCAATTGGCAAAATAGTTTGCCTGATCAAGTAAGTTTGGAAAGCACTAGCTTAGATAAAGCTAAAACAGTATCTTATTACGGAATTTAACAGAGTTTCTAATATATTGTCTCATTTTGCAAATATCTGAAAGGAAAATAGGTACTCCCTCCTTTTTTTCAGTGTATCTTGAGGATCTATGTATTATGAAATATATTTTGAGAAATGCCGTCAGAAGATATATTCAAAATACATTTTACCATCATGAACTGCCTCATGTGATGTCCCTGACGGGAATGTGTAGTATTGCTCTTTTACATATACAGTGACCAAAATGCTGAGGTTTTACATAGTTTTGAAGGCAGAAATTGTGAATAAAAATATTTCCTTCCAAATATTTGTTGAGAAATCCAAATCAAAATATTGCTGATATTTCAAGAACTCTTCACAAAGTGTCTTTATGCCTAAGAATGTGATAAATCCAAAAGGATGCCCAACAAACACCTGGTAGCAGCTACCTCTGAGCTGCAGCTGGGAGGCAGAGGCTTCCAAGGCCTATTTTTAACATGCCTGTGTTGTTTGCATTTGTTACAGTAAGCATGTGTTACTTTCATAATTTGTGTTTTAAAAATTCAGTACAGAAGGAACCATAAATAAAGTACATAGAATAGTAACTACTTTGTTTCAAAATCAACCCGAAAAAATAAAAATGCAAGGACAGCCAAGACATTTCTTAAAAAGTAGGATAAAATGTGAAAACCTGTGCTACCAGTTATTATAATGCATTTAAAACCATAGTGATTCTTCATGTGAGACAGTGGCGTAGTGAGATGAACAAAACTGAGTAGAAGGTCCACTAATTTAGTGTACAATTGAAATGGCATTTCGAAGCAGTGCAAAAAGATAAACCCAATAGATTTCATTAGAAAATAAATTATCATTTCCCAAATAAACAGGACTGGAATCCTAATTCATTCTTACACTTAGATAAACTTCAAATGGATCAAAGATCTTAAAGTTAACCAAGAAGCCATGAAAGCAATAGAAGAAATAGATAATATGTGAAAATGAGATGACTATTTTTATAATCCTGGTTTGAACTAAGTCTTTGTAAGCTTATACGTAAGTCACAATCCATAAAATCAAAATCCGCGTATCTGAGAACATAAAAATTCTCTAAAGCAAAAATCACTGTAAGGTTAAAATCCAAACATACATAGAGGAAAATGTTTGCAGCGTGTATGACAAAGGGCTGACATCTTAATCAGGAAAGCACTCTTGCAGCTCACTGGGGAAAAGATGACCAGCAGTAGACACTAGAAAGTATAAACTCTAATTTCTTTAATTCAGCCTTAATTTAAATTAAAGTTAAAATCAAAGTTTACAAATTTTTAATAATAGGGAATTGAGAAAACAAAGCACTAAACAAGGCTTTAATATTTTGTTATAAAGATAAGGACAAAGACTGAAGGTTACCTCAAAGAAACTGAGAATACACTGTCCAGGACTTGAAGATTCTTTCTTTTTTTTTTTAATCAGTTTATATTTAATCAATATCTTGTCGTAAAACTGAGCCCAGGCCAGGTCATTTGCCAGAAGCTCTCTTGTACAGTTCTACTCTATAAACAATATTTTACTGTTATATTTCCTTTAGCTTTCAGATTAATAAGTATGCTTATTTGTTTGGTATAGCCAACTTCATTTACTCATTTTTCATTTGTTATATAAGGGTGGATTTAAATTAACTCAACAATGTGTTATTCAACCCAGTAATTAGGAAGGGAGGAAAGGAGAGAGGAAGGACAGGAGGATGGTAGGGAGGGAGAGAGAGAAGACGGAAGGGAGGAAAATCAGCCATTGAAAACTATGGAGCACAGTTCTACTCTGAACACACATGGACTGGAGGGAGGGAGGACAAGAGGACAGGAGGGAGGAAGGGAGAACAGGAGGACAAGAGCACAGGAGAGAGGACAGCAGGACAGGAGGAAGGAAAGGAGCAAGCACTTGAGAAACCAAAAGCTTTTCTGGGAATTGGGAGGCTACCTTTTCTGCTTGCATAAATGGCAGTGCAAGAATAAAAGAATGTTAATTACAGTCAAAACAGTGCAGAATTTCAACTTTTTCCTCCACATGCTTTAATACAAAGCTTGACAAGGAACATTACATCAGTCAGGACCGCTTTCAGCTGAAAGCTACAGAAAACCTAACACTGTCCAGGCAATAACTACATTTAACTACTTCAAACAATAAGAAGTCTGTGATAAGAAATTCTAGGCACTGATTCAGTCTCTTACTGATGTCCACTTGCCCCGTCAATATCTCTATGATTTTCTTGTAAGACTCATCACCCCAAAAAGGGCCAGGACTGTTCTCCAGCTGGGCAGCCCCTCCAGACTGTTAAGGCTAAACCCCAGTCTCCTTTAGCCCCCAATGCACATAGCTTGTACCACTGTCTTGTGGCTCTCAGGGTTTGTGGCTATCTTCTCCATCGGATTCTGAGCCATCCGCCACGTGACTTCTGAGAGTCTGACATACAGGGAGGCCTCAAAAATCGTTACTTGGCTTAATGAATAGTAGAGACAGAGTAAAGTATTTGGCTACCAAAGAAAGCCATGAGGTGTCCTCTATCTTTCGTGCCTCATGTGCCCACTTGCTCTCTCCAAGGCTGCCAGGCCTGGAGGGGTAAGGAACCTTATTGTTGTTTGGGCATCCACCTATGGCTCAGGAATCTTTGGAGATTTAAGAACACCACTGTCTCCAAGCTCTGTAGTCTGCCTTCCTGCCACCTCTCCCTGGTAATGCCCTTAAGCACCCAACAGTATCTCAGCTGTCACCTAATCCCTTTGCCACCCCTCCACTCCCTGTCCCAAGGGAATCTTTTTCTAATTAGAGAGAAAAGCCTTCTCTCTCCAAACCTTATTCTACCACACTCTGCGTATGTCCCAAATGCTCTTAGCTCTCTCAAGGTCTTACCTCTTAAAAACCAGGTACTGTAAAGTAAACTCCAGTCCATGTGTGTTCAGAGTAGCACTGTGCTCCATAGTTTTCAATGGCTGATTTTTCAAAAGTAGATTGCCAGGTCTTTCTTCCAAGGTGCCCCTGAGTGAATTAGAAAGAACCTCCAACGTTTCTGTTAGCAGCAAGCATATTACCATTCAGGGACTCCTATGTCAATTCTTACTTCTCTTTGACATCTTGTGACATTCCTTTCTTCAGGCAATAATCTTAAATCAATGACTTAATGGGGTGAAGCAATAGAGGGAAAGGGGAATTAGTAATAGGACAGACAGAGAACAGCAGTTAAAATTCTATCTCGCTTGTATCAGCTATTACCTGATTTGCAACTTTGTTCTTAAATCTCCAAAGACATCAGTGATTCAAAGATTGCTTCCCTGCAAGCTCTTCTCCTCCTCCGTCAGATATGGAGGCTGACTCTCTCCATAGCTCCAACATGGAAGCATATTTTACACCTTCACCAAGAAGCTTGGCCCATTTTCACAGCAACCACCTCTCCATTATCCCATTTATGTATTTTTCGGCACCCAGGCCCTTGAACCATTCACATTTCAATCAGGAAGGGAAGAAAGACTTAAGATAGTTCAAAATCACTGCCTTCCTTGGCTGATTTCTCTGTTTTGCACCAGGAAAGCTTTTCTGCCACTTAGCTTGCATATTCAAACCCAACCCCTAGAAACCCCTTCTGTCAACTCCAGTTGCACTCCATTTACTGGCATCCACAGTCGAGTGAGCTGTTTAAGTGGAGTTGTTATGAAATGAAATTAACTGGAATTTATATTACATATTCTTTCAATTATTTATGGTTTGGTGTAACCCGTATCAGTGACTTCGCCTTTTCACACTCCTGAATCAAGAGAAGCAAAAGGAAATGTTAACTCAACACTCTTGGCAAGGCCTGATAGTGATTACTTCTTACTGGGTTGAACTCATCTTCATTCAGGCCTCTGTACCCTAGTTTCTTACTACAGCCCTTCAGACCTCTGAAGATCCTTGGTCTAGAACCACCACCCGATGAAGCTAGAAGAGACCAAGTGTGATTTCAGAGGCTCTACTAGCTACCAGTTGATCTACTCTCCTGAAATCTTCAATATTGAAGTCACTGTGTAGACTGCTTTCAGAAAAACTCTTAATTGGTCATCATTTGAGTGATTCTTTGTGGTTTTGAGACATAGGGTCTTAAAGGTCACCATCAAAATACATAGCTGTGGTTTGCCTGCCCTGGGAAGTCTTCCCAAATCTTGTGTTATTATCAGCCTAGCTAACCTCCACCTAGATGGGTTCAAAGAGCCCCATCCTGAAAAGCAGTTAAGCAGAGGACTATCCCCTTAATTGAGGAAAAATGGGAGTCAATTGTTCATTATTAAGCAACCTGACTAGTAAGTGCATGCATGCAGAAACCCCAGAAAAATGTACAAAACAGTCCCTTACTTTAAAAAAAATTACTCTGTTTCATGAAACCTAGGAAACCCTGGTGGTGTGGTGGTGAAGTGCTATTTATGTCCACTAACCAAAAAGTGAACAGTTCAAATCCACCTCCTTGGAAATTCTGTGGATCAGTTCTACTATGTCCTATAAGATCATTATGAGTTGGAATTGACTCAGTAGCAATGAGTTTGGGTTTTTAGGAGCTAAGAGCAAAGATTCCAGGGCTGAAGTGAATTATCTAACCCATATTCTGAAAATATTTATATTCATACCACGTGCTTCACTCGTCTAGTGCTGCTCTAACAGAAATACCACAAAGTAGATGGCTTTAGTAAAGGAAAATTTATTCATACACAGTTCAGTAGGCTACAAGTCTGAGTTCAGAGTGTCTGCCCTAAGGGAAGGCTTTCCCACTGTCGTCTCTGAAGGGAAGTCCTTGTATTGCATTAGTCTGTTCAGGGAGCATCTTGGCACAAGAACCTCAGGTGTGAATGATGCACTCTTCAGTGGTGCTGCTTCTTTGATGATGTGAGCTTCCCAGTTTTCTGCTTGCTTCTGTCTCTTTTATCTCCCACAGGATGAAAAGATAAAGGGTGGTATAAGCCACATTCCAAAGAAACTCCCTTAGCAAGGGTGTGAGAGTCCCACTCCAATCCTCATTAACATAATCATCCTATGTATTAGCCACAGGCAGAGATTAAAATATGTAGCATAGGAATATCACTAAATATTGGGAATGATGGCCCAGCCAAATGGCTACCTACATTTTTGGGAGGACACAGTTCAATCTATGACACCACCCATTTCCAAATTTTATGTAGGTATTTTGATGATTTTACAGTTTTTGTTTGTTTTCTTAATCATTTTGATGAAGTCAGTTCCAACTTAATGCAACCCATTTGTATCAGAGCAGAACTATGCTCCATAGGGTTTCTAATGGCTGAATCCAAGGTTTTTTTCCAAAGCACCCTTGAGTGCTTCAAACCTCCAACCTTTCAATTAGCAGTGAAGCTAACTGAGACTCTATTTTTTAAGTAAAGAAGGGCTATATTGAAAAATTAGGATGATGTCTTAGTCATTTAATGCAATGGATGGCTTCAACAAACAAAAGGTGATGCTCTCAAAGTTTAGTAGGCTGGAAGTCCAAATTCGGTGTGTCAGTTCCAGAGGAAGGCTTTTTCTTCCTATAATCTCTGGAGGAAGGTCCTTGTCATCAATATTCCCATGATCTAAGAGCTTCTCAGCACAGGAGTATCCAGTCCAAAGGACATGCTTGCTCCTGGAACTACTTTCAAGATGATATGAGGTACCCTTGATCTCTGCTCATTTCTCCCTGTTTATCTCAAAAGAAATTGACTCAAGACACAACATAATCTTATAGATTGAGTCCTGCCTCATTAACATAACTACCTCTATGTCATACCTCATTAGTATGTTGTGGTGGTGGTGGTGGTGGTGGTGGTGGTTGTTATGAACCACCAAGCCAATTCCAACTCATAGCATCCCTGTGTGCCACAGAACAAAACACTACCTGGTCATGTGCCATACCTACAATCATTTTTAAGCTTGGCCCTTTGTTGCAGCCATTGTGTCAGTCCACCTTGTTGAGGGTCTTCTTCTTTTTGCTAACCCTCTACTTCACCAGGCACGATAGCCTTCTCCATAGATTGATTCCTCCTGACAACACGTTCAAGTCCGTAAATGCAGTCTTGCTGTCCTTTCTTCCAAGAAGCACTTCTTCCAGAACAGATTTGTTTGTTCTTTCTGCAGTCCATGGCACATGCAATATTCTTCTCTAGCACTACAGTTCAAAGGCATCCATTCGTCTCCTGTCTTCTTATTCATTGTCCAGTTTTCAGATGTATGTGATGCAATTGAAAATACTGTGACCTGGACCAGGTGCACTTTAGTCTTCATGGTGACATCTTTACTTTTCAACACTTTAAAAAGGTCTTTACAGCGTATTTACCCAATACAATGCATCTTTTGATTTCTTGACTGTTGTCATGGGTGTTGATTGTCGAACCCAGTAAAATGAAGTCTTTGACAACTTCAATCCTTACTTCGTTTTCATGATGTTGCTTACTGGCCCAGTTGTAAGAAGTTTTGTTTCCTTGATACTGAGGTGCAATCTATACTGAGGCCTGTGGCCTTTGATCTTCATCAGTATTTCAAGTCTTCTTTGCTTTCAGCAAGAAAGGTTGTATCATCTGCATAATGCAGGTTGTTAATGAGTCTTCTTCTAATCCTGATGCCTTATTCTTCTTTAAACAGTCCAGCTTCTCAGATTATTCACTTAGCATACAGAATGAAAAGGTATTGTGAAAGGATACAACCCTGACACACACCTTTCCTGACTTTAAACCACACAGTGTCCCCATGTTCTGTCCACATGACTGCCTCCTGATTTATGCACAGATTTCTGGTGAGCACAATTAAGTGTTCTGGAATTCCCATTCTCTGCAATGTTATCCCTAATTTGTAGGATCCACACAGTTGAATGCCTTTGCATAGTCAGTAAAACATAGGTAAACATCTTCCTGGTATTCTCTGCTTTCAGCCAAGATCCATCCGACATCAGCAGCAATTTACCTAGTTCCACGTCCTTTGGTGAATCCAGCTTTGATTTCTGGCAGTTCCCTGTCAAATGATCTTTAGTAAAATTTTACTTGCATGTGATATTAATGATTCTGTGCAATAATTGCTATAGCTGGTTGGATCATCTTTCTTTGGGAATAGCATAAATATGGATCTCTTCCAGTTAGTTGGCCAGGTAGCTGTCTTCCAAATTTCTTGGCATAGCTAAGTGAGCACTTCCAGAGCTGCATCTGTTGGTTGAAACGTCTGGGTTGATATTCCACCAATTCCTAGAGTCTTGTTTTTCGCCAGTGCCTTCAATGCATCATTGACTTCTTTCTTCAGTATCACTGGTTCTTGATCATATGTTAGCTCTTTAAATGGCTGAATGTTGGCAAGTTATTTCCGGTATAATGGCTCTGTGTATTCCTTCCATGTTCTTTTAAAGCTTCCTGAGCCACTTAATATTTTCCCTGTAGAATCTTTCACTGTTGCCACTTGAGGCTTGGATTTTTTCTTCAGTCGCTTCAGCTTAGAAAATGCAGAATGTGTTCTTCCCTTTTCATTTTCTATCTCATTAATATCATAGCAGCATGATTTACAACACACAGGAAAATCACATTAGATCACAAAACGGTGAACAATCACACAAGACTGGAAATTATGGTTTAGCCAAATTGACGCACATTTTTGTGACATGATCCAACTCATTTGGTTGTATAGAATTAAAAAAATAAATATAAAACTATAAAGCACAAATATATTAACTGTCTTATTTATCTAGCACTGCTATAAAACAGCAGATGCCTTTAACAAGCAGAAAATTATTTTCTTACAGTTTAGGAGGCCAGAAGTCCAATTCAGATGTCAGCCCTAGGGGAAGGCTTTCTCTGTGTTGACTTTAGAGAAAGATCTTTGTCTCTACTTAGCTTCTGCTTTGGGGCAATCTCCACATGACTTGGCATCTCTCTCCCCCATCTCTGTGAGCTTAATTAATCTATTCTTTTTATCTTTAATAAGAGATTAACTCATGACACAGCCTACACTTATCTTGTCTTATTAACAGAATAGAAACTCATTCCAAAATGGACTTATAACTACAAGCATAGAAAAATCAAACCAAACCCATTGCCATCAAGTCAAATCTGACTCATAGCAACCCTACAGGGCAGAGTATAACTGCTCCCTGGTTTCCAAGGACTCCCTGGCAGATGTGAACTGCCAACTTTTTGGTTAACAGACATAGCATTTATCCACTACACCTCCAGGGATTCCACAAGCATAGAGGTTAGAATTTATTACATGTGTTTTTGGAAAACACAATTAATCCACAACAGTATCTAAAAGTGTGTTGTAGAACAAAAGCTGAGAGAAAATGAATATAAACACAATTAAAGGGCAGCATAGAAATTGGGAGCCAAAGCAGCATCTATTTAGATTCCACAATGCCCATTATGAGTCCAAAGAAATTATCACAAGTCAGCCAAAATCAGGAAAAAAAAGTCAGACTTTAGCTGTAAACAGAAGACTAATCATTAGCTGCTTCCTTTCCCTAGAGTAAGCCATGGATAGTTGCCTGACATTTTACATTTTACTTTAAGCACAAAAAAAATTACTCAAGTGGCCTGCTCATTAGCACTTTTGTCTCTGTGACTGATCATAAGAAATTCAGCTAAAATGCAAGGTTAAAAAATCTTTCAAAAAGTCAGCAGTTCAGGTCTGCCAGGTGCTTCTTGGAAACTCTATGGAGCAGTTCTACTCTGACCTCCAGGGTTGCTTTGAGTCAGACCCAACTCAACAGCACTGGGTTTGGTTCTTTTTTTTTTTTTCTTATATAAACAACATATCCTCCAAATTATCCTATATCCACTCCAGGACTACAACAGCTGACAGAAGAACCCATTTTGCACATGTGCATGAGACTTCATCAATGGATTTAGACCAAGTTGCTGCTGACATGCAGACCAATGTCATGTGCATCTTGAAAACGTTGTTAACACAAAGACTTCTGGAAGTGCGTCTCAAGGCCAGGTAGCAAAGAACCCTATACAATAGCTGTCACCTTCAGGCAAGTAAGATTAGCATACACCACAATCACATACATATTAACACAGGATCAAATAATCCTGTGTTTTTTACAATCATGTTTATAATATGGCAGTCAAATATTATTTTTTCATTACTGAAATTAATCTGATCAAAATACTTTTAACTGTATTATGACTCTATTAGCCAAACACATCAGAGCAATCTGCTGCTGAGTTAGAAATGACAGACTACAAGCAATATTTATTGAAGCAATAGGCCATTTTGAAAACTATAGGCTTCAGCAGAGCTTCCAGACTAAGGCAGATTAGGCAGAAAGGCCTGGAACTCCACCTCTGAAACGTAGCCAATGAAAATCTTGTGGCTCACAGTGGTTCCCTTCACAGTGAATGATGGATAACATTTCATTCTTTCATGCTTGGGATCACCACGAGTTGGTGGCCAACTAAAAGGCAGCTAAGAACAACAACATGATAAACCACTCCAATCTCTTAAACTTTTTTAGTTTTACTTTGATAGCCTGCTATCTCTTTGTCAGATCCATATGCTAATATGCTCTGGGTAGGCTCTGGGAACATTTCTATACAGTAGAAACATTAAAATAGCTTTACTTTTTAATTTTCAAAGCTGACTCAACAGCACTTGGCTTGGCTTTACTCAATGTTAACTTATTTACTAAGAGGGATTATAACTTTTTTGTTTTGGCACAAAGTTCAGATTGCAAGGACTCTTTTTACACAGTTTTGAAAAGGCTACACTTGCATGCTATGATTAAAGTAATTAGTGTCAATAAACAGCACATGTGAAAAATATTGAATTGGCAAATGTTGTGTTATGTGTATATATTTACAGCCAAGCCAAGTGCCGTTGAGTCGGATCCGACTCATGGTGACAACAATAAAATAAAATAAAAAGACTGCACTAAATCTTTCACATATTTAACATACCCTGATGGCACACCAGTTAAAGGAGTGGCTGCTAGCCAAAACATTAGTGATTCTTGTGGACAAAGACCTGACAATCTCCTTCTGTAAAGGCTACAGTCAAGAAAATCCCATGAGGCAGTTCTACTGTGTCACATGTGGTCACTGTAAGTCAGAATCAACTCAACAGCAGTCAACAACAAGAGCTACAACAGGAGAAGGTGCTGCAGTGGACACTGGAAAAGCTATAAAAATGTATGAAGCAGTATAAGACAGATACAATAAAACAAATGCCATAGGCCCTCAGAGGCAGAGAGATTGTTTCCAGGGGAAGAATCAGAAAGGGCTTTATGGGAGTAGTAGAATATGAAATCAGTTGAGAAGAGTGAGAAGAAATCTGTTAGGTATCTGGGAACACAGTGCATTCACTTATTCAGTGTGTACTTGTTCAACCATAATTTGTGTTGAAAAGTGTTATAGATGAAGGTATAGAGGCAGATACACTCAAGAATATTGGTATAACTACCACAGACTGGTTGAATTAAATGCAGCATAGTGATAGGGCTGTGGTGACAGATAGGGCTGGCAAGGAATGTCGGATTGACTCATGAAGGGCACTGAACACCAGCCTAAGGAGTTTGAACTTAACTTCTAGGCAACATGAAGCTATGAAATGTTTGTGACCAGGAAAAGAACAGTAGCAGCAGGTTTAATTTTAGGAGAGAGAAAACGGAGTCAAAGAAACAAGGTGGAAAGTTGTTGGCAATGCTTCTGTATATCAAGAACGGTGTCAAAATAAGGGTTATAGATTTAGAAGTTATACGTATATGGCATCCAGAGCCACAAATTGGCAAGAGATTACACAGTGAAAGAGCTTGTGTAGACTAGCATGACAAGAGAACAAGATCAAAGACACCACATTGAAGAACACAAAATTGTAGGAGTAA
Source organism: Heterohyrax brucei (assembly GCA_028571685.1). Classification (NCBI taxonomy): domain Eukaryota; kingdom Metazoa; phylum Chordata; class Mammalia; order Hyracoidea; family Procaviidae; genus Heterohyrax; species Heterohyrax brucei. Next base: position 26,897,326 of record CM053152.1, read on the forward strand.
ACAATGTTAGAATTACTGGAGAAATGAGAGAAACTGGTGTCTCAAGTGCCAAGGAAGTTTCTTGAAATAGAAAGTCGACAATAGCATCACATACTGCCAAAAGATCAGGTAGGATAGAAACTGAAAATGAGCAATTAAGAACACTCAATAAAGCAAACATGAGCTGTGTGGTTGTTTTGTTGGGGCAGAAGCCATACTGTTTTGTATTTTGAAGAGTGAAAGAAAGGTGAGAAAGAGAAAAGTGCAGACAGCATACTCTTTCAAGAAATAGAGTTGTAGTAAGGAAAGGTAATAGCTTGATCAAGGGAAGGACTGTTTAAAGAGGGGAAAGGTGAGAGTGTCTACATGTCTACAGGAAAGAGCCAGAGCAAAGCAAAAATTAAAAATAGGTAAACAAATGAATCAACTAATGTAGAAAAAATGCATATTCTAAGAAATGTTTCACAAGGAGAAATAAGTAAAAAGAAAATCTTGGTTTTCCAGCTACTCCCTACTCCCAGCTCTAAAACCTACCACCAGAGTCAGGCACAGCATCAGCATGTAGAGGGAGAAAACATGACAAAGAAACAAAACCAAGAAACTCCAATCTGAGCCAGAAATACAAGAAATGAAACACAGTTATTCAGCATAGAGTGAGTGATAAGAATCCTCAACCCAGAGACCTAAAGAGCAACCCAGGACAACATCTGTACATCCAGATTGCCTGTATTGCCAAATCATTACCAACAATGACGTGACTTATGAGATTGACATTGCCTTTTTTCAAAGACTTATTCTTGTAACTGACCTTTGGAAAGAGCAGGAGTGATTTCACAGCCCTGGGTTTGATGATCTAGCAGGCCAAGGAAACTACTGGGAAGAGTGAGGAAAAGGGGTAATATATCAGAAAGTAGTGGAAGAAGGGGTGGGGCCAAGATGGTAGAGTAGACAGACACTTCCTGTGAACCCTCTAACAACAAAGACTCAAAAGAACAAATGAACCCAGTGTATGACATCCTAGGAGTCCTGAACATCAAAGGGAAAGCTGGGAAATTGACTGAGCAACAGTGAATGGAGAAGAGGGCCAGAAATAAGTAGCTGGGTGGCAGCTGCAGCCACTGCATGGTGGTCCAAGCATGGAGGTTGGCATGAGCCCTCCTCAAGGGAAGTAACTGTGTGGAGAGTCCAGTCCTACCCCAGAGCCAGTGAGACACAGCACTAGATTGTTTAAAGCTAAGCCTTGTATATGAACGGCCAGAAGTGTATATCTGAATCTTTTATACAATATGGGCCTGTCTCCCTTCTCCTGGTTGTCCCCTGTCCTTTCTCTGAGCTCTGCTCAGTCCTAGAATCTGACTCCATTAACTGACCTGGAAGTGAAACTCTTCAAGCCCACCCTGAGCCATGTTTCCCATTCCTTCTTTGCACTACACCTAGCTCTGGAGGCCACCACCACTGACCGAGTCAAAGGTGGGATCCCTTAAGCCCACACTGAGTTATTTTCTCTGTCTTCTCTCTGTACTGCACCTGGCTATGAAGTCTGACACCACTAACTGAGCCTGAAGTAGGACTCCTTAAGCCTGTCCTTAGCTATTCTTCAAGACTAAAAGACAGAAAATTTTAACAAATTTTGGGAAGTGAGGGAAAAAAAATCTGGTGATTCCCCTAAGCCAGAAAATCAGAGCAGAAATTGTTCCTTCACCTATATTCAGACGTAAGTAGATATGCCATCCTCACAGATACTCATGGATTGCTGTTAGCCCATGCCTTTCTTAGTGGCTGCAGTGAGACACCTCTGCTGATACCAATCACTCTAGCCCATCTAGGACAGTAGGCCAGAGCCTGCACCATGCACTTGGTAACTGACTACCTAGACACCTGGCCTGAATCCATATTATAAAAGTAACTGTACATTTCAAAATAAGAAGCTAGAACACAGTAGGCAAACATAAGACAAATAAACACAATTTACTGATGGCTCGGAAACAGCAGTCCATATCAAAGTAATTAAGAGAGGGGGCAACCATGATCCTTCAGAAAGCTCCCAAAACATAGACTCAAACTTGCCAGAGGAAAAGAGCTTTCCATAATTATCAGAGATAGAAAATGAAAGACAAATATTTAGAACTCTTCAAGAGATGAGGAAGGAAATGTGGCAAAATCCAACATTGCATAATGACAAAATGAACAAGCTACAAGAAAGCATTGAGTGGAAAGAATTAGAAGTTCAGAAAATTAATAATAAATTACAGAATTAAACAACTTAATAGACAAAGGACCAGAACTGAAGAAACCAAAGCCTGAATTAGTGAGACTGAAGCTAAAGCACTTGACATCAATATATTTGAGGAAAATCAGATAAAAAAAAATTTTTAGATCAAGAAAAACTAAGAATTATATGGCACTTATCAAAAAGAAATAATCTACAAGTGATTGGAATACAAAATTTTAGGAATGGGAAACAGAAAATACAGAGAGAATTGTCAAGGATTTGCTGACAGAAAACTTCCCTAATACCATGAAAGACAGAAGATACCTATCCCAGATACTTATTGAACTTGAACTCCACACAAGGTAGATCCCAAAAGGAAAATAATAAAGTATATTATAACTAAACTTGCAAAAACTAAAGACAAGAAGTTACTTTCCTAAATGGCTAGGAACAAACAAAAAATAACCTATTAAGCAGAAACCATTCAGGCAAGAAGACAATGGAATGATATATCCAAAGCCTTGCAGGAAAATAATTGCCAGTCAAGGATTATATATCTAACAAAATTGTCTCTGAAATATGATGGCAAAATTAGGGCATTTCCAGATAAACAGAAATTTAGAAAATTTGCAAAAACCAAACCAAGACTACAAGAAACCCTAAAGGGAGTCCTTTGGTTAGAAAACCCAATAACAGTAAGTAACAACCTGAGACCAGAACACAGAACAGAACAACTGAATATCAATCCAAAGAGGGGACTCATAAAAATAAATCATAGGCAAAATGCTGAAAATAGAGAAACAGAGATGTCATTATGTAGACATTATAACAAAAAAGAGAGACCCAGAAGAAAATGTAGTTATGGATCTTTCATGTGGAGAGGAAGTCAAGGTGATATAAAGAAATTAAAGACTGGTTTGAATTTCAAAAAATAGGGGTAAATGTTAAGGCAACCACAAAGGAAACTATTAATCTATCATGGATCAAATTGTGTCCCCCCAAAAATAGATGTAGCTATGTAGTTGGGCCATGATTCCCTGTATCCTGTGATTGTCCTCCATTTTGTGATTTTCCTGTGTTGTATGCTTGGCTTGGCTGTGTTGTATGCTAAAGGATTAGGGTGGGACTGTAACTCTTTTTATAAGATCACCTCCCTGCTCCACTGTATAGGAAGTTTCCCTGGAGTATGGTTTGCCCCACCCTTAATCCTTTCATCCTACAAGAGATAAAAGGAAAGAGAAGCAAGCAGAGAATTGGGAATCTTACACCATAAAGAAAGCAGCACTGGGAAAAGAGCACATCCTTCAGACCTGAGGTTCCTGAACCAAGATGCTCCCTGGACAAAGACTGATGCAATACTGGACTTTTCTCCAGAGCCAATGATGGGGAAAGGCTTGCCTTGGAGAGGACATCTCAAATTCAGACTTCTAGCCTACCATACTGTGTAAGAATAAACCTTCCTTTGTTAAAGCCATCCACTCCATGGTATTTCTGTTAGAGCAGCCCTAGCTGACTAAAATATAATCCTACACATCAAAATAAAAAAATAAGGTCTCAGCAAATACAAAATCACCAACACTGAAACACACGGGAGGGGGAGGGAGGAATAAAGAAAAAAGGCTCTTCAAAGAAAAACAAGTGGAGCTGAGGAATTGTCTATAACAGACACAAAAAACATCAAAATGACAACATTGAGCTCATACTTGCCAATAGTCATGCTTAATGTAAATGGATTAAAGAGATGGAGCATGGCAGGCTGGATAAAAAAAATGACCCACCTATATGCTGCCTACAGGAGGTACACCTTACACTCAAAACAACAAACAAACTACAACTCAAAGGATGGAAAAATATATATCAAGATAATAACATTCAAGAAAGAGCAGCAGTGGCAACAATAATCTCTTATAAAATAGACTTTAAAGTAAAATCCACCATTTTGGATAAAGAAAGACATTATGTAATGATTAAAAGATGAGTACTCAAGGAAGACATAACCATATTAAATATCTATGTACCCAATGACAGGGCTCCAAAATACATAAAACAAACACTAAGTGTACTGAACACAAAAATAGACATCTCCACAATAATCATAGTGGATTTTGACACACCACTCTCAGCAAAGGACAGAACATCCAGAAAAAGCTCAATAAAGACATGGAAGATGTAAGTGCCACAGTCAACCAACTCAACCTTATAGAAATATGTAGAACACTGCACCCCAAAGCAACAAAGTATATTTTCTTTTCCAATGAACATGGAACATTCTCCAGTATTAACTACATATTAGGCCACAAAGTAATCCTTAACAAAATTCAAACTACTGAAAAATTACAAAGCATCATTTTACAAAGCATAAAGCCATGGGAGTAGAAATCAGTAACAGAAAAGAAGAAAAATCAGATACGTGGAAAGTGAACAACACTGCTCAGAATCTACTGGGTTACAGATGAAATCAAGGACAGAGTAAATAAATTCACAGAATCAAGTGACAATGAAAACACATCTTACCAGAATCTACAGGACACCACAAAAGCAGTGCTCAGAAATCAATTTATCCCAATAACTCTATACATCCAAAAAAAAAGAAAGGACTCAAATCAAAGAATTAGCCATACAATTCAAATAAGTGGAAAGAGAGCAGCAAAAGAATGCAACAGGCACCAGAAAAAGGCCAATAAATAACAATTAGAGTAGAAGTAAATGAGACATACAATTAAAAAATAATTGAAAGAACTAACAAGACTAAAAGTTGGTTTTTGGAAAAGATCAACAAAGTTAATAAACCATTGGCCAAACTGGCAAAACAAAAACAGGAGAGGAAGCAAATAGAGGAAGAAATGAGATGGGTGAAGTCACAACAGATCCCAACTGAAATTAAAAGAATCATAACAGAATACTATGAAAAATTGTGCCTAATAAACTCAAAAACCTAGAGGAAATGGACAGATTTCTAGAAACACATCACCTAACTAAACTAGCACAAACAGAAATAGAACAACTAAATTAATCTGTCAAAAAAATGAGAGGGACTGTTAAAAGATGGCAGACTAGACATACATCTTCTCATTTCCCACTGAAAACTAAGGCCTGGAATGATATTTGTATGGAGCACTGAACATCTGGGGAGCCCTAAGACCTGCCTTATTTGACTAGGTACCAGTATCAGACTAATTTTCCCCTCTCAGAAATGAGTGAACAGCCATCTGACCTCTGCTTCTGCTGTTTGACCATATCAGAGAACTGCAGCTTCTGCTAATGGCCAGTAACATACTTTCATTATCAGCTGGAAAGCCCGTTTTGGGCCAGCATGTTGAATAGCTCCTAGTTCAGCACCTGAGACAGTTCTCCACATACCAGTGAAGTTTACTTTTAAAGTTAAGAGGCCTATGTATTTGTCTGGAGATCTGTCTGTTTAGAGGACCTGCAGCTTTTCCCTCCACCCTTCTCTGACCCACATTGTTGGGTTGGCTGACAGTCCCCAGTTTCTCCACAAGTGAGTGGTGTCTTTGCCCCCTAATAAGCAGAGACTTCCACCACAGACAGTGCACCTGGGGCAAATCACTAGAGTATATACAGACAGCTGGTGATCAACTTCTCTTAGATCTATGCCTCAGCTCCTGTTGAGGTAACACCAGAGAAATCAAACAGCATCTAGATGGCATGCGAACAGCAGACCATAGTTAATCATTTAAAGAAACAGCCTTTAAATGCTCCAGAAAACTCCCAAACTGAAGATTCAAAACATTTCCCAGATGAAGAAGTCTTTCTGAATCTATTCGAAGTTGACTACAAATGAATTATATATAGAACCCTCCTAGAAATTAAACAAAATGCAGCAGAACAAAATGAAAAATTAAGTAAGCTATTTGAACTGATGAAACATCAACAATCTAAAATACATCAGATTAATAGCAAAATTACAGAATTAGATAATTCAATCCAAAGCCAAAAGAGTAGGATCGAGCAGATAGAAGTTAGACTGAGTGACCTTGAAGACAGAGCAACTGACACCAGCATTTATGAGGAGAAATCAGAGAAAAGAAAGAAAAATGAAGAAGCATTCAGAAACATGTGGGACTCCATTGAGAGGAATAATTTATGTTTAATTGGAGTTTCTGAACAAGGGGGGATAGATGACAATATAGAGATTATTGCTATAGAGATGCTGACAGAAAACTTTCCTGAGATTATGAGCAAAGAGAACATAGGTATCCAAGATGCGTATGGAACACCACAAATGCTAGACCCCAAAAGACATCAAGCCATATTATAATCACACTTAATAAAAACAAAACATAAACAGATGCTTTCAAAAGTAGCAAAGCTCAAAGCAAAGCTAACACTCTGGGGGAAACTCTGTAGGCTTTCATCTGGCTTCTCTACAGAAATGATGCTAGCTAGAAAACAGCGCAATGACAAACTCAAAGCCCTGAAGCAGAAAAACTTCCAACCAAGAATTGCATATCCTGCAAAACTATCAAATATGATGGTGAAATTAAGACATTTGCAGATAAACAGAAGCTTAGAGACTTTGTAAAAACTAAGCCCAAACTACATGAAATACTGAAAGAAGCTCTTTGCTTAGAAAAATGAAACCATTAAATGTATATTAAGGTTACGATGCAGGACACAGCATCCAGAATTCTACTCAGTTAGGGAAGTCACAAAACTTAATCAAATATACAATATTAAAATAATGGAATCAGTAATCATATCGTGAAAACTATGACACCATCACACTAAAAAGAGGGATATACTACAGTAGTTATAGTCCTTTCTAATGGACAGGAAGTTAAAGAATTATGCAGTAATTAAAATTGGGTTTAATCTTAATATGTTAAGGGGGTAATAGGTATAGCAATAAAGCAAATTAACAATGCAACATATCAAAGCAAGAAACACAAGACAGGAGTCTCAACAAACACAAAACCAACACTAAAAAGTCAACCTGTAAAAAAAAATGACCCAGAAAAGAATATTAAGAGCAATATAGAAAACACCAACATAAAAATAATTACCACAAAATGATGGCACTAACCACATACCTATCAATAATTACACTAAATGTAAATGGACTGAACACTTGAGTAAAGAGACAGCGACATCCTGGATCAAAAGACATGATGCATCTATATGTGGCTTACAAGAAACACAACTTAGACTCAAAGATATGAACTGAAAATTAAAGGATGAAATAATATATAACAACCTAATAACATAGTAAGAGCAGGTGTGGTAATACTAATCTCAGATAAAATAGATTTTAATGTAAAATAATCCACTATCATGGGCAAGGATAGTCACTATTTATTGCTGAAAGGTTCAATACTCAAACAGGACTTAACAATATTAAATACAAATTCTACCAAATTTTATTGTGTATGAATTATATTGTATACTAATTCTACCAAACTTTTAGAGAAGAGTTAACTCCAACACTACTAAGGCTATTTCACAGCATAGAAAGGGATGGAATTCTCCCAAATTAACTACCAGAGCATCTAAATACATTGAGCAAACACTGACAACACTGAAAAATGAGATAGATCATTCCACAAAAATGGTTGGAGACTTCAGTACTCCCCTTTCTGTTATGGGTAGATCATCCAGAAAAAAGCTCAGTAAAGATACATAAGATCCTATTACAACAATCAATCAACTTGACCTTATCGACATATACAGATCTTTTCACCCATCAACAGATAAATATTCCTTCTTCTCCATTGCACATGGAACATTCTTCAGAATAGACCATGTGTCAGGTCATAAAGCAATTCTCTACAAAATCCAAACCATTGATTTACTGCAAAATATCTTCTCACACCATAGAGCCACAGAAGTTGAAATCAATAGCAGAAAAATCATAGGTAGAAATTCAAACTTATGGAAACTGAACAACACTTTGTTCAAAAAGCCTTGGGTTATAGAAGAAATAAAGGACAAAATAAAGAAATTTATGGATTCAAATGAGTGAAAACACTTCCTACCAGAACCCGTGAGACACAGCCAAAGCAGTGCTCAGAGGTTAGTTTATCCCTATAACTGTACACATCCAGAAAGAAGAAAAGGCACAAATTAAAGAATTAACCCTACAGCTTGAACAAGCAGAAAGAGAGAAACAGAGAAACCCCTCAGGTACCAGAAGAAAACAAATAATAAAGATTAGAGCAGAACTAGATGAATTAGAGAATAGAAAAACAATTGAAAAAATTAACAAAACTAACAACTGGTTCTTTATGAAAAGATCAACAAAACTGATAAACAATTGCCTAAACATACAAAAGAAAAACAGCAGAAGATACAAATAACCTGATTAAGAAATGAGATGGGAAATGATACAACAGACCCAGCTGAAATAAAAAATATCATAGCAGAGTACTGTGAAAGGCTGTACTCTAACAAGTTTGAAAACCTAGAAGAAATGAACAAATTTCTAGATTCATATCACCCACTAAGATTGCCACAAGGAGAAGTAGATCATCTTAATAAATCTATCACCAAGGAAGAGATTGAAAAAGTTGTCACAAATCTGCCAACCAAAAAAATGCCTGGCCCAGATGGCTTCACTGGAGAATTCAACCAAACTTTTAGGGAAGAGTTAACTCCAATACTACTGAGGATACTTAACAGCATAGAAAGGGATGGAATACTCCCAAATTCATTCTATAAAGCCAGCATAATGCTGATACAAAAGCTAGGGAAAGATCCCACCAAAAAAGAAAACTACAGACCAACCTCAGTCCTGAACCTAGATGCAAAAATCCTCAACAAAATCCTAGCCAATAGAATTCAACAGCATATAAAAAAGATCATTCACCATGACCAAGTTGGTTTCATTCCAAGGATGCAAGGCTGGTTCAATATCAGAAAAACAATTAATATAATCAACCACACAAATAACACAAAAGATAAGAATCATCTGATTTTGTCAATTGGTGCAGAAAAGGCATTTGACAAAGTCTGACACCCACTTATGCTTAAATCTCTCAGAAAAAATAAGAATAGAGGAGAAATTCCTCAGTGCAGTTATTGGCATCTACACAAAGCCAATTGCCTTCATTGTCCTGAATGCTGAAAGACAAAAAGAATTCCCTTTAAGAACAGGAACTAGACAAGGATGCCTACTCTCACCACTTCTATTCAACATTGTGCCAGAAGTTCTAGCCAGAGTAATTAGACAAGACAAACAAGTAAACGTCATCTGTACCAGCAATGAAGAATTAAAAATCTCCCTACTCACAGATGATGTGACTGTATATACAGAGAATCCAAAGGAATCCATAAGTAAACTACTGGAACTAATAGAGGAGTTTAGCAAAGTATGAGGATACAAGATAAATGGAAGTAAATTGGTAGGATTCCTTTATACTAACAAAGAGTTCATCAAAGAAGAAATCACCAAATGAATACCATTTACTATAGCCCCCAAGAAGATAAAATATCTAGGAATAAATCTAACTAGACAAGAGACCTACACAGAGAGAACTACAAGGTCTTACTGTAAGAAACCAAAAGACTTAACAAAATTAGAGAAACCTACCTTGCTCATGGATAGGAAGACTTAACTTTGCAAAAATGTCTATTTTACCTAAAGTGATCTACTTATATTATGCAATCCCAATACAAATTCCAGTGTCATTTTTTAATGAGATGGAGAAACATCACCAACTTTGTTTGGAAAGGGAAGAAACCCCAGCTTAGTAAAGCACTACTGAAGAAAGGGAACACAATGGGAGGCCTCACACTACCTGATCTCAGAAACTATTACACTGCCACAGTAGTCAAAACAGCCTAGTACAGAAAGAGACATATTGACCAATGGAATAGACTGGAGACCCCAGAGTTGCTACCATTCTCTTATAAACAGCTGATATTTGACAAAGGCCCTAGGATTGTAAACTGGGGTAAAAACAGTCTCTTTAGCAAATGGTGCTGGCAAAATTGGACTTCCATGTGCAAAAAACTGAAACAAGACCCTTATCTCACATCTTACACAAAAACTAACTCTAAATGTATCAAGGACCTAAATATCAAACCTAAAACAATAAAAATCATGCAAGGAAAAATAGGATCAACAATGGATGTTCTAATACACAGTTTAGACAAACTTTGAAATCTGACAAGGCACAATTAACAGAAGAGAAAAAAGATAAATTGGAACTACAAAGAAGCAAACACTTTTGTTCATCCAAAGACTTTATCAAAAGAGTTAAAAGACTACCTACAGAATGGGAAAAAATATTTGGCAACCACATGTCTGACTGTTATCTGATCCACATAATCTACAAGATTCTGCAAAATAGCAACAAGAAAAAAGTAAATAAACCAAGAAAGCATTGGGCAAAGGAGATGGACTGACAGTTCACTAGAGAGGACATCCAGGCAGCCAAAAGACATACGACAATATGCTCACAATCATTAGCTTTCAGAGAAACCCAAATTGAAACTACAGTAAGATATCATCTCACTCCAACAAGGTCAGCCATTATTCAAAAATTACAAAACAACAAATGCTGGAGAGCCTGTGGAGAGATTGGAACTCTCCTACATTGCTGGTGGGATTGCAAGTTGGCACAACCTCTTTGGAAAGCAATTTGGCGCTTCTTTAAAGAGCTGGAAATAGATACACCATTTGATTCTAATTCTATTGCTTGGAACTTGTCCTTCAGAAACAAAGGTTGTTACGTGAACAAACACATGTACATGAACGTTTGTTGCAGCACAGGCCACAATAGCTAAAAGGTGGAATCAACCCAGACACCCATCAACAGATGAATGGATAAACAATCCATAATACATATACTCAATGCAATACTACACTGTGATCAAAAACAATGTAGGTTTTAGAAAACACCTCATAACATGGTTTCAATTGGAAGATATCATGCTGAGTGAGATAAGCCAATGTCAAAAGGACTAATATTGTATGAGATTCCTGTTACAAGGACTTAAAAACAGAATTATCTACAGAAGAAAATAACTGTGTTGGCTACAGGGGTGGGTGGAATGTGAGGGTTTTTCATAGGTGAGATAATTGACAGATGCTAGAAATTTTATTCATTTACTATAGTTAATAAATAATAAAAATTTTTAAAAAAGAAGAGATGAAAAGGTAACTAGAAAACTCCCAACTAAAAACAATCCTGGCCCTGACTGCTTCACTGGAAAATCCTACCAAACTTTTAGAAAAGAGTTAACACCCTTATTACTAAAGGTATTCAGAATTCATACAAAAGGATAGAACACTCTCAGACTCATTCTATGAAACCAGCATAACCCTGATAGCAAAAGCAGGTAAAGAGAACACAATAAAAGGAAAATTACACACCAGTATCTCTCAGGAACTTAGAGGCAAAAATCCTTCACAAAATCCTAGCCAATAGAATTCAACAACATATATATATATATATATATATATATATATATATATATATATATAGTTCACCATGATCCAGTGAGATTCACAGTAGGGATGCAGGGGTGGTTCACCCTTGCCAAGCCAGAAAACAATTAGCCTAGTCAACCACATAAATAAAATAAAGACAAGAACCACTTGATTTTATCAATCAATGCAGAAAAGGCATGAAACAAAGTCCAATACCCATTCATGTTAAAGCTCGCAGGAGAAGTACCAATGGAAGGGAAATTCCTCAGCATAATAAGGGGCATCTACGCAAAGTCAACAGCCAACATTATCCTAAATGGAGAGAGTCTGAAAACATTCTCTTTGATTACAGGAACCAGACATGGATGCTCATTGTTACTGCTCTTATTCAGCATTGTCTGGAGGTTCTACCCAGAGCAATTGGGCAAGATAAAGAAATAAAGGGCATCCAAATTGGTAAGCAAGAAGTAAAAGTATCTCTATTTGCAGATAATATGATTTTATACACAGAAAACCCTAAAAAATCTGCCAAAAAACTTGAAAAACACTGGAACTAATAGAAGAGTCCAGGAAGCATCAGTGTCTTAGGTGGAGTTTTCTAAGGAAGCAAAACCAGTAATACGTATATGTACAAGGAAAGATTTATATGTAAAGGAAACAGTTCACATAATTATAGAAGCTGAATGGCCCAAGACCTGACACAAGCCTCACGTGGTCACAGGAGCTGCTGAACCCAAGATCAGCAGGTCAGAGACCAGAGTTCTAGATCTCCAGCTATATGGGTCAGTGGATCCCATGTTGTCAGCAAGACTGTGAGGTCTCTGCTGACTCACAGAGCTGCAGAGGCTGGCAAACCCAAGATCAGAAGGCAAGAGAACAGGACTCTCACTCACCAGCTGTGAGGGTTGATGAATTGACAGGTGCTGGTTCAGATCCAGGAATCAGATGCAGAAGAGAGCAGGAGCTGCTGTAACATGAGCAGACAGGAAGTAGGTGATGGAAGGTGGAAGCTGACATCCAAAAGGAGGGAAGCCACCACAGGCTCCACACCTGCCAGTTGATAACAGCAGCTAAACATGGAGTTGCCAAGCTGACACAATCTTGACCACACAATCAGGATAGAAGATAAACCTACATACATCAATTGGGTCTCTTTATACCAACCAAGAGACCATCAAAGAGGAAATCACCAAAGCAATACCATTTACAATAGCCCCCAAGAAGATAAAATACCTAGGAAGAAATCTAACCACAGACATGAAAGATCTATACAAAGAAAATTACAGGACTCTACCGCAAGAATCCAAAAAAGATTTACATAAGTGGAGAAGCCTACCTTGCTCATGGACAGGAAAATTTAACATTGTGAAAATGTCTATTCTTCCCAAAGTTACCTATAGATACAGTGCAATCCCAATACAATTTCCAAGGCATTTTTTAATGAGATGGAGAAAAAAAATCACCAATTTCATGTGGAAAAGGAAGAATCCCCTCAGGAATGAAGCATTACTGAAGAAGAAGAACAAAGTAGGAGACCTCACATTGCCTGAATTTAGAACCTGTTACACTGCTGTTATAGTCAAAGCAGCCCTGTACTGGCACAAAAACAGATACATAGATCAATAAAATGGAACTGAAAATCTACATATAACATCATTCACCTATGAACAGTTGATATTCGACAAAAGGTCCAAAGTCTTTAAACTGGGGGAAAGACAGTTTCTTTAACAAATGGTTTTGGCAGAACTGGATATTCTTTGCAAAAAAAATGAGACAAGACCCATATCTCAGACCATACACAAAAACTAACTCAAAATAGATCAAAGACCTAAATATAAAATCTAAAACAATGAAAGTACAGGGAAAACACAGCCCTAATATGTAGCATAAACAGACCACAGAGTATTACTAACAATGCACAAATACCAGAAGAGAAAATGGGTAACCAGGAATTACTAACAATCAAACACCTATGCTCATCCAAAGACTTCACCAAAAGAGTAAAAAGACTACCTACAGACTGGGAATGAATTTTTGGCTGCCATGAATCTGATCAGAATCTAATTTCCATAATCTACAAGGTATTGAAAAACCTCAACAAATAACCCAATTAAAAAATGGTAAAGCATTTCACCAAAGAAGACATCCCAGCAGCTAACAGATACAAGAGGAAATGCTCATGAATATTAGCCATTAAAGAAATTCAAATCAAAATTACAGTGAGATACCATCTCACTCAACAAGGCTGGCATTAATCCAAAAAAACACAAAATAATAAATGCTGGAGAAGTTGTGGAGAGATTGGAACTCTTCTGCACTGCTGGTGGGAATGTAAAATGGTACAACCACTTTGGAAAGTGATTTGGTGCTTTCTTAAAAAGTCAGAAATAGAAGTACCACGTGATCTAGCAATCCCACTTCTTAGAATATATCCTGAAGAAATAAGGGTTGTCATGTCTAAGAAAAGGTTTAAGCACAGAAGGAGACAATCTTTCATGGTTACAAGGGTGGGGAGAGAGTGAGAGGGGTATTCATAGATTAGATCAACAATAACAAACAACTCACTGCCGTGGAATAGATTCCCACTCATAGTGACCCAATAGACCCTGTAGACACAGTAAAATTGCCCCATGGAGTTTCCAAAGAGCACTTGGTGGATTTGAACTGCCAACCTTTTGGTTGGCAGCCATAGCATTTAACCATTACACCACAAGGGTTTTTACAGATTAGACAGTAGGTAGGAATTCGGTTAGGAAAAGAGAATGACAGCACACAGTAGAAGGGAGGTTAGCAACTGGATTACACCAAAAGCCAATATTTTTAAGGACAGAATAGCAGGAATGGGGGTCTGGGGGCTACAGTTTCAGGGGACATCTGGGCTAATTGGCATAACTAACTTTTGTTTTAAGAAAATGTTCTGTATACCACTTTGGTGAGTGGCATCTGGGGTCTTAAAAGATAGCAAGCAACTATCTAAGTAGCATCAATTGGTCCCAATCCACATGGAGCACAGGAGAATGAAGGACATCAAAGACAGGAGGAAAATATGAGCCCAGCAGACAGAAGGTACTGTGTGATCCAGAGACTACATCAGCACTAGAGCAGAAGAACTAAAAGGTACCCAGTCACCACCAATGACTGCCCTTGCAGGGAACACAATGTCAAGTCTGACAGAACAAGAGAAAAATGGGAGTGCAGAACTAGAACTCTATTAAAAGACCTCACTTGATGGACTGTCAGATTGGAGGGTCCCTTGAGGACATGGCCCCTGGGCTCTCCATTAGCCCAGAGCTTAAGCCAATACTGAAGCCAACTTCTGAGACAAAGATTGGACTAGACAGTAAAACACTTAGTAATGCTGGTAATGAATGTGCTTCTTGGCTTAAATATAAACATGAGACTGTCTGAGCAGCTCGTGTCGAGAGGTAAAACGAGGGTGGAGGGAGACAAGAGTTGGCTGAATGGATATGGGACGTATAGGGTGGAAAGGAGGAGTGTGCTCTCATGTGGCGGGTGAGCAGTTAGAGTTGCATAGCAGTTTGTGCGTAGGGGTTTTATATGGCAAATTGATATAAATTGCAAATTTTCACTTGAAGCATAATAAAATATTTATTTTAGAAAAGCACTGGGAGAGAGCTTGAAAGCAGCCATTCCAGTCATGACGATTGGTCTGTGTTCACTTGGAGCAGCAGAACAGGAAGCGTCATGAAGAAGAAGATAGGGAATACGTGACTAATTGTCTCCATGAACAACTATCTTCTTTGACATGTGATCAGAAGAACTCAATGTTGCTTGTCTACCATTATCAGATATTTTGATCAAAGATTCTAAAGAAGAATCCTCATGAAAGAGTGGAAAATGCACAACAGAAGTTCAAATTTTCACAGACTTCAGACTTCCTGAAATCACGGGAGCTGAATAAATCCCTGAAACTATTGTCCTGAGATGCTCTTTAAAACTTAAACCAAAAATATCCTCCAAAACCTACTTAAAATAAAACAATAGTTTAGCTAAATTAGTTAAAAAAAGAAAGTCTGGTTTAAGCATTACGCTCTTTGAAGAACTATCTATATGAGATTAAAATGACAACAGCAACTCGAAAGATTAGGAAACAAAGGGGACATCGAGTATATGTTAATGAGAGAAGACTAACCCAGAAAAGGAGGGTGAGCGTGGCCACGCAAGTCAAAGAATACAATCAAAGTCACTGAACTGTACATATAGAAATGGTTAAGTGTATGGTTTGCTGTGTATATCCTCACCAACAATGATAAAATTTTTTAAAAATTAAAGAAAAAAATAAAGCAGTAGAGGGTAGGCTACCTCTGCTTCACTACCTTTGGCCAAACTGGCATAATTCTTGATGGCATTTTAATGAATTAAGCTACGGGAAAATCACTTAGAAGGTGCAAGTAAAATTGAGCACATTATGCAAACAGTTCCTCATAATTCCTCTAAAAGTGTTTCCTAGTATTTTACTGAGAGAAACACAGGTTTCTCAGAGGAAGGAAGTTTACTGTTGAATTTCTGGGGTGACTGCTGAGTTGCTGCTACCTCCCGGGGTGAATCCCTCTAGACTACGTACGGGAAAGCCTGTATTGGAAAGACCCAGGCTGGGGCAAAGGGTACAGAGAGGTCTGCAGGGTCTTCAAATTATCTGAAATTGTCCCAAGGCCTCTTGGCTTTGCCCATTAGAAAGTTAATCCCAATTCCTGTCAATGAACCAGATTTGAAAATAGGTGTTTAGGAACAGAAGCAGCCCCAACGCCACGGCTCACAAAGCAGCCAGGCAAATAGTGTGTGCAGCCCACCGTTCAAAGATAATAGGTTTACCACGTGAAATAAAGGCTAAGTGGGGGATAGGGGAGAGTGTTTTAACCTACTTGACCTCTTAGGAAAGTCATCCAGTGTGTCCCGGGAAGAGCAGAAAAGAGTAAGATGCTGACACGCCCTCTTATCCCTTGTTGCAGACTGAAATAGGAGAAGTTTCCAATTACTTTTTCAATTATTTTATTTCTTCTTATTTTATTTGTTCCTGTGGGTCAGGATTTGTTAATTCTCCCACTCAGTTGCCACTGTTGTGATAGAGGACTGTGCTGCTGCAGAGGCAGCAGTAACCTGCTCACATCCCTGAGGCCACCCACTGTCCCTATAGGGGGTGTGACCTATAGGTCACAGGTACACGCGCATGCTCAGAAACACTGACAGATATTTTTTTTATTATGATTGAATGAAAATGTACATTCCCATATAAATTTGCATGCTCACCTATATGCAGCTTCCACTGCTCTCCCTGCATGGTGACAGCACACTGTTCCTCTCTGCTCCATACCTGTCCTATCCTCCCAGCAGTCTCCTATCTTCTCCTCTCCACCCACTCCCCTTCCTCCGGTGAAGTCAGCAAGATGACATCCTATAGGTGCCTAGAACCATAAAGTGCCCACACAATATGGTCACTCTGCGACTAACAGATATTTTTGAGGAAAGACTGAATGGGAAGGACTTGGACTGAATAAATACAATGTGGGAAGGTCTGAAGTTCTTTGTTGCATTAGATTGCTTGTTATATCAACCCCAAAATTCTGCTTTTAGAAATTGTTTGTGTCAATCTTTCTGTGGAAAGAGAAAATTATATGGATTATTAATTCTGTTTATGCTTTTTTGCATAAAGATCAGTGGGTTTTCACACCACTGGTTCTGCACATCACACTCACACAGCATTTAGCAGCCTGCATAAGCTCCCCTCAAATGTTAATGCCTCTGTGTTAATGGGAATTCTTGTAGTGGGTGTACATATATGCACTATCTACAGTTAGTGAGTTATTTCTGCCCTCTTGATTGCCATCATTTTGTAAAATAACATTTTCACTAATTGCAAGTGGAATACATGTTTATTACAGAAAGGTTAGGTAGTAATGGAAAATATAAAAAAGAAAATAAAAATCACAGATAAGCCTCTACCCAGAGAAAGCCATTCTTATTTCAGTAGATGTTTCCTGTCAAGTTTTCTGTGCATAAATACACTGTTTTTTTACTTCAAAATAGTTTTATGCCGTGTATACTATTATAACCAACTCCTTTCCAGTTAATATGTAACATACATTTTCTATATCCTTAAATATTTTTCCAAGCGTAATGTCAATCATTACATCATATGGCATACAATGGACGTACCTAAGGTTATTTAACCATCCCCTTTTGTTGACTGTTAGGTTGTCTCCAATATTTTGTTATCATTGGCCAAATTATGTTGAACATCCTTTTATCTTTGCTTAAATTCAGAATTATTTCCTTAGGGTAAAATCTTGTAAGTCAAATTGCTGAGTCATTGAGATTGAGCAACTATTAAGGCTTTCTGTGTCTTGTAAAATTGCCTTTCAGAAAGATTATACCAATTTACATACCCACCAATAGGGTATCGGACTGCATATTTCCCCAGACCCTTACCAACACTAAGTTTCTCATTATTTTGGCTTTCTGGTCTTTTTTGGAACAGAAGTTGTTCTGACCATTTTCTCTACACTAGTAAACAAATAGGATAGTTAGATTTAAACATGTTCCCACAGTGTCTTTTGTAAACCTGACAGGCAAAATTAGCCACTGACACATTAAATCTGATCACAGAGCACTGTCCTAATGTGACTTCTGTGTTCTCATTTTCTATGGCTAATCTGAGCTTTTCACCCACACCAAACATTTCTGATCAGATATCTAAATGCTCTTAAGTAAAAATAAGGACAATTTCAAACAGCTGGGGATATAGATTCCAAATATAGTTCTATAAGATGTAATGAGGTTTTGAATTCCAAAACTCTCAGTTGTGGAGAGTCTTGCCTTCAGTGACTGTGATATGAACAAGATCTAAAGTGTAAACAGCTCAGATGCCTGAACAGATCGCTGAGGAATGAAGGCCTGGGTAAGAGTTAGCAAGACTGAGCAGATCAATATCAGAGTAAATAGACTGTACTGATTCCAAGAGATAAGACTGATGAAATCCAGTGTAGCATTAATACATCCCACCCACAGTGTTATATAAATAGGCTCGTATGTCAGGCCACAGAGTGGTCTTGTTTTATGTAACAGTTTCTCTAAAGAATCTTCATAAAACCATATCAGAGCCTGGTAAGAAAAAATACGAGTACACTGGAAAAAATTTTTTAACTAGTAATGCTTGTACATATAAAGCAAAAATCCACATCCAGTACCTTATTTAAACAAGTTTGGAACTGAATAATTAGTATAAGAGGTAACATCTAGAACTGTTTGACAGGGAAACTGTTGTTGGATAAGAACGTTTAAGTGTCCCAGCATCATAGGTGCGTGAGGCTGCCACCTGACCCCATGCAGACCAAAGGAGCAAATGAGTCCCAGAATGCTTGGGAAGCTGACATACTGAACTAATCTTTAATTTATTGATTTGCTACTTCATTGGAAACCAGTACTATATCAATAGACAGCTTTAGTTAAGAAGGTCCAAGAAGAAACACAGTTTGATGGAACACATCACATACATCAAGGTTTATAGAAAATAAAATCAAGATCTTCTGGGAGAAATTGATGTCTGGTAAGAACACAAGAGCATCAAACAACATAAACTTTAAAATAAACAAAGCTTTAATATCTGTTTTACAGTGTCCTTCTTATTTGTACAAAATAACAAACAGCAACAATAAACTGGAAATTTTCAGAAGAACTAATCTAAAAACAGTAAGTGAAATGAATAATTTAGAACTGGAAGATCCAGCAAAATATGACTTTCTAACTTATGACTTTATGCTTAATTATAATGATCAATTAAAGAAATCTCTGTAAGAAAATTAAAAATAGAAAATCCTAAAATGATAAAGGAAAAAAGAAAAGGCAATGATGTAAAATTAAAATAATCCTTAATTCCGAAGATGAAAGTGGTCCCTGAACATATTTAAATTACCTCTTGCTCTTGCAGTCTTACGATACTCTCCCACAAGAAGAAACTGTAAAATCTTCCTGTACACTGAGACAGTATGTTGCTCAAACACATTTTCTGGGTGTTTAAAGTATGACACATCAATAATTTGGAGATGTACAGAAGTATTTCTTTTTAGTAAACATGGAAAGCTAATTTTTCAATAAAAATTTAAATAAATGTTATCAATATGCAGATAAAACACTACTTCAGAGCGTCTGAATAATACAGACAAGGATGATCCATGATCTCATGCTCCAATACAATTATTATAACTTTTCTGTGTTCCTTTCTAACATTTTAAATTTAAGTTAATGTTTACTATACAGTTATAATCACAGGGTATATAAAACCATACATTCCTTTTTTTTATTATTTAACTGCATATCAGAAGTAGTTTTAGCATTACTGAATAACCCAGTCCAGTGTGTCATAATTTTTTTGTTTGTTTTTATTGAAAGTTCGAATTACATTTGCATATTGCTGCAGTACAAAACCACTGTGACAAAAATATCTTAATGCATACGTTTTAAAGTAGATGGATTACAAAACGGCTGGAAATTATGCCCCTTCCTACACCCATGCTCTTGTCATTTAGCTGTGTGTGCCCTCTCACCGACAGACGGAGCTCAGCCACGTGACTTGCTTGTCAAACGAGATATTAGCTAACCTGAAGTAAGCAAACACTGGTACATTGAAGACTATTCCCTTGCTGCTCCAGAAACTCTTTCATGGTATGAATAAGCCCAGGCTAGTTCTCTGGACGATGAGACATGTGACCCCGTTGTTCCCATCACTTCCGCATGTCTACCAACCGATAGGTGAGTGAAGCCATCCTAGATCATCCAGCCACCAACCAACTCACCATCTGAGCAGAGATTTGAACAAGTCTGGCTGGAATCAGCTACATGAGACCAAATGAGAAGAGACACTCAACAACCCACAGAGTTATGAGCATTGTTATTGTTTTAAGCTGCTTTCCTTTGGAGTGCTTTATTATACAGCAAATGCTAGCAAATGTTATCCAATATAGGCTTTTTCTATATTTTCTTATGCTACTTTCCTAAAGGAAACCCTGGTACTGCAGTGGTTAAGTGCTATGTCTGCCAACCAAAAAGTCAGCATTTGGAATCTTCAGTCCTTCCTTCAAAACTCTATGGAGCAGTTCTACTCTGTCCTAAAAGGTCAGTATGAGCCTAGAAATGAATTTATTGGGTCAAAAGCAAGACCACTGACTATTCTTTAGTTATTATATTCAGTGATAATAAGTTGTAGTAAACAACACATCTTCTCTACATTCAGTGGACCCAAGAATGGATTATGTAACTATCATCCAAGTGGTTCCTAAGAGTCTTCGAAGACGCTTGTCTTCAGTTAGACTGAACACGGCATATGAGATATCAACATATGCCAGGAGGGCCTCTTGCCAGAATTTGCTTAAGGATCCAGAATTTATTTTGGATATGTACATTTATTGCTATAAGTTGACCTCTAAGCACTGTTTTTGCTATGTCCCAATGGTCCTGGCAGAATGTGTTTGTGTTCTCATTTGATTCTGTAAATTTCTTCATTCCATCTTTAATTTCTTCTACAACCTGGTAGTTTTTGAGCCAGGTGTTGTTCAATTTCCATGTGTTTAATTTTTTCTTTGATTTTGTGTTACTGATTCCTACTTTTATGGCTTTATGATCATAAAAGGTGCTTCATAATATTTCGATGCCTTGGATTCTGATAAGACTTATTTTATAGCCTAATACATAGTCTATTCCACAGAATTCTCAGTGCACTGGAAAAGAAAGTTATTGGGCTGCTGTTGGGTGGATTGTCCTATATACGTCTATGAGGTCAAGTTGATTGATTGTAGAATCCAGAATTCAAATCCCTATCTCCTGTCTTGATCTTAATTTTATTCCTCTTGGCTTTGGAAGTAAAGTAAAAGTAATTCACATCACACACACACAAAAAATATATTAGTACATGTTGAAATAATATTTTTAACATGTTAAGTTAAATTAAATACATTATTAATATTAACGTCATCCATTTCTTTTTACTTTTTTCAATGTGGTTATTAGGAAAAGTTCATTACGCATTTTTTTTATTTACATCTCACCTCATTTCTGTTGAACAGTGTTACCCCAGATACTGGCAAGATCTAGATGAAAACCAGCTTGACTGAAACTGCATAGTAAAGAAAGTAGCTGAATGAAATAAACTGCAACCTGGACAGTGGTGAAAACCCGCATCAGATGACTGCATCTGACAAAAGTGTGGATTTGAGTTCTCCCGGTGATGTTGAAAGAATAGCAGAGCCTGTGAATACTTCTTACAGGCAAAATCATCTCAGAAGTATGTAGCCCTCCACCTTCCACCCTCCACCCCATCTTCCAATCTCTGACAACACCCTGGTCCTAAACTGCCAACCAAGTAACCAACCTTGGCTCATCTATCATAGTAAGTCTTCTAATGAGTATGTATGTTTTCAGGATTGAGACATTTAGAATGTAATATAGCTGATACAGCTACAACATAGAAGAAACTTGAAAACATGCTGAGAGAAACAAATCACATGCTGAAGAACAAATACTGTATGACCACACATGTATGAAATACTTACATAGGCAAATGTATGAAGATCAAAGTTTACTAGTGACTATCAGGGGGGAGGGGAGGGAAGAATGAGGAGTTAAGGGATACTGAGCTTCTGTTCCCTGTTTCAGCTCCTGCTGAGACATTTTTAACTTGTGGTGACCCTTCTGGCAGAGTACAGCTATACTCCTCAGACTTCAGTGACGGATTTGGGAAGCATCATAGAATCTGGGGAGCTTTGTACACACCTCAAATTAAGAAAGGGGGACTCCAGTGAAACCACTTCATGAACAAAATGAATATCCCTTAAGGTAGGAGGTAGGGGTATAATACAGAGGACTAGAGTCATACTTTCATCTGAGAAATCCTGATGAATGAGTTGAAGGAGAGGTGACTGTGTTGGGGTGGCCTACATGTCCAGAGTTTATGCAGGCAAACAACCTGAGTATTCCCATGGGCAAATGTGTACCTTGGAAGAGAGACAACCAGCCTGGTGTCTTTTGGGGGCCTGTCCATCTGGGTCAACTGACAGGACAGACAGCCCTAGCAAAGAGAAGCTAAAAGTAGTATTATATTCCTAAACTCGTTGCTGTCAACACTGACTCATATCAACACTATAGGACAGAGTAGAGCTGCCCCAGAGGGTTTCCAAGTAGCAGCCAGTGGATTCGAGCTGTTGACCTCTTGGTTTGCAGCCAGACTCCTAACCACTATGCAATATTCCTGGCAACTGCATCATGGGAAAGCAGCCAGCTGAAACAAACTCATCACTCGTATCAAGGGAAATACAGGTAAGAAGTTCATGATGACTGGAAGAGATCTCAAAATAAACTATGAAAACATCTACAAGAGAAAGAGTCCATTTTTAAAAGCTGCCAGGTTCAGGAAGCACAGAAACTTTCAATCTTGATGTAATTTTCCTGCCCCCTTAATACTACCGCTTCCCTTGTTTCAACCCTGAAAGTGTCTGATATCATAGTTAGGAGATATCATAAGAGACATGGAAGGATAAGAAGGACAAAAAAGAACTTGAACTCATTCCACATTTCCCAGGAGTAGGGTTCCTAGCTGTACAAGAGGAGAAGGCTGAAGGTTTAATTATAAATCAAGTTTGAAATTCTGTTTCTCACATAGTCCTGCTTCCACATTACTGTGATGCTGGAAGCCATGCCCCAGGGATTCAGATACCATCAGGGTCACCTACGGAGGACACATTTCAGCTGAGCTTCCATGCTAAGACAGACAAGCAAGAAGGACTTGACAGTCTATTTCTGTAAAGAACTAGTCAGTGAAAACTTTATGAATAGCAGCAGAACACTGTCAGATACAGTGCTGGAAGTCAACTCAACACCAAATCGGGAAACAGTGGCCTCCTCAAAATAGTTAATGACATGGATGGAGTCAAGTTTGGGGGACCTTCACTTGCTGATGTGGCATGACTCAAAATGAGAAGAAAGAGCTGCAAACATCCATTAATAAACAGAATGTGGAATGTACAAAGTACGACTCTAGGAAAATTAGAAATCATCAAACATAAAATGGAACACATATACACCAACACCCCGGGCATTAGTGGACTGGAACTGACAGATACTGGGCCATTTTGAATCAATCATATGGTCTACTATGCTGGGAATGACAGCTTCAAGAGGAATGACATTGTATTTACCCATAATCAAAAAGAACCTTTCAAGATCTGTCCTGAAGCATAACACTGTCAGTGATGGGATAACATCCATACCTCTAGGAAGACTAACTAAAATGACTACTATTCAAATTGATTCACCAACTACTGGGGACAAAGATGAAGGTATAGAAGAGTTACCAGGTTCAGCAGTCTGAAACTGATTGAACATGCAGTCAGGATGCAATGATCATTAATGGTGATTGCCCTACAAAAGTTGGAAACAAAGGAGAGCGCTCATTACTTGGAAAACATGGCCTTGGTGATAGCAATGATGCTGGAGACGGCATGATACAATTGTCTGAGACCAACGACTTCTTCATTGCAAATGTGTGTAAATGGCAACTGTACACATGGACCTCACCAGATGAAACACAGGAATCAAATCGACTACATCTGTGGAAAGAGATGATGTGAAAGCTCAATATTGTCAAGTCAGAACAAGGCCAGGAGCTGACTGTGGAATACACCATCAACTGTTCATGTGCCAGTTCAAATTGAAACTGAAAAAAATTAGACTAGTGCAAAAAGCCAAGGTACAACCTTGAGTGTATTCCACCTGAGTTTAGAGACCATCTCAAGAATATAGTTCACGCACTGAACAGTAATAATTGATGGCCAGACAAGATGTGGAACGACACCAGGTGAAAGAGGAAAGCCTGAAGAATTATAGCCTTTCCTAAAATATCAGAAGCCTGAGGGCTTCAAACCTGAAGAGTTATAGGTTCTTTTGAAAGCACCAGGAACCTGAGAGCCTGGAGACTCCTGGCACAAGAAAACCCCCGTGCACGCATTTTCTGTGAGCAGTTCCACTCACAGAGAAAGGGGAGCTCCCTCCTCACAACTTAAAAATCTGCTTATCTTTATCTTTGCAACTATATTAACACCAGTTAAACAGTAGAATGACAATTTGTAAAACTACTAATACCAATAGGAGTGTTGTATGAAAATTTGTTTGAACTTTCTGTAAAGCATTTATCAACCCTGGAATTTAGCAGGACAGGGAATGCAGCTATTTTCAGACTCAGTCCACTGCTTTTCGCCAGCTGGAATTAAAGGTCCTTCCTCTAACAATCATCGGTGTTCAGAGTGATTGTTGATCCTCCAAGTTTTGTTTAACGGTTATTTGTAAACTCCCTTTTTTTCATGCAACACAAGGACATCATACATGAAGAAAGCAAAAAGCCACTAAAAAGACAGGAAAGAAAGAAAAGGACCAAAATGGATGTCAGAAGAGACTCTGAAACTTGCTTTAGAACATCAAGTAGTTAAAGCAAAAAAAAAAGATGATGATACTGAAAGAACTGCACAGAATATTTCAGAGGCAGCTTGAGAAGACAAACTAAAGTATTATAATAACATGTGTAAAGAGATAGAGATAGAAAACCAAAAGGGGAGAAAACACTTGGCATTTCTCAAACTGAAAGAATTGAAGAAAGAAATTCAAGCCTCCAGTTGCAGTAGTGAAGAATTCTAAGGGGGAAATATTAAACAACACAGAAAGCATTAAAAGAAGATGGAAGAAATACGCAGTCACTATACCAAAAGAACTGATCCATGCTCAGCCATTTCAAGAGGCAGCATGTGATCAGGACCTGACAATACTGAAGAAAGATGTCCCAGCTGCACTGACAACTACACAATTAAGTTCGCAAACTTACCACCTTGCCACTGTGCACAATGGCCATTCCAGACAGAGTTCCAAAATCGCTTTGAAGGGGGAACTAGGCTCTGGTATTGGTGCATCGCTTTCCGAGGGGAGTACTTCAAAGGTGATGTAGTGATATTCAGCAATGAAGTATATATCACTTAGAACAATGAAGTTCTCAGACTTGTCAGACCTCATGTGTCTGTGTCTGTGTGTGTGTGTCACTGTGTACATTTGAAAATATTCAGGAAAAGGATGAACATGATACGTACCAGACTACTGAAAATAGTTACCTGTGGGTCAGGGAATGAGCATAGAAGGAAATCTGAAATGAGGTGGGAATACACGTTGGTATTCTCTGAGTCCCACTTTTTAACAGCATGAAAGAAGGCAATAGTCTTTGTATTTTCAGTTTTGTATTTCTCTCGTAAGTGGAAGGACTAGTACAGAGATTTATGTTCTCATTGTGTCAATTAAGATCACTTCAGCTACAATAGAAAACCCATTTAAACTGATTCAAACAGAAAGGGCTTATTGTATCATGTAACAAAAAGTCTGAAGCTTGAGAGGTATCAGCAGCGATTCAGTGACACAGGTTCTGTCCATCTTTTTGCTCTGTCATCCTCAGCTTACTGGCTTTGTCCTAAGAGTTGTTTTCTTATGATCACAAGTAACTGCCATCGTTTCAAAGATCAAATGTAGACACCACAGTGTCAGGCTGAAAATCACAGACACATCCTCAAGCCTCTTTTTCTTTGGAAGGAAAAGCCATTCAGTACATCACTGACTGTATCTGAGTCACACATATTCCCCTAAAAGTGTCTGACAAAAGAACAGAATTGCCAAGATTGGCTTCCTCGAAGGGGCCATTTCCTGCAGATTTTTGTGCTTGCTAACTATTATTACACAAGAAAGCATCCAACAAATTTAATAGCTTAAAATAACAATTTGACAACATCCCTCAGAGTTAAGTTGAGCGGGCTTAGCTGAGGAGTTCTGGGTTCTTTCACGTGGTTGCTGCAGACAAGGGCTGGAGTCTTCTGAAAGCTCAACTGGGCTGGAATATCTTCCAAGATGCCTCCTTTGCTAACACATCTGGTCAGTCATTCAGTACTCTCCTAGGTAGCCTCTCTCCAGCAGAGTACCCTAAACTTTGTACATGGCAGTGCAGGTTCCAAGAATCAGGAAGCAGAAACTGCCAGTCCTCTTAAAGGTTAACCCTGGAAGTAGCCATTGTCTGTTATCCCATATTCTTCTGCCATATTCTATTGATCAAACCAGTCACAGTTCAGTCTTGATTAAAGACACTCAGTGAGGTAGTGGCATACACATACAGAGAGAGAAGAAATAGAAGACATTAATCTTTAAAGCCAAGCTACCACAAACAAGAGAAGGAATAAATAACAGCCATCTTTGGGGTCAAGCTACCACAAATTATTAACTGACATTCAAATAAAATTAGGATCCTGTTAGCAAGGAAGAGAAACAGCTGTTGAGTAAGCAACCAACAGCAACTGATGTGCTCCGTGCTCACCGGCATAATCTATGTCAACCAAAAGAAAAAGAAAAAAACAAACTCAATTGCTGTCAAGACTATTGCAGATCATAGTGATCTTACAGTAACCCCCTTAAAAGGCAAACCTCCCAAGGGCAAGGACTAGAAGGGAGGAGATAAGAAAGCTGGTAATAAGGAACCCAAGGTCTAGAAGGGAGAGGGTTGACATGTCATGAAGTTGGGAACCAACATCATAAAACAGTGTGCGTTCTGTTTAATGAGAAGCTAGTTTATTCTGTAAATCTACAACTATATTACCATAAAAAATAAAATAAAATC
Organism: Heterohyrax brucei; assembly: GCA_028571685.1. Classification (NCBI taxonomy): domain Eukaryota; kingdom Metazoa; phylum Chordata; class Mammalia; order Hyracoidea; family Procaviidae; genus Heterohyrax; species Heterohyrax brucei. The sequence goes on from CM053152.1 coordinate 26,924,608, forward strand.
TAATAGAGAGAGAGAGAGAGACAGAGAAAATCTTCTAAACTGGTTGATTATATCTGTTGTCCTGAGCCCCTCAAATACATCTACTTTGCTCCAGACTCACCCCAAGACCTCGGAAACTATCCCTATTCCTGCCATCCAGTGGTCAACATCCATGAAAACAGAGGGCCCCAGGATTCTGTCCAACTCTAGCATTGTTTATTAGTTTTACAATTGTTATGATAAATTGTGTCATATGACTTGTCAAATGATTTTGATAATCACCCTGGATATGTAACTTTTGGTAATGAATAATGGTTCAAACCTTTCATAATAAAACTGGAGGACTTCTACAATCCTTAATACACAACGTGCAATTAGCAAGGTTAATTTATGTTGGCAATGATACAATCCCAAATTTCATAATACTGCAGTTTAATAAATGTATTAAAAAAATTTTTGAAAAGCAAACTAACTAGAGTCATTATCAGATTAAAACAAAATTAATTATGTCCTATTATAATAAAATCATACCTCAAGAACAGAATTGTCACACTCCTCCATCAAAGAACTTCAGTTTTCATCCTGGCAAATTGTTTCAGAAGATTAGAGGCCAACAGGTAATCCAGCTGAAACAAAGAGCTCCTTGATGAATCTCAAAATCAGAATGAAACTTTATGAGACCTATACAGATTCCTTTGACATGTTTAATAGTTTACTCATAGTTTTAGCTACCATATTTTTTTATAAGGTATTACAGCTGGTAGAAACTCATAGATTGCTTTATCCAAAAAACCATTTATAGACTGAGAAACAAGAATTCAGAGAAATTATGTGCTATGTCCAAAACAACAGTACATGTCAGAGCTAGGATGGTGCCCACTAAGCATCAGAAAATTCTCAGTCTCCATTCTGCTTCTACACTGCAGAGCCAACATCTTCAGTTGGGTAGTAGAAATAACAGAGCACTGGATTAGTAGTCAGAGATCAACTTCTGTGTCTAGTTTTATGTAACATAGACTGCCAGTGGCCCCTCAGTATCTAGTCTCACCCTCTCTGACTCATGCCAAACCCAAGTATGTCACAGCAAAACTGTGTTCCATAGGCTTTCAATGACTGAATTTTGAGGAGTAGATAACCATACTTCTCTTCTGAGGCCCTCCTGGGTAAACTTGAACCTCTAACATCTCAGCTAGCAGCTGAGTAGTAACTGTAGTAAAAAAAACTCCCAATCTTACTTAGGGTATATTCTCAGGTAAAGCAATGTATTTTCCAGCATTTGGTACAGCTAGATGTAGCCACGTAACAAAGTTCTGGCTAGTAATATTTCAGCAGAAGTGTATGACTTCCTGTAAACCTCTTTACAAGATGACATTTACACTCACTCTTTCTTTCCACCTTGCCCTTCCTTCATTCTAATGCCAGAATACCAGTGTGACAACCAGAGCTCCGGCAGCCACTTTGGGCCACACAGAGAAGGACCACATCGAAGGAATGGTGGAAGGATAATGGATGCCTGACTACTTTGAACAACTGCCCAAACTTTTTTATTTTTCTTAACCTCAATTTCTTTTCTTCTCCACTTTCCAAGTCTGCAGGTGCAACGTTACCACCTCCCAGAGAAAAAACAACGTCTACTTTTGGTGTCACCTTCAGCTTTGTTTTCTCTGTCATCAGATGTTAAATCCTTCACCAAGTCTCTCTGACTCTTTCATCACTATCACCACCTCTGCCAGCTCTTCACTGCTTGCCTGGCTCTGCTTGAGCAGCTACCTGATTGGTAGTGATAGTGACAGCAGCAACCAAAGATGCTCGCGGATCTCATAAGGTCACACTCTGCTCGCTGCCTTTGCTGTATCCTGCGCTTTTGTCAGTCATTGTTTATTGTGCTCTCTGGAGGCCGCACACCTACCAGGCAGAAGGAAATGGCCAGGGTAGGGTATTCTCCGATGGACGCACAGTCCTCCCAACAAGACAGGGTGCCCTTCATTCATTTACCCACTCATTCACTCAGCCAACTTTCATTAGGACCTGTTGTGTGCCAGACACTGTGTGGTCACCGAGATAGAAAACCGACTAAAACATGGCCCTGCTCCTTAAAGTAAGTTACCGCTCCAGCCAGAGGAGACGGATGGATATAAATAAAGAACAGAAACAAATAACTAGATGAAAATTTATTTGAAGAGGAAAGTCCCAAAGCCAAGCTTATGTTTACCATTCAAAGATGAACAATGCAAACACCACCCAGAGTCTCTCCAGCCCAGTCCACACATTCGGAAGAGCATCCCATAGAGCCCATGTAATAACCTACAGCACGCTAACTTCTGTTGTAATCTCTTGGTGATTGCAAAATGCCTGTCTATCGTTTTAGCTAAATGGGATTTGGGTGATTACGTTCCTTCTAGCTCTAAATCTCTGTGTTCTGTGAAATACATAACTAATGACAGTTATGGTTACCCAGACGCAAATACATGTGTGCTGAGAGGTGCTTAGAGGGATAGGAGTGTCTGGAGAGGAGTGAGATAATCTGGGAGGGTTTAACAAAGGAACTACCCACAGGGGCATTCTAATATGGATGTGAGGGTTTCACTGTCAGTAATGCTTCCACAACCACAGCCCTAACTTGTGGTTAATACAAGAGTTTCCACGTGTATGTTTCACTAGAAAAGAAAACACTATTACGTAAGGAACTGTTATGGTTTTATTGCATATATTTTCTACTTCCCTGACTATTTCTAAAAATGAGTTTGAAATCCCTTATAGTGAGAGACATCCACACAATAGGGGGATTTTGTAAAAGATAAAACAACAAGAAACTTATTAACAGAAAACTAAACCTGAATCACTAAGTTTATGAGAATGTTTACCTCGGAGCTTCCTAGCAGCTGAGAAGACAAACCAAACCTGTTGCCGCTGAGTCGATGCCCACTGGTAGCAGTGCCACAGGACAAAGTAGAACTGCCCCCGAGCGTTTCCAAGGAGTGCCTGCTGGATTTAAACTGCTAAATTTTTGCTTAGCAGCTGCGCTCTTAAGCATTGTGCTTCCTGGGCTCCACAAAGTACAAAACATCCTTGGTTACATAGTTCACATTAACTGATAAAAAAAGAAAGCATTTCCAGTTTATAAGAATCTCTTTTTAAATTCTAAGGAGAATTTACTGTCTAGATCTTTATAAAAGTGACATTAAACAATCAGAGAAGAATATGTTCATTGGGAGATTTACAAAGCATAATATAGTATCATTCACATCAACTAGCATTAGTTGCCATCAAGTTAATCTGACTCTTGGCAACCTCAAGCATGTCAGAGAAGAACAGTGCTCCTCAGCATTTTCAGCAACTGATTTTTCAAAAGTAGATCACCAGGTCTTTCTTCCAAGGCGCCTGTAGGTAGACTCAAGCCTCCAATCTTCTGGTTAGCAGCTGAGCACAGTGACTGCACAACCCAGGGTTTTATTATTATTATTCACATTCCTATACCTTAAATCAGAAACCCTGTTGGCATAGTGGTTAAGTGCTACAGCAGCTAACTGAAGGGTCAGCAGTTCAAATCCACCAGGCACTCCTTGGAAACTCCGTGGAACAGTTCTATTTTGTCCTGTAGGGTCACTATGAGTCACAATCAACTCAATGGCAATGAATTTAGTTTTTTATACCCTAAATCAGTGCTTAAATAAACACCAATGTGTAATATCAAATTGCAGTCTATGTAGGACTATGTAATACAGTGTTACTACTAACTGCAGAAAACTTGCTTTCAGAAGGGATAAAAATCCTTTCTTAGAGAGTCTTTTGTAAAAAGCTGTCTGTTGGCACAGATACAGTTCTGTGTTACCTAGGACTCTGCAACAGACTGTGCAGCATTCTTGGGAAATTCTCTGTAAACATGTATTGACCACCTGACCCAGGCAGGAGACACTCAGTTCACCAAGGACTATCCTTCAGGGTGATGAATGATTCTCTGATACATACATTTTCAGCAGCTCATCTTCAACTCAGAGAACCCTGACTCACTGTCACTGAGTCCCACTGGCAGCATGAGGCAACCTTCCCCAGTGGACCAGGTGCATTTCCACAGTACCGGGTGACAGACCAGGGGCAGCTGAGAGTTGAATGTGTCTTCACTATCCTTCAGAAGCATGGACTCCTCTAGCTCGTGAAGATACAATGTTTTGTCCTCAGGTTCTGTCCAGCGTTGTCCACCACACATCTTCCCAGGGACCTGCTAGTTTGCTCTCAAAAAAAAGCAGCAATGGTCAGCACACAATCATTCAAAGAGCAGGAACCGTGAAGACCAAAAGCGAACCTCTTGGAGCTGGACTGTGTTCCAGCAATGACTCTCCAACATCTCAAGAGTTTTCTGGAGAATCTAGAACATATTTCTCACTCTAAAATTTCCACCACTGCCACAAGTTGTCATCAAGTCTACTCCAATCCATGACGATTGCACATGTGTCAGACAGAACTACACTCCAAAAAGTTTTCAACTACTGATTTTTCAGGAATACATCACCAGGCCTTTCTTCTGAGATACTGCTGGGTGAATTCAAATATCCAACCTTTCGGTTACTAGCTTAGCACATTAACCATCTGTACTATCCAGAAACTTCCCTGAAATATGGACACTTCCCATGTTATACATCAGCCAATTCTGTTGCTGGGGTCCATCTGGTCCCTACAAGACTCGAACTAAACACTCTATGGCTTGAGGACTGAGCCAGGAGCCTCTATTTCCAGGCATTGTAGTCACCCAAGATTTTCACATTGTGAAACATTCTTCAAGTCACATTCTTCTGCTTTGACTTATACCCCACAGGCTAACATTTTTAGTACTGGGGGCTCACTTCAAAAAATGTACTTAAAGTTAAAATCTAGTGGAAAGTATGCATTTTTACTCAGTGACAGAGGCGTGAAATTGAATCACATGGGATAAGGAAGTGGCAGAGTAGAACAAAGAAACAATACCAACAACACAGAAATTAGTGTTTCTTGAGCTTGGGGAAACACACTTTTGAAGATGTTGATTCCCTGGGAAGTACTCGCGTCTTTGTTACAATTTTTTCTGTTCTACTCTACCACTTCCTCATCCCACGTGATTGTATTTCAGGGCACAGTCACTGAAAGGAAAATGTGTATTTTAATTTTGAAGTGTGGATTCTGAAATATCTTTGAAGTGTGCATTGGTGCAACAAAGCCGAATCCCTAGGCCTGACAGATCGCCCACAGAGGTGAGACGGTTGAAAACAAAGTTGAGAACTCAGAAAGTTGATTCAGCGAGAAAGTTTCAGAAGACCTGAGCTGGAGGGAAGTAAATAAGTGGTAAACTCATCTACTGTGGTTCAACATCAGGTAGAAATGAAAGCCACCCAAATAGTAATTCAGGCTCCCATAGAAGGCAGGTAGCAGTAGCAACCAGCAGAAGAACACAGGTTTTTTTTGTTTGTTTTTGCATTGATTTTCTGGATGAGAACTACTGCAATGTTTGAATCCAATTAAAAGAATCCTGATATTAATGCTCCACTTGCAAAGAAAAATAAATCCAAAAGAAAGGTATGTACAGTAGGCTATTGTTGGTTTTCTAATCAGGAGTACAGTCTCTTAAGTGTCCAGTTACACTTTTTAATGGTGGAGAGGGCTGCAATGGTTTTTCCAAGACAGTTATTCAATAATTCTTAGACTAACTATTTGCTGTTACAGAGAAAATCTTTGGAGAAAAGGAATTGATGGGCGTCAGAGCACAATGGAAACCCTGGTGTAGTGGCTAAGCATAACAGTAGCTAATCAAAGAGTCAACAGCCCAAATCCACCAGGCACTCCTTGGGAACTCTATAGGGAAGATCTGCTCTGTCCTACAAGCCTGCTATAAGTCAGAATCAACTCGATGGCAATGTTCTGTTTGCTTGTTTGGGTTGGGTTTTGGTTTTCCAGAAGCATAAGTCTTACAGAAACTCCAGCACAAAAACACTGCTACGTCTACTTGAAAGCTTTACCAAATGAATGGCCATCTGGGGCCTGGATTTCACTTGTTATTTACATGTTTGCTTATTTCTATTTATGATAATTTCTTTTTGCTATTCTAAAAAAAAAAACACAGAAAGAAAAACAATTAACTTGCTATATCCTGGGAGATAAACTGTGTCTCTGTGAGAAAGAGTTTTCTGTTCATATGTTGTCCTCACCCTAACACCATGTGTATTACCCAGCAGCCCCTGCTTTAGCTCTACAACAAAAATCTATTCTTCAGGCAGAGACTCGGTTCCTGAGATAGTCTTCATACTTCAGCTCACTTATCATAGGACAGGAAAAAGAATGTTGATTGCTCAAACACTTTACTTCTGAGAGAATTTGAGGTTCCAAACCTTGATTTGATGGTAAGAAATAACTCTTTAATGTTTTATATGGAAAGTCAAGTGGATCTAACAAGCCTGGATGTTATAAGTTTGACAGAACAAAGAAATGACTGAAGAAGAAAAGCCTTGGAATAGAGAGACAAAGAATCCCTGGAGAGCAATGAGCCAAATGTCCCTCAAAAGAAGCTTTTTGTCAATGGCACATCTTTGCAAGTTAGTCAATTATCTATTAAACCTCTCCCTGAACTTCTCGCTACCAACTCTTCACTCCTTTCTGTTTCTTAGGACAAAGTGAGACAAATAGCCCAAGCAGGGGACGGAAAAAAAAATACCTCTACAGCAACACTTACTAAAATCAAGAACTTAGAACTTTTTCCTCAAAACCGAGTTATAACATTTTCAAGCCATAAATTTGACTGTCTATAATTTTTATTCAAGAACAAAGTGTGCAGAATCTGAAGAATGTACACATACGTGAAAATAACTCAGGCCCTACAAGTATAAATTCAGAGATAAAATCCTGCTAGTGTTCCATGTATCTGAGCTGGAAACTAGGCTCATATACATAAATTAGTAAAATTTGACATTATGGGTTTCCAGAGCAACAAGAATTTTCCACTCCTCCATAGTGAATATTTTATACTTTTGAAAATATATAGGTAAACCCAAATTGGGAGACATTCTACAAAACAACTGGTCCGTATCTTCAAAAATGTCAATGTCACACAAAGACAGACTGAAAATAGTTCCAGCTAAAAAGAGACTGAAGAGACTTCAAAGTGGATGTAATGTATGATCTGGGATTTTCTTTTGCTATAAAAGATATTATTGGGAAAATTAGAAAAATTTCAACAAGGTATGTAGATTAGATAGTAGTATCCTATCAGTGTTAATTTTCTGATTTTGATGATTGTCCTGTGATTATATGAGAGAATGTCCTGGCTTTGGGACATGCATAATGAAGTTTTAAAGGGTATAAGTGTATTGTGTCCACAACTTACTCTCTAACAGTTCAGAAAAAAATTAATAAAAGGCATATGTGTGTGTGCGTGTGTGTATAAGATGTATATTCTAATATATTTTAGCATTCTAATATGTATGTTACATACACAGAGAGTGGGGAACTGTTAAGCAAATGTAGTATAGCAATATCCAGAGAATGTAAGTGAAAGCTATATGGTAATTCTTTGTACCATGCTTTCAAGTTCTCTGTAAATCTGAAATTATATCAGAGAGTAAATTTTAAAATATTTTAATATAAAAATATGTTAAGATTAAACGTTCTCACTTCCTTCAGTCCCACATGGACTTTAGCAGTTTTTAACAAGAAGAACATGTTGAAAAAGAAGGACATCTACTAGGATATTTTACCTCTTAAAAAAAATGCAAGTGTGCACTATTTCCAGGAGGAAATAGCTAACAGCAATAAGAAATTCACAAAAAAAAAAAAAAAAAATCAAGGATTTTTGCATTCACACTTGATGTCCGAAAAGCATATTAGAATGTGGGTAGTTTTCTTCTGAGTTACAATAAACATATTTTATAAGCAGAAGTTCACCTATCTCGGGAAAAGGAAAATATATTACCAAAGGAAAGAATTATTTCCTCAAATGTAAGTAACAGCTGCCATCGAGTTGATTTGAACTCATGGTGACCTCGTGTGTTTCAGAGTAGAGTTGTGTTCCAAATAGTTTTCAGTGGCTAGTTTTTTGAAAGTAGGTCTCCAGGCCTTTCTTGAAAGGTGCCTTTGGCTGGACTGAAAACTCCAACCTTCTGGTTAGTGGCCCGTATGTTAACCATTTGTACCATCCACAGCTCCCTCGAAATACACCAATACCATTTCAAAGAGCAAATTTCTCCCACTCCTTTCTAGGCTAAACATTGGTAGTAGCAATGTGGGGAGAGGAAATTGTTGGGAAAGGAAGCAGCAAGAGCCACCACTGTTAGAGGCTCCAGCACAGAAATGCCTGGGTCCTGGGCTTGCGTTCACTGAAAGATTGCTTTAACCAGTGCTTCTATAGGAGCCATTCAAGAGCTCATTAACCTCTTTTGCACAAATCAGCAGGTTGCCTCCCTCCAAAGGATGAGATGTGCTCCCCCTTTTACCTCCAAACAACAAGACAGAGGAAAATCTCAGTGCAAATGAATGTATAGGAATGCGAAATCAAGTAACAGTCAAGACAGTCGGCAGAAGCCACTGGTGCTAATATATATTCTACAACATGATGGAAGTGAAATCAGCCAGACATAAAATGGCAAATATTGCATGATCCCACTTGTGTAAAACATTTAGAAAGGATACATGCATACAGACAGAATGTAGACTAGTGGTAACCAAGGCCTGGGGAAGTGAGTTAATGCTTAGCGGTTACAGAGTGTCTGTTTAGGGTGATGACAAAAACTTGCAAACAACTAAGGATGATGGGTACACAACATTGTGACCATGATTAATGTCACTGTACACTTGCAACTGGTTAAAATGGCTAGTTTCATGATGCGTATACTTCACAGTAATTTTTATAAAAAATCCACTGGCCCAACCAACAAAGCCTAAAACTCCTGTGTTATGTCTTTTCGTTTATTTACTATTAGCAACATGAAAACCCTGGCATCATAGTGGTTAAAGTGTAATGGCCGCTAAGCAAAAGGTTGGCAGCTCAAATTTGTAAGTCATTCCTTGGAAATTCTATGGACAGGGGTGGGGCCAAGATGGCAGACTAGACACACATCTCCTCGATTCCCTCTGAGAAATAAGGCCTGGAATGATAGTTGAATGGAGCAGCATGGACACCCAGGGAGCCCTACGATCTAGCGTAGGGTTGTCCGATTGAATTAGGCGCCAGTAAAGGGGAAATTACCTCTTTTTATCACAAAGCAGCCACACACTGAGTACTGCTTCTGCTGACTCATTGCTTGGGAGGACTACAGGTGCTGATGTCTTCTTTGTTTTCTGGGAGGCAGGGACATGAGCCAGCAAATATGCTGAACTGAAGCACTTAAGTAAATGGTGTATAGTGCAGCAGAGAAACTGTGCTTGGGATAGCTACATCTTGAGAGCCCCACTACTGACTGAAGGCAGCAGTGCCTCTCCACCCTGTCCTTTCTGAGCTGCACCATAGAATCTGCTGTTTTGCTGCAGGTAGGGCAGCTCAAGCAGGAAGCCATCTTGGCCAGCTGGGAGGCAGAGTCACCCACTTGGAGGTCCTAGTTGGGACAAATTCTCATGCCAAGAAGAAGTATCTGTCCAGGAAGTGCTTCTCCAGCAGAAAAGCTATGTTTAGGACAGTGCAGCCTAGAGTTATAGCTGGGGACTGTCAGATGATGGCAACAGGCCTTAACCCCTCCCTACTTTGAACCACATCATGGCACCTGGGGACAGCCTATCAAGTATTCCTGTTGTCAGCCAGAAGGTGGTGCCTGCCACACCTGGGTGTCTGACTGATTTCAGCAGCTGTTAGGCAGCTCCTCACTTAGCAGTAAAGTACCTTTTTAAAATAAGACCACTTGGAGAACTGACTGCTGAGTGGCCCAGCATCATCTCCTCCACCCTTTACTGATCCACATCATAGCATCAACTGATGCCCCCCACCGTGACTCCATAAGTAGGGTGCCATCTTTGCCAGCCAGGAAGCAGAGCCTGTCACACCACAGAGTCCACCTGGGGCCAGTCACTAGAATACACAGAAGTGGCTGGTGACCAACTCCCCTCTTAGAACTGTGACTCAGCTCCTGTTGAGGTAACACCAGAGAAACTTAACAGCTTCTAGATGGCAGTGGAAGTCAGACATAGTAACCTCGAGGATACAGGAACTGACATGAGCATTAACAAGGAGAAATCAGAGAAAAGAAATAAGAAAAATGAAGAAGCATTAAGAAATGTGTGGAATAATCTATGAATAGTTGGACTTCCTGAACAGTGAGGGATAACTGAAAACACAGAGAGTATAGTTATGGAGTTGCTGACATAAAACTTCCCTGAAATTATGAAAGAAGAGAACACAGATATCCAAGACACATATCAAATGTCACATAAACCAGACCTCACAAGAACGACACCAAGGCATATTATAATCAAGATTAACAAAAATGAAACATACACAGAGGCTCTTGAAGGCAGTGAGACTCAAAGCAAAACTAGCTTTCAGAGGAAAGCCCTGTAGGCTTTCATTTGACTTCTTTGCAAAAATGATGTTGGTAAGGAGGCAGTGGGATGACACATTTAAAGCCTTGAAGGATAAAAACTTCCAACCAATAATTATATAGCCTGAAAAAATGTCTCTAAAATATGAAAATGAAATTAGGACATTTTCAGATAAATAGAAGCTTAGAGATTTTCTAAAAACCAAACCAAAGCTATAAGAAGTACTGACAGAAGCTCTTTACTTAGAAAATCAAAACCATTAATAATATGTTTAAGGAGGCAATGCAAGGAACAGAATCCAGAAGGAAACTCAGTTAGGGAAGTCACAAAACTCAATCAAAGCTACAATGTTAAAAGAAGGCAAGCAGTGATCATATCATGAAAACTATGACACTGTCACACTAAAAAGAGGGTTATACTACAGTAGTTATAGTCTTTTCAGATGGAAAAGAAGTTAAAAAGACATGTAGATGGTAAATTGGGTTTAAATCAAGAATATTCGGGGGATTACATGCACAGCCGCAAAGCACAATGACAGTGCGACATATCAAAACAAGAGGGATTAGACAGGAGTCTCAACAAACATAAAACCAACACCAAAAAAAGATGAAAAGTCAACCCATAAAGAAGTATGACCCAGAACAGAATATAAAGAGCAACACAGACAACACCAACACAAAAATAAATACATCAACATGACAGCACTAAACACATACCTATCAATGATTACACTGAATATAAATGCACTGACTACTCCAATGGACAATGAATGACAACCTGGATCAAAAGACATGAGCCATCTATATATTACTTACAATAAACATACCTTAGACTCAAAAATATGAACAAACTGAAAATTAAAGGAACAATATACACCAAGATGACAACATAAAATTGAAAAAATTAACAAAACCAAAGCTGACTTCTTGAAAAGATCAACAAAATTGGTAAATCACTGGCTGAACTTACAAAAGAAAAACAAGAGAGAAAACAAACAACCTGAATAAGAAATGAAATTGGAGATGTCACAACAGAGCCAAATGAAATCAAAAGTATAACAGAATACTATGAAAGACTGTACCCTAATGCATCTGAAAGCCTAGAAGAAATGGACAAATTTCTAGATTCATATCACCTACCAAAATTTCACAAGGAGAAGTAGAACAACTTAATAAACCTATCACAAAGGAAGAGATTGATAAACTCATGAAAAGACTACCAACTAAGAAATCCCTGGCCCAGATGGCTTCACCACAGAATTCTACCAAACTTTTAGAGAAGAGGTAACTCCAATTCTACTGAGACTATTTCAAAGCATAGAAAGGGGTGGAATACTCCCAAATTCATTCTATAAAGCCAGCATAACCCTGATACCAAAGCCAGGGAAAGATCCAGCAAAAAAAAGAAAATTACAGACCAACATCACTCATGAATCTAGACACACAAATCTTCTACAAAACTCTTACCAATAGAATTCAACAACATTTCAGAAAAATAATTCATCATGACCACATTGGATTAATACCAGGGATACAAGTCTGGTTCAACATCAGAAAAAACAATCAGTGTGATCAACCACATAAATAACACAAAAGACAGGAATCATCAAACAAACCACAATCAACAGAAGAGAAAATAGATAAATGGGAACTATTAAGAATCAAACACTTTTGCTCATCCAAAGACTTTATTAATAGAATTAAAAGAATACCTACAGGATGGGAAAAAATATTTGGCAACTCTACGTCAGATCGACGTCTGCTATCCATAATCTATAAGATACTACAAAATATGAATAAGAAGAAGATAAATCATCCAATTAAGCGGTGGACAAAGGAGATAGACAGACATTTCACTAAAGAGATCCAGGCAGCCAAAAAACACATGCGGACATGTTCATGACCTTTAGTTATTAAAGAAATTCAAATCAAGACTACAATGAGATACCATCTCACCCCAACAAGATTGGCCATGATCCAAAAAACACAAAACAACAAATGCTGGAGAGGCTGTGGAAAAAGTGGAACCCTCCTACACTGTTGGTGGGGTTGCAAAATGGTCCAGCCTCTTTGGAAAACAATCTTGCGCTTCCTTAAAAAAATAGATATCGATATACCATTTTACCCAGTAATTCCACTACTTGGAATATATCCTACAGAATCAAGGCCTTTCACACCAACGGACACATGCACAAGAACGTTTATCGCAGCACAGTCCACGATAGCAAAAAGACAGAATCAACCCAGATGCCCAACAACAGAAGAGTGGATAGGTAAACTGTGGTACATATACTCAGTGGAGCATTACACAATGACAAAGAATAACAATGATTCCAGGGAACATCTCCTAACCTGGTTTCAACTGGAAGACATTATGTTGAGTGAAAATAGTCAGCGACAAAAGGACAAATATTGTATGAGACCTCTGCAATAAGATCTCAAAAACAGACTTGTGTATAGAAGAAAAGACTCTTTGACAGCTGCAAGGGAGGGGCGGGAGGGAGGACAAGGGGTGGAGGGTTTAGATTAGATAGTTGCTAGAAATCTGGTTGGGTGAAATCAGTAATAGCACACATTAGAAACAAGAACATTAAGTGGACTTCAGCATAACTTGAGTACTTCTTCTATCTTAACCCAATATTGCAAGGATAGAGTAGCTGGGGGGCAGGGGACCATGCTGTTAGGCGAAATCGAGGCCAATTGGCACAACTAGCGTTTTGCTAAGAGAGCTCTCTGCACCCCACACTGGTGAGTGGTGTCTGGGGTCTTAAAAGCTGACAAGCTGCCATCTGAGGGCACAGCAAATGGTCCCAACTCAGAAGGAATGGATGCTCACCGAGGACCAAAATGACATGGGGTAAAGACAACCCAGAAGATAGAGAGACCCACATGAGTGGGTGCCTACATCGACTTGGGACCAGAAGAACCAGATGGTGCCCAGCCACCAGTAGTGATAGCTGCAATGGAGCTAAGTTGAGTCTCACTGGCAACACAAGAATAAAAAGGGGTACATCCTGAGATCTCCACTAAAAGACCTCAATTGATGGTCCAGCGGTTTCAGGGTTCCCCTGGGAGCATGGCCCCTAGCCCCGATGCTGCCCTTACCCACAAATTATAACAAAGGTCCACTCCTTGGACAGGAATGGATTGGACTTGGCAATGCAGAGTGACCATATGTTGGATGCCCTTTATGGTTCTATACATCTATAGGATATCATCCTGCTGACCTCCGGTTGGAGGAAGGAGAGTGGTTGGAGAGGAGGGGAAAGGAGACTATTTGGAGGATGAGACATGTATGGAGCAGAGAGGAATAGTGTGCTGTCACTGGACAGGGAGAGCAGTGAAAGCTGCATATAGGTGAGCATGTAAGTTTATATGGGAATGTGCATTTTCACTCAGTCATATTAAATTTTAAAAAAGTCAATAAAAAAAGACAGAAATCATCTGATTTTGTCAAACTGATGCAGAAAAGATATTGAACAAAGTTCGACATCCATTCATGCTGAAAATTCTTAGCAGAATAGGAATAAAAAGGAAATTTCTCAACACAGTAAGAGGCATCTACACAAAATCAACCACCTACACCATCCTGAATAGAGAGAGACTGAGGGAATTCCCCTTGAGAATGGGAACTTCTATTCAATATTGTACTTTTACCACTTTCAGTTCAACTTTCGACTAGAAGTTCTATACAGAATAATTAGACAAGACAAAGAAATGTCATAATCAAGCTTAATGAAATGAAACATAAACAGGTTTTTAAAGACAGGAAGACTCAAAGCAAAGCTACTTCTTTCACCACTTCTATTTGAAATTGTAGTAGAAGTTCTAGCCAGAGCAATTAGATAAGACAAAGAAATAAAGGGCGCCCACACTGTCAAAGAAATAAAAATCTCCCTATTTGCAGATGATATGATCTTGTACACAGATTCCTAAAGAATCCATAAGTAAACTAAGAGGTCAGCAAAATATCAGGGTATAAGTAGATCAGTAGGATGCCTTTATACCTACAAAGAGATCATCAAAGAAGAAATCACCAAATCAGTACTATTGACTATAGCCCCCAAGAAGGTAAAACACCTAAGAATAGATCTAACTAGAGAAATAAGAGATCTATGCAAAGAGAACTACAAGACCTTACTGCAAGAACCCAAGAGAGACTCACATAAATGAAGAAACCTACCCTACTCATGGATAGGAAGGCTTTTAACATTGTGAAAATGTCTATTTTATCCAAAGTGATTTACTTATGTAACACAGTCCCAATGCCAACTCCAGTGGCAGTTTTTAATGAGATGGAGAAATAAATCACCAACTTTGTTTGGAAAAGGAAGAAGCCCTGGATGAGTAAAGCACAAATGAAGAAGAAGAACACACTGGGAAGCCTCTTACTACCTGATTTTAGAACCTATTACACTGCCACATTAGTCAAAACAGCCTGGTACTGGCAAAAACAGAGACACATAGACCAACGGAACAGAGTTGAGACCCCAGAGATGCCACCATCCTCTTACAAGCAGTAGATATTCGACAAGGGCCCTAAGATTGCAAACTGCGGTAAAAACAGTCTCGTTAACAAATGGTCCTGGCAAAATTGGATATCTATCTGCAATAAATGGAAATAGGGTCCATATCTTACACCTTACACAAAACTAACTCAAATTGGATTAAAAACTTAAATATCAGGCCTAAAATGATAAAGATCACACAGGAAAAAATAAATCAAAAAGGAAAGTTTTAATTCACAGCTTAGCCAGATTTCAAAATCTGACAAACAAAGCACAATCAACAGCAAAGAGATAAATGGGAACTACTAAGAATCAAACACTTTTGCTCACCCAAAGACTTTATTAAAAGAATTAAAAGACCACCTACAGAATGGGAAAAAGTATTTGGCAACTACGTGTCAGACTGAAATCTGACCTCCATAATATACAAGGTACTCCAAAATATCAACAAGGAAAAGGTAAATACCCAATTAAGCGATGGGCAAAAGAGATCGACAGGCACTTCCCAAAAGAGGATATCCAGGCAGTCAAAAAACATATGAGGAAATGCTGACAATCATTAGCTATTAAAGAAATGCAAACCAGAACTACAGTGAGATACCATCTCACCTCAGCAAGGTCAACCATGATCCAAAAACCACAAAACAAATGCTGGAGAGGCTATGGAGAGATTGGAACTCTCTTACACTTTTGGAGGAATCGCAAAATGGTACAACCCCTTTCAAAAGCAGTTTAGCACTTCCTTAAAAAGCTGGAAATAGAAATATCATTTGATCCAGTAATCCACTGCTCAGGAAATATCCTATAGAATCCAGGGCAGTCACACAAACAGACACAAGCACATGAATGTTTATTGCAGCACAGACCACAACACCAATAAGATGGAATCAACCCAGATGACTAACAATAGATGAATGGATAAACAAACTATGATACATATACTCAGTGGAACACTATGCAATGATAGAGAACAATGATGATTTTAGAAAGCATCACATAACCTGGTTTCAGTTGGAAGACATTATGCTGAGTGAAATCAGTCAATGGCAAAAGGACAAGTATTGTATGAGACCCCTGCTATAAGGACTTATAAAAAGTGTATTTTTTAAAAAACGGACTTATATACAGAAGAAAAGACTCTTTTGATTGCTGCAAGGGTTATGAGGGAAGGAGAGGGTTGGTCATAGATTAGATAGTTGATAGAAATTTGGTTGGGTAAAAGCAGTGACAGCACACAGTAGAAAGATCAATTGAACTGGACTTCAATATAAACTGAAAACTCTTCTAATCTTAACTCAATATTGCAAGGATAGAGTAGCAGGGGCAAGGGTCTGGAGATCACGTTCCCAGGGGACATTGAGGCCAATTGGCATAACTAGCCTATTGCTAAAAGAATCTTCCATATCCCATATTGGTGATTGGCATCTGGGTTCTTAAAAGCCAGCAAGCTGCCATCTGAGGTACACCAAATGGTCCCAACTCATCCAGAACAGGTGATCACGAAGAACAACAAAGACACGAGGGAAAAAGAGCATAGGAGACAGAAGGACCTGTGAGAATGGGTAACTGTATCAATTTGTGACCAGAAGAACCATACAGTGCCTGGCCACCATCAAGGGCAGCCTTGATGGAGCACACAGTGTTAAGTTCCAGTGGCAACATGGGGAAAAAGAAGATTTCACCTCAAGAACCCCACTGAAAGACAGCAATTGATAGTCTGGTGGCCTGAGGGTTCCCCTGGGAGCATGGCCTCTAGACCTGCTGCTGCCCTGATCAGAAAACATTACTGAGGTCAACTCTTGGGATAGGAATGGAATGGACTCAGGGACACAATGATACCATATGGTCCTTACGGTGTGTGTATTTTATGGTTCTATGTATCTACAGGATGCTGTCCTACTGGCCTCTTACTACAAGGGAGAGGAGAGGGTGGAGAAGAGGAGATAGGAGATTGTTAAGAGGATGCAACACATATAGAATGAAAAGGAAGAGTGTGCTGTCACCAGACAAGGACAGCAGAGGGAGCTGCAGATAGGTGGGTACACAAATTAAATCTAGATTGTATGTTTTCACCTAATCACAATAAAAAAAAGTAAAAGAGAGAAAAATAAATAAATAAATATGAGAAAAAGAAATAAGAAAAATTAACCATTAAGAAATATGTGGAACTCTATTAAGAGGAATAGCCTACAAATAATTGGAGTTCTTCAGCAGAGAGAGATAGCTGAAAACACAGAGTATTGTACAGTTGCTAACAGAAAACTTTCCTGAAATTATGAAAGACGAGAACATAGATATCCAAGATGATTATTGAATGCCACAGAAACCAGACCTCAAAAGAAAGACACAAAGACATATTATAATCAAGCTTAATGAAATGAAACATGAACAGAGGCTTTTAAAGACAACAAGGTTTAAAGCAAAGCTAACATAGAAAAGGAAGCCCTGCAGGCTTTTGTCTGACTGCTTGGCAGAAACAATGTTCGCAAGGAGGCAACATGATGACACATTCAACACCTTGAGGGAGACAAACTTCCAACCAAGAATTACATATCCTGCAAAACTGTTTCTCAAATATGAAGGTGAAATTAAGATATCTGCAGATAAACTGAAGCTTAGAGACTTTGTAAAAACCAAACCAAAACTACAGGAAATATTGAGAGAAACTCTTTGCTTAGAAAAACAAAAACATCAAGTGTATACTTAAGGAGGCATGCCCCAACACAGCACCCAGAGTCCTACTCAGTTAGAGAAGTCACAAAGCTCAATCAAAGATGCAATATTAAAAGGAGGGAACCAGTGATCAGAACATGAAAACTATGACATCATCACACTAAAAAGAGGGGTATATTACAGTAGTTACAATCATTTCAGATGGAGAGGAAATTTTTAAAAATATGCAGGAGTTAAAGGCTGGTTTAAACCTAGAATTATAAGCAGGTTCACAGGGGAGCCACAAAGCAAAATCACAATGCGACACATCAAAACAACAAGCATAACACAGGAGTCTCAACAAACACAAAACCAACACTGAAAAAGATGAAAAGTCAACCCATAAAGAGGAATGATCCAGAACAGAATATTGACAGCAACATAGGAAACATCAACAACACAAAAATAAATGCATCAAAATGACAGCACTAAAGACAAGCCCATCGATAATTACACTGAACATAAATGGACTGAATGCTCCAATAAAGAGACAACGAGTGCCTGGATCAAAAGACACAATCTGTCTATATGCTGCTTACAAGAAATTCACCTTAGACTCAAAGATACGAACAAACTGAAAACCAAAGGAAGGAAAAATAAATACCAAACTAACAACATAAAAAAAGCAGGATAAAATAAACTTTAATATAAAATCCACCATCATGGACAAGGAATGCCCCTATTTATTGCTAAAAGTTTCAATACATAAGTAGCACTTAACGATGTTGAATGTTTATACACTCAACCCCAGAGCATCCAAATACATTGAACAAACACCGACTACAATGAAAAATGAGATAGATCACTCCACAAAAACAGTTGAAGATTTCAACACTACACTTTCAGTAACGGATACATCACCCAGAAAAAAGTTCAATAAAGACACAGGAGATCTTACTACAACAATTAACCAACAAGACCTCATCGACATATACAGAAGTTTTTTATTCATCAACAGATAAGTGCACCTTCTACTCCAGTGCACATGAAATATTTTCCATAATAGACTATGTGTTAGGACATAAAGCAAGTCTCAGTAAAATCCAAACCATTGAATTATTGTAAAGCATCTTCTTGGACCATAAAGCTATAAAAATTGAAATCAATAGCAGGAAAAAAACAGGTAGAAATTTCAACTCATGGAAACTGAACAGCACCTTGCTTAAAAATTCATGAGTTATAGAAGAAATCAACGATGAAATAAATTTAGAGAGTCAAAGGAGAATGAAAACACATCGTACCAGAACCTATGAGATACAGCCAAAGCAGTGCTCAGAGGTCAGTTTATCTCCATAAATGCACACCTCCAGAAGGAAGAAATGACCCAAACCAAAGAATTAACTCTACAGCTTGAACAAGTAGAAAGAGAGCAACAGAGGAACCCCTCAGGCACCAAAAGAAAACAGGTCATAAAGATTAGAGTAGAACTAAATGAATTAGAAAATAGAAGAACAATTGAAAAAAGTAACAAAACCAAAAAGCTGGTTCTTTGAAAAGATCAACAAAATTGATAAACTAGTGGCTGAACTTAAAAAGAAAAAGAGAGGAAACAAATAACCCAAATAAGAAATGAGGTGGGATATGTCACAACAGACCCAACTGAAATCAAAAGTATCCATAACAGAATACTACAAAAGACTGTACTCCAACAGATTTGAAAATCCAGATGAAATGGACAAATTTCTAGATTCATTTCACCTACCAAAATTATCACAAGGAGAAGGAAACTCTATGGACAGTTCTACTCTGTCCTACAGGGTCGTTATGATTTGACATAGACTGGATGGACATGGGGCTATTAGCAATGTGGCCAAAAGCTTTCAAAAACATGACTTTTTAAGATGTCACTAGTTTTCACGTTACCATCAGCAGAATGGGCTGTTCTCCTCTTTATCCTCTTAAAGAAAATGTCCAGAGTAAAATTAGAGAAAGTCATCATAAAATATGAGTGACATGTCCACATTAACAATTCTGTTATGAAATTTCATACCAAAGTACTTTATCTTGCAATCTAAACACTAACACACACTTTTGCATTTGATTTTTAAGGAAGAAAAATCCTTAGTAGAAAAGAAAGCAAAGTTAGAAGTTAAAGTAAATGCCGCTTTGTTTTAGGCACATGAATTGCCTAAATGTCTGGACACAGGCTTATATTTTTTTAATATGCTCATCCAAAAACTATGAAACAAATTTTCTTTTAATTTAACTTAATTTTGCTTTCTCAATTAGGGCTCTATCCACATTCATTTTGAAGTTTATGGCCTCAGCTGTTTGAGTTACATAAGCCCCAAAAGATCAGAGCACTTTTTTTTGGTGAACAAAGCTTATTTTTTTATCCTCACATGACTCAGATATGGCTACAGTAACCCAGTTGGCACTTTAGAGAATCACCTACTAGTTACTCTGGGAAATTATTAACCCAAGAGAATGTAATCTATAACCTGGGACTCCTTTGTAGTGTGTTGGCCAATTACTTTGATTGTATGTTCTATAATAGTATACGTGTCCATTTGTTAAACTTACAAAGTCCACTATTTTAAGAAATAGACACGAGTATTGTTTATTTGATTTTGCAATACAGTCTTTTAGACTGTAAAAGGGAATAGATTAATAAATGATTAAGTGTAACAGTTAATTTGAACAAACAGGACTGTTAGTCATAAAGCAAACATATTCTGTATCAGTCTTCCACTAGTTGCTGTGGAGCTGACCCAACTCCTGGCAACCCCTTGTGCGTCAGAGTAGAATTGTGCACCACAGTGTTTTCAATGGCTGATTTTTCAGGAGCAGATCACCAGGCCTTTCTTCTAAGATAACTCTGGATGGACTCAAAACTTTTGGTTAGCAGCTAAGCACAGTAACTATTCAGAGAGACACTTGTATTTTCATTTAAATAATTTCTGTCTGGAGCTAGTTTTTCCCAGCTCCTGGATGAAAATTAGAACAGACTCCATAGCCAGAATGTCCAACTACTTTTAACACTAAGTTTTCTTTCCTTCCACGGCTCAGCCTGTTCCAGACTGGGCATCTACAGTGGGAACAATGATCATGATTGTCTTCTTCACTTACTGTACCTATACGATTCTCCCTATCCTTCATTCCCATCTCAGTGCTAACTGAGGCTTCGGATTTCTTAGGGTTAGAGAGTAGTGGGAAAGCAGAAGGGGCAAATCCAGCAACAGAGTGTGACATCATCTGAAAAACTTTCATAGCTGACTTTTTCTTGTAGGTACACTTCAATGAGTTCTTGGACAACTCACCTCTCCTGTACTGGGGACCTGTTACCTGTAACCCCCTTATCCTGCTTAAAGGAGCTTACAGGCTCCTCCCTCAGTCTCCAGAATCTGGCTACACTCTTCTACCAACTTCCTGTGATGTCCCTTTGTCCCTCCAAGTAGACCCTCAGGCCAGCATCTCGGACAATTCCACATCTGTTCACTCTGTCTTGCTCACACTGAGTTCCATAAGAACTACAAAGCATTCATTGCCCCACCAGTCCTGAACGTGGAGGCTGTCTCCTACCTAGTTACCAGTATTACCTCTTTCATCAATGCAAACAACCAGTCTCGGCTCTCTTGAAGTATCTGTCGTTAGGCATGAGATGACAGTAAATACTCCTTTTCTTCTGGCAAATGGTAGAACACTTGCCAAGCTTGCTCCTTTTCTTATTTCTCCTCTTTGTCTTTCCAGCAGGTATTACAGCCTGCAGCTGGGTGACCTGCTAAAAGTTACAAAATCAGTTCTCAAATGTCATGGACTGAATTATGTCCCCACAAAAATATGTGTAGTAATTTGGCTAGGCCGTGATTCTCAGTATTCTGTGATGTTCCTATATGTTGTATACCCTGTCTCTGTGATTTTAAAGAGGGAGGATGAGTGGCAATTGTGTTGGTGAGAAATTGCGTTGTGCCCTAGGTAGTCTCTTGGGATATACAAGAAAGAAGCTAGCAGAAAGATTTGAGGACCAAGAAACAACAGCAGGAGCAGAGTATGTCCTTTAGAAAGGAACCAGGATCCCCTTACATCAGGAACTCCCAGTCCATGGGACGATGGACAACAAAGACCTTCCTCCAGAGCCAAGAGCGAAAGCCTTCCCCTGGAGCTAATGCTCTGAATTTGGACCCTTAGCCTACTAGACTGTGACAGAACAAAATTTCCCTCTTTAAAGCCATCCACTTGTGGTATTGCTCTTAAAGCACCACTAGTTGACTAAGTTATCAGACAACACTTGACAATTCCCACCATGATGGTTGGCAGCTTGGGAGTAGTTGGAACCTATTGTCTTGTGACCTGAACAAGAACAGGTTATATTTTTAACATTCTGTTCTTAATATTTTTGTGATACTATTGAGATAATTAAAAACACTTCAATGTAACAAAGCCACAGCTGGAAAATGTAATAGTAGACATACAGTTAATATAATCTTAATACAATATTTTTTAGATGCAATAATGCATATGCAAATAAATCTAAAAGGAGGAAAAATACATACTACATTGGCACGCCAATATTAACATGCATGAGCATTCTCAACCTGACACAAATTCTAGTGACACTATTAAAAGTGGCACATCTAGGTGTATAATTTCCATCTTCAGTTACCTCACTGACCAAATGGTTTCACATTCCTCTAGAGCACGATGTAACCATTGCAGAAGGAGTCATGGGCTCCAACATGGTACTGAATGAAGACTTTCTTATTCCTAGATATTCAGAGCATGAGCACAGATCTCCCCTCTATGGTTTGTCACCCTTCTCCAATCAGTCTCAAGTACCTAAATATGATCTACAAGTAACTGCAACTAAAAGTGGGCCATAAGATTAATTGCAATAACTACATGCATAATTTACTTCCCTATAAAATAAGTTAATATAAAGCTATTCTCTCCCTTTCATAGATATTTTCTATTCTTGTAAAAATTAATATTAAAAATTACAATGTCAACATTTTTTACATGTACACTGTAGTGACATTAATTACATTCATCATGCTGCTCAACCACTACCACTATCTCTTTCCAATTTTTTCCATCACACATAACAAATTCTCATTGCCCCCAAGCAATGACTTCCTCTTTCTCCCTCCCTTCCACCCCTGGTAATCACTAATAGACTTTCAGCTCTATGAATTCACATATTCTAGATATTTCATAAGTAGAATCATAAAATATCTGTTCTCTTACAGCTATTTTCCACAGAACAGTATTTTCAAGGTTCATCCATGTTGTAGCATGTACCAGAGTTTGGTTTCTCTTTATGGCTAAGTAATATTCCATTGCATGGATATACCACACTTTGGTTATTCATTCATTTATTGATGGACACCTAGGTTGTTTCAACCTTTTGCATACTACCAGTGATGCTGCAATATAGTGGTATACAAGTATGGATTTGTATTTCTGCTTTCAGTTCTTTGGGTTGATGTCTGGGAGTGGAATTACTAGGTCATATGGTAATTGTATGTTTAACTTTTGAGAAAAGACCAAACTGTTTTCCACAATGGTTGCATCATTTTACAACCCCACCAGCAGTGGATGGGACTTCTGCAAGTTATAGATACTTTTGCATCTTGTAATATTTAATATTTCTCATTTCTATTTTAAAAGCAAGAGAAAATGCATGAGAAGTATATAATAAAGTTAGTTCCATATTACTGTATTGAAATCTTTGTCTCTTAATTTCTCTTTATCCCACAGAGCAAATCACACCATTCTAATACTTTTAAAACAAAATAAATCTTAGGGGAATAATTTATTCTAAAGCATCCAGTTTACAAATGAAAAAAGCCAAGATGAAAAGAAGACATTTTTAGCAGTAGTCATGCAACTAGTTAAAAGGTCATCACAAAACACAAATGGCCTGAGTATAGCCCCCTCATGACAAGACCTCCATCTGTCTTTCCTTTTCTATTTTTCTTGGAAAATTAAAAACTAAATGATTATTAGTTAAAAATTAAAAATATTCGTAAGTAGAACAACTTCAAACTATTTTTAATGTCACAACTCAGCAGTAACTCTCTTATCCTTCCAGCTATCATCTCTTACCTCATATCCCTCTGTTATCCATCTATCTCTCTATATAGACAGATTTTTATTTGTATATTTATACAATGTCTTTTTCAAAACTTGCATAATAATTTGCATACTGTTTTTCCACAAACATTATCCACGCCAATTTTTACTCTTCCACCTTATTTTTAATCACTCTAAAATATTCCATTTTATCTACTTAGCAAAATATACTTACTTGACCATGCCCATATTGTACTTCCGGTTTGTTATTTTGCCAGTGAACATTCTTGTGCATAAAATCTGTATCGTTGTATACATTGCTGATTGGTTTCTAAAGGCAAATCTTAGAATTTCCCAGTCATGTGCATATTTTTGAGTTGTAAAGCAAATTGTCCTGCAGAAGAACATTTATAACCAGTAGTGTTTATGAGTGCTCTTTGGCCAATACCCTTAGCAACAACAGAAATCAGAATACTTTTTAAGCTTAGTTTATAGGAAAAATTGAAAATGCTATCTTATCATTTTAAGTTGAGGTTAAATCATGTTTAGTCATTTGTATTTATCATTTCTATTGCATACTTTATCTATTTTTTCATTGAAACTTAGCATTTTTATATAGATTTGCAAAAGCTCCCTATGTGTTATGTATATTAACCCTCAAATCATATACACACCGAGTGTATGTTTCTTTCTAGTTTATCAATCTTTGTTTTTTAAATATTTGTTGTATTGCACTTTCTTTTGCCATAAAGAAGCTTTAAATTATTGTTTTCAATTTTTTCCCTGAAGGAGTGTCTTCTTTTGGTGCTTACAGTTCTTAAAAGACAGTAGCAGGATGTTTTTGGAGAATCATAGGGAAAAGCTGGTGGCAAGACACAAGGACAATCAAGGAATGTTAAAGCTGACCATGCCAAAGCTGTCCGCAAATATCACCAAATTTGATCATTACTAAATTTGGAAACACACAGTTTCAAAGAAGTATCTCAGGTTCCCCACCAGGAGTAACAGGGAGTCTGAGCAGGTGCCTCAGGATTCTTCACTTAAGCTTCAAATACAACTACATAAATTCTATCTGTGTCATTATCAGTCTTAAAAATGTATCTGGTGTCTGGGTCTTAAAATCTAGCAAGCAGCCATCTAAGAATTGGCCTTCTAAAAAATGTTTCTCGTGTCTGGGTTTTAAAATCTAGCAAGCGGCCATCTAAAAAGCATCATTTGTTCCCAACCTCCTAGAGCAGAGGAGAATGAAGGACATTAAAGAATAAGGAAAATATGAATCCAAGAGACAGAAAGGGCCACATAACCCAGAGACTACACAAGCATGAGAGCAGAAGAATTAGATAGTACCCAGCTATCCCCTAATAGAGAGCAAAACAAAGAGTCCCTAATGAAGCAGGATGAAAAATGGGTTGCAGAACTCAAACTCTATTAAAAAGATCAGACTTGATGGTCCAGCAGACTGGAGGATCCCCAGAAGACATGGGCCCAGGACTCTGTTAGTCCAGAACCAAAAACCATTCCCAAAACCAGTTATTCAAACAACACTTGGACTAGACTACAGGACATGGAATGATACTGGCAAAGAGTGTGCTTCTTGGCTTAAATAGATACATGAGACTAACTGGACAACTCCCATCCAGAGGTGAGATAACAGTGAGAGGTGGACAAGAGCTGGTTAAATGGACAAGGCAAATACAGGGTTAAAGGAAAAGTGTGAAGTCATACTATGGGGAGAGTAGACAGAGTTACACTGAAATGCATGTATAAGTTTTTGTATGACAAATTAATTTGGATTGTAAACTTTCACTTAAAGCATAATAAAATATATTTAATGTTTCACTTTTTTAATAAATGTTCCCCTGAAGAATAAAAACCTGACAAAAAACAATACTCTTCTTTACAAAACCCACTAGATTGTTTTCTCTTTTTTACCACCCTCATTGTCTTGCCATGTAATAGGAACTCAGCAACTGTTGATTGAATTAAGTTATTTTTCCAAGACAATAGCTGGTTGGTGGCAGAGCTGAGACTAGAACCTTGATCTCCAGGTTCCCGGTCCAGTGTTATTACTGTCATTGCTACATTGCTTACAGTTTATTCAGCCAAAAATTTAATACATATTTGCTAAATATTGCTTGGAGCACCTGCTTTGTAGAAAAATAGATGAATATTAAAATGGAAATATATTCAGTTCTATGGTCATGATTAGCCATAGTTAGCTATCCTGGATTTTTGAAGACTAGTTTTGAGTTGAGAAAGAATAAAGTGCCGCCTGGGTGATGTAACTTACAAGAGGCTAAAGCAATGCACAAGTGGACTCAATTTCCAAAAGTCTTTTCACAGAAATTTTCTATCACAAACTTTTGCTCCTTCAGTACAAAAATTTGCGTCACAAGAAATTCCCTTTTCTGATGCAAGTGCTCTGAGTAGGCCAGTTTTACACTGAGTCACTCCTTAAACTAATTGCTGTCAAGTTGATTCCAACTTGTAGCAACCCTATAGAACAGAGTAGAATTCCCCAAAGGGTTTCCAATGCTGTAATCTTTATAGTAGCAGACTGTCACATCTTTCTACCTTGGAGCAGCTAGTGGGCTCAGACTGCTGACCTTCAGATTAGCAACCAATCACTTAGCCACTGCACCATCACAGTTCCTTATTCAGCCATTGAAACCTTCCAAATAAATTAGACCAGTGTTATACAAAATTGTGCAGGGCAGTAACCTGACCTCTTGTTAAAACACTGCTTCTGAATGGGGCAAGATAGTAGTCAGATGCTTCCTCTCACCACTTTAACAACAAAGACCCAAAAGAACAAATGAATCCATTGCATGCGACATCCTACAAGCCAAGAACATCAAAGGAAAAGTTGAGAAATCAGAACAATGGTGAAAGAAGAGAAGGATGTGTGAAGCCTGACCCACCAGAAAACAGCTCCAGCCAGCATTTTAAACTCAGTGCAGTTGTTGGAGGGCATCCATTCCATCAGGAGAAACTGACCAGTGAACCCACTCATATATCCTTAACCAATGACAAATAGCACAAGATCCTCAAAAGCTAAGCCTTTGCATGTAACTTACTGCACATGATTCTAAACCTTTCCCCTGGGATAAACCTCTTTCATTTCTCCAAGTGCTTCCCCTCCTTTTTCTGCACTGCACCATTAACTGACCTGGAAGTAGGACTCCTTAAGCCCACCCTGAGTCATTCTCTGAGAGAGAGCAATTTAATAAACAGGGGTAAGGGAGGAAAAAATCTGCTGACTCCCCTAAGCAGGGAGAAAAATTGCTCCATCACCCATATTCGGACATAAGGGACACACCATCCTCACAAACACTCAGATGCCTCACAGACACTGCTTTCTGTCTGCCTTCCTCAGTGATTGCGGTCAAATAGATATACCTACAGCAATCACTTCTGCCCATCTAGGACAGTAGACAAGAGCCTGCACCATTCAATTGGTGACTGACTATCTGGAAACTTGAGCTGCCTCCATACAAGAAAAATAAACTGACTCTTGGGCTTGTATGTCTAATAACACCTCTAACCACCTGGTGACAGAACTTTAGAGCTTCGAAGACAACAATAACCAAACTATCACACACAATCAGCCTTTTTGGACATTTCAAAACTAAATAAAATTAGAAGCTAGAATAGAGAATGCAAATATAAAATAAATATGACTTGCTGAAGGCTCAGAGACAACAGTCAATTTCAAAACACTTAACAGCATGAATTAGAAATTAATAAAATTATAGAATTAGACAATGTTCTGCCTAAGACTTATTTTTCTTCTGTTTGGGTTGATATCTGTTGCTCTGTTCTGTGTACTGTGTTCTAGTGCTATTGATTTTCTAAACAAAGCACTCACTTTAGTATTTCTTGTGATTTTGCCTTGCTTTTTGCAAGTTCCCTAAATTTCTTTTCATCTGGATATGTCCTAATTTCGCCATCACATTTGAGAGACAATTTTGCTGGAAATGTAATTCTTGGCTGGCAATTATTTTCCTTTGAGGCTTTGTATACGTCATCCAGTTGCCTTCTTGCCAGCGTGGTCTCCACTGAATATTCCAAGTTTAGTCTTACTAATTGTCCTTTGTAAGTTATTTTTTACTTATCCCTAGGCAAATTTTAAAATCTCTTCTTATCTTTACTTTTGGCAAGTTCGATTATAATATGCCTTGCTGTATTTCTTTTGGGATCTACCTTCTGTGGAATTGCGTGAGCAGCTTGGATAGATATCTCTTCATCTTTCATGATACCAGGGAAGTTCTCTGTCAGCACATCATCAACAATTCTCTCTATATTTTCTGTTATCCCTCCCTTTTCTTGTACCCCAATCACTCATAGATTATTTCTCTTCATAGAATCCCACATAATTCTTACTGTTTCTTGATTTTTTTTAATTCTTTTATCTGATTTTTCCTCAAATGCATTGATGTCATGTGCTTTATCTTCAGTCTCACTAATTCAGTCTTCCCTTTCCTCAATTCTGCTGCTTTGACTGTCTATTGAGTCATCTGATTCTGTAATTTTATTATTAATTTTCTGAGTTTCTAATGCTTGCTGCTCTATGCCTTCTTGCAGCCTGTTCAATTTGTCATTATGTTCTGCTACATTTTGCTTCATCTTTTTCCTCATCTCTTGAGGAATTCTAAGTATTAATCTTCTATATTCCACCTTTGATAACTCCAGTAGTTCTCTTCCTCTACAAAATTTGATTCTTTGTTTCAGGAGCTTTCTGAATAAATCATGGTCTGCTTCTTTAGGTGCTTTGATACGGACTGTTGTTTCCCATCCATCAGTAAACTGTATCTATTTAGCTTACATTTGCCTACTCAGTTCTAGCTTCTTACTCAGAAATGAGCAAATAAACTGGTCACGTGTGATAGTTTGGTTATTGTTGTCTTTGAAGGTCTGATGTCCTTTCACCAAGTGGTTACAGCTGTGTTACTAGACACTGGAGCCCAAGAGTCGGTTTACTTATATGGATTCAGCTCAGGCATTCAAGTAGTTAGTCACCAAGTGCAGGCTCTTGCCTACTGTCCTAGATGAGCAGAGGTGACTGGGTTAGGCACATATGTCTGGCTGGAGCTGCTAAGAAAGGCAGGGGCTAATAACCACTAGAGAGTGTCTGTGAGGATGGCATATCTCTTTATGTCTGAATCCACCTGTAGGAACAGTTTCTGCGCTGATTTTCTGGCTTAGGGGAATCAGTAGAATTCTCTGCTCCCCTTTCATAGAATGGCTCAGTGCAGGCTTTAAGGAGCCCTACTTCCAGCTCAGTTAATGGCATCAGACTGTAGCATCAGTCACAGTGGGGTGGGGGACACTGGGAGAAGGGAGATAGGCCTATCTCGAAGGAAAGATTTAGATCCATGTGCAGTACGTTACATGCAAAGACAGCTCTTAATGATCCGGTACTGTTTCTCACTGGTTCTGGAGGCAACAGTAGATTCTCCAGACTATTAGTGTTTCTGAGGAGGAGACCCACCAACTCCACACTCAGCTCACCAAGCAGTGGCTGCAACCATTTCCCAGTGGATCAGGTGTGTGGAATGCTGTGCACTTCTGACACTATTCTCACTTCACGATTACTCAGCCCATTACTCAGCTTTCTCTTTGATGTTCAGAGCTCCTAGAATGTCATATATACTAGATTCATTGGAAGCATCAGTCTACTCCACTCTCTTGGCCCTGCCTTCTCTATACAACATTTTTTTAAGATGCAATAAAATTCATTTATTTAAAAAAAAAAAGTTGTACAGGTGTAAAAAGCTGAATTAGCATATATTTTCAATAACAAGAAAAAAAGGAAAAAGAAAGAGCAACTGCTGAGATCAATTATGTACAACCAACCAAACACCTCGTGGAATATGGTTTCTTGGTTTGGAGTTTTAGGGTCTCAGTTTTGTGGGATATCCCAGTTAATTGGCCTAAGGATGTGTTTATGCCTCTGTTTTACTTCCTGGTTTGATGTGTAGTAAGTGGGATCTTAAAAACTTGCAAGTGGCCATCTAAGGTACAACAATTGGTTTCTATGGGGTTTTCAGTGGCTAATATTTCAGAATTAGATCTCCAGGCCTTTCTTCCACGTACCTCTGAGTGGATTCAAACTGCCAACTTTTCAGTTACCAGGTGAGTACATTAGCAATTTGCACTCCCAGGAACCCCACAGCATGGGAGTCGGCGGCCTCTTCCCGCTCTACTGTGTCCACAACCTGTGGGGTGTGCTCTCACCATGAGCATGGGACTAGTCACAGGATATGTCTTCTGGACACTGGAACAGACCCTCTACCATACCCTCTGCACGCAGGGGTTCTCTCTGCATGTCTGGGGATCACAACAGGGTTGAAGTCTCTCACTAAACCTCAGTTTCCCCATCAGGAACCTGGAAAATGACAAGGAACAGGCTCAGCAGGACTTTGTGGTCCTGGCCATGCCCTCCTCCCCTTTAGGGTCACAGAAAAGACAGGGCAATGAAAGTTCTTAGTTTTGTTGGAAGCTGCCTTGATTTTGAAGGAAAAAAAAAACACATAGCTGGGTTCAGTGAAAGGAATGGGTGAGTCTAATAATCAACCATCCTTACTCCGAGCACCCACTTGAGCATCACTATGAGCCTGAAGTCATGGATTGTTTAATGAGATACACTTAACAGGCTCCCACGACTTTGACGTCAGCACCTCTTTGAGGAGACTAAGCTGTAAGCATGCACTGGAGTCACACCTAGCTTTATGGTGGCAGCAATATTATCAGATTGGAGATGATCTTCATAAAGGCCGGGGGACAGGAGTGTTTGCTAAGTTGGTTTCAGTGAGACTTTCACAAAGCTTCATAAGCAGTTTGCCTCATAGCAGGCAATATTCAGTCTTCCTCCCTCTGTGGCGTTATGCAGGGGCTTGGAGCGTCATTAGCCTCAGCTTAATTTTTACCAGATCCCTGCTGAGTATACACAGAAGCAATTTTTTTAATTGGCTATTTTTTTTTATATTTTGTACTTTTCTCTTTTCTTTTTCCTTTTTATTTTAAGTTTACACAAATAGTATTGCACAAGGGAGATGATGAGTCATCTGGGAAGCTTTTTTACAATGTTTTTGAGGTACTACTGTAGTAAAGTATATTCTCTTTTTAGACCTATGCAACTAAAATATACATGTCTCTTTTTAAGTAATGGGAGAGTTCTTTGGGTAACATAATAGAAACTAGCTCCAAAGACAGTTTTTGAAAATCTATTATACATGTAAAATTATCCATTACTTTGACAAATAAAATATAAATTCAATTTCTGGACATGATTAAAATCCCGTTGCCTTTCAGTTAACTCTGACTCACAGTGGCCTTATAGGACAGAGGAGAATTGCCTGATAGGGTTTCCAAGAAGCACCTGGTGGATTCCAACTATGGACCTAGCGGTTAGCAGTTAGAACTCTTAAGCATTACACCACCAGGGTTTCCATGAGACTGCTTGTTTCTGCTTATCTTATTTCAATTGTTGTTTGCAAATGACAAGCTTGACACCAACGACAGCTAACTTCTTTTTTAAATGTGTTTGTGGACCCAACTTTCCAGTTGGATAAGCTATCCTGAAGATCTTGTATTCAGTAACAGCAGCAGTTTG
The DNA here is from genome assembly GCA_028571685.1 of Heterohyrax brucei. Classification (NCBI taxonomy): domain Eukaryota; kingdom Metazoa; phylum Chordata; class Mammalia; order Hyracoidea; family Procaviidae; genus Heterohyrax; species Heterohyrax brucei. Next base: position 26,955,921 of record CM053152.1, read on the forward strand.
GTTAGTCAGCAGTTAACGCTCCTCCCACCAAAAAAAAAAAAAAATCCTGCCAGCATTCAGTATATTCTGCAGAGTTTTTCCTGGCTCTGATATGCACTTCCCATGTTGAGAAATCTTCCCACTTCTCTTCTATCACTGAGAACTCAATGTTATTTTAAAGTGTCCCCTGTCCCAGCCCAAATTCCCCCGAGGAGCGTATCCCTTTGCACAGAAGGGGCATTTTTGCAACTTAATGTCTTACATTTGATTACCACTGGTACATATTTAAGCATTGTCTTGCTCATCTTGTTTATTACATATATGTATTAAAAACTAATAAAAGCAAAATAATACAAAAAATTAGCATTTCATTTGGCACTGCCCCTACTACACAATCCTGCAGATGTTTGGCTGCCTGCAATATATTTTGGAGGATGAAATTTGCAACTGTTATAATTAAGCAATACCATTAAGTCACCCAAGAGTAAATTAGAAGCTAAACTGGTGCCATGTGCTCAGGAACCCAGCATTATGGGCTGAGATCTCTATTCAGCGGATGAAGTCAGCTCCCTTCAAACTGATTTCGAAATGAAAGGTGTTATTCCTATTGCCTACCTCCCAAATACCTAAGTATGTTAAACATGTCCCTGGTATTGACTTGGCATTCCAAAGTTGTAATCTTGAATTGTATGGAGAAAAATGTTTTTGTAAATAGAGCTATTTCTATTTTGCTACTACTGTTTTAGTTGTAATGGGCAAGAGGAATATGTAGGTCTGGATGATTTCCAGGGATTTGGCGGGATTCCACTGACTCTGTAGTGGTTTAAAAAAGAAGAAAAGAAATCAAGAAATGGGGAAGAGTCCTGGTACATCCTGTTGCAGTTAAAACTGGATAAACATAATGCCACTTCCCAGTGTTCTCCCTGTCGAATATCATCTGGAAAACCCACTGCCACTGAGTCAATGCCAATCCATAGCGACCTGATAGAACATAGCAGAACTGTCACATAGAGTTTCCAAGGAGCACCTGGTGGATTCAAACTGCCAACCTTTTGATTAGCAGACATAGCACTTAACCACTATACCACCAGGGCTTCCATCATCTGGAAAGAGAGGATCAAATCCCAACAACCAAAAATATAAATTGTTAGCAATCTGAATGGGACACTGATGGAGTACTTGTTGCCAAAGGCAGCTGAAGCAACCCATATAATCCAATATACAAGGACAGCCAATTAAGTTCGCAAATTCATCCTAGAAAAACTGCTGCATACCTCACTGCTGAATATCACCTTCGGAGTACTCCCCTTGGGAAGCTATGCACTGACGCCAGCACCTAGTCCACACTTCAAAGCAAGTTTGGAACTCTTTTCCCCGGAATAGCCATCAGAGCCATCATCACATTAACCTTGAAGTCCTGAGTGTCATCAAAATGTCTTCTTTTCAGTATTTCCTTGATCTCTGGGTAAAGAAAAAAAGTCATTGGGGGACAGATCAGGTGAGTAGGGAAGGTGTTCCAATACAGTTATTTGTTTACTGGTTAAAAACTCCCCCACAGACAGCTATACAATTAAGTTCATGAACTTACCACCATGCCAGGGTACACAATGGCCATTCCAGAAAGAGTTCCAAAATTGCTTTGAAGGGTGGACTAGGCACTGGCATCAGTGCATAGCTTCCTAAGGGGAGTACTTCACAGGTGATAGTGGTGATATTTGGCAGTTAGATACATAACACATAGTACAATGAGGTTCACAGAGCTAACTGTCAGATCTTGTATGCAGAATAATTTAAAACTTGTTAAGAAATAATCTAATAAAATTAAAATATGTAATTTTGGGCATTGCTATTCAAAGTATCATCTTCAGAACAGTATCATGAGCATTATCTGGGAGCTTTTGGGAAATGCAGAATCTTAGGCCTCCCTCAAGGTCTGCCAAATCATAATCTACATTTTAACAGGATCCCCCAGGTGATCCATTATTATGTTTGAGAAGCACTGATCTAGATAGATCCTTTGCCTCCCATCTGCTTTCAGGTACCTGCTGTTTTTGTTAGTTGGTTTCAAGTGGACTCCAACTCAGAACAAAGTGTGGCCCAGTCTTGCATCATCTTTCTGATCACTGGTATGCTCAAGTCCATTGTTGCAGCCCCTGTGTGTTCTGAGTGCCTTCCATCTCAGGGGGCTCATATCCAGCACTGTATCAAACAATATTCTGTTGTGATTCACAGGGTTTCCGTTGGTTAATTATCAAAAGTAAATCACCAAGTCCTCCTTCTCAGTCTGTCTTAGTCTGGAGTATCTGCTGAAACCTGTCTACCATGAGTGACCCTGCTGGTATTCAAAATACCAGTGGCATAGCTTCCAGCATCATAGCAACATGCAAGCCTTCACTGTCGGATATGTGGTGGCCTAAATTCACGAAGCTTTTAGTCACCCTACAGTGTCTCAGCACCGCCTCCTTTCTCTGCTACCCCATTGTCAGTCATAGCTGATAAGCTAAAAGTCATAATCCATTTTGGCAGCTTCCAAGAATTCTTCACCAACACTACTTGCCTGGAAGATTCAGTCTCTTCTCTTTTTTCTGAAGAGTTGCTTTCACTGAGCACTTTACAGAAACATTGACAAGATATTGATGCGGTATTATTTTCAATTTGGTCTTTAGACTGATCTTTCTGCACCTGAGTGGCTGTTAGGATGAACTACTTTTCTCTCCATACCTGACATGTATCTCCCTGATCTCACAATCCAAGCAATTTAGCAGCCCAAGCTTGTGAAGTTTTCTATTCTTCTTCCACTTGTTCTTCTACGGAGACTATTCTTTTCTTCATCATTTGTCTGGATTTAATTGGTTTTGATCTAGCAGTGTTTATGCAAAGGGCAAGTGTTTACAAAGTGACATTTTCCTTTATATGTGTTGCTAATCAGTAATGTGTCTTCCTCCAGAATGATTCCAAAAGCTTTCTGCCATGACCTCCTCAGCTCCCACTTTTCACCAATTGAGATGAAAAGAGTATGCCTCGTTCTCTGTAACCTTGTTAGAAGGTTTCGAGGGACATCAGTATACACGGGCATAGATCCTTTAGTGATCTTTAAGAGAAAAGAAAAACCAAAACACAAAACTAGTTACGTGAGGTCTATTGCATTAGGTTTGTAAATACATAAACATATTTAATTATGGCAAAATCCAAACAATACTGTGATAACCAGGGTATCAACCAAAAGGCCAGGCTCTGTTTTATACCCAGGGCAACCACTGTAGATTCGTCTTTCTTCCCTCACAAACAGACTTGCTAGTCAGCTGCCTCCACAATTACGTTCAATACAAGAATTTGCTACATAAGTCTTGTTTTTATTTCTACTTGGCAATTTCAGTATTACTATAACTTCTACAATCTCAAGATCATGAATCACTTGAGCAAATAATGAACCAATGAGCTCAAATCCGGGAGAATTTTCTACTGTCTTTAGACTTTATTTTCACACCAAGTGAGGTGTTCCTTGTCGTGGGATATTTATCTGAGGAACAACATCCTGCTCATATCCATCACTTAGTTTCAAATCACACAGTAGTTTAACATGTTAAGATAAGCATTACTTTATTCAGTAAGTATTTATTGAGTACCTACTATATGCAAGGAACAAAAGAACAATTCTGACAGCCAAATGATTTTTTCTTCTTTATCTCAAGCCTACTCCTCTCCAACCCTATCACAAGGGCCTCCCAGCTAATTGGAGGTCTGTATAGCTACTCGCACTCCAGAACTATTCACATCAACCCTGGGAACACTATCAATTCAGGAGAGGCCTTGAATGCTTTTCAACTCCCCGTGGAGGCACTCTCCCAAGCACCTGAAAGAGTAGGGCTCTTGATGGCAAATCAAACATAATTTTGGTTAATCTGTTTTGTAGCCATCTCAGTTTAATTTCTGTCCTCCCCCTACGTGGGTGATTTTTCACACTCCTTCTAGCAGTAACAATTTCCTAGACTCTTGAAACTTTCTGTGCTGAACACTGTGGGTGCTAATCAGGTTTGCTGAGCAGCTCCAGGCTGTGCTGTCAGCCCTCTGGGATGGGGAAGGTAGCGCTAACATCAACTGGGGAAAATGTGTTTTCCCTTCCCTGTCAAGTCTGTAGTTGGCTCTCAACAAGTTTGCTTCTGGCATAGTAGCCAGTCAAACAACTCATCATCATATTGAGAAGCACTCCCCTCCAAAGGTATCCAGCGGTGCTGCGAGTTCTGATACCATACAGGATTCACTTAAGGCACTCAGGAGAGCCCATTTCCACATTAACATTGACTTTGCACGCTACTGGCTAAGTAGAGAGAGACACATGAGCAAATAATCTCATGTGGACTGAAAATTCTAATTGTTTAAGCTGCCTGACCCAATTTAGAATGGATGTCCAGTTGATAGTTTTTTTATATGGAAAGCACTCTTCTTTGTTTCCCACTCAATTCTTTTCCTTTGCATTTGGTCAGTTTTCTATTTCTTCTAAGCTTTCCTTCTAAGCTTATCTGGAACTTCAGGCAACCTCTTTTAGGAGATACCATGAGGGAAAACACAAACAGAATTAGAAAGTTCCCACAAATGCTATCTGATTCTAAAACTAAGAAGCCAGTAAGATGCAGCCAATGCAATCTACAAAAACAAACCTTATTAATAATGAGATGCATCTGGTGCATTCTCTACTTTATACTTTGCAAATTAGTCTGCCATTCCCATCAGTCACCCCTCAGGGTTGGCGAGAAGAGCACTGGCGCCCCAGGTAATATTTTTTTGGCAACCCCTCCCCAAAACAACAAAGCCAGTTCCCCACTGTTCTCTGCTCTCATTCCTCAGGTTGCCCCGTCTCTCTAATTGGTATTCATCCAAAGCTGAACAGTAGCTATCAGTACTTGATGATTAACAGCCTTGTGAGACTTTGTGATAGCAGCAAGAGTTGGCTCTCTACACCATTTAAAAGGGACGCTTGAATGTGAGATTCTTGTTTCAAAGAGGTACAGATGGATGGCATTGTGTTACCACTACCCAAACTGGTACCAGGAGCAAGGAATGTGTATTACAATGACATAGAGGGAGGACACCCAAGTCCCTTCACAGTGTCCATCCCAACATTGCTCTGTACTGGGGGACTGTGAAGTGTGACCTGATACTATATTGCTGAAGCATTAATAAATCACTTGACTGTTTGGTGTTGAGATATCACTTTGTATTTCAAAAGGCCTTGTGATCGTCATTTACTTCACTTTCTACATTCTGATTTCTTTGAAAGCCCACCCCCTTAACTAGCAAAGAAACAAAAAAAATCATTACATTGAAGTCAATTCATGTTAGAGAGCAGAAATGCTTCATATGGTTTTTTTTGGGGGGGGGAGGTAGGAGCTGTAATCTTTAAGAAAGCAGATTATCAGTTTTTTCTTCAATGGCACCACTGAGCTGGCTTCAACTGCCAATCTTGAAGTTAGTAGTCAAGTTCAAAGGACTAGCACCACACAGGGGACTCTGTTTTCATTCCCACCAATCCTCAGTTCAGAATCTCCAACTCTCTACTTTGCAGCAAGTTCACTGAAATGTAGAACCTGCATTTTATAATACTTGCTAGGGATCAGCCCCGTGTTACGTGCAGAAACTGACTCCTATTCTGAATGACCCTGGAAGCCTCCAGTTATACGAATCTTGTCTGTCAGGAGTCTGAGCCCACAATATGGGGTTCTTCACTTGGCATTAAAGTTGGGCACAGGATTTCAGAAACATGTTTTGGGTCTCATGGAACTTCCAAGCATGTTTAGATTGCATCACATTTCACAAGCCATGAAGCAAATTGTAAATGCTTTTGGATACTGGTGCACATTTTATAAATAATTCTGCCAGAGTTCTAATTCTCTAGGACATTGGAGGTTTGTTATATTCAATTTTTCATTATTTGTTCATTTCCATGTGGCCTTATTTCTGCAAATACAATTTCTTCAAAAATGAAATTAAGTCCAGATTTAGCAAATACAAGAGGATGATTTGTAGCATTTCTCTCATAAACTAGTTCTGAGTAAAGGCAAAATGAACTCATTTAGGCTTAGTGAAACTTAATTGTAAATTTACACATAACGGTTGAAGGGAAAATTGATGTTTTAAAATTCATCAGTCTCTACAGTTGCTTTCCCAACACCTTCAGGATGACCAGGCCTTTCTCTTTAGGATAGTTTTACACCAGTACCCACCCAGTGCCACCACACTTGCTTAGGAAGCTGTGACAAGGTGGCACCAGCAACTTGTTCCTCTAGATAGAGCTGTTTCTTTTCGGAGTGCTTCATACTCCCCAGCCTGTATTGGTGTTCAGAGTAAGTCAGGGAGAGAGAAAACATTTTTACTAGCTAATGTAGTTGTCCTGGATTGAACTGTGTCCCCCCAAAATGTATGTATTGATTTGACTTGGTTAGGAGTCCCAATATGTGTTGCGAATCCTGTCTCTGTGATATTGATGATGGAGAATGGTTTGCAGTTGTCTTAGCGAGGCAGGACTCAAGCTTGTGGAATATAAGGGAGAGAAGTGAGTCGAGGAAGTTGGGAACCTCATACCACTGAGAGCAGAGCACGTCCTTTGGACCCGAGGTTCCTGTGCCAAGCTGCTCTCACTGGATTTGGACTCAGCCTACCAGACTGTGATAAATTCTCTTACTGAATGGACTTACAATTTATAAGTGGATTTGCAGCTTACTGAACTGTGTCAATAAAGCTTCACTTCGTGAAATCTTCCACTCATAGTATGTTCTGATAGAGCAGTACCAGGTGGCTAAGACAGTAGTGATTCAGGTATGAGTGCACTGGTTGTTAGGAGAGCAGACAGAACAGACGCAAGGGACATTTCAAAGAGCAATGCAGTGGGACTTGTGGACACTGGATATAGCAAACAAAGAAGAGGGGATAGGCAAGGAGAATTTCCAAGGATTAGCATAAATTTAGAGCAGAATTTATAGTAGAGCTCTCATGGAAACTCAGGTTGCCTAGTGGTTAAGTGCTACAGCCAGTAACTAAAAGGTCAGCAGTTCAAATTTGCCTGTTAGTCCTTGGAAACCCTGTGGGGCAGTTCTGCTCTGTATATAGGGTCATTATGGGTCAGAATCGACTCAGCGGCAGTGGGTTTGGGGTTTGGGGGTTTTCTGTTTGGCACTAGGGAGATGAGAAGCTTCACTAATATGCATCTGAATGATATGAGCCTAATAGAAAGAGACAATGGTATGTAAATCCCAATTGTTTACTCTTGGTTATAGTATTTAGAAACCATTTCAGACTTTTCAAGCAATACAGTGAACAAAATAATAACCAAACAAATAAAGATAAGAGACTCTGACCATTGTATGGTGATAACTACTCCCCATTCAGGTCATGCAGTTGTCACCTTCTCAGGGAGACATTCCCTGACCTCTTTATTTAAAATTGCAACTCCACCTACTCCCCAAACCCTGAGTCCCCTTTGTTGCTTTATTTTCCACACCTATCTAGAATGTAAGCCCCATGAGTAAACAGACTGTTGGCTTTTCTGTTCACCGTGCTATCCTCAGTTCTTACCCAGCATGTGAGAGCCATTCTGTATTTGTTGAGTTAATGAATGACTATAAATCCATAAACAGCATACATATACTACTTTTACAACCACACTATCAGTGTAAAGTCTACACTCCTATATTCACTTCCCCGTAGACTTTGCCCCAGTAGGGCTAACCTTGTATCTGATGTTTCTTTTAATCTTCTTTCATCTGTATAGAAAGGTTTGAGATGGGGAAAAAAATACATTTACCTGAACTCCACACTTGACTGAAGGCAAAGCATCATAAATGCCTGGTCTATGCTTTTACTAGTTCTCTGGGTGGTATAATAGGTTAAGCGCTCGACTACTAGCTGAAAAGTTGATGATGTGAATCCACCCAGAAGCTCTATGGAAGCACAGGTCACAGGGTCACAGCCTTGAAAATGGAGCAGTTCTATACCGCACACATGAGTCACATACTGTCGCCATGAGTTCGGAGTGACTAGACGGCAACTTACAACAGCATGCTTTCGTTTCTTCAGCAAGCTCCCTGTTCAGCTCCACCCCTCTGGACTCTACTCTCACCATGCCACATACCACCACGGGAATTCTTCTTACCAATCTCTAAATCCAGTTTGGATAATTTTCACTTTTGTCTTTCTTTTTATGCCCCATCGGTCATACTGGCTGGGGTTGGCTACTCGCTTCTTTTTGAAAAACCATTGATTTTTCCTTCCTCACTGTCGTCTCCACTTGATCAAAATAATTCTCTCCTTTTTTTTTTCTTTCCATAGTTTTGTTAACTGAAACTCACAGACAGTAAGCCACCTGCCTAGGATCACGTGGCCCAGCTCTCTCTGGCATGCCAACTGCTTAGTACCATGTCTCTCTTTGCTTTATCTGGAATGATCTCACTCTATTTACTCAGCTGTTTCCCTCCAAAATATTCTTCAAAACTCAAGTTTTGCTTTCTTTTAGAAGTCTTTATATGTGCACCTTCTCTCCCTACCCAAATAAACTTATGCCACATTGAGTAATGTCTCTATTCCCATAACTTTTTGTATATTGCTCTAGAAACTTTGCCTTTCTTGTTCATCTATACCAGAAAACCATAACTTATTCATCTGTAGTCTGATGCCTGGTGCAGTGCTTAATTAGCATAGGGCTTTAATTTCACAAAACTATAATGAAATAGGTTATTAACTCCATCTTAAAAATAAGGAAAACTAAGGCTTTTTGAAACTACATATAATCCCCTGCTTATAGGGACTGTGGTGAGCCAAGTGGGCTCTGGTTCCTGACGAGCTGATGCTAAGGTTAGATCATTTAGTTAAAGGAGGATAAGAACAGAATGAGTTTGGATCACAATGAATTGAGTTTAAATCTAGGTTTTAAAGAATGCTGGAAGTTAACAGTGGAAGAAGAAAGAGAATTAGGAGACTTGGGTGAAGGCAGACGTGAACCAAGCAAGGAAGGATCTAGATGTTTACCACAAAGCAACAGAGCAGTTCACATGTCCAGGATTTAATTGGGCTTTAGGTGGACTAGTCTGAAAATGTAAAAGCTAGATGCAAGCTGACACCATCGTTCTCAAAGTTAATTACTATTCACATTTTTTTTAAGGAATAAAACTCTTGATTTCCTTAATCCATTTGCATGAATTGTAGACGTCACTCTTACCCAAGAGTTTATTAACTTTCTTGAGTAACTCAGCTGTGGAAGAGGATTAGGAATCAATGTAGAAATAGAATGATTATTAAAATAATTTATCTCTATTTTTATGTTAGTAACAAAAGGCATGAGAGGAAGAAAAGATTAAGGGGTATAACATTTCAAATTCTATGACTAACAGGGTACGCCTTGTAATCTTTAGAACTTAACAGGGCTATAGCCTAACACTTGACCCAAGCCACAGTCTTTTCAATTGCCTCATATGTATATGAAAGCTAGACAATGAAAAAGGAAGAAGAAGAACTGATGCATTTGAAATGTAGTGCTGGCAAATAATGTTAAATATACCACAGACTGCCAGGAAATCTCAGAAAACTCTTAGAAGACACACAGCCAAGATGCTCCTCAGAAGTGAGGATGGCGAGACTTACTTTGGATCCACCAGCAAGAAAGACCAATCACTAGAAAAAGATATCATATTTGGTAAAGTAGAAGGTCCACAAAAAAGAGGAAGACCATCAAGGAGATGGATTGATGCAATAACCTCAGCAATAGGCTCAAACATATCAAAGATCATGAGGATGGCTTAGGACTGGGCAATATTTTGTTCAGTTGTATGTAAGGACACCATGTATCATGGCCACCTCTACAGCAGTTAACAACAACAACATACCTTCATGCCTACTATAGCCTGGCATTGCTTTCCAGTACTTAGAAGGACAGTTGAAGAGCTGGCTATTCAAGTCATACCTATTGTTCCTACCAAGCCTTACTAGAAGGCCTCAATGCAGTAGGTAGAAAGCTGCCTTCCAGGAAGAGCAAAGAATGCAGAGAAAACAATTCTGTCTCCCGAGAGATGGTAAAAGTCATTCATTAGAGGAGAAAACATGAGTAAATACAAAGGCAATATGTTAGACTACTAATAATGTAATTTAGAGGACTTGTTTATGATTTCTGCTTTGGAAGAACTATTGGAAAGTCTTTCTCTGGACAAAGCAGACCAAATACTGTCAGCTAGACTGATTAGTTGTACATCTGTTCTAACACAAATAGCCAACGGGCAAATTATTTCCAGATTACTAAAGGTGGGTGAATAGCAGTGGAATTAATTCTTCAGTTAGTATGAGAATACTATATATATATATATATATATACATATGTATATATATATATAATTGAAGAATTAATTCCACTTCTATTCCCCTATTTATCCCATCTTGTGTTCTGCTCTTATTGATGACACTTAAAGCAGAGCTGTTACTCACAGACCTAGATATCTACCTAAGGCAACTCAAGTCTCCTGAAAATTGGAACAAAAGGTTTTGGAGTCTATATGATAGAAATCTACAAAAACTGTGAAATTTCCCAAAACTGTGACCCTGGGCTTGGTTTAGATAAACTCCTAAATAGCAAAACAATTTCTATTTTAACTTTGTTTTCCCTCAGGAGGCTTACCCTGACTCTAGATTCTCCATCCAAGTGTAACCCAAACAGCTGGAGATGTGTGTGTGTGTGTGTGTGTGTGTGTGTACACATATATAAATTTTATTAAGTGCTTTAACATTTAATTGAATACTACCCAAATAGAAAGAATAGACTACCACTAAAATATGCCCTTTGGAGATTATAAAGATGAATTAGTTAGTCCTTGACCCCAAAAGTTTATAATCTAGCGGTAAGTAAACAAAAAAGGCAGTAGGCTGTGATAATTTACATAAGAAAGCTTTCAAAAAGTATAAAGCAGATTCAAAAGACAAAGATGGGCTAAGAGTAATGAGACATAGGTTGCTGCATTCAAGAAGAGCTTTGAAGAATGAGGGAGAACACAGCAAATGGTCCCAACTCAGCAGGAACGGATGCTCACCAAGGACCAAAATGACATGAGGTAAAGACAACCTAGAAGATAGACAGACCCACATGAGTGGCTGCCTACATCAACTTGGGACCAGAAGAACCGGATGGTGCCCGGCCACCACCAGTGATAGCCATGATGGAGCTCACAGAGATGAGTCTCACTGGCAACACAAGAATAAAAAGGGGTACATCCTGAGATCTCCACTAAAAGACCTCAATTGATGGTCCAGCGGTTTTGGGGTTCCCCTGAGAGCATAGCCCCCGGCCCTGATGCTGCCCTTACCCATAAATCATAATGAAGGTCCACTCTTTGGACAGGAATGGATTGGACTTGGCAATGCAGAGTGACCATATATTGGATGCACTTTATGGTTCTATGCATCTGTAGGATATCATCCTGCTGACCTCTGGCTGGAGGAAGGGGAGTGGACAGAGAGGAGGGGAAAGGAGGCTGCTGGGAGGATGAGACATGTATGGAGCAGAGAGGAAGAGTGTGCTGTCACCGGACACGGAGACAAGTGGAAGCTGCATATAGGTGGGCATGTACATTTATACGGGAATGTACATTTTCACTCAGTCATATTAAATAAAAATTAAAAAAAAAAAAAACATTGGTTGAGGGGACCAGCTGTGAAAAAAAAAAAAAAAAAGAATGAGGGAGAACATTCTGGAAGACATTCCAGAGGGCAAAAAAGTACTGGTCACTCCCCCCATCGCTTGTGGTCCTGAACATCAGGCTATAGGAACTCAATGACTCATCCTTTTCTACATATCCAAATTCCACTAATTTTTATTCTGTTTTGTTGTAGTCATCATTGCTGTTGGTCATCAGTCAGTACGTAAATTTTTAATACTGTCTAGGCAAGGGGGGCAGTGGTGAATCAGTGGTAGACCTTCCACATAGGAGGCCTAGATTTGATCTGGACCAACACACCAAAATACTAGTACATGTGGTCTGTGACTGGAGATGTATGTGTCTGCAGTGATGCTGAACAGGTTTCAGCAGAGGTTCCAAGCTAAGACGGATGAGGGAGAAATGCCTGGTTATCTACATACGAAATTAAGCCATTGGCTTACCGTATGTGTCACATGAGTTTGCCATGAGTCAGCAGTAGACTTGAGGGCAGCCAACGGAATGGCAACATTTAAGCATAATAATTAAAAGTATCTCAATAAATAAAGCTAGTTTAATGACTAATGTGAATAAACTGACTCTTCTATGTATGATTCAATCTATTATTCACCAATTGACCAGAAAGTTGTGGTCCAGTTCCAGAACAGACCAAGTGTAAAGAAAACTCAGGAGTCCCTGAGTGATACTGCTAACCAAAACGTAAGAGACTCACACTCACCCAGAAGTTCCCCTTGGATAAAAGCCCTGATATTTACAAAATATCAGCCATTGAAAACTTGGGGAGCACACTTCTACTCTAACACACGTGAAGTCACCATGAGCCTGAGTCAACTCAACAGCAGTTGGTTGAAGGAGAATTCAGAGTTGGGACTTGTTCCTCAGTTCACACAAACATGCTTTTAGGTAAGGCCACTGCCTCAACATTATTGACAGCTTATTCAGCAATCACTTCCCTAAAGAACAACTGGAGTGGTTTTGTCATCCAGTGTTTCTTATTTCCCCAACCACTGATATACCTTTCCTTCAGAAATGTTGGAAACCCTGGTGGTGTAGTGGTCAAGGGCTACAGCTGCTGTCTAAAAGGTTGGCAGTTTAGATCTACCAGATGTGCCCTGGAAACTCTGTGGGACAGTTCTACTCTGTTCTGTAGGGTCACTATGAGTCAGAATCAACTTAATGGCAGTGGTTTTTCAGAAATGTTACAAAACAAAAAGCAAGCACACTGTAATACACATGACAACCATCCAATACACCTATTTGCAACCAAGGCAACAGGCTTCATCCAGTACAAGAAATACAAGGGCTTTATATTTACACTTGGGCATTTTCAAGTGACCACTTTCTTCATCTCTTTTGGTTGCCTTGCCAGTAAAATGGGGCTAATTCTACTTACCTAAATAACTTATAGGCATTATAAGAAGATTAATTATTCAGGGTTTGCTGAGTGCTTTCAATATGGAAAGCACGATATATGTCACAGCAGGGGGCTGTGACTTCAGGGAAGACAAGAAACAACAGGCACAGATGAACTTTTAAGAAACAAAAGCCCCATTCTCATGTAAATACTTATAATAACAAAGGCATGGAAAGAAAGCCACAAGAAGTATAAAATAGAAAAAGTATTTTCCATGAGGAGTCAGCAGATTTTATCAAGTTAATAAATTATGACAATAGACTATATAAAATCAAACTCATGCAGAACCAGACCAGAGAACATAATGTGTGGCTGCTGGGATTAACTGGTGGGGAAGATCTCATTGATTTTTGTAGAGCATTGGATCTGGGAGATTTTAAAATTAGGCAAGGATGATGACCCAGTTTGTGTGGAAAAAGCTTAGAGGATCCCAAGGAGGAACACAGCCCAAGAAGAAGTCTCTTGAGGTACAGTTATTTTTAACCTTTTTCAGACCTGCCTGACATAAAGAGAATTCTGAAAACTGAATGCAAGAAGGAGACATTTAAAGAACTTCAGCTTCCATTTTCATTGCTGTGACTCTAGTCATCAGATTTAATAGGCCAAAAATTTATTTACAATTAAATAAGAATTGGAAGAAAATAAAACCAAACTCACCTCATTTTCACCATTCAATAAAGTTCAGTGAATTTGCTCTTGGGCTGTGATTTGACTAAGAAATTCTTGTACAAAATAAAGATCATAAGGGATAAACACAAAACACATTAGAGGCAGTTATCCCAAATTTTTAAAACAGTGGAAAACTACGGAACCACTAAGAACTTTAAAATTTTTTTGTGTGTAGCAGCTAGCTGTTGCCAAAATAATGCTGCATAACAAGCAACCAGAAAAACCAATAGAATGTAACAACAAGAGCTTATTCTTACGGACTTATAAATCAGTTGGGTTGGTTCTGAGTACAAGTGAGACTGGATCTGTGTCTCTTATCCTCCTTGTCCCAGTGGGCTAGCCAGGACATGTTCTCCTTAGTGGTCTAGGAACAAAACTAGAATGTCCACTCCATTCTGTTAGTCAAAGCAAGTAACACAGCCAAGCACAAAGTCAAAGAAGAGGGAAGAACACTGCATCCATCATGAGGATCCAGCAAGGCTCTGAATTCTGGGAGGGGTGAAGAACAGAAGCCCCAAAATTTGGTCAGCCACATTTTGTTTCTCAGTTGTGGTATTGTTGTTGTTAGCTGCTGTCAAGTCAGTGCCCGACTCATGGTTAGCCCATGTTTCATGGAAGAAATTGCTGCCCAATTCTGAACTATTTCCAAGATCAGTTAAAGATCAGACCATTTTGACACATAATAGTTTTCATTTTCTGATTTTTCAGAAGTACATTGCTGGGCCTTTCTTCTTAGTCCATCTTGTCTGAAATCTCCGATGAAAAACATAACATAAAAACACACAAACCACCATTGACAGACGGCTGGGTGAAGGCTGCCCATGAGATACATCGCCCGGAAATTGAACCTGGGTCTCCTACCTGGAAGTTTACTAGAGTTTTACCACTGAAACACCACTGCTCATGTATCAGAAAAATACTCCAGAGACAGAGTTTAAGATGGACCTGAGATACAGAAACATTAACTCTTAACAAAATACTTTTGTAATGATGATGTTTTCAATTTCCTTTCCATTTCAGTGCACATTTTCATTTGTGCATTTGACAGTTCTAATGCTTGAAATTCACCAATTTTAACTCATTAAAAAAAAAAACCCTAAGGCATTAAGTTTTAGCTAACCTATTGCTAAGAGAGTCTTCTGCACCCCTTATTGGTGAGTGGCATCTGGGGTCTCAAAAGCTAGCAAGCTGTCATCTGAGGTACACCAAGTGGTCCCAACTCAGCTGGAACAGATGATCACCAAGTACAACAATGACACAAGGGGAAAAAGAGCCCAGAAGGCAGAAAGACCCACATGAATGGGTGACTATATCAACATGTGACCAGAAGAACCAAATGGTGCCCAGCCACCACCAATGACAGTCATGATGGGGCTCACAGTGTTCAATTCCAGTGGCAACATGAGAAAAAAAGGGGTGCGCCTCAAGAACTCCACTAAAAGATGGCAGTTGATGGTCTAAGGGCCTGGAGTTCCCCTAGGACCATAGCCCATAGACCTGATGCTGCCCTGACCAGAAAACATTACTCTGGTCAACTCATCAGATACGAATGGATTGAACTCAGGAACATAGAGTGACCATATGGTGTGTGCACTTTATGGTTCTATGCATCTACAGGACGTCTTCCTACTGGCCTCTTACTAGAGGGGAATGGAGATGGTGGAGAGGAAAGGACAGAAGACTGTTAAGAGCATATGACATGTATGGAATGAAATGAGGAGTGTCACCAGGCAAGGAGAGCAGAAGGAGCTACAGATAGGTAGGCATGCAAATTTGAATTGTATTGTAAATTTTCACTCAGTCACAATAAAAACAAAGAAAAAAGGGAAAAAAAAGAATTTAAGTTTTGGCTCTAAAATAATATGGAGAGCTTAGCAAGTATGAAAAGTGTTTCCTACACAGTGAAATGTTTTGATAGTATTATTTTTGCATATCACAAGTAAACTCTTAAAAAGAGCTGTACCAAGTTCATACTTCCAAACATAGAGGTGAGTTACACCTCCATGAATCTGGAGAGAGTTTCAAACAAGATAAAGAATGGAGACAGCTGCCTCAGAATTTGCATACCATCTTCATCAACCCTATACAACTCAGAAGAGGCTCTCAGAAAAATTCACTAGTGAACACACTCTTGAGCTCAATTACCCAGAGCATATTATCTACTGTAATATCAGAGGAAACCCTGGTGGTGTACTGGTTAACTTTCATAGTTGCTAATCAAAGGATCTGGAGTTTGAATCCACCAGGGGCACCTTGGAAACTCTATGGGGCAGTTCTGCTCCAATCTTTAGAGTTGATGTGAATCAGAATCAACTAGATGATAGTGGGTTTTGGTTTGGGTTTCGGTAATGCCAGCTGTCCTGGTGCAAGCTTTCATCTTTTAGTGTTATGAGTATAAAAAATGGCCTCTTAAAATATAACTTTAAACAATCAGATAGAAATTCTGATAGTGCTGTTTTGGAAAAGAAATACTTTTCTACACTGTTGGCTGGGAGTAAATCTGTATAAAAGTTTTGGCAGATAGTTTGGAAATGTATATCACTTGGCTAACTATAAGTAAAAATATCACATCCTTTGACCCAGTAATTCCATTTCTAGAAATTTATCAAAAATAGATTAAGTACAAGAAGAATTAAGCATAAAAATGTTTATTGTTGCATTGTTTATAATGAAAATGTAAAGGCTACCTAAATTCTCATCAATGCAGATTTGTTAAATTAAGTAATAGTACTACTTCCATACCATGGAATATTAAGTGGCTATGAAAAATGCAAAACAGCCTAGCTAATCATATTAAAATGCCCAGCATACATTGCTGACTGAAAAGTAGCAAATTGGAAACCAGATTAATATGCACCATTTTATACATTCACATATACACATAAATTCCACAGGTGCTTATGTATGTACAAAAAACCATATACCAAACTGCTAACAATAACGATCTCAATAAAGCTCCATATAAACCTCACATGTGCAGAAACCAAAATATTCAACTGCAAAACATGTGTTATTATAACCTGAAGGAAAGATCAAGGAGCCTATACAATGAGGCACCAGTAGTTTGGGTCAGTGCTATGTTCAAACGTGATTTGATTGTGATCCGATTTGTCTACTAGTAGTGGTGTCTACTTTGGTTTAAATATCAACAGGGACAACTCTGGATTCTGTGGCTCTCTGTAACTTCAAAGGCAGTGTCAATATGCCCCAGTTATCTCTTGGTTAACTGGTATCCATTTCACAGAAATGGAAATTAACTCTAGGAGATTAGGGGGATGCAGCAACACATTCTTAGCCTCCCACTTTCAAAGATGGGGTTATCTGCACTTCTTGGTACAGGCCTCAGCTCCAAACCATTGCTATGACCTCTCCTTCCAGGAGAATAAAACTAGCCCACCTCATGTGAGAATGGGGCCTGGGTGAGGACCCAAACTAATATTGACCATACTATCTGGTTATACTGCTCAGGAGGTGTCTCCCTGCAGGGTTTGCCATATTTCTAAATCATATGTCCCTAACCAGATTGCTTTACATGCTTTTTCTATACCATTTCTTTCCATCTTCCTGCAAGGAGAAGTCATCTCCCTCAACCTTCTTCAAGGGTCAATTTAAATGTAGTCTCTTTATGGGAAACCATAGGAACTCACATCTTCAACTCTGAGAAAATATTTCATTCTCTCTCTTTTTTTTTTTAAATCTTCCTCACTATCACTGCAGTGAGAACACATTGTCTTACCCTATAATTTTTTGTGTACATGTCTACCTTCCCCAAAGCTGGTAAGAGCCTTCTCTAACTCTCTCACCATCTTCCACAAGTATCTTACCCTTTCTGCTTGCACTGCACTCACCCTACAAAGCGGGAACCCTGGATCAAGCCAACCACCTACCATCTCCACTCCTTCTGAGGCCATTACAGAATAAATAATAATGCAAACTGTAAAAGATTTTAGGAGAAACAAGAGTTCAGTTTTTGGTATGTTAAACTGAGATGCCCATCATATCAAATCTAAAATGCATAATAGGCAAAATAGGGCTGCAACTGATGGTGTGCTGCTATCTATTTAATTGCTAACTCTAAGAGGTGTATGTACATTCTTTTTCATGAATTTTAATGATATAAATGATGTGTGGTATCCAATTAAGAAAATACTAAAATATATAGTACTCTTCATTGTAAATTCCATACCAATCAATTTTCACAGAATGCATTTATTGATTATTGACAATTCTTGTATCCGTGGCCAAGCTATGGTTGCAACTGACAAATGAGTACAGTTCTGAGATCATGAATATTGAGTATATTGAAGAGTAAAAAGAGGGGACAGAGTCAACATGGCAGACTAAACATATGTCTCCCTAAGTTTCTCTGGAAACCAAGACCTGAATTGATAATTAAACAGAGACTTCTGGAAACCTAGTGAGCCCTAAGACATGGCATAGGGATGTTAATTTGGACTTCATACCACTGAATGGAAAACTTCTTCTCTTTCATTGACCCACCTTTTGGTGAGTGCTGGCTTTCATGGACCGAAGGTAACTTGCCATTTTAACTTTTCTTTCTCTGTCTTAGCCAGCAGGCAGAGCTGGGACTTGACTAGCAGATTATCTCAGAAGCACTGCTGGTGGGATCGGCAGGCAAAATTACCATATTTTGAGAGCCCAGCTTTGGACTCTGTGCATCTCAGCACCTTTGGCCTCTCTTTCTGCCTCCGCCATTGAATGGTCTTTACCGAGGTGGGCAGGGAGCTTGTGCGTGATGGCATCTTGTTCCACTGGGAGGTGGAGATAGCCATACAGAGGCCTCATCTTGATCTAATTCCTAGCCTGGGAGGCAGCAC
Source organism: Heterohyrax brucei (assembly GCA_028571685.1). Taxonomy (NCBI): domain Eukaryota; kingdom Metazoa; phylum Chordata; class Mammalia; order Hyracoidea; family Procaviidae; genus Heterohyrax; species Heterohyrax brucei. Next base: position 26,974,508 of record CM053152.1, read on the forward strand.
CTGCCCAGAGGAGAACTCTTTTCTGGCAGAAAAGCAGTATTCTACACAGTGTCACTTACTGCTGGGGCCCAACAGCAGAGGACAACAGGACAGTAGCCTTTCTGTATTTTCAACTACTTTACAACGTCTGGGGTTCGATATAGAGGTGCTTACTCTGTCAGCTGGGAAGCAGGATCTGTACACCTGAAAATCCAACTGACTTTCAAAGTTATTAGATACTTTTTACCTTTCATTTTAAGACAGCCTAGAGAAACAACTGCAGTCCATCCTCACAGCATCTGTCCTAGCCGCCATTGACTCACATGATGACCAAAAAGCAACAAACTCTGGATAAAAGTGGAATGAAGAAATCACCCATGGCTTCTGAAGACCCCAAAAGAAAGCACCAAAGAGTTTCCCAGATAAAGAAACCTTTCTGAAACTATCAGAAGGACTACAAAAGGATTCTATAGAGACCTCTCCTAGACGTTAAACAAAATGCAGGAAGCAAAATGAAAAATTAAGCAAGCTGTTCGATCCGATTGAACACCAGTACTCTGAAATCCAACAGAACAAGAACAAAATCAGAGGCATAGAAAGTTCAATTCAAAGCCAAGAAAACAGAACAGAACAAATGGAAAAGGACTTTCTGACTTGGAAGACAGAGCTGCTGACTCCAGCATCTATGAGGAGAAATCAGAAAAAAGAAATAAGAAAAATGAAAAAGCATTAAGAAGTATGTGGGACTCTATTAATAGGAACAATCTATGATTAATTGGAGTTCCTGAACAGGGTGAGACACCTGAGAACGCAGAGAATATTGTGGTTGAGCTGCTGACAGAAAAATTCCCAGAAATTATGGAAGAAGAGAATAGAGATACCCAAAATGCATATTGAACACCAATCGATATAGATCTCAAAAGAAATATTCTAAGACATATTATAATCAAGCTTAACAAAATGAAACAGAAGCAGAAACTCTTAAAGGCAGCAAGACTCAAAGCAAAGCTAACACTGAGAGGGAAATCCTTTAGGTTTTTGTTGGATTTCTCAGCAGAAACAATGCTGGCACAGAGACAGTGGCATGACCCATTCAGAGCCTTGAAGGAGAACGTTCAACCAAGAATTATATATCCTGTAAAACTACCCTTCAGATATGAAAATGAAATGAAGACACTCCCAGATAAACAGAAACTCAGAGACTTTGTAAGAACCAAATGAAAGCTACAAGAAATACTGAAAGACTCCCTTGGCTTAGAAGAACAAAACCACTAACTTTATGTTTTAGAAGAAAATACAGGACACATCATCCAGAAACTTACTCAGGTAGGGAAGGCTCCAAACTCAGTCAAAGCTATCACAGTGAAAGAAATGATCCAGTAATCATATCATGGAAACTATGATGCCGTCATATTAAAAAGAGGAATGTACTACAGTCATTACAGTCCTTTCAGATGGAAAGGAAGTTAATAAGACTGGTAGTAATTAAAATTGGGCTTATATATTGTTTATTGAGGGGGATCATAGAGGCAGCCATAAAGAACAATAAAGATGCAACATATCAAATCAAGAAACATAATACAGGAGTCTCAACAACCACAAAACCAACCCTGAAAAGAGTGAAAAATCAACTCACAAAGAAGAAAGTCCCAGAAAAGACTAAGAACAACAGAGAAAACATCAACACAAAAATAAACATATCACAATGACAGCACTAAACACATACCTATCAAGAATTACATTGACCGTGAATGGACTGAACACTCCAGTAAAGAGACATCGAGTGGCATCTTGGATCAAAAGACATAACCCATACATGTGTTGCCTACAAGAAACTCACCTTAGACTTAAAGATATGAAAAAACTGAAAATTAAAGGATGGGAGAATATACATCAAGCCAACAATACACAAAGAAGAGCAGGTGTGGCAATTCTAATCACAGACAAAATCAATTTTAATGTAAAATACACCATTGTGGACAAGGATGGACACTATTGCTGAAAGGTTCAATACACAAGCAGGACTTCACAATATTAAATATTTATGCACCTAATATTAGAGCACCTAAGTGCATTGAAGAAACACTGACAACACTCAAAAATGAGATCGATCACAATAGTGGGAGAGTTCAACACTCCACTTTTAATATTGGACAGATCATCTAGAAAAAAGCTCAATAAAGACACAGAGGACCTTATTGACACAATTAACCAACTAGACCTCTTTGACATATACGGAACTTCAGTGCACATGGAACATTCTCCAGAATAGACACGTGTTAGGATATAAAGCAATTCTCAACAAAAGCCATACCATTGAATTAATGAAAAGCATCTTCTCAATCATAAAGTCATAAAAGTCAAAAGCAATCGCAGAAAAAACATGGATAGAAATTGGAACTCATGGAAACTGAACAACATCTTGCTCAAAAAGCCATGGGTTATAAAGGAAATTAAGGATGAAATAAAGAAATTTATGGACCCCAATGAGAATGAAAACATTTCCTACTAGAACCTATGCGATACAGCCAAAGTAGTGCTCAGAGGTCAGTTTATCTCTACAAATGCACACATATGGAAGGAAGAAAGAAACCAAACCAAAGAACTAACCCTACAGCTTCAACAAGTAGAGAGCGAACAACAGAGGAACCCCTCAGGCACCAGAAGAAAACAGATCATAAAGATTAGAGCAGAACTAAATTACAGAATAGAAGAACAATTGAAAAGACCAAAAGCAGTTTTCTTTTCAAATATCAACAAAATTGACAAACCATTGACTAAACTTACTAAAGAAGAACAGGAAAGGAAACAAATAACCCAAATAACAAATGGGAGGGGAGTTGTTATAACAGATCCAACAGAAATCAAAAATATCCTAACAGAATACTGTGAAAGACTGTACTCTAACAAATTTGAAAACCTAGAGGAAATGGACAAATTCCTTGACTCATATCACCTACCAAAATTATCACAAGGTGAAGAAGAACAACTTAATAAACCCATCACAAAGGAAGAGATCGAAAAAGTCATCAAAAAACTACCAACCAAAAAAAGTCCAGGCCCAGATGGCTTCACCACAGAAAGCTACCAAGCTTTTAGAGAAGTGGTATCTCCAATACTGCTGAGACTATTTCACAGTATAGAAAGGGATGGAATATTCCCAAATTCATTCTATGATGCCAGCATAACCCTGGTACCAAAGCCAGGGAAAGATCCGATGTAAAAGGAGAACTTCAGACCGATATCACTCATGAATCTTCAACAAAATTCTTGCCAACAGAATTCAACAACATACCAAAAAATAATCAATCATAACCAAATTGGATTCACACCAGGGATGCAAGGCTGGTTCAACATCAGAAAGACAATGAATGTGAACAACCACATACATAACACAAAACACAAGAAACACCTGATTTTGCCTATTGATGCAGAAGAGGCACTTAATAAAGTCCAACACTCATTCATGCTAAAAACTCTCAGGAAAATAGGAATAGACGCCAAATTCCTCAAGGCAATAAGGGCCATTTATACAAAGCCAACTGCCTACTCATGCTGAATGGAGAGAGACTGAAACAATTTTCCTTGAGAACGAGAACTAAACAAGGAAGCCCACTCTCACCTCTCCTATTCAACATTGTACTAGAAGTTCTAGCCAAGCAATTAGACAAGACAAAGAAATAAAGGGCATCTGCATCGGCAAAGAAGTAAAAATCTCTGTATTTGCAGATGATATGATTGTATACACAGAGAATCCTAAAGAATCCATCAGTAAACTACTCATACTGATATAAAGGTTCAACAAAGTTTCAAGATACAAGATAATCATAAGTAAATCAGTAAGGTTCCTTTATACCAATGACATTTACCATAGCCCCTAAGAAGATAAAGTACTGTCCACGATAGCAAAAAGATGGAATCAACCTAGATGCCCAACAACAGAAGAATGGATAGGTAAACTGTGGTACATATACTCAGTGGAGCACTATGCAATGATAAAGAATAACGATGATTCCAGGAAACATCTCCTAACCTGGTTTCAACTGGAAGACATTATGTTGAGTAAAAGTAGTCAGCGACAAAGGGACAAATACTGTATGAGACCTCTATGATAAGATCTCAAAAACAGACTTGTGTATAGAAGAAAAGACTCTTTGACAGCTGCAAGGGATGGGAGGGAGGGAGGGTGAGGCGGGGAGGGTTTAGTTTAGATAGTTGCTAGAAATCTGGTTGGGAGCAAGCGGTGATAGCACACATTAGAAACAAGAACATTAAGTGGACTTCAGCATAACTTGAGTACTCCTTCCATCTTAACCCAATATTGCAAGGATAGAGTAGCTGGGGAAGGGGGCAGGGGACCATGCTCTTAGGCAAAATCGAGGCCAATTGGCACAACTAGCATTTTGCTAAGAGAGCTCTCTGCACCTCACATTGGTGAGTGGCGTCTGGGGTCTTAAAAGCTGCCAAGCTGCCATCTGAGGACACAGCAAATGGTCCCAACTCAGCAGGAACGGATGATCACTGATGACCAAAATGACATGCGGTAAAGACAACCTAGAAGACAGAGAGACCCGCAAGAGTGGGTGCCTTCATCGACTTGGGACTGGAAGAACTAGATGGTGCCCGGCTACCACCAGTGATAGCCACAATGGAGCTCACTAGGTTGAGTCTCACTGGCAACACAAGAATAAAAAGGGGTGCATCCTGAGATCTCCACTAAAAGACCTCAATTGATGGTCCAGCGGTTTCGGGGTTCCCCTGAGAGCATGGTCCCCGGCCCTGATGCTGCCCTTACCCATAAATTATAACAAAGGTCCACTCCTTGGACAGGAATGGATTGGACTTGGCAATGCAGAGTGACCATATATTGGTTGCACTTTATGGTTCTATACATCTATAGGATATCATCCTGCTGACCTCTGGCTGAAGGAAGGAGAGTGGGTGGAGAGGAGCGGAAAGGAGGCTGTTGGGAGGATGAGACATGTATGGAGCAGAGAGGAATCATGTGCTGTCACTGGACAGGGAGTGCAGTGGAAGCTGCATATAGGTGGGCATGTAAATTTATACGGGAATGTACATTTTCACTCAGTCATGTTAAATAAAAAAGAAAGAAAGAAAGAAGATAAAGTACTTTGGAATAAATCTAACCAGAGAAATAATAGACCTGTACAAAGAGAACTGCAAACCTTTACTACAAGAAACTAAGAGAGACTTATAGAAATGGAGAAGCCTAGCCTGCTCATGGATAGGAAGGCTTAACATTGTGAAAATGTCTATTCTAATCAAAGCAGCTTACTTATATAATGCAATCCCCATACAAATTTCAGTGACATTTTTTAATGAGATGGAGAAACAAATCATGAAGTTTGTTTGGAAAGGGAAGAAGCCCCGGATAAGTAAAGCACTACTAAAGAACAAGAATACACTGGGAGGCCTCTCACTACCCGACTTTATTACAGTGTCACAGTAGTCAAAACAGCCTGGTACTGGTACAAAAAGAGACAGACAGATCAATTGAACAGAATTGAGAACCCAGAGATGATACCATCAGCCTATGAACAGTTGATATTCAACAAAGACCCAAAGACATTTAACTGGGGTAAAAACAATCTCTTCAACAAAGGGTGCTGGCAGAATTGGATATCCATCTGCAATAAATTGAAACAACTTCCATACCTTACACCTTATACAAAAACCACCTCAAACTGGATAAACGACCTAAATATCAAATCTAAAATAATAAAGCTCATCCAAGAAAAAGTAGGAACAACAATGGAAGTTTTAATGCACAACATAATCTGTCAAACAAACCACAAACAACAGAAAACAGATAAATGGGAACTACTAAGAATCAAACACTTCTGCTCATCCAAAGACTTTATTAATAGAATTAAAAGGCCACCTACAGAATGGGAAAAAATATTTGGCAACTATATGTCAGACCAATGCCTGATCTCCATATTTTATAAAGTACTACAAAATATCAATAAGAAAAATAATCCAATTTCGTGATGAGCAAAAGAGATGGACAGACACTTCTCTAAAGAGGAGATCCATGCAGCCAAAAATACAAACCAGACATGCTCAAGATCAAATCAAATCAATTCAATCAATTCAAATCAAAACTACAAGAAGATACCATCTCACCCCATCGAGGTTGGCCACGATCCAAAAAACACAAAACAAATGCTGGAGGGAGAAACTGGAACTCTCCAACACTGTTGGTGGGATTGCATAATGGTGCAACCTCTCTGGAAAGCAATCTGGCACTTTCTTAAAAAGCTGGATACAGATATACCATTTGACCCAGTAATTCCACTGCTCAGAATATATCCTACAGAATCAAGGCCATTCACACCAACTGATATATGCACACTAATGTTCATCACAGCACAGTCTACAACAGCAAAAAATAGAATCAACCCAGATGCCCAACAACAGAGGAATGGATAGGTAAACTATGGTATATACACTCAGTGGAACGCTATGCAATGATAAAGAACAACGATGATTTTAGGAGACATCTCATAACCTGGTTTCAATTAGAGGACATTATGCTGAGTGAAAGTAGTGAGCAACAAAAGGACAAATATTGTATCGGACCCCTATGATAAGAACTTAAAAACAGACTCATGCATAGAAGACAGGACTTTTTGACTGCTGCAAGGGTGAGGAGTGAGGAAGTGAGAAGGAGGGTTTAGATTAAATAGTTGATAGAAATTTGGTTGGGTGAAATCTGACACCACACATTAGAAAGAGTATCGAAATTAACTGGACTTCAACATAATATGATTACTCCTCCATCTTAACCCAATATTGAAAGGACAGAATAGTTGGGAAGGTGGGTCAGGGACCACACTGTCAGGTGAAATCGAGGTCAGTTGGCACAACTAGCATTTTGCTAAGACAGCCCTCTGCACCCCACATTGGTGAGTGGTGACTGGGGCCTTAAAAGCTGCCAAACTGCCATTTGAGGGTACAGCAAATGGTCCCAACTCAGCAGGAACAGATGGTGACCAAGGACCAAAACGACATGTGGGAAAGGGAACCGAGAAGACAGACCGACATGAGTGGGTGACTACAGCAACTTGTGACCAGAACCGGATGTTGCCCGGCCACCACCAGTGATAGCCGTGATGGACCTCACAAAGTGGAGTCTCACTGTCAACACAAGAATAAAAAGGGGTGCACTGTGCGATCTCCACTAAAAGACCGCAACTGATGGTCCAGGGGCCTCGGAGCTCCCCTGGGAGCATAGCCTGGCCCTGATGCTGCCCCTGTCCATAAATGATAATGGAGGTCAACTCTAGGACAGGAATGGATTGGACTTGGCAACACAGAGTGACTGTATCATGTGTGCACTTTATGGTTCTATGCAACTATAGGATGTTGGATGTTATCCCGCCAACCTCTTGCTGGAGGAAGAGGAGTAGGTGGACAGGAGGGAATAGGAGATTGTTGTGAGGATAAGACATGTATGGAGCAGAGAGGAAGAGTGTGCTATCACCAGGCAGGGAGAGCAGTGGGAGCAGCTTATAAGTGGGCATGCAAATTTATATGGGAATGCACATTTTCATTCAATCATCATCATCATAAAAGAGTAAAAAGTAAGTGACATAGCAAAGTCATGGGTCAGAATTTCACTTGTTAACAACATAAACAAATTTTTTGTTGACCTAGAATTTTTTGGTTAGGAAAATATTTTCCCATTTTTTTGTTATTCAGAATGTAACAGCTACAGACACCACACACACTATTAAATCTAATCCACATGATTAACATTTGCTCAATTTCTTAAGTTTAGACAATCAACAAAACAGTAAGTAAAGCTGTGATCTGTAACTTTTGCCAATTTTTATGGTGTAAATACTCCCACAGTGGAAGATTTCAAGCTACCAACATGGTAACACTGAATGCCGAGTTGGAAGAAATATGCAGAAGCACACCATTGTATGGTGTTTCCACTATCCAGACACAAAACATAAAAAGCTCAAGAGCATAAACAATAGAAAAATGTACCAGAATAGGAAGTGATTAATTTTAGATATTTATTGCCTTTGTTTTTAACAGAATTTATTCAATCATAAGTTTATACTGTTCGAGTAATAACTGGATTTCACAACTGGCTTATGAAATTCCTGAAAATCTGCCAATTGGCTTTCATGTGCTGGTACAGGCTGGTTCATGATCACTGCTAGCCTGAAGTGGAGAGTCTGAGCTGGAATATAAAATTTACATAGACAGCAGCCAAAACTAGAAATGTGGATGAGAGTCCCCCAGGGTAATACATTTAGCAAGAAGGGAAGAAAAGGTAGCTGATAATGAAACTCTGAAGGGTATCAGCACTTAAAAGGCAGCCAAAAGTGAGCACGGGGAGAAGATGCAAAGCAGCAGATTGGGAGGTGTCAGGAGTGAATAGACTGTCAGGGAGCCAAGAGAGAAGAGAGATTCCAGTAAGACGGGGTGCTCAACAGTAGGAAATGATACTGAGAGGTGATGACAAGAATGATCCATTCATTTGTGGAATCATTTGCTCATTTAACACTTACCGAGAACTCACTTTTGCTAAGTACTCTGTGTAGTGCTTGGAAATCAATTGTATTAAATTGGAACCTTTCTGGTGCAGTGGTGAAAGGCTCAGCTGCTAACCAAAAGATTAGCAGTCTTAATCCACCAGCCACTCCTTGGAAACTTTATCATGGCAATCCTACTCTATCTTATGGGGCCACAGCAAGCCTCAATCAACTTGATAGCAATGGTTATGTGCAAATAGGAATTTCTTTGAAGAGTCTTTGATGGCTGTGATACCCACAGAAACCCTGGTGGCATGGTGGTTAAGTGCTGTATCTGCCAATCAAAAGGTTGGCAATTCAGATCTGCCAGGTGCTCCCTGGAAACTTCATAGGGCAGTTCTATTCTGATCTAGAGGGTTTCTATAAGTTGGAATAGACTCAACAGCAGTGGGTTGGGATGACACCCCCATGCGTACCCCTCCCACTTCAAGCCTAGGGTAACATGCAAAACTGCTTTGAAAAGGATCATCTAAAGTTCCTAAAGCTAGAGGATGCTGATACCGGTGTCTCACTCCTGAAAAAAGTATGCAAGTGAGATGCACGCTGAAGTGGTTTGCAGCCAGAGTTTGAGAAGTACTACACTGCCTTTAACTGTGGGTCACACATTCCTAGTTCCCAGGAAACCTAAGATGGGAGACTCTGTCCAGGAATTTTGTTAATATAGGAACTCTGGTGGTGCAATGGTTAAGTGCTCATCTGCTATCTGAAAAGTTGACAGAACCCACCAGCCACTTCATGAGAGAAAGATGTGGCAGACTTCTTCCATAAACATTACTGTCTTGGAAATCCTATGGGGAAGTTCCACTCTGTCCTAGAGGGTTCTGTGATGGTCAAGATTGTGTGTCAGCTTTGTTAGGCTATGATTCTCAGTGGTTAGGTAGTTACATAATGATGTAGTCTGTCGGTTATGTAATGAGGTAATTTGAGAATTATGTAATGATGTAGTCATCCTCCATGACATGATCAACAATCAGTTATGTTTCCTTGTGTGTGTGGCCTGCATCAAATATATACATATACATGAATATTCTGGCAAAGGTTTCTTGCTTGCTTACTTGTTCCGGATCCGTATCTGGCTCATCATCCTCAGACTTCAATTCTTGGGAGTGAGCCAGCAGCCTACAAATGTATCTGCTAATCTTGGATTCATCAGCCTCCTTGAATTTGTAGGCCAATAGCCTGTCAATCTTGGGTTCATCAGCTTCTAAAGCTACACGAGTCAGGAAAAGTCTGACACCTGATGCCTGACCAACAGACTTGGGATTTGCCAGCCTCTACAACCAGGTGAGCCATTTCCTTGAGATAAATCTCTACTTATCTACATGTACATATATATGTATGCTTCACTGGTTTTGCTTCTCTATAAAGAAATCAGCCGAAGAGAGGTAGCTATGAGGTGGAATTCACTCACCAGCAATGACGTGGAATGATCATCAAAGATCTCTGCCAGGATAGACAACTTTTTCAGAAAGTTTGGAGTTATACATATGTTCGGGTGCAGAGATTCATGGGAGAAAACTGGCAAAATTCTGAAGACTGGAATATGGCACAACTTCTTACATCATATATTAAAATTTCTTCCCAGAGTTTCTGTGACACAGTTTTTTCTGGTTCTCCTTCTACTTCTTGATTTTTCACATTGTCCCACTAATTCCTCTTTATCTACACACTCCTCCTAAATGCTTATGTCTGCAAGAGTTTAGTCCTTCTTACATTACATGAAAGAGTCTCTGGATGGTACAGATGGTGAAGGCACTCAGCTGCTAACCAAAAGCTTTGGAGGTTCTAGACAACCCAGAAGACCCTTGGAAAAAAGGCCCGGCAATCTACTTCTGAAAAAAATCAGTCACTGAAAACCCTATGGAGCATAGTTCTACTCTGACACACATGGGGTCACGAGTTGGAATCAACCCAATAGCAAATGTATACACACACACACACACACACACACACACACACATTGTGTACTGTGTTGCAGGTGAAAGTTCAAGTTAATTTCTCATACAAAAATATATGCATATATTGTTTTGTGACATTAGCTAAACTCCCCAAAACCTAACAGCACACTTTCCATTCTGGGTTCCCTAGGTCCATTCAGCCAGTTCCTGTCTCTTCCTGCTTTCTCATCCTGCCTCCCGACAGAACTGCCCACTTGGTCTCGTGTATCTGATTGAACTAAGTAGCACATTCCTCATGTGTGATATTTCTTGTTTCATGATCCTGTCCAATCTTTGGCTGAAGAGTGGTCTTTGTTAACGGCTTCTGTTTTGGGTAACACAGCATCTGGGGACATAGTTTCAGGAGTGCAACTAGTTATATCATTGATCTTTTTGCTTACTCTCATCCACTGTCCCAGCCGCAAATATCACCCACTGTGTTTTATGACTCATAACTATCACACTTTAGCCCCAAACTATCTACTGTGTTCTGTACTTAAATTGCCTACAAGCAGATCCAACTTAGATATCTCATGGGCTCATCAAATTTGAATACTTCATCCTCCCTCTAAAATACTTATGGATGTTTCTTAAATACATAGTTCCCATAAAAACCAGCAATTCCACTCCTACATATTTATCCAAGAGAAATGAAAATATATGGACACACGTAGACTTTGTAAATGAATTGTTCATAACAGTACTATTCTAATAGTCTAATGTAAACAACACAAACGTCCATTTACTGATTAATGGAAACATAAAATGCGGTATGTCCATACAATGGAAAACTACCTAGCAATAAAAATGGAAAAAATACTGATAAATAAAATTAAGACTCTCAAAAACAACATGCTATGTGAAAATACTTGGACACAATGGTATAACTCCATTTCTGTGAAATTTCTAGAAAACGGCAAAATTATGGTATCATAAAGCAGACAGATCACGGTTGCTAGAATCAAGGATGGGAAGAGGGATTGCCTATAAATGGACACACAGAAGACATTCTGGAGTGATGGAAGTTTTGTCAAATTGTATGGTGGCAACAGTGACCAAACAGGAATTTGTTGAATTTGTTAGACATGAATTTGTCAAAATTTGTTGAATAGACTTAAAAAAGAGTGAATTTTCTAGCATGTAAATTAACCTCAATAAAGCTGTTAAAAAAAAAAAAACCAAAAAAACCCAGTTGTGGAGTAGTGCGTAATGTACACAGAATAACTCAATCCTTTCAAACATAAACAAAGATGCAATATATATACAACTGTAAAGCTCAGAGAAAACTGAAAGAATGCACATCATCACATTAATACTGGTTGTTTCATGAAGTAGAACAAAGAAAAAATATTTTTCTTATGTATACTTAAATATATTTAACAACATAAACATATTTGCAATTTTTCTTAAAAAGCTAAAGTGTAAAACAAAAATTTTAAATGGCAGCAGAAGAGAAAGAAACCTCCTAAGCAGCATTAGACATTTACACGTGGAGAGGTGGACTGGCCACAGTGGCTTCAACAGTCGGTTCAAACATTGTAACAATTATGACAACGCAGTAGGTGGAAGCAGGGCAGTGTTTCACTGACTGCTAAGAGTCAGAACTGACTCAATGGTAGCTAACAATAACAGAGGAGTAATAGCAGCAACTGAAGAAATAAATCATATTTTTAAAAATTCAGCTGGAAACTCCTTTTAAACAGAAAATTTCTGAGAGAAATCCAAATGAAAATGGGTATACAGACTGTTCCCATTACTGCAAGAAAAGTAGCTGAAAATGCAACTGTTAGATCGCAGTTTTCTGAAGATCTTGGAAAGCCAAGCTTATAGGCAGAATTATAAGGTCAGCGAAAAACAAATACAGGAAGTAAAAATAAGAGTAACACAGTCCTCCTGGGTATTTATTCTTTTTTAATACTTTATTGTGGTTTAAGTGAAAGTTTACAATCCGAGTCAATTTATCATATGAAACCCCCAAACCGCTATGTTAACTCCAGCAGCTCTACCCACCTTATAACAGCACACTCCTCCTTTCCACCCTGTACTTCCCATATTCATTCCACCAACTCCTGTCCACCCCTCTCCACTCCACCATCTAGCCTCTGGACAGGAGATACTCTGACAGCCTCATGGACATCTTTCCAAGAAGCCCACACACCACTAGTATCACTCTATGTCTTACAGTCCAGTCCAATCTTTGTCTGGGGACTGGTTTGGGTACTAGTTTCAGTTCTAGGCTAGTACAAAGCCCATGGTCCATGTCCTCAGGGGACCTTCCAGAATGTTGCACCATAAAGTCTGCCGTTTTAATAGAGTTGTAGCTCTACATGCCCCCCCCCCCCGTTTTTAAAAAATCAAAGCAAATACTTTCAGACCCTCTATTAGGATAGTGTTGGTTGTTGGCTTTGCATAGATGCGCCTTATTACGTTGAGGAATTTCCTTCTACTGCTATTTTGCTGGATTCTGTCAAATGCCTTTTCTGCATCAGCTGATAAAATCAAGTGATTCTTATATTTATATGGTTGACTAATGGTTTTTCTAATGTTGAACCATCCCCTCATTCCTGGTATGAATCTTATTTGGTAGTGGTGAATTATTAATTTTTTTATATCTTACTGAATTCTACTGGTTGGAATTTTGTTGAGGATTTTTGCTTCTAAGTTCATTAGAGATACTGGTCTGTAATTTTCCTTGTTTGAGCTCTCTTTACCCAGTTTTGGTGTCAGGGTTATGGTGGCTTCACTGAATCAACCTGAGAGTACTACATCCTTCTCTATGCTACGAAATATTTTGAGTAACATTGGTGTTAACTCTCCTCAAAAAGTTTGGTAGAATTCTCCAGTGAACCCATCTAGGCCAGCATTTTTTGTTGTTCAGGAGTTTTTTACTTACTTTTTCAATCTCTTCCTTTGTGATAGATTTATTAAATCATTCTATTTCTGCTTGTGTTAGTTTTAGTAGGTAGAGTGCTTCTAGAAATTTGTCATTTCCAGTAGGTTTTCAAATTTATTAGAGTACAATTTTTTATACAATTTAGTTGATTCTGATTTCAGTTGGGTCTGTGATCGCCCATCTCATTTCTCATTCAAGTTATTTGCTTCCTGTTTTCCTCAGTTTGGCCAATGGTTTATTGATTTTGTTGATCTTTTCAGAGAACCAGCTTTTGGTCTTGTTAACTCATTCAATTGTTTTTCCATTTTCCAGTACGTCTAGCTCTGCTCTAATTTGATCCTTCCAAAAAAGCCAGCTTTGGTTTTGTTAACTCCTTCAATTATTTTTCTATTCTCTAATTCATTTAGCCCTGCTCTAAATTTCATGCTTTCATCTAGTGCTTGAGGGGTTGTTTTGTTGCTCTATTCTACTTGTACAAGTTATAGGGTTAATTCTTCAATGTGGGCCTTTTCTGCATTTTGGATGTGTGCTTTTATTGAAATAAATTAACCTCTGAGCATTGGCTTTGCTGTGCCCCGTAGGTTCCAGTAGGATTTTTCATTCTCATTTGATTCTATGAATTTTTTATTCCACCCTTTATTTCTTCTATAACCCAGAAGCCTTTGAGCAAGGTGTTGTTCCCTTTCCACGTATTTGATTTTTAACCCTTGTTTTTTCTATTTAGACTTTTATGAGTTTATAGTCTGAAAAGATATTTTGCAGTATTTCAGTGCTTTGGATTTTATTAAGACTTGCTTCATGACCTAATACGTGATATACTCTGGAGAAAAGAAGGTATACTTGTCTGCTGTTGGGTGTTCTGTATATTTTTATAAGGTCCAATTGCTTATTATGTCTTTTAGACCTTTAACTGAGATTCTGAATGTTCTGTCCATCACAGTGTGGTTGAAGAATCCGATTATTATTGTGGAGCTGTCTCTCTTTCCAATGCTGTTAGAATTTACAGGCTCTGTCAGCGGGTGTATAAATATCTAGTATGGTTATGTCCTCTTTAGTTGCTGACATTTTAAGCAATATATAGGACCTTCCTTATCCACTGTGGAGGAATTTATTTTAAAGTCTATTTTATCTGAAATTAATATTGCCACTCCTGCTCTTTCTTGAATGTTGTTAGCTCTGTCGAGTTTCAGTCTGTCTGTTTTTTAATCCATTCTGCTCCTCTTTGTCTCTTTATTGGTGCATTTAATCCATTTACATTCAATGTAATTATTGATAGGTACTAATTTAGTGCTGTCATTAGCTGCCTTTGTGTGCGTCATTCAGTTTTTTTGTTCCACTTAGTTTTCTGTGCTGAGTTGCTTTTCTTTCTGGATTCTCGTCCTTTACACTGTTGTTGGATTTGTATTTGCTGACACTTCTTGATTTTAACGTGTAGGATTAATATCCTTTGCAATTACCTTAATATTTGCCACTAATGTCTAAGTTTAAACCAGTCTTTAATATCTTTGTATTGCCTTGACTTCTCTCGATCTGAATGGTCTATGAATACATTAATTAGTCGCTCTTTTTGGTATAATGTTATCATTTACATACTGAGTTCTTGGTTTCCCTATATTTAGTGTTTTAGCTTTATTTTTGTGGTTTCCTTATCTATATTGATATCTGGATGTTCTGTCCTGCATTGTATTATGTACCTAATGTTACTGGTTTTCTAATTGAAGAACTTCATCATTTCATGTAATTTTGGTTTAGCAAATGTCCTAATTTCACTGTCATATTTACAAGATAATTTTGCAGGATATCTGTTGGCTGACGAGTTTTTTCCTTCAATGCTTTGTAGATATCCCATTGCCTTCTTGCCAGCATGGTTTTGCTGGGTAATCTGAGTCTTATGGACTCTCCTTCGTATATATCTTTTGTTTAGATCTAGCTGCCTTTGAAACTATCTTTAGGTAAGTTACAGTATATTTTAGTGCCTTTCTTTTAGGATTTAGCTTGTGTACAATGAGCATCTTAGGTATCTTCTCTTTCATAGTATCAGCAAAGTTTTCTGGCAATATATCTTCAACAATTCTCTTCTGCATTTTATGTTATTCCCCCGTGTTCTGGTACTCCAGTCACTCATACATTATTCCTCTTTATAGAGTCCAACATAAATCTTAGTGACCCTTCCTTTCTTAAAAATTCTTTTGTCTGAATTTTCCTCATATATGCTGGTGTCAGTTGCTTTATCTTCAATCTTACTAATTCTGCATTCCATTACCCCAATTCTGCTCCTTTGACTTTCTGTTGAATTGTCTAATTCCATAATTGTTAACCTGCTTACCTTCAGATCTTTGCTGCTCAAGTGTATTTCTTGCATGCTGTTTTTCATTATGCTCTGCTGCCCTTTGCCTAAATCTCCTTCCTGATGTCTTGAAGAGCTCTAAACATTGCTCTCTTGTATTCTACCTCCAAAAATTGCTGCAAGTTGTTTTTGTCAGAAAAACTTGGGTAGTTTTCTAAAGCCACTGTGTTCTGCTGCTTTAAATGATTAGAAAGTTGTTATAATCTCTCTGATGACTGTGTTCCATTATTTTTTCAATTTAGTTTTTGAGTGTTCAAATAGTCTGTTCATTTGAGCTAGTTTGACTATTGGATTCTTTGAAATTCCAACACCCTATTTCCAAGTGGCTAGAGCTGTGAGCACACTAAAATGCAGGGAGGGTTCCCAGCTCAGGGGAGCCCACTGACCTTTTTCTTTCTTTTCCTCCGTTTTTTCCCCCTCTGTGTCCAAGAGAATAGCTCAGAATGTGTTCATAAGGTGTCCCACTTCTGACTCAACACAGTGTCTGAGTTTACCACACAGTGTAGAAAATGAAGGGGAAACTGCTATGGAAAGGGAGAGAAATCAGTATGTAGGACAGACTTAAATTGGCAAGAGTTCGCAACTGCTTACCTTATGCAATTCAACAGAAAGTCGTTTGCAGTTCTGTGGGTGCAGACGTCTGAAGCTCATCCTCCCTGCTGAGAAAGACACATTCTGCTCACTGTGTAGTTGCTCTGTTCAGCCCCCTTGCCACAGCTCTGCTTGGCTGGCAGAAGCACATCCCTCTGATGGGGTGAGGATTTAATTCTGGCGGAAGTAGTTGACTCTTGAACTGCTCTCCCCTCCATGTCACCTAGTCTGATGTCTCAGCTTCCCCCAACATTCAGGGCTTCTAAAATGTCCTGTATAATCCATTCAGTTGTTTCGCATTCTTTATTGTTTGAGGACTCACAGAATACATGTGGCTACTATGGCATCTTAGCCCTGCCTTCTCATTCATGTTTTCAGTAAGTGTTTTTAAAATATTTTTGTGTGTCAGGCACTATTCTACATCAAAACAAAGGACTGAAACCTGCTGCCACTGCATCAACTATGACTCATGGTGACAACATGTGTTTCAAAGAACTGTAGTTTCACAGGGTTTTCAAGCCTGTCACCTTCCAGAAGCAGTCCTTTCTTCCAAGGCTCTTCTGAGTCTATTTGAACAACCTATCTTCTAAGTCAGTAGTCCAGTACCTGTTTGTTCTGGGCAGTGACTCCCCAGACAATAAACATTTATTTAGCTTAACAGCTGGCACAGTCCACCCGACAGGAAACACAACAGAGTCCCTGAAGGAGCAGGAATAAAGTGAGGTGGTTTGACTGGAGAGTCTCCAGAAGACATGGCCCTCAGGCTGTTAACCTAGAATGAAAGTCATTCCTGAAGCCAACTCTTCAAAGACAGGACTGTAAGACACAGAATGATATTGGTCAAGTGTGTGCTTCTTGGCTCAAGTAGATACATAAGACTTTATGGGGAGATCCTTTGTGGAGGCAAAATGAGAAGGCAGAAGGGGATAAGACCTGGTTGAATGGACACCGGAAATAAAGGGCAAAGAGGAGTGTGCTGTCACATTGCTGGGAGAGCAACCGGGGTCACATTAACAATTTTTTTGTATGACAAGCTGACTTGAATTGTAAACTTCCAGTTAAAACACAATATAAAATTTATTTATTAGAGCTTGCAGACTGGCTGATCTGAACTAGGCTTGCTTGTACATCTATGGTCAACTGGTTCTGCTGATCTTGACTGGAGTTGCTGGTGTCAGCTGTGGTGACTTGGCTTTGCCTCACGTAGCTCCCACATTCCCCCAGCAGGCTAACCTTGGCAGGCATCTATTGCAAAGCCAAAGACATGTAACTGTCTGCACACCCCCATATGAAGCACATATGCTAACATCCCATTGGCTAAATGGCTGTTCACAGGTTTTTAAGATCCCAGAGACACACCCAAACTCAGAATCAAGGGACAAAATCATCTCTGCCTCTTCAGTAAACAGAAACTGGGAAACCACATGGCAAAAAGGGCAAGTACTTACAGAAGGGTAAAAAATTGAAGCTAGTAATACAATTAACCTGCACATTTGTTCACCTTTTGTTCTTACCCTAAAGAAAATGTTTTCTATGAGTAACTGTTATCTGAAAACTTTTGCATCCAACACCTTCCTTTTGGGTTATTTTTTGTTGACGTGTACCTTGTACAGATGATACACTCTTCTGGTTTTTGGAAGCCTGAAAATGTATTTCACCCTCACCTAAAAATTATATACAGTTTAGCTAGGTGTAACATTTTTCCCTCAGTACTTTGAAGACAATACCCATGTGTTTTGAGTGTTGTATTCTTCTAAATCTTAATAGGTAATGCAGCTGTCCTCTTAAAAAAA
The DNA here is from genome assembly GCA_028571685.1 of Heterohyrax brucei. Taxonomy (NCBI): domain Eukaryota; kingdom Metazoa; phylum Chordata; class Mammalia; order Hyracoidea; family Procaviidae; genus Heterohyrax; species Heterohyrax brucei. The sequence continues at coordinate 26,992,621 of CM053152.1, forward strand.
AAAAATTCTGAACAACCACTGATAATGTCTAGACATGGATTAATTTTTGTCCTATTTGGATTTGGGGTAGATTCACTTACATATTCAATTGTGGGAAACTGTGAGCTTTTAACATATATATTGCTTTTCCGCCAGTGCCTTCTCTCCCTTCTCTTTGAATCCCATAGTAAAGCACTGCATTCACTTCCATTTCTCTTAATTGTTCCTTCAGTTTTCTTTGTGCTTTTTCTCCTATTATCATCTTATTCATGAATTCTCTTAAAATGTGTCCAGCCTACAGTTTATGCCACCAATGGAGCTTATTTCAATGCTTTTTTTTTCCCTGTAAGATTCCTAAATGGTCTTCATATGTACCTGTGGTTGACTTCTTTTTTGCTTTGTAATTGTCTGTTTAAGGATTGCTCTTGATGGATATACTCTTTCAGTATCCTAACCATACTTTTTTAATATAGTATATTAGATGGCTTATGGAACTAGTTCCTCACTAAACAGTAAACATACTGTTTTATGACATTGGTTAACAACCCCATAGCACGTCAGCACTCCCTTCTCAACCTTGCGTTCCTCATTATCAGCTTTCCTGTTCCCTTCTGCCTTCCAGTTCTTGCCTCTGGGTTACTGAACCCCTTTAGTCCTGTTTTGTTTTACTGGCCTGTCTAATCCTTGGCTTAGGGTAAACCTCAGGAGTGACTTCACTATTGGACTAAAAGGATGTATGGAAACCATACTCTAGGGGGTTTGCCAGTCTAGGCTAGAAAGTGGGAATTTTGTTCTAGATATCTCAACAGCTCTGTCTCGGCCCCTCTATTGTGATCCCTGTCAGAGTGGTAAGTAGGGTTTAGTAGGCAACATCTAACTGTACTGAACTCAGTCTGGAGGAAACCACGGCAGCTGTGATCCACTAGTTCTTTGACCTCATTATTTCCTTTGCCTCTTTTCTTCCTTCTTTCTGCTTGGAAAGGATGAAATCAGTGGGGTATCTTAGATGGCTGTTCATAGGCTTTTAAGACCCCAGACACTACTCACCAAAGTAGAATTCATATTTTTTTTATAAGCTATGTTATGCCACTTGAGCTAGATGTTCCCCCAAGACAGTGGTCCTCACAGCCTTCAGGCCAGTCATTCAGTCCCTGAGGGAGGTTGGATGCATCTCATGGAACTTTTCATGTCCTTGTCTTGTACAAGCTGTGCTGGCCTCCCCAGTACTGTGTACTGCCTTACCCTCCACCCAAGTTACCACTTACCTACTGTCTAAGAGTTTTTTGATGAACACCCTTCTGCTCCCCTCCTCATAACCATCAGTGATTCTTTTTGTGTGTAAACCTTTTCATGAGTTTTTACAGTAGTGGTCTCATACAATATTTGTCCTTTTGTGACTGACTTTTTCACTCAGCATAACGTCTTCCAATTTCATCCACACTGACATGCTTCACAGATTCATCCTTTTGTTCTATTTATCATTAGGTAATACTCTACTGTGTGTATTAAAAAAAAAAAAAAAAAAAAAAACAGTGCTGTCAAGTCGATTCCAACTCACTGCAACTCTACATGACAGAGTAGGGCTGCTTCACAGAGCTGCCAAGGAACACTTGGCACATCTGAGCCACCAACCTTCTGGTCAGCAGACATACTTAACCACTATACCACCAGGATTTCCACTGTCTATGTGTACCATAGTTTACTTATCTATTCGTGTGTTTATGGACATCCAGGTTGCTAAATATATGTATTTCAAAACCTGTCAGTCTACCCTATAAAATCACATTTAACTAGCATGAATGCACTTTATGCTAAGTGATTTTGGTAACATGTATTTGAAAATTTGACTCATGAGCTTATTTAAAGCAGGAGATTTTGTCTTTTTCTTTTTCCTCCTCTCATCCCCATCCTTCCTTCTGTGCTTCTGCCTGTCCCTCGAGGGCTACACCAAGTCTAGAACCAAATCTTTCGGCACTACACTAACTTTAAGAATACTTTAGACTTACTCACTATCCCTCGGAATAGCTTAGTTCAGCTGCTGATTAAGGTAAACACGTACCTTCTAGCATCACTGGGAGTTTAGCGGTAAAACTCTTACCTCCCATGTAGGAGACTTGGGTTCTATTCCTCAGCAACACACTCCATGCACAACCACCACCCATCAGTGGCACACTGCATATTGCCATAAAGTTAAGGTTTCAGTTGATCTTCCTGAGAAAGACAAGACTAGACAGGCCTGGTAATCTACTTCCAAAAATTAGCCAATGGTCCAAACTGTAACTGACCACAGGTATGGGCCAGGGAGTGTTTCATGTCATTGCAAGTGGGGTCGCCATGAGTTGGGGGCCAACTCAGCAACAGCTAACAATGAGAAGCATCATTAGGCTAAGATTTCTCAAAGCAAGGTCTCAGGTAGTGGTTAGCAGCAGCAAATTTTAGACTCTTTTTACTAATGGAACAGTGGAGGAAAAGCTCCATTCTAGCCTCTGACTTCAAGCTGTAAGCCTAATTTTGTATAATATTTTGTCACTATTACTCTATAAGAATCAAATTCTCAAGTACCACTATCAGCTTCTAGACTCAAACCTTGGAAGTTCTCACTCACCAATTTAGAGTTTTATTTCACTTCTTGTCCATAGAGATGTTAAGCTTGTTTTGAGACTAACTACCTCTAGTTTGTTCTATTTTAGTTGTATCTATTATTAAGTATTTAAAGAGGGTACATCAAAACATGAAATAATAAAGCCTTCTTGACCAGAAGTCTACATGGAATACTCATATAAACACATACACAACACATTATCAAGACAAAACCCACAACATATTTCTGGTCTTAAGCGAATGAACAAAACTGATCAAAAGCTCATTTTGAATTTCCAAATAAATTAAATCAAAATGTGTACCACACATTTTTAGCGATACTAAATGACTAAACATAAAACATTATTATTCCCTTCTACTTAACTATTGGAAGTTATGGTCCAAGGTTCTTTAATCATCAGAACATTTAGGTAGATTTCAAAGAACCACAAAGACTTTAGTGCCATTAATATGAACCTTGAAATTTAATTCCTTTTTCCAAAAATCCACTTATATTAAAACTCAAAATTCTTTTTGGGGGGTGTGGAGGAGGAGTGACTTTCAAAATAGCCTGAGAACTGTGAATAGAGAAAAACATGGCCATGGCTGTGTTTATTTAGAGAGTATTACCCCTTGGAGCCAGCATTCGTACTAATGCATTTTACATTAGCGTGCCGCATCAGGAAATCCTGACTTTTTGGTGCCAAGGGGATAATTAATATCAGTTCATGTATTCAAAATGGCTGTGTTTATGTGGGAATCAGGACTGAGTACTAACATGTAGAGCTTGAAGTATGACAGCTTGCTGTGAAGTAAGATTTTGGGAGAGAATGGAATAAAAAAAATAATGAACAGGAAATAAGATTTCTATAGATTGAATGAGATCAGTCCTAAAAATAAAGCCGCAACCATTAACTCCCCTGCTCTTAATTTATTAAGCATTAATAGAAATAATTCCCCAATATAGCAATATTAACAGACGATAAAATCCTTTATTGCTAGAAACAGTATTTCAATCTGTTGATCTCATTTCTGAAAAGTTACACGATTTGACCATAAGTATAAAATACCAACTTAAAAAAAAAAAAAACTACACCATTGGCACCAAATTAGTTCCAATTCACAGCAACCCTACAAGACAGAACAGAACTGCCCCACATGATCTCTAAGGCCACAATCTTTACAGAAGCTGATTGCCACATTTTTCACCACTAAAGCAACTAGAGGGTTCAAGTCGCCAACCTCACAGTCAGCAGTCAAGTGCTTAACCCCTGTGCCACAAGGACTTTTACATACAATAGTATGTAAAACATAAAAAGTATTCCAAAATACTCTTTTATAGTGTTACACCTTCTAGAGAGCCACACACAAAAAAGAAATTTGCATATTTGATTCAAGTCAAATAATAAAAGCCACTCAAGGTGTAAATTCAAAATGGTTTCAGAATATTCTTTTTTCCCCCAAAGAAAAGTTGACAGGAAAACTAAAAAGTATATGCATCACATAGTGGAAGCCACAATACAAAGAAAACAGAAAGGAAGCATTTGAAGAAAAGACTCAAAGAACAAACTAAAATGAAAGAAGCCTAGGTAAGAGATTTAACCAGGCCCCAGTTATCCAATTCTCACAATTTATAAAATTTTAAGTGTGCAAACGCCAAAGAGATTATAAATATTATCAAATATATTTTTACTTATACTTTGAAATTAAGTTATTAATTGGCTCCTACATACAGCATTCTAGTTAATTCAAGTGAGGGAGGATAACCTTAAAAGGAACACTAAAGAATTTTTTTCCACTTCATTAGTCAAGAATATGAACTGAATGACCACAATATATAGGCTACTGGCAAAACATTAACTTGACATTCCTAACATCACGTCAAACAGCATTTACCACCAGATAGTATGACCTGCTTCTCTACTATTTTACCCTACACTAGTGTACAGGCTTTGCTGGCATTGAGAGTCCCCAAAATACAGGAGTTTAACCTTCTGAACACCTGCGGTACATATACTGTTACCTCTTACTTACAGGCAGACCTCTGGGATTTATTAAGGAGCTACAGAACCACTGACAGTACACACTGCAGGCAGGCAATAGTGTGACACTAAAAACAAGTGGGCATGTGCCATAAACTGCTGCTTTTACAGGGTATTACACTATAGCCCTGCAGCACTGTGCTAAAAAGCTTGGCTGCTAACCAAAGGGTCAGCAGTTTGAATCCAGCAGTTGCTCCCTGAAAATCCTATGGGGCAGTTCTAGAGTCACAATGAGTCAGAATCAACTCAACGGCAACAGGTTTGGGTATTCTTTATTATTTTTTGGCATAAGGTGATGCCGTATTACTGAATTTACAGTAGGAAAAACACAAATTTGTAAATTTTATTTGGTAAATACATGAACCTCTGGGCTCCGAGATAAGAATTTGAGGTGTGTAAGGATATCTGGATTCCAAGGGTATAATCTGTAGGATCAGGCATAAAACAAAAACCATATTACCTACCACACATTGAAACATACTCAATGTTTCATCATGCCCCCCATTACTGAAAACATATGGTACCAACAAAAAGTTAAAAGAAAAAAAAAGAAGTGGGTCTTGAAAGTATCATTTTGCTATCATGTCAAAGTGCAAGCTGGTGGACACTACAAAGGATCAGGCTTCATGAGGTCATTCAGGGGACTTTTGACCTCTATCCAGTTGTACTGGTCAATTTACCGAGTATTTTTCAAATCTGTAAGGCCACACTCCTAACCAACACTAACACATCCTAGTTCATGGAATGGGATGGAAGGCATTTTTAAGAGCATGATCTAGAAACTGCACAGACCACTTCAGCTCATGTCCCACTAGCCCAAACTTAAAAGTCAGACCTAGCTCCAAAAGGGGCTATTAACAATAATCACTGAGTAGGCAGCCATGTACCCAACCTGTCACAGATTGAATTGTGTTCCCCCCAGAACCTGTAGCAATTTGGCTAGGCCATGTTTCCTGGTATTGTGTGATGTTCCTCCACATTGGAATTCCTGTCTGTATGACATTAATGAGGGTGAATAGTCAGCAGTTGTGTTGGCAGAGCAAGACTCAAAGTGTAAGTTTGTTTTGTGTCTTGAGATACAAACGAGAAAAGCCAGCGGAGACATTTGGGGACCTCACACCACCAAAAAGCAGTGCCAGGAGCTGAGGGTGTCCTTTGGAAAGGAGCCGGGTCCCTGCACCTCAGAAGCTTCCAGTCCAGGGGAAGATTGATGATGACGACTATTCTCCAGAATGAGCAGAGAAAGTCTTCCTCTGGAAGTGACACCCTGAATTTGGACTTTCAGCTTACTGGACTGTGACAAATAGAATTTTTCTTCTTAAAGCTATCCGCTTGTGGTATTTCTGTTAGAGCAATACCAGATGACTAAAACACCACCTAAAAATGGTGGGTTATGTAGAAAAGAAAAAGAATATTACAGAGTAATTAGTATTCTCTATGCTTCTGAGAATGGTTTCTAATTCAGGGTCAGCACTGAAAATACAGGATTTCAGGAGCAGGAAGAGTTCCTCCGATTATCCAAGATGTTGTTTTTAAAAAGCACTTATCTTTTAGAGATTCTTATTAAAATACTTAGGGATTAGAAGACACAGGAGCCCTGGTCACACAATGGTTAAGAGCCTGGCTGTTAACAAAACGGTCAGCAGTTCAAATCCACCAGTTACTCCTTGAAAATCCTATGGGGCTTCCACTCTGTATTATGAGTCAGAATCAAGTCAATCGCAATGGGTTTCGGAATTTTTGCTGTTGTTTGTACGGCAAGACTGGCCGTGAATTACTCAGTGGATAGGAAACTGGTACACGGGAGATTTCTATTTTGGTTTATGTTTGAAAAGCCTATTTCAGAAGTTACAATACAAAATCAAAAATAATGTGCCACCATAATGCTAAATAATACTAATGATTTAATTATCAAACCACTAAACTAGCACTGTTAAGTATTTTAAAATGTTGATCATCAATCACCCTGCTCTTAGTCATTTACTATTTTGCTTCTAGAATTTTACAGGATGGTACGATACTTAATCATTTTAATGTATTTTGATAAAATAAAAATTTCACTTTTGGAATATGTACCTACACAAAAACACCAAATCTGGCAGACCACTACTGGTGGAGCTATTTTCTTACTAGGTATCAAAGGAGTGAAGTAATTTTTGTCACCACCAATTAAAAACTTTCAGAAATAAGACTGTTACAAAACAATTAAACCTTGTAAATGCACTAGTCTCCAGGAAGAAAGTCCTGGAGGAAATTCTGCTTATTAAAATTGCAATTTTAGTTTCCATTAAAAGGAGACTAAGACAACAGAAGATGGCTTGGCAAGACAAATTACTTCTTAATGTCAGTTGAGCTTACTTCAAATGAGATAACATATCTACACCAGGTTGGGTTCACTACGATTTGTCTCCTCAACTAATTTATCTAATTCAGTCATTCTGATTATAGCCTCATGGACTTCATTTTCAGAGAAAGATTTTCTAACAAACAGCCTACATAACATGCTGATTACTGAACAGTTAATTCTAATTAACTTGGGCATGGCAAGAGAATTTTGATAAAGTCCTAGAATACAAATACAGCCTGCTTATACTGGTCTAACTTAAATAAAAAACCCACAGCTTAATCTCCAGACGAAACAAGAAAGTCAAGAGATCTAATTTAAAGAAACAAATGAGAAAATTAAAACCACAAATAATTTATTCTTCCGTTAGAGCTGATACAGTTTTAAATAGCAACAAAGTACACAGTGGTGGAAAACTGGCACAGTACCTACAAGGATTTCAACCACTATAAGTCTGTCCTGTCCATGCTTTATCTGTTCAAACCTTGACGTCATTTTCTACTGATCAACTTGAAAAAAAAAAAAAGGCCAATCTACTCTGATACTCAAACACATACACACTCTCTCTCTTTCACACATACACACACACCACACACATTAAAATTGCTTCTTTCGATTACAGTATGCTGAGAACAATACATTTCCTTTATTCAAATGTATAGAACCCCTCCATTTTGTTTCCTGTTAGAAGTGAGAAAAAACCAATTCCATTATACAGAATACATCTTATTCCCTGGGCACAGGCAACTGTGACAAAAAAAGCAACTCACCTTTGGGCTAGACATGTTTCAGATTACGCCGACATTAACTGTGGTTAAAAACTTCTCTATGCATGCTTTCCTGCCCAATACAATATCCCTAAATTTAGTAAAAATAGTCAAGCAGTCTCAAATAAGGATTAAATACACCATGCTAATAAACAAGGTGATCTAGCATGCAACCTCTACGCTTTTAATACACACCAGAATAAAACCTCATCAACATCTCTTTGTCTTACATGAACCAATGTAAAAAAAGGAAAAGCATTACAGTGTCCCTTTATAAACAGCATTAGTTCCAGTTAAGAAAGTTGAAATAAAGGTTTGCAGAACTATTTTACTATATAAACCAATTATCCTTGGAACGTTAAAAAATAAAATTACTGGATCATTCTTGACTCTGATATCATTTACAAAATTCTTTGATATTACTTACTAAATTCCCTGATTACTAAAGTAAAATTAATGCTCCCATTTTGAGTTATTGCTATTTTAAGGGAGGATTACAATTTCATCTCTACGAAACTGCTAAACAGAGATTCTTCAGATTCAACACGAAGTTAATTATTGCCTCATGACTTAAAACTATATTATAAAGGATCTTTACAAAAAGGTTTTAATTCACAAAACTGGAAGGCTTTTAAAAAATGTCTTTTTAGTCAAAACTATCACAGTGCCCCTGACTATCAAACAGATAAAAGGGATGTGAATTTCCTCTCTAAGAAGGTAACAGTGGACACATGGTGTGCTTCGTCTTCCCCCTCACGTTTACCTTTACAGTACACCATTCTGAGACCAGCGCAGTCAAGCATCTACCATGCTCCAACCCACATAAACAGGATTTCTGATTCTAACCAGTGCGTAGTGTACTGCCTTGCATATTCACATGAAATAAACATAATATACAAAATATTGCTGCTGTAAAAAGTGTACATTTCCCTCTTCCTCTTACAAAAGAATCTGTGGAAAAGTATTAAATTCCCTTAACCTTCATAAACATACAATGCTGTTCACACCTTTCAGTCTGTAACAGTCCATTTCAGTTTCAAAATCATCACAAATTGGTCTACATCATTGTATTTTCTGTCCAATATTGCCATCTAGAGTAGAAATGTGAAATCAAGAGTATTTTTGAGCTACTAAAGCCTTTTAAAACTACGCCACAAGGGCTGTTTACTGAAGTAACGACCACTTATCCACAAAGTTTTTCCAAAAACTAGATGGAATGAAAAGATCTCTTCACAAAGAGGTGTCCACAGTGATGAAGTGACAACATGGCTGCTAACAAGTACTGGCTATTGGAATGGTTAAGCACTTTTTCACTGCTGGTAGTTTCCATACTGTCCCTAAAAAATACATTAAAAAACATAATTAGGTAATATTTTGACTATAGCTCTCATAACAGTTTAGCACAGAAAATTACAAGTTATTTTTAACAGTGTCACACAATAAAAGCAACTGTTTACACCCAAAACATACTTCATATCTATTTAATTTTATAAAAAAAAAATGAAAGTGTAAACCGATTTCAATTTTAAACATGAAAAAGACTACCAAATGGCCTTTCAAAAAAAAAAAAAAAAAAAAACTCCCATCAAGTCAATTTTGACTCATAGTGACCCTACAGAGCTGAGAACACACAGCACAAATTTTAATTTTGTTTAATTGAATTAAGCACAAATAATTGAGATTTTTTACTTCCTAAACTCTGACATAGTATATATTAGTACATAAACTATACGCTACTGTAACAACTTCATGAATGCTTAGTTTATTACAATTGCTATTAATGAATTAACAATAAAAGGTGGTAAGTGAAAATGGAAGAGGTATTCTGGAGACTAAGGATAGAGAACCTTTCATTTATGCTAAAGAACTGGGGTTTTTTCCTGAGGCCAACCAAACGCAGGTAGAGGTTTTCAGTCAGGCAGCTAGGACATAAAATTAAGGAAAGCTTGTTTTCTTCTTTTTAATAATTTAGACTTGAAAGCCTGTAGACTAACAGGGGACAAAGAGGGTACTGATACAAAACAGGTGATAAATGAAGTAACAAAAATCCCCTGGGGGAGGTAAACAATTCCAGTACACATACATTAAGGTTAACTTTTGGAGGCGATAAAGACTATCAGAGGAGATAAGGAATATCTTCTTCACTAAAGCAGAAGAAAAGTAAAGCAAAAGAGAGTAATACACAGGCAGTCCCCAGATTATGAATGAGTTCCATTCCTAAATCTGTCTTGAAGCTGAATATGTATGTTAAATCAGAATAGTTAGGTACAGTTAGTTTCTATTTAATTGTCAATCAAATATTTGCTATAGTATATAAAATACCTTTCTATGCATTAAAAAACATTACGGACACACCAAGATATACTAAAACATCTTTAATACAGTAATACAATAATAATGTTTTGATGCATGTCACAAAGCAGCAATCATTATTATGAACCACTTTATTTACCTCTATTTTTTAATCTAACAGGCTTTCAGAGTTGGATTGTAACTACAGGTCATAAGTTAGATGAACATTTGTAACCCAGGGACAGCCTGTATATAAAAGTATTTTATAAAACATTTATTGAATGTATTTAAAACTTGTTGCTAGTTGCCACCAAGCAGACTCCTACTCCTGTTGACCTGCTGTACAATGGAACAAAACGATGTCTGGTCCTGTGTATAACAGCATCTATTTTCCAAGAAAAAAACTCACTGGAAGCACAAAAAAAACTAGTTGTTGCCTTTGGCTCCATTATCCCTTATAAATGATACTAATTCTTTTGTATCAAGAAACTATTCTAGAGGTGAAATATTTCTGAACCATAAAAAACAGTGCCTTAAAAGTTACTGTTCTGCAAAGTAGACAATGCTTTCAAGTCTGCTAAATGTCATGAAAAACCTAAGGGAATAATGCACTATACACACAATTAAGGTATCTTATATTAATGTACTTTACATAGTTATAGTCTGCCTAATTTAAGTCAATGTATCTTGAAGTATTTATGGGTAAAAGGATATCATATCTAGGATTTGCTTTAAAATATTGTAAAAATGTAACACAGTGTGGGCGAAGAGGATAAATATAATAATATTGGCAAAATTATGATAATTACTGAAGCTGGGTGATAGATTCATTAGACTCAATTTTTTGCCATTTGCTTTCTAAAATTAAAAGGTTAAATAAATGAAGTCAGTGTTTAGCATACTGTTTTTGTTAGCTGCCAAGTGGACAGAAGCTTCTTATTCAAATGTTAAACTACTTAGACAGTAAAGGTGGGTTTAAGTTCCAACTCTATTCTAAAGAAACTCTCTGAGACTCCGTTTCTTCACCCATTAAGGTGGGACAGTAATATCCACCTCTCTGGATTCACATTTCCTTTCCATTAATGGCTACATTTAATCCCTACCTCATCTGTTTGTTATGCCACTCAAACAGCACATGAGGAAGAGCTTTGAAAATTAGAAAGAATTATAAATCAGTGAGTCTTGATACTAGAGGGAAATGCTGCACCAGTGAAAGTGTAGCTAGATATTAATGATGAAAGTGAGTTGCACACATATGTGATGTGAAAGCAGAAGAAAAGCTGAGAACCTCTGTGCTACACAAATACAAGCTGTAATTTATCTACTATATTATAAATAATTTCAGGAAAGGGACAAGGTCTTATAAAAGTGCCTGACATATATGACATCTTCAATAATGTACGCCAAGTAAATAATATTCCAGCAATAATAAACATTTATTGAGCAAATATTATACACTCATCACTGTAATAAATTTGGAAGACACAGAAGGTGAGACTTATGAATTACAGTACAATTACAGAAGATGAAGTCTACAGGAGTTCAGAAAGGAAACGATTAACATGGGCTAAAGTAATTATAACAATATTTAAGAGAACAGGGACCATTAAGGAAGTACTAAGATTTGAAAAGTACAGAAGAGGGCAATTCAAATAGAAAAAACAGCTAAAGCAAAAGCATGGAAAAAAACACAAATAAATGTTTAAGGAAGCAGACAGACAGAATATACTATAATGAAAAGTAGAAGCTAAGAACTAATTGGTAACACAAAATTTGAAATTAAGAAGAATAAGTTAGTATTAACAGTAAGTTACCATGTGCTGACCACTGTAAGAAATCCTGCACATCCACCTATCATCTGTGCAGGAAATGCTGTCTCCATGACAGTGACTCAACTTTTTTTAATTACAAAATTCAGCTGCAAAAGGACAAATAATGTATAAGACTACTATTACAAAGACTTAAATAAGGACTCACGCAAAGAAAATATTCTTTGATGGCTACAAGGGTGGTGACGGAAAGAGAGGGTTATTCACAGATTAGACAGTCAATAGGAATTCAGTTAGGTGAAGGGTGTGACAGGACGCAGTACAAGCCAGGTCAGTGTAACTAGACTACCCCATAACCTAAAAGGTTTTCTAAATTGAACTCAACATTTCAAAAGACAGAGCAGCAAGCACAGGGGCCTGGGGACCATGTTCTCAGGAGACATCAAGGCCAACTGGCACAACTAGTCTTTTGCTGAGAGAGTCTTCTACACCCCATACTGGTGAGTGGTGTCTGGGGTCTTAAAAGTCAGCAAGCTGCCATCTGAGGAACATCAATTGGTCCCAGCCCAGCTGAAACAGACGACAACGGTGAAGATCGAAGACACAAGGCAAAATGAGCGCAGCAGACATGTGGACTCATTTGATTGGGAGACTACAGCAGCAGGAGACCAGAAGAACCAGACGGCACCCAGCCACCACCAAAGACAGCCCTGACAGGAAGCATGATGTAGAGTCCCTCACACACAATGAGAAAAAGAGTCACGTAGATCAGGAGTCTATTAAAAGACCAGAACTGATGATCCAACAGCCTGGAGGATCCCCAGAGAGCATGGTGCCTAGACTTGCTGCTAGCCCAGACCTGAAACCATTACCGAATCTGGGGACACAGAGTGATGCATGTGGTGTGTGTACTTTTAGAGTTTTATGTATATAGCCAAGCCAAGTTTATACTTATATGTATCCACTGCCGTCGAGTTGGTTCCAACTCATAGTGACCCTAGAGGTCAGAGTAGAATCACCCCTTAGAGTTTCCAAGGAGCACCTGGTGGATGTGAATCAAAAGGTTAGCAGATATAGCACTTAATCCACTATGCCACCAGGGTTTCCATATATGTCTATGTATATACATATGCAGGTATATATATATATATACATGTATATATACAAATGTACACACACACACACACATACATACATGAGGCTGTCCTAAAAGGTTCTTTCTAGAGAGGAGAAGAGAGGGTGGAGAGGAGAGGACAACTGTTTGTTGAGTGAATACTGGAAGTAATGAGTGAAAAAGAAGAGTGTGCTGTCACAAGGTGAGGACGTAGATAGTTGCAAAACTGACTTGGATTGCATACTTTCACTTAATCACAATTAAAAAATTAGGGAAAAAAAGTTTCCTCTGACTATAGTGTATACAATGAATGGGAAAGGCAAGACGACAGTAGGAGTTATCCTGCCAAGATGAAAACTGGGAATAAGAACTGGCCAAACTAAGAAAAGGCAGTAGCTTAGAGATAAGAGAATGGATCTGGGAGCTTTCTAGGAAGGAGGGTCAACAAGATTTTGTTATTTAATTAGATGTGTGAGCAAAAGTGAAAGAGACTTAAAATCGAACATGGTATTTGACATTCAGACTTAGTGATAACATCCTCTTTGATAAAGAATATGGGAAAGAAAAACAGGTTAAGTAGGATAAAATTCATGAATGCATACAAGGAAAATACAACAGGGGAAAGAAATACTAAAAATACTAGAGGAAGTAATACTTGGTACTCCCACAGAAAGAAAAACAGTCCCTATATCCACCAGGCAGAGTAAAAGCCTCCTAATTTCCTAAACAATCTACAAGAAAGCTACTAGAGCTAATCAATCAATTCAGCAGAAGTTGCAGAGTATAAAGTGAAAACAGAAGCCAATCCATTTTCCATACATCAACAATGCACAATTTGAAAAGGAAATTAAGAAAATAATTCCATTTACAATAGCAAAATAAAACCCCTATAAATAAAGTTAACCAGGGAGGTGAAATATTTATACACTGAGAACTATAAAACAATGTTGTGTGTTTGAAAGGAAGTAAAGAGTGACTGTTAACAGGTAGAGAGTTTCATTTCCAAGTGGCAAAATGATCTAAACTTAGATAACAAGTGATGCTTGTACAACTCTGTGAATATACGAAAAAATCACTGACCTCTACAATTTAAAATGACAAGTTGTGTAGTGTGAACTGCACCTCAATAAAGTTGTTTCAAAAAACAGAAAATAAACAGAAGAAGAAAAAACAACACAGAACAGGTGGCACAAAAGGAAACATGTATCAAGACAGACTTAACCATGACAAGAATTACATTACATACAATACTCAAAACACCCACTTTAGAAGGCAGACACTGTCAAGCTAGATAAAAAGTAAAACTTATTACACGCTTACTACATGAAATAGATATACCATAGTAACACCCAAAGAAAGCTTGTATAGCTGTAATATCAGAGTATATTTCAGAGCAGAGAATATTACCAGGAATAAAAAAGGACCTTTATAACAGTAAAGGAGTAAATTCATCAAAAAGCCACAAGAATCTTACACATTAGTATAGCTACTAATATACCTTCAAAATAGATGAAGTAAAAACAGAATGGCAAGGAGACACTTATAAATGAGCAATTATAAAGATTTACATCTTCTTCTTGATAAAAGAATACAAAAAGTCAGCTAAAATATACAAGGCTTGAAAACACTATCAACCAACTTGATCTAAGTGACATCTATAGAACACTACACCATAGACCATACCCTGAATTATAAAACAAGTCTCAATAAATGTAAAAGAATTCAAATCATTACGGATATTCTATTACTGTTACAGAATTAAAGTAGAAATCATTAACAGAAAGATATCTAGAAAGCTATTCAAATACCTGAATAACAAATTACTCTTGCGTAAAAGAAGAAATCAGAATGTATTTTCAACTGACTGAAAATGAAAACACAACCTATAAAAAATTTGGTAAATGTAGTTAAAGTAGTACTTAGAGGGAAATTCATAGCAATAAACAGCAGCATCAGAAAGGTTCAAAAAAATCAATGAGTCATCACTTTCCACCTCAAGAAATTGCAGTAGAAGAGCAAGTGAAACTCAAAGTAAGCAGAAATAGTTAGGATCACAGAAGACATCGGTTTAAAAAAAAAAAAAAAAGGAAAAAGATCAATAAAACCAAAAGCTGGTACCCTTTGAGAATATTAAATAAAAACTTGTAGACAGATTAATCAGGGAGGGAAAAGTGTGTGAGAGAAACAGACAAATGACCAATATTAGAAATGAGAGCAGTAATATCACTATAGCTTCTAAAGATAAGGAAACATTCAATCTCATATAAAATGAACAAATTCCTTGAAAAACAAATTTTAAAAAAGTTTACTCAAAATGAAAGTTAACGTGACATAATGTAAACACTCCTATAGCTAACAGAGAAATTAAATTTATAATTAAAAGCCTCCCTGTAAAGAAAACTCCAGACCCAAACATTTTAGAAAGAATACCAGTATTACACCAAGCCATCTAGAAAACTGAAAAGGGAGAACATTTTCCACCTCATTCTAAGAGTTCAATATCACCTTAATAATACAACAAGACAAAGTACATTACAAAAAAGCCCAAACTTAAAGTCCAGCAATGCTCAAAACACAGATGCAAAACTCCTTAACAAAATTGTGGCATAACTGATAATATAAAAAAAGGTTAATACACCGTGACCAAGAGTTTATCCCAGATACGCAAGGTTGATTTAAGATTTGAGAATCTAACAATGGAATTCAACATATTAATAAACTAAAAAATGGAAAACCATGATTTGTTTAACAGATAAATTATGGAGATGGATAGCACAATCTATTGTTTTGAAAAGATCATTCTGGATTCTATGTGGAAAATGTCTTATAAACCCTGAAGAAAGAGGTGATGAAATTTGATGACTATGGAACACGTGATGTACCAAAGGCAAAAAAGGGGGGGGTGGGGAGTGGGAGGGAGTTGAGAGGACTAGTTCCTCTAAATGATTACAACCTTTAAAACTATTACCCTGAAGCAATGTTTAAGATTTAAAGTCTTTAAGAAGTCTACTTAAAACCAAACAATAGTTACAGTTAACTAGTAAAAAATGTCTGCCTTCAGCATTATGCTCTTTTAAGATCTCTGTATGTATATGGGATCAAATTAACAACAACTGGAAAGATCAGACAGGAACTTCAAGGGGGAGCAAATTTATGTTAATGAAGAAAGAAAAACTCAGAAAAGGAGGGTGAGAATGGAAGCACAATTCAACGAATGCAATCAATGTCACTGAATTATAAATACAGCAACTGTTGAATTGCATGTCTTGTTGTGTATATTTCTCAACTATGACAAAAAATAATTAATAAACTTATATTGATTTTCCATCATCTCTTTGATTACTTTCCCTAAAATGAAGACATCAGTAGGTGTTTTTGTAACTGACTACATAAGGTAAAAGGTAAGATCAGTGTGAGATTACTGACAGTAGATAAAATGGCCCTCTCCTCCTATTCTTTTCTAGTGAAGAAGATGGGCTGGTTACTCAAACACCACAGCTTTTTATCTACAGCACACTCACAAATCCCTGGCAACTTTAGGGGGTAAAATGATGATGATACAAGGAGAAGTGAATCATGTATTTATCACACCTACAAAGTGCCAGCTACTGCTAGGTACTCTATATACATTTAAAACACTTGAAAGGTTCCACACTGATGTCAGGATAAAGTCCAAAACGAATATGGTTTATGAGAGCCTTGGTGAATCCAACCCTAACATCTCTCTCCAGCTTTGCCTCTTCTCCCCTAGGCTTCTGTTACACCTCTTATCACCAGCCCTCTGTGAATGCTCTTCTCCTCCATTCCTACCTAGCTAAGACCCATACATTCTTGGGATTTCACATTCATAGAACACTTTCCAAGGAACACTTTCTCTAAATCTGGGTTAGGAACTTCCTTCCACATATTTAATTTTTGCTTTCCTCACCCAAGTATTTACTATATTCCATTATAATCATTTATTTATCTGTATCCTCATCTAGACTTAAGCTCATAAACACAGTGTCCAAGTCTATATTATTTGCCAATATAGTCCCAATCTTAACATGGTACTTGGTATACTTATCACTCAACAATCATTTGCTCAATAAACAGGAGATTCAGAAATATACAGATTTAGGGAGGAAAAATGGTCACTTTCGTCCACAACATAAAGTTGTGGAAATGGCAAGAAATTCAAGGAGAGATGTTCTACACATAGTCGCAGAAAGAGAAGTGAAACTGGGTTGAGAAACAAGAGAAAAGGGCACTGCAAGTATACGACAGGATGACAAAGGAGCCCCAGAAATACACGGTCAAAGATTAATATCAGGATAATAAAAATAAAAAACCCACTGTCGTCAAGTCAACTCCAACTTACAGGTATCCTACAGGACAAGGTAGAACTGCCCCACAGGGTTCCCAAGTAGCGCTTGGAGAATTCAAGCTGCAGAGATTTTGGTTAACAGCTACAGCTTTTAACGAGAGCACTGGTGGCAGAATGGTTAAGAGCTATGGTAGCTAACCAAAAGGTCAGCAGTTCAAATCCACCAGTCACTCTTTAGAAACCTTATGAGCAATTCTACTCTGTTCTATAGGGTCACTATGAATAAGAATTGACTTGACAGCAATAAAAACGAAGCAGGTAAAACAGAAAGGAGTCAATGGAAATGCAACAGAAACAGGTAAGTACAAACAGTACAAAAGTAAAAAGACTAGTAACAAAAAGCAGTATTTATCAACTGCTAAAGTTAATGAAGATCAAGATCAAGCTGGCTACTCCACAAGCCTCAGGGACCATGTCTATCCTGCTCACCTAAGATATACAGTAATAGTGTCCAGCACATGTAGACAATAAGTAGTTGCCGAATGAGGGAAGAAAGAACTAGAATCTCGTTTTTTAAAAATCTTGTGTCTTGAAATCAGCCTAAATTTTACTTGATGAGGAAATGTTGCCCTTAAGTACTTACTAGCCAAGAGTTATTTTACTTTAACAATTTAGATAAAACCTTGCCTAATACTTTGATTTTGTCCTAGTGGACGTTTAATAATATTCCTCTTCTGTCCTTACTCTTTTAGTGTATGTTTTATGTCCTTCATCTTTATCACTTAAACAAGAACTATCAGTACAAAGGGGAACAGTATGGACAGGAAGGCTTGAGAGAAGTAAGATAAAACAACTGTTCATAATTCAAATTTTAATCTGTGCTGCATATAAACTGTTCCTCAGAGAAGACTACCCTTCAGTGGCCCTGAAACCTCAACTTATAAATCAAAATATTTCCATGTGAAAAAGAACTATCTCAAGTAGCTTAAAATAAACAGACAAAATTATCCTCACTGGAAAGCCATTAAACAAACCTGAATTCAACCCAAAGAATTACCAACATAAGAAATTACTTCAATTATAATTCAAAGTATATGAGAAAACTCATAAAAGAAAGACTGCTACAGATTATAAATCAGAGAAGCTTAACGATGAAAGGAAGAGACTTAAACAAGTACTAAAGCTGAAGGAAAGACAGTTTTTCGGATGAGCTACATCTCTGCACATCTACCCCTCAAAAAAACCCCACTGCCAATGAGTCAGGTCCAACTCACAGTGACCCTAGAGGTCAGAGTAGAACTGCCGAATCGTTTCCAAGGAGCACACCTGGCACATTTAACTGCCAACCCACTATACCATCAGGGTTTCTGCATATTTAAGGCAGAATAAAAGACAAGAGGTGGAAAGATAAGTACTACTTGAGATAATCAATATATGTATGGAAAGAAATAAGAGAGACAAGTGAAAAGTGTGAATTTAAAGAAATGGGTTATCATAGGTTGCTATGAGTTGGAACTGACTCAATGGAAACAGGTTTTCGGTACATCACAGATATGAAGGATGTGTGGCAGATACGTTGAAATGAAATTGAGAGCTAATAAGAGCAATGACACAGGGTGGACTTCACATCTTAGTAGGTCACAGCACAGCCTTCAGCAATATAAACATGAGAGAGAGCTAAGAAACTAGGGCTTCTGAAGAGGCAATGATAGGGCTTTTGAAGAGGGAATGATGTTTAGAACAGTCCAGGAAATATTCCTATGAGTAAACACAAAACAGAGAGCCTAGACAGAATGAAAAGACTGCTGGTACGTAGAGATGATACATATTTTACATGTCAGGGTAACTACGATTGGCTGTGCTAATATTCCATGAAAGAGACTTTAAAGTAATAGATTGTCTTTGTTAATTCACATACCATAAACAGAAGGGAAAAATAAGTCTTCCAGCCAAAAGTCAACAAACAATGAGGCAATCTCACAGCCAGTCAAATAACTTACCTGGTCATATCCATAAGGCCTCTGTTGGGGTGGCTGTGGTGGTCCAGGTTGTGTTGGTCTATATCCTCCATACTGCTGACCTTGTCCTTGCGGGTAGTTGGGATACTGAGGACCTGGACCACCCTGTGAAGGACCTGCAAAATTACCAATAGCAACAAAAGTCCCCTTAAAAACATGAGAAGACGCTAGACTCTGGAAAGGTCTGAGCACATATATGTCTAAATGTAAAAGCACAGTTTCATACTTTGATTTTATCAGTGTTTTCTGGAATAAAACACATAGCTGTAGGAAGAACGAAAATACTGTAGTGCCATTACCACATACCAGATACTCTGATAAGTGTAACTATTGTGCTACCACTTAGTCACTCAGATAGAAAGAGACTCGTGAGTTACAAAACCAGTGAACTCCGTGATAAGAAAATTCATCTATACATCTACTGAAGAGTTAACCAGTGTAAGTAAGAGGGAAAACCAAAAGCAGGTTCAAATGACAATACTAAAATAATTTCTGACAAGTTTGGGAATCACATGGCTATGTGCTCTCCTGACAACACTTATCACTATAATAATTTAAAGGAACCTTGAAGAGCCAACAAATGCATGCAGGGGAGGGACTTCTTTGAAAGTTACACTCTAAGTACCAATGACCTTTAACACTTTTCCCATAATAAGGTATGATTTTAAGTTCCAGAAATGGCAAGAAACTGATGTGGTTTTCTAAACAGGTATATTGGTTTATTAAACTCTACTATAATCTACAATAAAAAAATTTAAAAAGCTTGTAACACAGAGGCTGGAATGCTTGAACACTTACGTTCAAACTCAGACACGAAAATACTGATCTCAGAAGAAACGATCAAAAGAATACTTTTTCAACCTTAAATAATTTTCATCAGTCTATATTGCTAAAACTATACTTTCTCTTAGGTGAAGGTCAGTAAGCTGACGTCTGTGGAGAAGCAAAATAGGAACTTCTCTCCTTCAGGACGCCTTCTTACAAAACAGGATTAAACCACTTAAATCAGAAACATTACATTTTCTTTTACCCTTTCTTCCAACTGGAAATGGTATTTCTCTTTAGTCAATGAATTTAACCTGACTTAGGCACATATTTAATTTCAACCAAATGTAATAAAACCAGAAAATTTTATTTATTCAAAGCACAAATACTAGTCACAAAATGGAAATGCTATTTGACAAGCATGAGAAATGAGAAAGTCCACTTTGAAAACAAAAATTCATGGAATATTTCTAAAAATATCTTATCTGGAAATAAGAGAAGCAGAATTTACCATTCTGGGGAAATACCTGACTTAGTTTCAAGGTGCACACTGAGGAGGTTAAGACAATTTAAGCCTAACCTTGGTTCTTACATTTGCCATCAAAGGTGGACACAGTGTCTACAATAACGGCAGAGCCCACATCAATGAAAAATAAGACATTACCGATACGAAAATGAGACCACAATAGCAAAAGACATGTTAGCATTAGCAAGCAGTTATCTACCACTAGGACTCCATTTCCTACACCAGGTTATAAACCCAAAAACCCACACCCACTGCCATCAAGTTGGGTCTGACTCATAGCAACCCTAGAGGTCAGAGTAGAACTGCCCCACACAGTTTCCAAGGAGCGCCTGGCAGATATGAACTGCTGACCTTTTGGTTAGCAGACGTAGCACCAATCCACTAACCCACCAGGCCTTCCATGGTAGGTTATAGTAGCCTAAAATTTGAGACTAATTTCTCTTCAGGTCTTCATCATTCCACACATTCCCTTTCTAACAAATGAAAAACTATTTTAAAATAAAATCAGTTATTCAGCTAGCAGACATAAAACCAAAACCAAACTTGTTACCACTGAGTCAATTTCAAGTCCCAGCAATTCTATAGTACAGAGCAGAACTGCACCATGAAATTTCCAAAGAGCAGCTGGTAGATATGAACTGCTGAACTTATGGTTAGCAGTCAAGCTCTTCATCACTGTACCACCAGGTCCTACAGTAGACATTATAAAAAAATTGGAAACCAAATCCATTGCCATCGAGTCAATTGCAAGCCATAGCAACACTACAGAAAAGAACTGCCCTACAGGATTTCTAAGGAGCAGTTGGTGGATTCAAACTGCCAACCTTTTAGTTAGCAGCCAAGCTCTTAACTACTGTGCCACCAGAGCTCCATAGCAGACACTATACTGAGTATATAATAGGAAAATAGGACTAAATTTGCCTGAAATTCTGCAGGAAACACAATTCTGCAAATAATACTCCATACTTCTGTGGATGTACATGGAAACCCTGATGGTGTACATGGTTAAGTGCTACAGCTATTAAGCAAAAGCCTGAAAATTTGAATCTACCAGATGCTCCTTGGAAACTCTATGGGGCAGTTCTACTCAGTCCTATAGGGTCACTTATAGGAATTCACTTGACAGTAATGGTGTTTTTTTTGGCATGAATGTACACAGTGTTATTTTACCTCAATAGACATTTTTTTATTCTTTCTGAATAAATTTCTTTATTTGTACTGTAAAAATCAATGTTGGTTTTCATATGACAGTCATTAGTTTTAGCAACAAATTTGCTAAGCAGATTTGTGTATGTGGTTAATAATCACCAAAACCATCAGTTTTCCAAACACATACAAAGCTACCGGTGGGTCATAAATGCCAAGCAGACTTAAGAATTCACATATTTGGCTTTTAAATAACCAAACAGCTTACCCTTGGTCAATGAATCATCTCTAGTTTACAGTTCTTTTTAAATGCTTTACTATTTTATTAAAGAACAATGTTTTTAATAAACATCTTAATGATAACTAGACTGAGCTAAAATTAGGAACTTTCAGAAACAAACATTCTAAGAAATATAAACATTAAGTATCTGTTTCTGTATTTCAGAACAGTAATCATCACATTTTCTGTGACAAGACGGGCTACTCACCATAGCCCTGCTGCTGTCCTGGATAGCCCTGCTGCCCTGGGTACTGCTGTTGCTGGGGGGGATACCCCTGTTGTGGAGGTGGTCCTTGGTAAGCATCTTGCTGTTGGCCATACTGTGAATTTCCTACAGAGTAATTGGAGAAGAGGAAAAAAAAAACCTGAGAAATGTGCTTAGTAAACTTTTTCCTTCTAAAATGCATAGCCAACAACACAAGAACAAAATGAAATGCCATATTGATTTTTAAAAGTTAACAAAACAAAGGAAAAACTCAAACCAAACAGAAGGATTTCGGCCAAACAAACTGCAGTTAAAGCCAATTTTGCAAGGTTGAACTGCAGCATTTTCAGCGTCTCTGCCATACGAGCATTACATTTACTGGAACATCACAGTCATAAGATCATGACTATGCTAAATAAAATAAAAAAGACAAAATTAAAGACAGCTACAAGAGCACACACTAGCTACACAAGATCAGCAAGCTGTTTCCTAAAGGAACTATACTTATATGTAAACTTACATATGTAAACACACACAAGAAAAAAAATTGGATTGATGGATTTATGTTCAAATAGAAAATTTCCACTGAGGCAAATTATTTTTTAAATGTTTTAGTCTTTTTACTACTGTTAGAAATGACGTCATGGTTATACATTTTAAATATGTGTAAAGAAATTATTTTGATTGCTTTGGGCTCCCTATTATTTTCAAGACAGCCAGCAGCTAGTATTCTACAAGAAGCTCTGCATGGGGAGAAGTTGTCTTATGCAAGGATTTTTTTTCCTGTAGAAGGGGACATGTGTGTGTATATGTGTGAAGGTATATAGATACCTCCTTCGTAGTAATGTTGTGAGGAATCCTCATAAGGCCTATCGTAGCCTTGTTCAGGATACGACGGTTGCTGATAACCGTAATCATTATGACCTACATCAATTCGACAAGAGACAGGAAGAAACGTTAATGGCCACTGAGTGAAACCCTAAAAATATTTAAACTTTCAGATAAAATTGAAAAAAAGAAAATGAACTGGAAATACATAAAAAAATAATTTCAATTGCATTAGCCAATATTTACCAATTTGATTGTTTTCATATTGCGATAACGTGCAATTTTCTTCAAGCAAAACGTAGTATTTTAGATACAATACACTTATTGTCTTAACTATAATCCCCACTGAAGGGAAAAAAAACTTTATCTTCCTTTTTTAAAAAAGGAAAGAATGAAAGCACTTCGACCTTTCACATGTAAATAACTTGAATTAAATTAGCATGAACAAAGGAAGCAATTATCATATTTTGTCAAACACCTGTTCTGCTGATCTCCAATTCCACAGCATATGCTAAAAACAATGCAAAATATAAAAGAGCTCTGTAAGTTTTTTTCCCCTGAAAGAAACTGAAATACATTTTTCACATTCTATTTACCTGCATAAAGTATACATATCTGAAATATTTTCAGATGCAAAAATTACTTTTTAGTGTCTTTGGAAAATATCTGCAAAGTACCATAAGTAAACACCATTATAAAATTAATACTGTTTTAATGCTAGAGTACTAACAGTAGAGTTTACATCTTTACTGTTTACATCTTTACTAACAATGTAGAGTACTAACAACAGTAAAGATGACCAGAAATCAATGAAAAATAATACTCTCATCTTTTTAAATTAAGTTTCATAAAGAAAACACAAGAAACTATCTTTCAATTAACTAAAATACGAATCAACTACATTTTAGAAAAAATGTCTAATTAAAGAAGTTGGAAAACCCATTCAGTTCTAATTCACAGTGACCCCATTAAGAATACAGTTATAAATAATATCTTCCCTCAGTACTCTAGCACACCTACTCCTCACATAGACTATCTAGTTATCTGACATTTCACATTCACAACAGTAAAAAACCTACTATCTGACTATTTCACATATCAATGACACACATCACGCAGGAACAAATGCTAACGTGCAAGGAGAGGGTAATGCTGGCTTTGACGTTAATGTCGTGTCTCAACCTGGCTGAGCCATGAATCTCAGTAGTTGGACAGTTAGGTAAAATGTAGCTTGGCAGTCATATAGTAATGCAGTCATCCTCCATTGTCACATAACACCAATTTCACCTGATGGCCTGATCCCTGGAACCTAATGCCAGTAAATGAGGACAGGGTATATTCAAACACTCCCAAATCACTTCATAAATGTCGACCTGTATCAAGAGTTGGCAAACTGTAGGAACATGTGAACAGCAAAGACTGAAATATAATCTCGCTCTTCACAGAAAAAGTCTGCCGACTTCTCCACTATATAGTTACTGGTATAAATAACCAGACGTAATGAGAGAAAATATCCAACACTATTTAAGAAAATTGCTTGTTGATATAAATGTAATAATACTCTATATAAATATTAGCAGGCTAAATATGGTCCGTGTTCTGTTCTGTAAGAAGTTTTACTGGAATACAGTAGTTCCCCCTATCTCTGGAGATGCTGCAAGAATCCCAGTGGATGCCTGAAACCATGGATAGTAACAAATCCTATGTTAACATCCTCAGCATACAACTTTTTCCTCCTTATTAAGTTGAGAACATTCCCTTTTCACTCAAAGTACTTTGCAGTTTGTCTCTGGCATATCTGGGTGGCCAAGATCACTATTCTTACACTGTGGAATCATTACTAAATGAAGTAAGAGTTACTTGAACACAAACACTATGATACTGTAGTAGCTGATCTAACAAGCAGGTAGCATATACAGTGTAGATACAGTAGGCCAAGAGATGATTCATATCAAGGGTGGGACTGCAACAGGACAGTGTAATTTCATCACACTGCTCAGAAGGGTTCACAACTTAAAACTCACTAATTATTTCTGGAATTTTCCATTTCACATTTTGGGACTGCAACTAACAACAGGTAAACTAAGACTATACAAAGCAGAACCATGGATAAAGAAGAACTACTGTAAAGTCATGCCCAGTTACCTATTATCTACAGCTGCTTTCTGCTACAACAGTATTGAGACCAAGAACATGCGGCCAGCAAAGACTAAAACATTATTTGGCTCTGCTGACTTCTACTCTATATAGTTAGCTGGCATAATTTACTAGACATAATGAGGGAAAATATCCAGTGCTATCTAAGAAAACTGCTTGTTGATGTAAATGTAATAAATATCCTATATAAATACCAAACTTACATATTAATACACAGCTATACAAAAACATTTAAATAAATAATGAAATAAAATTACTTACAGTAACCTTAAAGTTTTGATATTTGGATAAATATCTATGTTTAACAGAAAAGTTATAACAAGTTTCACGTTTCAGGAAGTAGGACTAAACAATGTCAAGTTTAAGTCAATTACTTAAAATGTATTTTTAACATTAAACAATCAGTTTTTCATTTAGTTTTCAGATGACTTCCTAATGCAAATATCTACAGTCTATTATATATTTATTCAAGTTTTTAATTAACAAAAAGCTTAATAGTATGTCTACAGGGGAAAGGAATACAAATACTGTGAATAATTCAGTGCAAGACAATCTGGTTAAAAATACATAAATTTTCAACTAAAATTGTCCTTGTATACCATCTTTATCACTAAGAAACATTTACTGTATGCATTTATGGCATACAGCTGAGTGTCTGTCTGCCTGTGACTACAGTCACAGTCTCTGCAGCAAAAAGTAATATTCTTAAGTACTGATACACCTTATACCTTCAATCTTTATGCCTTTATAAAAAATGGCAAGCAAGGTGACTTAAATCTTGCTGATTTACAATAGCTTCTAGTCAATAGTCCCAACACTTTGGCTTTACATTTCTTAGTTTCCCAGGTTTCTCTGTTAATACACCAAGGGAGCTTACTATATACATAAAGTTTCTGGCAAATCCTCTTGCAGCAATGTGAGTCATTTTGTAACATGACTCACAAGAGGTGACCTATAAGGAGGAATCTGTCTCTGATCCATTATCAAGCAACTGCCTTGATTACCTTGACCCATCATTCCCATAGGTGGCTCCTGTCCTTGGTAATATTGTTCACCTCCTTGTGGCATATTAACTTACTAGTTTCATATATTTGAACAATTTCTTGTTCGATATGTTAAAATTTTCAAAAATATAAAAAAATGGGAAGAGTTGTACAGTGAAAATTCATATATATGCTTAGGTTAATATTGTTTAGATTTTCTTTAAGTGCAGTACACATTTTCACAAGCCACTTTCCTGCTAAAATTTCTTTAAAACTAAATAATATAAAAATCTGGCTTCTGAATGTCTTTCATATCCTACCAAATCTTTAATAGTCATATGATGAATATCATTTAGCTTCGAGAGATTTTCTCAAATGATTACTGTATTACAAACCATTGTTTTTGAGAAGTACATACCACAAACTTGACAAAACACCTAAGAACTATATCCTCTACATATTTATACAATATACAAACGTAAACCAACAGATGAACTTTAGCTGAACAATTTCCCAGTAAAGCTGTTATTTAAAATATAGTAAATCAACAATACTTGCTTTGGTTGAAATTAACAATTACTAATAAAAAAGGGCCTTCTTCTACGTAAGAAACGATTCCAACAACAGAAGTGACTCCTGACTTTAGTAATATAGAATAGCTACACAAAACATATTTGAAACTAGTCTATAAACTAATAATAGCACTTATTCTTTCAGATTGTTCACTGTTTCTAAATTTAGAAGACACAGATTGTTAGTTTCTTCACCTCCATTAAACTGCTTTGAAGAGCTATCTCCATTAATACTTGGCAGTGACAGAAAATGGGCAAGTTAACATTAGGAGAGATTACCATCAGGGTAATATTGCTGGTTCATGCCTTCTGGAGGACCTTGTCCACCATGACTGTATTGGTCCCCATAATAGTCTTCCTGGCCTGAGTACTGCTGTGGTGGGCCTGAAAAACCACAACCAGTCAAGATGTAAATAATTTGTTCTCTATGTCATCAAAGGCCTGCTTTCTAATCTGATACTATGAGAGATTATTTCTCAGCTGTAGATTCCTGTCTCATTCCCTGGCATTTCAGATAATCTTAACTGTTTTTACACATACTCACACACACACACATTCACTAAAATGAATGTGAAGATCATGCATGCAATATCAAACAATACCAAATCAGAAAAAGAAACATTAAATTCTTAAAAGCAAGTTCAAACTGGCAGAAAATTAGTATCCCTTTAGTTTAGAGCAGTATGAAATAAAACTGGGTTTGTTCATCACCATATATTTAGCAACTTCTCAAAAACAAAACAGGATCTTTAGCTATGGGTTACTGAACTTTTGATATAATGTTATATGATTTAACTTTTTCCTAGAAAAGGACAGATAAAACAAATCCATATAACTGGAAGCTCCTAACCACTATATGGCTCTTTCTACCTACTACCGTTACTATCTTTTAGGGGAGCTAAAAAAAGTAAAAAGCTCCAAATTCATCTAATTATGTTTAAAATCAAAAGTCTATTAAAATTTATAACCCTTCAAGTCTCTTATTTCCATTAAGCAGGAAATTTTCAAAATGGAATCATACCCTGCTGAGGTGGTCTATAAGGAGGTATCTGCCTCTGACCCATCATGTGATTGCCTTGATTAACTTGGCCCATCATTCCCATAGGTGGCTGCTGTCCTTGGTAATGCTGTCCGCCTCCTTGTGGCATATTATATTGTTGAGAAGGAGGCTGCTGATGTATCATTGGACCTGAAAACACATACAATACACATACAACACTTGTGTGCATATGATTTTAATACCTTCAGAGAAATGGGAGATATTTTATCACATAATCCCAAAGAACACAATTAAAGGCCAGAAAGTAATAAATAAATCTCACATGGTTAAAATAATCTGCAATAAAAAAGAAAGCACCTAATCAATGGCAGATGATTTGAACATTAGAAGAGTGTTTTCAGTTATTTTTAAAAAATCAAGATACAACATATGAACATCCTAAATATTTCTTTCCCATTATGCTCTACATTACACTTCAAAATCTTTCCAGAAAAAATATAATCACCATGCTATACAGCAAAACAAAGTGAATTTAACAAAACACACAGTAACATGAGTAGTCAAACCAAGGTAACAAAAACAAATTTCTGGATTTATTATTGTTCCCTTTTCCAAACCCACTCATTATATAATGGTGGATAGGGAAACCATACAAACTTTTATTAATACACCTGCGTCGACAGAATTTCATAAACTTCAATTTTAGGGCAAATTTTTAAAAGATCTTCTTTCCCTTTTACAATTATAAAAATAACAATTTTCTTGAAATCAAAGTGCTGAAGCACTTTTTAATAAACTCATTCTCTCACACATATCAAAAACAACTTAATAAAAACCACAGGCTTAGAAATAAGTACTGTGCAGTTTTCTCAGAGAACAGTACTGGATTAGTCCAACTACTACTGTTACAGTATCACAATGCCAACAAAAACATACCACATGAACTAATCAACAATGGCTATAAAGTTCCATGCTGCCATCTAACAACATAAGCAGCTCCTCAGAGATTCACTGGGCCCAGTAACTGTGTGTGGTACTCATCCTTCTGCCATTGTGGCCATTACCGTCTCAGAAGTATGCATGAGTCATCTCCCCGTTTACTGCTAAGGCAGTTACATTGCTGTTGTTAGGCACCCTCAAGTCAGTTCCCACTCACAGTGATCCTGAGTACAATTACCTACTTCCCCTTTACTAAGTTGGAGACAATGTAAGAAGCACGAAAGGCAATGACTGGAAATACTGGAAAAGTTTTACATACAAAATCGTCCAGTTGAGACAAAAGGCTATTTAAACAACTAAAAACAAAAACAAAACAAAATCTCGCCATTTTCAGTGTATTACTGACCTACCAAAGCACAAAAACGTAAGAAAAATTACTTCACCTCACTTTCAACTTGAAGAACTACTTTATTTGAAGAAGTATTTTTCTGGGCTCTTTTGGCTCCTATTCACTCTCTTCTTTCTTTTCCTATTCCTTTTTACTTCTCCCTAATTTTATTATCATAAATGTAAGCTTTCCAAAGACTGCTCTGAAATCTTTCTTTCAAAGAAGAAATAAACTATTAATAGTAGAGATAAGATGGCTCAGTGGAGAGGAAGAGAACATACCTACACTGCCAGAGTCAGTTATTTCATGTAAATCACTAACAACTACCAGAAGTTAGGTACCCTTATTTTTAAGTTTTCAGGTAAAGAAACCAAGGATCAAGTTTATACAACTAACATATGTTAACAGGGAATCAAACAAAAGTCATCTTTGATTTTAAAATACATGACTATTACCCTATTCTTTACTACCTCTACTCAAACACACTGCAACAAAATGGGCAAAGGATGTGAACAGACATCTCACCAAAGAGACACTGAAATGGCTACCAAACACATGAAAAGATGCACACTATCATTAGCTATCAGATAACTGCAAATCAAAATCACACTGAAATACCATTTCATTCTTGCTAGAATGCAACTTAAAAAAAAAAAAACCTGAAAATAACAGATGTTGGTGAGGGTGTGAGGAAATTGGAACCCTTATCCACTGCTAATGAAGATGCAAAATAGCAGACTATGGTAGAACATAGTGTGACAGTTTCTAAAAACACTGAAAATAGTAGCCACACATCTGATCGACATTTAACTGCCATAATCTACAAGGTACTGCAAAATATCCACCAAAAAAGAGAGAGAGAGAGAGAGAGAGAGAGAGAGAACCCAACTAAACAATGGACAAAGGATATGAACAGACAACTTTTCCAAAGTCAACACCTAAGCAGCCAAATGACAGATGGGGAAATGCTATGATCATCAGACATTAGAGAATCCATATTAAAACTACAATGAGATACCATCTCACTCCAACAAGTCTGTCAGTTATCCACAAAAACACAAAATAATGTTCAGAAGGCTATGGAGAGACTGGAACTCTTCTACACTGCTGGTGTGAATAAAAATGGTACAACCTCTTTGGAAAGCAATTTGACATTTTCTCAAAAAGCTAGAAATAGAAATACCATATAATCCAGCAATCCCACTGCTTGGAATAAGTTCTACAGAAATAAGGGCTGTCACACGAACAGATACATGTACACAAATGTTTACTGCAGCACTGTCCACAATAGCAACAAGATGGAATCAATGTAGTTGGTCCATCAACAGATGAATGGATAAACAAACTATGGTATATTTACACAACGGAGCACTATGCAATGATAAAGGACAATGACGATTTTAGGAAACATCTCATAACCTGGAATCAACTGGAAGACATTATGCTGAGTGAAATCAGCTGAAATAGGACCAATACTGTATGAGATCATTATTATAAGGAATTATGAAAAGGCTTATGCACAGAAGCAAATATTATTTGATGGCTACCAAGTGTGGGAAGAGAGATTATTCATACGCTAAATAGTTAATAGGAATTCAGTTAGGTGAAGGAAGTGACAGCATCCAGTAGAAGGGAGGTCAGCACAACTGTAATACACCATAAGCTAAAAGGTTTTCTAAACACAATCCAACATTTCAAAGGACAGAGTAGCAAGGACAAGAGTTTGAGGACCATGGTTTCAGGGGATATCGAGGTCAACTGGCATAATTAGTCTTTTTCTAAGAGACTGTCCTGCATCCCATATTGGTAAGAAGCACCTGCGGTCTTAAAAGCTAGCAGCTGCCACCCAAGGGACATCATGTGATCCCAACCCACCTGGAACAGATGAAAACCAAGAACATCAAAGACATGAGGAAAATATGAGCCCAGGACGTCTGGGAGATTACCTGAGCATGCCAGAAGAAGAACTAGACGGTGGCCGGCCACCACCAAACACTGCCCTGTCAAGGAACACAGTGTGCAGTCCCTGATGCAGCATGAGAAAAAGGAAATGTGCAGATCTAGAACTCCAAGACCAGACTTGATGGTGGGTCCCCTGAGAACATGGCCCCTGGACTTGCTGGCAGCCCAGAGCTGAAACCAGTACTGAATCCAAAACTTTAGACAAAGACTGGACTGGACAAAGGGACACAGGGTGATAGAGGTTGTGTGTGTACGTTAAGGTTTAATATATATATGAGGCAGTCCAACTGGTTTCTTTTTAGAGGGCAGAGAGGAGGAACAAGTAAGTGTTGGTTGAGTAGATACTGGAAGTACAGAGCAGAAACGAAGAGCATGCTGTCATAGGGTAAGGAGAGCAGACAGAGTTGCGCAGAGGCAAGTGCTTGGAATTTTATATGGCAAGTTGACGTGGACTGTAAACTCAATCACAATAAAAAACTTAAAAGAAAAACAAACAAACAAAAACAACTCAAAAGAGAACTACCACATGACCCAGCAGTTCTACTCCTGGGTATATACCAGGAAAGCACAAACTCAAATACAGGCTTGTACACCAACGTTCACTGCAGCACAATTCATAATAACCAGTAAGTGAAAACAACCCTGATGCCCATCAATAGACAAAATGTGGCACATACACACAACAGAACACACTATTCAACCCGTAGGAGAAATGACATTTTCACACACTGCAACAGGGATGTCGTGAAATCCGTGCTGAGTCAAGTTAAATCAATCACAAAAGAACAAATACTACATGACTTGGCTTATATAAAAAGATAATAAAAGGCAAACGTACAGAGAACACTGATCCATGGCTACCAGGCACAAGAAGGAGGAGTGAAGTGAGGGCTGATACGATGGGAATATCACCCTGATTAAGGGTATGGCTGACAGCTGATTATTATACTTACCGTGAACAAGCTGTACACCTATACAAAGGTGAATTGGCAAAAGTTGTGTGACAAATATATTTATAGTAACAACAACAAAAAAAGAGTACCTGTTTAAATTACTTATGTACAACCAGACAACTCATGGATTTGGCTTCTTGGTTTGCAGGTGTAGGGTCATGGTTTCAAGGCCTAGTAACATGTTCAGCACTTCTGTTTTATCTCCTACTTCACTACGTCGTACCTGGGGGTCTTACAAGTTTGCTAAAGGCCATCCAAGGTACAACTAGTCTTTAGTCATCTAGAGCAAAAGAGGAAGAATAAGGATTGGGAGGACAGAGAATACGTGGCTAATTGTCTCCATGAACAACTGATTCCTTTCCCATAAAACCAGAAGAACGTGATGATGCCAGCTAACGCTACTGAACATTTTGATCAAAGATTCTACAAAAGAATCATGATCAAAAGGGGAAAATGCAGAATAGCTTTTCAAATGTTTATGCAGACACCCCCTGGAAGCAGCAGTCAAGAAATCAAAAGACATACTGCATTGGAAAATTTGCCACAAAGGACCGCTTTAAAGAGCTGAAAAGTAACGATGCCACCTTGAAGAGTAAGGTGCATCTGACCCGTGGTATGTTTAATTGCATCATGTGCACACAAAAGCTGGACAATGAATAAGGAAGACAAAAGAAGAATGGACACCCCTAAATTGTGGTGTGGGAGAAGAACACTGAATGTATCATGAACTGCCAAAAGAACAAACACATGTGTTCTGGAAAAAGTAACCACCAGAGTGATCCATGGAAACAAAGATGGTGAGACTGAGTTTTACATACCCTAGACACGTTGTTAGGAGGGATCAATTCCTGGGAAAAAGACCATCATGCTTGGCAAAGTAGAGAGTCAGCAAAAAAGAGGAAGACCCTCAACAAGATGGACTGACACAGTGGCTGCAACAATGGGCATAAAAACAATTCTGGGCATGACGCAGGGCCAGGTAGTGTTCCATTCTGTTGTGCACAGGCTCACTACATGTCAGAACCAATTCAATAGCACCTAACAACAACAAAATGTGGACTCCAAACTTCTTGTAGCTATGAAGGTAAACCTCAAAACTATTGCCCTGAGATCATCTTAAGTCTTAAACCAAAAATTTTCCTTGAAGCCTTCATAAAATCGAACAATACTTTACCTTAACTAGTAAAAAATGTCTGCCTTGAGCATTATGCTCTTTTAAGATCTATTGGAATCAAATTTACAACAGCAATCTGAAAGATCCCACAGGAACTTTAAGGGCAGATGAATTTACGTTACTAAGTGAAGACAAACTTAAAAACACGAGAATGAAAATGACTGCACAATTCAAAGAGTGTAATCAGTGTCACCATGCAGAAACTGCTGAATTGATCTATTTTGCTGCATATGTTCTTAGCAACAAAATAAAATTACAAAGTAAGCCATAACAAAAGGAGCAGTTCAGAAGCAAAGCATACAATGAAAACATTCTAAAACACTAGGTAGTTTAATTAAAACTACAATAGTTTAAATATATTTTTTGTATAATACTAAAAACTCAAATTCATAATTGAATAGTCAACCTGACTAGGCATTCATGTTATTTGTTTTTCAGTAAATGAAAGTTTTGCCTTGTCTCTCTTCTTGAAAAGCATCTGAAGAACTGTCTAAAGGCAAAGACCTTTTATCTTAACAGACGATATCTATTAAACTCAAGTACATAAAGTGCAATAGAAACAAAATTAAAAATGGGGAAAAAAGTAAAAACATAATAGAGGAATAAAATCGAAAAGGATATAAATAACAACAAACTTCTAAGCTTTGTTCTAAACCCTAGATAGAAAAGAGAGTGCCACTTTTGCTTTATCTTCTGGGACTATTAGCAATTACATTCACAAAGAGCTCACTGACATCTTTTTTTTTTTTTTTTTAATTGTGCTTTACGTGAAAGTTTACAGCGTAAATTACTTTCAAGAATTTATACCTAACTTGTATTGTGGCTTTGGTCACAACTCCCACACTGTGTCAGTACTCACTCCTGTCAACCTTGGGTTCCCCATGCCCATTTCTCTGGTCTTCCTGTCCCTTCCTGCCCTGTCTTTGTCTTTAGGCATGTATTAGGCATTAGGTCTCCCATATTTCATTGAACTAAGCAGCATATTCCTCACATGTGTTACTGTTTGTTTTATGGGTTTGTCAAACCTTCAGCTGAAAAATGGACTCTGGGACTATCCAGGGACCATAGTCTCTCAGGAGTTCCTCCAGTCTCTGTCAGACAGGTAAGTCTGGTCTTTTGTCTGTATGCTGAGTGTGAATCTGAATTTTGTTTCACATTTTTCTCCTGCTCTGTCCAGAACACTCTACTGTGATTCCTGTCAGAACAGTTGGTGATGGCAGCCAGGCATCATAAAGTTCTCCTGGGCTCAGGCTGGTAGAGGCTGTGAATCTTGTGGTCCATTAGTCCTCAGAACTGATATTCCTCTTACGTCTTTGGTTTTCTTCAGTCTCTTTTCTCCAACAGCTACATCATAGATGGCCATACATACGCTTTCAAAACCGCTGACACTACTCACCAAAAATGATGTAGAACATTTTATGGACTATATATATATGTTATGCTAGTTGACCTAGCTATCCCCCAAGACAATGGTCCCCAGACCTTTATCCCAGGAACTCAGTCCTTAAAGGTGTCTGGATGTGTCTGGGAAGCTACTATGACTGTGCCTTGGTCAAGTTCTCCTGACTTCCCCTGTATCATATGTTGCCTTTCCCTTCATACCAAACCACCATTCTTTTCTTCTCTGTCACTCTCCTTCCCTCAGATTATCTCCTGACATCATTTAGTTATCAAGACTAAAACCACAGAGAGAAGGGGGTACGTCAGCACTACTAAAAGAAGGTGCGTCTCATCTTTGACCTATTTAAAATTGATGTATATATAACCATTCATTTCTGATTGTTTAGGAAGTATACTATATTCCTCACATGAAATATGTTACAGTAGCAATGTGTATTATCCCTTGTGACACTAATGGAAACATGAGAGCTAAATGTCAAAAGGTTATCCCTAAATAAGTTTTAAAAATTTTACTACAGAAGGAAACGATTACAAAATAACTCTATTACAACCATTTTCTACAAACAGTAGCATTACAAATTTCTGCTGTGTATGTTTAAAGGGCATTCTTTATCTTCTACACAAATCATTCTGATGTTAAGATGCACTGTAAAGTGTGATATTACATGTGCAAAGACCTTACTAATGCCTTAATTGTGTAGAATATATTTTTGCAAAAAATATTTTAAGTATTTATACCCTAACAGATTATTCAATGGAAACAATGTTCTATATTGTAAACACATGCAAAATGTCACCAAATTACTATATTTTAAATATTAGAATTCTTTGCTTTACTGAGATAGTTAACAATTAGCTTTATCTTAGCAGTCAAAAAACAATTTTTTAAGACTCAAATATAAACATAACTGTTTTAATTGCTCTGTAAAGAATTAAAATTCAATAAGAATACTGTATGGCATCTGGGGTCTTAAAAGCTTGTAAGCTGCCATCTAAGATACATCTATTGGTCCCATTTCACTTGGAAAGATGAAGGAACTCAAAGACACACGAATATACCAGCCCAAAGGACTAAAGGACCATATGAACCAAAGACTCTGCTAACCTCAGACCAGAAGAACTAAATGGTGCCTGGCTAACACCAAAAACCACCCTAAGGGGAACACAACTGACAGTCTCAAAGAGAGTAGCAAAAACTGGAAAACAGACTGAAGTTCACGTAAAAAGATCAGACTTAATGGTCTGACAAAGACTGAAGGAACCCCTAAACCAACAGTCCCTGGATACAGTTAACCAAAACTGAAACCATTCCCAAAGACTGCTCTTCAGACAAAGATCAGACAGGGCTATAAAGCAAAAGACAATACACACGAGGTACATGCTTCTTAGTTCAATCAGATATAGAAGAGCAAACGTGTAACTCCTATCCAAAAGCAGGATGAGAAGGCAGGGAGGAACAGGAACTGGTGGAATGGGCACAAAGAACCTTGGGTGGAAAGGGGAAGTGTGCTGTCACATTGTAGGGATTGCAACCAATGTCACAAAACAGTGTATGTATTTCATGGATTGAAATTGTGAATTGTGTCCTCCCAAAAATATGCGCAGTAATTTGGCTGGGCCATGATTCTCAGTATTGTGTAACTGCCCTCTATTTTGTGATATTCCTAAACTGTAAATCCTCATCTCCGTGGTTAATGGACTGGATTTGTTAAGGAGAATTACAGTGGGATTCTAAGACCCTTACTAAAATCACCTCCTAGCTCCAACGTAAAGGTAGTTTCCCTGGAGTGTAGTTTGCACCACCTTTTATGCTTTCACCCTACAACAGATAAAAGGAAAGGGAGCAAGCAGAGTTGGGAATCTAATACCATAAAGAAAGCATCACTTGGAGTAGAGTAGGTCCTTAAGGCTCAAGGTTCCCATGCCAAAATGCTCCCTGACCAAACACTAAGCAAGCAACACAAGGCCTTTCCTCCAATGCTGATAAAAAGGAAAAATCTTCCTCTGGAGTGGACACTCTGAATTCGGACATATAGCCTACTAAACTGTGTAAGAATAAACTTTTCTTGTATTCAGGTCATCAATGTGTGGCATTTCAGTGGCAGATGACTAAAACAGAATGTAAGTTTTTGAGTCAGAAATTAATTGGAGCTGTAAATTTTCACCTAAAGCACAATAAAAAAAAAAAAAAGAAAAACTGTTCTACACCTGACTGTAGTGAGTAACACCTGGGGCAGAAAAGTTAATATTCTATATTCATCTACATGCATTCACATCTTCAGACGTAAACCAAAAAATTGTAGCATTAATCTTGGACTATTTTCTACAGGCAAAAACGATAGCCAACATTTATTTATTTATTGAGCACTGATTATGGGCCAGGCAATAAGCTATGAGTTTTATGTACTATTTATCATTCCAAAAAAAACAATTCTCTGAAAGGGAGATCTGAAGCAAATTGGTAGAGCAAGCAGCTCCCATCCATGCCAGCCCACCCCCGGAATAAAAGAAAACTGAAAAAAAAATCAAGCAAAAACTGACAATACTGGCAGAACTGTGCAAGACAAAGAGTTACTACAGCAACTAAGCTAACACAGAATCAAGAAAAGGGCAAGGCAGGATAAAGAAGAGGAAAGGTTTGGTTGTCTACTCCATGAGCCTTATCCTCCGACCCCCCACTGACCCCTCACCCCTCTCCCAGCACTTGGCATGGTCAAATCTTAAGGAGGCAGCAGTCCACACTCCCAGGCAGGGATACTAGTCTCTAGCTCTACACAGAGAAGAACATACTTTATAAGCAAATTACCATGTATGCCTCTAGTGACCTGACTAAAGGAGGTCTGAAGGGCTGACACAAGACAGTCTTAAATGTGTCAAGGGACAGGACTAGAAACTAAAGCCTAGGGACTACAGTACCACTACAGCATATAACAGATGACTCAAAAGACTGGGGGTCGGGGGTCAGGGCAGCACAGACATGGCCCCACAACTTTAAAAGAGTATCATTTGGAAATCATGGTTTTCAAAAGTACTGTGAATACAAGGGAACTGAAAGAGTCACACATCCCCAGGAAAAGATGCGTGCTCAAAAACAACTTAAGAAAGAACCTATGCTTTAACCTCAGGCTAATCCATGGACTCAGTGCAAACCTGCCTTGTTAAGTGTTTCAGATGGGGGAAAGGATGATAGAAGGGTCAATTTGCAAAGAGTGGGAGAGATTTTCTGTTTGGGAGTCACTGACCCCAGGATTCAAGTCACTTTCAAAACATTAGCTTAACACAAGTTACATAGTTCAGTGTCCACACATGTGTAAGAGAACAGTCTTCACAAAAAATAGAGGAAGTCACTGAACAGGTTAATAGAGCTTTCAACAACAACAAAAACAGCTAACCTGGAGGAAGGTTAAAAATCTGATATCCAGAATAACCACATTATAATATTCAAGCGTCTTGTATGGATAAAAAGATCAAAAGGCGTATCAAAAAAAAAAAAGAACGAAAGAATTGTTCATTCAGAAGAACAAAATAAAGCAATAAAACCACTCCCAGGGAAACCTAGATAATGAACTACTGTATTTTTTATCCAAACAATATGTTCACTCTACATTTGTTTGTCAACTGCATACTCCGCCCACTACACAAAGTATTTACCTAAGTATGCTATGTTAATTGTGTTTACATGCTGCCATAAATATAATCGGTGAAGCTGGCAAACAAACACATGATTATTTGCATAAAAATACAGTAAACAGACTAAGGCTTTAAAAAACATTAAATATGCTCAAAAATCTAAAGGAAAAGAGGCAAAAAGGTAGAGGAAATCATACAAAAATATTATATAAACAAAAACCAAAAACATCAATAAAGAGAGAGGTACTACAATAAGGAACCAAACAAATATTGGAGCTGAAAAGTACAACTGAAATAAAAAATTCACTGGATGGGTTCAACAGCATACTTCAGCTTGCAGAAGAAAGAATCTGTGAACTGGATGATAGGACAACGAAAACTGTAGAGTCTGAGAAGGAAGAAGTGAAAAGAGTTGTGGGACATTATCAAGTCGACCAACATACAAATAATGAGAGTCTCAGAAGGAGAAAACAAAAAGAGACAGAATATTTAAAGACTAATACTGAATTTCTACTTGGGGAAATTAAAAACTTCTAGAAACAAACAGTGGGGAAAGTTTACACAATGTGCTAAGTGTAATCAATGTCACTGAATTGTACACTTTAAAAAGGTACAAATGGTTTCTTTAATATACACTTTACCACAATAAAATTACTTTTCTAACCCCTACTAAATAGGTAAGAAGCCCTGGTTACCTAATGGTTAAGCACTTGACTGCTAACTGAACGGTACGTGGGGGGGGGGGGGACCTGGCAAACTGTTTCTATAAAGATTACAGTATAGCAAAACGTATAGGTAAGTTCTACTCTGTCCTATAGGATCACTATGAGGCAGAATTAACTCAATGGCACACACCAACATAAAACAAATAGCATTATTATAACCCTCATCTTATAAATAAGAAAAGTTAAGGCTCACAAACACGAAGGACCGTGATCAAAGTTACATAGCTGGTAAATGGTGAGAACACTGAAGCTCATGCTCCTAACCACTACGTTGTACCTCGTCTGCAAGGTCAGACCATTCTTTCCCTAGGTAATATCTACCATGAAAGCAGTTCTATGTAACATTTCTCTATTACTATTATGTAAAAATTTTAGAACAGAAAAAATTTCTTCACTCCAAGTATATTCATACATTATAATAAGAATTAAATGCTGAAACTATGCAGATAACACTCAGGTCTATTTCAGGCATGCTGACCATTCAATCACATGTTAATGATGAGAGGGCAGAGGGGGACAAGAACTATTTGTATGAACACAAGAAAACATGGGGTGGAAAGGAGTATGCTGTCACAGTGTGGGGGCAGCAGCTAGTGTCACGTAACAAAGTTTTCATACAAGAAATTGACATATATTATAAACTTTCACTTAAAACACAACAAAAAAATTTAGAAAAAGTCACCAAACTTGAAAGGAGATAGACATACTTTCTTTATTTGAGGTAGCTATAAAACAGATGGAAATTTAATTAGTATTTGTAAAGTGTTATCATCACTGGAATACTAATCTTTAATGATTATTAATGTCAAAAACAAACAAAACAGCAATCTAACTATCATGGATTGAATTATGTCCCCCCAAAATGTATGTATCAATTTGGCTGGGCCAAGATTCCCAGCACTGTAAGACAGTCACCATTTTGTCATTTGATAGGATTTTCCTAGCGTGCTGTAAATTCTATCACTGTGATTAAGATAGACTGGCAGAAGATAGAATGAACAGTGTCTTTAGTTAGTCTCTTTTGAGATATAAAAGAAGCAGAAAGAGGGGCCCAGAGACCTTGTACCACCAAGAAAGCAACACCAGATGCTCTCAGACCACAGGAAGACAAGGACCTTTCTCCAGAGCTGACAGATAACAAGAGAAAGCCTTCCCCTGGAGCTGACTCCTTGAGTTTGGACTTGTAGCTGACTGAACTGTGAGAAAACAAATTTCTCTTTGTTCAAGCCATCCACTTGCAGTATTTCTATAGCAGCCAAGATGACCAAGACACTAACTCATACACAGCTCCCTTCGAAGATATTACTAAAAATTTGACAAGGAAAAATCCCTGTAGCCTAGAAAACTCAAGTTAGCTAACCTACTATTTGTTTAAATAGCCATTTTCACTTAAAATGAATAGAATTCTTTTATCTAAAATTACATATTGTCTGTATCAAGAAGTCTTTAAAGGTTATGATAAAATATTTAGAAACCAAGCACAAAAGAACAAGAAAAAGAACCGAGAAAACGATGACTTAGTACACTGATGCTTT
This sequence comes from Heterohyrax brucei, assembly GCA_028571685.1. Classification (NCBI taxonomy): domain Eukaryota; kingdom Metazoa; phylum Chordata; class Mammalia; order Hyracoidea; family Procaviidae; genus Heterohyrax; species Heterohyrax brucei. Next base: position 27,033,001 of record CM053152.1, read on the forward strand.
TTTCAGCTTAGTAAATCAATATAACCAATGCAAAAATGGAATCACAACAGTTTAGCTAGTGAAAAAAAAAATTACAGCACTGAGCATCTGTTAATAGTGATGCAAAGATTTGGAAATAGTGGTGGTGATGTGATGGTAATAGTAATTAACATAATTGAATCATACATGCTAACAAAGCTTGAAATGGCAAATGAGGTTTTATATCTACTTTAATAATTAGAAGAATAACACCTCATTATAGGAGCTAAACTTTTTCAACATATGAAGTTTCTAGAAAATTTTTCACAGAAATATTATTCTCAAACATTATTTCACAAAAATATATTATTAAAAATATAGAAAGATCAGGAACACTTAACATACTGCTATTGTCCTTGTTTTCGTCAGTAACACAGAAGATTATCATATGCACTTCCTCACATTAACCACTGAAAAGCATTATTTTTCACCTGCAGGTGATTTTTCCCGCCATGGGACATTTCCCAATGCAGCACTGACTCAACGGCAACAGGTTTGGTTTGGTCCTTTTCCAGACCCATTTTTGGTTGTCACAATGGGGCTGGAGTTGCTACTGCCACCTAGTGGGTACAGTCTAAAACTACTGTTAAGCATCATACATTCACAGGGCCCCCTGCACAGGTAACTCCCTCCACCTGAAGGAATTATTCACCCCAACAAATTACCCACCCCAAAATGCCAACACTGGCAAGACTGAAAAATCCCAGATTTCTCCAGTGTATCAGGGCATTGAGTTGAGTGAAAAAAAAAAGCTGATCTGAGAAAGGCACACTGTGTGATTCCATTTATGTAACATTCTCAAAATGACAAAATTACAGAAACAGAGAAAACTGGTTTCCAGGGATTATAAATGATGAAGGAGGTCACACAGCACCTCTCTGTATTACCTGTGTAACTCATCAATGTTTAATGATCTCACGATTACAAATTAAAAAAAAACAACAACAACAAACCTGAGGCTTTAAATCGGTTTCATGGACATTACAAGGTTTTGGTACAACTGACACTCATCTGTTTTCCCTAACATTAATCTGATATGAGGTCTTTCTTTGTTCAATCTTGGAGTGACAGCTGATGGATGACAATATCATGAGACAAGAAAGCTGATTTTATAATTTGATATGGCAGGAAGAAATACAGCTCATCAGTCACTCAACAAATGCAATAAAGTAGCAAACAAAACAAGACAAAAACCAAGTTCCTGAATTCACAGAACTTAATGTCTTAGAAAAAATAATTAAACAATTACAAATAATTATGCAATTACAAATATTCAAACTGCTGCTATGGATCATCTAAGCATAGGTTAATACACTTAAGTGGACTTAGTGAAGAATTAAAAATGTGGAAAATGAAGAGATAATTTTGACTTAATGCTGCTCTATGATTTTCAATTATTTCCCAGGTTTTTCATATTTAACATTAGTTATTTTTATACCCAGGAGTTCCTGGGTGATGCTCAGCTGATAACCAAATGATAAGAGGTTTGAGTTCACCCAGAGGCTCCTTGGAAGAAAAACTCAGCAACCCACTTCCAAATAAGTCAGCCACTGACAATGTTATGAAGCACATTTCTGCTCTGACACACTTGGGATGGACATGAGTCAGAACCACCCGCGTGCCACTGGTAATGTATCTAGAACTTTCCACAAGACACATCTGAAATATTAGTAATATTTTATCAATTTATCAACTTTAACAAGGAAGAAAGATGAGCGTGTGGACAATTCTCACTCATTTAAACTCAAATCACATTTCAAAACAGGGCATCAAACTTGACATTTTACGGAACACAATGTTTGAGGTAATTTATGTACAGATTGATTTGTGACACCCCTCCCCCACCCCACTCCCCCCAAAATATGTTAGAATCCTAACTTTTATGCTTGTGGATGGAAAAATCTCTACTCAAATAAATAAATAAATAAAATCACTGTGAGCTGAAATTGCTCCCTTTATAGGGTTTCCAAAGCCTGTAATCTTTAGGTAAGAAGATTGCAACATATTTCTCCCATAGAGTGACTAATACATTTGAACCACCAACCTTTTGGTCTGTAGCTGAGTACTTTAGTCACTGAGCAACCAGGGCTCCTCAGTGGACTCCTTAATAACTTACTCTAAAAACTAAAAACTAAAAAAAAAAAAACAACTCCACTGCTATTCCAACTCATAGCAACCCTATAGGACAGAGCAGAATTATGCCATGGGGTTTCCAAGGAGTGGCTGGTGGATTTGAACTGTCAATCTTTTAGTTAGCAGCTGAGTTCTTAACCACTGCACCACCAGGGTTCCAAGAACCTCTATATCTGTCTGGAAATATAGCTTTTTTTTGTTATGTTAACAAGCCACTGGGTATGTCCTAAACCTAACTACTATTGATTAATACAAGTAGAAGCAGACAAAGAGCAAGGAAGCACAAAACCAGAAAGACAGGCACTATCTAATGACAACAGAGGCACAGAACCTTCAAACCCAGGAACCCGCACTGAGAACTACTAGAAGTGCAACGAAGAACGGATGACCTCACTCTAGAGCCACACTCAGAATTCAGACTTCTAGACTCCTGAAGTCTGAGAAAACACAAGTCTGTTCCTGAAAGACAACCACTTGTGGTTATTTTTGTTACAGCAGCACTAGGAAACTATGATAATTTCTTCATTTGTACATGTTCTATGTTATACAGGAAAAAAGAAAAATTCACATAATGTCATGGTGTCTTGTTCCTATTAAGATTTGTTCAATTGAGGCTTTCCACTGTTCCTGGACCTAGAACTATGTGTATCTCTATTAAGAATTTTGTCACCTTATTTCATCAGTAATAATACACACCAGTATTTACTTAGTGTTAACTATGCATTCATGTATTAACTCATTTAATCTGCACAACTTCATGAAGAGTAACCCCACTGTAAAGGAGAAAATGAAGCACAGATATGCATTCTTACCATCTGAAGGAGCTAGGATCTGGTATCCAGGAGTTTGGCTTCAAAGTTCCTACACTCTTAACCACTTCCATATAATTCTACTTTACAATATTTAATCATATACAATAAATGTAAGAGATAGTGTAGGGTGTTTTTCCCCAAAAATACTTTTCACGAAAGTAAATTTGACTCACTTTTTTCCAAAAGCATCTAGTTTACAAAAAAAGGAAAATAATGGTTGCTCTCATCACTAGACCAAAGTGCATTTAATTCTTCATAGCATTACCTGTCAGATGCCATTAACCTCTTCAATTAATAAAAGAAAATAAAAAAGGATTAAAGAAGTAACATAACCAAAGCACACAGCGAGTCAGTGGCAGTCTCCGACTCTCCAACAGTCTGAGCTCTTAAGGCTTGCACACTACCACTTCTGTGGAACACTTTAGAAACATAGTATCAATTTACTGATAAACTTTTACCAATTTGTAAACGAGTATTTCAAATACATATATTGCACAGGGAAACTCTAGTGGTCTAGTCATTAAGTGCTACAGTTGCTAACCAAAAGACTCTGTCCTTTAGGGTCACTATGAGTCAGAATTGATTCCATGGCAGTAAGTCTGCTTTGGGTTTTTATATTAGACAAACTGAGAAACCTTTAAATATAATTACAAACTTTTCAGGAAACCTCAAGATAACTGTCTTAATCATGTGGTACCGCACTAAGAAAAATATCACAAGTGGGTGGCTTTAAAAAAGATAAATTTATTTTCTCACAGAAATGTAGGCTAAAAGTCTAACAGTCCCAATTGAGGGCATCAGCTCTAGGGGAAGTCTTTCTCTGTTGGTTCTGGAGGAAGGTCCTTGTCATAATCATCCCCTGGATAAGAAGCTTCTGACGGACAAGGACCCCAAGTCCTTTCCAATGCATGGGCTCCACTTCTGGCACTGCTTTCTTGGTGGTATGAGATACTCAAATCTCTTCTTGCTTTGCTTTCCTTTGTATCTCAAGAGATTACCTCAAGACACATTACAACCTTATACAGAGTCCTGCCCCACTAATACAACAGTATTCCACCCTCCATCATTAACATCATAGAGGTAGGGTTTATATTATATAAGAACATCACCCAATACCAGGAATCACGGCCTAGCCAAATTACTACAAGCATTATGGGGGGTACCCTATTCAATCCATGATAGCAAGTCAAGCTACACAAAAAAATCCCAGATCTCCCTGGTCAATTTATTCACTTAATTCTCAAAACGATTCTTTCATACCTTTCTTTCTCTCCTTACATTTTCAACACTTAGTCTACCCTCTTCACAATGGCAACTGATGATCCTGTTTCTTATTTCAATTGACTAAATAGAAACGGAAAAGAACACTCATCAATAAATCAGCCGATCTACCTCCCTGTACCCACATACTATGCCTTGAAATGGATGGGTGTTTGGAATGGATGAACCCTCTAAGACCAATACCAGTATCTGCAAATGTGTAGTATACAATGTAACCTTGCCAAAAAACGACGTCTTGTCCTTGCCCTGGGGTCCTGAGCAGCAATTCTCTAAGATGTCATGTCTGACAGGGAATTAACTGTTTGCCTAGGTCATTTGGACCTGGATTGTATAATGATATGATTTAGGGTGGGGCTAGCCAGGCCAGAAAAACCACAATCAACCATGTGATTTAGGACGTGAGCTTTGGAGCATCAATCAATCATGTCTATGTAATGAAGCCACAATAAAAATGCTGAACACCAAGACTCTGGTGAACTTCCCAGGCTGGCAATACTCAACACATACGGTCACCTATAAACACATTCTGGTTTACCAGGAGAAGACAACAGTGACTCAATGTCTGGTACTTCTCTTGGACTCTGCCCTCTATATTTCCCTTGGCTGACGTTACTCTGTTTGCTTTCTCTGTAATAAACCCTAACTATGACTTTCACTGGAGTTAAATGTGTATCATTTCAGCTGTCTCTGCTTAATCTTCTGTGTATTCCTGAAAGGGAATTCTCATTGTTCCAGTGTCTAAATGCTGCAGAGCTCAGGGAATCAATCTCTAGACCTCTTTTCTTCTTTATCTTTACTCACTCCTTAAACAAACTCTTCCAAACCCATGTCTTTAAATATCTTGACTTCTGCTCCTGAACTCCAGATTAACATACCTAATTGATATATACACTCAGGTATCAAGAAACCAAAAACTGAAACCCACAGCTATCGAAGTCAATGCAGACTCACAGCAACCCTATACGACAGAGTACAACTGCTCCACAGTGCTTCCGAGGAGCACCTGGCAGATTCGAACTGCAAACCTTTTGGTTAGGAGAAATATCACTTAACTACTACACCATCTATCAGTAGGTTCCCAAATTTAATATGTCTCAAACCAAAAGCTTATCATTCCCCTTGATCTCTTCTCTCAATTTCTGAATGACGTGAATAGTCAATGGTCACAAAGGACATCTGTTACTTATTCAGTAATTCGTGGACTGAAGATCTAGCTACTAAGTTTGTACTTCATGCAATTACTCACATCAAATATTTCCTGGCAACTGAAATGTGAACTGCGGTTTTGGGGAGACACGTTTTATTAAACTAGGTAATGGTAACTGACATTCACGCACAGGCAAAGTAAGGCATATTACACAGAATGTCTATTTCCACATATGTGGAATGAGGTAATAGTATGTCCCACCTAAAAGACGTTGTAAGGATTTAGGTATTTAAAGCACTAACTTACAGAATCTGCTACTAAAAAGTGCTTAATGAATTTAAACTCTTACGTGATATGGCAAAAAAAAAGTTCCATATTAAGATACACTCAAGTTAACTAAAACGGAGTTAAGTTTCTTCACTGTTATTGTTACACCCTACTGAGCTAACACCAACTCACAGTGTCATTGCATACAACAGAACGAAACACTGCCCAGTCTGTCACCCTTGCAGTCGCTGCTGTATCTGAGCATGCTGTTGCAGTCCCTGGGTCAGTCTGTCTTACTGAGGGTCGTTCTCTTTCCCACACCTCAAAATGAGCAGCAGCAGCAGCAAACGTCCACTAGTAATTGGAATGCGGAATGTTCCAATCAGGAATCTAAGAAAATCAGAAGTTGTCAAAAATGAAATGGAATGTTTGAAGATTAGTATCCTAGGCATCAAGCTGAAATGGACTGGCACTGGCCATTTTGATTCAGATAATCACATGGTCTACAGTGCTAGGAATGTCAAACGGAAAAGAAATGGTGTAGTGCTCATTATCAAAATGACCATTTCAGTATCTATCCTGAAATACAATACTGTCAGTGATAATACACGTATGTCTACACACAAGACCAGTTAATGCGACAATTATTCACAATAACATACCAACCACTAAGGCCAAGGATGAAGAAGCTGAACAGTTTTACCCAGTCTTGCAGTCTGAAATTCATCAACTATGCGATCAAGAGACATTAATAATTACTTGATTACTGGTGAATGGAATTGTGCACGTTTGGGGAAAAAGGTTAGCACTTGGAAAAAATTATTTCCATCCATTTTGAATTAGTTTTTGTATATGGTGTGAGGAGTAGGTTTTATCTCACTTTTTTTGCAGATGTGTATCCAATTTTGCCAGCTTTTCCCTATATGCAAACTATTCTCAGTCTTTACACTGAATTATCAGGTGACCACAGGCGGCTGGATTTACATCTGGACTCTCAATTCTGTTCTATGATCCATCTATCTGTCCTGTACCAGTTCCAAGTCGTTTTGACTACTACAACTGCACAGTAAGTTCTGAGGTCCAGTTAATGGGAATCCTACTTTATTCTTCTTCAGTAACGCTTTACTTATCCAGGGCCTCTTCCTTTTCCATATAATGATTAGTTACTCCATTTCTTTAAAGAATGCTGTTGGTGTGGCATAGCAGTTAAGTGCTACATCTGCTAAGCAAAAGGTCGGCAGTTCAAAGCCACTAGGTCCTCCTTAGAAACTCCATGAAGCCATTTTTCTCTGTCCTATAGCATCACTATGAGCTGGAATCTACTTAACAGCAGTGGGGTATTAGTTTGTTGCTATCTGGATAGGGAATGCATTGTAGACTGCTTCTGGCAGAGTAACATTTTCATTAATGCTGAGTCTACCTATCCATGAACATGATGTTTTTCAATTTATGTAGATCTCATTTGGTAGTGTTTCACAGATTTCCTTGTGCAAGTCTTTTACGTCCTTTGTTAGATTTCTCCTAAGCACTGCATTTTGGAGAGGTATTTATAAATGGTACAGTTTTGTCCTGATTTCTTTTTGGCAGCACTATTAGATGTATAGCCATTCAACTGAATTTGTTACACTTATCTTGAATCCTGCTTCTCTGCTCAATCTATGAGGTCTAGTAACTTTCTTGTAAAGTCTTTTGGGTTCTGTATGTACAGTACCATATTATCAAATGTGGATAGTTTACTTTTACCAATTTGGATTCCCTTTCTTTTTCATGGCTTACGGTTCCAGCTATGACATCCAGCACCACATGAAACAGGAGTGGTAATAAAGGGCATCCTTGTCTTGATCTTGTTCTCAAAGGCAATGTTTTCTGTCTCCCTCCATTAAGAACGATGTTGGCTATTGATTTTATACAGATAATCTTTATTTTATTAATGAATTTCCATTCTTTTTTATTGGGAGTTGTTATTAAGAATGAATGTTGGACTTTATTAAAAGCCTTTACTGCAGTGATTGACATGATCATGGGATTCTTCTGTCTTATTTGTGTACTGAATTACACAGATTGATTTTCTAATGTTAAACCATCTTTGTATTATCTGGTCTGGTATGAATCCCAATTGGTCATATTATAGCATTTTTTTTAATATGATGCTGAATTCCACTGGCTAAAATTCTGAGAATTTTTACATCTATACTCATGAGAGATAGAGGTCTGTTAACTTTCCTTTTTTGTGGTGTCTTTGCCTGGTTTTGTTATTAGAGTTATTAGGCTAGTTTCATAAGATGAATCTGTAAATACCCCTTCCTCTTCTATACTATAAAACAGTTCATGTAGTATAATGCAAGCTTTCCTCTGAATATTTTGTAAAATTTGCCAGTGTAGCCATTTGGACCCAAGCTTATTTTTGTTTTTTTTTTTAACAGCCTTTCAGTCTCTTATTATGGGTCTGTTCAGATTTTCAACAACAGCTTAGGTAGGTAGTATATGTTTCCAGAAATTTGTTCATTTCTTCTAGGTCTTCAATTTTGTTGGAGTACAGTTTTCACAATACTTGTTATGATCCTTTTTAATTCACCTGGGTCTGTTGTAATGTCTCCCATTTCAATTTTTATTCAGGTTATGTGTCTTCCCCTCCTGTTTGTTGTTTGTCAACTGGGCCAATGGTTTGTAGATTTTGTTGACCATTTCAAAGAAGCAACTTTTGGTTTTGTTGACTTTATAATGCTTTTCTATTTCATTTTATTTATGCTTTGATCTTTAGTATTTCCTTCCTTCTGGTGGGTATAGGCTTATTTTGCTGTTCTCTATTTGTTCACATCATATAGCTAATATTTTGATTTTGTCCTTTTCATCTTTTTTGATACGTGCATCTGTTGCTAGAAATGGACCTCAGAGCACTCCTTTTGCTTTATCTCAAAGGTTTTGGTGTTACGTGTTTTCGTTCAGTTTTGATTCCAATAATTTTTTTTTATTTCATCTTTGATTCCTTCTATTAATGCAAAGGAAATTTTTGTGAAGCTTTGTAAAAAGACATTTTGTGTGCTATTTCTGTGTTTTCATTATATTAACCTTTGCATAGATTTCTGATTTTTGTTTTTGTTTCATATACCAATTTGCAGGCAGGAAGGATGGTGAGGAATGTATGTGTTTGGAAAGGTAGGAGTGAATGAGAGTGTCAAAAAATAAAACCACCTCAAATCTACCAGAATGAATGAAACTAGACTTTGCCCTGCAATGTTCTGCTTGGAAAACTAGTAATGTATGTCATGGACTGAACTGTGTCCCCCTAAAAATGTGTACAGCAATCTGGTTAGGCCATGATTCCTGGTATTGTGTCATCTCCTATATGTTGTAAATCTTCCTCAATGACATTAATGAGGGAGAATGAGTGACAGTTGTGTTGGTGGGGCATGACTCAATGTATAAGATTGTACTGTGCCTTTAGGCACTCTTGGGATATAAAGAAAAGCAAGCAGAGAGTTGGGGAATTCATATCATCAAGGAAGCAGCAGTTCTGGGAGCAGAGTATGTCCTCTGGAAAGGATCTGGTTCCTTGCGCCTCAGAGTATCTCTGTTCAGGGGAAGACTAATGACACAGACCTTCCTCCAGAGCCAACAGAGAAACACTTCCCCAGAGCCACTACCCTGAATTTGGGCTTTTAGCCTACGTTTCGGTGAGAAAATAAGTTGATATTCGTTAAAGCCATCCACTTGTGGTAACTGTTTTAGCAGCACTAGATGACTAAGACACCGTGTAATTTAACTTTTCAAAAACTGTCACTTGAATTAGAATGCCCTACGTATTACCATCCCCTACTTTTCTGTCAGTCTGTTGTACCATGGGGGCTTGCATGTTGATATGATGCTGGAAGCTATGCCACAGGTATTCAGATAGCAGCTCGGGCACCAGGGTGATCAGGTTTCAGTTGAACTCCCAGACTAAGACAGACTAGAAAGAGAGACACTGCAGTCTGCTTCTGAAATGATTTAGCCAATGAAAACCTCATGAAGGGCATAACACTGTCACATATAGTGCTGTAAAATGAGTCCCTGAGGTTGGAAGGCACTCAAAAGATAACTGGGAAAGAGCTGCCTCTCTCCTCAAAGTACAGTTGATCTTAACAATGCCATATACCTATGAGGCAGGCTGGTCAATACAACTATTATTCACATTTACGCACCAACCACTAAGGCCAAAGATAAAGACACTGAAGCTTTTTACCAGCTTCTGCAGTCCAAAACTCATTGAACATGCAATCAGGGTGCACTGACAAATACTGTTGATTAGAATACAAGAGTTGGAAACAAAGAAGAAACACTGGTAGCTGGAAAATACAACTTTGGTGGCAGAAATGATGCAGGCCATCTCTTAATAGGATTTTGCCAAGACTAACAACATCTTCATTGCAAATATCTTTTTTCCCCCAATACAAACGGTTAACTATACACACGGAGCTCACCAGATGGAATACATAGGAATCAAATCAACTACATCTGTGGAAAAAGAAATCAAAAGGACTCAGTATCAGCAGTCAAAACAAGACCAGGTACCGACTGCGGCACAAACCATCAATTGCTCTTACACAAGTTCAAATTAAAACTGAAGAAAATCAGAACAAATCCAAGGGGGCCAAAGTTATGACCGTGAGTTATCTCCCACCTGAGTTTGGAGACAATCTTAAGAACAGATCTGATGTGCTGAACACCACTGACCAAAGACCAGACGGATTCTGGAATGATGTCAAAGACATCACCCATGAAGAAAGCAAGAGGTTATTAAAAGGATACAAAAGAAAGAAAAGGCCAAACTGGATGTCAGAAGACACTCAGAAACTTGCTCTTGAATGTCGAGCATCTAAAGCAAAAGGAAGAAATGATCAAGTAGACGAACTGAACAGATTTTGAAGGGCAGCTCAAGAAGACAAAATAAAGGATTATAACTACATGTGCAAAGAGCTGGAAATAGAAAACCAAAAGCAAAGAACATGTTCTGCATCTCTCAAGCTGAAAGAATCAAAGAAAACGTTTAAACCTCAAGTTGCAACAGTGAAGGATTCTACAGGGAAAATATTAAATGACTTAGGAAGCATCAAAAGCAGATGGAAAGAATACAGAAACTCATTATACCAGAAAACTGGTCAATGTTCAACCATTTCAAGAGGTAACATATGATCAGGAACCAATGGCACTGAAGGAAGAAGTCAAAGCTGCACTGAAGGCACTGCTGAAAAACAAAACTCCAGGAATTGACTAAATATCAATTTAGATATTTCAACAAACAGATGCAGACTGGAAGTGCTCACTCGTGTATGCCAAGAAATCTGGAGGACAGCTACCTGGCCAATCAACTGGAAAAGATCAATATTTACGCCTATTCCCAAGAAAGGTGATTCAACCAATGTGGAAATCACTGAACAATATCATGAATATCTCATGCAAGTAAAATTTTGTTAAAGATCATTCAAAAGTGACTGCCGCTGTATAGTGACAGAGAACTGCCACAAATTCAAGTCAGATTCAGAACAGGATGTGGAAACAGGCATGTCACTGCTGCTGCCAGATGCATCTTGGCTGAAAGCAGAAAATACCAAACAGATGTTCACCTGGGTTTCTGACTACACAAAGGCATCTGACTGTGTGGATCCTAACAAATTATGGGTAATAATGTGGAGAATGGTAATTTCAGAGCACTTACTTGTGCTCACGAGGGATCTGTGTATCTATCAAGAAACAGTCGTGTGAACAGAACAAGGGACACTCTATGGTTTAAAGTCAAGAAACGTGTGCACCAGGGTTGCATCCTTTCACTGTATTTTTTCAATCTGCATGCCAGGCAAATAATACGAGAAGCCCGACTATGTGAAGAAGCATGAGGCATCAGGATTGGAGGAAAACTCATTAACATCTGCATTATGCAGATGACATAACTGCTTGCTGGAAGTGAAGAGGATCTGGAACACTTACTGATGAAGATCAAAGACCACAGCCTCCAGTATAAATTACACCTCAACCTATCAAAACAACAAATACCTCACAACTGAACCAGTAAGCAACATCTTGATCAGTGGAGAAAGGACTGAGGTTGTCAAGGATTTCGTTTCACTTAATTCCACAATCAACGCCCATGGAAGCAACTGCCATGAACTCAAAAGACATATTCCATCGGGAAAAATCTGCTGCAAAGGTCCTCTTTAGAGTGTTACAAAGTAAAGATGTCACTGTGAAGACTAAGGTGCACCTGATCCAAGCTATGGGATTTTCAGTTGCATCATATGTATGTAAAAGCTGGACAGTGAATAAAGAAGACAGAAGAAGAAATGATGCCTTTCAATTACAGTGTTGCCTAAGAATATCAAATGCACCACGAACTGCTAAAAGAACAAACAGATCTGTTCTGGAATAAGTACAACCAGAATGCTCCTTGGAAGCAAAGATGGTGAGACTGCAACAACACACATACTTTGGCCATGCTGTCAGGAGGCATGAACCCCTAGAGAAGGAAGTTGTGCTTGGTAGTCTCGAGGGTCAGCAAAAAAGTAAAAGACCTTCAACAAGATGGACTGACACAGCGGCCGCAACAATGGGCTTAAGCATAAAAACAACTGTAGACATGGCACAGGATCAGGCTTGTTTTGCTCTGTTGTGCACAGGGTTGCTGAGGCGGAACTGACTCGACAGCACCTAATAACAACAACACATGTTGCCATTTAATTGTGCTTCTTTAGAACAAAATTCTCTGGGTTAGTCTTCTTACATTTTTTTGTCACTTTACAAGGAATCCACAAATGTTTCTTTCCCCTGGCTGATAAATCCTAGTATCATGAATCCTATTCTTATTTAAAGCGGGGTCCTAGTGACACACTGGTTAAGCACTTGGCTGCTTCAACCATGAAGGCTATCAATTCAAACTAACTCCTGGGAGCAAGATGTAGGAGCCTGCTGTCCTAAAGATTACAGCCTTGGAAACCCTAGGGGGCAGTTCTACACTGTGCTATAGGGTCACTATGAGTCAAAGAATTAACTTGACAGCAATAGGTTTCTGGTTTTGATATCATTTAAAATTGGTATGTTGGTTATTTTTCTTCCACAATAGCTCTTGATATAGAGGTAAGTATGTAAAATTGTGGACACAGCCAGAGGAAGGCTGCAACATTTGGACTTAAACTCAAACACATCAATATTTCAATAAATATAAGAAACTAAAAAAGCCAATGTATTTTCCGTTTACAAAATTTTGATATTTTCCAGGTTTTTTCTTTAAGAGAGACTATGTATCAAGACAACAATGAGATACCATCTCACCCCAACAAGACTGGTCATGATCCAGAAAACACAAAACAACAAATGCTGGAGAGGCTGTGGAGAAAGTGGAACCCTCCTACACTGTTGGTGGGGTTGCAAAATGGTCCAGCCTCTTTGGAAAGCAATCTGGTGCTTCCTTAAAAAAATGGATATTGATACACCATTTGACCCAATAATTCCACTACTTGGAATATATGTTACAGATTCAAGGCCTTTCACACCAACGGACGCATGCACCAGAATGTTTATCGCAGCACAGTCCACGATTGCAAAAAGATGGAATCAACCCAGATGCCCAACAGTAGAAGAATGGATACGTAAACTATGGTGCATATACTCAATGGAGCACTACGCAATGATAAAGAATAACGATGATTCCAGGAAACATCTCCTAACCTGGTTTCAACTGGAAGACATGTTGAATGAAAGTAGTCAGCGACAAAGGGACAAATACTGTATGAGACCTCTACAATAAGATCTCAAAAACAGACTTGTGTATAGAAGAAAAGACTCTTTGACAGCTGCAAGGGAAGGGAGGGAGGGAGGGTGAGGCAGGGAGGGTTTAGTTTAGATAGTTGCTAGAAATCTGGTTGGGAGCAAGCGGTGACAGCACACATTAGAAACAAGAACAACATTAAGTGGACTTCAGCATAACTCGAGTAATCCTTCCATCTTAACCCAATATTGCAAGGACAGAGTAGCTGGGGCAGGGGACAGGGGACCATGCTCTTAGGCGAAATCGAGGTCAACTGGCACAACTAGCGTTTTGCTAAGAGAGCTCTCTGCAGCCCACATGGTGAATGGCGTCTCGTGTCTTAAAAGCTGCCAAGCTGCCATCCGAGGACACAGCAAAGGGTCCCAACTCAGCAGGAACAGATGATCACTGAGGACCAAAATGACATGCGGTAAAGACAACCTAGAAGACAGAGAGACCCGCAAGAGTGGGTGCCTTCATCGACTTGGGACCAGAAGAGCCGGATGGTGCCCGGCTACCACCAGTGATAGCCACGATGGAGCTCACAAGGTTGAGTCTCACTGGCAGCACAAGAATAAAAAGGGGTGCATCCTGAGAGCTCCACTAAAAGACCTCAATTGACGGTCCAGCGGTTTCGGGGTTCCCCTGAGAACATGGCCCCCAGCCCTGATGCTGCCCTTACCCATAAATTATAACAAAGGTCCACTCCTTGGACAGGAATGGATTGGACATGGCAATGCAGAGTGACCATATATTGGTTACACTTTATGGTTCTATACATCTACAGGATATCATCCTGCTGACCTCTGGCTGGAGGAAAGAGAGTGGGTGGAGAGGAGCGGAAAGGAGGCTGTTGGGAGGATGAGACATGTATGGAGCAGAGAGGAATAGTGTGCAGTCACCAGACAGGGAGAGCAGCAGAAGCTGCATATAGGTGGGCATGTAAATTTATACGGGAATGTACATTTTCACTCAGTCATGTTAAATAAAAAATAAAACGTATTTGTCTTTAATTTCTGATACCTATTCATCTATGAAAGCAGATAAATTTTAATGTAAAGAATATACCTTACTTTTACAAAACTATTTTAAAAAGTCCTTTACAACGGAAGCGAAATTTTTAAATTTAAAATAAAACTTGCACAGTGCTAAACACTTTTTTACCCAACAGGTACCATATAATGAAAAATATTTTTATATGAAATCTATATGATTAAGAAACTAGATGTACACATAAATTTGTATAATTTCTTCTTATTTCTTATTTTTATATTATAATTTTCTTCTCTGATCTTTTGATTCTGAACTATGTTTAATTTAACTAAATAACAAACTTTTTTCCTGGACAGATTTGTAACACACTAGAACTTTCCTCAGTGATTGTGTACTTTAATTTGCAAACTATCATTTTGTTCTTTAAATCAGATTTCTACAAAGCAATTTTCTGTCTAGTCTCTACTTTCTATTTAGGAATTCATAACTTATAAGAACAAAAGAAAAAAGTAATAATACCACCACAGTAAAAGCAAAAACTATACATTAATAATCCTTAACTTTAGAACAAAAAAACTTTATAAGCACCTCAGTACTATTTTCCATGTAACTATTTTCTACATGTACACCATTGCCTACTTTTTTATTCACAGCTTACAGCGAGTCATATCCAATCATACTGTTCATGTGTTTTTTAGTGCATATCCTACCTTTTCTTAAGTACAGGATTCTAAAAGGTACACCATCATTACAGCAGGTGCTATCAGAACCATTACTGATTTTCTTGATAACCAAAGGGTATGGAAAAATGCTTGAACACCCTTCTGATCTAGCATTGACTAAATCCTGCTCTTGTCTTGAACTATTAATTGACTTAATTAAAAAAAAGAAAACATTTTAATACAGGCAGTAAATAACCTTACAAAAAAAGCCAGTTATGGGAAGTTACACTGACTGACAATTCTTTTTTCTCCCTTTTTTTTCACTATATATCATTATAGAAAAATTATGTGTATTAACATTTTAAAATTAAAATGCATTACTTTGTCATGGCTATTATAAACATATTAACATTATCTTCCTTTACCTGGGAACAAAATTTAGTGATTTCTTTTTCATAGGCAAAATCTAGGCAACTATACTGCAAATACATTTAATTATACTGTACACCACCATAATTGAAATAGATTCAGTCTGGCAACATGCCAAATGTTTTAACAAGCAATTAGCTAAAGAATGTTCCACTTACTGGTTTTTAGTTATTAGTCACATGAATTCTTAAAAGAGAAACAAGATTTTAACAATTTCATTCAGAGATCAGTAGTAAATTTTAATAGACTTATACCACTGTAAAAAGACAAGAATACAGAAAAAGCTCACTGTACATTTAACAGCAAATTAGATCAGAATTACCTTTTAATGCTAAAACTTAGCATCAGAAACCATTCTTATGACAAAGGAAAATCATACAAATTAACACAGTATTAATTAGTAAAATGAACCAGTAGTTTACAAAGAGTATACCTGCAAAAACAGTCAACAAAAAAATTACTTTAATAATTTTTCAATTTTCTAGCTTTTAACCAAGCTTTTATTTGTAGATTAGCTTTAAAAAGCAATTCAACAATAAAACTGAATTAAAAACCCAAACATACTGTCATCAAGTCAATTCCAACTCAGAGCAACTCTACAAGACAGAGTACAACTTCCCCATAGGGTTTCCAAGGAGAGGCCAGGGGATTTGAACTGCTGACCTTTTGGTCAGCCACTGAGCTCTTTCCCACTGTGCCACCAGGGCTTCACAATTCAGTAACACAGAATTCCAAGTACACTGCCCCAAACACAATTACTCCAACAGACATATAATAGGATTGAAAAATCAAATTAAGCAATTTATTTCCTAAATGTAAAATGAGAGAGAGATTTAAGCTAGTTTCAAACTCAACTTTCCCTTTTCATGGGTATGACTGTCAATCATCTCAAACTTGCACTTTTATATTAGCTAACAAATTGATGTATTTTGTCTTTACTTTCAAAGGCATTCTAGTCAAGGATGAGGTAACGCTTACTTACTTACCTTGACTAGGCTGCATATTCATATTTGGTCTGGGGCCGTAATTTCCCATTGGCTGTCCTTGACTCATCGTCATCTGATTCTGTACCTGCATGCTCTGTGATGATGGCACGGAATGATTATAGCCTCCCATGGATCCATGGCTACTTGAAGGCATGTTCATGGAACTATTTGTCATATTAAGTTGATTGGGTCCAGGTCCCTGCATAGGCATATGGTTAGGGCCTTTGAAGAAAAATATCAGAAAGAAAATATAAAAGTTAAACAGACAGTCTCTAGAAAACCACCTACAGAAAATGTCAATTTTTCATCACCATAATGGTATCTGACGGTAACTTAAGTATTTAGTCAACAGAAAAGTAAATGCTTTACATGAATGATAGCAAACCTTGAGATAGATGTGATTTATTTTTCCTATTTTATGGATTAAGAAACTGATGTTGGAAAGTCAGAAACATTCTGAAAAAGAAGAGAAAAGAGAGAGTACCAGCTTTATAAGACAACAAAACACATCATAAAGCTGGAGTAAGTGTAGTACTCACATACAAATGAACTGATCAATGGACCAGAACTGAACAGAACACAGACCCAAATGTATAATTCAGTAGATAATAAGAGTAGTGATATTAAGTATTCCACAGGCAAAAGACAGATAATTCAGTAAATGGGGACGAATGGGCAGCTATTCAGAAAAAAACTAGACCGGATTCTTATCTTAGTCTGTCCATCAAAAGTAACTTCAGATGCACAAATAATGTAAACATTAAAAAAAAAGGAAGTTATAAAAGTACTACAATCTATGAGAGAAACAGTTAATAACCTTAGAGAAGGCCCTTAAAACTATGCCAGAAAACACAAAAGGGCTCATATACAAGAAAAAGACTGATTGCTTCATTTGTAACAGAAAGACAAATTAAGAAAACTTCTGTTCATTTCTCAGATTTGCAAAGATCAAAGTTTGGATCCACATGCATTATGAAGAAAGAAAGCATTTTGATACAATATTGAAAGAATATAAATGTATATGACTATCAAATTTTAACACTTACTTGTATTTATATATAAACGTATTTTTGTATCTATTACATATGACTATATATATTATATGGCCATGGAGATCTCTCTCTCTCTCTCACACACACACACACACACGGAAACCGTGGCCATGTCTACAGAGTCGCTGTAAGTTTGAATTGACTCAACATCAGTTTGTTTCAGTTTTACATACACACACAAACACACATACAAATTAAATAGGGAACTATTCATTTAAATTAGAGTATACCTATGAAAGGGAATATGATACAGTTGCAAAAAAAAAAAACAGGCAAGCTGTTTACATACTAAGTGGAATGACAGTCTGTAAGACACATGTTTAAGATAGAAGACACATAGTAGTATTCAACAGATACTATAATTTCTGTTGAAGAAGAAAAATAACATTCTAAGTAGGGAGAGAAAAAGAAAAAGAAAGGTATATACATACATCTTCACATACAGAGAATATCTCTGGAAGAAGTCAGAAGTCAATGCCTCTCCAAAACTAAGTAACTAGAGAGACAGGTGCTACTTTGGCACCTTCTGATGTTGATATCATTATGCATGCATAATCTAGTTTTTAAAAAGCAATTAACTGTTTTAAACAGGCAGAAATTAAGATGGCTAATCTGTCCAAGATCAAACAGCATATAAACCGCCCTGCCATTTAAGATTATAAAATTAAATATTAACAGGAAGACTAAATTTGTATATTAAGAGCCTAGATATATAAATCTGTGTGCATAAAAATGTAGGCCAAGTCCTATAAGGAATTTATCAAATAAAATAAGTTACTAAGTTTCCAATTTCTCCTATACCTAACTATAACTACCTCTGACTCTAAAGAATTTTGGAGCCCATACAGTACTCCAGATAACCTGGTAGGTCATAACGAGTTGATAATCTCTGGCTTATAAAAGAAAACAAACTATTCCAGATGGCCTTATATAAACAGCAAAATGTTATCAATAACTGCATTGCTGCTCAACTATTTCTTGGGTCTTAGGCTCAATTGCTGGAGGGAAAAGTTAAGTAAAAATCCTAATTAAAAGCACTAACCAAAAGCTCAGGAGTTTGAATCCACCAGGTGCTTCTTGGACACTCTATGGGGCAGTTCTACTTGGCTTATAGGATCACTACAAGTTGGAATCACCTGGATGGCAACAGGTTTGGTTGGGGTTTTATAAAGTCACTAACACCTAGCTTGCTAACCTGTACTAATAGTATCCTTCTGCTTTTTAAAAATAAGGTGTCCTGTTAAGCTAAATGTGGATTCAGCAAGCTTTTCTCCTGACTACTTGAGAAGTAGTTATGTCTTTATGCCTACCTCCACATTAAGGGTTGGGGGGTGGGAGGCTGGGGTCACACCTACTACAAGTCTTAACACGAAACAGGAAATAATTATCAAAACATCACTTCAGTCTTCCATAAATAAGGCTACCATGCATCCAACCACAGAATACGCTATCTTTTCTTCTTATTCTATATCCATCATCCCCGAACACCAATGTTACCAACTCAATACACCAGCTAGAGAAGGCACTATGGTAAGAATGTTAATTACTAATTTTAAAAATAAATATTTTTGTGATTTTAATTATTTCCATTACTACTGTTATATACTACAATCTTTTTGATAACAAAAATAACTCTTGCTTTTGGAAAGTAAAAATATTCTTATATTTAATATAGCAAGTACTCTACACTAAAAATTATGAGTACAGGTTGTTCCTATTGTTACAAAAAAAATAGTTTAAAGATATTTTTCAGATTAAAAATTTGAACCAGCAAAAAGTAACTAAATAAGCATTTAATGGCCTGCAAGATTCAAATGGCTCAAGACTTAAAGTGGATGAATATTAAAAGGAGTGGCTCATTTTATAAGAAATCATATAGTATTTAAGACTGATTTCTGTATTTGTTCTACTATAAACAGGTATTCATAAAAATCTGTACTATCAATGAGTAAATACTAACTACACTAGCACTTTAGAGAGTGTTTTGTTTCTTTTCCTGGTGTATTATTTCCAATGACACTGTTCCTGAGATCAATAAACATTTCTATAAATACAAAATTAAGGAAAACATAATACCTTTTTATAAACAGATTTTAAATCTTAAGCTATGGTTTTATGTATTTTTTCCAAAACCTTCTAAAGCCAGCTGTATTGCATAGTTTCAGACAGACTAAATTTAGCCAGTTCTGTTCATCAGAGGAATGCTGTGTGTCAGCTACATCAAAGCCCAAGGGCAGCCCGATAAACACTGAATACAGGTCACGTAGCTCTGTAGCTAACAAACTCTAAGAGAGCTTGTACTCGGGGGCATTCAAAGCAGTTTTGTCATCAACAATCTAGTATCCCTTGAGCCCCCATGTCGTTTCAGTTGCTAAGCAACTCTGGTGTTAATGTCTTAGAGGAGAAAAACTTACCAGGCATCTGGCCGTTCATCTGGTTCTGCATGTGTGGTGCAGGAGGACCCCCACCTACAATTCCATCTGAAGACATGTTGTGAGAGCGAGGAGGTGGGGGAGGGCCGCTCTGATTCATCCCTCCAAGACCCATAGGCATATTCTGTGTGGGAGGCTGAAAGGAAACAGTTTTGTAAAACAAGAGAGACTAATACATAAAAGATGCATATAGTATAAAAGTTGCCTACACTATTAAGCTGTAGAAACAAAAACACAAATGTAGTTCAATTTATTCTAACACATTTTAATCACGGACTTATGAATACCATTATTTAGTATCTTTTCAAACTTCATAAGATAGTTAACATGAACACAGAATAGAAGCACCTCAGACCACAGTTAAAGCACACTTTACCTCTACGTAACCCTCAATAGTAAAAACGAAATGTTTAGCATTCTGTACAAAAAGATTATTTGTATATTAAGAAGTCTTCATCCATTATTAATTTAAATATTAAAAGTTTAATTTAAAAATTAAATTTCTCTTTATTATTAATGTGTATGGATGTATTTTTCACAGAAAACAAAGATTAGAAGCTTCAAAACATTTATTCTATACTGTTTGAGAGGACTAAAGCGGTGGGCCAGGACTACTTTAAAACACAAAGACCCAGCTGAGCTCACGCCAACATTTTCGTGCCGACTACTCCTGTAGATTGGAAACATTACTGATGGCCTCCAAGGGTGCAGAGACAGCTGCCTCAAAAAGATGCCTTTGGCAAATTTCCTAATGAAATTGTGAAGAAAATAACTGACTAACCTTGAGAGTTCAAAAAAGGGCAAAAGGAAAAAAGGAATACAAGGTGGTCTGTAACACACGGCTCTCCTCTTAGGGATATTTTGGTGGAAAAAGCAAATGGTTAGTTTCTTTCCAAACTCCCATTCTTAAGCCTGCAGGAGGACAACAAGGCATCCTTCTT
This sequence comes from Heterohyrax brucei, assembly GCA_028571685.1. NCBI lineage: Eukaryota > Metazoa > Chordata > Mammalia > Hyracoidea > Procaviidae > Heterohyrax > Heterohyrax brucei. The sequence goes on from CM053152.1 coordinate 27,053,931, forward strand.
CTCAGAGATCTATTTTTGCCTTCTTTCTCTATTTTTTTCTCTATGTTCTGCTCATAATATTCATTTCTTTAACTTTGGTCATGCTCTTCTTTTCATATTTTTCAGTGGCCAGTTAATTTATCTATACTTTTCCAGATTCGTGAACACAATTCCCTCTGGCACACTTAGCATGTACTACACATTGTTCTTCAACCATCACAGGCAAACAAACAAACAAACAAAAAAAACCAACTTAAACCTCCAGCCATTTAGTAAGTGCTAACAGAATTAACTTGGTTACTTGTAGAAATAATCAAGTCGTATTCTAATAGCAAGGAGCCCTGGTAGAACACTGGTTAAAGCATTCAGCTGCAAATGAAAAGGACAGTAGTTTGAAGTTACCAGCTGCTAAATGAGGGGAAGATGTGACAGTCCTTTTCTGTAAAGGTTACACCTTTGGAAACCTTATGAAGCAGTTCTACCCTGCCCTATAGGGTCACTATGAGTCGGAATCAATTTAATGGCAATAGGTTTAGTATTGAGCATTCTAGTAACATCCATTTAAAATTCAGAATCTTAATCTCTTTACTAACTACATCTAAACAATAACTCTTCTTTACTAAATGTTTTTTTCAAAATCAGCATTAACACTTAAATTCTCATATTAAATTCTTACTGAACTTGTAGTCTTTAAACAGTAACATTTTCCAGTTTAAAAGTAAACATACATACATCAACTTGGCTAGTGTCACACCTTTTAATTATCCTTTATTTGTTACCATCCTTTAAACCTGGCTGACCTTGACTGTCTATTTGAAAATGAAAATCCTTCCTCCCACATACTAGTCCAAATATTATCTCATCTGTTGAAAAATCTCTCATCTCAATCTCCATAGGCATCAGACTTTTACATTTTTGTGACTCAATTTATAAAGCATCACTATTCACGGTTCTCATGATGGACTAGTTTGTATCAAACTAACTCTACTGATAACAAAAATGATAAAATTTAAGTAAAATGTAAAAAATTGAAGGCCTTAGAGAGCAATTAAACCAGGCAGGAATGAGACGGGCTACAATTCTTGAAACAAGTTTGTAAATTCAGCTCCACAGTTACCTCCTGGAGCTTTCCTCTCAGTCTGCTGTGTAACAGAGGCATAGAGTTCAAGAAGAAAGCAGTAACCCTACTGGACTGAGGAGAAAAATGTCAATTTTTGGCTACCAGAGAGCTGGAAACTACAGGACAAAATCCCAAAAAGGAAAACCACAAGTCAGGGGAAATTCAAGAAAATAGCAGTTAGGAGGCTAAAGAGATGAGTGGAGATTCAGATACTGCCTCACACCGGGGAGACAAAACACCGAGTGTAAACCTCAAGTGAGATACTTTCATGAACAACTCAAGTTCTCTATTGAAAGTTCAAAAGTGTCTCTCCTTAGGATCAGGGGCAAAAATGAAACAGAGCAGCCCTAACAAAATCTACAGTCAACCCTCAACAGTTTCAAGAGGATCTTTTTGTACTACTTTGCCTACCAAGAGAACATGACCCTCTTTAAAGAAAGAACATCAACTACAGCCTCACAACATCTGACATCTTATCAAAACTTATAACGCATTAAAAAAAAAAAAAACAAGATGGCTGGTACTGACTAGGATGCCTATACTGATGCAAAAAAAAAAAAATTGTAACAAGTATTGGTGAGCCGATAAAGAAATTGAATCACTATACACTGATGGTGCAGATGCTGAGGGAAACACTTTGGCAGTTCCTTGGAAAGCTGAATGTAGAGGCACTAAATGACCCAGGTACATATACTCAAAAGAACTGAAAACACACACAAAAACATGTACAAGAATGCTCACAGGAAGGAGCATTATTCCTAAGAGCCAAACACTGGATATAATCCAAACATCCACCAATGAACAAACAAAATGTGATACAGAGCCATCAAGTGAAATATTACTAAGTCACAAAAAGAAATGAATATGTACTTCTGCTATAACACAGATGAACCCTGAATACATTATGCCTGATATAAAAGGCCACACAGTATATGAGCTCATTTTTATGAAATATCCAGAATAGGCAAATTCATAAAGACAAAAAGTAGTTGTTAGGTGACTGATGTTATTGTTTTTAGGTGCTGTCAAGCACATTTTGACTCATACCGACCCTATGCACAACAAAACAAAACATTGCCCACTCCTGTGCCATGCCCACAGTTGTTTTTATGCTTAAGCCCATCATTGCAGCCCCTGTGTCAATCTATTTTGTTGAGGGTTTTCCTCTTTTTTACTGACCCTTTACCTTACCAAGCATGATGTCCTTCTCCTGGGACTGATTCTACCTAACATGTCCAAAGTACATAAGACATGGTCTTGCCATCCTTGCTTCCAAGGAGCACTCCTGGCTGCACTTCTTCCAGGACAGATCTGTCAGGTCTTTTGGCAGTCCATGGTGTACTCAATATTCTTCTCGTACACCACAATTCAAAGGCATCAATTCTTCTTCTGTCTTCCTTATTCATCACCCAGCTTTTGCACGAGTACGATGAGACTGAAAGCATCACAGCCTGGGTCAGGTGCAGCTTCTTCTTCAAGGTGACATTTTTACTTTCAACACTTTATAGGGGTCTTTTGCAGCAGATTTTCTGAATGACTGCTGCTTCCATGGGTGCTGACTGTGTAACCAAGTAAAATAAAGTCCTTTTCAAGCTGTTCTCCACTTAACATGATATTGCTTACTAGTCCACTGGTGAGTATTTGTTTTCTTGATGTTGAGTTGAGGTACAATTCAAATGGAAGGTAGTGGTCTTTGAACTTCATCAGTGTTTCAGATCCTCTTCATGTTCAGCAAGGTCATGTCATCTGCATAACCCAAGGTGTTAATGAGTCTTCCTCCAATCCTGATGCCTCATTCTTCTTTATAAAATAATCTAGTTCTCAGATTATTTGCTCAGTACAGAGGATGAATGGATATGGTGAAAGGACACAGTCCTTAGACACATTCTTCCTAACTAGGAAATGGATGGAAAAGGAGAAATTGAGACTGACTATTTAACAAGGTACAGGGTTTCTGTTGGGATGACAGAAATGTTCTGGAATTAGATAATGGTGATAGTTTCATAACATCCTAAGTATACTAAAAACCACTGAATTATAGACTTTAAAATGGTTTAAATGATGGATTTTATGTTATGTAAATTTTAAATCAATTAATAGAAAAGGAATGGAGAGCCAAAAGAAGTAACAGAAAATAGAAAAAAGCACATAAGTAGCTGGATATGAGGTCAATATGTAAAAAGGTACTGGAGTTCTACATATGTCTAACAAACAGAAAATCAGAATCAAAAACCAAAAACCATTACCAAAAGTAACTAATAGCTAAGAATAAATCCAACAAGACCAATGTGATACTTGACAGTGAAAGAGATTGACTAAATACAGACAAAATCCCATATTCATCAACTGGAATCCTCAGTATTGTAACACTTCATTTCTCTCATGTTGACTAGAGATTCCATGCAATCCCGTAGCAAAATCCTAGCAGGCTTTGTGCATCAATTCACCAGCTGATTCTAAAATTTACAGAGAAAGCCTCCACCACACTGAGTCCAACACGGCTAGATGGTGCCCAGCTACTATCACAGAGTACTCCTCTGACAGTGACACAACAGAGCTGGAGAAAAACGTAGAACAAAATTCTAACTCACTTTAAAAAAACACAGACAGACCAGACTTACCGGTCTGACAGAGACTGGAGAAATCTTGAGAATACGGCTCCCAGACACTTTCATAGCTCAGTAATAAAGTCACTCCTCGGGTTCACCCTTCAGCCAAAGATTGACAGACCCATAAAAGAAGACTAAATGAGCACAGCAGCCCAGAGCTGAGAATGAGAAGGCAAGAGGAGACAGGAGAACTCATAATGCAGAACACAGGTCACGTAGGCGTCAGCGCTGACAAGCCATAAGGCTGGCAACCAACGTCATGAAACATTGTGTCTACTAACTGTTTAATGAGAAACTAGTTTGTTCAAAAAAGTATGTATGAATTTGTCTCAGCCTTGATTCCCAGTATTGTGTGGTTGTCCTCCATTTTATGATCTTCATACATTGTCAATCTTATTCTCTGACTGTGGTTAATAGGGCAAGATAGGATTACGGTTAAAGAGGATTAGAGTGGTACAGTAACACCCTTAACAACCTTATTAAGGGCACTCCCCTGATCCAATTTGTTCACTAATTATATCCTGTTGTTATATAAAAACAAAGAGAAGCAGTCAGAGAGTTACGGACCTCATACCATGAAGAAAGAAGCATCATGAGCAGAGTATATACCTGGTGTTCTGGCATGGAGAAGTTCCTGTCCAAAAAAAGATTAACAGGAAGGACTTTCCTACATATCCAACACACACAGAAAGACACCACCTGAAGCTGATGCCTTCAATTTGGACTCGTATCAGCCCAGGAGACAGACAAAGTCACATGACCTGGAGACTACATGAGCATGAGACCAGAAGAACTAGATGGTGCCTGGCCACCACCAATGACTCCTCTGACAGGGATCACAATGTGTAGTCCCTGACACAGCAGACAAAAATGAGACTGCAGAACTAGAACTCTATTAAAAGACCAAAGGTGACAGTAAAACAGACTGGAGGGGCCCCTGAGGATATGGTCCTCAAACTCCATTATCCCAGAGCTAAAACCAGTACTCCTCAAAGAATGGACTGGACTACGAGACAAAGCAACACTGATGAAGAGTGTGCTTCTGAGCTTAAATGTATACGAGACTGTCTGAGCTCATCCAGAGGTGAGATGAGAGGGTGGGGGTGGAAGGGCAGGAATTGAAGGGAGAACAGAATTACACAGCAGTGAGTGTACGGGGTTTCGTATGCCAAATTGACCTGGACTGTAAATTTTCACTTAGATATAAAAAGAAAATAGTCCCTGATCAGAAAAGTAATCAGACCCTCATCATCCATTCTCCCAGTCCCAGATGCCCTTCCTTCACCCTGCGCTTAACAAACAAAAAAACACTGTTACTGTCGAGTAGATTCCAACTCATGACAATCCTACAGAACAGAGTAGAACTGTCCCATAGTTTCCACGGAACAGCTGGTAGAATCAAACTGCTCTTAACCACTGCGCCAACAGGGCTCCACTCTTACAGCAGTTATAATTTTAAACATACTTGTTTGAGTATTTAATTCATGTCAGTTCCCACTACTATGGGTTTAAATTCCAAAGACTGGGTCCATGACTGTATCAGTGTATCACTGTAGCATCCCATCACATAGCATCAAATAGAGGTACTCAATAAACATTTGCTAAATAAAACAATGATTCTGAAATAAGAACACTTCAAACTTAAATTAAGAGTTGGTATCTTTTTTAGTCGGAATCGAGGGCAGTGGGGTTCGGTTTGGTTTATCTTTTTAGAAAGTTTAATAAATGCTTTTTAATTGTCAAAATTGCCTTCTTTACCTCCACATCACCATTTGGACTGCTCTCAGACATCTCAAACTTACTATCTACAAATCTAAGTATCTGACCTTATCCACTCCCTGCTCCTCATTTCCAATTCCTTTTAGTCACAATCTCTGTTGACGGCAATTTCCTCTGTCCACTTGCTCTGCTGAAAACCTTGGAGTCACCTCTGATACCTTTTTCTCACAACCCTTAATCTTCACATCCAGATAAGCATATCCTTTAGACTCTACCTTTAAATATACCCAGAATCTGACCACTTGTATCAGTCTGGTATAAACTATCATCCATCATATCTCTCACACAGATTATTGCAATACCCTACTAACTGGTTTCCCTACTTCAATCCATATTCCTTTTTATTACATTCTCAACAAAGTAGTCAGAATGAGCTTCAATTCATTCTTCTGCTCAAAACCCTTCAATGGCTATCTACCTCCCAGTAAATGACCTTATGTAATCTGTCCACACCACCCACCTAACCTTATTCTATCCCAGTCATAATGACTTTTCTGCTCTTTTTTGAACACCCCAGGCATGTTTCACCCCAGGACCGTTCTACTGCTTGTGTCCTTTTCCTAAAGGACTCTTCCTGAAGTCTTTGCTCAAACATCACCTTCTTAATGAGGTGTATTCTGACAACTATATTTCCCTCTAAACCAGTATTTCTAACATACTTTACCTGCTCTATTTTCTTCCTTTTTCATAGCTCGTGTCATCTAACATACAATTTATTACGCTTTTCTTTGTACGCTGTAAAACTCAGAACAGAAATATTTGTCTGTTTTGCTTACTGATATATCAAAAATGCCTAAATGCTACCTGAAATGATAGGTAAATATTTAGTAAATACATGAACTCTCAAATTGAAATCTTTATCGTAACATTAAGAACAATTCTGCTCACATGGGACCCAAAAAGCAACAGACAATTGTGACATACAAGCAATCACTCATGGCTTCAGAAGGCTCCCAAACAAAGCAACCAAGGAGTTTTCGAGATGAAGAAACTTTTATGAGAGCATCAGGAAGTGAATACAAATTGATGATATACAGAGCCCTTCTACACCTTATACAAAATGCAGCAGAACAAAATGAAAAATTAAGCAAGTTGTTCGACCTGATGGAACACCAGTACTCTGAAATCCAACAGATCAAGAAGAAAATCAAAGACATAGAAACTTCCATGCAAAGCCAAGAAAACAGAATGGAACAAATGGAAAAAAGAATTTCTGACTTGGAAGACAGAGCTACTGATGCCAGTGTCTATGAGCAGAAATCAGAAAAAAGAAGCAAGAAAAATGAAGAAACATTAAGAAGCATGTGGGACTCTATTAAGAGGAACAACCTTCGATTAATCGGAGTCCCTGAACAGGGTGAGACATCTGAGAACACAGAGAGTATTGTTGCTGAGCTGCTGAAAGAAAACTTCCCAGAAATCATGAAGGAAGAGAATATAGACACCTGAGATGCATATCGTACGCCACCCGATATAGATCTCAAAAGAAAGACTCCAAGACATATTATAATGAAGCTTAACAAAATGAAACATAAGCAGCAACTCTTAAAGGCAGCAAGACTCAAGGCAAAGCTAACATTCAGAGAGAAACCCTCTCGTCAGATTTCTCAGCAGAAACCATGCTGGCATGGAGACAGTGGCACAACACATTCAAAGTCTTGAAGGAGAAGAACTTCTAACCAAGAATTATATATCCTGCAAAACTATCTTTCAAATATGAAAATGAAATTAAGACATTCCCAGATAAACAGAAACTCAGAGACTTTGTAAAAACCAAACCCAAACTACAAGAAATACTGAAAGAAATTCTTGGCGTGGGCTTAGAAGAACGAAACCACTAACTATATATTTTAGAACGACACACTACTCAATACTCATTTAGGGAAGGCTCCAAAGTAAATCACAGCTTTGATTTGGAAAGAAGCAATCCAGTGATCATCATGAAAACTATGGTGTCATCATAATAAAAGAGGGATGTACTACAGTCGTTATAGTCCTTCCAGATGGAGAGGAAGATGACAAGACTGGTAGTAATTAAAATTGAGTTTATAAATAGTTTATTAAGGGGGTTCATAGGGGCAGCTGTAAAGCACAACAAAGATGTGTTATACCATTTCAAGAAATCTAACACACGAGTCTCAACAACTATAAAACCAGCTCTGAAAAAGGTGAAAAATCAACTCACAAAAAAGAGTGTCTCAGAACAGACTAATAAGAGCAACAGAGAAAACAAAAACATAAAAACAAATATATCACAATGGCAGCAGTGAACACATACCTATCAATAATTACACTGAATGTCAATGGACTGAATGCTCCAGTAAAGAGACACCGAGTGTCATCTTGGATCAAAAGACACGACCCATCCATATGTTGTCTACAAGAAACTCACTTGAGACCTAAAGACAGGAACAAACTGAAAATTAAAGGATGGAAGAATATATATCAAGCTAACAATGAACAAAGAAGAGCAGGGGTGGCAATTCTAATCTCAGACAAAATCAATTTTAATGTCAAATCCACCATCGTGCACAAAGATGGTCACTATTTATTGCTGAAAGGTTCAGTACACAAGCAAGACTTAACTATATTTAAACATTTATGCACCTAATGTCAGAGCACCTAAATATGTCGAAAAAACACTGACTACGCTCAAAAGAGAGTTAGATGACTCCACAATAATAGTGGGAGACTTTAACACTCCACTCTCATTACTACACGGATCATCTAGAAAAAAGCTCAGTAAAGATACAGAAGACCTCATTGACACAATTAACCAACTAAACCTCATTGATATATACAGAACTTTCCACCCATCAGCAGACAACTACACCTTCTTCTCCAGTGCACATGGAACATTCTCCAGAATTGACCACGTGATAGGCCATAATGCAATGCTCAACAAAATCCATACCGCTGAACTACTGCAAAGCATCTTCTAAGATCATAAAGCCATAAAAGTTGAAATCAATAGCAGAAAAAACAGAGATAGAAAGTGGAACTCTTCGAAACTGAACAACATCTTGCTCAAAAAAACATGGGTTATAGAGGAAATCAGGGATGAATTAAAGAAATTCATGGATTCCAATGAGAACGAAAACACATCCTACCAGAACCTATGGGATACAGCCAAAGCAGTGCTCAGAGGTCTGTTTATCTCCATAAATGCACACATCTGGAAGGAAGAAAGAAGCCAAATCAAGGAACTAACTCTACAGCTTGAACAAGTAGAAAGAGAACAACAGAGGAACCACTCGGGCACCGGAAGAAAGGAGATCATAAAGATTAGAGCAGAGCTAAATGAATTAGAGAACAGAATAACAATTGAAAAAATTGAAAAGACCAAAAGCTGGTTTTTTGAAAAGATCAACAAAATTGATAAACCACTGGCTAAACTTACTAAAGAAAAGCAGGAAAGGAAACAAATAACCCAAATTAAAAATGAGAAGGGAGTTGTCACCACAGATACAACAGAAATCAAAAATATCATAACAGAATTCTATGAAAGACTGTACTCTAACAAATTTGAAAACCTAGGGGAAATGGAAAAAATTCCTTGACTCATACCACCTACCTAAATTATCACAACGTGAAGCAGAACAACTTAATAAACCCATCACAAAGAAGAGACTGAAAAGGTCATCAAAACACTGCCAACCAAAAAACAGCCCAGGCCTAGATGGCTTCACTGCAGAATTCTACCAAGCATTTAGAGAAGAGTTATCCCCAATACTACTGAAACTATTTCACAGTATAGAAAGGGATGGAGTACTCCCAAACTCATTCTATGAAGCCAGCATAACCCTGATACCTAAGCCAGGGAAAGATCCAACAAAGACAGAGAACTACAGACCGATATCACTCATGAACCTAGATGCAAAAATCTTCAACAAAATTCTGGCCAACAGAATACAACAACATATCAAGAAAATAATCCATCATGACCAAGTGGGATTCATACCAGGGATGCAAGGCTGGTTCAACATCAGGAAAACAATTAATGTGATTAACCACATAAATAACACAAAAGACAAGGATCACCTGATTTTGTCCATTGATGCCGAAAAGGCATTTGATAAAGTCCAACACCCATTCATGCTAAAAACTCTTAGCAAAATGGGCATAGACGGCAAATTCCTCAACACAATAAGGGCCATTTATACAAAGCCAATTGCTCACATCATCCTGAATGAAGAGAGACTGAAAGACTTTCCCTTGAGATCAGGAACTAGACAAGGATGCCCACTGTCATCTCTCCTATTCAACATTGTGCTAGAAGTTCTAGCCAGAGCAATTAGACAAGACCAAGAAATAAAGGGCATCTGCATCAGCAAAGAGGAAGTTAAAATCTCTCTGTTCGCAGATGATATGATTGTAAATGCAGAGAACCCCAAGGAATCTATAAGTAAGTAATCTATCAAACTGATAGAAGAGTTCAGTCAAGTTTCAGGATACAAGATAAACATAAGTAAATCAGTAGGTTTCCTTTATACCATCAACGAGACTGTTAAGGAGGAAATTATGAAATCAATACCATTTACGATAGCCCCCAAGAAGATAAAGTACCTAGGAATTAATCTAACCAGAGAAACAACAGACCTTTACAAAGAGAACTACAAGCCCTTACTACAAGAAACTAAGAGAGACTTAGATAAATGGAAAAACCTACCCTGCTCATGGATAGGAAGACTTAACATTGTGAAAATGTCTATTTTACCCAAAGCAATTTATTTATATAATGCAATCCCAATATAAGTTCCAGCATCATTTTTTAATGAGATGGAGAAACAAATCACCAATTTTGTTTGGAAAGGGAAGAAGCCCCGGATAATTAAGGTACTACTAAAGAAGAACACATTGGGAGGCCTCTCATTACCGACCTTAGAACATACTACACTGCCACAGTAGTCAAAACAGCCTGGTACTGGTACAAGAACAGACAGATCGATCAATGGAACAGAATTGAGACCCCAGAGATGACACCATCTGCCTATGAACAGTTGATATTCGACAAAGGCCCTAAGACATTAAACTGGGGTAAAAACAGCATCTTCAACAAATGGTGCTGGCAAAATTGGTTATCCATCTGCAATAAACTGAATCAAGATCCATATCTTACACCTTATACAAAAACCAACTCCAACTGGATAAAAGACCTAAATATCAAACCTAAAACGATAAAGCTCATCCAAGAAAAGGTAGGAACAACAATGGAAGTTTTAATACACAATGAGGACAGACTCCAAAATCTGTCAAACAAACCTCAATCAACAGAAAATAGATAAATGGGAACTATTAAGAATCAAACACTTTTGCTCATCCAAAGACTTTATTAATAGAATTAAAAGAACACCCACAGAATGGGAAAAAATATTTGGCAACTCTATGTCAGACCGACGCCTGATCTCCATAATCTATAGGATACTACAAAATATCAAGAAGAAGAAGATAAACCATCCAATTAAGCGATGGGCAAAGGAGATGGACAGACACTTCACTAAAGAGGAGATCCAGACAGCCAAAAAACACATGCAGACATGTTCACGATCTTTAGTTATTAAGGAAATTCAAATCAAGACAACAATGAGATACCATCTCACCCCAACAAGACTGGCCATGATCCAGAAAACACAAAACAACAAATGCTGGAGAGCCTGTGGAGAAGGTGGAACCCTCCTACACTGTTGGTAGGGTTCCAAAATAGTCCAGCCTCTTTGGAAGGCAATCTGGCGCTTCCTTAAAAAAATGGATATTTATATACCATTTGACTCAGTAATTCCACTACTTGGAATATATCCTACAGATTCAAGGCCTTTCACACCAACGGACACATGCACCACAATGTTTATCGCAGCACAGTCCACAACAGGAAAAAGATGGAATCAACCCAGATGCCCAACAATAGAAGAATGGATAGGTAAACTGTGGTATATATATTCAACGGAGCACTACGCAATGATAAAGAATAACGATGATTCCAGGAAACATCTCCTAACCTGGTTTCAACTGGAAGACATTATGTTGAGTGAAAGTGGTCAGCGACAAAAGGACAAATACTGTATGAGACCTCTACGATAAGATCTCAAAAACAGACTTGTGTATAGAAGAAAAGACTCTTTGACAGCTGCAAGGGAAGGGAGGGAGGGAGGGCGAGGGGGGGAGGGTTTAGTTTAGATCGTTACTAGCAATCTAGTTGGGAGAAAGCGGTGACAGCACACATTAGAAACAAGAACAACATTAAGTGGACTTCAGCATAACTTGAGTACTCCTTCCATCTTAACTCAATATTGCAAGGATAGAGTAGCTGGGGCGGGGGGCGGGGGACCATGCTCTTAGGCGAATTCCAGGCCAATTGGCACAACTAGCGTTTTGCTAAGAGAGCTCTCTGCACCCCACATTGGTGAGTGGCATCTGGGGTCTTAAAAGCTGCCAAGCTGCCATCCGAGGACACAGCTAATGGTCCCAACTCAGCAGGAATGGATGCTCACCGAGGGCCAAAACAACATGCGGTAAAGACAACCAAGAAGACAGAGAGATCCACAAGAGTGGGTGCCTACATCGACCTGGGACCGGAAGAACCGGATGGTGCCCGGCCACCACCAGTGATAGCCACGACGGAGCTCACAGAGCGGAGCCTCACTGGCAACACAAGAATAAAAAGAGGTGCATCATGAGATCTCCACTAAAAGACCTCAATTCATGGTCCAGCGGTTTTGGGGTTACTCTGAGAGCATGGCCCCCTTCCCTTATGCTGCCCTCTCCCATAAATTATAACAAAGATCCACTCTTTGGACAGGAATGGATTGGACTTGGCAAGGCAGAGTGACCATATATTGGAAGCACTTTATGGTTCTATACATCTATAGGATATCACCTTGCTGACCTCTGGCTGGAGGAAGGGGAGTGGATGGAGAGGACGGGAAAGGAGACTGTTGGGAGGATGAGACAGGTATGGAGCAGAGATGAATAGTGTGCTGTCTCCAGACAGGGAGAGCAGTGGAAGCTGCATATAGGGGGGCATGTATATTTACATGTGAATGTACATTTTCACTCAGTTATGTTAAATAAAAATAAAATAAAATAAAAAAAGAACAATTCTGATTTCAAAATTATTTTCAGTGTTTGTTTAAAATATAAAAGATCAGTGCAGAAATTTCAGTGTAATAATCTTTCATGTGTATAATTACCACTAGTAGAACTGCAGGTAGAATAGTTCTCCACAAGGAGGCACTAAAATAACACACAAAAATAAATAGATTAAAAAATAAGTATTATTCAAAATAGAAGATATGTCTAAAACTTCCTTGAGCTGATTAAGGAAATCGTGGTCACACAGTGGGTTAAGTGTTACACATGCCAACCAAAAGGTCAGCAGTTTAAATCCACCAGGCACTCCTTGGAAACTCTGTGGAGCAGTTCTACTCTAACCTCCGTGCTTGCTATGATTCGGACCTGACTCGACAGCAGCGGTTTAACGCTGATTAAGAGATGACATCTATATACACAAAGAAATATAAACCAAGACTGTCTCCAAAAGCCCTATGACTATCATACCTACTTTATTTTCTATTCCTAAAGCAGTATCACAAAATTAAGTTCTATACATACCTGAAATACATTAGAAAGGTCTCTCCTCTATTCCTCATTCATTCTCAAAGAAATTTTAGGATACCATCATGAGTAGCTTGGGATCTATGCAGAATTTAAACAATACCAACTGATTTCCTTAATAACCTCATCAATTGTTATGTCTGTCCCCTTGTCCAAAGATATTAGAGAACTCAGTTGTACCATAAACCTGATTAACTGAACTTCCATTACTAGTGATATATTTCACTTATATCCAAAGTAGGATGGTTTTCCAAATTTCCTAAGGGTTTAAGTTCCAGACTTACTAACTTACTAATTATATTCTCCTTAAGTTTTAGTACTAGATTCCAACTGCGTATTTCCTCATTAAATTCAGCCTTCCTCTACTTTATGAAATCCACCAGTTACATGTGATCTTAGCTAGAAACTCTAACAAATCTATGCAACTGTGATGATTTAAATTACTGAACAGTTACTCTGGATCCATATAATGTTAAGTGACAAAAAATGCTTTCTTGTTCTCAGACTAGGGATATTCTTGAATACATTTCCAAAAATTATTAATCCACTCCTGAAATATCACAGGACTCTAAATCTTTAACGTTATAAAAATTTCATCTGTTAAGAAACAAGAATATGTATTTTTTAAATTTTGCATTTCTTACTATTTTTTATCCATGCCAAGGCCAAGTGCCGTGGAGTCGGATCCGAATACCAGTTTGATTAAGTTACAAAAGACTGTGAGTTTATTCACCAGCAGACGAGTGGATACACAAAGTGTGATATACACATACATATACTAAAATATTACTGGTCATAGAGAGGAATGAAGTCCTGATACATGCTACAACATGGATGAAACTTGGAAACATCATGCTGTGTGAACTAAGTCAGCCACAAAGGACAAATACTGTGCAATCTCACTTACATGAAACAGTCAAATACGTACAGGTCAAAAATTATTAGAAGTTACCAAAAGTGGAAGGGAGAGTAAGAAGGAGAATTATTGCTTATGGGGCACTAAGTTTCTGTAAATTGTTGTGGAATAATTTGGAAAACAGCAGTGGTACTAGTTCCATAGCATGATGAACACAATCAATACACTGTTATTGCCAACACTATTCCTTATCAGTATATATAACTCAACCTCATTGAAATGTGTAGCATTCAACTAAGTAGCTGTAATAGTTTTTAACCCATTCCTAATACAAACAGTTGTTTCTAATTTTTTTTGTTAAAAGTGACAATGGTTCAAAAAATGGCCAGGTGCAATAACTTCTGTGTACATGTGCAAATAAAAGCGAACTATTTAAATTCTAACATTCAGGCTGTTTTCTTTTTTTATTTCAAAACTATGTTTGTAAAAGGGTGAACCAGACATAGTATTTCCAACTAATATCAAAGAGACAATCTTTAGATTCCCTCATGCTTTTGGAAGCTGCTTTCACTGATTTTAATATAGTTCTGCAAAACATAAAAAATTACTTATGTGTGTACATGTGCACACTAACATTCTAACATCTATATTCCTTTCAGTAAGATACACTCAATCTCTCCATACCTAAACTCAATTATACAGTCTACTGAATTTTATATATACTTTGTCCAGAGAATAATTTAACGTGATTTTTTTTTTTTAGGATATCCGAAATACAAGACAGACGATTGTGCTGGCAAATTTTCCCTATAGCATTAATTCAGAGAAATGTGCCTCCAAGGGTCAATTCTCTATGAAATACAATGAAATGAAATACAATCCTTTCAGAAACTTTTCCTAATCCTAAACAGCAGAACTAATCATTTCAACTGTATTTCAAAAACACTCTGGATACACACAGCTTTTAAAATACCATGCATTACACTGTAATTATGTGTTGATTTGGCTTTCGTATTACAATACAATTTTTGACAAGTAAAGGTTTTATGTTTTTAAAGGAATTAAACAGATTTCTTTAAGTTTCCTTCTTTGCTTTACTGGCAACAAAGCCTTCTTTCACCTCAAGGTCAGATAAATACTGATGACTTAATGTGTACTGAGTCTCATAAACACAAACATTTCAAAGGCATTTCATCTGTAGTCCACCTGTTTTCAAACCAAAACGTTTCCAAATCAGTCAGTTTGCACTGCACAGTAGTACGCTAGAGAAAGAAAAGGACTTGGAGAGAAAGCTGCGGCCTGTTAGAAACAAGAGAAGAAGTCCGAGCTAACCACTAGAATTCTGACTACAAGACCTAAGTATACACACTCCTACTCTGAGATATGAAATCTGAAAAACACAGGCTAAAAGATTTTTTGTTTAACAGCAAAGAACAACAGCTGGATGTGAGGAGAAATGAATTTTGACCACATTGTGTAGAGAGGTCTGTGGAATACTCAAACCGGCATAACAACTGGAAAAGAATTCATGTCTTATACTTAGGCAAGGAGATACATATTTGGGAACCATCAGTGTGCAGGTGAAACCCAAAATCAGGAGTGGAGGAAACCAGGAATCTGGAAGCGATCCCCTAGGCAGAATGTGTATTTTAGAGAATGTTCCAAGAACAGAACAAACATTTGATGGGCAATTTAAGGATGAAGAACTGAGCAGCTACAGAGGTAAAAAGAGTAGTATGTATCACAGAGGCCAGAGGACCAAATTTTCAAGGGAGAAAATGACATAACTGTATTTACCGGTCACTGTCAGCCATGAAATTTTAACTATTCTTATAGTGATGTTAATATTAAAGAAAACTTATTTCCATAAGGCTAAATGAAAATGCAGATACCACGCATCAAAAAACAACAAAAACATAAGATACAGAACAACAGGCATGGCAAGCTTCCAGGTGTCTAGAAAAGAAGGGGAAAACATACATTTATACTGGCTTTTACTTCCAGAAAAAGCAAGAGAAAGAGGTATCAGTAGACTTTTGTATGACTTTATGTTGTTCTTGATGTTCTAACTATACCAAAGTATTACCTATTCTAAAAATGAAGTTAAAATTAATAAACACAACATACCCTGCTAATCTGTAAAATATTCTTCACAGCCATAAGCATATGCTCCTTCACTTCACTTTAATCAACACTGTAAAAACAATAAATTCTTTAATAACAAATTTTAGTCAACGAAGTACCTTAAAAGTTAGATGCTCTGCTAGTGAGATCAGTGAACCTGAAAACTAATGTAATTTATACTGAAGACTGTGTATTGAGCAGCTAATCAAGAGTTGTCCAGAACAGCAAATGCAGCACTACACAAAAATACAATTTAGGAGATGAAAAGCAACACATGAAACATAAGACTACTGGCTCTAAATCAATTTTTCTTAACAGGCTAGACTTTTATTCTTTGTAGCTAACATTTATTAAACAAACATTATTGTGCATAATACAATTAAAGTTCAAGAATACCTGGTTAAATTAGGAAATTTTAAAGCTTAATACTTATACAAACTAAGGAAAACACAAGATAAGCAATTCCAATTGGCTTTCAGGATTTTTATAAGATCAACATGTCTATACATTCAAAATAGGCTAAAACAGTTTATTTTGATTCAGTGCAATTTTGCTTGCAAAGTCAGCAGTGCAAATCTACTTCCTGGGTATCTTTCTCTCACGCAGATCATATGTTAGTTTAACCTTCTTCTAATATAGTGTCGCCATGAGTTGGAACAGACTCAACAGCAATGGGTTATGGTCTAGGCCCAGAAAGATAATGATTTCTAAAAGTCACACACTGCTGATTAGCAAAAAAACAAAAACAAAACTTCAAACATCTTTTTAGATCATGTAATCAGATCTTTTGATATTTCTATTATGTCACAAATGCTACTGAGTGTCTATCCAAAACCATTCTTTTTGTTTTCCTTCAAGCCAGCCAACTCCCAATTTATAGTTGTGTACATGGTCATCCAGAGTCAAAATTTTATTTCCAAGATGTTAGCATTCAGGTGTGACCAAGTAATTCAAGCTGACAGAACACAAACAGAAGTGTTGTGTATGACGGGGTGGTACCCTTAATGAGAAGCAAAGTTCCTCTACTTCCTGCCTTTCTCCTTTCCACTACTAGGATTATGGACTCAGTGGTGACAAATCTTCAACTGTGTAAATAACTGTAATTCCCAGCCAAGTTCCCAGGACACAGCAAATCAACAAGGTATGACAGTGGATAGTCATCACCACACAGCCCCACAGGCTGCACACAGACTGTTACTTTATAGAGAAACTCCCATCTGAAGTCACTGTTATTTTAGGTCTTGTACAGCAGCAAAACATTTATCTTATCCAATATGCACCACTTCAAACTGCCTTCCTACGTTAGTGCTCTTTCGTACAAAGAAACAAAATCACCTTAGTATCTACACTACATCTGTATCAAAACAGGGCACAAGGATTTGCTGACCTCTTCATCTAACTTCACAAGGGGACAGAGAGAGAATTCATCAACATCAACCACTCAAAGCTGATTATGTACAAGGCAGAGGTAAGACATAGCTCCACCATCCAATCTTTTTACCAATTCTGACACTAACCATCCCTCCCACAGCACTCAACTTCTGTACTGGGTTCAATCATTCATTGCAAAGGCCAAAAGGAACTCCAGAGACCATACTCATAGTCAGAGAAATACGAGGTTACAGTTCACGTTCAGGAATGCTAAGGAGCCCATCAGGAAGCCTCTTCTCATACCGTCTGAGCCTCAGGCTCCTGGCCCGGCCTCTGTCCCTTTCACACAAAAAGTGTTACAATTACAAAGCTCTTCAGCTCTTCCAGTAGTGCCTAGGGGCACCCCACACCACCAAGGAAAACCCCTGCCTAAAGGCACTCAGCTTTCTCGTTCCATGGGTCGGCATTCAGTTACTGACTACTGCTAGTTCCACTTCAAGTAACTTCATTCTGGCTCCTCTTTTCATTTATACTTCATCTTCATCACCATCATCATTAACATTTACTGAGTTCTACATGCTAGGCACTGTGTATTGTTTCATTTAATGCTCTGTAAGACATACCTTCTTCATATTTACTATAAAAGTAACAATTCATGTTAGTCAACATCAAATGAATGCTGGGAATATGAATCTAGTTTTCTGAAGCTTTCCATATCCTCAGAGATATAAAATACTCTATTTGAGAAATACAGACGTGTAAGGTTCTCAATCCACTGCTGCACATCAGATTTACATGAAGCTTCTGAAAATACTGTGACATAGCCCCCACACCCTAAGCCCATTTATTTACTGGTATTTTTTTAAAGGTCTCCAGATGACTCAAATATGCACCCAAGGCTGAAACACTAGACTATGTGATTATTTTTTGGAACACAACCATTTTTTATTCTACAGCAATTATTTCTTGAATGTACACCTTAAAATGAACTACTAAAATAGAAACCTATTTTCCCCCAAAGTTTAACCCAAAGAAAAATTAAATAGGTAAGTTTTTCTGGATTGAACTTGTTCTCTCACGCTTCTTTCCTAAACCACTGGTGCCTACCACTTCACACATGCTACTAGCAGCAAATAACACAAGGTTTAAAACTTAGAAATGCAGTTTCTTCAAACTATGCTTGAAAAGCAAAGCCTTCCATGCATACATAGATACAGTCGTACTTTCTACCAACAAAATTTTTCCTGGTTCCTATATGCAATTAATTAAGTCAAGTGTTTAAACTGTTTCAGAAAGTGAAAACCAAGTCTGAGAGGCAATATTCATATGCTGTCTCCAAGGCTTAATAAGGGAAATAGAAGGATAGATACTGATGCTAAACAGAGTCAGAGTATTGCATATTTTCAATTATTTCAATTTTTTATCAATTCTCCTCTTTTTCTTTGACATTTAGCTGTCAGGTAACATAGCTTGTACATATTCTTGCCTAGAAAAGGAAGTTCTCTATTTCTGATTTTTTGCAAATCTGCTATGGGCTTAAAATTAAAAAAACAACTTGTTAAAATACACATAAGGTTAGGACAAGTTGCTTTAAACTTACAATGCTTTCACAAAAAGAAAAAAATACTTAGTGCCCAAAATAAGAAGTAAAATGTCTAAGTGTTAATGTACTCCTCACTTTATAATAGTTATTTTTCTCCTCCTGGTCTTTTTCCATTTATTCTTGGTTTTTAGATTCTTGGCTTCCTTTCAAATAGATGTTAGATCTAAGTTCAGATTCACATATATCAAATATAAATGCATAATTTCTCTTGTGAAGGAACATGGAAAAACACTGCAAGCTGAAATTTCATATAATTATGAGCACATTTCTAACTCCTACCACCATTTAAGAGAATAACTGTCCCTGGAAAACTTTTATAAAACTACCTTAAAACATATAGTTTGTTTTAAAGGTCAACATGTTTCAAACTACAGCCAGTAACTGACACATTCTCCCTTTTCGCAGACAGGTTGTACCCATGTCATATCCTGTTATCCTAAATTTCCCAAATTCACTTGTCTTCCACCTGTCCTCCTATTCTACGGAAACCCTGGTGGCATAGTGGTTAAGTGCTACATCTGCTAATCAAAGATCAGAAGTGGTCAAGTGCTACATCTGTGGGGCACTCACTGCGAACTCTATGAGGCAATTCTACTCTGACCTACAGTAACTATGAGTCAGATCAATTCCAAATGGTGGTGGGTTTGGCTTTTTTTTTTTTTTTTCCTGCTTTGCCTTTTTTGTTTTCCTACTTCACATCCAACTAACTTGGTTGCCTACTAATTTTACGTTCTCTAGCCCTACTTTTCTTAATTGGCTCAATCCTCTGTACTTCCTTCTACTAAGAGGAGTATATTTATTTCTCGTCTTTCTAAAATCCTTTCTCCTTTGTTGGCTCAAGCTGCTTGAAATTTGGACTATATATTTTAAATGCAACTTTGACCATCATTACACTAAAAAACCCTTTAATTTGAAATATATCAAACAGAAATATTCATATTCATTAATAAGATACAGAATGGTGAATCTATATTAAATAAGTTTGAAATAAAAGTAAGTTTATAATAAGATATCCCTTTACTTTGTCATACGTCTTATAATCTCCCTGCACTGGAAACCCTCTGTACTGGTGCAAGGTTAAGAGTCCAGCTCCTAATCAAAAGGTTGGCAGTTTAAATCCACCAAACTGCTCCTCGGAAACCAGGGCAAGTTCTATTCTGTCTTCCAGGGTTGCTGTGAGTCAAAATCGACTCTACAGCAAGGGAGTTGGCTTTTCTGGTCTCCCTGCTTTAAAAATAAATAAATAAATAAAAACACTGTTGTCAAAATGATTCTGACTCACAGCAACCCTATAGGACAGAACAGAATTGCCCCAAAGCGTTCCAAGGAGTGCCTGCTGGATCTAAACTGCTGTTATTTTGTTCAGCAGCTATAGCACTTAATCACTATGCCACCAGGGTTTCCCTCCCTCAATAAAGATGTTAACTTTATTGCCTCTCTATGATCTATATTAACAAATGTCAATTCTATTTAAAAATATGCAAAAAATTTGGTAAGAAACTTACCAAGAGGTGAGAATGGAGTACACAGTAAATTCTGAATTAGATAATTTATTGTACCTTGATGAATTTCAGTGTTTAAAAATGGTAGCATGGTGGGGAAATCTGGCCTCCTCTAGCTTCACCAGGGAGAGGTGACAGAATCAAGATCAATAGCCCGAGGCTGATTCCCAGGAAATGAAAGTGTGTTTCTTTCTCCAACCTTTTTAGCAATTCTGACACCACCCATCACTCCCCCAAAGCACTCTCTATTCTGCTGGATTTGATAGGTCATCACCGAAATGGTCACAGAGAACTCACAGACAATATTCACAATTACTTGGTTTATTAGGAAAGCAATAGGTTACAATTTAGAATGACTCACAATACAGTTCCTGGGTCAGGACTGCTTCTAGGCCATGTCAACAGGCAAGGCTGTCTCCCTTGACCTCAGCCCCTCAGGCCTCCAGAGTGAGCCTCTTGGCACAGCACGCAGCTGTCCTTGGACAAGTGTTAACAAACCTCCTTAGCTACACAGTTAAGTACCCACAGGCACCCAATCCTGCCAGTAAGCCTCAGGCCAAAGGTGTTCCACTTTCTAGTCCTGTAAATCGGTGAGCCTAGCTAACCCAAGTGCCCAGAGGCACCAATTCACCACCATGCCTCCTCCCTGAAGTTACTTAACTTTCTCTCTCCCTGGCCCAGGCAACCCATCCCATAGTATCCTGCCTGTTTCCTGGTTCTGTTGCCACCATTTCTTTGCTGCTATTTCTCACCCTCTCTTGCCACCTCTGGTAGTCCAACTGTCTCCTGCGTCTATGAGGTTCTCATTCTCAAGATTCTGGGTCTAAATGATACATTCTACTAGCTCTTCTTTTTTGGTAATAGAGTAAGGTGGCCCTCCGTTTTAGAATTGGCTTTAAGCCTAGTGGGATGGCAAAACTAACCAATGCCTTCATTAGGGTTCCGTATACATTATTTCATGGTCCTACCCCCCACAGGGGTTCCATACACATTATCTGCATTATGAACAAGCTGTTTGGTTTCCTTGGTGGGCCACAAACAGCTTATTTGAACTGTCCCACCAAACATTTGGCAGAAGTTACAAGACCACAGTAAAAAAGGCCATACAGAAGCAATCCACTGCACTGTACAATGGTAAGCTCAATTTTACCACACTGACTTTCCTACAGGATAGAGTAGAACTGCCCATAAGATTTCCAAGGCTCTAAGTCCTCACAGAAGGAAAGTGTAACACCTGTCTCCCACGGAGTAGCTGGCAAGTTCAAACTGCTGAATTTGGGTAAGTGTTGAGTGCATTAATCACTGCACCACCCTGGCTCCTTCTCAAGAAGTCTATCTTCTTAAGGAAGAGTAAGAGAAATTAGTAATTAAAACTCAAAACACATTATCTGACCAAATATTGTTTTGTTTCTAAATGCTAAAAAGAAAACAGGACATAGTTAAGGAGTAACATTTAAGACCTTAAGACACTTCCACATTGTGTTTATAGACTATTTCAAATACAGACAATCTCACAAAATCCAGAATTAACCAACATCGTAAATTACAAAGAACACCTCAATTGGCTGATGGTAGAAGGGTCACCATGGTCGCTATGAGTCAGAATCGACTCAATGGCAATGGGTTTTGAGCTTGTTCCGGTAAAGAAAGAGTCCCTGGATGGTGCAAATGGTTAACAGGCTCAACAGCTAACTAAGAGGCTGGAGTCCATTCAGAGGTGACCAGTAAGAAAAGCCTGGTGACCTACTTCAGGAAAAGAAATCATCGAAAACTGTGTGGAAAACAGTTCTACTCTGACACATATGCAGTCACTATGAGTCGGATCTGACTCAACAGCAACTGGCTACTTGTTATGGTGATAACAAGCTACGTTCTTAACCTACCAGTTACTCCTATAGTTTACTCTCCAACCAGAAAACTATTAGAACCAAACCAGAAGCATACCTACCCAATTCATTTTTTTAAACTAAACACTTGTGTGCAGGAACACTGATAGACAACAAGAAAATAAAGACGAAGGTGGCATTCATTCCCCTAATTACACAACAGGGCAATCAAAATATTCCATGTTGTAAAACTTCGATTCAAACTGTAATCAAAGCAAAATGAAACCCAATGCTGTCGAGTCAATTCCAACTCGTAGAGATCCTATGGGACACCGCAGAACTGCCCCACAGAGTTTCTAACAAGTGCTTGGCAAAAGCGAACTGTCGGCCTCTTGGTTAGCAGCCATAGCACTTAACTACTACACCACCCGTTTCCTCAGACTGTAAAGCTAAATCCTAGCCTAATACATAAATTTAAGAGTCACCAGTTCCAGTTTTTATTTCCCTTTCACCCTAAAGGAAATCCTGGTGGTTTAGTGGTTAACAACTACCACTACTAACCAGAAGGTCGGCAGCTCAATTTTACCAGATGGGCCTCAGAAACTGTATGGGACAGTTCTACTACGTCTGAAGTCACTATTATCACTGTGAGTTGTAATAGACCCAGTGGCAGTAGATATGGCTCCCCTCCCCTCCCCTCCCCTCCCCTCCCCTCCCCTCCCCTCCCCTCCCCTCCCCTCCCCAAAGCAGCACGGCAGCAGAAAACACAAACTTCGCTTTCACTAAGACCTGGGTCTACAACATCAGTGCTACCACATACTGCTAGTCCCTGGGCAAGTGAATTAACCATTCTAGATCCGTTTCCTCAATTTAAAGGTTCCATATTTGAAAGAAAGCATTTCAAGGACCCAAAATATGGCAATTGTTTACCAAGTGTTACTTCGCCAAAGAAACAGTTCTATCCTTAAAGCCATAAGAAGTAATATTCTATAGGTAACAAAAGATAGTTCAATTATAATACTTAAAAGAATCACCCAAGGTAATGACAGTCCGGGTAATTCAAACAACCTCTACACTACGGACAACAATACAAGATGGATAAAATAGTTTTAAAATATGCTTAAGGTTATGGAAGAGCTCACAAAGTAATTACAATGATCAGGACAAGAAAATAAAAACCATCCACAGAGGTAAGCCCAAATGTCAGGGTACATTTGCTGCGGTGTCAGCCAATCCAGAAAGCCAAATGAGAAGTTCAGAATGTGCTATCCACATGCTAAAAGGACGAAAATCAGAGTCAAGGGCCTATGAACAAAATCCTTGGTAAAACACCAGATATTTAACAAACTGCATGGTTTGTATCCCAGATGCTGAGAAGTATCTGGGTTCTTTAAGGCTTGTGAGCAGCCATTTAATACACTCTGCCGGTCTCACCCTGTGCAGAGAAAAGGAGAATGAAGAAAACCACAGACATAAAAAGAAAAATGAGTCCAAAGAACTAATGGGCCACAACTATCACAGTTCCCACTAGAACGAGTTCAGTACAAATAGACAGTGCCTGACTACTACCACCAACTGCTCTGACAGGGATAACAACAGAGCTGGAGAAAAATGGAGAACAAAATTCTAACTCACAAAACAAGACCTGACATACTAGTCTGACAGAGACTACAGAAACCCTTTTAACTCAGTGCTGAAGTCGCTTCTGAGGTTCACCCTTTAGTCAAAGATTGCATGCCCCTGAACAGCATACCAGCCCAGAGCCAAGGACAAGAAAGCAGGAGGGAACAGGAAAGCTAGTAACAGGGAATCCAAGGTCAAGAACGAGGCAGTGTTGACTTGTCATGAGTTTGGCAACCAGAGTCACAGAAAACTGTACCCTGTTTAATGAGAAAATAATTTGCTCTGTAAATCTTCACTCCAAGTACAATAAAAAAGTATAATCTAAAGTTAATAAATAAATATGCAATTAAATTGTTATCAGACCACCAGTGTCCCCAGTGGGAGAAGGAAATAACAACACTCTCTGGAGCAAGATAATACCATCTCCAGTGGCAAGTTATCTCTACAACAATTACAGACAATAAATTCCAACTATCGAGACAACAAGACATGAGAAATTCAACTATAAGTGAGAACTAGCAGAAATAAGAGACAAGTTGAACCGACAATAACTCCAAATACAACATTCTCAAACACAAATATTAATAATGCCTTCCAAAATTAAAAACTAGACTGATGGATAGACAGACCACATAAATTAAGTATACTAAAATGTTAACTGTAAAACCTAGGTGGTAGGTATATGAATGTTCTGTGTGGTACTCTCAGAATTTTTTAGTATGACTGAAATGTTTCATACTAAAATATTTTTTTACAATAATGCTCAGTATGGTCAAAATTGCAGCCAGCCAGTTAGCCACTGTTGTCAAGTCAATTCTGATTCACAGCGACCCTACAGATCAGAGTAGAACTGCCCCATAGAGTTTTTAAGGATTGTTAGGCAGATGTGCACTGCTGACCTTTTGGTCAGCAGAAGAGGCACTTAACCACTACGCCTCCAGTGTTTCTACGACTGCAGCAGAGAACAGAATTTTTACAATAATTTTGATGTCAAAAAGAACTAACTAGAAAGGAAAAAAATAGCAATAGAAATTATGAACACAACAGATAGGCATAACATTGTATCATGTCCAGTAGAGAAAAAAAAAATCAATAAACTGAAAGACTGATTAGAAAATAAAAATCTAGGATGACAAATGGTTAGAAAAAAATTGAGAAGGGTTAAAAAAACAAAGATACAGGAAAAATGAGAAACTAATCTGCACTGTAAACTTTCACCTAAAGCACAATAAACTTAAAAATACTGTAAGAAGTTTTAACATAAATTTAACTGGAGGCTCATAGGAGAGACAAGAATTACCTGTCTGAACAAATAATGACTGAGACTTTACCAAAACTGATGGAACGTTATCAATCTACAAATTTCAGAAATACCAACGAACTAAACCTGCTACCATCAAGTCAATTTCAACATTAAGTAAAATAATTTTTTTTAAATCTACATCTACACAAATTACAGTAAAACTCCAGAAAACTCTAGATAAAACATCTTAAGTACACGTGAAGAAAATAGGCAGAATACTTTGAAAAGACCAACAATTACAACATGACAACTAAATTTTCGATAAATACAAGCCAGAAAACAATGGATGACAAATCAAGTGCTAGTACAAAGCGACGTCAACCAACAATCTATTTCTGGAAAAAATATCATTTAAGAACAATGTTGAAACAAAGGAATTTTCAGACAAAGCAAAGAAAAAGAAAAAACCCTAAGAACCTGTCACTAGCAAACTAGTGCTAAAAGAAATAATAAAATAAGTTCTTCAAGAAGGAAAAAAAAAGCCAGATGAGAGATGCAAAGCTGTGAAAGAAAGAAGGATATGAAAAACAGTAACTATGTAGATGAGTCTAATGAGTACTGACTTACAAAAAATATTAATGACTTGTGGGTAACAAAAAATCCAAACCAAACTCACTACTGTCAAGTCAATTCTCATTCATAGCTGACCCCACAGGGTTTCCAAGGCTGTGAATCTCTACAGGAGCAAACTGTTACAACATTTTTCTCCCATGGAGCCACCGGTAGTTTCAAACCATTGACCTTTCAATAAGCATGATGTAACTACTGTACCACCAGGGTTCCTTGGATAACACACAGAGACAAAATATGAGATACGACAATTAAGTTCATGAACTTGCCCTAGAAAAACTGCTACATACCTCACTGCTGAATACCATTATGGTCACCTTCGGAGTTAACTCCCTTGGGAAACTATGCACTGACACCAGCACCCAGTCCAACCTTCAAAGCAATTTTGGAACTCTTTTTCTGGAATGGACATCAGAGCTGTTGTTGTATTACCCTCGATGCCCGGAATGTCATGGAAATGTCTTCTTTCAGTGTTTCCTTTATCTTCAGGTAAAGAAAAAAGTCACTGGGGACAGATGCGATGAGTAGGGAGGGTTCTAATACAGTTATTTGTTTACTGGCTAAAAACTCCATCAGAGACAACTATACAATTCAGTTTGCAAACATGCCACCATGTGCAATGGCCATTACACAAAGAGTTCCAAAACTGCTTTGAAGGGTGGACTAGGCACTCACATCGGTGCATAGCTTTCCAACAGGAGTATTTTAAAAGTGACCATAGTGATACTGACCACTGAGAAAAATTAAGTTCACGGACTTTAATTGCCGGACCTTGTACATGGCAACAATACATTAAATCACTGCGAAAATGAATGGAATTAAAGTATATAATGGTTCTTACATTTAATCTATGTTGTTACTACTAAATTAATGTGTATAATTTCCAAACTCATGAAGAAAAAAAGAAAAAAGACAGTATGAATGAGTAACAGCGGAGACAAAGGAAGCACACCGTAAAATACAAGGTTTAAACCCAGATATAGGAGCAGTCAATATAAGTGGATTTATTGTTCTAACAAATACTCACTGGATTCTTTTTTAAATCTATGTATATTCATAAGACACATCTTTAACACAGGAAAAAGAAAGACCATGCAAACACTAAAGAAAGCTGATTTAGCTATACTAGGTGGTGCAAACAATTTATACTTGACTACTAACCTAAAAGTTGGTGGTTCCAAACCCAGCCAGGAGTGTCACGATAGAAAGTCCTGGTGATCTGTTTCAGTAAAGATTACAGCCAAGAAAACTCAATGCAGTAATTCTACTCTGTAATACAAGGGGTTGCCGTAAGTCAGAACTGACTCAAGTATTTGGTTTTTTGTTTAATTAATACCAGGCAAAGTCAACTTTAAGGATACTTCATAATGATAACTGTCACAAAAAAATAGAAACTTGTAGCATTTTCAAATTTATATACTCGAATTAACAGAGCCTCAAAAATATTTTAAGCAAAAACTTTAAAGAGCTACAATGGGAAAAAAAAAACCCAGTTAATTCACAATTATATGTGCATGTTCTAACATACATCTCTCAGTAACGGAGTAAATTTTTAAAATATCAGCAAGGCTACTGAATAGTCTAACAAGATTTATTCACTTAACCTAACTGACCTAATAGTGGTATCCAGCACTACGCCAACACACATTCTTTTTACATATACTAGGAACACTTATAAAAATTGGCCACGTTTTAGATCTTAAAATATTTCAAAGAACTGAAACAATATGAAATGTTACTTAACCAAAAAGCAGTGAAGCCAAAAATCAATGAGAAATTATAAAATTCCCACATATTTTGAGATTAAGAAATACATTTCCAAACAACCCATGCATAAAAAAGAAATAGGAGAAACCAGCAAATATCTACAACTGAATACATAGGAAAATAAAGCACAGCAGAACTATGACTAGAGGTAATTTATGCCCACAAATGCAAACAAATAGAATAGACGAAAAGCTAAAAATGTATGAAATATGCAATTATCTCAAAACTTTGAACTGCAACAAAATATTTCACAAGAAATAAAAGGGAAGAAAATATTCAAGATACGAAACTAATCATAAATAAAAAATATAATAAAACAATGGTTATTCAAGTGTGGTCCTCAAGATCCTTTAAGGGTCTGCAAGGTCAGCAATATTTTTACAATAACACTAAGGTGGTATCTGCCTTTTGCACTATATTGATACAATACTTATACAAAACCTATAGTAAATATAACTACTGGAGCCTTAGTCAACCAAGCCAAGCCAAGTGCCATCGAGTCGGATCCAACTCATGGCGACCGTTTTACTCTTCTTCATTATCACATCAGCAGCAGTTCAAAAAAAAAGTCATTTTTATTTAAGAATGCCCATGATGAAGCAGGAGAAACTACTAATTTATTAAATTTCCCACATTTTTTAAATATTCCGTGTAACAAATGGGAAGCTGCAAACCAAAGTAAGATGCTCTAGGAAAAGTACTTTCTGAATGATTGCCAGGGAAACAAGGAACTGTTTTCACAGAAAACCATTTTTACTTGAAAACACAATTGCCAAACAAATTATACTCATTTAGACTTGAGTATCTGGCAGACATTTTCTCAAAAATAAACACAGTCAGACTGTCACCTTAAGGAAAATAAGGAATAGCATTTGTTGCCAACAACCAAATGTAAGTTATTAAGCAACAACAGGAAATTTGGCAAACCTGTATCTACCACTTTGGGCCCAAAAACATCCCAGTAACTACATACTTTTCTTAGGATACTGGTGGTGATATCAACAAATGTGATTTTTTTTATATATTATACAATACATAATATGTCAACATATGAAAAGATCTGCAAACCTCTGTGAAGTTTTTTTTTTCAAATGACCAAATTATGATATTACATAATCAAGTCTGAGTAAATCACCCATTCAAAAAGCAAGATAGACCAAGGTACTTCAGCATATCAGAGTGCAAAAACTTTAATGATAAAGTTTCAGACTCCATCCTTTAGATAACCTTTATAAAAGCAAAAAAATGGGATCTGTTGTAGTATCTAAGAAGATTACCTACAACAATCTCAAAAAGCTATTAAAATATTTCCTCCTTTTCCACCAACATGTCAATGTGAGACTCGATTTTCTTCTACTTTAACCAAACCAATACACTATGCAGACAGATATGAGAATGAGGTATCTATGAAACCAGATGTTTAAAAAAGACTGATAAAAATAGAAAACAATGCCATTAATTTCACTTCATTATATCTGTTCTCAAAGATATTTTTCATTTAAAAAACATTTTATTAACATGCACTGGACTTACTGCATTTAAATAAATCAATTTTTTGTAAACTTCTAAGTTTCAATGTATAAACTAAGAAAAATATGTAATTTATACCAATGTTAGATGTAATCTCCATAAAAAGATCTTTGGAGTTCTCTATAATTTTTATGAGTAAAAAGCCTAAAAACTGTAGCAATAGATTAATACTCATTAGAAAGATAAGATCATTTTATGAACTTTATGCCAATATATTTGAAAATTTAGACACAGTGCTAGAAAATGCAAAGTAACACAACAGGCAACATACAAAATATAGCGATATACACATTGTTACAATGAATAAACTGAATGAGGAAAAAAAAAAACTAACAACTCCAGATTCAGATGGCTTTTCCTATGAATTATACCAATCACTTAGAAAGAAAGAAAAATATTGTGCAAGTTCTTCCAAATAAGAAAAAATAGTGGGAAAATTCTCCAACTCATTTTACAAAGTCAGCATAAGCTCAAAAACTAGACAAAGGCATTATAAGAAAGCAAAATTAGAGGACAATTA
Source organism: Heterohyrax brucei (assembly GCA_028571685.1). Taxonomy (NCBI): domain Eukaryota; kingdom Metazoa; phylum Chordata; class Mammalia; order Hyracoidea; family Procaviidae; genus Heterohyrax; species Heterohyrax brucei. Next base: position 27,083,624 of record CM053152.1, read on the forward strand.
CATTCATGAACAAAGATGTAAAAATTCTGAAATTTTAAAAACACCGTCACCAAGCAGGTCACGACCAATGAGGTTAATTGTAAGAATGCAAAGTTGACAGAGCATTAAAAAGCAAATCAATGTAATTTACCACATTAACAATTAAAAAATGAAAAATATTATCACCTCATTAGCCAAGTGCCATCAAGTCGGATCTGACTCATGGCAACCCTAGGGGCCAGGGTAGAAATGACCCCCAGAGAATCACCTCATTAGATTCAATAAAAGTATGTGCTAAAATATTACATCTTCTCAAAATATAAATCCTTACTTATTAAAGTACACCAAAAATAGAAGACAACTTCCTTAATCTGATAAAAAGGTTATCTTTGTAGGAAAAACTACAGCAAACATCATACTTAATGGTCAAAGAGTGAAAGCTTTCTCTTTCAGATCAGGAATAAGATAAGGATGTCCTCTACCACCACTTCTATTCAGGAATGTACTGGAGGCCCTAGCCAGAGAAGTAAGGCAAGAAAAAGAAATAAAAGTATAAGGATTGGCAAGAAAGAAACAAAAATCATTATTCACAAACAATGATTGTGAATCTAGAAAACTGAAAGTATACACAGAAAAGCTGTTATAAGAGTGGAACAAGATTCTGAGATTTAAAATCAAATGTATTTCCACATAACAGCAACAGCAGTTAGAAAATGAAACTTAACAAAGATTCCATTTACAATGGCTTCAAAAAAATATGAAATATCTAGCAATAAATTCAACGAGGGATGTGTGAATCTTCTAAAGAGAAAACCATAAAATTTTATTGACAGACACTAAAGAACTAAACAAACAAGAAGGTGTGCAATAATCATGATTTGGAAGACTCACTACTGTAAAGGTATCCATTCTCCCAAAGTGATTTAGAGTCAAAGTAATTACAATGAAAACTCAATAGGATTTTGTATGAATATAACTCAACTTGTTGATCTTTAAGCATACATGTAAATGCAAAGGACTAACTGCCAAGATACTCCTGAAAAAAAATAAGGAATAACAAACTTCCCTTACATCAAGCTTGTTAGACCATGAAGAGTGTGACAAAATACTGGCATGTATAAAAACAAACCAACTGAGCAAACCAAGAGACCAGACACAGACACACACATGTACTGACACTGATACAGGATACAGGAGTCAGGACAAAATACACAAAGGATGTTTTTACTTGTTTTTCCAATAAATAATGCTGGAATCAGAAACATTCACACACATACAAATGAAACTGAAGTTATACTTCATACCATTCACAAAAATATACCCTACCTGACTGGTAAGCACTCAACCACTAACTCAGAGGTTGGTGGTCCAAAAACCTAGGGACTGTGCCAGGAAAAAAGGTATGGCAATCTGTTCCAATAAAGATTTGCAGGCTAGGAAACCACATGGAGCAGTTTTATTCTGTCATATAAGGTCTCCATAAGCAGGAACTGATCTGATGGCACACAACAACAACTGGCAATCAAGTTCTCAACAATAATCACATAAAAAGGAATTACTTCAAGTTTAAAACAAAGATTATTGATTATAGATCCCTAGTGGGGTATACTTTAAAGACAAGCATTTTATTGTCAGAAGTAGTATCTGTATGGGGTAGTACCAACAGTAAATGGACTTGGCCACTAACCAACAAGCTGGAATTCAAGTTGACTCAGTGAAATCTTAAAAAGTAAGCAATCTACTTCTGAAAATTCAGCCGCTGAAAACGCTATGAAGCACTGTTTTACTCCATGGAAACTGTATTGTTGTTGTTGTTTTTCAACATTTAGTATTATTATAGTGCAATTTATATATATACATATAGTAGCACACGGCACACAGAAACGTTATTAAGGTACTTCAATTTTTAGAGTAACTAAATACTAAGATATAAAATCAAAGTTAAATATCTCATTTGAAGTGGAAATAACACTAAAAATTCAGTATTTTCTTTCTTTAAAAAAGTATGTACTAGTTTTGACCACTGAAACGTCTACAATGAAAATCCAGTAATAATGAATGCTACACACACTCAAACTGTGATCTCTTAACACCAATTCTCATAAAATAAATACTCCTTAGAAAAATGGTCAATTCCAGCTCTGGGATAGAAAAATCTACAGAATAAGCCCAATATCACTGTCAAATACTGAAAACAAAGAAGCAATAGTGGAGTTATGCCAAAAGGACACTGGAGTCAAATAAAAGAGACTCGCACTGATCAAAGATGAGATAATTTTAACATCACAAAGAAGGTCTATAATACATTTAAACACAACAAAAATATAAAAACCTGTTAATTCAAATTATATTACAAATGAACATAACTGGTCATCTTTACAGATTGCTAACGACTAACTTGTTACTCTGAAAACTGACTTAAGCAGGGAGAAGGCAGAATTAAGTCTGTATCCTGACTTTAGGGAATGTTTTCCAGAATAACCAAATATTTGATGAAAGAACTTTTTGTTTGTTTGTTTAAAATATATATATAGCTAACAAATGTAGAAGGAATTACAAAAGTAGGAATTTCCAGATCTGGTTAACAAGCATCCGCTCAGGAGAACCTTGAAACGGATTATTCAGGATGATGTCAACTGCACCCATTGATCAATCTCAACATTACTAGACATCACAAAACCAAATGTACTCCTCCTGACAGGAAATACACAGCACCACCAATGAAATACTCTTGACAAAGAAAACTAAACCTAACTTTAATCAAGCCTCTCTATCAATTTACAGGAAATAAGATGGATAGAAAAACACATTCAAGGACCATGAGGATACAATCAACCAAACTCGAAACATGAGAAAGTCCACTGAACATAGGTGTTAGTTTTTTCTTTCAAATACATGGAGAATGAAAAGGATAAACTAAGATCTTAAATGAGACTTAAGACACAAATTAATCAATGTAACACACAGACCTTGTTTGGATCCTGAGGCAACTAATTAACAAGTAAAATGTCTCTGAGATGGGAGGGAGAAAGAATTACTTTCTAGACAGTAGTTACACCAAATATGGGTGAAATCAGCATAACATGATCAATGTAAACAAACACACTAATAACTGCACAATAAAAAGGGACAATTTCGGTAAATGCTATGATACCTGTAACTGTACAACAGTAAAAACAACCAAAAACTGTATGTATGGGTTACACAGGTAGACATGGATGCACACAGCAATAATGTGAATAAACACACTTACATGTACAGTTGCATCTGTGGGCACATGTAAAAACACACGCATGTATGCTGCATACATATCCACAATGGAACAAACGACATGGAGGCACAGTTACACAGGCTTCCTAGATACGAAACAACTTGCAGGATTGGTTTGCTGGGTCAGAAGGCTTGGAACCATAGTCTTGGAGGACAACTTAGTCCCTTGACACAAAATAATCCACAAACATAATGTTCTACATCTTAAGCTTGGTGAGTAGCATCTGGGGTCTTAAAAGGCAGCAAATATTCATCTAAGATACAAATACTGATCTCTACTGTTATGGACTGAAACACAATGAAGGATATCAAAGGCTCAAAGAAAAAACAAGTCCATGGGACTAATAACTCACATGCACCACAACCTCTTCTCACCTGAGACCAGAAAAACTAGATGATGCCAACCTACTATTAACCAACCATTCTGACCAGGGACACAATAAAAGGCCAGATCTACTAGACAAATAGAGACTAGGGGACCTCCCAAAGACTACTGTCCTAAGATACCCTTACAACTTAAAAGCAAAGTTATTTTTGCAAGTCACTTTTCAGCCAAATAATAGATTGTCTTATAAAACAAACAATGTCACCCCTGATTAATTTTCTCCCTCGAAAACAACCATAGGAAAGCACATGGTCGACAGTTACTAAAAAGAAAAGATGAGAAGGCAAAGAAAGAAACAGAAACTCAATGGAAACAGAACCAACAGAATGGAAATAATGACACTGCTGATACACTGTAAAAATTATAATTACCGGCACAGAATAAATTTTTTAAAACTTGTTACAGATGAATTTTATTTGCCATGTAAATCTTTACTAAGACACAACAGAATATTATTTTTAAAAACACTTTAAAAAATGAAATCTGGGAATATTTAAAATAAACTGGTTATTAAAGATATTAAAAACTTAAATTTATCAAGTGGAAAAACTGTATTTTGATGATGCTAAATGAAACAGTCCTTATCTGCCAGAGCTGCATATGGAAGCATTGTATGACATCTGGGATTTGCTTTGAATTACTCCTACAATTAAATAAATAAATAAATAGGTACATAGGTGAGTGTGTACATGGATAAATGATAGGGTGGATATAACTTCTTTAGGGAAGAAATTAATTCTAGGCAATTCATTCAAATGAAGTATGAAGGGAAAACAAAGCTTTTAAATAACATAGGAAAAAAATTCATTTTCATCAGTGTGAATACACACTAAGCAAAATCTCAAAAATCACTGAACAAAACTGTGTTATACCATACAAATATATTATACCCTACAAATTATACCCTACAAATACTGGCAATTTCACACTATTTCAAAGGTACTTACTGCTGGTAAAAGAGACTGCATATTTTGATTAGAATCTGCTATTGTAGCAAGGTAGACCAAGTTTGTATGCAACATCTGCTGATACCTATTAAAACAAAAGAAGCATCAGTTATTAAAAAATAACTTTATTCCTGAATGCTTCAATATAAACAGCATTCTAATGATATCTAGAATTTAACAGATTTTTGGTATACGAACATCAACAGACTTCAATTTTTTTCGATTTCCTCTGCAAAAGAATTCCAAATAACACATTAAGCAATAATAACAGAAAACCTACTGTGTGACAAATACTGCTATAACTGTCTTACATACATTTGTATATATAGTAATTTTTTAAGTTTATTTAATCCTCAAGCCAACATTATGAGGTAGGCACTCTCATTTTTCCTATTTTACAAATGAAGAAATTGAGGTTTAAAAAGCTTAACTAGTCCAAGACTGCAGTTAGTAAATGGAGACACAGACTCTTAGCAATGAGAAATGTACCAGCTCTGCATATAATACATTTTTTTTCCAAGAGAACTAAGTGAAGGAATTCAACAAAATAAACGCCTTCATATACTTCCGCTAACATTTTCCATGCTATTCAGAATCTCAAACTCAAATATAGTCAATATATTCCGCTAAACTCTTAGAAAGGAAGTAAGAACCATGTTTTTTCCCCTTACCACTCTTGCAGCCATGATCAACAATTTCTGTATGACTGCTTTGGTTACAGAGCCCTTCCTGCTCAGTAGTTAACAGCTTGGCTAGCAACCAAAAGGTCACAGCACAAATCTACCAGCTGCTCCTGGTAAATTCTATTCTATCCTATTATGCTGGTTATGAGTCAGAACTAACTCAACAACATCAGGTTTGGTTTGGGGGGTTTACTTTGGTTTGCTTCAGTTACACTACATTATCTACTAGTAATCATGATACAGAGAAGATAATGAACAGACAATCTGCAGCGGGGGGGGGGGGAACCACATAGGATAAAGCTCAGAGGAAAAGGACTTAAAAAAATGAAACAAAATACTCATGATTCACGATAAGTGGTTAAACATGACTACTGTAATGTGTATTACACTAGCTTACATAAGCCTTTCTTCAAGGCCTGAACCACTTCTGAAAGATACAATGAAGAAAATTTTATGGAGCAGTTCTATTCCGTAACACAGAAGGCTGTCATGGGTTCAGAGGCTATTCCAATGCAGCTAACAGCAACAAACCTTCAGAATTTTAAATTAATCCAGAAGAAATCAGATTAAAATTAGCAGTGATCTAATACTAGTGTTTGGTCTTAGCATATTATGAGTCAATTAACCCAGTTCTGTTTGAGATCAACTGCAAAGTCATTATTTCTTCTGGCCCTAACCACCACCAGAAATAGGTCAGACCTCACAAGTGAAAGAGCTAAGTCCTACAGACTACCAAATCTGCCGAAGCTTCAGATTCCAGTCATATATCAGCGGTTCCCCATAACACTCTCACATCTGATCTTTAGCTACAAACTTGTCGTTTCTACTAACCTTAGGAAACACTGGTGGTGTGGTGGTTAAGTGCTATGGCTGCTACTCAAAAGGTCGGCACTTTGAATTCACCTGGTGCTTTTGGAAACACCGTGGGGTAGTTCTACTCCATCCTATAGCATCACCATAAGTCAAAATCAACTCAACAGCAATGGATTTTAGTTTTAAAAACCTTGGTGACATAGTGGTTAAGAGTTTCACTGCTAACGAAAAGGTCAGCTGTTTGAATCCACCTTGGAAATCCAACGCGACAGTACTACTGTGTCCTACGGATCATGAGGAATTGCAAGCAACTCAAAGGCAATGAGTTTGTCCATATTCTTTATTACTACACTTTTAGAAGGCTAGTTACAAGCTCAAAGTTTTCCAAGGATTCTTCATTTACAAACTGCTAGACACAAAGCTAGGGGTTCCTTTTACCATTCAGGAAGTCAGCTATAAACTTAAAGATCCCCAGAGCCATCATCATTTCTGACCTGCTGGCTATAAATTCATGGATTCCCATTATTCTCCTTAAAAACAAAACAAACAAAAGCCACTGTGGTAAGCTGACTGCAACTCACAGAGACCCTACAGGACAGACTAGAACTGCCTCACAGTTTCCAAGGAGAACCTGGTAGGTCTGAACCAACAACCTTTTGGTTAGCAGCCATAAAACTTAAGCACTATATCACCAAGGTTACCACTACAAGGGTAATCACCTCCTTGGGCTTGGTAATTCACTAGAAAAACTTAGTCTCAGAAAAGCAATATACTTATTACTAGTTTTAAGATAGCAAAAAAATAAATAAAAATGAAGAGATACAAGGAGCAAACACTGAGAGTATGCAATGCAGAGCTTCCATGTCCCAAAAAAGGACGCATCACCCTCCCAAGAACCATAATCTTTTAGAAACCAGGAAGCCAATGGATATTCAGTGTCTAGAACTTCTATACAGATCTTATCAAGCAGATATGACTGCATTACTGCCCACAAAACTGAACCAAATCTTCACTTCATTTACCCTGAGCACGCCCCCATCCAAAAGGTACCTCATTAGTATAAAACCTCAGGAAACTCTGGTGGCATAGTGATACAGCTGCTAACCAAAAGGCAGGAAGTTTAAATGTGGCAGGCACTCCTTGAAAACTCTGTGGGACAATTCTACTCTGTCTGTCAGGTTGCTGTAAGTCAGAATCAACTCAAAAGCAGTAGCTTTGGTTTTCTGGTTTCAGGTGTGGTGCAGAATCATCACAGATAATAAAAACTCAAATCAGTGGAAAAGCTCCCAAGTTTTAGAAAGCACAAAGACATAATTCTTCAAGTCAACATAGCTGTAAAGTCCCTAGTAGAAATGTAAAACCTGTGTCAAATTGTTTCAGTACCTCAGAATTTAATTTATTAAATAATACTGAATGCAGGGGCGGGGGAGTCAAGAGAGTGGACTAGATACATGTCTCCTTAATTCCATCTGAAAACTCAAGCCTGGACTGATAATTAAAAGGAGATTTCTGGACAACCAGTGAGCTGTAGAACACGACACACGTCTGGCAGTTTGGACTACATGCCACTGAACAGAAAACTTCTTGTCTTTTGCTATGCCCTGCTCTGGCTAAAGGTCAGTTCTGACAGACTGAAGGTAACTTGTGTTATTAACTTTTTTTCCTTCTTGCTGGTCAGCAGGTGGTGGAAGGGCTTAACCAGCAGCTATACTTAGCTGCAATGCTAAAGTGATCAGTGGATGGAATAGTGACATTTAGAGAGTCCAGCTCCAGACTGAGAGCACCACAGCTCCTACACCCTCTTCATCAAACCTCTGCCAGATTCTGCTGTTTTGTTTGGGGGGTGCAGCTTGACTAGGACACCATCTAGTTTGACTGGGATGCAGAATTACCTAACCGGAGGCCTCAGCAAGGGATAATTCCCAGCCTGGCAGGTAGTCCCAGCCCAGGAGTGCTTTTCCAGCAAAAAAGCTGTGTTTAGCACAGCATAGCCTTATGGGTGGGGATGACAGAAGGACAGCAGTCTGTCCCTACTCTGAACTGTATCACAGCATCTGGAGACAGCTGAAGAGGTGCCTCCATAGTAAGCCAGAAGGAGGGGCCTGCCACACCTCACAGCATGAGTGATTGTGGAAGCAAGTCAGATAGCTTTTACTTTTTAAAATAAGACTGCCTAGAGAAATAACTGCAGTGCAGTCTGACAGAATCTCTTTAAGCCTTTGCTTACCCACATCATAGGGTCAGTTGACAGCCCCCCAGTGACTCCATAACTAGGGCTGTTTTTGCCAGCCAGGAGGCAGAGCCTGCTACTCCAGAGATTCCGCCAGGCCCCAGTAACTTAAGTACTACACACTAGAGGTGTCTGGTGATCAACTTCCTTCTCAGAACTGCACCTCAGCTCCTATTAAAGCAACAGCAGAAAAACTAAACAGCCTCTAGATGTCCCCAAAGCAACAAACTCTAGCCAAACATTTACAGAACCATACAGCTATGGCTCCAGAAAACTCCCCAAATAAAGAACCAAAGTATTTCCCAGATAAAGAAGTCTTTCTGAAACTATTGGAGTTTGAGTACAAAACAATTATATACAGAGCTCTCCTAAGTAATATGCATAATATAGGAGCCAGCCAAGAGCAAAATCAAAAATTAAGCAAGCTATTTCAACTGATGAAACACCAGTGTTCTGAAATCCGACAGATCAATAACAAAATTACAGAATTAGATAATTCAATCCAAAACAAAAAAAGCAGAAATGAACAACTGGAAATTAGACTTACTGACCTTGAAGACAGAGCTACTAACACCAACATTTATGAGTAGAAATCAGAGAAAACCACCAAGAAAAATGAAGAAGCATTAAGAAACATGCAGGACTCTATCAAGAGGAATAATTTACAATTAATTGGTGTTCCTGAACAGGAAGGGAAACCTGAAAACACTGAAAGGATTGATGTTAAGTTTCTGACAGAAAACTTTCCTGAAATGATGAAAGAAGAGAACACAGGTATCTAAAATGTGTATCGAATGACACAAAAATGTAGACCCCAAAAGAAAGACACTAAGACACATAATCAAGCTTAACAAAACGAAACATGAGCAGAAATTTTTAAAGGCAGCGAGACTAGGAGCAAAGCTAACATTCAGAGGAAAGCCATGCAGGCTTTCATCTGACTTCTTGGCAGAAAACATGCCAGCATGGAGGCAGTGGGATGACACATTCAAAGGCCTAAAGGAGAAAAACTTCCAAGCAAGAATTATATATCCTACAAAACTGTCCTTCACATATGAAGATGAAACAAAGACATCTGCAGATGAGCAGAAACATAGGGACTTTGCAAAACCAAACCGAAGCTACAAGAAATACTGAAAGACATTCTTCGCTTAGAAAAACACAATCATTAACTCTGTACTTAAGGAAACAATGCAGGGCACAAAATCCAGACATCTACTCAGTTAGGGAAGGCAGAAAACTCAATCAAAGCTGTAATATTAGCAGAAGCGATCCAGTGATCATATCATGAAACCTATGATACCATCATTAAAATGAGGGATACACTACAGTAGTTACACTACTTTCAGATGGAGAGGAAGTTAATAAGATAGGCAGAACTTGACATTCAGCTTAAACTTAGATTATTAAGAGGGATTATAGGGGTTGCCACAAAGCACAATAAACATGAAAGATATCATATCCACCATTATGGACAAGCATGCCGACAATTTATTGCTGGAAGGTTCAATACACATGCTGGACTCAACAATATTAAATAATTATGTGCCCAATACCAGAGCATCTAAATACAAAGAACAAATACTGCCTACAGTAAAAGATGAGTTAGATCACTCCACAATAATCATGGGAGACTTCCACACTCACTTTCAGTACTGGACAGATCTTCTAGGAAAAAGCTCAGCAAAGACACAGAAGATCTTATTGCCACAATTAACCAAATAGACCTCATCAACATATACAGAACTTTCTATCCTTCAGCAGATAACTACACCTTTTTCTCCAGTGCACATGGAACATTTCCAGAATAGACAAAGTGTTACGACACAAAGCAAATCTCAACAAAATCCAAACCACTGAATTATTGCAAAGCATCTTCTCAGACCATAAAGCCATAAAAGTCAAAATTAACACCAGAAAAAACACAGACAGAAATTGGAACTCATGGAAACTGAACAACACCTTGCTCAAAAAGCCATCTGTTATACAAGAAACGAAGGATGAAATGAAGAAATTTACGGATTGAAATGAGAATGAGAACACTTCCTACAAGAACCTATAGAATACAGCCAAAGCAATGCTCAGAGATCAATTTATCTCTAATAATGCACACATCTGGAAGAAAGGACCCAAACCAAACAATTAACCTTACAGCCTGAACAACCAGGAAGAGAGCAACAGAGAAACCCCTCAGGCACCAGAAGAAAACAGATCAAATATTAGAGCAGAATGACATGAATTAAATAACAGAAGAACAACTAAAAAAATTGATAAGACCAAAAACTGGTTTTTGGAAAAGATCAACAAAACTCACAAGCACTGGCCAATCTTACTAAAGAAAAACAGAAAACAAACCGGATAAGAAATGAGATGGACAATGTCACAACAGATCCACCAGACATCAAAACTATCCCAACACAATACTATGAAATACTGTACTCTAATAAGATTTCAAAACCTAGAAAAACAAAAATTCCTAGATTCCCACCACCCACCAAAATTATCACAAGAAGAAGCAGAACTTAACAAACCCATCACAAAGAAAGAGACTGAAAAAGTCATCAAGAAACTACCAACTAACAAAAGCCCTGGCCCATATGGTGTCACTACAGAATTCTACCAAGCTTTTAGAGAAGTGTTAACCCCGGTACTACTAAGGCTATATCACAGCATATAAAGAGATGGAATACTCCACTCCTAAATTCATTCTATGAAGCCATCATAACCCTGATACTTAAGCCAGGGAAAGAACCAACTGAAAAGAAGAACTACAGATCAGTATCACTCAGGAACCTACATATAAAAATCTTCAACAAAATCTTTGCCAACAATTAACATATCAAAAAAAATTAATCAAGACCCAGCTGGATTCATACCTGGGATGCAAGACCGGTTCAACATCAGAAAAACAATTCGTGTTATCAACCACATAAATAACACAAAAGACAAGAATCACCTGATCTTGTCAATTGATGCAGAAAAGGCATCTGACAAAGTCCAACACCCATTCATGCTAAAAACTCTCAGCAAAATAGGAATAGAAGGTAAATTTCTCAATGCAATGAGGACAATCTATGCAAAGCCAACCACTTACATCATCTGGAATACACTGACTGAAAGAATTTCCCCTGAGGTAGGAAACTAGACAAGGATGCCCACTCTCATCTCTCCTGGCCAGAGCAATTAGACAAGATAAAGAAATAAACGGCATCTGCATCGGAAAAAAAGAGATCAAAACCTGCCTATTTGCAGATTAAATGATTGTGTATGCAGAGAACCCTGAAGTATCCATAAGTAAACTACTCAAGCTATTAAAAGAGTTCAACAAAGTATCAGTATATAATATAAATATAACTAAATCAGTAGGATTCCTTTATACCAACAAAGAGATCATTAAAGGAGAAATCACCAAATCAGTACCATTTACTATAGTTCCCAAGAAGATAAAATATCTAGGAATAAGTCTAATTAGAGAAATAAGAAACCTATACAAAGAGAACTACAAGACCTTACTGCAAGAAACTAAGATAGACTTTCATAAATGGAGATAGCTACCCTGCTGATCAATACGAAGACTTATTTAACATTGTGAAAATCGCTACTTTACCCAAAGCAATCCACTTACATAATGCAATCCCAATACAAATTCCAGTGACATTTTTTAATGACATGGAGAAACAAATCACCAACTTTCTTTACAAATGGAAAAAACCCAAGATAAATAAAGCACTACTGAAAAACAACATACAAGGAGGCCTCTCACTACCCTACTTTAGAACTTATTGCACTGCCACAGTAGTGAAAACATCCTGGTACTAGTACAAAAGAGACACATAGATCAATGGAGCAGTTAAAACCCCAGAGATGCCACCATTCACCTATGAACAGCTGATATGTGACAAAGGCCCCAAGGTTGTAAACTGGGGTAAAAACAGTCTCTTATAGCAGTAGGTTTAACAAATGGCATTGGCAAAATTGACTATCCATCTGCAAAAAGTTGAAACAAAACCCTCTAACATCCTACACAAAAGACAACTCAAGTTGGATAAAACATCTAAACATCAAATCTAAAATGATAAAGAAATTCAAATCAAAACCACAATGAGATACCATTTCACTCCAACAATGTTGGCCATGATCCAAAAATTACAAAACAACAAATGCTGGAGAGGCTGTGGAGAAACTGGAACTCTCCAACACTACTGGTAGAATTGCAAACTGGTACAACCTCTCTGGAAAGCAATCTGGCACTTCCTTAAAAAGCTGGAAATAGATATACCATTTGATCTAGTAATTCCACTGCTTACAATATATCCTTTAGAATTAAGGACAGTCACACAGACACATGCATACAAATGTTTACTGCAGCACAGTCCACAACAGTAAAGTGATGGGAATCAAGCTAGACGCCCATCAACTGATAGATGGATAAACAAACTACGGTACAGATATTCAATGGAACACTATGCAATGATAAAGAACAATGATGACTTTAGTAAACATCTCATCACCTGGTTTCAATTGGAAGACACTATGCTGAGTGAAATTAGTCAGTGGCACAAGGACAAATACTGTATGAGACCCCTTCTATAAGGACTTAAAAACAGACTTATGTACAACAGAAAAGACTATGATGGCTACAAGGGTGGGGAAGGAGAGAGAAGGCTGGCCATAGATAGCTGATAGAAATTTGGTTAGGTGGAAGCAGTGACAGCACACAGTAGAAAGTAGATCAACTTAACTGGACTTCATAAACTGAAAGGTCTTCTGATCTCAACCCAATACTGGAAGGCTAGAGGAGCAAGAGTGGTGTCTGGGGACCATGCTCTTGGGCAACATTGAGGTTAACTGGCATAATTAGCCTACTGCTAAGAGAGTCTCCTGCACCACTTATGGGTGCATGGCATCTGAAGTCTCAAAAGCTAGCAAGCTGCCATCTGAGGTATACCAAACGGTCCCAACTTATCCGGAGCAGATGATCACCAAGAACACCAACAACACCAGGAAAAAAAGAGCCCAGGAGACAGGAGGACCCATGTGAATGGGAGCGTGTATCAACATGTCACCAGAAGAACCAGATGGTGCCTGGCCACCACCAAAGACAGCTGTAATGGAGAACACAATGTAGAGTTGCTGTGGCAACATGAAAGGGCGAGGGGTGTAACTCAAGAACTCTGCTAAAAGATCACAATTGATGGTCTGACAGCCCCTCGGATCCCCTGGGAACACGGCCCCAGACTTGCTGCTGCCTCTGTCCAGAAAACACTACAGAGGTCAACTCTTTGGACAAAAAAGGACTACACTCGGGGACAAAATGTGAGCATATGGTGGGTGTGCCTTATTGTTCTGTGCATTTATAGGAGGCTGTTCTCCTGATCTCTTTCTAGATGGGAGAGAAGAGGGTGGAGAAGAGGGAGAATGAGCTCATGTTAAGAGGACATGACAAGTATAAAATGAAAAGAAGTGTGCTGTCATGGAACAAGTAGAGCAGAAGGAGCTGTAGATAGGTGGGCACACAAAATCCATTTGGAGTGCATACTTTCACTTAGTCACAATAAAAAAATAAAATAAGAATCTAATCCAATTAAGCGATAGGCAAAGGAGATGGACAGACACTTCACTAAAAAAGAGATCCAGGCAGCCAAAAAAACACATGCGGACATGTTCACGATCTTTAGTTATTAAAGAAATTCAAATCAAGACAACAATGAGATACCATCTCACCCCAACAAGACTGGCCATGATCCAGAAAACACAAAACAACAAATGCTGGAGAGGCTGTGGAGAAGGTGGAACCCTCCTACACTGTTGGTGGGGTTGCAAAATGGTCCAGCCTCTTTGCAAGGCAATCTGGCGCTTCCTTAAAAAAATGGATATCGATATACCATTTGACCCAGTAATTCCACTACTTGGAATATATCCTACAGAATCAAGGCCTTTCACACCAATGGACACATGCACCAGAATGTTTACCACAGCACAGTCCACGATAGCAAAAAGATGGAATCAATCCAGATGCCCAACAGTAGAAGAATGGATAGGTAAACTACGGTACATATACTCAATGGAGCACTACGCAATGATAAAGAATAACGATCATTCCAGGAAACATCTCCTAACCTGGTTTCAACTGGAAGGCATTATGTTGAGTGACAGTAGTCAGCGACAAAGGGACAAATACTGTATGAGACCTCTACGATAAGATCTCAGAAACAGACTTGTGTATACAAGAAAAGACTCTTTGACAGCTGCAAGGGAGGGGAGGGAGGAGGGATGGGGGCAGAGGGTTTAGTTTAGACAGTTACCAGAAATCTAGCTGGGAGAAAGCGGTGATAGCACACATTACAAACGAGAACAACATTAAGTGGACTTCAGCATAACTTGAGTAGTCCTTCCATCTTAACTCAATACTGCAAGGATAGAGTAGCTGGGGCGGGGGGCGGGGGACCATGCTCTTAGGCGAATTCCAGGCCAATTGGCACAACTAGCGTTTTGCTAAGAGAGCTCTCTGCACCCCACATTGGTGAGTGGCGTCTGGGGTCGTAAAAGCTGCCAAGCTGCCATCTGAGGACACAGCAAATGGTCCCAACTCAGCAGGAATGGATGCTCACCGAGGACCAAAATGACATGTGGTAAAGACAACCGAGACGACAGAGAGACCCACAAGAGTGGGTGCCTACATCGACTTGGGACCGGAAGAACCGGATGGTGCCCGGCTACCACCAGTGATAGCCACGATGGAGCTCACAGAGAGGAGTCTCACTGGCAACACAGAATAAAAAGGGGTGCATCTTGAGATCTCCACTAAAAGACCTCAATTGATGGTTCAGCGGTTTTGGGGTTCCTCTGAGAGCATGGCCCCCGGCCCTGATGCTGCCCTTTCCCATAAATTATAACAAAGGTCCACTCTTTGGACAGGAATGGATTGGACTTGGCGATGCAGAGTGACCATATATTGGAAGCACTTTATGGTTCTATACATCTATAGGATATCATCTTGCTGACCTCTGGCTGGAGGAAGGGGAGTGGACGGAGAGGAGGGGAATGGAGGCTGTTGGGAGGATGAGACACGTATGGAGCAGAGAGGAATAGTGTGCAGTCACCGGACAGGGAGAGCAGTGGAAGCTGCATGTAGGTGGGCATGTAAATTTATACGTGAATGTACATTTTCACTCAGTTATGTTAAATAAAAATAAAAAAAAAAGAATCTAATCTGCTATACTGTAGCTTCATTTGTAAAATGCTCTCTGACCTCCCTTTCAATTGATTATCTGTGAACCTACAAATACAGCATTTATTTAGGGAACAGTTTAATTTTAAGATGTTTCTCCTTCTCTATTCCGAGACATAAAATCTTTTTAACATTTAATTTGAATTTCAACCTTACAGAAGTTTCAGTCACAGTATAAAGAACTCTCATCTCCAGTTTTGTAAATTACCCAATTTTAGCATGGACCCTATCTTACCATCCTGTCTCTATAGCCACACATACATCAACAGACATTTTTTTTCATAACCATCTAAGAGTCAACAGCAGACCTAAGATCCTATTACTTCTAATACTTGACTATTCATTTCCCCAAAACAAGCATATTCCCCAAAGGGCAACTACTGTAACCAGGAACCAGCAAATTAACAGGTAAAAAGAATTATTCTAGATCAGTACCTCTCACACTTTTTATCTTTCAATGGCTGACTTCTGGTAGCGATGTCTTTACCACTGATGATTAACCATAATTAAGCTAAAAAAGTGGATAAACTAGTAGTTAGTGTTTAAAAATATTTTTTTAAATATGAAAAAAACACATTTATCAACAAACAATATAAAATCATCTGCCCTGGAATCGTTTTTGATTCATGGTGACCCCAAGTGCTGAAGAGTCCTATGCTCCACAAGACTGCCAATGGCTATGGCTTTTAGGAAGCAGATTCTAGGCCTGCTTTCTGAGGCCTTGGAATAGGTTCACATCGGCAACCTTTCAGTTAATAGTTGAGCACTTACCCATTTGTACCACCCAGCATCTCCAAAACACAATATACATAAGTAGAAATTTATATAAAATGCAAATTAACAAGTGATTAAAATAAATAACCTGACACTAAGATCTCAGACTCTCAATATCATTTTCCAATAAAAAGAACCAGGGCTTGGAGAAATGGGTGGTAATTTCACGTTTAGGCTGTAAAGCATAACATAAGCCTAGAACATTTCACAGTGCAAGAAAATACTCCAAAAATAATGGGACTCATTAAAAAGGTTGAGTGGCTTCCAGTGACAAAACATAGGACAGTATGAGAAACAAAATAAATAATGGAATAACCCAGTAATAGGAACCTGTAGTGCCCATTCAGATATGAATAAATCAATAGACATGCAGGAAACCAAAACCAAACTCACTTCTGTCAAATCAATTCCAACTAACAGCGACACTATAGACAGAATAGAACAATCCCACAGTTTCCAAGGAGCACGTGGTGGATTCAAACTGCTAACCTTTTGGTACCAGGGTTTCCTAAGTAGGAGGAGAGAAAGGGAAATTTCTTTGAAGTGCTTCCAAATAAATATAAAAGGAATGACTAATTTATTTACCACTTATTAATCACCACAGTATTAGCTGCTTCAGGCAAGAATTATTAGTGACAGCTAATTTTGCTGTGGTGAGAAACAATGTCTCAAAGTATCTCCCGATACAATATATATTACAGAGAAAAAATCAGTAACTTTATAGTGAAGAAACTGACATGTGCCACTTTAAAGAAAAGATCAAAAGCATCAACACTACTGCGACAAACCGCTACCACATGGCTACTGAGGACACAACATCCCATCTAGGACAGACAAAAATGAACAATCTGAATCTAGTCATAGGGACACATCAGTCTATCTCAAAGGCCGTTCTATGAAACGTCTGTATCATGGAAAATAACAGTGAAATTAAAGTATACTACACAGACATAACAAATTTAGCATCTGATCCTCCATGGGATCATGGACTAGAAAAAGCACATTTAATGGGATAATCAGCAATTTTTTTTTAAAAAGTCTGATGACGAAATACAATAAGGTATTCTCAATTTAAACACTACACTGTGGTTACTGAACAGTATACACGTGCTTGCTTTTAGGAAATACACCCTGAGGCTGTTAGAGGTAAGAGAGAAGATACAACTACTGATCTTTTTATGAGGTACAAAAGAGAAGAAAACACAAGAGTCAGACAAGAATCCAGTCTAGAAGACAAACAGCTTACAAAAACCATGGCTTCACCTACCCTGATCCAAAAGCACAAGATGGTGCCTGGTACTAACCACCCATTCTAATGACAGTCACAACAGATGGACCCTTATAAGATGAGACAAAAATGTGGAACAGGACCCAATTTCTAAAAAGTCCAGATTTACTGGATCAGTTAAGAGTCCAAGGCTCCCTGAACCTATCACCCCGAGATACTAAACTCTGAATTGAAACTATCCTGAGGTCAGCATTTAGTAAAATAATGGACCAAGACGCAAAGGGTTTTACCAATGTAAAAGGTACTCCATTAAAAAGCTAGCTATATGAAACTAAATGCAACAACTACTATAAAGCAAAGATGAGAAGATGAGGGGGCAGGGAAACTAAAGGACTGGAAATGGAACAACCAGAACACAAATGCCAACACAGTGCAAAACTGTAACTAATGTCGTAGAACAGTATGTGCACAGATCATCAAACAGGTGCCCAATTTGCTATGTATACTTTAAACAAGAAAACATATTATTATTATTTGTTTTTAAGAAAGAGAATTGTATCTGTATTTAACATCAAATGTTTCAGAAAAACAATATGGGGAAAATCAAGATAAAATTATGTTATCATTAAAGGAATAATAGTACAAGGTATAGAGAAATTTCTTGTACTATTTCAGGAACTTTTTTTCTGAGAAATAATTTCAAAATAAAAAGATACTACTTCTTTTCATCAATTGCTGCTAGATGCCTGAGTTGGTTCTGACTCACAGCAACTCTGTAAAATAGAATGAAACAATGCCCAGTCATATGCCATCCTTACAATCATTGCTATGCTTCAGTTCATCATTACAGCCACTGTATCAGTTCATCTCAGAGTTTTCCTCTCTTTCCTGGACCCTATACTTTGTCAACCATAATGTCCTTCTCCAGGGACTGGCTCCTCCTGATAAGACATCCAAACTATACAAGACAATGTCTTGTCACCTTCACTTCTCAGGAGCACTCTGCCTGTCTTCCATGACAGATTTGTTCATTCTTCGGAGAGTCCATAGGATATTCAATGTTCTTTGCCAACATCATAATTCAATGTAGAATTCTTCTTGAATCTTCCTTACTCATTGTCCAGCTGTTGTATGCACGTGAGGAGGCTGAAAACACCCCGGCTTGGATCAGACACACCTTAGTCCTCAAACTGACATCCTTGCTTTTTACTACTTTAAACATGTTCTGCAGATCTGCCCAATGCAATACCTAGATTGACTTCTTCACTACTGCTTCCAAAGACTGATTGTGGATCCAACTAAAGTGAAATCCTTGACAAGTTCTATGTTTTCTCCATTTACCATGATATTGCTTACTGGTCCAGTTGTGAGGACTTCTGTATTCTTTATGTTGGGGTGTCATACAGACGGACCACTGCAGTCTTCCATTTTCATCACTAAGTACTTCAAACGTTGTTCACTTTCCACAAGACAGATTGTGTAACCTGCACATTGTAGGTTGTTAATGAGTCTCCCTCCAATCCCGATGCTGCATTCTTTTTCATACAGTTCACTTTCTGGAATTATTTGCTCAACATGCAAAATCAATATGCATGGAGAAAGGATACTACTCTGATGTACACTTTTCCTGATATTAAAACAACTAGATGTGCAAAACTTTTTAAATACAGCTACAGCTACTAAGTAACTGACAGTTCAATCTCACCAGATACAATCTGTAGCAATCTGCTTCCATAAAGATTACAGCCTAGAAAACTCTATGAGGCAGTTCTACTCTGTTCTGAGTCAGAATACAACACACTACAACAACATCATCCATTGCTGGCATAGGTGACTGTACCCATAGCCATCATGTCAATTCTGACTCGTAGCAACCATATGGGACAGAGTGTAACTGCCCCCCAGGATTTCCAAGGAGCACCTGGTGGATTCAAACTGCCAATCGTCTGGTTAGCAGCCATAGATCTAAACCACTGTACCACCACGGTTTCTGCATAGGTAACTGGAAACCAGCAATCTGCAAAGATAAAATCTTTTGGCAGGGTAATTTGGTAACTTTATTAGCACGGTCTTTAATCTTTCTGCCACTCCCACTACAAAAAAACTCACTGCTATCAAATCAATTCCAATATATAGCAACCTTAGAGGACAGAGTAAAACTGCCCTACAGAACTTTTAAGGAGTACCTGGTAGATTCAAACTGCAGAGCCTCTGGTTAGCAGCCATAGTACTTAACCACTATATCACCAGGGTTTCCAAATCAAATGAAACCCACTGTTGAGTTGATTCTGGCTCATAGCAGCAAATATGTTTATAAAACCCCTCCATACATAAACACTAAAAACAGCAACAACTATATTACATTCATATAGTGTTTACATGTAAATACACAGGAAAACATTTAGAAAAATATACACTGAAGCACTCAAAATTTTCCTTGTGGAGGGTACATAAGAAGTAAAAGGTGACTTATAACTTACAACTTTTTTATAATGACCATATATGATGTTAATTTAATAATGACTTCTAAAACATACAGGAAAAAGACATAAGGATGGATTGTAAATTACATAACAAGTTAAACCAGCTGCCATCAAGTTAACTCCAATTCATAGTTACCTCATATCAGAAGAGAACTGCACCTCACAGGAATTTCAATGGTGGATTTTTTGGAAGTAGATCACCAGATCTTTCTTTTGAGGCACATCTGAACAGATAGGAACCTCCAGCATTTCAGTCAGCAGTTCAGCATGTTAACTATTACTTAACCATTTACAACTCAGGGTGCAAATTAGATAAAGGGTGAATCAGATGATAGCAAGAGAGCAGTACAATCATGAAGACAATGCAGAACAGAAGTCAAGGCTGCTGGGAAAATCAGCCTGACAGTCAATTAGCAGTAAGATCTCTATAAGAATAAAACAGCCCACCAGACAACTGGTTATACTGCACCTGAAATATGGTTAGCCCCAAATAACATGCACTACATGAGTATACAAATGATTCCAAGTATTTAATATGCTAAGAAAGTAAATAAAATATCTCAACATTTTTATATTGGTCATATACTGAAATATTATTCTGCAAGTATTAAACTAAATAAACTACTAAAGCTAACTTCATTTGCTTTATTATCATTAACATACCTATTATAAAACTGGGGATAGGAAAATTTTCACTTTCGATATGAAAGACCCAATTGCAAGACTCAGACAATACACCTCAGAGGTGGCCACCACTCGACTCTCAGATGAGCCTTGACTATCACTACAAAGCTCTGTAGGTTTCACAGGAGTTTCCAGGTGAGGAAAGATGAGGAAGAAAGAACTGGGAATCTACTTCCAAAAATCAGCCAATGAAAAGCAGATGGATAAAGAACCCAACCCACAACTAATCACTAGATTGAAACAAAACCTTCTAGTACATAGCAGTCACTACAAGTCAGGGCTGACTCCGTGGGGGCTAACAGTAACTGCACTAAGAAATTTAAAATTTACATGTGTTCACATTTTATGTCTATTTGATGGTGCTATTTTACAAACTTTTCATATAATATTCAACTTGTTCCACAACAGCAGATTCTATTAGGAGATGCCCTTTACTTCAGATACATCACTTAAAAAAATAACAAAGACTGATCCTTACGATTAATAATCAATTCTCATTTCACTAGATATATAAGTTTTGCTTCCTCAATCACATAAATGGATGCAATTCAGTATCATATACATATGAATATCTAACTTTTCCAAGAATTAGATTATATACAAAGGTTAAATCATTATTTTACTATGTAGAATAAGATAAAGAAAAAAAACTGCCACCTCCTTCCCCTACCTCCTGAAGAACAAACTTTTCCTTCGCAAAAAACAAGAAAAGTCACACCCATAGAGTGATGCTGCTAACGAATGTGCTGCTTTGGTTAAATACATACATGAGGCTATCTGAACAGCTCCTGTTCAGAGGCAAGATGAGAGGGCAAGGGGGACAGGAGTCAGCTGAAAGGATACAGGAAGTACAGGATGAAAAGTGTGTGCTATAATAGGCTGAGGAGTGAAGAGAAGTTAGAGTTGAATAGTTCTGTGTGTGTGCCTGTGCGTGTGCATGTGTGTGAGAGAGAAACAGAGAGAGATCTGGATTGTAAGCTTTCATTTAAAGCACAGTTTAAAAAAAGTCACACCAAAACTTGCACACAAACATTCATAGCAGCATTTTTCATGGGAGGCAAAAAGTGGAAACAACTCAAGTGTCTATTAACTGATACATAAACATAACATGGTGTAACCATACAACGCAAAATCCTTCACTGACAAAAAGGAATGAAGTACCGATACTCATTCTAACATGTAAAAACCTTGAGGGGATGGAGCCAAGACAGTCGAGAAGCTGCTTTCTGTGATCCCTAATGGACCCAAAATAACAAATGAATTAGACTGTATAAAATTCTTGGATGTTGTCATACCGGCCTCTTACAAGGGAGTTGAGAGGTTGGAGAGGAGGGGACAGGAGATTTTTAAGAAGATGTAACATGTATACAACAGAAAGGAGAACTGTGCTGTCAGTGGGCAAGGAAAGCAGAAGCAGCTGCAGACAGGTGGGCATGCAAATTTAAACTGGATTGTACACTTTCACTCAATCACAGCTAAAAAAATATATCCTTGGAGCTCTGAACATCAAGACAAGATGAAATAGCACACTGAACAACAGGAAAGGGTCCAGAGAAGCTTGGACTGGGAAGACATGACCCACCAGGAATCTGTCACAGCAAGTATGATGAGCAAAACGTGGTGGCTGAAGGGAGTCCTCCTCAGCAACAGAAACTGACCACAGAATCTATTCAAGCCTCCAGAATCCATAAAAATCAGGACTGGATCATCAAGACCTACGCAGTTCCTTCTAATAGACACACACTGATCTAAAGATTCCCTCCATGGTAAACCTTGCTCCGTTCTCCCAGCGCTTCACGTTCCCTTCTCTCCACTGTGCCCAGCTCTAGAGAGAGAAGTAAGAATCCTTGAGCCTGCCCAAAGCCATTCTCTTTAGACTCAGAAGGAACAATTTGACAGAAAGAAGACATAAAAAAGTCAGTCAACTCTCCTGAATGGAAATTCTGGGAAGAAATAGTTCCTTTGCCTAGATTCAGACTTAAGAAGACACATCTTCAGACACTCAAGGACGGCTGTTTGATTCCTGCCTTTTTCAGTGCCAGAAACCTGTGCCTACATCAAACACTCCTGCACATCTAAGAAAGTAGAGGAGTGAATGCACCACAAACTTGAGGACTTGACCTGGACACCTGAGCTGAATCCATACAAAAAAAGTAAACGTAATCTTGGGCTCACATGTCTAAATAACAGCTCTAACCACTGAGTGACAGGACTTTAGAGCTTCAAAGGCACCAAGATCAAAACGAGCACACAGGACCACCCTACTTGGACATTCCAAAACCAAACAAGAAGCTAGAACAGAGAAGGCAATGTAAAATAGCAACTTACTGATGACATTGACAACAGTCAATGTCAAATTACTTAGAAGCAGATCACAATGGCTTCAGAAAGCTCCCAAACCAAAGAATCAAGAAATTTTCCAGATTAACAGAATTTTCTGGAATTATCAGAGGTAGAATACAAAAGATTAATAACTACAGCTCAACAAAAAGGGGTGCACCCTGAGATCTCCACTAAAAGCCACAACTGATTGCCCGGGGGCTTTGGGGTTCCCTTGGGAGCAGGGCCCCTGGCCCTGATGCTGCCCCTGTTCATAAATCACAATGAAAGTCAACTTTTCGGATAGCAATGGATTGCACTTGGTGATGCAGAATGATCTTATCTTGTGGGAATTTTATGGTTCTATGCATCTATAGGATGTCATCCTGCTGACCTCTTGCTGGACGAAGGGGAGTGGGTGGAGAGGAGAGGATAGTAGACTGTTGGCAGGATAGGACATGTATGGAGCAGAGAAGAGGGCGTGTTGTCAACGTGCAGGGAGAGCAGTGAGAGCTGCATATAGGTGAGCATGCAAATTTGTATCGGAATGTACATTTTGATTAAATCATAATAAAAAAAAACATAGGTTACAGACGAAATCAAGGATGAAATAAATTTACAGATTCCAATGAGAATGAAAACACTTCCTACCAGAACACATGGGATACAGTCAAAGCAGTGCTCAGAGGTCCGTTTATCTCCATAAATGCACACATCCGGAAGCAAGAAAGAACCCAAACCAAAGATCTAACCCTACAGCTTGAAAAAGTAGAGAGAAAGCAATAGAGGAACCACTCAGGCACCAGAAGAAAACAGATCATACAGAGCAGAACTAAATGAATTAGAGAATAGAACAACAATTGAAAAGACCAAAAGCTGGTTTTAGGAAAGCACAAACAAAATTGACAAAACATTAGCTAAACTTACTAAAGAAAAACAGCAAAAGAAAACAACCCAAATAAAAAATGAGAAGGGAGTGTCATAACAGATCCAACAGAAATCAAAGATATCCTAACAGAATACTACGAAAGACCGTACTCTAACAAATTTGAAAACCTAGAGGAAATGGACAAATTCCTTAATTCGTACCACCTACAAAAATTATCACAAGGTGAAGCAGAACTTAATAAACCCATTACAAAGGAAGAGATTAAAAAAGTCACCACAAAACTGCCAATCAAAAAAAGCACAGGCCCAGATGGCTTCACTGCAGAATTCTACCAAGCTTTTAGAGAAGCCTTAATCTCCAGTACTACTGAGAATATTTCACAGCACAGAAAGGGATGGAATACTCCCAAACTCATTCTATGAAGCCAGCATAATCCTGATACCAAAGACATGGAAAGACCCAACAAAGGAGGAGAACTACAGACCGATATCACTCATGAATCTAGATACAAAAATCTTCAACAAAATTCTTGCCAACGGAATACAACAACATATCCAAAACATAATCTATCATGACCAAGTTGGACTCATTTCAGGTATGCAATGCTGGTTCAACATCAGAAAAACAATTAGCATGATCAACCACTTAAATAACACAAAAGACAAGAATCACCTGACTTTGTCTATTGATGCAGAAAAGGCATCTCATAAAGTCCAACACCCATTCATGCTAAAAACTTTCAGTGGAATAGGAACAGATGGCAAATTCCTCAATGCAATAAGAGCCATTCATAGGAAGCCAACTGCCTACATCATCCTGAATGGAGAGACTAAAACAGTTTCCCTTTAGAACAGGAACTAGACAAGGAAGTCCACTCTTACCTCTCCTATTCAACATGGTACTAGAAGTTCTAGCCAGAGCAATTAGACAAGACCAAGAAATAAAAGGCATCTTCATTGGCAAAGAAGTAGTAAAAATCTCCCTATTTGCAAATGATATGATTGTATACGGAGAAAATCCGAAAGAATCCATAAGGGAACTATTCAAACTGATAGAAGGGTTCAGCAAATTCGCAGGATACAAGATAAACATAAGAAAGTCAGTAGGATTACTTTATACCAACAACAAGATTATTAAGGAAGAAATCACCAAGTCAATACCATTTACTATAGCCCCTGAGAAGACAAAGTACCTAAGAATAAATCCAACCAGAGAAATAACAGACCTTTACAAAGAGAACTACAAGCCCTTACTGTAAGAAACTAATAGAGACGTACATAAATGGAGAAAGCTACCCTGCTCATGAATAGGAAGACTTAAAATTGTGAAAATGTCTATTTTACCCAAAGCAATCTACTTATACAATGCAATCCCAATACAAGTTCCAATGACATTTTTTAATGAAATGGAGGAACAAAGTACCAACTTTGTCTGGAAAGGGAAGTAACCCCAGACAAGTAAAGCACTACGGAAGAAGAAGAACACACTGGGAGGCCTCTCGCTACCCAACTTTAGAACCTATTACACTGCCACAGTAGTCAAAACAGCCTGGTACTGGTACAAAAACAGACAGACAGATCAATGGAACAGAACTGAGACCCCAGAAATGACACCATCTGCCTATGAACAGCTGATATTCGATAAAGGCCCTAAGACATTAAACTGGGGTGACAACAATCTCTTCAACAAATGGTGCTGGCAAAACTGGATATTCATCTGCAATAAACTGAAACAAGACCCATCGCTTACATCTTATACAAAAACCAACTCAAACTGGTTTTCAAGTTTGAGTCTAAATATCAAGTCTAAAATGATAAAGTTCACCCAAGAAAAAGTAGGAACAACAATGGAAGTTTTAATACACAATGTAGACAGACTTCAAAATCTGTCAAACAAACCACAATCAACAGAAGAGAAAATAGATAAATGGGAACTATTAAGAATCAAACATTTTTGCTCATCCAAAGACTTTATTAATAGAACTATAATGCCAGCTACAGAATGGGAAAAATATATTTGGCAACCATATGTCAGACCAATGCCTGATCTCCATAATCTAAAAGGTACTACAAAATATCACTAAGAAAAAGATAAACCATCCAATTAAGCAATAAGCAAAGGAGATGGACAGACACTTCCCTAAAGAGAAGATCCACGCAGCCAAAAGCACATGTGGACGTGCTCATTAGCTATTAAAGAAATTCAAATCAAAATGACAGTGAGGTACCATCTCACCCCAAAAAAGTTGGCCATGACCTAAAAACCACAAAACAAACGCCAGAGAGGCTTTGGAGAAACTAGAACTCTCCTATACTGTTGGTGGGATCACAAAATGGTGCAACCTCTTTGGAAAGTAATCTGGCACTCCCTTAAAAAAATGGATATAGACATACCATTTGATCCAGTAATTCCACTGCTTGGAATATATCCTAAAGAATCAAGGCCATTCACACCAACTGATAAACGCACACGAACGTTCATTGCAGCACAGTCCACAACAGCAAAAAGACAGAATCAACCCACATGCCCAACAACAGAGGAATGAATAGGTAAAATATGGTACATATACTCAGTGGAACACTATGCAATGATAAAGAACAACGATGACTGCAGGAAACATCTCTCAACCTGGTTTCAACTTGAGGACATCATGTTCAGTCAAAGTCAGCGGCAAAAGAACAAATATTGTATGAGACCCCTAGGATAAGAATTTAAAAACAGACTCATGCATAGAAGAAAAGACTCTTTGACGGCTGCAAGGGTCAGGTGGGGGGGACGTTGAGATCAGATAGTTGTTAGATATTTGGTTGGGTGAAATCAGTGACAGCACATGTTAGAAAGAAAATTAGTATTAACCGCACTTCAACACAATTTGAGTACTCCTATCTTAACCCAATATTATAAGGACAGAGAAGCTGGGGCTGGGGGCCAGGGACCATGCTCTCAGGCAAAATTGAGGTCAACTGGCACAACCAGTGTTTTGCTAACATGGACTCTCTGCACCCCACATTGGTGCGTGGGGTCTGGGGTCTTAAAAGCTGCCAAGCTCCCATCTGAGGGTACAACAAATGGTCCCAACTCAGGTCCAAGACAACGTGGGGGAAAGAGGACCCAGAGACAGAGAGACCCACATGAGTGGGTGATTACATTGACCTATGACCAGAAGAACTGGACAGTGCCTGGCCATCACCTGTGATAGCCACAATAGAGCTCACAAAACTGAGTCTCACTGGCAAAAGAATTAAAAGGGGTGCACCCTGAGATCTCCAATAAAAGACTGCAATTGATGGTTCAGTAGCTTTGGGGTTCCCTTGAGAGCATGGCCCCTGGCCCTGATGCCACCCCGTCCATAAATCATAATGAAGCTCGACTCTTCAGACAGCAATAGATTGTACTTGGCGACGCAGAGTGACCACATCTTGTGGGTACTTCATGGTTCTAGGCATCTATAGGATATCATCCTGCTGACCTCTTACTGGAGGAAGGGATGTGGGTGGGGAGGAGGGGATCGGAGACTGTTGGGAAGACAGGACATATATGGAGCAGAGAGAAAGAGTGTCCTGTTACCGGGCAGGGAGAGCAGTGGGAGCTGCACACAGGTAAGCATGCAAATTTATATGGAAATGTACATTTTCATTCAATCATAAAAAAAAAAAAAACAGAAAAGAGAAAAAAGAATAAAACTGCAAAAAAAAAAAAGAAATACGTGGGACTATATCAAGAGAAGTAATCTACAAATCACTGGAATACCAAAATGGTGGGGGGATAACAGAAAATAAAAAGAAAACTGTTGAAGAATTGTTGACAAAAAACTTCCCTGATACCACGAAAGACAAGCAGATACTTATTCAAGATATTCACAGAACTCCACAGAAGGCAGATCCCAAAATAAAAACAGCAAGGTATATCATAATCAAAGTTGTAAAAATGAAACATAAAGTGCAAATTCTAAAACTGGCTAGGGATAAATGAAAAACAATCTATGAAAAAGAGTCACTAAGACTAAGCTTGGACTACTCACCAGGAACCATGCAAGCAAAAAGGGAATAGGATGACATATACCAACAAAGCACTGAAGGAAAATAACTGCCAGTCAAGAATTATTTTTCCAGCAAAACTGTCTCTCAAATATGATGGAGAAATTAGGAATTTCCAGATAAGCAGAATTTGCAAAAACCAAACCAAAATTACATGAAATATCAAAGTGAACTCTTTGCTTAGTAAATCAGTAATATCACATAGCAACTCAACACCAGAACACTGAGCACCTGGGTATCATCATCCCAAACACGCGTATCATAAGAATACATCAAAGGCAAACCACTGAAAATAGGGAAACAGATGTCATTATGTAAACCTTGTAA
The DNA here is from genome assembly GCA_028571685.1 of Heterohyrax brucei. Classification (NCBI taxonomy): domain Eukaryota; kingdom Metazoa; phylum Chordata; class Mammalia; order Hyracoidea; family Procaviidae; genus Heterohyrax; species Heterohyrax brucei. Next base: position 27,111,903 of record CM053152.1, read on the forward strand.
CAAAAAAGGGGCACTTAAAAAACTGTCATCACAGATCTTTCTTATGGAGAAGTCAAGCCGACATAAAGAAATTGAAGGCTGGTTTAAATTTAGAAAAACAGGGGTAAATATTAAGATAACCACAAAGGAAATGATCAAACCTACACATCAAAATAAAAAACAAAAAAAACACAAAGTCTCAGCAAATACAAAACCAAAAACAATGAAAAAGATGGAAAGATAATACAAAGAAAATTGACTCAAGACAAAAAATTATGTCAAACGAGGTAACTGTCTAAAACACACAAAAAAGACATCAAAATGACAGCATTAAACCCATACTGATCAATAATTACAGTGAATGTAAATGGATTACCTGCACCAATAAAGAAATGAAGAGTGGCTGACTGTATAAAAACATACGATTCATCTATATGTTGCCTACAGGAGACACTGTAAACTCAAAGACACAAACTACAATTCAAGATGGAAAAAATATGTACCAAGCAAACAACATTCAAAAAACAGCAGGCGTGGCAATATTTATTTCAGATAAAATAGCCTGTAAAATAAAATCCATCATATTGGATAAGAAAGGTCACTATATAAAGATTAAAGGATCAATTCTCCAAGAGAACATAACCATATTATGTATTTATGCATCCAACAGGGCTCCAAAATACATAAAACAAATTCTAACTGCACTGGAAGACAAACAGCTCCACACTAAAAGGAGGTAACTTCAACACACCACTTCCGCTGCAAGACAGAACATTCAAAAAAAGCTCAATAAAGAAGATCTAAATGCCATAACCAACCAAACAGACCTCTTAGAACATTCCACCCAACAGCAGACAAGTATACTTTCTTTTCTACTGCACATGGAAAACTCTCCAGAAGAGACCACATACTAGGCCATAAAGGAAGCCTTAATACAACTGAAAGCATCAAAATATTACAAAACATCTTTTCAGAACCATAAAGCCATAAAAGTAAAAATCAGTAACAGAAAAAGGAAAGACGAAAATCCAATAACATAGAAAACTGAACAACATCTTCCTCAAAAACTACTAGGTTATAGAAGAAATCAAGGACAGAATAAAAAAATTCAGAGAATAAAAACATAGTACCAGAACCTTTAACCAAAAAAAACAACCAACCCACTGCCTTCAAGTTGGGTCCACCTCATAACCAGAACTTTTATGACACATCAAGAGCAGTGCTGAGAGGTCAATTTACTTCAACAAATGCACACATCCAAAAAGAAAGAACGAAATCAAAGCATTAACCCTATAACCCAAACAAATACAAAGGGAGCAGCAAAAGAAACTCTCTGGCACAAGAAAAAAGCAAGTAATAAAAAGCAGAGTACAACCACCAAATTAGAGAGTAAAAATATGACTGATACAGTTAACCAGACCAAAAGTTGGTTTTCTGAAAACATGAACAAAACTGATAAACAACTGGCTAAGGTGACAAAAACAGGAGAGGAAGCAAATAACCTTAATATGAAATGAGATGGGTGATATAACAATAGACCCAAGCTGTTACAAAACTAAAGAATACTATGAAAAATTACACTCTAAAAAATTTGAAAACCTAGAGAAAATGGACAAATTTCTAGAAACACACTACCGATCTAAATGAACACAGAGGCAGAACAACTAAATCAATGTATCCCAAGAGACTGAAAAGGTAATTTAAAAACTCCCAACCAAACAGAGCCCTGGACCTGAAAGCTTCACTTTGGAAAATTCTACCACACTTTTAGGGAAGAGTTAACAATACTTTATTACTAATGAGATTTCACAGCACAGAAAAGGATGGAATACTGCCAAATTCATTCTATGAAGCTAGCATAACCCTGAAGCCAAAACCAGGTAAAGATAGCACAAAAAAAGGAAAATTACAGACTAGCATCCCTTATGAACTTAGATGCAAAAATTTTCAACAAAATTCTAATCAATAAAATTCAACATATCAAAAAAAAAAGTCATCAAGAACAAGTGAGATTCATACCAGGGATACAAGGATGGTTCAACATTAGAAAACTAATCAACGTAATCAACCACATCAATAAAACAAAAGACAAAACAACTTGATTTTATCAATTCACGCAGAAAAGACATCTGACAAAGGCCAACACCCATTCACATTAAAAACTGTCAGCCAAAAGAGCAACAGAATGGAAATTCCTCAACCTAATAAAAGGCATTTACACAAAGCCAATAGACAATACCATCCTAAACAGAGACAATTTGACAGCATTACCCTTGGGAAGTAGAACCAGACAAGGTTATCCATTTGTCTTATTCAACACTCTTATTCAACACTGTAGTGGACATTCAAGCCAGAGCAATAAAGTAAGGTAGATAAGTCATACAAACTGGTAAGAAAAAGTAAAATTATTTCTTTTTGCAGATAAAGCCTAGGAATCCACAAAATAACTACTGGAACTAACAGAGTACTTGTACAAATGATAAGGCTACAAGACAAACATATAAAAATCAGCTGGATTCCTTCATACTAGCAAAGAGAACATCAAAGAGGAAACTACCAAATCAATACCATTTACAACAGCCACCAAGAAAATAAAATACTTAGGAATAAATTTAGCCACAGCCGTAAAAGACGTAGAATATTGTAAGACACTACTGCAAAAACCAAGAGACCTACATAAGTGGAGAAATTTACTCAGCTCTTGGATACCACTGCTGTAAAGTAGATTCTGACTCATAGCAACCCTATAGGCCAGAGCAGAACTGCCCCATAGTTTCCAAGGAGCACCTGGAACTGATCTAACAGATCTGAACTGCCAACCTTGTGGTTAGCAGACATAGCACTTAACCCACTACACCACGAGGGTTTTGCCTCTCAGTTAAGAAGACTTAATACTGTGAAACATTTATTCTACTCAAAGCAATCTATAGATACAGTGCAATTCCAATGACATTTTTTAGTGAGATGGAGAAACAAATCAGCGATTTCATACAGAAAAAGAAGAAGCCTTGGGTAAGTAAAGCATTACTGAAGAACAACACAGTGGGAGGCCTCACTAGCTGACTTTAAGAGTCACTAAGTCAGAAATGACTCAACAACAGCGGGTTTTTTGTTTTTTTGGTCTTGTTTTTACACTGCCACAGTAGTTAAGACAGCCTGGTACTGGTACAAAAACAGATACACAGACCAAAAGCACAGACTTCAGAATCCAGATATAACAACATCCACCTATGAGCAGTGGATATTCAACAAAGGTCCAATTCGTAAACTGGGTAAGACAGTGTCTTTAACAAAGGGTGTTGGCATAACTGGATATCCATCTGCAAAAAACTGAACCAAGACCTGTATCTCACATCATGCCCCCAAACTAACCAGACCTAAAGCCAACAAAAACCATGAAAAGAAAAACAGGGACAATTCTGGGAGCCCTAATACATAGTATAAACAGACTAGGAAATATTACTAACAATGCACAAGCACCAGAAAATAGGTAACTGGGAACTCCTAAAAATCAAATTTAAAGACTTCACCAAAAGAATAAAAAAAGGCAACCTACAGACTGGGAAAAAAATTTCTGGCTACAACAATTCTCATCAGCATCTACTTTCTGTAATCTACAAGTTACTGTAAAATCTCAATGACAAAATGACAAATACCCCAATTTAAAAAAAAGACAAAGGATATAAACAGGTACTTCACCAAAAAAGGCATCCATACAGCTAACAGATACATGAGGAAATGCTCAGAATCATTAGCCATTCGATAAATCCAAATTGAAATTACAATGAACTACCATCTCACCCCTACAAGGCTGACGTTAATCCAAAAATTACAAAATAATAAATGTTGGAGAGGCTGTGGAGAGACTGGAACACTTCTACACTGCTGATGGGAAGGCAAAATGGTACAGCCACTTTAGAACTTCATTTGTAAAAAGCTGGAAACAGAAATCACATATGTTCCCACAACACCACTGCTTGGAATATATCCTAGAGAAATAAGGCTATCACACAATTAGATATGCGCACACCGACATTTACTGCAGCACTACCTACCATAGCAAAACAACGGTGTTCATCAACAGATAAACAAACTATGCTATATTCACACAATAGAACACCATGCAATGATAAAGAAAAATGATGATCTTGGGAAATATTTCATGAAGTGGAGGGATATCGAAGATATTATGCTCAGTGTAATTAGCTGTAAAAGCACAAATACAGCATGAAACCACTATTACAAGGACTCAAGAAAAGGTCTAAACACCAAAGAATACAGTCTTTGATGGTTACAAGAGTGGGTAAGGAAGGAGAAAGGTATTCACTAATTAGACAGCAGACAGGAGACAGGAAACAGGTTGTTAGGTGAAGGGAGGGGCAGTACACAGAAGGGAGGTCAGCACAGCTGGACTAAAAAAAAACCTAAAAGGTTTCATAAATATAACCAAACACTGTAAAGGACACAGGAGGGGCAAGAGTTTGGGGACCATAGTTTCAGGGGACATCTAGATCATATGGCATAATGAAGTTTTTTTTAAGAAAATATTCTGCACCCCACTTTGGTGGCCACCTAAAGAGCATCAATTTGTCCCAAGCTACTCGAACAGAGAATGAAAGACATCAGAGACATAAGGAAAATACAAGCCCAATAGACAGAAAGGGCCACATAATTCAGAGACTACATCAGCATGAGACCAGAATTAGTGCCCGGCTATCACCAGTAACTGCCCTGACATATAAAGTACTTGACATAGCAGGAGAAAAATAGGTGTGCAAAACTAGAACTCTATTCAAAAGACCAGACTTGATAGTCTGACATACTGGAGAGTGCCCAGAAGACATGGCCCCTGGATTCTCTTGGCCTACAGCTGAAATCATTCCAGAAACCAACTCTTCAAAGATTGACCTAGACTCTTAAGATATAAAGAGATACTGGTGAAAAGTGTGCTTCTTGGCTTAAGTATATATACAAGGACTGCCAAGTAAGTTCCCAAACTCATCCTAGAGAAAGTGCTACATACCTCATGAGTATCAGTACGGTCACCTTCGAAGTACAACCCTTGGGAAGCTATGCACCAACACCAGCCCCTAGTGTACTATTTCAAGCAATTTTGGAATGTTTCTTCTGGAATGGCCATCAGAGCTGTCACTGTATTATCCTTGATGTTCTGAATGTCATCAAAATGTCTTCCTTTCAATACTTCCTTTATCCCTGGGTAAAGGAAAAAAGTCACCAGGGTCCAGATCACGTGAGTAGGAGTGTTCACTGGCTAAAAACTCCCTCAGAGAGAACCATACAACTAAGTTTGCAAACTTGCTACCTTGCCACTGCATGCAATGGCCATTCCAGAAAGAGTTCCAAAATTCCTCTAAAGGATGGACTAGGCACTGGCATTAGTGCATAACTTCCCAAGGGGAGTACTTCAAAGGTGACTGCAGTGATATTCAGCAATTAGGTACACAGTGCTTAGAACAATTAGGTTCTTGGACTTAACTGTCAGACCTCATACAAGGCTAACTGTGTAAACACTGCCCAGAAGCCAGATGAGAGGGTAGAGGGTGACAGGAGCTGGTTGAATGGACACGGAAAATATAGGGTAGAAAGGAGGAGTGTGGTGTCCCAGGGTAGGCAGAGTAGCCAGTTACACAGCAGTGTTTGGGCAAGCTTTTGTATGACACATTGATTCAGATCTTGTCACTTAAAGCACAATAAAATATTAAAAAAAAAGAAAGTGGATGTACCTTGAAAACATTATACTAGGTAATAAAAAGTCAAAAAATACTACATACTGTCTGTTTCTATTTACATGAAATGTCCACAATAAGGAAATCTATAATGACAGAAAGCACATATATTAGTGAAGGGGTAGGGAAAGATGGAACGAGCAGTGTCTGCTAATGGGGTTGGGGGCTGTTTAGAAGGCTGATGAAAATAATCAAAAATTGATTGTAGTAATGGCTATACCATTATGTGAATATAATGAAGACTCCAGAATCACATATTTTAAATAGGTGAATTACATGGTATGTGAACTACATTTCAATTCTTTTTTAAAAAGTACAGGAAAAAAAAAACACAGAAAAATCAATAGAAAAAAGGTTGCATAGTAATCTTACTGAGAACATTCTGAGGTCTTTCCTTTATTTTGATAGTCCATTATACACTGAATAAGATGGTTATTTTCATCCAACATCTGAAATAAAATTAGAAAAAGTTTATTACAAGTTTAGTGCATCTAACAAAATCAGAAACTAGAAAACTTGGAATGGGGGGAAATTAAGTGAATGTTGTTTTTAGAAAAACTTTAAAGTAGATTCCCTAACAAATTACCATTACCCCAAAGCAATCATTACACACTACAAAAAAATCATTAAATACGGTAATATAAAAATCAAAATTCCCTTAACATTATTTTTTGTTAAATGTTGCTACCTGATGCTACAATGCTACTTTTTAATTTCTTTTACTATTCTACATAAAATTCCATAGATCAGTGAATTTAGCTTTCTTATGTAAAATTTCATTACATATTAAACTATCTAAATCTACTTTAAAAAGAAACTAAATACACAGTTCACATGTACAACTCTTTCACTAATTTATTTTTTCTTTAAGTTTCCTGAAATGTTTTATTTGTACAGGAACTGAATCTACTCAGGTCTTTTGTACATAGCTCACCACAGAAAGGCTCACTTTACATCTCTAGAACAACAATTTGTTTAATTAACAATTTTTACCTAAAGCCTAGATGCGGAAATTTGGAGTTTCTTTTCTATTCAATTAGTTAATGCTCTCTCCTCAATACAACCTTAAACTAACTATGACTAAAAGTTAAGAGCCCAGGTTGGCTTTGCAGGCAGTTCATGACAACTTCAGTCCAGGAAGTTAGCTGCCACGTGGTAGCTGCAAGTGTTACACAGTATGGTCTTGCAATACCCCAAATATAACACAATAATCTAGTACAGTGATTTCTACATATGTAAAATACTGCAAACTTCATGAACTTATAGTTAATTTGTACCTACAATTTAAAAACCAAAGCATACTACTTTATTCTTCTACCATGTTGTAACAACTTAAAGCAAGCTTAGCTTTTAACGAAGGTAAAAAAAAAAACCACTGCTGTCAAATCAATTCCAACTTATACAGGCCCTACAAGACAGAGCACAAGTGTTATACAGCGTTTCCGAGGTGCATCTATCTGTTAGGTTCCAACCGCCTCTTAAGGGCTAAATAATTAATCTACATAAAAGGGCACAGAGAAAAGAACCGATGTAGCAACCGAAACCCAGTTAAGTGTCAGTAGCAGTTTAACATCCTAAACAAAGTACTTAACTTTTCAGGGACTCATTTATCTGTAAAATCAAGTGACTAGCACAGACGAGTAGATGACTGGCATGAACCTTACATTCAAGAAAAACATGCAGTATACCACGATAACGATCCTATCATAACAATTTAGGTAGCAGTGGAACCCTTGCTAGATAAAACGTGGCAGTCTGCTTATGTAAACACTTATGGCCTGGGAAACCCTACTGGACACTTTCTATTCGGTCCTATAAGGTCACTGAGTTGCAATGGACTCAATGGCAGTAAGTTTGGTTTGGCTAACTATTTAAAAGGAAAACACATTTAACATTAATTGTAACTTTTTTCTGCACATGAATCAGTCTTCACTTGGTGAAAAAAAAAATTGCCTTTCAAATGGTGTTAATCTAATGCTCAACCTAACAATTTTCACCATATATTTTCAGTACATTCCTCAGCTTAACAAACTTCACCACTACAATATTTGTCTTGTACCTTAACATCAATCCCTCACATGGCAGAATGAGGCACTAATTTGAAATCCATTTTTTCTTGTCATTGCAGGATGAAAAACAATTGATCAGCATCCTTTAATCACTCACAACAAATATCTTTAGAAAAGTTTTTTATAAGAATAAAAGTAAACATGGAAAAACTCAGGACTTTTTCTACATCGAAAAAAGAAAACCCCTGCAGGAACATTATGTCTGTGTATCTGCATCTGTGTGTGTGTGTGCCATCTGCCAGACTGCCGATTCAGTCCAGTGCCCTATAAGAAGCACCACATTTCCAGTCACTGCCAAGCCAATTTATTCATAAAATAAAGCAACAGTTGGGCAAATGTCAAACACCACAAAGAACCTGACGGTAAACAGAGGCTGATTAACATACTCTACTAGCGACACAGTGGTGCCCTAAAAGTTGACTTTTCTTCTATTTTCATCCTTGCTTCAGTGCGTAAAACCAAACCGAAATAGTCGACGTAAACTGCTGATTTTAGGAGGTAATTTTTTAAAGTCTAATTGAGTAAAATTTAGAATGCTGCCTTGCTCATAGGCAACCAGCGATAGAAGACAATAAAGAACCTTTGTGTCCCAAGCCGCTACACAACAATTATTGCGGTAGCACTACCCTCTGAAAAGGACACGGCTCCCTGTGTATTTATCACAAATTATCATGTCTTGATCATCTGATTGCTTCCACCACTGAACTTATACGCTCGATGAAGACAGGGATCTTGTCCCCCAACTGTAGCTTCACCGCCTGAAATATGCACTCAGTATTTTCATCAACTGTAAACGGTTACAGGGTGACTCAAAAAAGGAGAAGGGGACTTCTAAGGTAACTTCGAAGTCCATATGGTTCTCCCTCGCCCACCCTTCAGACTCTACACTGAGGTGCCCGGATGCGTCCCTCGCATTCTCCTAGGTGCTCCCCAACTCCGCCAGAGTTTGGGAGGCAGCAGAGAGAACGACCTAACTAGCACTCCGACTTTTCCTCCGCCTCCCGCGACTCGAGATCGAGAGACCTTAGAAGTCTCGAGGTAGCCGCCGCGCGCAGGGCGGGGCGACGCCAAAGTAACTCCGGAGCGTCGCACAGGGGGCGCGGAGTCCGGGAAACAATCCGTTCTCGCTCGGCCCCAGCGACGGGCGCACGCTCCCCGCGGCCAGAACGCCACCCCATCCCTAGAGAAATCGAGCGGCGGTTAACTGGGCTTTTCTGCCTGTACGAAAGAGCCCAAACAGGCGAAACACTCCACGAAAAAACTGCTTCGCCCTCTTCGCCACCCACACGAGGACAGCTCTGGTTCCCACTCAACTGCTTCCCAGCAGGCCCGCCTCCTCTCCCGGCCGGGCGTCGGCCCTGCCCCACTGTCTCTCCCAAAGGAGGGGTGAGCCTGGCAGTCCAGACCCACGAGGTATCACCTTCTGAATAGCAGCGGGAGTGATCTCCCCCTTGCCTCGCTGCCTCGGGGCTGCGAACGCCACAGACATGCTGCCGCCGTCACCACTACCAGCAAGTCCTGAGCGCTCCAGGGGAACGGCAAACTGGGGAAAGACGCCGGCCTCTCGGGTTGAACCACCTCGGGAACGAGGGGAGGAAGATGCTCCAGTGCTGAACAAACCACCAGCCAGTTTAGCCCCCAAAAGAAACTATGACCCGTAAAAGTTTTGTTTTTGCTTGTTATCTAGGAAGGACAATTCCAGTATAACTTTCCTCTTCCTGATGACCCCTGCGTCCCTTCGCCTTTCTTGATACAGCCTCCCCTCTTGTTTGTACCAATGGTAGGGCCGCGCCCTTACCCTCCCTTCGCTTCAGCGATTCAGGAAATGGTCCCGCCGCCGCGGGAGAGAGAGGCTGGGGCAACCCCTGTCACAGGAAATGCGAGCGACCCGAGTCGGCCCGCCCCTTTTGCGCGGGTGAAATTTGCCTCCTCCTGCTGAGTACTGACGCGTCTCTCCAACTGTGCTTCGGTGCTCTGTTTTCAACCTAGTTTAGTTTTCTCAACTCCATGCTCAGCCTTCCTGCGAAAAAGTAGCCAACTGGACTTGTTTGGGTCTTCGTCAAGGTGAGAGGCGGGAAAGGCAGCTGGAAGAGGCGTGGGTCAGTACCAGGGAGTTCGTGCAAACCCAGATAATTTAGCTGAAGCCGAGGTGCAGGAATATGTGAATGCGGATTCGCTAGTTTAAATTGCTTGGCTACGCCCCAAGTGTGCACCTCCGAGTCCATGATTTCGCACGCACAAAAAGTTCAGTGTAGCTATTGGGAAGTAAGTCTGACCCAAAATAGGGAAACGAAGGTTGCGCACTGTACTCGGGAACAATCAACCGACCTGACTAGAGCAGCTGTAGGAAAACATCTCTTGAGACTAACAGTGCAAATTATTATTTTAGCCAACTTGGATCTTTGGAATTAGATTTTGAAATTGGGCACCCTCACTGTTTCCTTTACAGTTAGTTATATATCTTGTCGTGTTAGACTCATGGAGACCCCATGTGTGGAATAGAATTGCACCATAAGATTTTCAAGGCTATGACATTTCAGAAGCAGATGAGCAGGTTTGTCTTTGACAGAGGGCTGATTCCAACAGTTGAACCATTTGTGCCAACCTTAAATAAAACCTATTGCAGTTGAGTGGATTCTGATACACAGTGGTCCTATAGGACCCGGTAGAATGATACTCCATAGGGTTCGCAAAACTGTAACTTTGTGAACGGAAGCAGACAACCAACAGTGTCTTGCTCCTGTGGAGCAGTGCGGTGGATTCTAACCAGCTGGGGTTCTTTAGAAGACACCATCTAGATGAGACCAAACTAATCAACAATTATTGAAAACAAAGGTTGGAACTCACGGCCTTTTAGTTTGCAGCCAAGAGCTTAACCACCGCTCTATCTTAGTGGGTTGTAAATTAGCCTAAGCTGCCAGGCTCCAAGTTAGTGCGAGAAGGAAAAAAAAGAAAAAACAATTCTCAAATTATGAAAGGAACACAGTTTAACGTGACTAATGTATTGCCATGTTTTATTATTATTATTGTAAATTTAGAGTTCTATATAGGGTTTTATGAGTCAAAATCGGCTCAGTGTCAGTGGGTTTGGTGAAGTTCAAATCTTAAAACATTCTGGTATATTTAGATGTAATATAATCATCAAATTGGGACAAAAATTATATTGAATTGAGAACATCAAATCTCAGTGCTATGTGTCCAGCACCTGGTATTCATCATCATTCCTTGATATGTAGGCAAAAGTATGTTAGTTATGATTTTTCAATACAAAAATGGACTTTTAGTCATACCGCCCCAGATCATTCAGCTTGGCTTTGTTCAAGGCACTATACCAAACAAAATTTTTAGGAGTCTTTGCATCTTTTGTTAAATACAAAATAAAACTTCACTCAGTCATGTTAAATAAAAAAGAAAAAAATAAAAATAAAACACTAGATGAAGTCATGTTTCACATCATTGGTTTTCCTGTAGTATGTTGTTGTTAGGTGCTGTGGAGTCGGTTCCGACTCATAGCAACTCTGTGAATGACAGAGCGAAACACTGCCCGGTCTTATATGATGTCCACAATCGTTTTTATGCTTAAGCCCACTGTTGGGGCCACTGTGTTGATTCATCTAGTCAAAGGTCTTCCTCTTTTTCACTGACCCTCCACTCTACCAAGCATAATATCCTTCCTGACAACGTGTCCAAAGTACGTAAGAGACAATCTTGCCATCTTGGCTTCCAGGGAGCACTCTGGTAGTATTTCTTCCAGAACAGATCTGTTGGTTCTTTTGACAGTCTATTGTACCTTCAACATTCTTCTCCAACACTACAATTTAAAGACATCAATTCTTTTTCTGTCTTCTTTGTTCCTGCTCAAGCTTTTGCATGCATATGATGTGACTGAAAATAGCATGGTTTGGATCAGGTGCATTTTAGTCTTCAAGATGATATCCTTACTTTTGAATGGTTTGAAGAGGTCCTTCACAGCAGATTTTCCCAGTGCAATGTGTCTTTTGATTTATTTTTATTTTTATTTTTATTTAACATAACTAAGTGAAAATGTACATTCACGTATAAATTTACAAGCCAACCTATATGCAACTTCCACTGCTCTCCCTGTCCGGTAACTGCACACTATTCCTCTCTGCTCCATACATGTCTCATCCTCCCAACAACCTCCTTTCCCCTCCTCTCCGTCCACTCCCCTTCCTCCAGCCAGAGGTCAGCAAGATAATATCCTGTAGATGTTCATAAACACAAAGTGCTTCCAATATGCGGTCACTCTGCATTGCCAAGTCCAATCCATTCCTGTCCAAAGAGTGGACCTTTGTTATAATTTATGGGAAAGGGCAGCATCAGGGCCGGGGGCCATGCTCTCAGAGGAACCCCAAAACCACTGGACCATCAATTGAGGTCTTTTAGTGGAGATCTCATGATGCACCCCTTTTACTTCTGTGTTGCCAGTGAGACTCCTCTCTGTGAGCTCCATCGTGGCTATCACTTCTTTTGATTTCTTGAGTGCCACTTCCAAGGTCATTGATTGTGGACCCAAATAAAATGAAATCTTTGATAACCTCAATCCTTTCTCCATTTATGACAATATTGCTTACTGGTCCAGTTGTGAGGATTTTTGTTTTCCTGATGTTGGGGTACAATCCATACTGAAGGCTGTGGTCCTTGATTTCATCAGTAGGTGTCTCAGATCTTCATTTCAAACAAGTAAGGTGGTGTTGTCTGCATAATGCAGGTTGTTAATGAGTCATCCTCCAATCCCGATGCCTTGTTCTTCTTCATATAATCCAGTTTCTTAGATTATTTGCTTGGCATACAGATTAAAAACGTATGGTGAAAGGATACAACCCTGACACATGCCTTTCCTGACTTTAAACCATGCAGTGTCCCCTTGTTCTGTTCACACAACTGCCTCTTGATCCCTATACAGATTCCTTAAGAGCAGAATTATGTGCTCTGGAATTCCCATTCTCCGCAGCATTAGCCATATTTTAGTGTGATCCACACAGTCAAATGCTTTTGCGTAGTTGATGAAACAAGTAAACATCTTGCTGATCTTCTTTGCTTTCAGCAAAGAGCCATCTGACCATCAGCAATGATATCCCTGGTTCCACGTCCTCTTTTGAACCCAGCTTGAATTTCTGGCAGTTCCTTGTCAATATATTGTTGTAGTCACTTTCAAATGATCTTCAGCAGAATTTTACTTGTGTGTGAAATCAACTATATTGTTTGGTAATTTCCACATTCGTTTGGATCACCTTTCTTTGGAATGGGTGTAAATATGGATCTCTTCCAGTCAGTTGGCCAGGTAGCTGTCTTCCAAATTTCTTAGCATAGATGAGTGAGTACTTCCAGCACTGCATCTGTTTGTTGAAATATCTGAATTGATATTCCATCAATTCCATGAGCCTTGTTTTTTGCCAATGCCCTAAATGCAGCTTCAACTTCTTCCTTCAGTACCATTGGTTTCTAATCATATGCTACCTTTTCAAGTGGCTGAACATCGACTAGTTCTATCTGATATAATGACTCTGTGTATTCCTTCCATTTTCTTTTGATGCTGTCTGAGTTGTTTAAAGTCCTTCCCTGTTGCAACTCAAGGCTTAAATTTTTTCTTCAGTTCTTTCAGCTTGAGAAATGCAGAATGTGTTCTTCCCATCTGGTTTTCCATTTCCAGCTCCTTGCACATGTCATAATACTTCCTTTTGTCTTCTCAAGCTGCTACCTGCAATCTTTTGTTTAGGCATCTTGCTACCAAGAAAGTAATGCCAAGAGCAGAATGCATCCTTGGACCCAGGGTTCCTGCACTGAGAAGCTCATGGACCAGATAAGAATGAATATAAAGACCTCTTCGAGGGCCAACAGACAGAAAAAAACACTTCTCCTGGAGCAGGTACCTTGAATTTAGACTTCTAGACTACTAGCTTCAGGTAATTCCTATATTATAAGAGCTGCTAAAAATAAAAATAAATAGTTCCTATCTAGTCAATTCTGACTCTTGGCAACCCACATGTGCAGAGTAGAGCTGTGACCTTTCAGAAACAGATTATCAGGGCTTTCTTCAGAGACACCTGTGGGTGGGTTTGAACCACTAACCTTTTGATTGGTCCATGACTTATGGGACTCCTGCATTAAATTTGCTGAGGCCACATTTTCTTAAATCAAGAGTATACATCATTTTTCAATTTTAAAGAAAAACATTAACCAATGTTGTCTAAGTTCCTATATCCCAGTTAAAAAAGAAAAAAATTGGCCGTGGATAGGTACTTTCTTTGTTCGAACTAGAGTTTTCCAGGAAAAGGTGGAAATCACCAACTGTGAATAATTTAGAAGTCCCCCTGAGACATTTATTCCTTCAAAATAGCAAAGTAGGGCTTAGGGCACACATAGCCCAAAGGCTGAGAAAACCGTACTCTATTTTGTACTCCACAGTATGCCGTAACAATTTTATTATCTAGTGTCCTAACCTGGAGATTGGGAAGCAGCGGTTTAGGGATCCAGCCAGAAATGTGAATCTTCTTGAAAGAAGTGAGTAACTAAAGGAACCCTTTTTCAGGCTGTAGCTTCCTTGATAAAACCAAGTTAACCAACTTGACCTAGGAAAGTAGAAGATTCAGACAAAGAGAAGGTTTCAGCATCTGTGTCTTCAGGACCTTGCTTAGAGTTTTGTATTCTTTAGAAATTTAGAGCCTTGAGTGAAAAGATAGTTAGCTCTTCACCATTGTTTTTTTTTTTGTTTGGGGTGTTTTTGTTAAGGAAAGTTTTAATTTTTTCATATAATTTTATATTTTTCATTTTATGCTATAAAGAATGATTTGTATTTTGCTTTTATATGTTTGTTAATTGCATTTAAGGTGAAAGTTTCCATAGCAAATTAGGTCCCCATTTATAAATTTTATGCAACTAGTTCCATAGGTTATAGTCTTAACAATGTGTCAAGATTCTAATTATTTCTGTTCTTTTAGTTCTATTTCTGTTGGTCCAGTGTCCCTGTCCATCTTTACCTCCTTGTCTTTGTTTTAGGGTGTATGTTAACCTGTGGTCTCTTGTAATAAATCATTTAGGGCAGCACAATATTCTAAGGTAATATTGTCTATTTTATAAGTCAGTCTATTGTTTGGATGAATAGTGGCCATTGAAAGTGGCTTCAGTTCCATATTCTAAGGGTTTAGGGTGATAGTATCTGGAATTCTACTCTGTATAGGTCTAGGAAGTCTGGCATTTTTAAGGAATTTGAGTTTTGTTCTACATTTTTCTTCATTTCTATCTGAGACCTTTTATTTTGCCCCTAGTCAGAACAGTTGGTCATGAGAGACAGGCTCTGCCTATTTCTTCTAGTCTCAGGCTAGATGAGACCATGGTTCATATGGGCTATTTGTCCTATAGGCTAGTTTCTTCTTTGAGTCTTGGTTTCCTTCATTCTCTTTTGTTCCAAATAAGTAGAGACCAGTAGTTGCATCTTACATGGTTACTCAGAAGCTTTTAAGACCCCAGATGGCACTCAACGAACTGAATCTAAAACATTATCTTTATCAACTTTATTATGCCAATTGCCTGAGTTGTCCCATGAGACTATGGTTCCAACACAGTTAGTTTTACTTAAGAGAGAGGAAGCTGAGGTGTATGTTGAGGCAAAGGTAGGACAGTTGAGAGGGAAAGGAAAATAAATAGGAGCCTCAGTATTTACTTCTGAAAGAAGCTGAAAGTGAATGTAAAAAATTAACATGGCTTATATCTGGGTAGTGTTTCTGAGAACTCAAAAATGAGCTATTCTAACAATTGTATACCCAGGTAGAAAAATAAGTCCCAATGTCTTAGGCTGAGTTCTCCAGAGAAGCAAAACCAGTAAAGTGTATAAATACATACAGAAAGAGATTTATGTCAAGGAAACAGCTCATGAAATTGTAGAGGCTAAAACATGCCAAATCCTGGATCAGGATACAAGCCTCATGAAGCCAGGAAAGCTGAAAATCTGAAAGACAACCAATCAGAGTGCAGGGTTACCGCTCACAGGCTGTGAAGGTCAGTGAATCCCTCTAAGACAGGAGGCAAGACTAGAAGATTTCTCCTGATTGATGTAGTTGCAGGTGCTGGTGAACCCAGGATCAGTGAATTGGGGAACAGGACCCTTATTTGCAGGCTGTGAAGATAAATGAATCCCAAGATCCACAGGTAAACTGCTAGCTCAAGTCCCAGGAACCTGAGGTCAGGAAACAAGAGAGGGACAGCTACTGGATCCACAATAAGTCAAAACTGTGGCAAGGTAAGCAGGCAGGAAGTAGACTACAGAGGAAGAGAACTAAAGGCTGGTGGGGCAGTGAGCCACCACAGGCCCTGCCCCTGCCACTACCACAGTACATTCCATCATGACAATGAGCAAAACATTATACAACTGCCAAAACACTGAGAATCACGGCCCAACCAAGCTGATGTACAATCTTAACCACTGCATCAATTATTTAGACCAGTTTTGAACTGACATCTGAAAAAGAAATTGAGGTCAAGATGTTTAAGTTTTATTGACTGTAAAAAGGCATTTGAGTATATGGATCATAACAAATTATGGGTGACATTACAGGAAATGGAAATTCCAGAACACTTAATTGTGTACATGCAAACCTGTATGTGGATCAAGAAGCAATCATTCACACAGAAGAAAGTGTTATTGCAAAGCTTAAAACTAGAAAAAGTGTACAGTAGGGATGTATCCTTTTGACTTTATTTTTTCAACCTATATGCTGACAAATAACTGGAGATGCTGGACAGTTTAAAGAAGACCGTGGTTTAGAAGGGAGAGTGTAGGGAGAGCAGCTAGCAATGTATGTTTAAGTTTTTGTATGACAAATTGACTTGGATTGTAAACTTTCACTTAAAATACAATAAAATATTTTTTGAAAAAGAAGAAGACACCCGTGGCTTAAAGATTAATAGAAGACTCAAGAACAATCTGTGCTGTGTGCATGATGCAGTTTACTTTCAACATGAAGCACTTCTGATGAGAGAGTACAGCCTTCAATATAGATTATGCCTGAACATGAAGAGAATAGAAAACCTTACAACTAGACGAATGAACAATGTCATGATGTTGATTTTTTTTAGGTGGCTTTCAGTCAGTTCTGACTCATAGCAATGCTGGATACAACAGACAGAAACACTGGCAGATTCTGTGTCATCCTCACGATCATTGCTGTTTGAGCCTATTGTTACAGCCACTGTGTCAATAAAACTTATTGAGGGTCTTCATGTTTTACAGCGACCTTCCACTGAGCATGATGTCACTTTCCAAGGACTGGTCCCTCCTAAAGCATCCACAGTACATGAGATGCAGTCTCGCCATCCTTTCTTCTAAAGAGGATTCTAGCTATACTTCTTGCAAGACACTTCACAATATATTCAATATTCTTCATCAACACCATAATTCAAAAGCTTCAATTCTTCCGTTTCCCTTAGTCATTGTTCGGCTTTCACATGTATACAAGGCTTAAGCTAGGTACATCTTCATCCTCAAGGTGACATCTTTGCTTTTTAACACTTTAATGAGGTCTTTTGCAGCACGTTTGCCCAGTGCAGAGTCTGTGTGTGTGTGTGTGTGTGTGTGTGTGTGTGTGTGTGTGTGTGTGTGTGTGTGTGTATGTGTATGATTAAGTGAAAGTACACAATCTAAAGCAATATTGCATGTCTGTCTGTTAGCAGCTCCACCTGGTGTCCTTATCCAGTGACAGCACTTTCTTCCTTTTCACTCTATACTTCTAGTATCCTCTTAATGACCACCTTTCTCATCCTCTCTACCCTCTTCTCTCCCATCTAGAAAGAAACTAGTAGGACAGCCTCCTATAAATGTATACAACCACAAAGTACAACGCCATTTGCTCACACTGTGTCCCTGAGTCCAGTCCATACTTGTCTGAAGAGTTGACCTGAGTACTGGTTGCCGGTCAGGGCCAGCAGCAAGTCTAGGGGCCATGTTCCCAGAAGACCCTCCAGGCTTTCAAACCATCAATTCTAGTCTTTTCCTGTGTTGCCTCAGGGACTCTACATTGTGTCTACCTTCACATCTGCTTTTGGTGGTTGGCCAGGCTCAATGAGTCTTTTGATTTCTTGACTGCTGTTTCCATCATCATTGATTGTGGATTCAAATAAAATTAAATCATTGACAAATTCAATATTTTCTGCATTTATCGGATGTTAATTATTGATCCAGGTGTGAGAGTTTTTGTTTTCTTTATGTGGAAGTGTAATCCACGCTGAAGGCTGTAGTTTTTGATCTTCATTGGTGAGTGCTGGTGGTGTAGTGGTGAAGTGCTGTGTCTGCTAACCAGAAACTTAGTGGTTTGAATCCACCAGACCCTCCTTGGAAACTATGCAGAGGGTAGGATCACTATAAGTCGGAATGGAATTGAGTAAACAACAGTGAGTTCGAGTTTTTTAGTGAATGCTTCAAATTCTTCTCACTGTCAGTAAACAAGGTTGTGTAATTTGTATATTACAAGTTGTTGATGAGTCTTCCTCCAGTCCTGATGTCAGTTTATTCTACAGATAGTCCACCTTCTCCGTTTATTTACTCAGCATGCACCTTAAATAAGCACAGTAAAAGATTTAACCCCGACACATACCTTTCCTTATTTTAAACTACACGGCATCCTCTTGTTTTGTTCAAACAACTGCCTTTTAGCCTACATACAGTTTTCACATAGGCCCAATTTTGTGTTCTGGAATTACCATTCTTCACAATGTTGTTATCCATATTTTGTTATGTTCTATATGGTCAAATGTCTTTGTATAGTCAATAAGAGGTGGGTAAACATCTTCCTGATATTTTCTGCTATTAGCCAAGATCCATCTGATACATTCTGGCAGTTCCTGTCAATGTACTTCCTGTAACCATTTTTAAATTACCTTCATAAAAATTTGACTTGCACATGAAATTAATGACATTGTTCAGTAGTTTCCTCATTCTGTTGGATCACCTTTCTTGGGAATAGGCACAGATAGGGATTTCTTCTAGTCATTTGGCCAGGTGGCTGTCTTTCAGTTTTCTTGGTATAGACAAGTTAGTGCTTCCAGTGCTGCGTTCCTTTGTTAAAACATCTCAGTTGGTATTCCATCAATTCCTGGAGCCTTGTTTTTGGCCAGTGCCTTCAGTGTAGCTTGGATGTCTTCTTTCAATACCTTTGGTTCCTGATTATATGCCACCTCCTGAAATGGCTCAACATCAAACAGTTCTTTTTAGTCCAGTTGCCCTCTATATTCCTTCCATCTTCTTTTGATGTTTCCTGGGTCATTTAATATTTTGCCAATAGTATCCTTCAATACTGCAACTCAAGACTTGAGTTTTTTCTTCAATTCTTTTCCATTGAGATAGCTGAACTTGTTCTTCCCTTTTGGTTTTCAAATTCTGGATCTTTGTATATTTTACTGTAATATTTTCTGTGTCTACTTGAGTTTCCCTTTGAAATCTTCCATTCAGCTCTTTTACATGATCATGTCTTCCTTTTGCTTTAGGTACTCTGCATTCAAGAATGTTTCAGAGTCTCTTCAGACATCTATTTTGGTTTTTGTCTTTGTTTACCATCTTTTAAATAACCTCTTGCTTTCTTCATATGTGATGTCCTTGATACCATCCCATGACTTGTCTGGTCTTCTTAGTCTGTGTTAGTTTAGAAACTCCACTGAAATCTGTCCATCGTGGATGACCCTGCTGGTATGTGAAATAACAATGACATAACTTGCAGCATCACAGCAACACGCAAGCCACTGCAGTATGGCAAACTGACAGATGACTGTCGGAAGCATTATGGTAAAAAGAGGAAAAAAAATGAAGTTGTTGATGATTTCATTTGTTAAGAGAAACCAAGTCAATGGTAAAATTAATTAGATCAGTTTGTTGTATTAGAAGATTCTCAAGTAGCACAAAACCACATGTGGGAGGATACTCTGCTAAACTTCAGTAGTCATCAGCTTTTTATTGGCCAAATATAGAAGAAAAGAAGCTTGTTTCTGATTGGCTTATATAATTTACTATTGAAACTGTAGCAATATTTCCTTGGTCAACAATCTTGCTGGTCAGTGAGGATACCCTGATTTACAGGAAAGCTATGCCCAAATTTTGATAAAGACAAGCCTCAGGGGCATTGTCCACTTGACTACCAATGCCATTTGGTAACCATATGGCTCCATTTCTATTTCATTTAACACAGTCTACTTGGATCAACAAATAGTGTCCATGGAAGCAGCAGTCAATAATGAAAAGATATACTGCATTGGGCAAATCTTCTGCAAACCTGAAACTTTAAAGGTTAAGAAAAGCAGACGCTGCTTGAATGACTAAGGTGTGCCTGACACAAACCACTGTCTTTTCAATTACTTCATTTATATGCAAAAGCTAGACAATAAAAAAAAGGAAGCCAGAAGAAGAGTAGATGCATTTAGTCTAAATTATTGGTCAAAGTTTTTGAATACAATGTACTATGGACTACTAGAAACTGAACAAATCAGTCTTAGAAGAAATACAACTGGTATGCTCCTTAAAAGTTAGTAGGGAGGGGCTTCAGAAACACCTTCCTTGCGAAACACCAATTTCTAGAAAAGGACATCAGGTTTGGTAAAATAGATGGTCAGTGAAAACAAGGGAAACCCTCAGAAAGATGGATTGACAAAACAGCAACAGTAATGCATTCAAACATACCAACGATCATGAAGATGGCACAGGACTGGACAGTGCTGTGTTCTACTGTACATAATGTTGCTATGAGTTGGAGCCAATTCAACAGCAACTAACAACAACCACAAAAGATTTTTTGAAATTATATTAATAGAAGAACATATACAGTGGCTCAGAATAAGTGGAATAGTCTGTGTAACAGTATATTTTTCGTTATTCGTATTAGTGATTTTAAGTACAACATACTTAAACAAAAATAAACACTAATGTAAAAATTACCTATGCTTGATTTTCAAATGTTTCACATGAATTTCTTGGTACTCCTTAAGTGTATTTCAGTGGACTGATGAAGTGAAATTCTTCACAAATATGCTCCATAGTTAGTAAAAGTATATAATAATGCCATTAAAAATTATCTTAAATTACAATAAAATATCAGCTAAAAGTGACTTATGTAAGTGGAAAAACCTACCTTGCTCTTGGATAGGAAGACTTAACATTGTAAAAATGTCTGCAATGCCCAAACGGATATATACATACAATGCAATTCCAATACAAATTCCAGTGACTTTTAACTAGATGGAGAAACAAACCACCAACTTCCTATGGAAAGGGAGAATGCCATTGATATGTAAGAAATTATTGAAGAAGAACAAAGTGGGAGACCTCATTCTGTCTGGCCTCAAAACCTATTACACTGTCACAGTAGTCAACACAGCATGGTACTGGCACAAAATCAGATACACAGACCAATGGAATAGAACCGAGAATTCAAAAATAACACCAGCCACATATGAACAATTGATAAAGGCCCAAAGGCTGTGAACTGGGGAAAAGACAATCTCTTCAACAAATGGTGTTGGCAACCCAGAAGACAGAGAGACCCACGTGAGTGAGTCTCTACATTGACGTGTGACCAGAAGAACTGGATGGTGCCCGGCCACTACCATTAATAGCCACAGTGGAGCTCACAAAGTTGAATCTCACTGGCAACAAGAGAGTAACTATGGGTATACCCTGAGATATCCAGTAAAAGACAGCAATTGATGGCAGGGGCTTCGGGGTTCCTCTGGGAACATGGCCCCTGGCCCTGCTGCTGCCCCTGTCCATAAATCATAAGGAAGTTCAGCTTTTCGGACAGCAGTAGATTGGACTTGGCAATGCAGAGTGACTGTATCTGGTGGGAGTTTTATGGTTCTGTGCATCTATAGGATGCCATCCTGCTGACCTCTTGCTGGAGGCAGGGGAGTGGTTGGAGAGGAGGTGATAGGAGACTGTTGGGAGGATAGGACATGTATGAGCAGAGAGGAGGGGTGAGCTGTCACCAGACAAGGGAGAGTAGTGGGAACTGCATGTAGGTGAGCATGTGAACTTATATGGGAATGTACATTTTCATTCAATCATAAAAAAAAATTTTTTTAAATGGTGTTGGCATAACCGGATATCCATCTGCAAAAAAAGTGGAACAAGACCCTTATCTCACACCATGCACAAAAATTAACTCTAAATGGATCAAACACCTAAATATAAAAGCTAAAACAATAAAGATCTTGGAAGAAAAAATTGGGAATACACTGGAAGCCTTAACCAATGGCATTAGGAGTTGGCATAAAACCAACAACAACCCTCAAACACCAGAAATGAAAATAGATAATTGGAAACTCTTAAAAATCACTTGAGCTCACCCACCCAAAGCTTTCACTGAAAGAGTAAAAAGACTGCCTACAGAGTGAGAATGAGTATTTGGCTACCACGTTTCTGATCAACATCTGGTCGCTTGAATCTACAGGATGCTGCAAAACCTCAACAAGAAAAACGATAAACAACCCGATAAAAATTGGGCAAAGGACATGAACAAACACTTCACCAAAGAAGATATACAAAATGCCACAAGACACGTTAAGAAATGCTCGTGATCACTAGCCATCAGAGAAATCCTAATCAAAACTACAGTGAGATACCATCTCACCCCAACAAGGTTGGCAGTAACTCAAAGAAACACAAAATAATAAATATTGGAGAGGATGTGGCTTGGAACACTTCTACACTTTTGGTGGGAGTATACAGTGGTACAACCACTTTGGAAATCTATTTGGAGCTTTCTTTAAAAACTTGAAATACTGTATGATCCAGCAATCATACTCCTTGGAATATACTCTGGAGAAATAAGGGTCACCACACAAACAGATCCATGCATGCCAATCTTTATTGCAGTTCTCTCAACAGTACAAAAAGATGAATGCAACCTCAATGTGCATTAACAGATGAATAGTTAAGCAAACCGTGGTGTATTCATATAATGGAATAATAAGTGATGATAAAGAACAGCAATGATTTACTGAAATACTTGATAACTTGTGACCATCTGGAAGACATACTGAGTGAAATCAGCCAGAAGCAGGACAAATATTATATGAGACCATTATTACAAGAATGCAACAATACATTTAAGCACAGAAGAAATCAATCTTTGACTCTTACAGGAGTGGGGACAGAGGGAGACAGATTTCTACAAGTTAGATAGTGGTTAAGATTCTGGTTGGATGTAGGATATGAAAGCACGCACTAGAAAAGAGGAACCCACAACTGTGCTGTGTCACAAACTGTCCCCTAAATGTGGCCTAATTCTTTGGTAGGACAGAGCAACAGGGCTGGGGATTGGAGGACCACACTTTTAGGGGACATCCAGACTAATTGGTATACTGATGGTTTTTTTCTTCTCTAAAGAAAGTGTTCTGCATACCAGTTGGGTGAGTGGTATCTGGGGTGTTAAAAGCTAGCAAGCTGCCATCTAAGTAGCACCAGTTGGTCCCAATCCACCTGTACCAGGGGTAAATGGAGAACATCAGGGATAGGAGGAAAATGTGAGCCCACCAGATGGAAGCGGCCATATGAACTAGAGTCTGCTTCAGCATGGGGCCAGAAGAACTAGATTGTGCTTGGCCATCACAAATGACTGCCTGGATGGGGTACATAGTATGGAGCCCCTGACATAGAGGAAGAAGGAGTAGAGGGCAGAACTAGAACTCTACTAAATGACCACACTTGATGATCCCTCAGGCTAGAGGATCCCCTGGGAGTGTGGCCCCTGGACTCTCTAACCCCAAACTGCATCCAGCATTGATGCCAGCTCTCTAGACAAAGACTGAACTGGACTATACAAAACATGGAGTGAGGCAGGTGACAAACTTTTGAACTTAAATACGTATGCAGGGATGGCTGTCTATGAAGCTCATCACTGAAGGTGAGATGTTAGGGTCAGAGGGGACAGATCTTGGTCAAATAAATATAGAAACTTCTGGATGAAAGGGGGGAGTGTGCTGTTTTGGGAGTGGAGGAAGAGATGAGAGAACGGGCTAGAATAATGGTGAAAGTTCCAGGTGTTATTTGCCAAATTGATATAGATTGTAAACTTGTACTTAAATCACAATAAAATTCATTTTTTTTAAGAAAGAGCAAACAACAACAAAAAGCCTCAAAACAATGTATGTGTGCATATGCATATATAGATGTGTTTGGGTGTAAAGGCACAGAAATAAATCTGGAAAGAGATTGAAAACAAAATCATACATGTGTGGATAATTGAAGTGATTTTATTTTCATAAGGCATTTTTTAAATACTGTTTTGCAATTAATAGAATATATAAATTATCAGATTTACTGATATTTTAAGCCCCAGTGCTGTCATAAATTCTTAGAATGCATTGGGAAGGCTTAGACCAAGTCTGTCTGCATCTAATTGGGCTCAGAGCAAAACCTCTCAGCTAATATTTTTCAAAATATTTTTGCTCACTGTCTCCATGGCATTTGATGAGTCATTTTGAGTTGTGCTTTCCACAGACTATAAGGAGAGTAGCATAAATCTATGTATATAATCATTGCTCCAAGAAAGAATAAGTCACCCTCCCTAATTCTCCCTAAAAGGCTTTATTTTCAATATGCCAAAAAATTTCATTAGAAGTAAACTATAGCATTGTGTATCTGGGGCATTTTCATCTCCTTACAATATCAAACATTGATGAATTAAGGATGAGCTGAATCAGTTGCCTTTTGGAGTTTAATAATAGAGACAAGCATTGGGATGTTTTCAAAAAATTTCATAGTAAAACTGTATGCAATATACACTCACTGACAAATGCCATGATTGAAATTCCTAGGTTCTTCCTTATACAGTGTGATACTGGGTGTTACAGACTGAATTATGTCCCAGCCCACATACATGTCAATTTGTCTAGGCTATGATTCCAAGTATTGCATGGTGGTGGTCTATCATTTTGTCTTTGGTTATGATTTTCCTATGTGTTATTAATGAGGTAGGGGTAGCAGCCATTGCGTTCATGAGACAGGATTCAATCAGCAAGATTAGGTTGTGTCTTAAATCAATCTCTTGAGATATAAGACAGAAGTGAGCAAAGGGATATAGGAACTTCATACCATCAGAAAAATAACACGAGGAGCAGAGCACATCCTTTGGACCTGCACTGAGAAGTTCCTAGACCAGGAGAGATTGATAACAAGGACCGTCTTCCGGAGCCAACAGACAGAGAAAGCCTTCTCCTAGAGCCTAAACTCAGACTTCTAACCTAGTAGACTTTGAGAAAACAGTCTGTTCATTAAAACCATCCACTTGTTGTATTTCTCTTATAAACTCTGAAGAACTAAGATACGAGGCATGTCACTTCTGGATCTCATCTGCATTCCTGAAAAACAACTGCCCTGTCTCAGAAAACTATTAGACATAATAAGATGTTTAACTATTTATTTAGCATTTATTATGCACTAGCCTTTATACTTAGTGATTGCCTTACACTAGATTCTTAAATTATGGTTGTCTCAACTTTAACAGTTAAAATATGTAAAAACACACCAAATATTGTGAATTTCTAGAAGGTATAAGATCTTTACTTACCAGTAAGATAAGTTAGAACATCTACCTTTCAATACTAGAAGTGATCAAAAGTATGTAGTAGGGTGTTCTATCCTTGGAAGATTTTCTGACCATAATTTAGAGATCAATTATTCCTTTTTTTTCTTTGCATTTGATATGTTCTCCTCCCTTGTGTGTGATATGAAATTAATCAGCCTTCAGTAAAATATTATAACTGTTTTTGAACTAAACAATTTATATAGGAGTATGTTATGTATTAATTAATTTTCCTACAGATGGATGTGATAGGCAAAACAATAGCTCCCAAGGATGATCATAGCCTAATCAATGCAATTTGCAATCATGTTAAGTTACATGACTAAGGCGGATTCAGGTTGCAGACAAAATTAAGCTAACTACTTGCCAGCCAGTCAAGTGCCTTCGAATCGGATCCGACTCATGGTGACCAAGCCACAAGCTAAGTACTTGGTTAACTTTGAATTGAAAGAGTATCCTGTATTGTCCAGATAACCCCAGTGTAATCACAAGAGCCTTTAAAAGTGAAAGAAGGACCCCTGGCCCTGATGCTGTCCTTGCCCATAAATCATAACAGAGGTCCACTCTTTGGACAGGAATGGATTGGACTTGGCGATACAGAGTGATCATATATATTAGATGTACTTTATGGTTCTATACATCTATAGGATATCATCCTGCTGACCTCTGGCTGGAGGAAGGAGAATGGGTGGAGAGGAGGGAAAAGGAGACTATTGGGAGGATGAGGCATGTACGGAGCAGAGAGGAATAGTGTGCTGTCACGGGGCCGGGAAAGCAGTGGAAGCTGTGTATAGGTGGGCATGCAAATTTACATGGGAATGTACATTTTCGCTCAGTCATTAAAAAAAAAAAAGTGAAAGAGGGAAGCAGAAGAGGAGAGCCAAAGAGAGGACAGCAGTAAGAAAAAACTACACCCTTGGCTTTGGCTGACCTTGCTAATTTGAAGAGGGAGGAAGCGTCCACAAGCCAAGAAATGTGGTAAGCTATAGAAGCTAGAAAAAGTTAGGAAAGCAACTTTTGCTTCCAACCTCTGCAAGTAACATAGCTTTGCCAACACCATGATTTCAGCCATTGAACCTATTTTAGACTTTTAACATCTACAACTGTAAAATCATAAATTTTGTAACATTTTAAGCCACTAAATTAGTGGTATTTCATTAAAGCAGCAATAGAAAGTTAATGCAATAGGTTTTTCAGCTTAAAATTTGTGTTTTGAATAAAGTAATATGCAATAAAATACTGAAAAATTACTCAACATATCAGAAATTACTGTGTCCTCAAGTATGTTAGGAGCCTTGGTGGCTCAGTTGTTAAGAACATTACTAATGAACAGATCGGCAGTTGAATCCACCAACAACTCCTTGGAAACTCTATGAGGTGGTTCTACTCTGTCCTATAGGGTCACTATGAGTTGGAATCGACTTGACAACAGTGGGTTTGTTTTGTTGTTTTTGTTTAATATGTATTAAACTAACATTCTCATTTATTATATACTTTCTTAAAAAATGATGGCATTGTGGAATTTATAATATAAAAACAAAGTTTATGATAAAATTTAAAACCACAAAGGTTGGAAGGAAATGAAAGCACACGGTTGTAAGCTTCTTATATTTTATATGGAATGGTATGATATTTGTAGACATTATATGATAAGTTAAATACACATACTGCAAAACTGAGAGCAGTTGCTTCCAAGCTATTGGGTCTCAGGATATGTCTCAATATTTGCTTTATTAAAAATTAAAATTGAGAAACTTTTAAAGCACAAGAAAAGATAAGCACATACTTGATTAACCACCAAAGCAGTTAGATTTCACGTGTCTGTGCAGTCCCTGGAAAACTCCGTTATATACTGATAAGAGAAAGTAGAAAGGTAAAACAAAAATCCTACTGTTGTTACAAAACCAGTTTTGATTACCTAGACTTCCAAAACAGTACCAAGGATGCTCAAGGATCCCTGGATGACACTTTGACTGTGGCACCCAACAGTGAAATAAAACAAAAAGTAAAAGTGGTGCAGCTATTAAACCAATATTATTGTTGTGTGCTATCAAGGTAGTTCAGACTCATAGCAATCCTACATAACTGTAGAACTGCCCCATAGGGCTTCCCAGGCTACAGAAGCAGGTTGTCAGGTCTTTTTCCCCACAGCACCACTAGTGGTTCAAACCATTGACTTTTCAGTTAGCCGCTAAGTGCTTAATGGTTGTGTAACCAGGCCTTCTTAGTAAACAAATAAAGGAGGTAAAATGGCATACTAAAGAAGTATTTAAATATTTTTCTAAAGGCAAGAAAGAAAATTTTTAAAAAGCACGGAAGATTACATGAGACAAATACAAAACAAATGGTAAAATAGTAGATTTCAACACAATCATATTGATAAAAATGTTAAATAGCATAAACCCTGCAATTGAAAGAAGACGTGTAAGAGAAACAGTTACAGATAAACAAAGTCAAGACCTCAGAAAATCTACTCCTTCATAAAAGCAACAAGAAAACTGGAAAAACTCATAAAAATCAGCTTCTCAGAACTCTGGGAATTAACAAAAGGCACCCAACACTAAAAAGAGCATTTATTCTAGAATAATGGCTGAGTCTCAGTAAGAACTCTGCACTTTGTGGCATTTTAAATCGTCCTGTACTGATCCACCTTTCCCCACCTGTCAAAGCTTGGAAATCAGGAGTCTTGCAACCACAATAACTGAAAACCAGCAGCATACTAGGTACCACAGCAGTTAAAACAGCTTTCAAAAAAGCAAACACAGTGCCAGAGTCGATTCTGACTTAGCTGCCCTATAGAACACAGTAGAACTGCTCCATAGAGTTTCCAAGGAGCACTTGAGGATTCAAACTGTAAACCTTCTGGTTGGCAGATGCAGCACTTAACCACTGAGATCCCAAAATAAGCCTCATCCCCAGAAAATTGACACTGTTTGTCCTGTCTGACAGCTCCTTGGAAAAAACTTGTCTTCACTTGACCAAACTCAGAGTTTTCTCAGTTGGTAAGGCCCTATCTCTCACAAGGGTTTATGTTGAAAATAATCAGCGGTAATTGCATAATATCATGGCTGCTTGAGAGAGCAATACCCTTTGGAGCAAAAAAGAGGCTGGCTAAAAAATTTAAAACAAAACAAACAATAAAAAGAATTGGAGAATGAGATACCCACATTGTTGCTATTAATTGCCACCAAATCAGTTCTGACTCATGGTGCCCTCAAATGTGCAGAGTAAAACTGCTCCGTGTGGTTTTTAAGACTGTAATGTTTATACAAGCAAATCGCTAGGCCTGTGTCCCAAGAGTTTCCAAAAAAGAAAACCGAACACACTGTAGCTGAGCTGATTCCAGTTCATAGCAACCCTATAACTGGTTTCGAATCACCAGCCCTTCAACTAGTAGGAGTGTTTAACTGTGCCGTGCACGTACTCAAATGTCTATGGGGAAATAATTTTGTAAAGGTTGGACGTATTCTTGGAGATCTAAAAGGCCACATGCATGTGCAGAGCTGTGCATGTGTCCAGGAAATGCCCAACATAGCCTCTGCTGCTCACCTCTGCCTGACCTTGAGGCTCTGAACAAGTGGAAAATGGAAAATAAGAAGAATTGTAAGCCACTGAAGCACTGATATTATGGGCTAACATAATCTGTGGGAGCAAATCGTGATGGGGATGCCAAAAAAGAGATCTCTTAGTGCAAACCCCCAAAATCTGCTGCTGTAAAGTCAATTCCAACTCATAGTGACCCTGTAGACAGAATAGACTGCATCATAGAATTTCCAAGGAGTGCCTGGTGTATTTGAATTGCCAACCTTTTGGTTAGCAGCCATAACACTTAACCACCACACTACCAGGTTAAACCCTGGTGGTTATTTGTGCAAAGTATTTTTTAAAAATCACTGTTCATTCATTAGCTGATGACTATGCTAACAAAGCAGAGAGATGAGTTATCACAGACTTTAGAGAATTACCCTGGGAAAGTTGCCTCACAACAACAATCCCTGGGGAAGAAAATATATGATTTCCAGAGCTACCACATTACATTATTTAAAATGTCAGATTGTTACCAAGAAATTACAAGACATGCAAACCACTATACAAGGGGAGAAATCAGTTAATAGAAAATATCCATGAGGAAGCCCAGATACTGGACTTAATAAAAGCATTTTAAATCATCTAGTATAAACACCCCCCACTTGTCTGTTTGCCATATTGTTGGGGCTTGCTTATTGCTGTGATGCTAGAAGCTTTGCCACCAGTATTTAGATACCAGCAGGGTCATCTGTAAAGGACAAGTTTCAACTGAGCTTCTACACTAAGACAGACTAGGAAGAAGGACACAGCAGTCTACTCCTGAGAAGAATTAGCAGGTGAAACCTTGTGAATAGCAGAATAACGTCAGATACGGTGCCAGAAAATGAGCTCCGCAGGGTAGAGGGCACTCAGAAGATGACTGGGGAAGAGCTGCCTCCTCAAAGTGGAGTCGATCTTAATGATGTGGATTAAGTAAAGCTTTCAGGACTTTCATTTGCTGATATGGCATTACTCAAAATGAGGCAGCTGTAAATGCCTATTAATAATGAGAACATGAAACATATGAAATATGAATCTAGGAAAAATGGAAATCATCGAAAATGAAATGCATAAGCATCAAAATCCTGGGCATTAGTCAGCTGAAATGGACTGGTACTGGCCATTTTGAATCAGACCGTCATATGGTCTATAATGCTGGGAATGAAAACTTGAAGAGAAATGGTGGTGCATCCATCATCAAAAAGAACACTTAAAGATCTGTCTTGAGTGAAGTACAATGCTGTCAGTGATAGGATAGTATCCATATGCCTACAAATAGGCCAGTTGGTACAACTATTATTCAAATTTATACACCAACCACTAAGGCCAAAGGTAAAGAAACTGAAGATTTTTTACTAGCTTTTGCAAACCAAAATTGATCAAGCATGCAGTCAAGATGCACTGATAATTACTGATGACTGGAATGTGAAAGTTGGAAAAAAAGAAAGAAGGACTGCCTAGGTGATAGAAATGATGCTGGAGATCACATGATACAATTTTGCAAGACCAACATCTTCTTTGTAGCAAATACCTTTTATCACTAACACAAACAGCGACTATACATGGACCTCATCAGATGGAATACACAGAATCAAATTGACTACCTTTGTGGAAAAAGACAATGGAAAGCTCCATACCAGCAGTCTGAACAAGACCAGGTGCTGACTGTGGCACAGACAGCCAACTGCTCATATGCAAGTGCAAATTGAAACTAAAGAAGATTAGAACAAGTCTATGAGAGCCGAAGTATGATCTTGAGTATCTCTCACCTGGTTTTAGAGACTATCTCGAGAACAGATTTGATGTGTTGAACACTAATGACTGAAGACCAGATGAATTGTGGAATGACGTCAAGGACATCATCCATGAAGAAAGCAAGAGGACATTCAAAAGAAGAAGGAAAGACCAAATTAGATGTGAGAAGGGACTCAGAAACTTTCTTTTGAACATCGGGCAGCTAAAGCAAAAGTAAGAAATGACCAAGTAAAAGAAATGAACAGAAAGTTTCAAAAGGCAGCACAAGAAGACAAAATATTATAATAACATGTGCAAAGAGCTGGAAGTAGAAAACCAAAAGAAAAGAACACAGTCTGCATTTCTCAAACTGAAAGAACTGAAGAAAAAATTCAAGCCTTGAGTTGCAGTAGTGAAAGATTCTACAGGGAAAGTATTAAACAACTCGGGAGCATCAAAAAAAGATGCAAAGACCACACAGTCACTGTGCCAGAATGAACTCACTGATTTTCAGCCATTTGAAGAGGTAACCCATGATCAGAAACCAATGGTACTGAAGGAAGGAGTTGAAGCTGCTTTGAAGGCATTGGTGAAAAACAAGGCTCCAGGGATTGGTGGAATATCAATGAGGTATTTCAACAAATGGATGCAGCACTTGGAAGTGCTCACTTATTTATGCCAAGAAATTTGGAAGACAGCTACTTGGCCAACAGAGTGGAGGAGATCCATATTTATGCCCATTCCAAAAAATGTAGAAATTACCAAACATTATCATTAATATCACACATGAGTAAAATTTTGCTCAAGATCATTCAAAAGTGATCGCAACAGTATATTGACAAGGAACCGACAGAAATTCAAGCTGGATTCAGAAGAGAACATGGAACCGGGGGTATTGTTGCTGATGTCAGATGGATCTTGGCTGAAAGCGGAGAATACCAGAAAGATGTTATTCTGTCTTTCATTGACTATCCAGAAGTGTTAGACCATGTGGATCATGACAAATTATGGGCAACGTTGCTGAGAACGGGAATTCCAGAACACTTAATTGTTCTCATGAGGAACTGTAAGGTTCAAGAGGCAGTTGTGCAAACAGAACAAAGGGAGACTGCATGGTTCAAAGTCAAGAGAAGTGTACGTCAAGGTTGTATCTTTTCATCATACTTTTTCATCCTCTATGCTGAGAAAATAATCTGAGAAGCTGGACTACATGAAGAAGAATGAGACATCAGGATTCGATGGAGGGTCACGAACAACTTGCATTGCACGTTGCTCAAAGTGAAGAAAATGTGAAGCACTTACTGATGAAGATCAAAGACTGCAGCCTTCAGTATGAATTGTACCTCAACAACAAAAAGACAAGAGTCCTCACAACTGGACCAGTAAGCAACATCTCGATAAATGGGGAATGGATTCAAGTTGTCAAGGATTTCATTTTACTTGGGTCCACAATCAACACCCATGGAAGGAGCAGTTCAGGAAATCAAATGACACTTTGCATTGGGAAAATTTGCTGCAAAAGACCTCTTTAAAATATTGAGAAGTAGTTACTTTTAATACTAAGGTGCGCCTGACCAAAGCCGTGGTATGTTCAGTTGCATCATATGCATGCAAAAACTGGACGATGAATAAGAAAGACAGAAGATGAAATGATGGTCTTCGGACTGTGGTATTGGAGAATAATATTGAATATCCCGTGGACTGCCAAAAGAACGAACAGATGTGTTCTGGAAGTACAGAGTGCTTCCTCAAAGCAAAGGTGGTTAGACTGTGTCTCACGTGCTTTTGACTTGTGGTCAGCAGGGATCAGTCTGTAGAGAAGGACATCATGCTGAGTAAAGTGGGAGGTCATCGAAAAAATGGAAGACCCTAAGTGAGATGGATTGACACTGTAGCTGCAGTGATGATCTGAAGCCTAAATGTGATTGTGCACATGGCTCAGGACCAGGAAGTGTTTCGTTCTGTTGTGCATAGGGTTGCTACGAGTCAGAACCGACTTGTTGGCAGCTAACAACAGCAGTATAAATGCATTCAGAGAACTAAATGTCTCAAGAATCAAAGGAAAGAAAAGTATAAAAACAACATTTTACCAAAAAGAAAATGTCTATAAACAAATAAAAACTAAGGATAAGAACCAAATAGAAATTTGGGGGTAGTGAAGCATAGTAACTAAAAACTCACTAGAGGGACATGAAAGCAGATTTGAGCTGGCAAGAAAAAAAAATAGAGTATCTGAAAATAGGTCAATTGCAGTTATCCAGTCTGAGAAAGAGAAAGAAAAAGAATGAAGAAAAATTAAAAGAGCCTCAGAACACAACTAGCATTTTGCTAAGAGAGCCTTCCACATCCCACATTGGTAAGTGGCATCTAGGGTCTTAAAAGCTGCCAAGCTGCAACCTGAGGGTACAGCAAATGGTCCCAACTCAGCAGGAACGGATGATCACCAAGGTCCGAAACGACATGAGGGAAAGAGAATCCAGAGGACAGAGAGACTCATGTGAGTGGGTGACTACATCAACTTGTGAACAGAAGAACCAGATGGTGCATGGCTACCACCAATCATAGCCGTGATGGAGCTCATAAAGTTGAGTCTCACTGGCATCACAGGAATAAAAAGGGGTACACCCCGAGATCTCCACTAAAAGACCACAATTGATGGTCCAGGGGCCTTGAAGTTCTCCTGGGAGCATGTCCCCTGACCCTGATGCTGCCCCTGTCCATAAATCATAATGGAGGTCACCTTTTTGGACGGGAATGGATTGGACTTAGCAGCACGAAGTGACCATGTCATGTGTGCTCTTTATGGTTCTGTGCATCTGTAGAATGTCATCCTGCTGACCCCTTGCTGGAGGCAGGGGAGTGGGTGGAGAGGAGGGGATAGGAGATTGTTTGGAGGATAATACACGTATGCAGCAGAGAAGAAGAGGGCGCTGGAACCGGGCAAGGAGAGCAATGGGAGCTGCATGTAAGTGGGCATGTAAATCTATATGGGAATGTACATTTTCATTCAATCATAATAATAAGAAAAAATTATTTTTTTTTCGAAAAGAGCCTCAGAAGCCTGTGGGACACTATCCAGCAGATCAACATATGCATGATGGCAGATGCAAAAGGAGAAGACAGGAAAAAAGCACAAATATTAGAAGGGGAAAAAAGGCCCAAAACTTCGAATAAATGTGATAAAAAAATTAACTCAAAAAGATTTATACCTAAGCACATCATGCTATGAATTTTTAGAGAGAGAATACTGAAAGCAGGGAAAGCAAATAACTGATCAAATACAAAGGATCCTTAATAAAATTAATACCTGACTTTCTAACAGAAACCACAAAAGACAGGAGGAAGTGAGACGACATATTAAAAGTGCTGGGGAAAAAAAAAATGCTAGCAAAGAATTCTCTATATATCCAGTGAAACTGTTCTTTAAAAATAAAGGATACGGACAGAGTCCTGGCAGATTGTTGGTAATGAAATCAAGGTCATGAAATACTTTATTTTACATACAAACTATTGAGTGAGAAACTAATTTGCTCTGTAAACTTTCACCTAAAGCAGAATGAAAAGTAAACAAATAAAGGATAAATTAATACATACTCGGAAAACAAAAACTTAAGATAATTTGTTGTTATAAGACCTATCCAATAAGAAATACTAAAGGGAGTCTTTCAGGCCCCAATAAAATGATAAAATCCTGTGAGACCAATTTTACAGGACCTATTTATTGGGAATACTTTAAAACACACATATACACAATTGACTTCTCTATACATGGACTTCACCATGTGGGTTATGTAGAAATCAAATCTGTGGAAAAAGACAGTGGAGAAACTCAACATTATAAGTCAAGACAAAACCCATGGCTGTCTGAAGAACAGACCATCAATTGCTAATGAGCAAATGCAAGCTGCAGCTGAAGAAAATCAAAGCAGGTACATAAGAACCCAAGCACTTCCTTAAATACATTCCATCTGAATTTGGAGACTATCTGAAAAGTAGATTTGATGCTCTGAAAATGAATGATCAAAGACCAGCAAAGGTGATGGATTAGAGCAAGGGCATCGTACATGGAGAAAAGTGAAAGACCATTAGAAAGATAGGAAAGTAGGAAAAGACCGAAATGGATATTGCAAGAGACTCTGAAACTTGCTCTTAAGCTCAGAGTAGCTAAAGTGAATGGAAGAAATGTTGAAATAAAAGAGTTGTAGAGACTTCACAGATTTCAAAGGGCAGCTCAAGAAAGCAAGGTAAAAGATGAAATCTTTCTAGGTTTAGAATAACAAATGAGAAGAAAACAGTATTTCTCACACACTGAAAGAACTAAAGAGAAAATTTGAGCCTCCAGTTACATTA
The DNA here is from genome assembly GCA_028571685.1 of Heterohyrax brucei. Lineage (NCBI taxonomy): Eukaryota > Metazoa > Chordata > Mammalia > Hyracoidea > Procaviidae > Heterohyrax > Heterohyrax brucei. Next base: position 27,146,931 of record CM053152.1, read on the forward strand.
CTGAAGGATGCTATTGGGAAAACACTGAATGATGCAGGAAGCATCAAAAGAAGATGGAAGGATTACACAGAGTCACTGCACCAAAACAAAAAGTCAGTGTTCACCTATTTCAGGAAAGGGCATATGGTCAAGAACCATTGGAACAGAAAGAAGTTCAAGTTGCATGGAAGGCACTGAGAAAATAAGTCTCCAGGAATTTACCTGATGCTCAGCAAATGGAAGCAACCCTAGAAACACTTCATCATCCATGCCAAGAAATTTGGAAGACAGCTCACTTAGCCAACCAGCCAGCTGCAGGAGATTCATATTTCTGCCCATTCAAAAAAGGCAAATAGAATGCAGAAGTACAAAACAATATCATTAATATCACATGCTAGAACAATTTTGCTGAAGATAATTAAAAAAAACAAAAACAAAAAACCCACAGCCATACATCAACAGAGAACTGCCAGGAGTTCAGTTAAATTCAGAATATAGGACAAGAGATATCATTGTTGATATCAGATGAATCTTGGTTAAAAGCAGATGTGATGGTAAATTTTATGAATCCACTTGGCTAGGCTATGATTACCACTTGTTTTACCAGTGTTCTACTTATTGTTCCATAGTGTAATCTTATGTAATGTCATCACTTACCATAATGTAATCTAATGTCATCAATCAATTGAAAAGTGAGTTTCCTTAGCGTGATTTACAGACCATAAGTAGATATTTTGGCAGAACTCTGTCTCCACTCTACACTTTCCCTGTCTTCTGACCTATAGGTCTTGGGATACAATCCTGCAGAAGTGTCCAGCTTGCTGTCTGACCTAAAGATTTTGTATTTGCCAGTTGTGCACAATCCTTTGAGCCAGCAGGAATTCCCTGTCTGTTGCTTGATATACAAATATTGGACTTGCCAAGGCTGTAATCTCTATGGAAGCAGACCACCACATCTTTCTCCTGCAGAGTGACTGCTGAGTTCAAACCACAAACCGTGTCATTAGCAGCCAAGTTCTTAAACACTATGCCATCAGAGTTCCTTTGGAATTGCCAGGTGCCCACAATCCTGTGAGCCAAAGGAGTCTTCAACCTGTTGCTACTTTCACAGTTGTGTGATCCAAACCCTTGAAGTAAATTTCTTTATATATGTATATACACATATTTCTCTCTAGTTCTGTTTCTCAAAAGAACTGTAAAACAACAGAAAATACCGAAAGGATGTTTACTTGTGTTTTTTGACTATGCAAATGCATTCAGCTGTGTGGATCATAACAAATTATGAATAACATTATGAAGAATGGGAATTCCAAAACACTTAATTGTGCTCATATGAAACCTGTGCATGGATCAAGAGGCAGTTATTCAAACAGAAAAAAGAGATACTGCATTTTCTAAATTGAAAAAAGTATGCAGCAGGATTGTATCTTTCAACTTATTTATTCAATATACATGCTGAGCAAACGATCCAAGAAGCTTGGACTACATGAAGAAGAATGGCATTGGTCTTGAAAGATGATCATTAACAACCTGTGATACACAGATGATACAGCCACGCTTGTAGGAAATGAAGACACTGAAATTAAGTACTTAAAATTGAGTGCATGTAAAACAGATTAAATGTAAATAAGCTCTGAGCGTTGTACCAATATCTGTTTCTTGGTTTTGTTATTTCACTGTAGTTATTTAAGTAAGGTGTCACCATTGGGTAAACTGGGTAAAGAGTACAGGGCATCTTTCTCTGCTACTTTTTCAAGCTCCAGTTAATCTATAATTGTAAAAAGAAGAAAAATGATGTTTATTTGGTAAAAACACAAACAATTCTCGAAGAACAGATTCCAGGAAATGCTGATTTTTCATGCTGTTATGAAAAAACAAGAGTGAATTGTTAGGGTTTGGCATTATTGTTTTATTTTTCTCATTAGAATCAAACTTTTCAGTTGCTGTTAATATTAAAGAAAAGGAGTGAGTGCGGGATAGTAGTTAACTAAACTTCTGGATTAAAGATATATTTGAGATTGAGGAAATCAAACTTTAGTAATTGTTTTTTTAAGGTTGGTCTACCAAGATTGTTCTCCTCTCCAATGGTAAGCATCATGTATGGAAGGTAACAACAATAACAGAGTGATTACATATGGGAAATCCTGGTGGTTCAGTGGTTACAAGCTGACAGTTTGAATCCACTCCTTAGAAACTCTATGGGACAGTTCTACACTGTCCTATAGGGTCACTATGAGTTGGAATCAACTCAATGGCAATGGGTTTGGTCTCGGGTTACTACTACCTACCAGGCATCATTTTAAGATACTTACGCGTGTAAACACATTTAAGCATCAGAACAACACTTTGCTGTAGGTTGTCTTATATTTTCATTTTCTTAATGAGGACAAAGAGGCACAGAGCTGTCTCATAGGTACTAATGTAGTGATAGGATATACAGACTATCTGCTATAGTTATGTTTATTTACAGAGAGTTTCATGTAGCATCTTTTTTTTAACTTCTTCAATTTAAAAAACCGTTATTATGATTTCTGCCATTAACATTACTTTGATGGACTATTTGCTCATCTTCTCCATTTTGCTCACAAGGCAGAACATGGAAGAAGTAATACTGTTTTGAAGAAATATAATTTTTTCTTTGTGTTAAAATGATGCAAGAACCTGTATGTGGGATTATAGAAAGAGTGGGAAAATTGTAATCTGAAATCCAAGGGGGCTTTGACCTTGGGTTTGAAAATTAAGTTAACACTGTTTATCAAAAAGGTTTGCCACCACACCAAAAGGTCCCAACTCCGCAGGAACAGATGATCATTGAGGACCCAAATGACATGGGAGAAAGAGAACCCAGAAGGCAGAAGAGACCCACTTGAGTGCGTGACTGCATCAACATGTGAGCGGAGGAACCGGATGGTGCCCAGCTACGACCAGTGATAGCCATGCGGGGGCTCACAAAGTTGAGTCTTAACTGGCAACATGAGAATAAAAAGGGGTGCACCCTGAGAATTCCACTAAAAGACCACAACTGATGGTCTAGAGGTGGCCTTGGGGTTCCCCTGGGAGCATGGCCCCTGGTCCTGATGCTGCCCCTGTCCATAAATCATTACTGAGGTCAACTCTTTGGACAGGAATGGATTGGACTCGGCACCACGGAATGACCATATTGTGTGTGCACTTTATTGTTCTATGTATCTATAGGATGTCATCCTGCTGGCCACTTACTGGAGGCAGGGGAGAAGGTGGAGAGGAGGGGACAGGAGATTGTTAGGAGGACATGACATGTATACAACAGATAGGAGTGTGCTGTCACTGGGCAGGGAGAGCAATGGGAGCTGCACATAGGTGGGCATGCAAACTTATATTGGATTGTACATTTTCACTCAAATTAAATTAAAAATTAAAAAAATAAAAAGGTTTGCCCCCAAACCAAAACCCATTGTCATGGCATCCACTCCCATGTGGACTCAGTAGGGTTTCCAAGGCTGTAAATCTCTGTGGAAGCTGGCTGCCACATCGTTCTTTCATGGGGCTGATGGAGGTTTTAAGCTGTAGTTAGCAGTCAATCGCATTAACCATTGCTCTGCCAGGGCTCCTTAGCAGGTGCTAAGTAACACCTATTAGAGTAACAGCTATCTCGCTTTTGAAGGCCTCTTCTTTGAAGTCACTTTTCTAGCCAGACTAACTTGATACCATTACCAGGGCAACACCCTAGTGGGAAAATTAGAATTTATACGCCAAGTTCTAAAGATACTGGAGGAACACGGCCAATGCCCCAGCTTGGCTCCCAGGTCAGGCGCACAGGCTGGCCAACAGCTGGAAGCACCAGCCTGCAGGCTTTCCGACGACCTACGGCGGGTTGTGAGGGTCTTTCTGGGCCGGCGCAAGGACTTCTGGGAGAGAGCACGCGGCAGCCGGAGCGGCTCCCCGGACTTCGGCTCGCTGCTGAAGTCAGTCTAGTCTCTGCAATGGCCTCTCGGTATGACCGAGCCATCACCGTTTTCTCCCCAGACGGTCACCTTTTCCAAGTGGAGTATGCTCAGGAGGCCGTGAAGAAAGGATCCACGGCGGTGAGTTAGCCTCTTTGCCTGGCCTCAGGCCTCCTCTTGGCCGTGATTCCTCCTGCGCCGGGCGGGGAGCCGGAAGTGGCGAGTATCAGGAAATTCTCTCTCGACTTGTGAAAAATTGCTTCATCTCTTTTGTTGTGGGATGTGCGGTTTCTGAGATTTGGGCGGGAAGTGGCAGATTAAATGTTAGTAAATTAAATTGGTTTCTGTTGCACAACTGCCTTTATTGAATAATGGCAGCGGAGGCAAAACTGCGCATGTGTGTATGTGTGTGATGTAGCCGTTATTCTTCAGTGAAATATCAGTCTTTTGTCGATACTGAAGAAAGAAAAGATTTCTTCCATCATGTTACAACCTGCCTGACTGTACACGCTCACTTCTTCTGGAAGTCACCAAACCGGAAAGAGCAAAAAGAATTGCCGTTGAGTGAATACTAAGTCACAGTGACCCTGTCGGACCCCTGAAATATAAGGTGGCACCGTAGTTAAGCGCTCAGAAGTTAAACCCAACAAAGGCATGGTCAAGATTACAGCCTAGGAAACTCCATAGGGCACTTCTACTCTGTCCTGTGGGGTAACTGTGAGTCAGAATGGAATCGACAACACACAGCAGCAACCTCTGAAATATGAACCAAACCGATGTGAGATTAAATCCTTGTTGACTACGAAACAGTTACCAAGAAAAAAAAAACAAAACGCTAATGCGTTTACCAAACACATACACCTGTTAAAATTAATTGTCCTAAAATTTGGCAGCACTGCCTTCAACTCATTTCGAACTCGTAGTGACCCTGCAGGACAGAGAAGAACTGCCCCAGGTAATTTCCAAGGAGTTCCTGGAGGAATCCAGAAGAAAGTCGTTAGTTCATATTCACCAGGGCTCCTTGGAAGACGTCTGGGACGGTTCTACTCTGTCTATAAGGTCGCTATGAGTCAGAACTGACTCAGCAGCAGTGGGTTTGGTTTGGTTTTTCCGGAGGCTTGGAACCTCAGGAATCTATTTTGTCACTTTTCTGTGTTGGTTGGTTGGTTTTTTCAAATAATATTGTGAGTTGCTTGAGACGTTATTCCCTATCTTTATTTCTGAAAACCTTTTTAATACTCATGGTAGCAGTAATACTGCTGCCAAATTTTAACTGCATTTACTAATCCTAGTGATTCATAAACATGAAAAAGGACAAAAGTGCCCCAGTGACCAAAGATCTATTTCCCCAAATCTTCCAAGTCCTATCTAATGAATTCAGAGGATCTGATTTTTTTTTTTTTTTTAACTTGCAAATGCCATGAACATGTTTGTTGTATACTTTGGAAATTTGGACATTAGCTGTTAGAACAAACAGTACATTTCTAAATCTACCGGTGTCTGTATTTTCTTTCACCTTTCATACAACTTAGTTACGGGAGGAAATAATTCACTTTTATTATGTATCTATCAAATGCAAAGTGGTGAAAAAAAATAATAACACTAGAAAGAATCTTACCTTTTCTAAAAGTATTTTTCTGCTTAATTGGGCCCACTAGTTTTATTTCCATTTTATAAGTAATTTTTTTCGAGTTTTAAATTTAAGAAAAGCCTCATGTAGCTGAAACCAAAAGGGTACCATTTTGATAAAAACAAAAGTTGTATAATCCCCAGCATGGCATATAGCATATGGTTAGAAAATAATGCCCAAGTTTTAAAGCCTAAAATAAAGGGAGTAATGGGAGAAGACTAGGGTGTAATAAGAAACCACATTGGCTCATTTAAAATGTTTTAAGAATGTCATAGAATTGATTGATAGTTCCTTTGTAATGAGTTGTAAAAGGGTAAGGATATAAGAATTCCTATAGTGGGCATTTTTAAAGATACATTGAAAGGATGAGACAATTTTGTCTCAGAATTCTAAAACTATAATTCGTCTCTTTGTATGGTGCTATTCATTGTGTTTCCTTGTGGATGTTATGATTTCTTATGTAGTGTAAAGTTTATAATGGCACTTGTTTATTAAAGTATGTCTCAAAATATTCTGCCTATAAATGACATTTGAAATAATGAGTTATAACTAAGCCACAGTTAGCTGGTTTTGACTGATATGTGATATTTAGTAATTTAAAAGTTATATGGGCCACAATTAAAGGCTTTGGATTCTATTTCTGTCTTGATTACTGACAGCATGAAGGGAAGCAAGAGGCCTGTGTTCTTTTTGCTTTAGTTCCCTGTTCTATAAATGAAAAATATGTTTGAATACATTTTGGAGAGGTAATAACCTTTCTTCTTTGGGGGAAAAAAAACGAATCCTTCACAATATTCTCAAGAAAAAGTTAAGATTTATTATCATTCCTTCATTCTGTCCTTTTCCTGACCCTAAAATGTTATTAGCTCTATATTTCATACCTTATCAAATCTCAGTTCCACTGTCTGGCCATCAAAGCCTTCCATAATCCTTATGCACCCTCCTTAATTAAGGTTATGGACATTCCACACTGATAAATGCTTTTGTCCTTGCAGCTAGGAACAGAAAAAACATCATTTCTGCCTCTCCTTATTATTTAAGGATATCCTCGCGTTTCTTTTCCTCCATGAAGCCAACTTTGATCCGCTCTAGTCATGAGTCTTTTTCTTCTGAATTTATAGTCTATCATAGAATACTGGCCTATTTACTATTGTATTTACTGTATGTATTTACTATTTGGCCTTGTATGTTCTTCAACTTCAGATACATTTAATAGTCTTCTCACACCAAGTGGATAGTAAGATCTTTGAAGATGTTGATGGTATAATTCCTTTTGTATTTCTGTGACACCATATACACTGGAGGGAGGAAGAATTAAACATTGAAGTAATGATATTTTGTAACAGGCCCTTCAGATACATTATCTAATTTGAAGAACAGTATTTAATTCTCCTTTTGTAAGTGTGGGAGCTATGGTTCAGGAGCGTTCATAAATTGCTGAAGATGTCCATATAGAAAGTGATGGAGCCCATATTCACACACTTAAGTTTTTCTTTCAAATACTCTGATCTTTGCAGTGTACCATGCAAATTGTTCAGTAAATTTGTTTATTAGTTAGCTGTATTTATGATGTGGAATCCCAGATATGTATCACTTAAGGCAATGAACTTTTCTAAGCTTCAGTATTTTTGGTAGTGAAATACATACCTGCGTCACATGATTGATGTTTCAGTTGAATTAGGTATATAGTATGTTAAGCATCTTCTATAGTGTCTGTTTCACAGAAAGTACTTACTAAGTAGTAGTAGCATTTATTGTTTACTATTTGTTTGTTTTCTCTATTTCTTTCAATTTTATCTGTGATTGATTTATTATTCATTATAGGAGGACATTTTTGTTGAATGCTTACATATGGCAAATGCAATGCCGGAACCTAGAGTTTCATTATGAGTAGTGTATACCCACCCCCTGTCCTTAGAGAGCTTATCATCTATCAGGAAAGTATTTTAATAAAGTAAGTATGATGGGAGAGGAAAGAGTGCAGAGTGTTCTGGGTAAAGGAAAAAAGCTTTTGGGAGGGCCAGGTAGCAAAAGACAGTTATACTGCATATTGCATGCACTGGATGGAGGCATTCTTGCCAAAACAGTACAAAAACAGGGAAGAAGGAAGCTAGAAACAGGGGCTAGATCAGGGACCGCATTAAACAGTGTTAATGAGAATATGCTTGATCCTGGGGAGCTAAGAAGCCTTGAAGTGTTTTAATGTGGGTAGATTGGAGCCTGGTGACACAGTGGTTAAAGAGCTCAGCTACTAACCAAAGGGTCACAGTTGAAACTCGCCCACTGCTCCTTGAAAACCCTATGGGGCAGTTCTGCCCTGCCCTATAGGGTCGCTGTGAGTTGACATCAACTTAATGGCAATAGGTTTGATTTTGTTTTTGGTATTGTTTAGATTGCTGCTATTCTGGTATTTTAGTAACAGGCTTCCTCTTGGCTGCTTATGGTCCCCAGTTCATATCCATAACAGAGGTTTTGCAGAATTTTATCTCCTTAATTTTTATACAATGTTCGTGTTCTATAAGAAATGCACATGAAGTCCTTGGTCTTTAATTTAGGTTCATGTTGTTCTGTGTTTAGAAAGTACTTCTTTAGGTGTCTTGTGTGAGACTTGGACACTTGTAGTTTCAGCTTTAAACCATCTACCGTTGAGTCAGTTCTAACTCATAGTGACACTATAGACAGAGTAGAACTCTTCCATAGAGTTTTGAAGGAGCACCTGGTGAATTTGAACTGCCAGTCTTCTGGTTCGCAGCTCTGGCGGTGAAACACTGCACCACCAGCGTTTCCAGTTTCAGCATTGGTGGCATTTAAAAAATACCAAACCTGTTGGTATTGAGTCAGTTCTAGCTAACAATGACCGTATAGGACAGAGTAGAACTGCCGCATAGGATTTTCAGGGAGTGCCAGGTAGATTCAAACTGCCAACCTTATTGACCAAAGTAGAACAGCCCTGTAGAGTGTTGTATTAGTCAGCTAGGGCTGCTCTAACAGAAATACCACAGAGTGGATGGCTTTAACAAAGAAAGATTTATTCTTACACAGTCTGGTAGGTTGCAAGTCCATATTCAGGGTGTCCGCTCCAGGGAAAGACTTTCCCCTTGACGGCTCTGGAGGAAAGTCCGGTATTGCATCAGTCATTGTCCAGGGAGTGTCCTAACGCAAGAACCTCTGGTCTGAACGACGCGCTCTGCTCCCGGTGCTGCTTGCTTGATGGTAGTGAGGTTCTCCAATTGTCCTTGGTTCTTTTTCCTTTTATTCCTTGCAAGCTAAAAGCATTAAGGGTGGGGCAAGCCATACTCCAGGGAAACTTCCCCCATAGCAGGAATTCACAGCCCCACCCTAATCCTTTAACATACAGGTTAGCAAAACCACACAATGGAGGACAGTCCCAAGATACTGGGAACCATATCCCAGCCACATGGCTGCACACATTTTTGGGGGGACACATTTCAAACCATGACAAGTGTCCAGGGAGCACCTGTCAGATTTGAACTGCTGACCTTTCAGTTAACAGCCTGTAGTTCTTAATCACTATGCCACCAGGGTTTCTGTTAGTGGTATAGTACTTGTAATTTCTACCTATTTATCTTTTTGCTTTGAGTTTTGGGGATGAAATTTCAGTAAACCTATACCTGTACAACTTTTTTCCTAGAAGTCCACTTTTTTCACTTTTGTTACATGTTTAAAGAAAAAGACTTTTCCTTCAAGTTATGTGTTAGAATAACTTGATTTTAGTGTTAAAGTTGACAGCTAATTGTATTTTTTAATAACTCAACAGGTTGGAATTCGAGGTACCAATATAGTTGTGCTTGGAGTAGAAAAAAAATCTGTTGCTAAGCTTCAAGATGAAAGAACTGTGAGGAAAATTTGTGCCCTTGATGACCACGTCTGCATGGCTTTTGCAGGTACTTAAGGACCTATAAATGGAAACCCCAGTGGCATAGTGGTTAAATGCTATGGCTTCTAACCAAGAGGTTGGCAGTTCAAATCCACCAGATGTTCCTTGGAAATTCTATGGGGCAGTTTTACTGTGTTCCATAAAGTAGCTATGAGTCAGAGTCAACTCAACAGAAGTGAGTTTGGAGCAAGTAAGGACCTCTAATAAAGACATACAGTAATTTAATGTTGTAGGGCAGCATGGTTGGCCCTGCTGCCTATAGCTCCTGTGCTATATATACACAAAACATGGAATAATACACTATTTCTTATTAAAAACAAACAACATGTCCGTCCTTTTAAGGAAAATCACAATTATCCACGTGTTGTGTATGCAAATTGCCTGAAGGGCTGTGTCCAGATCCCACCAGGGTGCTGGAATAAGAATTCTACCCGCTAGTACCAACCTCCCTATGGGTGTGATGTCCAGGGAGTTGCCTGAGTTGCACAAAAAATTAAACACAGGACTACTAGCAGAAGAAATGGCAATCTGAATCCACCCAGAGCTGCTTTGAAAGACAGGCCTGGTGATCTGTTTCTGAAAGGTCACAACCTTGAAAACCCCATTGAACAGTTACACTCTATACACTTGTGGTCTCCGTGAAACAGAATTGACGTGATGGCAGCTCACAACACCATTGTGTACATATATCATTATTTCACTTGTAGCATTAAGTAATTGTTTTCTTTTTAAACTTTTACTTTAAAGTAATTATGAATTCACAGAAGGTTGCAGAAAACTAATGGGGAAATCTCTGTACTCTTCACACGGTAACCCACGATGGTAACATCTTCAAAACCAGAAAACTGGTAAAATCCACCAAGCTTATTCAGAGTTCACTAGTTTTAGATCACTCATTTGTGTGTGAGGCATATGTAATTTTGTTATACTTTATCAGATGTGTAGCCATTACCAGAAACAAGACACAGAACTGTTCCATCACCATGTGACTACCTTGTGCTATTCGTTTTTAGTTATATCCATAGCTGTATGATTTTGTCATTTGAGGATGTTACCTAAATGGAATCATACAGTATGTAACCTTTTCAGATTCACTTTTTTTACTCAACATAATTCATTTAAGATGTATCCAAGTCCCTGTGTGTATCAGTAGTTCATTCATTTTTATTGCTTAGCATTTTTCTATGATGGGAATTTACCACGGGTTGTTAGTATCTGTTGAAGGACATTTGAGTTGTTTCTAGTTTTTGGCTGTTACAAACAAAACTGCTTGTAAATGCTCATGTACAACTTTTTGGGTAAACATAGGTTTTCAGATCTCTGATATGCTTAAGAGTACAGTTGCTTGGCCACATAGTATATGCGTGTTTAGTTTTATAAGAAACTGCCAAGTTATTTTTCCAAAGTGGCTGTATACTATTTTATGTTCCCACCAGCAGTGTTTCTCTGTGTCCATGCCAACATTAGATATTGTCACTATTTTTTCATTTAAATGTTCTTACAGGCACTTAGTGATATTTTTTTCATTGTAGGTTTAATTTTCATTTTCCTAATGGAGCCCTGATGACATGGTTATTAAGAGCTCAGCTGCTAACCAAGATATTGGACAGCAGTTTGAATCCACCAACTGCTCCTTGAAAACAGTGTGAGGTGGTTCTGCTGTATACTACAGGATCACTATGAGTTGGAATAGACTGAATAGTGATTTTTTTTTTTTAATGGCTAAAGAAGGAGCACTGGTGGTGCAGTGGTTAAGCTCTTGGCTGTGGACTGAAAGGGCTGTGGTTTGAATCCACCCACTGACTCTATAGGAGAAAAACCTGTTGATCTGCTTCCATAAAAATTAGAGCTGAAAAAACACTCTGGAGCAGTTCCTCTCTGTCATATCAGGTAGCTGTGAGCTGGAGTTGGCTCAGTGGTACCCAACAGTAACAGCAATGGCTAATGATGTTGAACACCTTTTCATTGACTTGTTTGCCCTCTCTAGCAAATCAGATATGTCTATTCATGTCTTTTGTTTATTTTTGAGTTGTAATGGTTTTTAAAATCGGGGTTTTACATTGAAGGTTGAAACTTTATTGAGCAAAAACCAGCCTTTATCGCACTATCTTTAAGGAGGAATCATCTTAATATAAATGACATCAGATGCTTTAAATTTCTAGTAGACATGCCTTTTTCTGACTTCAGTATTTTTTAAAAATACATACATTGCCTTTTAGTGAACAAAATAAACATTTGCTGCTGTTCTCCACCATATACCAATTGGTTTTAGGTACTGGAATATACTTAAAGGTCTGTCATTGGAGAATTGATAAAATCGTGTTAAATCCTTAAAATGATTTAACAGCAGAAGTTCTGGAATCATAACAGCTTAGTTCTAAGCCAGACTTCATGGTCTACTAAACATGTGACGGTAGACAAGGCAGTAATCTATTCCTTGCCTACTTTACTCATTTATAACATGGGGTTAATGATAGTATTGTCTTTATAGATTTGTTGGAAGAATTAGGTGAGTTAATATATGTGATACATTTGAAACAGTATCTGTTTGATGAATATTAGTATTCTGACCACTGCTATCATTGTTCTTATTAGATGCCATTAAGTCCATTCTGACTCATAATGACCCTGTGTACAACACAATGAAATAGTAGCCAGTCGTGCACCATCCTCACAATTGTTATGTTTGAGCCCATTGTTGTAGCCACTGTGTTAGTTCATCTCAGTGAGGGGCTTTCTCTTTTTCACTGACTCTCTACTGTAATAAGCATGATGTCCCTCTCCAGGGACTGACCTTTCTTGATAGCATGTCCAAAGTGAGATGTAATCTTGTCTTCCTTCGTTCTAAGGAGCATTCTGGTTGTACTTCTTCCAAGATAGATCTGTTCATTTTTTGGCAGTCCGTGGTATATTGAATATTCACCAACACCACAATTCAAAGGCATTAGTTCCTCTTTGGTCTTCCTTATTCATCATCCAGCTTTCACATGCAATTACAATTATTACTACTACCACACTATCATCGTTATTTAGTGGCAGCTTAAAAAGGAAGTGGTAGGATCAATGTGTATTAACATGGAGAAGTATCCATAATAAATAGCTTAAAAACAGTAGGTTAGAGAAGAATATGTATATCATCTCATTTATAAATTGTGAAGTTATATGATAGCTTTTATTTCCTCTATAATGTTGGAATATTTTACAATGAGTACAAATCAAAATACAAAACAAAACACGGTTCTGTTTTGAAAAGAAAAACACACTTTTGTTGTTGTATTGTGATTTTAATATTTGGAAAACAACCCTATGAAAAAGTGAAGAATTTGGAAAAATTTTGACATAGCATGTGAAATTCCACTTGATAGTAGAAATTTACATTATGATTGTATCTTCAAGGTAAAGTTGTGGTATAAATGTAAAAGCACTAGACTAAAGCCTCATTTATTCTGCATATTGCTTATTTATAGACATGAAGTTGTAATTTCAAATGCTCATTTAATTAAATTGAGTTTGATCTCTTTACATAGCCAATTAGTACTGATTACTGTAGTTGTTACTAATGTTAAAAACCAACACACAGTGTTGTTCATATAGTTTGGCAAGTTTTTGACTAATTTTTTTTTTTGAGTGATTTACTCAGTTATAATACTGTTTTTCTAAGTATGATACTTTGTTTCTTAAGTTGTAAATTCTGTTCACATTATAAAAGGTCAATACTTAGAATTCTCCTGCAGTGAGGTGTGTAGGTGTAAACCAGTGCATTAATTCCTGTTGTCACCACCACCAACCCTCTGCCTCTCTGTAGGCAAGGCTGGCCCACAAGCTGCCGCCTTCTGCTACCCTGCCCCACTTCTGCATACAGCTGAGTACCATGTTGTGCAGTGTCCCCTCACACAGCCTAGCCATCTGCAGCTCTCCGCACCTTCTGCCCACTCCCACTGGCCAAGGCAGAGGCCACCTAGGGACAAGTTACTGCACTGGGTGACACCATTCCCAGTGACTCATGGATGATGGTATATGTGTGTAGGTACCAAGTTATCACACTGGATGACAGCAGACGACAACCCTGCTGACTCCACAGTCTTGCGCCATAGCTCCAGCTTACCTCCACTGCCAGGCACTCTGGGGTTATTTTGGTGTTCACCTCTGACAGTGTTGGGGCACAGTTAGCACCACCTAGTCATACCACTGATCTCCTTACCTAACCATGTTTCATAATTGAGTAATGTGTTAACCTTCATGTTCTGTTTCTTTGTCTCAAATAACATTTACAAAGAAAGAGAAGCATTTCCTCTTCCTATAATTGAGTATCTGATTACATTTAGCACCCTACCTATGAATGCTGGAAACCCTGGTGGTATAGTGGTTAAGTGCTAGATCTGCTAACAAAAAGGTTGGCAATTCAAATCTGCCACATGCTCCTTGGAAACTCCACGGAGCAGTTGTACTCTGATCTGTAGGGTTGCTGTGGGTCAGAATTGACTCGATGGCAGTGGATATGGTTTTTGGTTTTTCTTGAGTGCTGAGCATAGCTACTAGCTGTACTAGCACTAGCAGTAGCAGTAGCTGCCTCATTGTTTACTGATAGAACTGTTTTCAGAGTTGAGGATTTTTTACATTTGTAGGAACAGGAAATGAAATGGTGTCTAAGGTTAGTAAAAGTTTATGACTGCGAAAGACTGATGGTTAACAGGAGTGGCTAAGTTTCAGAGCTTTGGTGAATGAATGTTTTTGGTAATGTGGTATGGGGGGAGTTTAAAAATTAGAAATGACAATGGAAGAGTCAGATGCCAAAGAGGTCTGCCTTAGAAATGTTTACCATTATTTATCTCTTAAGGTTTATTGTGGATTTGTTACTCCCGATAGAAACCTATTCTGTTTCCTTTCAGGAGTGTTGATAATTGTCCCATAATGTTTTGGTATTGCCCACCAAGGAAATGTTTTCCTGGCCCTTGATCCTATCCAAAATCTGAAGAAGTGACCAGTTGCACTGAAAGGAGTTTGAATTCAACAGATGCTTGTTTGATGGTGAATAGTCATTGTTTTCGTAAGAAGAAATTTGTCTTTATAATTTAAGTAATAAATTTGTTTTGTTTTTTGGAATCAGGATAGACCTTCAGATTCTGAATAAGAGTGCCATGGGGAGCCTCAAAAAAAAAAAAAAAATAATGATGGAGACTCTGTAAAAATAAAATTGTTTTTAACTCAAAAAATTTTATTTTCAGGACATGCGAGTCTTTTCAGGGAAGAGTTTCAAAGACAGCTGTTGGTGATTTTGTAAAATTACTTAATGAATTATTTAATGAAATGCTGGTGGTGTAAGTGATTAAGTGCTACGTCTGCTAACCACAAGACTGGTGTCGTAGATAGCGTTGTGTCCCCCCAAAAATGTGTGTATTGATTTGGCAGGGCCATGATTCCCATTGCTGAGTGACTTTTGCCGTGTTGTGAATCTTGCCTCTCTAATGTTGATGATGGAGAATCAGGAACAGTTGTTTCGATGAGGCAGGACTAAAGCTCTGAGCTTGTGAGATGTAAGGAAGAAAGTGAGTAGAGAGAGTTGGGAACTTCATACCACCTAGTAAGCACCACTAAGAGCAGAATGCATCCTTTGAACCTGAGAATCCTGCCACAGGATGCTCTCATACTGAGTTTGGACTCCTAGCTGGAGATAATTTCTCATATGAATGGATTCATAGCTTACTGGACTGTGACAATAAAATCTCTCTTTCTGAAGCCATCCACTTATGATATCTCTTTTAAGAGCAGAACCGGATGATTGCGACAGTTGTCAGTGCAAATCAGCCAGGTGCTGCTTGGAAACTCAGTGGGGCATTTCTGCTGTATCTTGCATGGTCACTATCAGTCATAATCAACTCGATGGCAGTGGGTTTGGCTTTTTGGGGGAATAGTCACCTCAGTTTCTGTGAATGAAACTGGCTCACTGCTGGAGAAATAGTTTTCTCAATATTTGTTTTTAAATTATTATTGGCAAAGCAAGTAAGAATGCACCAAATTAAATCTTGAATAAATCAGAAAGGTAGAGCAAGTGATACTTTTATTTTCTAAATCCTTTTTAATCCCTGTGTCTTGAGAAAAACAAAGGATGTTAAAAGGAAGATTTCATAGTAGCTAAGAAAAGGCCAGCACTTCAAATCTACCAGGTTCTCCTTGGAAACTCTCTGGGGTAGTTCTCCTCTGTCAGAATCGACTCAACAGCAACAGGCTTGGTTTTGTAAAACCCTTTTGACAACAAAAAGTCGTCTTTTTTTCTAATGTATTGAATACTTTTGTAGGACTAACTGCTGATGCTAGAGTAGTAATAAACAGAGCTCGTGTGGAGTGCCAGAGTCATAAGCTTACAGTTGAGGACCCGGTCACTGTAGAATATATAACTCGCTTCATAGCAACTCTGAAGCAGGTAAGCTGATATTCTGAAAGATATCTTTCCATTTTCTCCTTTTCTACTATTATGAGTACTATCATGGAAAAATACCACAGTTAACCCAAGGATTTAGCATTTGAATCAACTAAATTTCTTATTCTTTGTCACACTAACTTCATACTCACATCTATATTCTAGTGGAATGAATTGATTAGATCAGCAGAAATTTCAACCAGTTATCAATTTTAGTAACTTTAAATTTTAAAAGAATAGTAAATCTGATCTTTTAAGGGAGTTGGCATACTTTTAGAGATACAATATTAAGAAACGTTCTTTGAATTTTTCCAAAGAAATACCCATGATTCTGTCTCCAACAAACATACACGTAAGTAATCAGGTTTATGTGTGGCTACCAAATCTAGGTGTTTGTACATAGTTTAATATTGTGTATAATCATGAGGTGTGCAGGTATTTATTATTATTTTCTTAACTTACTATCATCTTATTTGGAAATGCTGGTAGCATAGCAGTTAAGTGCTGCCTTTGCTAACCAAAAGGTCTGCAGTTCAAATCCACCAGGCGCTCCTTGGAAACTCTGTGGGGCAATTCTACTCTGACCTGTAGAGTTGCTGTGAGTTGGAATTCACTTTATGTCAGTGGGTTTGGTTGTGGAATCATCTTATTTGTACTTTATATATGTCAACATGGATCCTGGTGGTGTAGTGGTTAAGAGCTCAGCTGCTAATCAGAAGGTCAACAGTTTGAATCTACCAGCTGCTCCTTGCAAACCCGCTGGGGAAGTTCTCACCTGTTCTGTAGACTCCTTGTGAATCAGAAGTGACTAGATGGAACATAACAACAACTTATGTCAATGTAGTGTTTATAGTTAACATTTTTATTAACTATGTAACACTATATCAAGTTGCTATCTGATAATTTAGTTAGGTTGTTTCCAGTTTCTTTTTCAGTAGTTTCTTTGCACCCACCCTTTTTTTTTCCACTTTAATAATAATCTACTATTTCACAGCTTTTTTCCTCCTTTTTGAATCATATTGTTAAATTAATCTTCAGGATGTAATTACTAGACCAGAAATAGTAACCAGTTTTAAGAGTCTTGTTATATATGACTAAATTGCTTTGTGAAAAAGATTGAACCTGATTTTACCATGTAATAAGCAATACATAAATGTATCTCTGAAGAATCATCAATGTTGGGTTTTTTGTTTTTCTTTTATTTTGCAAATAAGTCTAATATAGCACTGTCTTAGATGTTTTAATTTATACTTTATAATTAGTATTGAAGTTGAATTTTTTTCACGTGTTGGTTTGCTATTTTCGTTTCTCCCAGTTTAAACTATCTTTCCTCATGATGGGCACTTTAATGGTTAAGAGTAGACCAGGAGCTGGAATTTTGAGGTTTGAATGCTGTCTTTACTACTTCATAGTTGGTGACTATTCTTGTGTGTTTCCTGATTATAAAATAAGCATTACAGTAATGCCCTCATCGAGTTACATTGTGGATTTAATACATTTAAAACACTTAGAATACTTACAGCACAGATTTTACCATTTACCCTCTTAGAAGCTCTTATAAACTGTGTATTCTAAGTAGGTCTGTGGGTAGCACAAACAGTTTGCACTCAAGTTTGGTGGTTTGAACCTATCCAGGCCTCAGAAGACAGGCCTTTTGATGTGATTCCAAAAGATCACAGCCTTGAAAGCCCTGTGGTGTGGTTCTGTTCTGTAACATGAGGGGTTGCTATGGGTCAGAATTGAGTCAAGTTTTTTATATTCTGAGTATCAAAATGTTAAACAAATTATTTGTAACAGAATTGCTCCATTACTTATTTTTTCTTTTTAAATTCATATTTTAAGAAAGTCGAGCATATTTATATTATGCTACTTCATTTGGTTTTATTTTCCCAATATATAAAAAGGATCTTCCAAAAAACAAGGTGCAGGAACAGAACAGTGTATACAACTTTTCCAGTTGTGCTTTTAATGTTTTCTTTCAGAAATTAAAAGCTGTACCTGTAACATTTTTGGAAATGCATACTGTAAATCTGTAGTGGTGGGGTTACTCCTGGGAAGGGCCTGGGCCCTGGGGCAGAAGAGAAATATTCTTTCATGTACAGCCTTTTTGTATTTCTAAGTTATTTTTAACTCTGTGCATATATTGCTTTTTCATTTAAAAAAAGAAAATGTGGTTTATTCAGCATATGAATAAAAGGGGTCTCTCCTCTAAGGTATATTTATAAAGTACTTACTTCATACCTAGATGTGAACTAGGAAAATTATGGAACAGAGGAATTAGGACACAGACCTTATTCTCCAAGTCTTTATAGTCAGAGCCCAACTATTTGCGTTAAAATTGTAAAGTAGCTTTTAAATCCACATGTTATGAGTTAGAATTGAAAAATACCCCTCGCCCTGATGCTGCCCTTGACCATAAATCATAACGAAGGTCCACTCTTCGGACAGGAATGGATTGGACTTGGTGATGCAGTGACCATATATTGGATGCACTTTATGGTTCTATGCATCTATAGGATGTCATCCTGCTGACCTCAGGCTGGACGAAGGAGAGTGGGTGGAGAGGAGGGGAAAAAAGAGACTGTTGGGAGAATGAGACGTGTATGGAGCAGAGAGGAATAGTGTGCTGTCACCGGGCAGGGAGAGCAGTGTAAGCTGCATATAGGTGGGCATGTAAATTTGTACGGGAATGTACATTTTCACTCAGTTATATTAGATAAAAATTAATTTAAAAAAAAAGAATTGAAAAATAAAAGAATAGAAAAGTAGATGCAATACATAGACAAGATCAGAGAGCAAAGTGCTATAAAACTATTGTAAACCACAAAGTTATATATAGTTCCTAAAATTAGCCAAAAGTTTTATTCTGAGATTTTTGTCAGAACTGCATCTCTGCACAACTTCTTGGGACATCAGTCTCACAGATTTAGCAAGTGAATTCCACACTCTGAATGTAAATCCAGAAAGTTCCTGGCACTAAAATGGAAAAACAATATAATTGGCTTTCAGTGCCCTACTGTCTGGAGAAAAAACATGCTTTTTTCCCTAAGAGAAACAAAGGTTTGCTTGTTGTGGGACTGAAAACAATGTCTTATTTGGGTTTTCAAAGAAAGATAACTTAGTATATAGTGAATAGAGTACTTGATAATAGGTGAAGCAAGGACATGTTTTTAAAGCCCAGTTCACTGTGACAGCTTTATTGGGGACCAAAATGGTGTGACGTAACTGCGCTATTCTCTGGTAGGTGAAAGATTACTTTGTATGTAAATGTATTAAAATCTATGTAAAGCGACAAGAAAATTATTAAACCTTATGTAATGTGTGATTTTATTTTATAGACTACGTATTTTGATTTCTTAATTTTACCATGAATAGTCCAGTTTTAGTTTAAGGAAGAGGCTCTCTAAAATATATATAGAGTAAGAATTGTAAAGTAATTAATTGTGACAAGAATATTATTAAAATTTATATGTAATAGTGTTGTCCTTTGTAGTGACCTTACATAGTCAATAGTTATGGAAATATTTTATTTTTCAGAAATATACTCAGAGCAATGGACGAAGACCTTTTGGTATTTCTGCCTTAATTGTAGGTTTTGATGATGATGGTATCCCAAGATTATATCAGACAGATCCCTCTGGTACCTATCATGCTTGGAAGGTAAAGTATGGATTTGTTAAAAAATTTTTGTTAGAAGTTGAATAAATGGAGCAGAGAGAAATAGTGTGCTGTCACCAGGCAGGGAGAGCAGTGTAAGCTGCATATAGCTGGGCATGTAAATTTATACGGGGATGTACATTTTCACTCAGTTATATTAAATACAAAATTAATTTTTTTAAAAAAGTGCATTCAAATACTCCTTTACTCAGAAATATGACAAAAATTAGATGGCATAGTTTTGATGGTGGCACAGATTTTATAAATGTAACCCTTTAGTTTGTCAGAAACTGTGATAGTTTTTGATAGTGAAACACTTGTAATCATAGGATCTTTTCCTTTTATAAAGATGAGACAAATTTAAGTGTATAAAATGGCCAGGTAAGAAAATAACTAGTTCCTGTTCATTTTTCGGAAAACCTGGCGGCACAGTGGGTAAGTGCTGTTGCTGCTAACCAGAAGGCCTGCAGTTCGTATCCACCAGGTGCTTCTTGGAAACTCTGTAGGGGCAGTTCTCCTCTGTCCCTGGGGTTGCTTGTGAGTTTGTTCTACGACAGTGGTTATTCTTTGTTCATTCTTTGAAATTAGTATTATATCACAAAGATGCTTGCTTTGACTAGAAATAACTCTTTCTACTTTTAATAAAGACATAAATGGACATTTAAATCCTTTACTGAAATATTTAATGCATTCTGTAATCTATCTGGGAGAGTCGGACTGCCCCATACTGTGAATCTGTACTTCGGTGTCAGTGTGTTGTATTTGTCTCCACACAATTCCTAAAATGTAGTTTGTTTTCTGAATAAGTGGTTATTCCTGTTTTAGTACCCAACTTCTAATTCTGTTCGGTGGTGCACTCAAGTGTAACACAAAATCTAGGGCCTACAGAAACTGCTGGTGGTTTCTGAGACACAGAAAAACATTTTATGTCTTACAAGAGAAAAAGGTTGACCTTACACAGAAGAGACCAAAACTCAATGAGTTCTCTACAATTGCCAGATCAGGATTTTTGGAATTGATAATTAGGAAAAACTGTGAAGGTAAGCTTGCAAAAGGTAGGGCTCAGAACAGGAGGGAGAAAGATCATAAAAATTATTCTTTTCTGTTATTTTGCTAATCTTAATTAACTGTAAATGTCTTTGAAGCGTAATTGAGTAAATATATATAGCATACCTTCCTACAGGGCAACTGTGAGTCAGAATTGACAGCACTGGCTGGGTTTTCTCTGTCTTAGATTTTAAAAGGCACTTTGCAAAAACATTTATGTATAGATTCTAAAGTATTGAGAGACATATGCCTAATGTCTCAGAGCCTACTTGACTATTTAGATATTAGTTACCTCCAGAAATGAATTGGTCTATATTCTTACGTATGAGAATAAGACTACACTGCAGAATCTGTTGCAAGTGATTTGGCTCTGTTAAAAGTTTGAATATCAAGGATCTAAATAATTTCATAATAAGTTTATTGTACTTTTATTGAAATCCAGGTAAACAAATAGTAAGGAAACATTGCTTGGTTTATGCCTATGTTAGGTGAAAGATTGGATTTGCACTGACCGTACTTGTAAGGTAGCGTTTCACAAATCAGTTAACCAGGCCAATAAAACAGTGGATTATATTCTTGCTGGAAAGATTACAGTATTGTGTCAGCTGGACATCTTCTTTTAAGCTACTTTTTAAGCAATCAGGAAAATCTAATTGGTAATGAGAAAATATGGATTTACTTACTGTAAATATCTGACTATTTTCTGTCAGAAATTTTTTTACATGTACTAGATTTCTTGTGCCTCCTGGGTCTATATCTTAGAAACTAAATTATTATACTCAGCGTTCTCTAAATATTTTGAAGTCTGCCATCTTCTGTTTGCATTTATTATTACAACATTACCCCTCATTTCAATGTCATCATAAAATATTCCAAGCTTCTGTTTTAATTTTTCATTTTATATTGCTTTCATTCTGGAAATCATGCAGCAAAACATTTTAATTTTATCACAGGATCAATTTTTTGGGATTACGGAATTTTAAAATTGTTGTGTATATCACTGATCTTGGTCTGAAACTGTGTATACTCGGCTGTGATTTCTTAAGTCTACTTGGTGGAAACACACCCCACTATCATCATTTTACTTAGTTTTACACATTTAACTTTCTTCTAAGGTTTTGATTGAAAGAAGTATTAGGCAGTGTAAAAATCTGCAACAATAAAAAATTTGTAAAACTTTCTAACTTGTTTATGGTAAGAGACATGGGGGTTAAATGACTTTTGTTTTGTTTTTAGTTCATACCACTAGTTAATAGCACAGTTGGAATTAGAACTCAGGATCTTCTGTTTATTAGTCCAGTATTCTTTCAAGTGCCTCATGTCTTATTCTTCACTGCATTCAGTGCTGTGACGAATAAGAAAGCAAAGTAAGGAGGATAGATAATGACTAGTGGATTAAATACAAGGGGAAGAGCTCTTTGAAACATTTGAACAGACACCTGAAGAAAGAAAAGAAGCAAACCGGGCAGTTATTTGCTGTGGTATTCCAAATAGGAACAGTAAGGACAGAGTTCCAGAGGCAGAAGAGTACTCCGTAAATATGGCATCTATCTGAGGAAGAGATGTTTACGCTGAAACCAAATGGAAAGAACCCAGCCAAGTGATTACATTGGGGAGCAGGAGGCTCTTGTGTGGGGATGGACTTAGGGAGGATCTTACCAAATAATGTGGGTGGTCTACCAGATTCAGGACTCATCGTTGTAATTTGAAAAACTACAATTTTAGAAACAGTCAAGTGGGTCTGTGTGAAATCCATACTGTGTGCTTGCCTTGTAAACTGAAAGGGTTTAGCCAAATCATTTATTTATTATAAAACAGCAGATCTCAAAAAGGTTGTCTGTAGATCCTAGTCCATGAAGTCAAATTATTTTCATAATACCACTAAGGTGATATCTGCCTTTTTTTAAAAAAAAAAAACAATGTGTGGACATTTCTAATGTTGGTAAGAAAACAATGGTCAGTAAAACTGCTTGTGCCTTACCATGAATCAAGGCAGTGGCCCCCGCTTTTATTAGTGCTCATTGTATTCTTCGTCATGCACTTACAGTAAATAAATTTGACTTTCACATAAGATGTCCTTGATGAAATAGTAAAAACTGAAAGGTACCAAGTCTTAACTCTTGAGCATGAATCCTTTTTGTTGTCTGTGTGATGAATGGAAATGGGCATAAAGCATTTCCCTTGCAGGTACCATGGTTGTCTTGAGGAAAAGCAATTAGGCAATTGTTTGAGTTGCAAAGTCAAGTTCATTTTCTTTGGAACTTCATGTTTTTTTCAGATTTGCATATTTAGCAGAATGAACAGCTTCTCAAAAATGAGCAAACTGAGTGTCAGTTTAAGGAAACATCTGACAGCATTTTGTTGCCTATGATACAATTTGAGCTTTCAAGAAAAAGTTAGAATTTTAGTAAACTGGTATTTGCCACTGTCAGCTTGAGAACTTTTCAGTACTTAAAAGTTTCTCTGATAAGCTTTTTAGTGAAATTAACAAAAATGATTATTTGTTATTTTAAAAATAAAATGTGTCAACATTTGGAAATTCTGTATAATTCAGTGAATCAGTGTTTTCCAGATGACCAATGTATGATATTACAGAATTTTGCAGCGTGTTTCAGCTGCTAAACTCTACCACTGTAGCATGAAATTAGACACCAGTAATATGTAAATGATGGTCTGGCTAGGTACTAGTAAAACTTTAAAAAAAAAAAACAGAAAACAGGAACTGGCCAGTGGGCTAGTTTGCTACCCTGTGGACTATACTTTGGTTTATACATCTGTACCAAAGTAATTTAGACCATATTAGAGATAAGCTATCATGGAAGTAATATTTCTTGGAGATCAGTTGAGGACAGGGGGCGGATCTAAGCCTTTTGGAATACCCAGTCTATTTTTATTATTTTCATAAGAAATCAACCTATAAATAGGTGCTTTATTATTTCTCCCATCTTAGAAAACAAAACACAGGAACTCTCTCTTGATCATACTTTGCTCATCACTACTACCCTATTTCGCAGCAAGCAGCATGAGCTTCGTAACGGTGCCCATTCCTCATGCCCTGAAAATCCCACAAGGATAACATAGTTCTGAACCCAGGCAGCTTCAGTGACTTTATGTTACAGCTGAGAAACACTTGGGCTTGAAAAATGTATTACTTTTGTAGTAGGCAATGAGCAAGCTTACTTGTATTCTTCAAGGAGACATCACCTCACCCCTTAAAGTTGCTTGCTGCAAACACAATCCTGAGAAATGAGCCAGATCAAAAGTAGTCAGGGCTGTGCATTTTGGGCATATGCTTACCCGGCAACAAAGTACTGGGACATTCCAAGGCCATGTACAGTTGCCTCTCCCAGCACCATCCTTTTTCACCTATTGTCTAATTGTCAATAGCCCAAACCCAGTGCCGTGGAGGTGATTCTGTCTCATAGTGACTCTAAAGCTCAGAGTAGAACTACTCCATACAGATTCTATTAAAATTTAAGTCAGATCAGATCAGTCCTGTCTTCATAATTCTTCCCTGCCTTCCCATGGGAAATAGAAGGGCCAAAGCCCTTACAGTGGTCTCCACGGCTTTACTTTATCTGACTTTACCTTAACTCTGATACCTCCCTACTCACTCCTCTGTTCCTTCCCTCCTCAGCCCCAGTGGCCTCTGCACCTTTCTCAAAAGCCAGACAGGTACCTTTCTCAGGACTTTTGACCTTCCTTGTTATCCCCTTTGCCCAGAGCCCTCTTGCATACATTTACATGATTTGTTCCTTCCCCTCTTGCATTTAGTCTGAGGTCTTTTTTAACCATTTGAATGAGGTCTTTCTCAGCCCGTCCTTCTGTTTTACTCCCAGTGCTTTTTATTCATTTTTCCAGTTTTGCCTTCTTTCCAATAACATACCATTTATATATTTTCTTGTATATTATCCATCTTCCCCCACTAAACTGTAAGCTCCATGAGGGCAGGAATTTTTACTTCACCTTTATATACTATTGAAACAAGATTGCCTAAAACAATATGATAATACCAGGTACTGGTAAAGATTTGATGAGTAAATTAATGTATGTAAAGTTCTCACTACTTGATCCTTAAAGTGGTCTCACATTTGAGACTGTTGAAGCGTTAGTAACTCTTACTTTCTTGTACTTTTTGAACTTGATTTATTTTTCCCATTAACTAAATTTATTAGGGGAAGTTTGTTTTAAGCCTTCAAGATCTGTTTTACAGTAAATATTACTCCTGTTGTAGGGTAAAAATATCTGGTATTTATAGCGTTCAAATCATGAAATTCTCTTCCTAAATAGCAACTTTAACTAAACTAATTTTATTTAGTTTTTGAAGATACTGTTTTATAGGTAGAGACCTGATTGATGTAGTGGTTAATAAGCACTCAGCTGTTGACCAAAAGTCAGCAGTTCCCAGTCACCAGCCATCCTTGGAAATCATAAAGGCCAATTCTACTCTGCCCTGTAAGGGTCACTGTGAGTCAGAATCAACTCAGAAGCAGAAGGTTTGATGTTCATTTCGTAGACATTTAGTTGCAAGAATATGATATGTTCTTGCTGTGTAGTTCTCAAATACAGATACTGTCTTAGTAATCTCGTACAGCTGTGACAAAAATACCACAAGTGGATGGTTTCAACAAAGATAAATTTACTGTATCACAGACCACTAAGCTACAAGTCTGAATTCAGGCCACCAGCTTCAGGGGAAGGCTTTCTGCTTCTGTTGGCCCTGGAGAAAGATTCCCGTGATCAGTTTTCCCCTGGGCTAGGAGCTTCTCTGCTCAGGAACCTTAGGTCTAAAGGATGCCTGCATTGCTTTCTTAGTTGTGTAAAGCCCCTAGCTTTCTGCTTGCTTCCCTATCCTTTTATCTCTTGTAAGATAGACGGTGCTACAGGTCACACCACAGGCAAACTCCCTTTACGTTGGATTGGAGAATGTGACTTTAGTAAGAGTAGTGCAGTCACACCCTAATCTTCTTTAACACAATCCAGTCTTGCCCTTTTAACTGCAGGAAGAGATTTAGATTTACATATCCAGAAGTTGCAGTCACAAGGTAGAGGACAACCACCAAATACTAGGAACCAGCCAAATTGCTGCACACATTTTTGGGGGGACATAATTCAATCCATGATAGGTATGTAAATGTGTATTTAAGAAGTTGTACACAATTATGAAAACCAGCTTTATTTTGTGTATGTCAAAAAAAAAACAAACCCAATGACATTAAGTGGACTCTGACTCAGTGACCCTAAGGACAGAGTAGAAATGTCCCACAGACTTTCCAAGGAGTGCCTGGTGAATTTGAACTGCTGACCTTTTGGTTAAACTGAAAGCAGATATTACTATTTATGACTTGAAATTTTCACATTTTTAAAGGATGAAAATAAATAAGTTAGCTCACAAAGAACATTGATGCAAACCAGCATCTTTTATTATATTACTGGGCATGAAATGAAACCCTCTGCAGGAGAAAGATGTGGCTGTTAGCTTTGTAAAGATTATAGCCTTGACCTAATGAAAGTGATCAATCATGTATAGCATTTTCAGTCCGGTTCTTTGTGTCAGCTTGGTTGACTTCATTACATCATCATTTCTTAGCATCTTTTATATACAGATAAATACCTTTATTTTTTTATTTTTTAATTATTGTGATTGAGTGAAAGTACAGAATCCAGTATCAGTTTGCATGCCTATCTATATGCAGCTCCCGCTGCTCTCACTGCTCGGTGACAGCACACTCCTCCTATTCGTTCTATACGTGTCATATCCTCCTAACAATCTCCTGTCCCCTCATCTCCACTCTCTTTGCCCCCTTCAGTAAGTGGCCAGCAGGACAGTAGCCTATAGATGCTATATACAGATAAATATATTTTTAAAAAGCTTATAGCCTGGGAAACCCTCTGGAGTGTTGCTGGTGGCACAGTGGTTAAAAGCTTGGCTGCTAACCAAACGGTCCTGTGGGGCAGTCCTATTTTGTCCTGTAACGTCACTATGAGTTGAAATTGGTTTGATGGCCACTGATTTTAGTTCATAAAGTTAAGTATAAGTGTATACCACTTTCAGGAGATCCATTTTCATAGATTTTGTATCTATAGTAACTAGCAGTCTTAATGTTTTGAGGGCATAATTTGCTGTTGCATTGTGGGCCATATTTCAGCTTGAAAGTAGAAAAGATATATATTGTGCACTACAAAACAATGTTTCTCAAGGTGCTTTTTTTTTAAATTGTACTTTAGATGAAGGTTTACAGAGCAAACTAGCTTCTCATTAAACAATTAATGTAAAGGGTCTTCCAATAAGATTGTCCTGTTATTGACAGCTCACGGCAGCCACATCTGTGAAGCTATAGCAGCCATGTTTGTCATGTTTTTCTAATTAGTCTTGATGAATAACTGTGAGAAATTACACAATTCCGCAACACGTAGAAATCATTAGTTTATTATCAAAATGGATGTTCCATTCACCAGACATCCTGTGCGTTATGTGAAATTTATGATGTCCATAGTCGTGCCTCAGAGAGACCAATTCAAAGATGAATCAGAAAATTTGAGACAACCAGATCTGTTGACAGACAATACCTCTGTGTCAGTGAACCACACATTCCCCTGAAAACCACATATTCGCCACTGTTCACCAAAGTGTACATGGGAATACATCCCAATCAATTTCTTACTAAGCACAGGAACTAAGCCGTTTGTTGACCACAGTTTGGCTGATTTTGCATCTGGTCTTGAAGCTTTACCCTTACAAAATTGTTTTAACTCAAAAACTGAAGTCTGCTGACTATAGATTGCACTGTACATTTGCTGACTGGGTACTGGAGCAGTTGGAAATTGATCCTGCCTTTGGTTGAAATACTTTTTGGTTGAATACTCTAGAGGGCAGTTCTGCTCTGGCCGCTAGGGTCGCTGTGAGTCAGATCCGACTCAACAGCACTTGGCTTGGCTTTGGCTGAAAAATCCCCTGCAGCCATGAGGCCTGTTTTTGGATGAATCATCTTGTTAACAAACAAAATGTCACATTTAGAGCGTTGAAAATCCACTGGAAATTCAAGAATGTCCACTCCATCCTCCCAAAGTTACCACTTGATGTGGATTTTGGTCCAGTGGAGTCATGGGCCCTTATGTTTTCCACGATGAACGAGGAGAGGCTGTAACTCTCAGTGGTAAAAGATAGCGAGCTGTGAGAATTGACTATTTTTGGCTCCATTTGGAATGTGCCGCAGCAGCCATTTACCCAGAGTTCTTTTCCACAGTTAATGCCATGAAATGTACTTCAAAATAATAAAACAAAACTGTATCATTTGCACAACTTGTTTCATTCAGTATCGAAGACCAGACACCCTTATTAGAAGCCTCTACATTACTACTTTGTGGCATTGGTTGCCAACCCTGTAATATGTCAACATTCTTTCTTTCTTGATCTTAGGTTCCCTGCCACTAGCTTTCCTGTGTCTTCTTGCTTTCTTGTCCTCTGGGCTAGTGTGTCTGTTTAGTCTCATTTGTCTTACAGCCTGACTAATCTTTAGCTGAAGGCTCAGCCTCGAGAGTGACTTGATTACCGAAGTAGAAGGGTATCAGAAGGCCATACTTTCTCTCCAGTCTCTGTTAGACCAGTAAGTCTGGTCTTTTGTGTATCTGTGTGAGTTAGAATTTTGACCTACATTCTTCCCCAGCCCTGTCTGAGACTTTCTGCTGTGACCCCTGTCAGAGCAGTCATTGGTGCTAGCTGGATACCATCTGGTTGTATTGGAATCAAGTCTGATGGCAGCTGTGGTGCTTGTAGTCCATTAGCCCTTGAACTAATCCTTCCCTTGTGCATTTGATTTTCTTCCTTCTCCCTTGCTCTATATGGGTGAGACCAGTGGAATATCTTAGATGATTACTCACAAATTTTTAAAGACCCTGGAGGCTACTCACCAGAATAGAATGTAGACCATTATCTTTATAAACTGAGTTAAGCCAGCTGAGGTAGGTATTTCCCAAGACTGTGGTATCCATACCATGGTTGATCCCTCAGGGAGTTTGGAAGTGTCTGTGGAGATTTTATGACCTTGCCTTGGTCAAATTATGCTGACTTCCCCAGTATTGTGTACTATTTAACCCTTGACCAGAGTTACCACCTGTTGTCTGTTTAGTGTTTTTCTCTCCTGTCTCTTCTCTGCTCTGTAACTATGAAAGGTTTGTTTCCTTTTGTGTGTAAGTCTTCTCATGAATTTTTATAGTAGTGATCTCATATAATCATTGTCCTTTTGTGATTGATTAGTTTCACCACCATAATGCCCTCCAGATTCATGCACACTGTGATATGCTCCACATATTCATCATTGTTCTTTATCTTTAGGTGGTATTCCATTGTGTGTATATACCACAGTTTGTTTATCCATTCATCTGTTGATGGGTACTTAAGTTGCCTTCATCTTTTTGCTATTGTGAACAACGCTGCAGTGAACATGAATGTGTAAGTCTGTTTGTGTGATGGCCCTTTTCTCTAGGATGTGCTTATAGGAGTGAGATTGCTGAATAAGATGATATTTCTGTTTCTAGCTTTTTAGGGAAATAACACTGTTTTCCAAAATGGTTGTACCATTTTGCATTTCCACCAGTAGTGTATGAGAGTTCCAGTCTCCCCTCAGCATCTGCAAAACTTGTCATTTTCTGTTTTTTATTCATACCAGTAATGTTGGGGTGAGATGGTATGTTACAGTGTTTTTGATTTGCAGTTTCCTAATTGCTAGTGATTGTGAGCATTCCTCTGTGTGTCTGTTGGCTGCTTCAATGTTTTCTTTGGTGAAGTGTCTGTGTGTATCCATTACCCATTTTTTTAGTTGGATTATTTGTGTTTTTCAGTGTAGAGGTATTGGATTTTCATGTAGATTTTACAGATTGGAACTTTGTCTGATTTGTAATAGCCAAAATTTATTCCCAGTCTGTAAGTTCTCTGTTTACTCTTTTGGTGAAGTCTTTTGATGAGTGTAACTTTTTAATTTTTAGAAGACCCTCGTTATCTAGCCTATCTGCTGGTACTTGCATATTGTTCATTATGGTTTGTGTCCTGTTAATGCAGTATATAGGGCTTCTAGTGTTGACTCTGTATTTTTTCTTCTGTGGTCTTTATAGCTTTGGGTTTTATGTTTAGGTCACATTTTGACACATTTTGAATTAATTTTTGTGTATGGTATGAGCTATGGGTACTATTTCATGTGTTTGTGAATGGACATTCAGGTTTGTCAGTACTTTTATTAAAGAGAATGTTGATTTAGTCAGCTAGTGCTTCTCTAAAAGAGATACCACAAGTGGATGGCTTTAAAAAGAGAAATTTTGTCACAGTCCAGTATGCTAAAAGTCCCAAGTCAGGATGTCAGCTCCAGGAAGAAGGCTTTCTGTGTTGGCACCAGAGGACAGACTTTCTTTTCAGTCTTCCCCTGGACTGGAAACTTTGAGATAACAGGGACCCCAGTTCTTCCTAAAGTATGTGCTCAGCTTCTGGTGCTGCTTCTTGGTGATAGGAGGTCCCGTATCTCTCTGCTAGCTTCTTTCCTTGATTTCTCAAGAGACTGCCTCAAGGCACAAAAGAATCTTATACAGTGAGTTCCACCTTAGTAATGTAGCTGCCACCCATCTACCGTCATTAACATCATAGAGGCAGGATTTACAAAACTGAGGAAAGGAACACAATGCCGGAAATCGTGGCCTAGCTAAATTGTTACACAGATTTTTGGGAAAACACAATTCAATCCATAACATATCACCCTTTATTCTCTAAAAATTCACATCTTTAGAGCATGTAAAAGCATAATTCGTCCCATCACAGTAAAAGTCTGAAGTCCAAGTCCAAAATCCAGAAATTCCTCTTCAGCTGTGAATCTAGAACACATGTTATCTTCTTCCAAAAGACAGTGGCAGAACCAGCAGATTCAGGTTAGGCATTTCCTTTACAAATGGGAGAAAGAAGACAAAACAGGCAATACACAAGTCAGAAAAACACATTACATTAGCTCTCAAAGCATTGAAAGTAATGTAGGCTCTGAGACATTTTATACAATGGCCCTGACCTCCAGACTCTGGGTATCGGCCACACTTTTCAGATTTTGAGTGGAAGCCCCCTGGCCCTGTGTTACAGCTCTACCTTCTAGGCCGACTGGGACAGGAAGTCTGCCCTCTTGTCTTTAGACGTACCCTGAGACCAACTGAGTGGTGATTCCACCCTTAGAAACACAGGAAGCCGTGGCTCCACTCTTTCAAACCCCTAAGGTCATGGCTATACCTTTTGAGACTGAGGCAGCTCAGCTTCTCATGCTCTTTGTCTCTTCAGCTTCTGCTTCCTATGGCCTCAGGCTCAATCTGCCTTGCTGGGGCAAGTGTTCTAAAGCTCTGTAGCTACTGATTTAAGAGCCTGGAGGCACCTTACTCTGCCAGAAAGCCTCTTGCACACAGGCCCTAAGCTCTCTTGCTCTGTGGGTCAGAAAGCCCAGCTCCACTAATTCAAGTGCCCAGCAGCACCCTACTCTGCCGGGAAACCTCTGTGCACAAGCACTCAGCTCCCTTACTCTGGGTCAGCTCCAGTACTGTCTTGTGCTGGTCTGATTTTGCTGCTGCCACTGATGCTGGACCTCTGCTGTTCTTTTGTACCATCTGTGTTTTCTTCAGTGTTAACACTTCTCCTTGGTTTCTTCTGAGTCTTCTATCCATTCACAGTTTCAAAACTGCTTCCACATTTTAGGTATTTGTTAGAGCAGCACCTGACTCTCTTGGTACGAAATTCTGTTTTAGTCAGCTAGTGCTGTTTTAACAGAGGTACCACAAATGGATGGCTTTGGAAAGAAAAATTTTATTTTGTCACAGTCCAGTAGGCTAAAAGTCCAAGTTCATGATGTCAGCTCTAGGGGAAGGCTTTCTTTGCTGATGGTGGAGGAAGGTCCTTGTCAATTTTCCCCTGGACTGGAAGCTTGTGAGGCACAGGGACCCATTCCTTTCTAAAAGACATGCTCAGCTTCTGATGCAGTTTCTTGGTGGTATGAGGTCCCCAAATCTTTCTGCTAGTTTCTTTCCTTTACATCTCAAGAGACTACCTCAAGGCACAAAACAGTCTTACACATTGAATCCTGCCCTACCAACACAATTGCCACCTATCCATCCTCATTAACATCATACAGGCAGGATTACAGTACCAGAGATCATGGCCTAGCTGAATTGCTACACAGATTTTTTTTGGAGAATATGACTCAATCCATGACAACTGTCTTTTGCTTATTTGGTGAACTTTAGGTCTTTGTCAAAGATAAGTTGACCATAGGTAGATGGGTTTACATCCGAGTTCTCAATTCTGTTTCATTGATAAGTGTATCTGTCTGTACCAGTACCAGCCTGTTTTGACTGCTGTAGATGTGTAGTAGGTTCCAAATTCAGGTAATGTGAGTCCTACTTTATTCTTCTTTGGTAGTACTTTACTGCTGGGACCTCTCCCCTTTCCATAAGAAAGCTAATGATTAGTTTTTCCATCTCTGTAAAGAATGCTCTTGGTATTAGGATTAGTATTACCTTACATTTGTAGATTGCTTTCAGTAGGATTAACATTTTCACAATATTTATCCACAAGCATGGTAATGATTTTCCATTTATGTAGGTCTCTCTTAGTTTCTTGAAGTAATGTTTTGTAATTTTCTTTGCATAGATTTTTTTATGTCCCCAGTTAAATTTATTCATAAGTATTTTAGTTTCTTTAGGGCTGTTATAAATAGTATTATTTTCCTGATTTCCTTTTCATCATTCTGTTTATTGGTGTATAGGAATCCAACTGATTTTTGCTACTCTGCTGAATCTTTGTTCTAGTAGTTGTCTTTTGGTTTTCTTTGTGTACTGTTGTATCTGTGATGGTTAAGATCATGTGTCTGCTTGGCTGGGCTATGCTTCTCAGTGTTTTGGCAGTTATATAATATTGTGATCACTTTCCTGTTGAAATTTGATACACCCATGATGGCATCTGCTAGGGACAGGGCCTGTGGCAGCTCATTGCCCCTTCAGCCTTCATCTGTCCACCCCCCCCCCCACCTTCTTCTTGCCTTGCTGGTCCTTTTGTTTGTTTCAGATCCTGCAGTTTACTCCCATTCATCTGGCCTCCAGTTCTTGGGACTTAGGCTCATGGCTTTCTGCAAGTCTTGCCTGTCAATCTTAAGATTTTGTTGATCTTCATAGCCTATAGCAGCATTGCTATCTGGCCTGCTGATCTTGGATTTGCCAGCTGCTATGGCTGTGTGGATCAGGAGAATCCTCTTTCCTGCTTCAAAGACTTGAGACACATGGCCTCTGGCTGCTGTGTGAGCCATTTCCTTGGTGTAAATCTCCATATACTTAGACATGTATGTATGTGTATATGTGTATATATGCCTTACTGGTTTTGTGTCTTTAGAGAATTCAGCCTAGGACATTTGATACTGAGAGTGGTTCTAGAGAAACCAAAGTGCAAGAATGACTTTTGTAGATTAGTTCTCAAGTCTAGCTAGTCTTAAAGATGTGGATGACACTGCTTACACTAGTAAAGAGGGCACTGCTAATCCATGGTGTGAGCAATACAAATAGGAAAAATATCACCACCAATAGATCAGGTATTGGTGAAAAGCAAGACTCTGGGTGACTGCATGTGATACATTTCTACAATTTTGTCATAATGAGAAGTGTAAGGAAGCTGGTCGATTGGTCTTAATTTTGCTAGACAAACTGATAAAGAGATGAACACAAAGCTTCAGAGTCAAAGGTTAACTGTCACATGAATTACTTCAGAGTTTCCACTTGTGCCTTGAATTATAAGCCTAATTTCTTGTAGTAATCTTAGATATTGTAAAAAACTAAAACTAGAGTCTTATTATAAGAATCTCTGATTTACACCAGCTCAATTGCTAATCTTGAGAGGTGTCTGAAGTTAAAGGGAGGGCATTGTCTGAGAAGAAATGAGATACAGAAAGTTGGGATGTAGACATAAGTGCAGATAATGAAGAAGCTGGAAACAATGAGCCCCTAATTCTTTGAATCACTCCTGCCAACCAAATTGTCTTACCATTCCCATTTTAAAAGACTGTGCCAGGTTTGTTTACTAAGCTACCCTCCCCGCAATAAAACTCCTAGTTCTTCCACTCCCATCAAATAAAATGAACCTAGCTGTGTTCTGAGTCATTGTCTGAGTCATTGTGTAGGTCATCACCTGAGGCAGGCACATGCTTTACAAGACTATGCCAAATGCTCTGAAAACCCTTCCTCACCACCAATTTTGGCTTCTAGACTTAAGTCCCCATGAGTCCCAAAAGATGAGGCACAAAATGTGACCCAGGAGGAAGTCTCCTACACTGTATAAGAAGTGCTTGACTTTTCTAATGTGTACAAACAGAAACCTGGAGAAAATATGTGGAAATGACTATTATGGGTGTGGAATAATAGTGCAAGAAACATAAAGATGCAGCTGAGTTTTATTGATAATGTGCCTGCTAAACACAGATTCTTCATTCAATGTTTTGGCTCCAAAGAGTAGGAAAGGATCTAGTGGTTTATTTGGCTAGAAAGCTGAAGCATGGACTACATAGTTGTAGTTTGTTGCTTTCATGTTGGTTCTGACTCAGCTCCATGTACAACAGAATGCGTGGTACTGAACCATCCTCAAAATAATTGTTATGATTGAGCCCATTGTGGCAGCCACTGTGTTAGTCCATCTCGTTGAGTTTTCCTGTTTTTTGTCCTCTGCTTTACTAAGTATCATATCCTTCTCCAGGGACTCCTCCCTTCTTATGACGTCCAAAGTATGTGAGTCTTACCATCTTTACTTCCAAAGAGTGTTCTGGCTGTACTTCTTCCAAGACAGTTTGGTTTGTTCTTTTGGCAGTGCATGGTGTATTTATCATTATTCACCAGTACTGTAACTCAAAGGTGTCAGTTCTTCTTAGATCTTCTTTATTTGTTGTCCAGCTCTTTCATGCAGGTGAGATGATAGAGAACACCATGTCTTAAATCAGGAACACCTTAGTCCTCAAAGTGACAACTTTGCTTTTTATGACTTTGAAGAGATATTTTGCAGCAGCTTTGCTCAATAAAGCACATCGTTTGATTTCTTGACAGCTGTTTCCACAGGTACTGATTATGGTTCCGAGTAAAACGAGATCCTCACAACTTCAATTTTTTTCTCCATTTATCATGGTGTTGCTTAGTGGTCCAGATGTGAGGAATTGTATATTCTTTATGCTGAGGTGCAATCCATACTGAAGGCTGTAGTGTTTGAACTTCATCAGTAACTGCTTCAACTCCTCTTTACTTTCTGCAAGAAGATTGTGTAATCTGCATTAAAAAGGTTGTTAATGAGTCTACTTCCAATGCTGATGCTCTGTTCTTCATAATAGTCCAGCTTTTCCAATTATTTACTCAGCGTATAATAAGTATGGTAAAGGGATGCAGCCTGACACATACCTCTCAATTTTACCTCTAGCAACCTACTTGGCAGGATTTTTGCTGCTTGTCCCCATGACCTTAGGCTCTACAGGCCTAGAGGTCTTCCTTCCAAGGGGAGAAATGCTCCCACCTGGAGACACATTATTGATTCATTGACCTGGAACCTAAGATAGTAGACACTTGTTATTTTTGGTGTCGAGAAAGGCAGTATTGAATGAGGGTGAAGTCTGCACAATTTGGCGAAGGTGAATGATAACACTGAGAAGTAAATGAGAGTAAGGAATGTTTCCGTTAGAAACTAGCAGAAGTTTGCGATAACAATGTTGTTAGGTGCAATGAGTTAGTTCTGACTTGCAGTGACTCTGTGCACAACAGAATGAAACAATGCCTGGTCTAGTGCTATCTGCACAATAGTTTTTATGCTTAAGCCCATCATTGCAGCCATCGTGTCAGTCCATCTCATTGAAAGTCTTCCACTTTTTCACTGACCCTCTGCTCTACCAAGCATGATGTCCTTCTCTAGGGACTGGTCCCCCTGACAACATGTCCAGAGTATGTAACACACAGTTTCACCATCTTAGCTTCCAAGGAGGACTCTGGTTGTATGTCTTCCAGAACAGATGTGTTTGTTCTTTTGGCAGAACATGGTACATTCAGTATTCTTTTCCAGCATCACAATTCAAAGGTGTCAGTTCTTCTTCTGTCCTCCTTACTTATTGTCCAGCTTTCGCATGCATGTGATGCAATTGAAAATACTATGGCTTGGGTCAGGCACACGTTAGTCTTCAAGGTGACATCTTGACTTCTCAGTACTTTAAAGTGTTTTCTTGATGTTGAGGTGCAATACATACTGAAGGCTACGTCGTGGTCTTGGATCTTCACCAGTTAAGTGTTTCACATCCTTTTTTACTTCCAGCAAGCAAGGTTGTGACATCTGCATAACACAGGTTGTTAATGAATCTTCCTCTAACCTTGATGCCTTGCTTTTCTTCATATAGTCCAGCTTCTCAGATTATTTGCTTGGCATACAATTTGAAAAGATACGATGAAAGGATGCATCCTGATGCATACCTTTCCTGACTTTTAAACAGGCAGTGTCCCCTTGTTTTGTTTGTATGACTGACTCTTAATCCATGTACAGATTCCTCGTGATCACAAGTAAGTGTTCTGGAATTCCCATTCTCAACACTGGTAGCCATAATTTGTTATGATCCACACAGTCTAACACCTTTGGATAGTCAATAAAAGATAGGTAAACATCTTTCTGGTATTCTCTGCTTTCAGTCAGGATTGATCTGACATCAGCAATGATATTCATGGTTCCGTGTCCCCTTCTGAATCCGGCTTGAATTTCTGGCAGTTCCTTATCAATATACTGTTGCAGTTGCTTTTGAATGATCCTGAGCAAAAGTTTACTTCTGTATAACATTAATGATACTGTTTGGTAATTTATGCATCTAGTTGGATCACCTTTCTTGGGACTAGGCATAAATGTTGGTCTCTTCTAGTCAGTTGGCCAGGGAACTGTCCTCCAAATTTCCTGGGATAGACAAGTGAGCACTTCCATCAATTGCTAGAGCCTTTTTTTTTTTAACCTGTGCCTTCAATGCAGCTTCGGCTTCTTCCTTTAGTACCATTGTTCCCTGTCATATGCTACTTCTTCAAATGGCTGAACATCGTCAAGTTCTTTCGTGTATAATGACTCTGTGTATTCCTTCCACCTTCTTTTGATGCTTCCTGAGTCATTTAATAATGTCCGTGCAGAATCTTTCAGTATCGCATCTCAAGGCTTTAACTTTTTCTTTGGTTCTTTTAGCTTCAGAAATGCAGAATGTATTCGTCCCTTGTGGTTTTCTGTTTCGAGCTCTTTGAACATGTCATTGTAATACTTTGTTTTGTCTTTTTGAGTGGCCCTTTGAAATCTTCAGTTGTTTTATCTCTTCATTCCTGTCTTTTGCTTTAGCTGCTTAACATTGAAGAGCAAGTTTCAGAGTCTCTTCTGACATCTAATTTGGGCATTTCTTTCTTTTCTGTCTTTTTAATAATGACCTCTTGCTTTCTTCATGGATGATACCCTTGATGTCATTTCACACTTTGTCTGGTCTTCATTCATTAGTGTTCAATATATCAAATCTGTCCTTGAGACGGTCTCTAAACTCTAAAGGTTGTACTTTGTCTTTCACGGACTTGCACTAGTTTTCTTCAGCTTCAGTTTGAACGTGCATATGAACAGCTGATGGTTTGTTTGTGTCCCAGTCTTGTTCTGAACTGTTGATATGGAACTTTTCTGTCATCTTTTTCCACAGGTGTGGTCAGTTTGATTTTTGTGTATTGCACCTGGTAAGGCCCATGTGTGTAGTCAACATTTATTTTGGTGAAAAAAGGTATTTGCAATGAAGTTTTTGAACTTGGCAAAATTCTATCATGTGATCTCCAGCATGATTTCTGTCACCAAGGCCATGTTTTCCAACCACTTATCCTCTGTCATGAATTGAATTGTGTCCCCCCCAAATAGGTGTAGCTGTGTGGCTGGGCCATGATTCCCAGTATCTTGTGACTGTCCTCCATTTTGTAGTTTTGCTATGCTGTATGTTAAAGGATTAGGGTGGGACTGTAAATCCCTTTATAAGATTACCTCCCTGCTCCACTGTAAAGGGAGTTTCCCTGGAGTATGGCTTGTCCCACCCTTAATCCTTTCATCCTAAAAGAGATGGAAGCAGGCAGAGAATTGGGAACCTCACACCATCAAGCAAGCTGCATGGGGAGTAGAATGCATCCTTCAGACCTGAGGTTCCTGTGCCAAGACGCTCCCTGGACAGAGACTGATGCAATAATGGACTTTCCTACAGAGCCGACAACAGGGGAAAGCCTTCCCCTGAATTTGGACTTGTGGCCTACCAGACTGTGTAAGAATAAACTTGCCTTTGTTAAAGCCATCCATTCTGTGGTATTTATGTTAGAGCAGCACTAGCTGACTAAAACATCCTCCTTTATTTTCCAACTTTTGCATTCCAATCACCAGTAATTATCACTGCATCCTGATTGCATGTTTGATCATTCTTGGGCAACTGTGAAAATCTTCAACTTCTTCGTCTCTGGCCTTAGTGGTTCGTGTGTAAATTTGAATAATAGTTGTATTAACTGGCTTTACTAGTAGACGTGTGGATATTATCCTATCACTAACAGCATTGTACTTCAGGATGGATCTTGAAATGTTCTCTTTAATGATGAACACAACACTATTCTGTGTCAACTTTTTGTTTGTTACATGGTAGACCATATGATTGTGTGATTGAAAATGGCCAGTACAGGTACATTTCAGCTCACTAATGGCTAGGATATTGATGTTTATGCATTCCATTTCTTTGTTGATGATTGCCAATTTTCTTAGATTGATACTGTGTATATTCCTTGTTCTGATTATTAATGGACATTTGAAATGGTTACTTCTCATGTTAAGAAGATATTGATATTATTTAATGTAAATATTAATAAAAAATTAATAACATTAATATTAACCAGTAATATGTGAGTGGTTACATAGGTAGACATGTGTGTATATATATAGGCATATATAGGTATATCTGTAGGCATATGTATATATATGTGCTACTTATATGTAGAGTCACTGTCACTTGGCATTGACTTGAAGCCTAGGTTTGGTTTTTTAGTTTACTTACATATTAAACATGTACTGTAGTACATCAGGGGCACCAAACTGAAACCCACTGTTTGGGCCAATTCTGATTCATAGAGACTCTATAGGACAGAATGGAACTGCTCCATAGAATTTCCAAGGAATGCCTAGTTGATGTAGACTGCTGACCTTTCAGTTAGCAGATGTAGCACTTAAATACTACCCCACTAGGGTTTCCAGACAGGGTGCAGTAATGGGTAATTGCTAGACATGCATAAACAATTAGCTCACAGGATTGGTTTATTGAGTATGAAAGTTTAGGATGTTAGTCTTGTGGGACAGGTTAGTCAGTTAGCATTATACAGTTAATAAAATTTGTGTTCTAATCCTACTTTGGTGAGTAGCACCTGGGATCCTTTTTTTTTTTTTTCTTTTTATTTAACATGACTGAGTGAAAATGTACATTCACGTATAAATTTACATGCCCACCTATATGCAGCTTCCACTGCTCTCCCTGTCCGGTGACTGCACACTATTCCTCTCTGCTCCATACATGTCTCATCCTCCCAACAGCCTCCTTTCCCCTCCTCTCCGTCCACTCCCCTTCCTCCAGCCAGAGGTCAGCAAGATGATATCCTATAAATGTATAGAACCATAAAGTGCTTCCAATATATGGTCACTCTACATTGCCAAGTCCAATCCAGTCCTGTCCAAAGAGTGGACCTTTGTTATAATTTATGGGAAAGGGCAGCATCAGGGCTGGGGGCCTTGCTCTCAGAGGAACCCCCAAACCACTGGACCATCAATGGAGGTCTTTTAGTGGAGATCTCATGATGCACCCCTTTTTATTCTTGTGTTGCCAGTGAGACTCCTCTTTGTGAGCTCCATCGTGGCTATCACTGGTGATGGCCGGGCACCATTCGGTTCTTCCAGTCCCAAGTCGA
Source organism: Heterohyrax brucei (assembly GCA_028571685.1). Lineage (NCBI taxonomy): Eukaryota > Metazoa > Chordata > Mammalia > Hyracoidea > Procaviidae > Heterohyrax > Heterohyrax brucei. The sequence continues at coordinate 27,186,485 of CM053152.1, forward strand.
TGTAGGCACCCACTCTTGTGGGTCTCTCTGTCTTCTCGGTTGTCTTTACCGCATGTCATTTTGGTCCTCGGTGAGCATCCGTTCCTGCTGAGTTGGGACCATTTGCTGTATCCTCGGATGGCAGCTTGGCAGCTTTTACGACCCCAGATGCCAGTCACCAATGTGGGGTGCAGAGAGCTCTCTTAGCAAAATGCTAGTTGTGCCAATTGGCCTGGAATTCGCCTAAGAGCATGGTCCCCCGCCCTCCACCCCGGCTACTCTATCCTTGCAGTATTGAGTTAAGATGGAAGGACTACTCAAGTTATGCTGAAGTCCGCTTAATGTTATTCTCGTTTCTAATATGTGTTATCACCGCTTTCTCCCAACTAGATTTCTAGTAACTATCTAAACTAAACCCTTTCCCCCCATCCTCCCTCCCTTTCCTCCCTTGCACCTGTCAAAAAGTCTTTTCTTCTATACACAAGTGTATTTTTGAGATCTTATCGTAGAGGTCTCATACAGTATTTGTCCCTTTGTCGCTGACTACTTTCACTCAACATAATGTCTTCCAGTTGAAACCAGGTTAGGAAATGTTTCCTGGAATCATTGTTATTCTTTATCATTGCGTAGTGCTCCATGGAGTATATGTATCATAGTTTACCTATCCATTCTTCTATTGTTGGACATCTGGGTTGATTCCATCTTTTTGCTATCGTGTACTGTGCTGCAGTAAACATTCTGGTGCATGTGTCCATTGGTGTGAAAGGCCTTGATTCTCTAGGATATATTCCAAGTAGTGGAATTACTGGGTCAAATGGTATATCGATATCCATTTTTTTAAGGAAGTGCCAGATTGCCTTCCAAAGAGGCTGGACCATTTTGCAACCCCACCAACAGTGTAGGAGGGTTCCACTTTCTCCACAGCCTCTCCAGCATTTGTTGTTTTGTGTTTTCTGGATCATGGCCAATCTTGTTGGGGTGAGATGGTATCTCACTGTTGTCTTGATTTGAATTTCTTTAATAACTAAAGATCGTGAACATGTCCGCATGTGTTTTTTGGCTGCCTGGATCTCCTCTTTAGTGAAGTGTCTGTCCATCTCCTTTGCCCATTGCTTAATTGGATGGTTTATCTTCTTCTTATTGATATTTTGTAGTATCTCATAGATTATGGAGATCAGGCGTTGGTCTGACAGCACCTGGGATCTTAAAAGCTTGCAGGTGTCTGTCAGAGATACCACTCTTGGTCTGTACTTGTCTAATGCAAGAGAAAATGAAGGAAACTAAATATTTAAAGAAGAAACTAATTTACAGGACTAATAGACCACATGAACCACAGCCTCATTTACCCTTAAACCAGAAGAAGTAGATGGTGCTTGTCTACCAGTACCAACCATTTTGACCAGGGACACAATAGATAGTACTGGATAGAAAAGAAGAAAAACATAGAACTGAAATTCTTAAAAGAAACATCCAGACTTACTGGACTGTTAGAGACTAGAGGAACACCCAAGGCTATCATCCTGAGTCACCCTTTAAACTTGAAACTAAATTGATGTATAAAATAAACTGCATCAACTGTGTGTAGTACTGTGCTCTCTTTTAAAATCATATATACGAGACCAGATGGTTGATGTTTTCCCTAAAACAAAGATGGGAAGGTAAATGGGACAGGAAATCTAGATTGATGGAAACAGAACAACCAGAATGGAAATAATGAAAATTGTAATGCATTGTGGAAAATATAACCAATGTCACTGAACAATATATATAGAAATTGCTAAATGGGAACCTTAAACTTGCTGTGTAATCTTTCACCAAAAACATAATAAGATTTTATTTTTAAAGTTTAAGATTAGTGATCCAGATAACTTAGTTTCAGCTCTTCTAGCTCCTCTCTGTGTACTCTGGCACAATTACTTAATCTAGTGATTCTCAAACAGGATGATTTTGTCTCTGCCCCCACCAAGGGGCATTTGGCAATGTCTGGACTCACAACTTGGAGGGGGGATGCTCCTGGCACCTTAGGGAGTGGGGGTCAGTGTTACTGCTCAACATTTTTCAATGCACAGAACAGCCCTTACAACAAAGATGGATCCAGTCCAAAATGTAGGTAGTATGGAGGTTGAAAAATCATGTTTTAACCTTTCATTTTCCCATCCATAACTTGGGGTTAGCAACAGTACCTATTATTTTTGTGATGATTACATTGGATAGTTTATGTAAAATGCTTTCCATAGTGCTCGGTGCATAAAAATGCTTTGTTAATATAAATTGTTATTATCAATGTAACTAGCATCACTGTCACTATTGCTAGTTTTTCAGTATTTAGAGATAATTAAAAGAACATGTTGTCTACTACCTGTAGCCATGTAGTCAGCGAAACTCTTTCTTTCATCTTAAGATATCTGGGCAACAGAGAAAAGTGAGGAAGAGAATAGAAGAGACTCTTGTTGTTTACATAGGAGGACTACCAGTTAAGTTTGTGAACTCATCCTAGAAAAAGTGCTACATACCTCATTGCTGAATATCACTATAGTCACCTTCAAAGTACTCCCCTTGGGAAGCTTATGCGCTGATGGCAGTGCCTAGTCTACCCTTCAAAGCAATTTCAAAAAAAAAAAAAAAGTCATTGGGGAGTCAAATCAGGTGAGTAGGGAGGGTGTTCCAACAGTTTTTTGTTTACTGGTTAAAATCTCCTTCACAGACAACTACGAGGTCTGACAAGTCGACAAACTTGGTGTTCTAAGTGCTGTATACCTCATTGCTAAATATCACTATGGTCGCATTCCGTGTACTCCCCTTGGGAAGCTATACACCAGTGCCACAGTGCCTAGTCTGCCTTTCAAAGCAATTTTGGAACTCTTTCTGGAATGGGCCACTGTACAAAATAGTAACAGTGGCAAGTTCACAAACTTAATTGTATAGTTGCCTATGAGGGAGTTTTTAATCAGCAACAAATAACTATATGGAATACCCTCCCTACTCGCCTGATCTGGCCCCTGATGACTTTTTTCTTTACCCAAAGATACAGGAGATACTGAGTGGAAGACATTTGGATGACATTCAGGACATCAAGGGTAATATGATGACAGCTCTTATGACCAGTGCAAAAAGACTGCTTTACAGGGTGGACTAGGTGCTAGTGTCAGTACACAGCTTCCCAAGGGGAGTTTAGTGATAATTGAGCAATGAGACATGTAGCACTTTTTCTCGGATGAAGTCACAGACATGATTGACATACTGCATATACAGTTCACGAACTTGCCATTTTGCCACCATGTGCGATGGCCATTCTGGAAAGAGTTCCAAAATTGCTTTGAAGAGTGGACTAGGTGCTGCTGTTGGTGCACAGCTTCCCACGGGGAGTGCTTTGAAGGTGACCGTAGTGATATTCTGCAATAAAAAGTACATAGCACTTCAAACAGTTAAGTTTGTAGACTTAATTGTCAGACTTTATAATCATAGAAGATAATAATTAGGTGACCACTCTGTTTTCTTCTGAGTTTTAAGAAATTGATGCTGAGTCACATTTATGTAAACAGCTTTCCTCATCACATTGATGTACTTTTTTTTCTTTTCCTTCTGCACTATATTGCTAACCCTTATACTTGCGTTTCTTTCCACATTCTTAGTAGTTGCAACCTTAATCTGTTTTGGTTACTAAGGACTTGGGAGGCATTAAACTAATTGAAAGCATTGGCTAGAACTAAGTATCGGTATATCTGAAAGTAAAGATTATGCCAGTATTACATATTATCCATACAGTAGCCAAGTGAGCTGCTGAAATGTCCTCTTAAGTTTTCAAATCTATAATTTTCATTTTGTAATTATACTGAGCAATGCTGGAACAAAGTCAAAACCTGTAACCTTCACTTAGGCATAAATTCATTCATATTACAGTGATACTAATAATAACCTTTCTTTTTTTTTTTTTTAAAGGCAAATGCAATAGGCCGAAGTGCTAAAACTGTTAGAGAATTCCTAGAAAAGAATTACATGGAAGATGCTATGACAAATGACAATGAAGCTATCAAATTGGCAATAAGAGCTTTGCTAGAAGTAAGTGATCTAATATAGCACATTCAATCAAGCTTGTTTTGTATTTTCCATCCAATTTTTTATTAAAACACGATATTTGGTAAAGTAACTCTATATTGTACCTGTTTTATGTTAGGTTGTCCAGTCTGGTGGAAAAAACATTGAACTTGCTGTAATAAGAAGAAATCAGCCTTTGAAGGTAAGTCAATAACTGTTGTTAGGTGCTGTCGACTCAGTTCCAACTCCAGTGACCCCATGTAGAACACAATGAAACACCGCCTGGTCCTGCATCATCCTGATAGTCGTTGTTGTGCTTGAGCCCATTCTTGGAGTCATTGTGTCAGTCTGTCTCCTTGAGGGTCTTTCTCTTTTGGTGTGATCTTCTACCAAGCATGATGTCCTCCTCCAGACACTGGTCCCTCCTTATTTGGCCAAAGCATGTGAGATGAAGTCTTGCTGTCTTCACTTCAAAGGAGCATTCTAGCTGTACTTCCTCCAAGAAAAATTTGTTAATTCTTCTCACAGTCCATGTTATAGTCAGTATTCTTCACCAGTACCGTTATTCAAAGGCATCAATTCTTCTTTGGTCTTCCTTATTCATTGTCCATCTTTTACATGCACATGCCAAGCCAAGCCAAGTGCCGTCGAGGTATTTGGAAATACCATGGCTAGAATTAGGCACATGTTAGTCCTCAAGATGATGTTTTTGTGGTGTAATACTTTAAAAGGGTTCTTTGCAGCAGATTTGCCCAGTGCAATACGTTGCTTGATTTCTTGACTGCTGCTTCCATGGGCACTGATTGTGGATCCAAGTAAAATGAAATCCTTGACAACTTCAGTCCTTTTTATCATAATGTTGCTTATTGGTCCAGTTATTAGGATTTTTATTTTCTTCATGTTAAGGCGTAATTCATACTGAAGGTTATGTTCTTTGATCTTCAATCATAAGTTCTTTAGGTCCTCTTCAATTTCAGCAAAGTTGGTTGTATCATATGCATATCACAGGTTGTTAATGAATCTTCCTTCACTTCTGATGATGTATTCTTCTTCACATAGCCCAGCTTCTCAGATTCTTTGCTCAGCATACAAATTGAATGACTATGAGGAAAGGATACTACCCTGAAACATACCTTTCCTGATTTTAAAGCCCACAGTAACCCCCTTTTCAGCTTTAGTGACCACCTCTTTGTCTGTATGCAGATTTCTCAGGAGTGTAATTAAAGTTCTGAAATTCCCATTCCTCACAATTCGTTGTAATCCACACAGTCTAATGCGTCTACATAGTCAATAAAACACAGATAAACATCTTCTGGTATTCTCTGCTTTTGTCCAAGATCCATCTGATATCTACTGTGATATCTCTCATTCCATCTGCTCTTCTGAATCCAGCTTGACTTTATGGCAGTTCCTTGTTGATATACTCTTGGAATTGTTTTTCAGTTATCTTCAGCAAAATTTTACTTCTGTGTGATATCAGTGATACTGTTCAGTAATTTCTGCATTCTTTTGGATCACATTTCTTTGGAATGGGTACAGATATGAATCTCTTCCAGTCAGTTGGCCGATTGTCTTCCAGATTTTTTGGCATAGATTAATGAGGGCTTCCTGTGTTATGTTGGTTTGTTGACATATCTCAGTTGGTATTCTGTCAAGTCCTGGAGCTTTGTACTTTTTTTTTTTTTCACCAATTCCTGTAGTAGTTCTTAACTGAAAAGGAAAAATATTATAGTGTAAAAAATTTTGACAAACATGAAAATACCATTGATCAAAAGGAAAATGTTGAAACCTATGAATCTCATTTATAACCACCTATGAATCTCATTTATAACCATGAATAATTCATTAGTGTCCAATGATAAAATGACTTCTGTTTTGTTTTTCTAAGCTAATATTCACAAATTTTTATGTCCTTATTGCGAATCATTATTTATTCCTTTGTGAAGACATAGAAAAACTGAGGTATCTGTGTCTACTCCACTTAGTATGTACTTCTAGAAGTAGGAACTGCTGACTCAGTACTATATGGCGGTCACTATAGCATATTCAGAAACCCTGATTATGTAGTAGTTAAGTGTTACAGCTGCTAACCAAAAGGTCGGCATTTTGAATCTGCCGGGTGCTCTTTGGAAACTGTGCAGCGGTTCTACTCTGTCCTGTAGGGTCCCTGTGAGTTGGAATCCACTTGATGGTAATGGGTCTGGTTTTTGGTTTTACAGCATATTCACCATGGGGATTCATTTCCTTGCGTTGCTAGTCACTCTTCCATTCTCTTCAGGTCTTCTAAAATTATGACCTGTTTCTAGCCAGTGTCCTTGAGCTGCCATTTAAATAATTGTTGGCCCACCAGACTGCTGACAGAATGCTACTCTTTAAAATGTCAGAAAATAAAAGCATTCATTTGTTCCTGATTATCTCCTGCCCTTGTATTTTCTCAGCTTTTCCTTGAAAGTGCCTTGTCTTTGTACAACTTGAATTTTAGTATCTAGCCTGATAACCTTTCTACATTTTTTGTGGCACGTCCGATTACTTATATACCTTTTGACATCCATTGTGGTTAAGCCTCTAGCTTACAAAATAAAGTGTTTAGAACAGTGTCATGAATAAATTATTCAGAATGTGGTGATGGAGAAGTCATTGGCTAAAGAGCATTGAAAAGTAGTTCACAAACATTCATCAAATAGAACTGTACATACAGCATGGTTTGCCAAGTAGATCTCTTCAGCCGGTGTGTACAAAACCACTCAAAATATGGACAACTATACTAAAGCATGCTATACATGGTTGTTTTACATTTACCTTTTGTTTTAAGGACAATATTTCTGGCAGTGATAGTGTCGAAATCTACTGTGTAGAGCAGTGGGCTTTTCTGTTGTTGCTTTGATATCACTTGTCTGCCTTAATTCAGTGAATGGAGGAGAATGCAAAGATATGACAACAGTGAAGTTTCAGTAAGTAAGAGAAGCAGGGACAGGCCAAATGGCATCCTCCTCTCCATGGCCCCACACTAATAATCAGGTTGCTAGGTGTAGTGTAGAGATGGGGACTGGGCTATAAAGTTGCCCTTACTGCCAAAGGCTGGAGGACAGATAAGCCACAATACAGGGACACAGAGAACACTGAGGCAAGTGTCCTCTCCATCCGTATCTCATACACACACACACACATTGTTGGATAGTTACACAGACACAGTTAAATTTGTGTGTTTGTTTGTGACCAGTTGATTGGCATATGTTCTGGCACTGTCATTCAGCATATTTCAGGACTGGCTGTAGGCAATGAACTTCTATAGCAAGTCTTTAGAGTTGAAATGACCTTAGTTTAAATTCCAGCAGAAATATTTGTTTAACAGTATGACTTTGAGCAGGTTACTCTCATCTTTGCTATTCAGTTTATTCATGTGTAAAATGAAGCTAAAAATAATGAACATGGTTATTATGAGTTAATGAGATAGTGTGAGATACTGGTATGTTAGGTGACACATACGTGCTCATTTAATGGTACTTTATGTTCATTTATCTTTAAAAACAGGTATCATGTGTTTGCATGGTATGTTGTTGTTGTTGTTAGGTACTGTTGCATATGTTGCAACTTCACAGCAACCCTGTGTACAACAGAACGAAACACTGCCTAGTGTTGGCAGCATGCCCACAATTGCTTTTATGCTTAAGCCCATTGTTGCAGCCACTGTGTCAGTCCATTTTATTGAGGGCCTTACACTTTTTCGCTGATGCTCTACTCTACCAGGTATGTTGTTTTTCTCCAAGGACTGATCTCTCCTGATAACATGTCCAAAGCGTGTATGATGCAGTCTCCCTGTCTTTGCTTCCAAGGAGCACTCTGGTTGTACTTCTTCCAGAACAGATCTGTTAGTTCTTTTGGCAGTCCATGGTACAGTCAATATTCTTCTCCAACACCACAATTGAAAAGCATCAGTTCTTTTGTTTTCCTTATTCATTGTCCAGCTTGCATATGCATACAAAATACCATGGCTTGGGATAGGCACACCTTAGTCTTCAATATGACATCTTTACTTTTCAACACTTTAAAGAGATCTTTTGCAGCGGATTTTCCCAGTACAATACCATGTGTCTTATTTTCTTGGCTGCTGCTTCCATGGACGTTGATTATGGAGCTAAGTAAAGTGAAATCCTTGACAACCTCAATCCTTTCTCCATTTATCATGATGTTGCTTACTTGTCCAGTTGTGAGGGTTTTTCTTTTCTTGATGTTGAGGTGTAAGCATTCTAAGAAGGAGAATTAGTATATACTATGATTTGATTGGTCTTACAGTCATTATTTCTGACTAAAAGTAGCAATTTTATCTTTTTCACCTTGGACTGCCAACCAAAAAAAGTCTGGGTCCAGATGGCTTCACTGCAGAATTCTACCAAGCATTTAGAGAAGAGTTATCTCCAATACTGCTGAGACTGTTTCACAGTATAGGGATGGAGTACTCCCAAACTCATTCTGTGAAGCCAGCATAACCCTGATACCTAAGCCAGGGAAAGACCCAACAAAGAAAGAGAACTACAGACCGATATCACTCATGAGTCTAGATTCAAAAATCTTCAACAAAATTCTAGCCAATAGAATACAACAACATATCAAGAAAATAATCCATCATGACCAAGTGGGATTCATACCAGGGATGCAAGGCTGGTTCAACATCAGAAAAACAATTAATGTGATTAACCAGATAATGCAAAGACAAGAATCACCTGATTTTGTCCATTGATGCTGAAAAGGCATTTTATAAAGTCCAACACCCATTCATGCTAAAAACTCTTAGCAAAAGCAGCATAGGCGGCAAATTCCTCAACACAATAAGGGCCATTTATACAAAGCCAATTGTGCACATCATCCTGAATGGAGAGAGACTGAAAGACTTTCCCCTGAGATCAGGAACTAGACAAGGATGCCCACTCTCACCTCTTCTATTCACCTTTGATAAAAAATTCTAAAAGAAGATCCTGACATTGTTTTTTACCAAACATGACTAATTTTTAATAGTGTCTTAATTATTTTTAGTATCTGATATCTTGAATTATCTAATAAACACGTCTTTATAGTGTTGTTCATATACCACATGAGTTCAGTATACAGCTGAGAGATAGGTGTATGTTATTGGAGTATGAGCTCACGTTAAATGGACCTTTATTTGTGAGTACCTTGTGCAGCCTGGTTTGTATGCATTTCTGCGAGGCTCTTTGCTTCTGTGGGGCACCCAGGGCTATTGCCCATCCACGAGTGATTGTTATGCCAGTGTCTGAGCTTTGAAAGTATTTAGGCTATGAAGATAATAAACATTTGACCCAAACCTATGTGAAATGAAAATGTAATTATTGAAATTTTAAATAAATAATAAATGTATGTATGGGTAGATTTCTGATTAAGCATAGTAAATTGAATACATGTGTTTATTTCTCCCCTTGGTCTCTACAAACACCACTAAGCTGGCCAAGAAGCAAAAAAAGGCATAAATCTTAAACAGAAAGAACATAAGAAAGGATTTTAGTAAACAAAAGAGACAAAAGGTGTAAACCATAAATAAAGGAGATCTGTCATGAATGATATCAGTATCTTTTAAAGATGGGAAGCAGAAGATGAGCATATCTGATAGAGCAGAGGTAAAAGAAAACTGACTGCCTACATAGGGGTTAATGCTGATAGGCAAAATCCCATAAAAATTGCAACTTCTTGGGACCAGATACATTTAGTTGCCATTGTTACGAGTAAAGTGAGATTGAAAAAAAGAGCTGAAGTCAGAGGCTGAAAATTGATTAGTTGAACATCTGTACAAAAAGCTTATACTCAGATTTTCCTCTGTCGCCCCATGAAGCCGGTTTGACTGTTTGTGTGACTTCCTGCAAGTGATAAGAGGTCTGACTAAATGGTTAGGCCTCCCAAACCCAATTCACGCTTTGTTTCTACACACAGTGCTTATCCTTTAGTGGAAGACGAGGATTCCTCTCTGGAAAAACTAAATAACTCTAAAAAAAGAAAGCAAGCCAACAGTAACAGATATTTGAGTTTTTTTCCCAGTAAAACATCCAATAGACATCTCACCACCTGATCAATGTGCAGGGAACCTGCTAGTTGATTCCCACGCTATGTATGTAGAGGTTCCGTTCTAAGTACCTGATGCTAAGCAGTAGTATGAAAGTTTAGCCAAGGATCTCAAGGTAATATGAAAAGTAGACCAAAACAGAGAAAGTGAACTTAGGGAGAACACAGAAGAAATCTAAAATAAAAGCAACAACAAAAACAGAAATATGAATGACTGTTAACAAAAAAAGAAATAGAACTTAGAAGTGCTTCTCGAAATTAAGAATGAGTAGCCAGAATTAAAAGCTCAATAGGAAGAGTAAAAATTGAAATCGAGGAAATCTTCTGGAAAATAAAACACAAAGATGTAGAGCTAAACAACCACAGACAAGATAAATTAGATCCGAGAATGTGATCTAGAAGATGAAGAAGAAGGAGAAAATGGATTTAAGTGGGGACAAAAATCTTCCAAGAAATAATATAGGACTGTAGGGCATGAGTCTCTAAATCTAAACATCTCACCAAATGCTGTGTGGTAAATGAAAAAGAGCCATTCCACAGGTATTTATCAAAAGATTTCAGAACACCAGGGATGAAGAGAAGATTGTTAAGAGCTCACAGTACGTTCGGGAAGATATATAACAAGTAGAGGGAATCTGGCTACCATGATACCTCTCACAGCTGTGTTGGATGCTAAAAGATAACATTGAGCAATGTCTTTTAAATGCTGAGCAAAAATGGTAGTCAACCTAGAATTCTCTGCCCCATCAAACTTCACTATAAGGGAGAATAGAAAAACTTTGAGATGTGTTAGGGCTCAAAAATATTATGTCCCTGGCACCTTTTTTCAGGAAGCTACTAGAAGATGCATTCCAGCAAAACGAAGGAGTAAACGAAGAAAAAGAAGGGCACAGGTCCCAGGAAATAGTGAGTAAAACACAGGAGAGTGGGAAAGTCCTAGGGAGCTACTGCTACAGAGTAAAGTAGGAAGTCAGAAGCGGTGAGAAAGCCTCCCCCGACCAAACTGAAATGTTGGTAACTGTACTTGAGCTTTTGGATAAATTGTTGGTTGATGTATGATTGATCTATTGGAACTTTAGGAAAATTTTAGCAATAGGCATATAGAACACCACCAAAACTCACTGCTGTTGAATCAATTCCAACTCATAGAGACCCTGTAGGACAGAGTAGAACTGCCCTATAGAGTTTCCAAGGAGTACCTGGTGGATTTGAACTGCTTACCTTTTGGTTAGCAGATGTAGCACTTAACCACTACAACTAGCCAATGATTTTTTTTTTTTTTAAAAATAGGCCTTTATCAGCTTCTGGAAACAAAAATTTATAAGAGAATGAAATGTAGAAATAGACTTGATGTTTTGGTAGTGAACAGTAATTACTTAATTGTATTACTCTTAAAAATTATTCTTACACAAAACAAGAAATGCTGGAGAGGCTGTGGAGAAAGTGGAACCCTCCTACACTGTTGGTGGGGTTGCAAAATGGTCCAGCTTCTTTGGAAAACAATTTGGCGCTTCCTTAAAAAAATGGATATTGATATACCATTTGACCCAGTAATTCCACTACTTGGAATATATCCTACAGAATCAAGGCCTTTCACACCAACGGACACATGCACCAGAATGTTTATTGCAACATAGTCCATGATAGCAAAAAGGTAGAATCAACCCAAATGCCCAACAACAGAAGAATGGATAGGTAACTATGGTGCATATACTCCATGGAGCACTACGCAATGATAAAGAATAACGATGATTCCAGGAAACATCTCCTAACCTGGTTTCAACTGGAAGACATTATGTTGAGTGAAAGTAGTCAGCAACAAAGGGACAAATATTGTATGAGACCTGTACGATAAGATCTCAAAAACAGACTTGTGTATAGAAGAAAAGACTCTTTGACAGCTGCAAAGGAGGGGAGGGAGGGAGGGCGGTGGGGGAGGGTTTAGATTAGATAGTTGTTAGAAATCTGGTTGGGAGAAATCGATGATAGCACACATTAGAAACAAGAACGACATTAAGTGGACTTCAACATAACTTGAGTACTCCTTCCATCTTAACCCCCAGTTGCAAGGATAGAGTAGCTGGGGCAGGGGGCAGGGGACCATGCTCTTAGGTGAAATCGAGGCCAACTGGCACAACTAGCACTTTGCTAAGAGGGCTCTCTGCACCCCACATTGGTGAGTGGTCTTAAAAGCTGCCAAGCTGCCATCTGAGGACACGGCAAATGGTCCCAACTCAGCAGGAATGGATGCTCACCGAGGGCCAAAATGACATGGAGTAAAGACAACCTAGAAGACAGAGAGACCCACAAGAGTGCCTGCGTCGACTTGGGACCGGAAGAACCGGATGGTGCCCGGCCACCACCAGTGATAGCTGAGACTCACTAGGTTGAGTCTCACTGGCAACACAAGAATAAAAAGGGGTGCATCCTGAGATCTCTACTAAAAGACCTCCATTGATGGTCCAGCAGTTTCGGGGTTCCCCTGAGAACATGGCCTCTGGCCCTGATGCTGCTCTTGCCCATAAATCATAATCAAGGTGCACTCTTTGGACACGAATGGATTGGACTTGGCAATCTAGAGTGACCATATATTGGATGCACTTTATGGTTCTATGCATCTATAGGATATCATCCTGCTGACCTCTGGCTGGAAGAAGGGGAGTGGACGGAGAGGAGGGGAAAGGAGGCTGTTGGGAGGATGAGACATGTATAGGGCAGAGAGGAATAGTGTACTGTCACTGGACAGGGAGAGCAGTGGAAGCTGCATATAGGTGGGCATGTAAATTTATACGGGAATGTAGATTTTCACTCAGTCATATTAAATAAAAAAATATAAATAAATAAATTATTCTTAAAAAATATGGTGTTACAAAAACAATTTTAGAGAAGGGAGACGGCCACATCTTTCTCTTGAGGAGCAGCTGGTGGGTTAAAACCATCAACCTCCTTTTGATTACAGCTAAGGATTTTAGTCCCCCCACTTCCAGGACTCCCCTTGAGAAAGATACCCAAAAATAAGCCAAACATGTTGCTGTCAAATGGATTCCAACTCACAGTGACCTGTAGTACAGAATAGAACTGATCCATAGGTTTTCCTAGGAGCTGCTGGAGGATTTGACTGCCAACTTTTTGGTTAGCATAGCAGCTGAGCTGTTAACCACCGCACCTCCAGGGCTGCTGAGAAAGTTAAAACCAAAGAAAATAAACTAACCTGTTGCTCTCACGTCGATTTTGACTCTTAGTAAGCTTACAGGACAGAGTAGAAGTGCCCAATAGTTTTCAGTGAGCCCTCGGTGGGTTTGAACTGCTGACCTTTTGGTTAGCAGCCATACCACTTAACCACTATGCAACCAGGGTAAGGTTGCATTGTAAAATAGCTGAATCTTCATCTGTTAATATCAGGAAGTCAATAGATGTTGTCTAACACAGAGTGATGAGATAGCAGTGAAATGCTAATACTTGAAAGGATGAAGATAAAAACCAGACAACACAGCTAAGAGTTCATTGTGGCTTCCTCTGAGTAAAGTGTGGAAGGGAAGTAGTGTGGGGCAGAGCAGGAGACCCCACTTTGTTTTATTTTAATGTTTTTAGTACCGTTTGATTTTTATAATTATGTGCATGTAGCACAAGTAGGAATTCCAGATAATATGGTGGTTAAGTGCTGTGGCTGCTATCCAAAAGTTTCGCAGTTTGAATCTGCTAGGTGCTGCTTTGGAAACCTGATGGAGCAGTTCTGCTGTGTCCTGTAGGGTTGCTGTAAGTTAGAATTGGCTGGATCACAATATTTGTTTTGTTTTTTTAAGCACAAGTACAGGACTTAGTTTGATGTAGCTGGCTACATCCTTAGGTTTGAAATGTTCTCTAGTCTGGCCCCATTTCTTAAAAAGGCTTCTTTGACTTATCTCCATGTAGTGTGGCTTTGTGTTTTGTGTTCCCACGTCACTTTGTTCAGGTTTCTATTGCAACATAATGAAGTAATTTACGAGTCGTTTTTTTCCCCACTAAACTGTGAACTTGTTAGTGACAGGAACTATATTGTTCCTCTTTATTTTTAGATCCCATACATGTTGCTCCCAGTAATTACTTCATTGATAATCAACTTCATAAAATGTTTAGTTAATATCGTATATAGAGATTATTGACAAGTATAGTCATTTCTATGTATAACTTATCAGTGAAATGACAAGAATTTTCAAGTTGGGTCACCTAGTTTTTAATTCGTTGTTGATCTTGGGCCAAAGTTCTTAACTTCATGAGTTTCAATTTCCTTATATATAAAACCTGGTATTGTACTAATTGCTGAAAAACATTTCCGTCTGTAACATGTTTGAAACTTTGTATGAAGTTGATTATTCGTTTTTCTGTATTATAGATAATCTCTTTTCAGTATTAAGGTCATCACATTTAGGTCTTTATGTACAGATTTTTTAACTTCAATGAAATATTCTTATAGCAGCAATCACATGACCTTTGGATCCATACAAAAGCAGCATAACAACTTCCATATAGTAAACTTGGTTAACTGTGTGTCTAGTTGGTATGAATTCACAGTGAACAATACCTCTGATATCAAAAACGGTTAGCAACATTGTTGGGACTCTTGATTTGGACTGACAGAACTTTTTTCAGTCATAAAGAATCCTCTAACTTCCACTGTGCACTTTGACGCTTTGTTTCATGGTCGCATTAGGATACTTATGTTCCATCACTAGTGATAACATGGCCCAAAACATCATCTTGCCTGAACTCTTCTCCAACAACCTGAACTTTTCACCAGCAACTCATGGCTCTTGCGTATAACAATGCACCAGCTCACACAGCACTGTCTGTGAGGGAGTTTTTAGTCAATAAACAAATAACTGTATTGGAACACCCAACCTGCTCACCTGATCTGACCCTCAGTGACTTTTTTCTTTACCCAAAAGTAAATGTTGAAAGTAAGACATTTTGATGACATCGAGGACATCAAGGATAATATGAGGACATTTCTGATGGCCACTCCAGAAAAAGTGTTCCAAAATTGCTTTGAATGGTGTACTAGGCACTGGCTTCAGTGCATAGCTTCCCAAGGAGAGTTCTTTGAAGGTGACCATAGTAACATTCAGCAATGAAGTATGTAGCAATTTGTGCAGTATAATTTCATGAACTTAATTGTCAGACCTCCTGTGATGTAAACTCTGCCTCTGTGATGTTAGTGCGAAGATTGCAGTTGTATTGGTGAGGCAGTACTCAGTGTTTTAAGACTGTTGTGGTCTATGCAATCTGTTGGGATATAAAGGAAAGGGAAGCAAGCAGAAAGTCGGAGGCCTTGTATCACCAAGAAGTAGTGCTGTAAGCAGAACCTGTTCTTTTGAAAGGACCTAGGGACCCTACATCTCAGAGGCTCCCAGGCCCGGGAAAGATTGACAACAAGAACCTTCCTCCAGAGCCAACAGAGAGAAAGACTTCCCTTGGAGCTGGTATCCTGCATTTGAACTTGTAGTCTACTAGACTGTGACAAAATAAATTTCTCTTTTTAAAGCCATCCACTTGTGGCATTTCTGTTATAGAAGTACTAGATGACTAAGATACATATGTATGTAGGATCCAAACCGAAAACTAAACCCAATACCATGGAATTGATTCTGACTCATAGCAACCCTAGAGGTCAGAGAAGAACTACCTCATAGAGTCTCCAAGGAGAGCCTGGCGGATTTGAACTGCTGACCTTTTGGTTCGCAGACGTGGTACTTAACCCCTATGCCACCAGGGTTTCCATATGTAGGATAGATAGTGCAGTTACCTGGCTAGCAGTGCAGTTACCACATTTGCCTGGACTCTTTTTCAGCACAGTGGCATTGATGTATCACAGCTCTGACTTGGTTCCTGAGGATTGTCAGTGTTGCTTTCCAGTCTTCTTACACATTTGAGGGAGCATTTGAAGCTGTAAAGTACCAGTAGAAACACATCTGTGACATGCAGTTCGGTTCCTTCACGTTATGAGTGTTTCAAGTTACTGGCATCACTAAAAATGGATTTTTCATTTTTTCCTGTTTCAGATGTTTAGTGCCAAAGAAATTGAATTACAAGTAACAGAAATAGAAAAGGAAAAGGAAGAAGCAGAGAAGAAGAAATCAAAGAAGACTGTCTGATTCTTAGGGTGGGCACTGAGAGTTGTTAATGTTCTGTTGCACTGTTTAGATTCAATGAGGTTTTAGAGGGGATGAGGTACTTTGCAGCATTAAATGTGTTATGATATTTTGAGAGTGCCGTATTTATGACTGTCTTTTTTACATGAAGAAAAACACATTAGTATGAAGATTTTCTCTGAAAGGATACTGGGAAACATTTTTAATTTAAAAAATTAGTAATTTGGTAAAGTTTGAATATTGAATTTTAGCTAGAAATTTCTGTTTACTTTTTTCACTGTAAGTTGCAGTATATCATTTTGTTCATTGAAATCTTCATTCATATAGGCAAGTAAAGTCTGATAAGAGTTTACAAAGATATTTGAGCCAGATGCTATATGAACACAGGAAGAGAAATGTATACATATACTCTGAGTTTAGCTTTCTATTTTAAGTATGTATGATACATACTTTTTTATCTACACTTGTTACATATTGCTTCTGTGTGCTGACTATGTTTTGGTGTTGTACTGTATTTACTTAGAGAAATAAAGGAAAAATAAAAGGTGATTCCTATTCACAAAGAGGGCTTATCCATATGATTTGTTTAAAAAAAGGACATTGATAGTCACAAAAACAAAAGCTGGTTGTTATTTTTGTTACATGCTGACCAGTCATTTCCAACTAATGGTGATCCTGTGTACAGCAGAGTGAAACACTGCTCAGTACTATGTTATCCTCACAATCCTTGCTATGTTTGAGCCCATTCTTGCAGTCACTGTGTCAGTCCATCTGCTTGGTGGCCTTTTTCTTTTTTGTGATGCTCTACTTTACTGTCTTCATCATCTGCTTTAACACAAATACCACAAATGGATGGCTTTACAAAGAAGAATCTTGTCACAGTCCTGTAGGCTGAAAGTCCAAATTCAGCTTTAGGGGAATGCTTTCTCTGCTGACTCTTGAGGGAAGCCCTTGTCCTCAGTCATCCCCTGGACTGTGAGTTTATAAAGGCACAGGGAACCCAGATCATTTCCAAAGAACATGATAAACTGCTGCCACAGCTTCTTGATAATTAGGAGGTCCCTAGATCTCTCTGCTAGCTTCTTTCCTTCATAGCTCAAGAGACTGCCTCAAGGCGCAAAGCAGTCTTACACATTGAGTCCAGCCCCACCACCACAACTACCACCCATCCTCCCTCATTGACATCACTGATGCAGGGTTTACAGCATTCACAGTACCAGGAATCATGCCCCTCATCCCCCCAGTTTCTGCACATTTTTTGGGTAGTACAATTCCATCTGTGACATTACACCCTTTGTTCCGTAAAAACTTACATCCTTGCAACATGCAAAAACATATTCAGCCCATCATAGCAAAAGTCTTAATTCCAAGTCCAAATGTGGAAATTCCTCGTCAGCTGTGAAATACAGAACACAAGCTATCTGTTTCCAAAATAGAGTGGCAAAACAGGCAGGCACAAGTTAGACATTTCCATTACAAATGGGAGAAAGAAGGCAAAGTAGGCAACAAGCATGATAGCAGAATATATTAGCCCTTAAAGCTTTGGGAAATAATCTTCCATTTCCTAAGACATTTGACCCAATGGCCCTGTCCCCCAGACTCTAGTTATTGGCCACATTCTCCAGATTCTGAGTTGAAGTACCTTGGCCCTGTGCTACAGCTCTGCCTTCCATGCCCACTGGGACAGCAACTGGCTTCAGATGCACCATTTTCATAGTCCATCTGAGAGGGTACTCTACCCTTAGAAACACCAGGGGCCATGGCTCCAGTCTTAGAAACCACTGAAGTCATGGCTATACCCTTTGAGACTGAGGCAGCTCAGTAGCATCTTCTGCTTCCTGTGGCCTCATGATCTGGGCCTCAGGCCCACATCTGCCTTCCTGGGTCAAGTGTTCCAAAGCTCTGTAGCTCCTCTGAATCTGGCTTGAATTTCTGGCAGTTACTTGTCAAATGTACTGCTGTAATTCCTTTTGAATGATCTTCAGCAAAATTTTATTTGATAGTAATGATGATATTGTTGGTGTTAGGTGCCCAGCAACTTCATGAACAACAGAACAAAAGACTGCCAGCCCTGCACTGTGCCCACAATCGTTTTTATGCTTAACTCCATTGTTGTAGCCACTGTGTCAGTGTATCTTCTTAAGTGTTTTCCTCTTTTTTTGCTGACCCTCTGTTTTACCAAGCATGATGTCCTTCCTCAGGGATTGATCCCTTCTGACAACATGTCCAGAGTATATAAGACACAGTCTCATCATCCTTGCTTACAAGGAGAATCTTGCTGTACTTCTTCCAGAAGAAATCTGTTCTTTTGGCAGTCTGTAGTATGTGTAAAAGTCTCCAGCACCACAATTCAAAGGTGTGAATTCTTCTGTCTTCCTTATTCATTGCCCAGCATTCACATGCATATGACGTGATTGAAAAACAGCATGGCTTGGATCGGACACGTATTAGTCTTCAAGGTGACATCTTTACTCTCCAGTACTTTAAAGAGGTCTTTTGCAGCAGATTTTCCCAGTGAAATGTGTCTTTTGATTTTGTAACTGTTGCTTCCATGGACGTTGATTGTGGAATGAGACAAAATGAAATCCCTGGGAGACCCTGTTAGTGTAGTGGTTAAATGCTATGTCTATAAGCAAGGTCAGCAGTTCAAATCCACCAGGCACTCTGGAAACTCAATTGAGCAGTTCTGCTCTGTCCTATTGGGTGGCTATGAGCTGGATTCAGTTTGACAGCAGTGGGTCTGAGAACCTCAGTCTTTTCTCCGTATATCATGAGGGTACTTACTGGTCTAGTGGTGAGGATTTTTGTTTTCTTATTCTTGAGGTGTAACTCATACTGATGGCTGTGGTCTTTGATCTGCATCATTAAGTATTTCAGATACTTTTCACATTCAGCAACCAAGGTTGTGTCATCTGCATTGTGCAGGTTGTTAATGAGTCGTCCTCTAATCCTGATGCGTCATTCTTTTTCATATAGTCCAGCTTCTTGCATTATTTGCCCAGCAGACAGGTTGAAAGGGTATGGTAAAAGGATACAACCCTGATGCACACGTTTCCTGACTCAACCATGCAGTGTTCCTTGTTCTGTTTGCATGACTGCCTCTTGATCAACATACAGATTCCTCATGAGCACAAATAAATGTTCTGAAATTCCCATTCTCCACAATGTTACCCATAATTTGTTGTGATCCACACAGTCTATACATAGTCTGTGCATTTGCCTTTGCATTGTCAATGAAACACACGCCAACATCTTTCTGATATTCTCTGCTTTCAGCCAAGATCCATCTGACATCAGTAATGATATCCCTGCCTCCATGTTGTTCTATGAATGTGGCTTCAGTTTCTGGCATTTCCCTGTCAATATGCTATTACATTCACTTTTGAATGATCTTGAGTAAAATTTCTCTTACATGTGATATCAACAATATTGTCTGATAATTTCCACATTCAGTTAGACCACCTTTCTTGGGAATGGGCATAAATATGAATCTCTTGCAGTTGCTTTGCCAGGTAGCTATTTTCCAGATTTCTTGACGTAGACGAGCACTTCTAGCACTGCATCCGTTTGTTGAAGCATCTCAATTGATAATGCCATCAATTCCTGGGGTCTTGTTTTTTGCCATTGTCTTCAATGCAGCTTCAATATGTGATCAGTTCCTGATTATATGGTACCACTTGAAACGGTTGAGTGTTGACTGTTTCTTTCCAGTATAATGACTGTGTGTATTCCTTCCATTTTCTTTCGGTTCTTTCTGAGTCATTTGATATTTTCCCTGTAGAATCCTTCACTATTGCAACTTGAGGCTTGGACTGTTCAGTAATTTCTACATTTTGTTGAATCATCCTCCTTTGGAATAGGCACAAATATAGACCTAGTCAGTCTGCTGTGTCACTGTCTTCCAAATTTCTTGGTATAGGTGAGTGAGCACCTTAGAGGTGCGTGTGTTTGTTGAAATATCTCTGTTGGTATTTTGCCTGTGTCTGGAGCCTAGTTTTTTGTCACTGCCTTCAGTACCCCTTGGACTTCTTAAGTACCCTCAGTTCTTGATCATATCCTATCTCCTAAAATGACTGAAAGTTATTTTTGTACAGTGATTCTGTGTATTTCTTTCATTTTCTTTAGATACATCTGGTATTGTCTAATATTTTCCCATTAGAATCCTTCAGCATTGTAACTTGAGACTTGAATTTTCAGTTCTTTCAGCTTGAGAAATATGAGTGTGATCTTCTCTTTTGGTTTTCTAACTCCCAGTCTTTATACATGTCAATATAATACTTTGCTTTTTTTGAGCTGCCCTTTGAAATCTCCTGTTCAGTTCTTTTCTGTTATCTTTTCGTCTTTTGCTTTAGCTGCTTTGCATTCCACAGCAAGTTTTGGGGTCTTCTCTGACATCCATTGTGGTCTTTCTTTCCTGCCTTTTTAATGACTTCTTGTAGGATGTCCTTCCACAGCTCATCTGTTCTTTGTTAGTGTTTAATGAGTTAAGTCTGTTCTTGAGATGTTCTCTGTATTCCGGTGGAATATACTCAAGGTCGTGCTTTGGCTCTTGTGGATTTGTTTTAATTTTCTTCCTCTTCAGCTTGAACTTGGAAAGAGTAACTGATGGTCTGTTCCACAGTTGGCCCCTCACCTTTCACTAACTGATGGTATTGAGCCTTTTCATCGTCTCTTTCCACAAATGTATGAGTCCTGTGTGTTCCCTCTGGTGAGGTCCATGTGTATAGCTGAAGTTTATGTTGTTTAAAAAAAGTATTTGCAATGAAGTCATTGGTCTTACATAGTTCTATCATGGTATCATTTCTATCACCATGGCCATATTTTTCAACTACTGTTCCTTCTTTCTTTCCAAGTTTTACACTGCAACTGCCAGTAATTATCAATGCATCCTTATTGCATGTTTGATCAGTTTCAGACTGCAGACATTGGTAGCAATGTTCAGTTTCCTCATCTTTGGCATTAGTGGTTGATGTGTAAAATTTAATAATAGTTGTAGTAACCAGTCTTCCTTGTAGGCCTATGGATATTATCATATTACTGACAACATTGTACTTCAGGATAGAACTTGAAATGTTATTTTTGGTGAAGAGTGCAATGCCATTGCTCTTCAATTTACCATTTCTGGCATAGCAGACGATACAATTGTTTGATTCAAAATGGCAAATACCATTTTCAGCTCACTAATGTGTGGAATACTGATCTTCCTGCCTTCTGTATCGTATTTGATGACTTCCAATTTTCCTAGATTCACGCTTTATGAATTCCATGTTCCTATTTTAATGGATGTTTGTGACTGTTTCTTCTCATTTAGAGTTATGCTACAAAAACAAATGAAGGTCTTAGAAACTTGACTCCATCCTCATCATTAAGGTCGACTCTGCTTTAAGGAGGCAGCTGTTCCCCGTGATATTTTGAGTGCCTTCCAATTTAGGGAGCTCATCTTCCAGCACTATGTCAGACAGTGTTCCACTGCTATTCATAGGGTTTTCACTGGCTAATTTTATTAGACTTCCAGGTCCTTCTTCCTAATCCTCGTCTGGAAGCCTTGCTGAAACTGTCCACCACAGGTGACTCTTCTGGTATTTGAAATGGTTTCTAGCATCACAGAAACATGCAAGCCACCAAAGTATGACAATCAGACACATGCGTGGGGTCATGGGCTGTAGTCTGTCTTTAAATTAGGATTGCTTAGCTTTGGCTTCCACAGTTCACTTCTCCCTCTTTCCAAGGTACCCAGTTCTAATTCTTCAAAGAATGAATGTGCTTGAACCAGTTGATATTTCTGTATCAGATCATGATCATTGTGGCCAGCCAAAGAGTTGTTTCCCTTGAGCCATGTTCCTGTTGCTTGGGCAGTCAGCACTGAACTTGAACAGAGGATCTAGTAGTTTGATCTGGTAATGCTGTTTGAAAATGCAAAGCAATTTCCTTGAGAACGGTTGTGTACAAGGCAGTGAAATGAGTTGCTGGCATTACACTGAGAGAGGAAAAAAACTTTTAAAAAGATTCCACTCAAATTCCAGAAGTCCTGGGTGCAGGGTTGTGAGCCTGTGAAAGAGTGAATGTAAACAGCCACAGATGGCTGGAATGCATGACATCAGACCCTCACAAATAACGGGTCTGGCCCGCTGAATGTGACCCTTGTATCCTTGCCCAGACCTATGTGTTTTCCTTCTTGAGAGATGAAGTCACCTGAGGAAATAGCCTTTGTTATGCTGTTTATAGAAGAAGGCACCAGTTTGCTTTGTCAGGAACTTCCCAGACCCTATTCAGCTCAATGCTTGCTTTACTACACGTATACCTGTTCTGTTCACGAAATAAAAATGAGCTGTATGATGCCTAAATTAGAGTTGGAGCATCAGAGACACTAGCTCTCTCCCTTCCCCTCCCCCCACAGAAGTCTTGAGATAAGCCCAGTTTCTAAGGAGAAGGTAAAGGTCCAGATGCTGAGCTCCAGCACCAGCCCATGGATATTCCCTCCTCCTCCCATAGAAATCCTTGAGATAAGCCTAGTTTCTAAAAACAAGGTAGCTTCTTCCCCTGTAACTTATGCTAACTGCTTGTCTAATACGTCTTTAAGTATACTGTACCAATAGGAATGCAATATGAAAATCTGTATACCTATAGTTGCCAGTTGGGAGGATGTATGGAAATTCCTTTGTCTACTTTCTTAAGAAATGTATAAATGGGTATGTCTGGTAATGAGATGGGGTACGTGGCTATTTTTCAGACTTGAGTCTGTCTGCTGCACCACCAGCTGGTAAAAGCCTCTTCCTCTACAAACAAAGTGGTGTTCGAGGTGCTTTCTGCTCTGCAGGCCAAACTTATCTTTTTTTCCTGCTACAATACAATGCCTTTTCTCACTGACAATACTTTATTCCCCTCTACTTTTTTTTTTGTTAAGCTGATTCTTGATATACCTCATGATTCACCACAGTCCATCTTCTGCAAAATGTTTTTCCTCTGGCTTGGTTAGAAGGCTAATCTCAGCATTTTGCCAGCTCTTTGATGTGACCTGCCTCTCACTGTCTAGTAGATGTTTCTTACTTGTATCTTTTCTACTGGAGTGTGAGTACCTCAGGCTAAGAACATTTACCTTACAAGTTTCGGCCTTGATAGTGAACACTCAAGAAAGAAACTTGAAAAGGGTTTTAACTTTTATTGAAGTAGTAGGCAAAGTCTATATATTATTTAATCCCTGAAAAGGTGGAAGGTTTGGGAAGGACTTTTTCTAAAAAGGACTTTTTCTAAAAAGGACTTTTTCTGAAAATTCACAAAACAAATTTTTCTCCTATTCAACAGCTTATACACATTTTGTTTTGTGACTTTGTTAGTCGCCTAGAGTGGCTATAACAGAAATACCTAAGTGTATGGCTTTAACAAAAAGAAGTTTATTTTGAGGTGGGGCCAACATGGTGGAATAGTCAGGCAGCTTCCTGTGATTCTTCCAACAATAAAGACTGAAAAGAACAAATGAATTGATTATATGTAAGATTATAGGAGCCTTGAGCATCAAAGAGAATGTTGAGAAATCAGACTGAGCAACAAGAAAGGAAGGGTGGTTCCAGAATTATTGAGGGTTGGCCAGATCTGTCCTGCTGGGTGTGAGGCACAGCCAGCATGGTGGATGGAGCAGTGGCATTTGGAGAGTGTCTTCCTCAGTGGGAGAGACTGAACAGCAGCATAGAGTTCACTCTTGCCTCCAGAGCCAATGAAAAGTGGCACTCGATCAACAATCTAAGCTGCTTGTGTATAACCTACCACAGACGGGTCTAAAACTTTGCCTTTTAGATAAACCTCTTTCCCTTTTCCCAACTTCTCTTTCCCAACTTCCTCACTTCTTTGCACAGTGCTGCAACACTACAGTCTGACACCATTAACTTAGCCGGAAGTAGGCCGCCTCAGCCATTCTCGTAGACTCTAAGAGGGAATAATTTAACAAATTAGAAAGTGGAAAAATGTCTATCAACTAACCTGAACTGGAATACAGGGCAGAAACAGTTCCTTTGGAACAGGCATAAGGGGTACACCTTCCTCACAGACACTCAGGGGTGGCTGTCAGCTCCTTGACTTTCTCAGCATGTGTAGCCAGTGGTCTGTGGGGTCCGGCAACCACTCCGGCCCATCTGGAACTGTAGGTGAGAGCCTGCAGCACATACTTGACGACTTAACTACCTGCATACATGAGCTGAAAGCATACAAGAAAAGAAAATGGACTCCTGAGCTCGCCTGCCAAGTAACAGCCCTAACCATGTGGTATCATGATGTTACAGCTCCAAAAGTACCAACAAGCACACTGACACATAAGCAGCCTATTTGGATATTTCAAAACAAAACAATACAAGAGGCTAGAACACAGCAGGCAAACATAAATGTAACAACTTAATGCCTCAGAGACAACAGTGAATAGCAAATCACTGAAAGAGGCAGAACTTTCTGAAGAGGTATCTTCAGAAAGTCTCCGCCCACCCCTCATCCCCTGCCCCCCAAAAAATGAATTAAGAAATGTTCCCGATGAAGAGTGCTTTCTGGAATTATTAGTCAAACAAAAAACCAACCCCACTGCTGTTGAGTTGGGTCTGACTCATACTGACCCTATAGGTCAGAGTAGAACTGTCCCATGGAGTTTCCAAGGAGCACCTGGCGGATTTGAACTGCTGACTTTTTTGGTTAGCAGACATAGCACTTAACCCACTATGCCACCAGGGTATCTGGAATTATTGGTAACAGAATATAAAAGATCAATATTTAGGACTGTTCAAGACATCAGGAAAGAGATGAAGCAAAATGCAGCAGAGCATGAGACAAATTGAACAGGCTGCAAGAAAGCATAAAGAGACAGGAAATAGAAACTTAAGAAAAGTTAATAAAATTAGAGAATTAGACAACTCAATAGAAAGTCTCAGGAGCAGAACTGAGGCCATAGAAAGCTGAATTAGTGAGACTGAAGGTGAGGCACGTGACAGCAACACATTTGAGGAAGAATCGGATAAAAGAATTTAAAAAATCAAGAAACACTAAGAAATATGTGGGACTCTATCAAGAGGAATGATCTATGAGTGATGAGAGTACCAGAAAGGGGGGAGGGGGAGAGGTAACAGAAAACACACAGAGATTTATCAAAGATTTGTTGACAGAAAACTTCCCTGATATCATGAAAGATGAGAAGATATCTAAGATGCTCATCAAACTCCATAGAAGGTAGATTCCAAAAGAAAGACACTGTAGCAAACTTGCCAAAACTAAAGACACGGGATAATTTTTAAACTGGTTAGGGATAAATGAAAAATAATTTACAAAAGAGAGTCGATAAGACTAAGCTTGGACTGCTTACCAGATACCATGTGGGCAAGGAGGCAATGGGATAACATATACAAAGCCTCAGAGGAAAAGAATTGACAGCCTAGAAGTATATATCCAGCAAAACTGTCTCAGATAATGATGGCAAAATGAGGACACTCCTAGATAAACAGAAATGTAGTCAATTTGTAAAAACCAAACCAAACCAAAATTAGAACAAATACTGAAGGGAGTCCTTTGGCTAGAAAATCAATAGTATCACTCAACAACCCAAGACTAGAATGCTACACAAACAACTGGATATTAACCCAGATAGAGAAATCACAGAAGTAAATTGAAGACAAAACACCAAAGATAGGGAAACAGATGTCATTATGCAAATGACATTATAATAAATAAGAGAGATGTATAGATGTTTCATATGGAGACAAAATCAAGGTGATAGAGAGAAATTAAAGACTGAAGAAGTGTTTCCTCTCACAGTCCAGTAGACTAGAAGTCTGAATTCAGGGAGCCAACTCCAGGGGAAGGCTTTCTTTCTCTGTGGGCTCTTATGTCCTTATCATTAGTCTTCCCTTGGTCTGGAAGCATCTCAGTAAGGGAAACTCAGGTACAAAGGAGGCACCATGTTTCCAGTTCTGCTTTCTTGGTGGTATGAGGTCCTCATGTCTTTCTACTCAATTATTTTATATCTTAAATTGGCTTAAGACACTGTCTAATTGTGTAGATCTCGTCGATATAACTGCTGCTAACCCATCTTGTTAACGTCACAATGTCAGGATTTACAACACATAAGAAAATCTTTTCAAATGACAAAATGGTGGACAATCTGGGAATCATGGCCTAATCAAGTTGACATATATTTTGGGAGACTCAATTCTGTCCTATGTGATAGTGACATTACTTTCAATTCCCTTAATGTGACAACACTCTACTCCCTTTCTCCCTCGTTTTCTCTTGTCATTACCCCATCTTTCCTGCCTTTTCCTACTTTCTGAACTTTGTTTTTGGGAAAATGCTGCCCTTTTGGTTTCCTAGTGATTGCTCTGAGGAGCATAAAGGGTGTTTTGTTCACTTCATAGGCCTGTCGGTTAGTTGGTTGAAAGACGATCTCGAGAGTTCTGTTCCACATTTTAAGGATGTCTGAGGCCATAGTCTGAAGGGTTCACGAATCTCTACCAGAAAGTCTTGTCTTTCTGTGAATTGGATTTTTCTCCTAGTCTATCCCAAACCTTCTATTGTGATCACATTAAAAGTGGTTGGTAGTAGTACCCAGGCACCATCTAGAATGGAGTCTGTGGTTTGTGTAGTCCAGTAAGTCTTTTGGACTGTTTGTTTCCCTGAGTCGCTGATTTTCTTTGCTGTGGACAGGAAGAGACCAATAGCTATATCCTAGATAGCTGTTTCCAAGCTTTTAAGACCTCAGATAATACTTCCCAATGGAGGAGGTAGAATATTGTCATTATGAATACTTATGTCATTTGACCTAGATGTCCTCCTAAAGAATATGTTCCTAAACTCTTATGTTCACTGACCCAATCCCTCAAGGTATTTGGTTATGGATAAGAAGTTTTTGTAACTTTGCCCCTGTGTGCTCTACTTTATACATGGATATATTTGCAGAACATATGAGTCTGTATGTATATATATGCTCTGCCAAATTTAAATGTACTCATGTTTTTACTCCTCTGTGATATCACACAACTGTTCAGCTTATGTATCTACTTATGTATTCACTGGGAAATTGGTGTTTATTACTACTGTTATTGTAGGATTGTGTATATATTAATATTTACTATTGTTTCCTTTTATTCTTGCATTCTTTTTGCCTTGGTCATTGTGGGTCAACTTGGTTGGGGCATGGTTCCCATGGTTTTGGCAGTTGTGTAGTGTTTTGATCACCCCTGTGATAGAATCTAATGAGTGATACTGGCCAATGTGTGGCCTGCGATGGCTCACCAGCCCCTCAGCCTTCATCTCTCCACCTTTGCCACTTCCTTCCTGCTCACCTTGCCAAGGTTTTTTTGGCTTGTTGTGGATATAGCAGTTGGCTCTCTCTTGTCTTCTGACATCCAGTTCTTGGGACTTGAGCTAGCAGATGACCTGTCAGTCTTGGGATTCATCTATCTTTATAGCCTGGAAGAGACCTATTCTCCAACTTGCAGATCCTGGGTTTGCCAGCCACTGAAGCTACATGAGTCAGGAGAAATGTTGTAGTCCTGTCTGCCATCTTTGGATTCACTGACCTTCACAGCCTGAGAGTGAGAACCTTGCACTCTGACCTGGTAACCTTGGGTTGGCCAGCTTCCAAGGCTGCCTCAGACTTATATCCTGATTCAGAACTTCGGATATTTCAGCCTCTACAATTGCATAAGCTGTTTCTTTGCTATAAATCTCTTTCTATATATATTTATATACTTTCTCTAGAAAACCTAGCTTAAAGCAGTTGTGTTGTGCTGTCACTCTCCTTATTGTGTATTGCCATTCCCTTCATCAAATTAATACTACTAATATATAGGGATGGTTACTCATCCCTGATGTCTTCGTTATCTAGTACCACTATAACAGAAATATCACAAATGGATGACTTTAACAAACAAATTTATTTTCTCGCAGTCTAGGAGACTGGAAGTCTGAATTCAGGGTGCTAACTCCAGGGGAAGACTATCTGTGTGTGGTGGCTCTGAGTGAGGGTCCTTGTCATCAGTGGTCTCCTGGTCTAAGAGTCTCAATGTGGGAACCCTGGGTCCAAAGGTACACTATTCTTACAGCTCTTCTTTCTGTATGGTATGAGGTTCCCACATCTCTGTGCTTGCTTCTCCCTTTTATACCTCAAAAGAGATTGGTTAGGTTTACAATGCAATCTAATCTTGTAGACTGAGTCTCATCAACATAACTGCTGCTAATCCCATCTCATTAATATCATAGGATTTACAACACATAGGAAAATCACACTGGATGACAAAATGGTGGACAGTCATATAATATTGGGAATCATGGCCTAGCCAAGTTGACAGGTACTTTTGGGGAACACAGTTCAATCTGTAACATCTAGTAACCATCCAAGAATGTTTCCTTCTGTGCGTAAATCTTTTCTTCACGTTTTATGTTAGTGGTCTCATACAGTATTTTCCTTTATTTTTGGCTTTAGAAATTTATTTTGTCACAGTTCAGTAGGCTACAAATCCAAATTTCAGGCGTTAGCTCCAGGGGAAATCTTTCTTTGTCAGCTCTGGAGGAAGGTCCCTGTTGTCAGTCTTTCCATGGAATTGGAGATCCTGAGGTGCAGGGACTGTGGATCCTTTCCAAAGGACACACTCTGCTTCCAGCACTCTTAGTGGTATGAGGTCCCCCAAACTCTTTGCTAGCTTCTTTTTGCCTTATATCCTGAGAGATTGCCTCAAGGCACAAGACAGTCTTACACCTTGAGCCCTGGCCTGCCAACACAACTGTTGCCCATCCTCCCTCATTACTGTCACAGAGGCAGGGTTTATCGCCTATAGGAACATCACACAATACCAGGAATCAGGGCCTAGCCAAATGGCTACTCACGGTTTTGGGGGAAACACAATTCAATCCATGACAGTGTGCCTGATCCAAGCCGTGGTGTTTTTGTTGCTTCACTTGCACACAAAAGTGGAACAGTGAATGAGGGAGAAAAAGAAGAATTTTTACCTTTGAATTACAAGGCTGGCAAAGAGCACTGAATATACCATAAACTGCCAAAAGAATGAATAAATTCGTGTAGAAAAACATACAGCCAGTGTCATGGATTGACTTGTGTCCCCCCAAAAATAGTGTAGCCATGTGGCTGGGCCATGATTCCCAGTGTTGTGACTGTCCTCCATTTTGTGGTTTCCCTAAACTGTATGTTAAAGATTAGAGTGGGGCTGTAAATCCCTTTGTAGGATCACCTCCCTGCTCCACTGTAAAGGAAGTTTCCCTGGAGTATGGCTTGCCCCAACTTTAATCCTTTCATCCTGCAAGAGATGAAAGGAAGGCAGGCTGAGAATTGGGAACCTCCTATCATCAAGAAAGCAGCACTGGGAGAAGAGTACATCCTTCAGACCTTAGGTGCCTGTGCCAAGATGCTCGCTGGACAAAGACTGATGCAATACCAGACTTTCCTCCAGAGCTGAAAAGGGGGAACGCCTTCCCCTGGAGCGGACACCTTGAATATGGACTTGCAGCCTACTGGACTATGTAAGAATAAACCTTCCTTTGTTAAAGGTATCCACTCTGTGGTATTTCTGTTACAGCAGCCCTAGCTGAGTAAAACAGCCAGAAAGCTCCGTAGGACGAAAGATACTGAAGATTAAATAACACTGTTGTCTTAACCATATAGTACTGCTGTAACAGAAATAGTGCAGGTGGATAGCTTTAACACCCTGAGATTGATTCCCTCATAGTCTAGGAGTCTAGAAGTCTGAATTCAGGGTACTAGCTCCAGGGGAAGCCTTTCTCTTTCTGTCAGTTCTGGGTAAGGTCATTGTTCTCGATCTTCTCCTGGGTCTAGGAGCTTCTCAATCCAGGGACCCCAGGTCCTAAGGATGCACGCTGCTGTCTGCTTTTCTTTCTTGGTGGCATGAGATCTCATTGGTATGAGGTCTCACTCTGGCTTGCTTAATTGTCTGTTTTATGTTTTAAAAGAAATTGATTCAAGATACAACATATTCCTGTAGATTGAGTCTTGCCTCATTAACCTATATACTTATAATCCTGCCTCATTACAATCATGGAGGTTAGGATTTACAACACGGTATTACATCAGATCACAAAATTGTGGACAACCACACAATACTGGAAGTCATGATCTAGCCAAGTACACAGTTTTTTGGGGGGACACCATTTTATATATAACATCAGCACTTAGTAAACATTTGTCCTGTGAACCAATGACTGAATGGCAGTGGGAAGGAGGAGAGGCTTCTGAGGATATATAACTTCAGAAAATAAGTGCCATACTAGATATTGCAACACCAACATAGAAAGCAAATTTAAATATAACCATTGCTGAACTCTAAATTCAGGACAGTGATAGTTACCACCGGTGGGTAGGGAACAGTATGTTCTTTGAAATTAATGAAACTCCTATCGTGAGATAAATCATAAAGTAACCATTAACAATTATAGGTGTGCAGGTTCACTTTAAAGTATAGCTGCTCGGCCAAGCCAATTTTTAAGTTGATTAAGGTTAATTACACATACTGCTATGAGTCAGAATTCACTTGACAGAGTGGGTTTTGTTTGCTTAAAGTATGGAACCCTAGTGACTGCAGTGGTTAACTAAAAGATTGTCATTCCAATCTATCACCTGCTTCTTGGAAACCCTGTGAGGCAGTTCTGTCCTGTGCTATAGGATCACTATGATTCAGAAATGACTGCACAGCAATAACTTTAGTTTTTTGCTTTTGTTTTTTAAAAGAAAGTATAAGGGGAGCTTCTGGTGCAGTGCTTAAAGCACTTGGCTGCTAACTGAAAGGTTGGCAGCAGGGGTGGATTAACCTGTAAAGATGCTGTGCACTGGCTTGTGCTGAACAAGGTACACACAGGGTTAACTCTATTTACTTGCTGATCTGTGGTAAACTATTTCACGTGGTTTTCACCGTGCTACGGTGGAGAACAGGTGAAATTGTGAATTGTAGACTGTTAGGAAGACACAGTTGGGCCCATGTGTACCTTGCTTATTCGATAAACTGCCACTAGTTGGCAGTTTGAACCCATCAGGGGCTCTGTGGGAGAAAGATGTGGCAGTATGTTTTTCTGTAAAAAACATATATAGCCGTGGAAATCATATAGGGAAGTTATACTCTGTCTTGTACAATTGCTATGAGTTGGAATTGACCCAGTGGCAATGGATGGGTTTGGAAACAAAGTATGGAGTCCCTAGATGGTGCAAATGTTTAATGCCATCAGCCACTAACTGAAAGGTTGGTGGTTGGAGTCTACCCAGAAGTGCCCAGGTTTCTTCCTGCCAATCTACTTACAAAAAATCAGTCACTGAAGATCATTTGAGGCACCATTCTACACTGACACATATAGGTTCTCCATGTGTTGGAACTGACTTTGTGACAACTGGGTTAATGAAAGTATGGGAGCTGGGGGTAAGTCTGTAGTACCAAAAAAAAAAAAAAAAAAAAAAAAAACACCCCAAAAGCAAAAAAAAAACAAACCAACCCACTGCTGTGGAGTCAGGTCCAACTTATAGTGACCCTAGAAGTCAGAGTAGAGCAGCCCCATCGAGTTTCCAAGGAGTGCCTGGCAAATTTGAACGGCCAACCTTTCGGTTAGTAGACATAGCACTTAACCCACTATGCCACCGGGATTTCCCAGGCCTGTAACAGAAGTATTGAGAAAGTTCTTGAAACAAACTTTAAACTGTCCTCCTAGAAGTATTTATTGAATTCATGTTAAATGGAGAGAGAAAAACCAAGGCTAAACAATTTTCCCTCGTAGTAAAAAGCCTACCTAAGAACAAATTCCACTGTCTTTCTGCTTTACATGTTGCATGGCTCCATTTAATTAATTCATTTAGCAAATATTTATTAAGTACCTTTTATGTGCAAGGCATTTTTGTTGAGAGGCAGTGAAGTATGGAAAGAGACGTACAAGGCATTTTGTGAGACGTTCATGCAGTCGTGGAAAGAGGTGTACTTTGACTTTGTATAAAATGAAGTTGTTTAAGAAGAAAACACATCTGTTAGCTCACAAGAGGTACTAAATAAATTTGGGTTTCCTTTCCTGGATTCCACTTGAAGAAGTTTGCTAAAAGTGATCAGGTGAGTTTATGGAATGGAGGAGATTGTGACTGATTTGGGGTCACGAGAGATGTTCTTGTAGACTGGTTTTGGAGTGGAGAAGAGCAAAGGTAGTGAAAAGTAAATCCTGTCAATTGGAGTTAATAGGGAAGGGTAACTTAGGAGCTGTGAATGTCAGGCTGTCTGCTTGCAAAATTTCTTTCAGCACAGTCTTTTCCTAAAAAATACATTATTACGACAGTAGCCTGACATCGAGGTGTCTTTTATCACTAGATCACTAAGGGGCGGTATTTTCCAAAGTGTTGATTCACTCACTGCAGTTGTGGCGGTGCTCATCTGCTAATGAAAATCTGCTAATGAAAATTTCATTAGCAGTTCAACTGCCAGGCAGTTGGCAGTTCAAATCCAAAAGCCATTCCTTGGAAACTACGAGGCAGTTGTATTCTGTCCTATAGCGTCGATCTGAGTCACAGTCTACTGGATGGCAACTTTAAAAAGGAAGAAAAAAAAAAGTATCATTCAACAAACATTCCTAACATGCTCAATGATTACCTAAAATTTCATTTAAGATTTAAGTGGTATAATTTGGGGATGTAGGCATCCAAGAGCAGTCCCCTTCATTTCAAGGTGATAGGCATGTATATAATCCTATTTAGAAGAGCTAGAAAATCTACAGCAGCAGCGAAGATTTTCCTTTGCTGCAGTTCAGTTCTAAAATTATATGAAAATAGGCACTTTTACAGACTATGAATTTATACATCATTCTTAAAGTCAGTCAATTGTAATGCTAATTGAGCGACGTTTTAGCCTAAAGCTCACAGGAAAAAAAACTCCGGTAGGTAATTGAATTCCCCTTCTGCAAAATCAGTCCTCCACATTTTTTTCCCTAAAATGTAGAATACGGGAGAGACAAGTCTCAGTTTTTCAAGGAACACACAACCTCCGACAAACGAGCAGAGCACGGATGCCGCAGTTTTCCAAATAAGGTTAGCCTCTGCCACGTGTGAGGGTTTTGGCGATTGGCTCCTCCCTCCGGATTCCGGGTGAGATTCTAAAGGTCTCTGGGGCCAGTACCTAGTGACGTCACGGACGCGATTCCTTCCCGTGGCCAATCAGGTGGTAGGATTTCGGGGAAAGCCCGAGGCGGCTGCGGCGGACTGGGCGCGTGCGCGAGGTCTCCGCGTGGCTATATAAACATGGCTGGCGTGTACGTGCGGCAGGGCCGTGCGCCGTGCGCGTGAGGGGTTCCGGGACTTCCAGTTTTGAAGTTTCTGGCGGGGGGACCTGCGCGCTAGAGTTAGGTTCCGAGGAGGGAGCAGAAGTGACCCCTTCCGGGAGCCGTGCGGTGGGGCTCAGCTGCAGCAGGAGCGGTGGCTGAGGCGCTGGGCTGAGCCGGCGCACGTGTGAGCCCCGCTGAGGCAGCGGCGAGCGGCGGAGCAGGTGTTGCTGCAGACGTGTCCGTTCGAGTCCAGAGCCAGCCGCTCCAGGGGACGGAGGTCCAGGACGCGCGGGCCCCTGACTTCTCTGTGCGTCCCCTGCGCCTCTCCTTAGCGATGCTGTGGAGCCGAAACTGCGCTGGAGTCGGCTGCCGCTTGGAAAACCTCTCTGCGCCTCTGCTTCGGGATTGGAGGACCCGCTGCCGCCGCTGAGGCACCAGGGGGATGCCCACGGGCCTCTCGGACCCGGCCGGCGCAGCTGCTCCGGCTGCTGTGAACGCCTCCGGGACCTTGACCATGGCCCCTGCCGGGGCTCTGCCGGTCCGGGTGGAGAGTGCTCCGGTGGCCTTGGGCGCCGCGACCAAGGCTTCTGTCACTGTCTGCGTGGGGTCCTCGGCGTCCCAGCCTCTGCGGAAGGCGGCTCCCACGGGGACTCTAGGGACCAAGGTGGCTTCTGTTAGTGCACTCCCTAAACTCAACAGCAGTCCCAGGCTGCCCGCCCCTCAGATGGTCGCCGCCGCTAAAGCCCCCAGTACGACAATCCTGTTGCCGGCTAATGTTCAGCTTCCTCCAGGTAAGTCGACCAGTCTTTCTAGGCTTATCCATTGGTCCAGCCAGTGGTCACCCGGGAAACATCGCAGCCCTAGTTTCTTATATACCTGGTGGTCATCCGAAAACCTCAGCTGGAGAACTGTTATAAGCCTTTTATAATCTTGACTTTGCAGGGAGCTTGCTGAAAGTAATCTGTTGGGCAGTTAACTTGGATTGGGAATTAAAAGAGCCCTTATAACTCCTTGTGGAATATCTCTTTTCATAATTTTGGAGTCTTTTTGCCTAAGTGACTCGGAGCAATTTAGCCAGGAGAGACTTTGAGACTATTTTAAAGTTTATTGGTTTCATTTGGAGAAAGGACCAGTTTATTTGTATTTCCGCACGCTTAGATTATGATGCAAAAAAAATGTATTTAATAAGATTCTTGTGTGTTAAAACTGAAAGAGAATTTTAAACTTAAGCCAGAATAAATGTATTGCTTACTAATTCCAGAAACAAATCTTGTTGCTTCCTGCACTATATTCAGATACTTTTAACAATTGTAACTCTCAGTTGTTCTTAGAGGAAGGAAGTGCCAGAGCTGGCAGGTTAGAGGGATGTGATTGTTATATTTGAAGGAATTGTTATATTGGTCTCGATATTTGAATTTGACAGTTAATGAGTCGCATTACTTTTTATCCTAATGTTTTCTCTGTTAGAATCTTTTATATGATGTATAGAAAAGTTTTGCTTTGTTATCATTTACATAACTGGCACGATAATTTCGTGCTCTTGCTTTTGTTCCTCACACCGAGTCTTTGAGGTTTGGACGTGGGAGGAAGGCATACTGCACATTCTTCTTTGAAATAAACTGCTCTTGTAGTTAAATTGTCTTCTGTTAATTGTGCTTAAAGAAACAAAAACAAACAAACAAAAACCCCTAAACAACAACAACAACAAAAACCCTCAAACCCATTGCATCCAGTTGGTTCTGACTCAGAGTGGCCCTGGAGGACACGGTGGAACTGCGCGGTAGTTCCCAAGGAGTGCCTGGTGGGTTTGAGGCACCTGCCTTTTAGTTAGCAGTTGTAGTGCTTAACCATTACACCATCAGGGTTTCTTAGCAGTGGTTAAAACTCTGACTGCAAAGACGGTAAACAAGTGGGTGACTTGGTTGGAAAGTTCAGTATCCCCTTGCATGACGGCAGAGGCCCTTTTGTAGCTTATGTATTTGGTCATGAATGATTGTGGCAAGATTATGTTCTTCAGTTTTTGTGAGTTGTCATTTGTTTTGTACAGGAACGGTACTTGTATAGCCGCTTCTAAGTTGTCATACAGCATGTACTCTTATAAAGTGGTTAGGAGTGGCTTGGGATGAAATTACCTTCAACATTGTTAAAATAAATTCCTGTGTAGCCAGTGAAGTTTGTTTAGGTGAAAATTATTTTTGTATTGTGCTTTAGGTGAAATGTTACAGGGCAAATTATTCTTATTAAAGAATTAATACACACTGTTTTGTGACATTGGTTGCCAACTCAAGGACTTGTCAACAAGCAAACCTTCTTGACTGTGGGTCTTCATTTCCATTGGTGCAGCTTTCCTGTCCCCTCCTGCTTTCTCATCCTTGCTCCTGGGCTGGTGTGCCCAGTTAGTCTGTTTACATGTTTCAACTGCATATGTTACTGTTTGTTTTATAGGCCTATCTAATCTTTGGCTGAAGAGTGAACCTCAGCAGTGACTTCATTACTGAGTTAAAAGGGTGTCTCGGGGCCATACTCATTTGGGTGCCTCCAGTCCCTGTCAGACCAGTAAGTCTGGTCTCTTTTTTTGTGAGTTTGAATTCTGTTCTACAGTTTTTTTCTGTTCTGCCCAGGATAAAGTTAGAACTATGAAGACTTAAAACTTGCTAATAAGTGATAACTTATAATTTATTGTGGGCTTATTATGCTAGATAGTTTTTCTGTATTATTTGTATTTTAATTGTTGATTGCCATAGGTGGATAGCAAATAAGGTCTCTAAGGGTAAGTAATTTATCCAGTGCCTAGCCAGGCAACTCACAAGTATCAGAGGGGATTTGAAGCCAGATCTGTTAGCTTGGTATGTCTCATTGAGTACCTTTGCTGAGAGATGATTTAGTGTAAAGCTCTTTAGGTTGTAGAAACTTACAGTATGAAGGCCTAATCTATAAATCTAATCTAAAAGACCCAGTCTTTCATTTTACGTGCAAGGAAACCAGAACTCAAACTTGTCTGAGCTAAATAACATCAGACTAGTACCACGACCTAAATCCACAAAACCAGAAACACGAAAACACATTGCTGTCAAGTCAACTCCAACTCATGCTGACCCTCTAGGACTCTATAGAATTGCCCTGTAGAGTTTACAGGCAGCATCTGGTAGATTCAAACTGCTGACTTTTTGGTTAGCAGCTTTAGCACTTAACCACTATGCCACCAAGGTTTCCACAGCCTAAATAGCACTGCATTAAAACGTGCTGTTGCTCGTGATAGAGAAACTTCCATTAAAGAGAGCACATAAATCACTTGAAGAAATTTGAAGAATTTGAGAATTTTTTACTGGTGACTGACAGTGGAACAGGCAGAGTGAGATAGGTGGCTGCATCTTGAGCATGACCTGCACCATTTTGTTTCCTGATGATGTGTCTCCAAGCATGAGTCCATTGTTTCCCTTAACTTCTTTCAAGGTTAAGGATTAGTCTACTTCCCTCTTTGGGACTCTGGAAAAGCAAATGATAATAATCTATGAAGACCGTAAAGCAAAACAAAGGAAGCTGCCGGGGAGTATAGGCTAGCCAGACCACCTTCTGGCGCAAAATACCAGTTCAGATATCAACACATTTGGGACATGACCATTGTGACCACCTAACAGAGATGACATTACTATGTATTAACACTTTGTCTCCTTTTCCTATAAAACCTCCAGCTTGTCTCCGTTTCGGGGAGGCAGATTTTGAAGGAATCTGTCTGCTCTCTCCCCTTTCCTAACAGTAGGCGGTGAACGTCTTGCTTCTCATCTGTCTCAAAGATTGGCTGTTTGCAGCAGGCAGCAAGAACTCCCACTTAGTTTTGTGATAACAACAGAAGAGCATAGTTAAAACACACTGATATGGTTATTGGATGCAAGACAAGATAGCTCTGTGGACCTTAATGGCAATAGTTGAGGGATGAAATGAAAACACTGATTAAAATGTTTCTTTAAGGTTATGAATCTGATGATGTCTGCTTTGTTTTATGTACTCAGGATTAACATTTGGTTCTGAAAAATGCTTATGCATAATATTTATAATCAGCTTGATTTTCTAAGGTAATAAATGCTTTAAATATTTGATTTCTCCATCAGAATTTTCTCTGTGAATGACACTAGTTGTTAAAAATGTATGCAAACAAACAGGAGCAATGTGTCTTTCTAGGGAGCAAGGACTGGAGATAAAGTTTCTGGAGAGGGGAAGAAGTGAAAGGAATTACAGGTAGTCTCCAAATTCCTTTCCTAATGATCTTTATGTCAAATAGGTAGGTAAATCAAAATAGGTGTGTAGAGTTCTTACTTAGCCTTATTTGTGCATTAGCACAAGAAGAATCTTGAAGTCTTTTCCAAGTAAAGACGATTATGATGAAGGATTTATTAGGAGTAGGGGTTGGTTCAGTCGTTTCAGAGTGAGGGCAAATTTACATAACATTAAGTGGCAAGTAGTTCTTGTAAGGCATAACTTAGGGACTGTATAGTGAAGTTCTGAAGACTGCTGTGGAATATTTATGTTAATGTCTTCAGTTTTCAGTTTCTTATTGTGTTTTCTGCATCACTTCTGTCACTTACATTGATGAGCAGGGACTTTATTACTGTTTGATATAAAGAAGTAATCAAATTCTTCTTGAGAGTTGTATTGTACAAATGTTTATGAAGTTGTGAAACAGTTGAGTTGGTTTCTCAACAGTACCTTCATGCTGAGACAGGTAGTAAAAATATTTAAAACTCACCAGAACTTGAACATAAAGTTTATTCTCAACAATTATTGTCTGTGCAAATGGCATATAGGGAGGCCATTTTGATTCCAAAAGAAGGAAGTAAAAGAAGGTAGTTACGGTGTGGGTCATAAAAAGAAACATAAATCACCTATCATTGAGTCAATTCCAACACATAGTAGCCCCGTAGAACAGAATAGACCTTCCCCATAGGATTTCCAAGGAACTACTGGTGAATTTGAACTGCTCGCCTTTTGGTTAGCCACTGAGTTCTTAACCACTACACCACCACGGCTCCTTAGAGTTCCCAAGGGACACCTGGCAGTTTGGAACTGCTGACCTGTTGGTTAATAAGCCTAGACACCAGGGTTTCTAAAGAGGAGGGAGAAATATAAAAGATCAGCCACTGGGTAATCTTAATAGGATTAATTGAACCCTGTCTTTTTCCTTTGCTGAGATCTACTGTTTACTTCTGGGCTGGCTGCTAATAATATAGCTCTCCACCCATCTGCAGCTTTTTGAGATTTAAATTAGGAGGTAATAGATTGACAACTATTGTTTTCTAGCT
Organism: Heterohyrax brucei; assembly: GCA_028571685.1. Classification (NCBI taxonomy): domain Eukaryota; kingdom Metazoa; phylum Chordata; class Mammalia; order Hyracoidea; family Procaviidae; genus Heterohyrax; species Heterohyrax brucei. Next base: position 27,225,270 of record CM053152.1, read on the forward strand.
GGATAAGACAAATGTACGTTGCTGTAGAGCGGTTACTGGTAGGCTTTTGCAGTTGGGTTAGGTTTTTATAGTTAATATTTGATTCTGTGGATAAGAAAAACCTTAAAATGAAATCTATTTTCCTATTTGCAAACCCTGGTTAAATACCAAGTCTGCTAACTGAAAGGTCAGCAGTTCAAATCCACCAGGCACTCCTTGGGAACTCATTGGGGCAGTTGGTCACTCAGAGTTGGACCAACTCAAGGGCAGTGGGTTTGGGTTTTGTTTGTTTTCCTATTCTACATAGGGCATGGAATTTGCATCTTCTTTGTCAAATATTTGCAAGGAGTCCCTGGGTGTGATTCTTTGTATCCTTTCTGACTATCAAAAGAATACAATTTACGTAGTTACCTTCCACAGTTGTAGAGTGCTGCTGGGCTTTGTGAAATGGGAGGAGATTGTTTTCTCCATTGCTTACCGTATGCTATCCACTATTCCAAAGGCTGAAAGAGGCACTTGTCAGCATCAATGGCATTATTGTGGGGTGAAGCTCCTTCAGCCAAAAGTATTGGCCTTGGCTTTTCCTCGAGGCTATGTGAGGTACTCCTGTGAGCTCTCATTTTCTTGGGATCCCCAAAAAACCACACCTAGTGCCGTTAAGTCAATTCTGACTCATAGCAACCCTATATATAGGACAGAATAGAACTGCTCCATAGAGTTTCCAAGGAATTTCTGGGATAGATATCTAGAATTGGAATTTCTGAATCAATGAAGTATAGATGTTTTAAGGCTACTGGTATATTTTGTTATTTACTCAGACACTTCAGTACTGTGTACCATGGATTTAATTATAAATGAGATAAATGCAGATTTCTCTGAACTTTGTTTCTGCAGCTTTGTTATTTTTGTAAAGTAGTTCATGCATGTATGAAAACAACAGCAAAAAAATACGGAGACTAAAAAAAAAAATGTGAAAGTACTTGAAATCTTGTGAACCCACTTTTAAAAGATGAAATGGAGCAGAGATAAATAGAAGCTCTTTGGGCAAGTCAGCTGTGCCCTTGAGGTATGGGAAGATCTCCCATAACTGACAGGAGAACCTAGGATGAACCTGGTTGATTTAACTTACTCATTCACTCAGTTCAGGAAATGAGTGTAAGAGGGAGATTTACATGAATTTGAGCTCAGTGTGGGAAACTCCTTAGGATATGTGAAAAATTTGGAGAAATTAGATCCACAGAGCTTAAGGAAAAAAAGGCTGTGAGTTGTCTGCTGTGGTTAAAGTGTGTCTTCCCGAAATGTGTACCAAGTCCTGTCATGTTTACCTGTGGAAGAGATTTTGTTTGAAAATAGAGGTTTTGTTATGTTAATGAGGTCGTACAGGCATAGGGTGGCTCCTAAACTTCTTAGTTATAAAAAGAGCAGAATAGATGTTTAAAAAAAGCAGAATAGACACACTCACATAAACAGAAGATGGATACCAAGGGTCACCGGCAGATACCTGGAAAGAGGCCTATAGAAGGAATCAATATGATTCAGACCCTGATTGAGACTTTCAACATCCAGATCTGTGAGAAATTTCTGTTCTTTAAAGCCACCCACTTATGGCATTTCTGTTGCAGCTGCCCTAGGAAATCAGAATACTGCCTTCAGATGTTTAAAGGGCTATCCTGTAGAAATGAAAAGAGGCTTATTTGTGTGTTTGCATCTGTGGTTGTTAATGGAAGGCACATTTTGGTACTGGATTCAGGAAGGACTTTATATTCCTGGTCTGCTTGTGAAGAAATAACATGCATACTTCTCAGCCTGTCTGATTCTGAACTACTTTGAGCAGAGACTAGAAAGTTTCCAGTTAAGTATTTATGTATAAGCATTCGATTGCGATTAAGGACTTATCTTTTATATTTGTATGGCTCTACTATCCTGCCAGAGTAAATATCTACCAATATTGAGAGTGTGAGGGAATTAGAGAGCCTCTATCCATATTAGCTTGTCTCCATGACAAAGTAGGAAAAGTACCTTGGAAGGTGAGAATAAATTGGGCAGAGAAGTAGTGTGTGTTAAACCAAATTATACAGTTCTGTCAATGTTTGCATCATCTATTTTGGTTCTGTTTTTAGGTGCATATGTATTTATAATTATCTTCCTTATAAATTGATCCTTTTTACTCTTTCTGTTCTTTAGATTATATGATTTTGTTAATCTGTCTTCAAATTTGCTGATCTTTCTTTTGCCATTTGAACTCTTTTTGAACCCCTCTGGTGAATTTATTTAGGTTATTTTACTTTGAGATTACAGAGAATCTTCCCACCCACACCCACCCCAAATGTATGTGTCTAGTGAAGAAATCCTGGTGCTGTGGTGGTTAAGTGCTGTATCTGCTAACCAAAGGATCTGCGGTTCAGATCCATGAGGCACTCGTTGGAAACTATGGAGTAGTTCTGCTCTGGCTTGTGGGACTGCTATGAGTCAGAACTGATTGATGGCAGTGGGTTTGCGGTTTGGTTTCCAGTGATACTCTATTTGAGGTTTTATCAGACAGCCTTAACCCCCTCGCCTTTCAACCTTCTCCCCTTTTTAAAACTTTTAAAGTGTGATTTATTTTTTTAAAAAATGCATATTTGTAATGGTTATTTTGAATTCTTTTTTAAAACTTGCATCTGGTGTTTTACTTAGTTGTTAGATCCCACTCATTGCCAGTATATTACTTTGTTGTTTTATAAATGTCCTGGTGCCTGAATGCTGTACAGTCCAATCCAATTTCTGTGAGCTACTTAGAGGAGTAACATTTGTTCTGAGCTTAGGAGAACTTTCCTTGATTGTCTGGTTCAGGCTATGGCTTGTATCACTCATGAAGCTACCAGTTTCTTAATTGCTCCATTGTTTCTGAGAGTGCCTTAACCTTGAGCTGCCACACACTGTTTTTCAAGTAATCATGTCATTTGGGGAGAATTTTGGAGCTGGAGATGGGGAGAGTGGTGTGCCTCTATCTTAGTGACACCCCTGCATAAGCAGGATGTTACTTCTTTTTTTTTTTTTTGCATTAATAATTCAGTAATTTTTATTGCTGTATAGTGTTTCATTTTATGGAGGTACCACAGTTTCTTCCAACATTCTGCCTTTGAAGTACATCTTTTTTTTTTTATTTAACATAACTGAGTGAAAATGTACATTCACATGTAAATTTACATGCCCCCCTATATGCAGCTTCCACTGCTCTCCCCGTCCGGTGACTGCACACTATTCCTCTCTGCTCCATACATGTCTCATCCTCCCAACAGTCTCCTTTCCCCTCCTCTCCGTCCACTCCCCTTCCTCCAGCCAGAGGTGGGATGTTACTTCTGACCTTGAGCCTGTTCCCAGTGAGTGGGCTGGGTTAAGGTGTGTCTGAACATGAATATCCCCAGCATGCCATGTCTGAAGTAGTGTCTTCCCTTTAAGAGTGAGGAAGAGTTGAAGAAAGGAGCCTCTACCCTCTGAACACTCACTCATCTGGAATTGATCCCACAGCAACATGTAACTTGGGGTACAGGTGGAGGCAGGAGTAAAGATGAGAAGATGCAGGTCTGGCACCCAGGAAGATACTAGAGCCCTCAACTGGGAGGAAGCCCTGTGTTCTTGGCTACACTTCTGGAGTGGAGTTTCTGTCACCCTGAGCTCTAGAGGGAATGAAAGTGGTTTGTGATTCAGGTGCCACAGATTCTCATTATTTTTGCTCCATTTTAATTGTTCACTCTGTGTAGTCCCTTGGTATCTGCAGGAGATTGGTTCTAGGACCTTCTGAACAAACCAGCAATAACAACAAATCAAACCTGTTGCCCTCAAGTTGATTCATAATGACCCTAAAGGGCAATAGAACTGCCCCATACAGTTTTAAAGGAGTGGTTGGTGAATTCCCACTATTAACTTTTTGATGGACAGCTGAGCTCGTAACCCCTAAAGATAAAAAAATCTGAAGATGCTCAAGTCCCTTATATAAAATGATACAGTATTTGCATGTAACCTATGTACATCTTCCAGTACTCTTCTCTAGATTACTTCCATTACCTCATACACTGTAAATAAATCCTATGCAAATAGTTGTTATACTGGATTCTTACAGAATGACAATACTTAGTAAATGATGCTCAAAAGGATTAGTACTACTTAATTACTGTAACTTTTTATAAATAACTTTGATGTTATAAAGGAAGTGTTTCACTTTTTTTTTGGAATGGCTCAGCTATGTGCTTAAAGTTCATATTTTAAAAAGTTTTCAATGAAACTGTTTTTCCACATTATGATAATGAACATGCACAGAATTCAGTTTGTACTAATCACTCAACATTTTCCAGTGCGGAAATGAAAGTAGAAAATCTGTAGTGGTTGTAGTGTCATTTATTAGCTCAGAGGTCACTTTATTTTCTTTGAACTATAGGAACAATTGTGATAAAAAGTAACAGCGGTCAGCTGATGTTGGTGTCACCTCAGCAAGCTTTAACAAGAGCAGAGACTCCTAACACCATTTCAAGGCCAGCAATACCAGTGAATACTCAAACAGTCAAAACCTGTGTGATGCCGGTAATAATGCCTCAATTTTTTTTTTTTAGTTTTTGCAGCTGTTATTCATATTAGTGTGTATCTGTTTGCTGATAAAAATTATTGAGAGTTGATTCTGCTCAACTTTTTGAACTAAGTGGTTTTCTTTGAATGTTAATCAAGTTTCTCATTTTTGTCATTTGGTAATTGTTCAAATAATTTAATTTAATTTTCTTATTTGAAGATTTTATAGTCTTCAAAGGATGATTCAGAGAACTATTTGCATCTTTCAATGGAAAGAAAAAAAAGACATTCCGCTTCAGTTTTAATTTGTGGTAATAATGTTAAGTTTATAATTTAGGATACAGTTAAAAATGAGTACTGTAAAGAAATTATCTTTAAGAAATAAAGAAATCCGCATTAAATTGTCATTGTTAGGAAAGAAATTATTTTATATACATAGTAATTTTTCTAGGTAACTGCCATTTATCACAAGTGTCAGAGTTTAAAAAAAATTATGTATATCTTACTTGCTTATTTCAATAAAATGCTAAATGTAATTGAACATTTCCTTGATGATTCAGGCTTATCTTACTGACAAGACTGCCTTGTGTTGTGTGAGTAATACCATTCTCTGCCATTTATATTTAGTTATCCTGACTTGATTTTGGGAAGCCTGGTGATGGTGTAGCAGTTATGGCTGCTAACCAAAAGGTTGGCAGTTCAAATCAACTAGGTGATCCTTGGAAACTCCAGGGAGCAGTTGTGTTCTCTCCTGTAGGGTCTCTATGAGGCAACATTGACTTGAAGGCACTGGGTTTGATTTTTGTTTTGGTAGCTTGATTTCGGGTAGCTGGATAACAGGAACTAGTCAGTTCTTGTTAGTGTATTTGCCACTAATACCTGCTCCATCTGTCTTTAGTTTGCGTTATCTAACTGCTGTGGATTGAGAAGATAGGTGAGCAGAATTTTATATAGAACTTAGATATATGAGCCAATGAGTAAAGTGTAAGATTTTAAGGCTGAATCTTGTGAAACTTATTTAATTTGAGCTTTCAGGTAAATGGGGTATTAACTGGATCATTTTCCCCTTCTTAAAAATATTAAATGATTGTCAGCTGGCCAGTTGACTAGTTTAGGTTTATAATGTAACCAAAAAACACCAAACCCACTGCCATTGATTCATTGTAGTCTCATAGTGACCCTGTAGTATAGCATGTGTATAAAACCTTTCAAGTTTTAGAGGCAGTTACAACAGAGAGAGTATGTTACTGAAGTGTTTCCATAGTTGGCCGTAACATTGATTGATTTTCCGTCACCAGTGATGATAATTATGTGTTAATTTTTTTTTTTCTTCAAGAATTCTAGCTCACAGTTAATCAAGAAAGTGGCAGTGGTACCTGTTCAAAAATTGGCACAAACTGGAACTACAGTGGTAAACACTGTTCCTCAGCCTTCCTCAGTACAAGTAAGTTGTGACATAATTGTGGTCATGTGTACACTATTCACTCATTTTTTTTTATTATTATTCAGCTATTTCCTGCCAGGTATAGAAGCTACTGAGTGTGGTACATTGAAGAGAGCAATTCAGGGATTTATGGCAACATGAAAGTGAAAACTGAGTGTGAATGTTGTTAGGTGTTTTGAGTTGGTTCTGAGTACAACAGTTTCGAGTTGACTCTGAGTACAACGGAGTGAAACACTGCCCTGTCCTGTGACATCCGTACAATTTTGTTTGCTTAAGCCTGTTGTGGCTCTTTGAGGGATTTCCTGTTTTTCACTGACCCTTTACCACACTTGATGTCCTTTTTCAGGGATTGGTCCCTCTCAACAACATGTCAGAGGTATGTGAGACTGAGTTTCACTGCCCTTGCTTCTAAGGAGTGTTCTGGACGTATTTCTTTTTTTATTGTGATTGAGTAACAATATACAATCCCAGATAAATATGCATGCCCACCAGTGAGTGGCTCCACTGCTCTCCTTGCCCACTGACAGCACACTCCTGTTCTCCATTCTGTACATGTCATAGCTTCCTAACAATTTCCTATCCCCTCCTCTCCACCTTCTCCCCCACATCCAGTAAGAGGTCAGCTAGATGACATCCTGTAAAGAACCATAAAGTACACACGTGATGTGGGTGTTCTGTGTCACCAAGTCCAATCCATTTCTACCCAAAGACTTGACCTCCATTATGATTTATGGACAGGGGCAGCATCAGGGCCGGGGCCATGCTCCCAGGGGAACCCTGAGGTCCCTGGACCATCATTTGTGGTCTTTTAGTGGAGATCTTAGGGTGCACCCCTTCTTATTTTTATTTTCCCTGTGAGACTCAACTTTGTGAGCTCCATCACGACTATCACTAGTGGTGGCCGGGCACCATCTAGTTCTTCTGGTGACCTGTCGACATGGTCACCTGCTTACATGAGTCTCGTCATCATCTGGGTTCTTTCTCCAATTTCATTTTGGTCCTTGGAGATCATCCATTCCTGCTGAATTGGGACCATTTGGTACACCTCAGATGGCAGCTTAGCAACTTTTAAGACCCCAGATGACACTCATCAGTTTGGGGTGCAGAAGATTCTCTTAGCGAAATGCTAGTTGTGGCAGTTGGCCTCAATTTCCCCTGAGAGCGTGGTCGCGGGCCTCCTGCCCCAGGTACTCCATCCTTACAATATTGGGTTAAGATGGGAGGAGTAACCATGTTATGCTGAAGTCCAGTTGAAATTGATCTTCTTTCTAATGTGTGCTGTCACAGATTTTACCCAACCAAATTGCTATCAACTATCTAGTCTATCATGGTGACCCTAGGGGCCATGAGTTGGATCTGACTTGACAGCACTTGGCTGGCTGGTATCTAATCTATACCCCATCCTCTCCCTCCCTTCCCACCCTTGCAGCCATCAAAGAGTCTTTTCTTCTATGCATGAGTCTGTTTTTAAGTTCTTATCATAGGGGTCTCATATAATATTTGTCCTTTTGTTGCTGACTATTCACTCAACATAATATCCTCTAATCGAAACCAGGTTATATTTCCTAAAATCATCATTGTTCTTTATCATTGCATAGTATTCTGTTGAGTATATACACCATAGTTTACCTATCCATTCCTCTGTTGCTGGTCATCTGTGTTGGTTCCATCTTTTTGCTGTTATGGACTGTGCTGCACTAAACATTCACATGTGTTTCTCAGTTGGTGTGAATGGCCTTGATTCTGCAGGATATATTCCAAGCAGTGGAATTACTGGGTAAAATGGTGTATCTATTTCCATCTTTTTAAGGAAGGGCCAGATTGCTTTCCAAAGAGGTTGCACCATTTTGCAATCCCACCAGGAGTGTAGGAGAGTTGCAGTTTCTCCACAGCCTCTCCAGCGTTTGTTATTTTGTGTTTTTTGGATCAAGGCCAACCTTGTTGGCATGAGTTGGTATCTCACTGTAGTTTGATTTGAATTTCTTTAATAGCTAATGATTGTGAGCATGTCTGCATGTGTTTTTTGGCTGCCTGGATCTCCTCTTTAGAGAAGTGTCTGTTCATCTCCTTTGCCCATTGCTTAATTGGATTGTTGATCTTTTTCTTATCGATGTTTTGTAGTACCTTATAGATTATGGAGATCAGGTGTTGATCTGACATATAGTTGCCAGATATTTTTTCCTATTCTGTAGTTGGTCTTTTGGTTCTGTTGATAAAGTCTTTGGATGAGCAAAAGTGTTTGATTCTTGGTAGTTCCCATTTATCTATTTTCTGTTGATTGTGGTTTGTCAGAATTTGAAATCTGTCTGTGTTCTGTATTAGAACTTCCATTATTGTTCCTACTTTTTCTTGGATGAGCTTTATTGTTTTAGATTTGATATTTAGGTCTTTTATCCAGTTTGAGTAGGTTTTTGTGTAAGGTGTGAGATATGGGTCTTCTTTCAATTTTTTGCAGATAGATATCCAATTTTGCCAGCACCATTTGTTGAAGAGGTTGCTTTTACCTCAGTTTAATGTCTCAGGGTCTTTGTCGAATATCAACTGTTCATAGGAGGATGGTGTCATCTCTGGGGTCTCAATTCTGTTCCACTGACCTGTCTGTCTCTTTTTGTGCCAGTACCAGGCTGTTTTGACCACTATGGCAGTGTAATAGGTTCTAAAGTTGGGTAGTGAGAGGCCTCCCAGTGTGTTCTTGTTCTTCAGACATGTTTTGCCTATCTGGGGCTTCTCTTTGCCAACAAAGGTGGTGATTTGTTTCTCCATCTCATTAAAAAGTGTCACAAGAATTTGTATTGGAGTTGCATTGTGTGAGTAAATTGCTTGGGTAAAATAGACATTTTCACAATGTTAGGTCTTTCTATCCACGAGCAGGGTAGGTTTCTCCATTTATGTAAGTCTCTCTTAGTTTCTTGTAGTAAGATGTAGTTTTCTTTGTAAGGTCTGTTATTTCTCTGGTATATATTCTTAGGTATTTTATCTTCTTGGAGGCTACAGTAAGTGGTATTGATTTGCTGATTTCTTCCGTAGTAATCTCATTGTTGGTATAAAGGAATCCTACTGATTTACTTATGTTTAGCTTCTATCCTGATACTGCTGAACACTTCTATCAATTTGAGTAGTTTACTTATGGATTCTTCAGGATTCTGTGCATATACAATCATATAATCTGCAAATAGGGAGATTTTTACTTCTCTTTGCTGATGCAGATGCCCTTTATTTCTTGATCTTGTCTAATTGCTCTGGCTGTAATTTCTAGTACAGTGTTGAATAGATGAGGTGAGCATGGGCATCCTTGTCTAGTTCCTGTTCTCAAGGGGATTTGTTTTAGTCTCTTTGCATTCAGGATGATGTAGGCAGTTGGCTTTGTATAAATGGCCCTTATTGCATTGAGGAATTTGCTGTCTATTCCTATTTTGCTGATAGCTTTTAGCGTGAATGGGTGTTGGACTTTATCAGATGCCTTTTTCTGCATCAATAGACAAAATCAGGTGATTCTTCTCTTTTGCATTATTTATATGGTTGATCACATTAGTTGTTTTTCTAGTGTTGAACCAGCCTTGCATGCCTGGTTTGGATGATAGATTGTTTTTTAGATATGTTGTTGTATTCTATTGGCAAGAATTTTGTAGAAGATCTTTGCATCTAGATTCATGAGTGATAGTGGTCTGTAGTTCTCCTTTTTTGTTGGGTCTTTTCCCTGGCTTGGGTATTGGGGTTATGCTGGCTTTATAGAATGAATTTGGGAGTATTCCATCTTTTTCTATGCTGTGAAGTAGTCTCAGTAGTATTGGAGTTAACTCTTCTTTAAAAGCTTGGTAGAATTCCACGGTGAAGCCATCGGGGTGAGGGCTTTTTTTGGTTGGTAGTTTTTTGATGACTTTTTCAGTCTCTTCCTTTGTGATGGGTTTATTAAGTTCTGCTTCATCTTGTGATAATTTCGGTAGGTGATATGAGTCTAATAATTTGTCCATTTCATCTAGGTTTTCAAATTTGTTAGAGTACAGTCTTTCATAGTATTCTGTTGTGATAGTTTGGATTTCTGATGGATCTGTTGTGATAACTCCCCTCTCATTTCTTATTTGGGTTATCTGTTTCCTATTTTTCTTTAGTAGGTTTAGCTAATGGTTTGTCAACTTTGTTGATCTTTTCAAAAACCCGGCTTTTTGGTCTTTTCAGTTTTTTCAATTGTTCTTCTATTCTCTAATTCATTTAGTTCTGCTCTGTGTGATCTGTTTTCTTCTGGTGCCTGAGGGGTTCATCTATTGCTCTCTGTCTACTTTTTCAGGCTGTAGGGTTAGATCTTTGGTTTGGGTTCTTTCTTGCTTCCGGATGTGTGCATTTATGGAGATTAAACTGACCTCTGAGCACTGCTTTGGCTGTGTCCCATAGGTTCTGGTAGGAAGTGTTTTCATTCTCATTGGAATCCAGAAATTTCTTTGTTTCATCCTTGATTTCTTCTGTAACCTGTTGCTTTTTGAGCAAGATACTATTCAGTTTCCATGAGTTCCACTTTCTATCTATGTTCTTTTTGCTATTGATTTCTACTTTAATGGCTTTGTGGTCTGAGAAGATGCTTTACAATAATTCAGTGGTATATATTTTGTTGAGATTTGCTTTATGTCTTAACACGTGGTCTATTCTGGAAAATGTTCCATGTAAACTGGAGAAGAAGGTGTTGTTGTCTGCTGATGGATACAAAGTTCTGTACATGTCAGTCAGGTCTAGTTGGTTAATTGTGGCAATAAGATCTTCAGTGTCTTTATTAAGCTTTTTTCTAGATGATATGTCCAGTATGGAGAGTGGAGTGTTGAAGTCTCCCACTGTTGTTGTGGAGTGATCTATCTTGTTTTTGAGTGTAGTCAGTGTTTCTTCTGTGTATTTAGGTGCTCTCGTTTTGGGTGCGTAAATATTTAATATTGTTAAGTTCTGATTGTCTACTGAACCTTTCAGCAGTAGTGTCCACCCTTGTCCATGATGGTGGATTTTACATTAAAATCTGTTTTATCTGAGGTTAGTATTGCCATATCTGCTCATCTTTGTGTATTGTTAGCTTGATATATATTCCTCCATTCTTTAATTTTCAGTTTGTTCATATCTTTAAGTCTAAGGTGAGTTTCTTGTAGGCAGTATATGGACGGGTCTTGTCTTTTGATCCAAGATGCCACTCATTGTCTCTTTACTGGAGTGTTCATTCTGTTCACGTTGAATGTAATTCTTGATAGATAGGTGTTTAGTGCTGTCACTGTGATATGTTTATTTTTGTTGATGTTTTCTCTGTTGTTCTTATTCTGTTTTGGAACATTCTTCTTTATGAGTTGATTTTTCACCTTTTTCAGTGTTGGTTCTGTGGTTGTTGAGACCCCTGTATTATGTTTCTTGAGATTATGTGCTGCTTCTTTATTGTGCTTTGCTGCTTCCCCTTTGATCCCCTGTAAAAGTCTATGTTTAAACCCAATTTTAACTACTACAAGTCTTATTAACTACCTCTCCATCTGGAAGGATTGTAATGACTGTAGCACATCCGTCTTTTTAATATGATGACATCATAGATTTCATGATATGATCATTGGATCACTTCTTTTTTTTTTTTTAACATAACTGAGTAAAAATGTACATTCACATGTAAATTTACATGCCCCCCTATATGCAGCTTCCACTGCTCTCCCTGTCCGGTGACTGCACACTATTCCTCTCTGCTCCATGCATGTCTCATCCTTCCAACAGTCTCCTTTCCCCTCCTCTCCGTCCACTCCCCTTCCTCCAGCCAGAGGTCAGCAAGATGATATCCTATAGATGTATAGAACCGTAAAGTGCTTCCAACATATGGTTACTCTGCATTGCCAAGTCCATTCCATTCCTGTCCAAAGAGTGGACCTTTGTTATAATTTATGGGAACGGGCAGCATCAGGGCCGGGGGCCATGCTCTCAGAGGAACCCCAAAACCGCTGGACCATCAATTGAGGTCTTTTAGTGGAGATCTCATGATGCACCTCTTTTTATTCTTGTGTTGCCAGTGAGGCTCCTCTCTGTGAGCTCCGTCATGGCTATCACTGGTGGTGGCTGGGCACCATCCGGTTCTTCCGGTCCCAGGTCGATGTAGGCACCCACTCTTGTGGGTCTCTCTGTCTTCTCGGTTGTCTTTACCGCATGCCATTTTGGCCCTCGGTGAGCATCCATTCCTGCTGAGTTGGGACCATTTGCTGTGTCCTCGGATGGCAGCTTGTCAGCTTTTAAGACCCCAGACGCCACTCACCAATGTGGGGTGCAGAGAGCTCTCTTAGCAAAACGCTAGTTGTGCCAATTGGCATGGAATTCGCCTATGGATCACTTCTTTTAATATTACAGTTTTGATTGAGTTTGGAGCCTTCCCTAACTAAATAGGTTTCTGGATGATGTGTCCTGTATTTCCTCCTAAAATATAAAATTAATGGTTTTGTTCTTGTAGCTTTGGTTTGGTTTTACAAAGCCTCTAAGTTTGTATTTATCTGTGAATGTTTTGATTTCATTTTCATATTTCAAAGATAGTTTTGCAGGATATAAAATTCTTGGAAATTCTTCAAGGCTTTGAATGTGTCATCCCATTGTCTCCATGCCAGCGTTGTTCCTGCTGAGAGATCAGATGAAAGCCTACAGGGTTTCCCTTTGAATGTTAGCTTTGCTTTGAGTCTTGCCACCTTTAAGAGTTTCTGTGTATGTTTCATTTTGTTAAGCTGGATTATAATATGTCTTGGGGTCTTTCTTTTGGGACCTATACTGAGTGGTGTTCTATGTGTATCTTGGATATGTATATTCTCTTCTTTACTGATTTTTGGGATGTTTTCTGTCAGCTGCTCTGTATTCTCAGGTGTCTTGACCTGTTCAGGAACTCCAATTAATTCTCTTAATGTAAGAGTCCCACGTGCTTCTTAATCCTCCTTCATTTTTCTTATTTCTTTTTTCTAATTCGTCCTCATAGATGCTGGAGTCAGTAGCTCCGTCTTCCGAGTCAGAAAGTCTATTTACCATTTGTTCAGCTGTGTTTTCTTGGCTTTGAACTGAATTTTCTATCTCTTTGATTTTGTTCTTGATGTGTTGGATTTCAGAGTACTGGAGTTCCATCAGATCAAACAGCTTGTTTAATGTTTCATCTTACTCTGCTGCATGTTGCATAACATCTAGGAGGTCTCTATAAATAATCCTTTTGTACTTGCACTCTGGTAGTTTCAGAAAGGCTTCTTCTTCCAGGAAGTTCTTTTGTGTTTCTTTTGTGGGCCTTCTGAAGTCATAGGTCAATTCTTCCTAATGTTTCAGTCGAAAGTTTGTTCCTTTTTGGTCATCTGAAGGTTATTTTGTTTCTCTAGTGTTACTTTAACGAGGGTCAAGCTCAGTCTGAAATGGAGTTGATCACCAGGCACCTCTGTGTACTCCAGTGACTTGGCTCAGTGGAATCTCAGTGGGGCAGCAGGCTCCACCTCCTGATTGGCTGAGACACAGCCCCACTTATAGAGTCACTGGGGAGCCGTCAGCTGAATGTATAATGTAATACAGTAAAGGCTGGAAAAGAAGCCATCCGGATGCACTGCAGTTATTTCTCTATTCTAAGGTAAAAAGTATCTGACAGCTTCCAAAATTAGTCAGGCTTTCAAGTGTCCAAGTCTCTCTTCCCAGCTGGGAAGGTAAGCACCTCTATGTCGAAAACTGCTTTACTGCTGGAAAAGCCCCCAGCCTGGAAATTAGGTCCAGCTGAGGTCTCCGTATAGGAAACTCTGCCTCCTAGTGAATGAAGATGGCATTCTACACAAGCTCCCCTGCCCACCTCAGAAAAGGCTATTCAGTGGTAGAGATCTGGAGATTCTGAGAGAGACTGATTGATTGATTAGAGGTGCTGAGTTGCACAGATTCCAAGGCCAGGCTCTCAAAATGTGGTGACTTCGCTCGCCTGTCTCATCAGCAGTGCGTCGGAGTCTTGCTGCCAGTCAACTCAGCCCCTCCCGCCAGCTAAGACAGAGAAAAAAGAAGTCAAAATGGCGATTCACTTTCAGTCCATGAGAGTGGAGATTCAACAAGGGCAGGGGTCTGCGAAAGATAAGATGTTTTCCACTCAGTGATATGTAGACCAAATAGCGAGCCCTGTGCTATGTCCTAGGGCTCACTAGGTGTCCAGAAGTCTCCATTTAATTATCAATTCAAGCCTTGATTTCCAGAGGAATTTAGGAAGACGTGTGTTTAGTCTGCCATCTTGACTCTGTCTCCTGGTTGTATTTCAAGAAAGATTTGTTCATACTTTTGGCAGAATATTCAATATTTTACTCAAGTATCACAGTTCAGAGTTATCAGTTCTTCAGTCTGCTTTATTCATTGTCTCATTTGCTTTCACATATACAGAAGGCCCAGCTTTCTATAGGCATAGGAGGCCAGTGAAAGCACTGTGGTTTGGGTTAGGCACATCTTCGTCTCCAAGGTGACATCTTTGCTTTTTAAATACTTTAAAGAGGTCTTTAGCAGCAGATTTACCCAATGCAAGTACATCTTTTACTTAACTTGCTGATCTAAGTAAAATGAAATCCTTGACAACTTCAATCTAAGATAAATGTGATGCGTAGAATATTTTGGAGCATCCCCAGGTAATTACTTCTCCCTTATGGCAGGTTGCCTTGGGATCTTTTGAGAATTATACATGTGAGACCAATGAGCCTGAGCAACTGAAATGGTGGAGGCTTTTGGGATGTTCAGAAAATTAAGAGTGTACAGTCCCTGTTGTAGGGTTGTCACAGGGGGTAGGTATCTCCCTCCTTTTTATTTAATTTTTTGATTTATATCTTGAGAGTCACATGAGTATGCTCTATGATGGTTTGGCCTCGGTGATTATATGGTATATCTGTAGTGTGATGAATTTGCCACTGAGCAAAGAAGGTATGTATGAAGTTGCTTATATATGCAGGGGTGTTGTCTGTTTTGATTTGCGATGGCTTTCCCATTACTGCAAAACAGAAGAGGAAATGTTGTTTTACCTATTTGGCGGATTCCCTGCTCTGTGTCCTTGCCCAAATAAAGTTAGACAACATGTCTGTGCAAACGTGAACATAGGAAAGTTTACCAAAAGAAGGCAAATGGGTAACATCCATTTACCATAAACTGTCGAGTATGTCTCCTCTTGGGTTTTGCCCTGAGGGGAAATGAGTTGTTGTGAATTGTTGACAAATTGGGCAGGAAGCAACTTGAGTCTGTTGATCAGAAATGGGCAATTGTTTCCGTAGGCCTTTATAATTACCATGAGTAAGAGAATGGAATTCTTGAGCATCTTGGAAAACAGAGACCACAAAGGAGTCAAAAGTTGCGTTTTCCCTTGATAATAGCCGGGGAAGGCCAGTGTGTGTTCTTATATGCAAAATAAAAAAAGGATAAGATCAGGCTCTAATAAGTCTTGCAAACGAGTGAGTGAACAGAACAGTGAGTTCAGTATCTTTTACATCAAGAAACAAAGGTACTGTCTCAATAATCATTGTAGATTTAGTACATACCGTGAATCAGATATTAAGAGAGAAGGGCTCATCATGTAGTAACTAGATCATGGCTTCTAATGCAGCCTTTTGTACAGATAAATAAGGTGTTTGTCATACTTTATCGAGTTTACTGTGGTCCCCAGCTTTCCCACTTCTACTTGCATCAGTAAAATAGGTGGCACATCAGCAATAGGTTTGGGGTGAGTAGCCCTGGGAAGTCTCCAAGATGTCTGTTTTAGGAATTGAAAAAGTTTATGTTCGAGGAAGGCGTTATGCAGCCATCCAAGGAAATCAGACAATCCTAATTGCCATTCCAGGTTATTAATGTATGCCTTTTGTATTTGATCCTTATTTAAGAGTAAAATAATTTCAGAGGCATCTGAGGCAGCAAGGGTTTACATTCTTTTTCTGGCTGCAAAAATCAGTTTCCCCATCTTATCTAGGTATACAGTTAATCTTTTGGTTTCAGTACAGGGAAAAAAGACCCATTCTACAATCTTACGTTGTTGTACTATAACTCTAGTAGCAGAATGTGGAGTGGGTAAGATTAAAATTTGATAGGGTTGTGTAAGGTCAGTCCTGTCCAGCTGAGCTTCATGGGCGTTTTGTTCCATGAATGGAGCTCCTTTTCAGCCTCTTTGGTAAATACTCTCAGGCTATGGAGCTGAGGATCTCCTTTGAGTGTCTGAAAGAGGTGAGTCAATTGGTAGGTTGGGATGCCTAAGGTAGGGCACAGCCAATTAATGTCTCCTAGTAATTTTTGAAAATCACTTAAGATTCTTAAATTGTCTCTCTGGATTTATACCTTCTGAGAGAGTACTTGAGTCTCAAGTAGCTTATGCCCAGGATAGGAATAGGGAGTAGGCAATTATACTTATCTGGAGCAATGATTTCCCCTCTTTTTGCAAAACATTTGCAACTGAGCACAAACTGACTGTTAACACCTGTTGGTTGGGTGCTGCACAAAGAATATCCTCCATATAATGGAAGATACAACGTTGTGGGAAAGATTCTCTGACAGGAGATGGAGCTATATTAACAAAAGTTTGGCAGATTGTGGGTCTGTATTGTTTTAGTAGGTTCCTGATTATTTAATGAAGGAATAGTGAAAGGAAATTTTTTGTAGTCAGAGAGATCGAGAGGAATAGTAAAAAAGCAATCCTGGAAATCTATAATGAGGAACAGCCAGTTGGGTGGTAAGAGTGTCAGACTAGGCATTCCAGGCTGCAAAGACCCCATAGGCTGAATAACATCATTGACACCTCAGAAGTCTGTCACCATTCTCCATTTACCAGACTTCTGCCTTATCACAAATATAGGGGAATTGCAAGGACTAGAGTGCTCAATATGCCCTTATTTTAATTGTTCACCACCGGCTTCTGTAGGACTGACAGTTTTTCCTTAGTAAGAGGCATTGCTCTAACCCACACCAGCTTTGTCATCAGCCATTTTAGTGGTATGGGTGAAGTAAGGTTTTGATCAACAGTGGCCGTCATGAAAAATTTGAGTAACCTAATCCTTGTTTTACTCTATTAAGTGTCCGCTCTACAGGATGCTTAATGCCTTGCTCATTTTTCCCTACTCTCTTACCAGGAGTGTAACCTATAGCCAGTATGATTTGATAAGCTTTGTCACAATTACAGGGAGTGACATTTCTGGAATAGTTGGAGTTGCTCCTCATTGTTCTAACAAATTGCTACCCCACAGATTAATTGGGATGTTTCCTATGTAGGGATGAATTATCCTGGGTTGGCCCTCTGGTCCTTCACAGGGTAGAATGTGAAGGCTCTGATGAACATAAGGGGCCTGACCTATTCCTTGCAATTGTGTTGGCACAACCTTGGAGGGCCATTGAGATGGCTAGTATTGTTCACCTGTAAAAGAAATACCAGCTCCGGTGTCCAATAGTCCTATAAAAAGTTTTCCTGAAATTTTGATGGTGCACTTAAGTCTGTTCCTAGAAGTAGACTGTTGCAAAAATACTGCACATGAGGTGCTTCTAACCCCTAGCCCCTGTGTGCTTTTTATTGGGACGACCAATCATGATATAAGGAAGCGGGAGGAATTGAGCTATTTGCTGACCCTCTTGAATTTGGAGAGGGACCAATGAAGTCATTACAACCATTAATTCTTGTTATAATCAGTTGATAACTCCTGTATGACTTGCACCCCTTGAGCATTAAGGTTGCTTTTGCCTAGGACCAAACCCACCATATTTCTAGGTAGGGGCCCAGAGACCCCTGTAGGAACTTTACAAGGTGGATGGTTGGGGTATAGAGATGGAAACATGAGAGTAGAGATCTGCAGCTGCACTCCTGGCTGTGACTGGGGTGAGGGAGAGGACAGGCTGGAGAATTGGACGGGATAGATCCCCTGATTGAACAGGGCCTGGGGACAGCCCCCGTTCCTGTTTCCCGCCAGCAAAGACTGACCTTCCTTGTCAAATTTGGATTTGCATTGGTTTGCCCAGTGACTCCCTTTCCTACATCTGGGACACAGCCCTGTTGTCTTTTCTTTGCTTCGAGATTTGAACCCAGTACCGGTTTTCCTGCAGTCTTTTCTCATGTGGCCTGGCTTACCACAGCCAAAGCAGCGATTATCCTTCATATTTAATGTGGCCATTGCCTCTGCCAGGGCAGCAGTCTTAAGTCTCAGTTCCAACCCCTTGGCAAGTTCTAATACAGTCTTCCAAAGTTCCCCACCCTTTAATGGGGCAGAGGGCCTTTTTGCAATCTGGGTTGGCATTATCAAATGCCAGGATTTGTAGAATCCTATCCCTGGCCTCTGGATTCTCAGTAGACTTCTGCAGGGCATCCCTGAGTGTGGCAAGGAAGTCACCATAAGGCACCTTAGCTCCCTGCCTCACGGAGCTAAATGTGGGGGTCTCTTTGTCCCGTCTGATTCTTTCCCAAGCTTTTAGACAAACAAACCTCACTTGGGCTGTGGCTCGATCATTCATTGTCAACTGATTTTGAATGCCAGCCCAAGCCCCTGCCCCTGACAGCTGTTTGGCAGAAATACTGGTCTGAGCTTGAATGTTCCACTGGGCCTGCTCCTGGGTGACATCAGATGGTCAGCATGTCCCAAACTGTGAAAAGTCTGTGGAGAGTAAGTCCGTTCTAGCGCTTCCCAGTCAGGTGGGATGAGGCACTCCCATTCTGCTAATCCCTCTATTAATCCCATTGTGAAAAGAGTGGTGAGGCCATACGGGTTGGCAGATTTCTGGATTTCTTTTAAGAAAGGGAAAGGGACAGGGTGATGCTAATAGTGATAGACCCCATAGGGGTTTCCATTGTTCTGCCCAGGTGGAATAACCGGCCTAATGGTTATAGGGAAAAGGTAGGCTTCCAAATCACCCTCTACTCTTGTCTTTCTAATTGTCTCACTGACCATAGCAAAAGGCCAGGGTGGAGGCGCTGGTGGGTCCTAGGTTTCCTCAACTGGAGAGTAGGAAGCCCCGAGGAGATTACAGCCTTTTTTATGGAGGAGTCACTTGACCCCTCTGAATCTTGCTTGCCCTCTTCACCCTCCGCCGCCTCCTCGGACTATAGGGGTTCTGGAGCTACAGAAATAAGGTTACAGAAAGACCAGATATAGACTAGAATAGCCTCCCCCCTGTTTATGCACTAGTGTAAGACAGGATACAACCGTATGCCAGACTTGGACATCCAGTGTCCCTTTCTCTGGCAAACAGAAGTGAGACGAGAAGAAGTAACTTTCACCCATCCAGAATGGAGGTGGTGTTTAAGCAAAACTTACGAGTCTTGAAGTGAGACTGATCCTGTCCCATTGTTAACCCAGATATATGTTCCTGAGCATGCACGGACCTGTCTCGGAGGGGATTCCCCAAACTGGGGTTGTGCTTTGGCCTTGATAGCGTAGTTTCACTTTGTGGTCCTGTCGGCAGGTTTCTTGCTCTTTCGGTCCGTGTTCAGGTGCCACTGGTCGGAGAATTTCTCCGATGAACAGGATCAAAGGTAGGGGGTGACACTGAGGATAAGAAAGAAGCCAGACAAGTTAAAGCGGGATCAGGGAACTAAGGCCATAGCTGCTAAGAGCCCAGAAGTGAGTTTTATTGAAATATTTATAGTGTTTCCTAGAAGAGATTAAACTCTTTATAAAGTTAAAGAATTGAAGACGTGCAGATCTATCTAGTTCTTTACCTTAATGGGAGCAGTTTTCCTTGCCCTTTGTTTTCTCACGGTTTTCCGTGTCCTTACTTACCTCCTTGACCTGGATGTACTATTAGGTCACTTGTAGGTTAAAGGACTTAAGATGTTAATATCAGTACAGAAGGCTAGGCAGAGTTGTGATAAGCAACGGTATGGTGGCTCAAGATGGCTGTGGCCATGTCAAGAGTGTGAGTATATTTTCTACAGAGTCCTGGCATATTTCCCACAGATCCCTGTGTCCCATGGACTTTTTTTTCTCATGTCTTTGTTGTTCTTGGTGATCATCTCTTCTGGATAAGTTGGGGCCATCTGGTGTATGTTAGATGGCAACTTTGTAGCTATTAAGATGCCACTCACCAATATGGGGTAGAGGAGACGCTATTAGCAATAGTCTGGATATGCCAGTGGGCCTGATGTCCCCTGAGAGCATGATTCCCAGAACCCCTCCCTTGCTACTGTATTCTTGCAATATTGGGTTAAGATTAGAGAGTTTTCAGTTTATGTTGAAGTCCAGTTATGTTGATCTTCTTTCTAGTGTGTGCTGTCACTGCTTTCACCCAACCAAATTTCTGTCAACTATCAAATCTATAAGCAGCCATACCCCTCCCTGCCCACCCTTGCAGCCATCAAAGAATCTTTTCTTCTGCACATAGGTCTACTTTTAAGTCCTTATTGTAGGGGTCTTATACAATACTTGGGCTTTTGCCAGCTGATTTCACTTAGCATAATGCCTTCCAGTTGAAACCAAGTTATGAGAAGTTTGCTGAAATCATCATTGTTGTTTATCATTGCATAATATTGCAGTGAGTATACATTGCATTGAGCATAATATTGCATTGATGGGTATCTCAGTTGATTCCATCTTTCAGCTATTGTAGACTGTTCAGCTTTATAAACATCTGTGTGCATGTATCTGTTTGTGTGACAGCCTTTGATTCTGTAGGATAAATTCTGAGTGGTGGGTTTACTGGATCAAATGTTGTATCTATTTTCAGCTTTTTAAGGAAGCTCTAGATTGCTTTCCAAAGAGGATGTACCAACTTGCAATCCCACCAGCAGTGTAGGAGAGTATAATGTCTCCACAGCCTTTCCAGCATTTGTAGTTTTGACTTGTATTTCTTTAACAGCTAATGATTGTGAGCATTTCCTCATGTGTCTTTTGGCTACCTGGATGTCCTCTTCGGTGAAGTGTCTATCTCCTTTGCCTACTGCTTAATTGGGTTATTTACCTTTTTCTTGTGATATTTGGCAGTACCTTGTAGATTATGGAGATCAGACGTTGGTCTGATGTGTAGTTGGCAAACATTTTTTTTTCCATTCTGTAGGTGGTCTTTTAACTCTTAAAGTCTTTGGATGGGCAAAGGTGTTTCATTCTTAGTAGTTTCCATTTCTTTTTTCTTCTATTGATGATGCTGTGTTTGTCAGACTTTGAAGTCTGTCTAAGCTGTGTATTAAAACTTCCATTTTTGACCCGATTTTTTTCTTGCATGGTCTTTGTTGTTGTAGGTTTGCTATTTAGGTCTTTGATCCAGTTTGAGTTAGTTTTTGTGTAAGGTGTGAGATACGGGTCTTGTTTCAGTTCTTTGCAGATGGGTATCTAGTTTTGCCTGCACCATTTGTTAAAGAGACTGTTTTTTTTTTTTTTTAATTTTTATTTTTATTTAACATAACTGAGTGAAAATGTACATTCACATGTAAATTTGCATGCCCCCCTATATGCAGCTTCCACTGCTCTCCCTGTCCAGTGACAGCACGCTATTCCTCTAAAAAGACTGTTTTTACTCCAGTTTACAATCTTGGAGACTTAGTCAAATATCAGTTGTTTGTAAGAGGGTGGTAGCATCTCTCGGGTCTCAGCTCTGTTCCATTGGTCTGTATGTCTCTATTTGTACCAGTACCACGCTGTTGTGACTACTGGGGTGGTGTAATAGGTTCTAAGGTTAGTTGATGTGAGGCCTCCCACTGCGTTCTCTTCTTCAGTGCTGCTTTACTTCTCTGGGGTTTCTTCCCTTTCCAAAGAAAGTTGGTGATTTGCTTTTCCATCTCATTGAAAAACGACACTGCAATTTGTATTGGGATTGCATTGTATATGTAGATTGCTTTGGGTAAAATAGCCGTTTTTACAATGTTAAGTCTTCCTATCCATGAGCAGGGTAGGTTTCTCCATTTATCAAAAAAAGTCTCTTGGTTTCTTGCAGTAAGTTCTTTCAGCTGTCTCTGTACAGGTCTTTTATTTCTCTAGTTAGATTTATTCCTAGATAGTTTATCTTCTTGGGTATATAGTAAATGGTATTGATTTAGTGATTTCTTCTTGAATGATCTCTTTGTTGGTGTAAAGGAATCATACTGATTCACTTGTGTTTGTCTTGTATCTTGATACTTGGCAGAAGTCTTCCATTAGTTCAAGTAGTTTACTTAGGGATTCTTCAGGATTCTCTGCACACACAATCATATTGTCTGCAAATAGGGAGATTTTTAGTTCTTCTTTGCTAGTATGGATGCACTTTATCTCTTTGTCTTCTCTAATTGCTCTGGCCAGAATCTCTAGTACAATGTTGAATAGAAGTGGTGAGAGTGGGCATCCTTGTCTATATCCCATTCTCAAGGGAAATTCTTTCAGTCTCTCCATTTGAATTGACGTAGGCAGTTGGCTTTGTGTAGATGCCCCTTACTGCACTTAGAAGTTTCCCCTTTATTCCTGTTTTGCTGAGAGTTTTAGCGTGAATAGCTGTTGGACTTTGTCAGATGCCTTTTCTGCATCAATTGACAAAATCAGGTGATTGTTAACTTCTGTGCAATATATGTGGCTTATTAGTTTATTTTCTGATGTTGAACCAGCCTTGCATCCCTGGTGTGACTCCAACTTGGTCATGATGAATTATTTTTTGCTGTGTTGTTGAATTGTATTGGCAAGTGTTTCGTTGAAGATTTTTGCATCTAGGTTCATCAGTGGTCTGTAATTTTCTTTTTTTGTGGGATCTTTCTCTGGCTTTGGTATGATGATTATGTTGACTTCATAGAATGAATTTTGGGAGTATTCCGTCCCGTTCTGTGCTGTAAAATAGTCTCAGCAGTATTGGAGTTAACACTTTTTTTTTCATTATGACTCAGTGAAAATGTACATTCCCGTATGAATTTATATGCCCACCTATATGCAATTTCCACTGCTCTCCCTGCCCAGTGACAGCACACTATTCCTGTCTGCTTCATACATGTCTCATCCTCCCAACAGTCTCCTTTCCCCTCCTCTCCACCCATTCTCCTTCCTCCAGCCAGAGGCCAACAGGATGATATCCTATAGATGCATAGAACCGTAAAGTGCATCCAATATATGGTCACTCTGCATCGCCAAGCCAAATCCATTTGTGTCCGAAGAGTGTACCTTCGTTATGATTTATGGGCAAGGGCAGCATGAGAGCCAGTGGCCATGCTCCCAGGGGAACCCCAAAACCACTGGACCATCAGTTGAGGTCTTTTAGTGGAGATCTCAGGGTGCACCCCTTTTTATTCTTGTGTTGCCAGTGAGACTCAACTTAGTGAGCTCCATCGTGGCTATTACCAGTGGTGGCCAGGCACGATCTGGTTCTTCTGGTCCCCAGTCAATGTAGGAACCCACTCATGTGGGTCTCTCTGTCTTTTGAATTGTCTTTACTCCATGTCATTTTGGTCCTCAGTGAAAATCCATTCCTGCTGAATTGGGACCATTTGCTGTGTCCTCGGATGGCAGCTTGGCAGCTTTTAAGACCCCAGATGCCACTCACCAATGTGGGGTGCAGAGAGCTTTCATCGCAAAACGCTAGTTGTGCCAATTGGCCTCGATTTCACCTAAGGATATGGTCTCCCGCCCCCTGCTCCAGCTACTCTATCCTTGCAGTATTGGGTTAAGATGGAAGGACTACTCAAGTTATGCTGAAGTCCACTTAATGTTATTCTCGTTTCTAATGTGTGCTATCACCGATTTCACCCAACCAGATTTTCAGCAACTGTCTAAACCCTTCTCCCCTCGCCCTCCCTCCCTCCCCTCCCTTGCAGCTGTCAAAGAGGCTTTTCTTCTGTACATAAGTCTGTTTTTGAGATCTTATCGTAGGGGTCTTGTACAATATTTGTCCTTTTGTGCTTTCACTCAACATGATGTCTTCCAGTTGAAACCAGGTCATGAGATGTTTTCTGGAATCATTATTCTTTACCATTGCTTAGTGCTCCATTGAGTGTATATACCATAGTTTACCTATCCATTCCTCTGTTGTTGGGCATCTAGGTTGATTCCATCTTCTTGCTGTCGTGGACTGTGCTGCAGTAAACATTCTGGTGCATGTGTCCATTGCTGTGAAAGGCCTTGATTCTGTAGGATGTATTCCAAGTAGTGGAATTACTGGATCAAATGGTATATCAATATCCATTTTTTTAAGGAAACACCAGATTGCTTTCCAAAGAGGGTGGACCATTTTGCAACCCCACCAACAGTGTAGCAGGGTTCCACTTTCTCTACAGCCTCTCCAGCATTTGTTGTTTTGTGCTTTTTGGATCATGGCCAACCTTGTTGGGTGTGATGGTATCTCACTGTAGTCTTGATTTGAATTGCTTTAATAACTAAAGAACGTGAACATGACTGCATGTGTTCTTTGGCTGTCTGCATCTCCTCTTTAGAGACATGTCTGTCCATCTCCTTTGCCCATCGCTTAATTGGATGACTTATCTTCTTATTGATATTTTGTAGTATCTTAGAGATTATGGAGATTAGGCGTCGGTCTGACATAGAGTTGCCAAATATTTTTTCTGATTCTGTAGGTGGCTTTTTAATTCTATTAATAAAGTCTTTGGATGAGCAAAAGTATTTGATTCTTAATAGTTTCCATTTATGTATTTTCTCTTTTGTTGACTGGTTTGTTTGACAGATTTTGAAGTCTATCTACGTTGTGTATTAAAACTTCCATTGTTGTTCCTACCTTTTCTTGGATGAGCTTTATCGTTTTAGGTGTGATATTTAGGTCTTTTATCGAGTTGAAGTTGGTTTTTGTATAAGGTGTAAGATAATGGATCTTGTTTCAATTTATTGCAGATGGATATCCAATATTGCCAGCACCATTTGTTGAACATACTGTTTTTACCCCAGTTTAATGTCTTAGGGCCTTTGTCGAATATCAACTGTTCATAGGCAGATGGTGTCATCTCTGGAGTCTCAGTTCTGTTCCATTGATTCATCTGTCTGTTCCTGTACCAGTACCAGGCTGTTTTGACCACTGTGGCAGTGTAGTATGTTCTAAGATCGGGGAATGAGAGGCCTCCCAGTGTGTTCTTTTTCTTTAGTGTAGTACCTTACTTATCTGGAGCTTCTTTCCTTTCTAAACAAATTTGGTGATTTGTTTCTCCATCTCATTAAAAAGTAATGCTGGAACTTGTATTGGGATTGCATTCTGTAAGTAGATTGCTTTCGGTAAAATAGACATTTTCACAATGTTAAGTCTTCTGATCCATGAGCAGGGTAGGTTTCTCCATTTCTGTAAGTCTCTCATAGTTTCTTGTAGTAAGGGCTTATAGTTCTCTATGTAAAGTTCTGTTATTTCTCTGGTTAGATTAATTCCTAGGTACTTTGTCTTCTTATGGGCTATTGTAAATCGTATTGATTTGATGATTTCTTCATTAACAGTCTCGTTGTTGGTATAAAGGAATTCTACTGATTTACTTATGTTTATCTTGTATCCTGAGACTTTGCTGAACTCTTCTATCAGTTTGAGTAGTTTACTTGTAGATTCTTTGGGATTCTCTGTATATACAATCATGTCATCTGCAAACCAAGAGATTTTGACTTCTTCTTTGCTGATGCAGATGCCCTTTATTTCTTCGTCTTATCTAATTGCTCTGGCTAGAACTTCTAGTACAATATTGAATAGGAGAGGTCAGAGTGGGCATCCTTGCCTAGTTCCTGTTCTCAAGGGAAGTTGTTTCAGTCTCTCTCCATTCAGGATGACATAGGCAGTTGTCTTTGTATAAATGGCCCTTATTGTGTTCAGGAATTTGCTGCCTGTGCTGCTTTTGCCAAGAGTTTTTAGCATGAATGGGTGTTGGACTATATCAAATGGCTTTTCTGCATCAATGGACAAAAAATTAGGTGATTCTTGTCTTTGCATTATCTGGTTAATCACATTAATTGTTTTTCTGATGTTGAACCTGCCTTGCATCCCTGCTTTGAATCCAACTTGAGCATGATGGATTATTTTTTTGATATGTTGTCATTTTCTATTGGCAAGAATTTTGTTGAAGAGTTTTGTATCTAGGTTGATGTATGATATTGGTCTGTAGTTCTCTTTCTTTGTTGGGTCTTTCCCTGGCTTAGGTATCATGGTTATGCTGGCTTCGTAGAAAGAGATTGGAAGTACTCCATCCCTTTCTACACTGTGAAATAGTCTCAGTAGTATTGGAGATAACTCTTCTCTAAAAGCTTGGTAGAATTCTGCAGTGAAGCCATCTGGCCCTGGACTTTTTTTGGTTGGCAGTGTTTTGATGATGTTTTCAATCTCTTCCTTTGTGATGGGTTTATTAATTTGTTCTGCTTCACGTTGTGATAATTTGGGCAGGTGGTATGAGCCAAGGAATTGGTCCATTTCCCCTAGGTTTTCAGATCTGTTACAGTACAGTCTTTCATAGTATTGTTATGATATTTTTGATTTCTGTTGCATCTGTGGTGACAACTCCCCTGTCATTTCTAATTTGGGTTATTTGTTTCCTTTCCTGCTTTTCTTTAGTAAGTTTAGCCAGTCGTTTATCAATTTTGTTGATCTTTTCAGAAAACTAGCTTTTGGTCTTTTCAATTTTTTCAATTGTTTTTCTATTCTCTAATTGATTTATCTGTACTCTAATCTTTATGATCTTGTTTCTTCTGGTGCCCGAGGGGTTCCTCTGTTGTTTTCTTTCTACTTGTTCAAGCTGTAGATTTAATTCCTTGATTTGGTTACTTTCTTCTTTCCAGATGTGTGCATTTATGGAGATAAACAGACCTCTGAGTACTGCTTTGGCTGTATCCCATAGGTTCTGTTAGGAAGTGTTTTCGTTCTCCTTGGAATCCATGAATTTCTCTAATTCATCCTTGATTTCCTCTATAACCCATGTTTTTTTGAGCAAGATGTTGTTCAGTTTCCAAGAGTTCCACTTTCTGTCTCTGTTTTTTCTGCTATTGATTTCAAGTTTGATGGCTTTATGATCTGAGAAGATGCTTTGCAGTAATTCATTGGTATGGATTTTGTTGAGCATTGCATTATGGCCTATCACATGGTTGATTCTGGAGAATGTTCCATGTGCACTGGAGAAGAAGGTGTAGTTGTCTGCTGATTGGTGGAAAGTTCTGTATACATCAATGAGACTTAGTTGGTTAATTGTGTTAGTGAGGTCTTCTGTATCTTCACTGAGCTTTTTTCTAGATGATCTGTCTGGTAATGAGAGTGGTGTGTTAAAAGTCTCTCACTATTATTCTGGAGTCATCTAACTCTCTTTGAGCATAGTCAGTATTTCTTTGATGTATTTAGGTGCTCTGGTATTAGGTGCATAAATATTCAATATAGTTAAGTCTTGCTTGTGTACTGAAACTTTCAGCAATAAATAGTATCTGTCTTTGTCCACAGTGGTGGATTTGACATTAAAATTGATTTTTATCTGAGATTAGAATTGCCACCCCTGCTGTTCTTTGTTCATTGTTAGCTTGATATATATTCTTCCATCCTTTAATTTTCAGTTTGCTCCTATCTTTAGGTCTCAAGTGAGTTTCTTGTAGACAGCATATGGATGGGTCATGTCTTTTGATCTAAGATGACACTCGGTGTCTCTTTACTGGAGCATTCAGTCCATTCACGTTCAATGTATTTATTGATAGGTATGTGTTCACTGCTGCCATTGTGATATACTTGTTTTTATGTTGATGTTTTCTATGTCTCTGTTCTTATTAGTCTGTTCTGGGACATTCTTTTTCGTGTGTTGATTTTTCACCTTTTTCAGAGCTGGTTTTGTAGTTGTTGAGACTCTTGTGTTGCATTTCTTGAAATACCATGATACATCTTTGTTGTGCCTTACAGCTGCCCCTATGAACCCCCTTAATAAACTATATATAAACCGAATTTTAATTGCTACCAGTCTTGTCATCTTCCTCTCCATCTGGAAGGACTATAACAACTGTAGTACATCCCTCTTTTATTATGATGACACCATAGTTTTCATGATGATCACTGGATTGCTTTTTTCCTTATCAAAGCTGTGATTGACTTTGGAGCCTTCCCTAAATGAGTAGAGTATTGAGTAGTGTATCATTCTAGAATATAAAGTTAGTGGTTTCGTTCTTCTAAGCCAGAGCGAAGAACTTCTTTCAGTATTTCTTTTAGTTCAAGTTTGGTCTTTACAAAGTCTCTGAGTTTCTGTTTATCTGGGAATGTCTTAATTTCATTTTCATATCTGAAAGATAGTTTTGTAGGATATATAATTCTTGTTTGGAAGTTCTTCTCCTTCAAGGCCTTGAATGTGTCATGCCACTGTCTCTATGCCAGCATGGTTTCTGCTGAGAAATCCCACGAGAGCCTACAGAGTTTCCCTCTGAATGTTAGCTTTGCTTTGAGTTTTGCTGCCTTTAAGACTTGCTGCTTACGTTTCATTTTATTAAGCTTATTTATGATATGTCTTGGAGTCTTTCTTTTGAGATCTATATTGGGTGGCGTACAATATGCATCTGAGATGTCTGTATTCTCTTCCTTCTTGATTTCTGGGAAGTTTTCTTTCAGCAGCTCAGCAACGATACTCTCTGTGTTCTCAGATGTCTCACCCTGTTCAGGGACTCCAGTTCATCAAAGGTTGTTCCTCTTAATAGAGTCCCACATGCTTCTTAATGTTTCTTCATTTTTCTTGTTTCTTTTTTCTGATTTCTGCTCATAGATGCTGGCTTCAGTAGCTCTGTCTTCCAAGTCAGAAATTCTTTTTTCTTTTTGTTCCATTCTGTTTTCTTGGCTTTGCATTGAAGTTTCTATGTCTTTGATTTTGTTCTTGATCTGTTGGATTTCAGAGTACTGGTGTTCCATGAGATTCAACAGCTTGCCTAATTTTTCATTTTGTTCTCCTGCATTTTGTATAAGATCTAGAAGGGCTCTGTATGTAATCATTTTGTATTTACTTCCTGATGCTTTCATAAAAGTTTCTTCATCTCCAAACCTTCTTGATTGCTTTGTTTGGGAGCCTTCTGAAGCCGTGAGTGATTGCTTGTATGCCACAATTGTCATTGCTTTTTGGGTCCCATGTGAGTATGTAGAGATTGGAAGAGGTACTGTGAGGATGGATTCCAGATGTTTCTTTAAGCTGTCTTAAAATGTAAAGCAAAAGGTATCTGACCACGTCCCAAGTCAGTCAGGTTTTCAGGTGTAGAGGTCCCTCTTCTCAACTGACAAAGTAAGCGCCACTATATCAAACCTCAGATGATAACAAACTAATTCAGAGTACAGCAGTGCTACTGCCCTGTTGGCCTCTGCTGACAGGGCCTAGCCTTAGGCGACACTGCTTCGAGTACTGCTTTTGTGATAGAAAAGTGCTCTCTTGTGGGCAGGTTCTGGCTCCCAAGCTAAGAATTAGGTCCAGCTGTGGGCACCGTATCCAAGATGGCGTCCTCTACAGAGGCAGCAGACAGAGGAGCTAAAGGTGCCGAGAGGTAGTGATTCCTCTGCTTCTGTTGCAGGGCTCCCAATGTAGGTGGCCTTCGGTAAATTACTGCTTTTCTGTCGGAGAAGCGTTGTCCTGTTTGCAGGAGCTGGCTCCCAGGCTAAGAATTAGGTCCCGCTAAAATCATGATACCAACATGGCGTCCTGCACACTGACTGCAAAATTGCGTACAAAGCCCACTGAGGCAGATATAAAACGAAAGGCTCAAAGTGGCTAGATTAACAGAGTCCTAAGCCTGGCTTTCAAAATATGGGAATTTCGCCTGCTTATCCCTCCCAGCAGCGCATCTGAGTCTAGCTGCTAGGCAAGACCCAGCTCTGCCCGCTGGTCAAGACAGAGAAAAAAAAAAGTCAAAATGGTGCATTTATCTTCAGTCTGTTAGAGCCAGTGGTAGCTAGGAGCGAGAGTCAGCGAAAGAGAGGAGGTTTTTCCCTCAGTGATATGAAGTCCCAATTAACAGCCCTGTGCCATGTCCTGAGGCTGATTAGGTGATCAGAAGGCTCCGTTTGATTATCATTTCAGGTCTTGGTTTCCAGAGGGATATCCAGAGGGATATTCCAGAGGGATATCGTGACTCCACCCCGAGTCCTACATGTTTTTTAATTGCTTTTTCAGTTTTCTAATTTCTTTTCTCTGATTTCTCCTCTTAAATGCTGGTGTCAGTCTTTCCTCAAGGTCACTAAGTCTGTCTTCCATCTCAGTTCTTCTCTTTTGGCTTTGGATTGAATTGTGTAATTCTGTAATTTTGTTACTAATCTGCTGGATTTCAGATCGTTGATGTTCCATCAGTTCACATAGCTTGCTTTTTGTTTTGTTCTCCTGTCGTTTGTTTAATCTGTAGTAAGGCTTTCTATGTTATTCTTTTGTTCTTGACCTCTGATCGTTCATAAAGGCTTTGTCATCTGGGAAGTTTTTTGTTTCTTTAGCAGTTTTCCAAAGCCATGTTCGACTGTTTCTTTAAATAGTTGCCAATTATTTGTTGCCTTTACACTATGTAGAGGCTGTTCTATTTCTTTAGTGTTACCTCAACAGGAGCTGAGGTGTAGTTCTGAGAAGGGAGTTGGTCACTAGCCACCTCTATATACTCTAGTGGTTGTGCCCAATGAACTCTCTGGGGTGTCAGTCTCTACCTGCTGGCTGGGAAAGATGACACCCTACTTTATGGAGTCACTGGGGGCCATCAGCTGACCCTGTGATGTGGGTGAGTGAAGGGCGGAGGAGATGTTACTGGGCAGCTCAGCGGTTATTTCACTAGGGAGTCTTTTTTTAAAAAGGTACTTTACTGTTAAGCTGGCATCTGTCTTAACAGCTACTGGTGACCCTCAGGTGTGGCAGGCTTCTGCATACCACTGGCCAGTTACAAAAAAAAAAAAGCACTGCGATTGAATCAGGTGTAACTCACAGCAACCCCTAGAGGTCAGAGTAGAACTGCCCCGTAGAGTTTCTAAGGAGCATCTGGTGGGTTTGAACTGTTGACCTTTTGGTTAGCAGACGTAGCATTTAACCCACTATGCCATCAGGGTTTCCCTGGCTAGTTTAGAATATGGTTTAAGGCATTAAATAATGCAGGTGGATTACATTGATATGATATAATTAAAAGTAGGGAGAGTTTATAGCCTTGCTGTGATCCTCAGCTGTGCCCCACTTCTAAGGTAACAGTGGCCTAATCACAGGTTTTGTGCTGGAGAAGTGCTTTCTGGACAGTAACTGCTTTGCAGGTTGGGAATTTGCCCCTGCTGAGACCTCGGGTTGAGTAACTCCATCTCCCAGCTGACTGAGATGGCATCTTGCCTTGGCTATCTTTCCCTCCCTGAAACAGCAGAATCTGTGGCACAGCTCACAAAATAGGGGGTGGAGGGACGGTAGTGTCCTCAGTCAGCAGCTGGCCTCTCAAAATATGGGTAGCCCACACACTGTTTCTCTTCTGTGCTGTATGCTGTTTATGTGAGCAATGCGGTTCAGTGTATTTGCCAGCTGAGGCCCAGTCCCCATCTCCTGGTTAACAAAGAAGGCATCAGTACCTGTAGTTCTCCCAAAATGCAAGTCAGCTGAAGGAGGTTTCACTGTGTGCTGCCTGTATTGGCCAAGTGCCTGTATTAGAGAGAGGTATTTTCCTGTTTAGTGGCACATAGTCCAGTCTGGGAGTCCTGTGCCATATCCAAGGATTCCCTGGATGTCAAGAGTGCTCTGTTGAAATATCATTCCAGGCCTTAGTTCTCAGAGGGAATTGAGGAGATGTGTGTAGTCTGCCATCTTAGCCCCGCCTTCATGTGTTTGAGTTTTTGTAATAGTGGTCTCATATAGTGTTTGTCCTTTTGTGATTGACTTATTTTGCTTAGCATAATGCTCTCCAGATTAATCCATGTTTTTTGTTATTTTGCAGATTGATCATATTAAAAGATTTTGGTTTAAGAAATGCAGGTGTTTGTTTAAAATGGTTTGAAACGTAGCCTGGTATAGTAAACATGAGAAGTGGTGTGAAATCTTTGTTCAGTTTTGTTATTTTGTCTCTGAAGAAGTTGTAGCCTAGTTTATTGTTAAATTAGAATCTAATGTGCAAACCATTAGACTTAGTTTTATAATTAAATACAAGCAAACCTAAAATGATTGTGCTTCCAGACAGGTACAGAAAATGATTCTTGTTCAAGTGCAGTTTTGTTTGCTAAGTGGGCACATAATCCATTTCATTGGCTCTGTATAACTGATTTTCAAATAGATTTATTTCACTTATTTTCCACCTCTTTTTGCCTCTGTTCCAGCCTAAAACACGTAAATACTACTGGCTAGTTTACAGTGTGGTTTAAAGCATTAAATAATGTAAGGGGCTTAAGTCGATAGAGTAGACCAGGGTTATGTGTCTCTGTGTGGCCCTTAAAAAATGGAATTGGCATAAAAGGAGCATCTGAAAAGGTAAAGATAGTAGCTATGTCAGAGTTATAATACCCAAATTTTGTACCAGACACAGAGTAAAATACTGACCAGGAAGGTAGAAATGCCCTAAATGCACAATCTCTTAGTAAAAATTGAGCTTATGTCCATCTGGGTTTTATTGACTTAATAAGGGAAAGGAACAGCAGTCTCCTAGTAACTTTTTCCTTCTACCGAAAGCTATCACAATCATCAGCTAAGTTTCCAGAATACATTTCCTTACGTATAGCAGTACAAAGAGTAAAGACTACTGAAAAAGAGACTGACTGAAAAAGTGTCTTTGTTCTACATAAACATAAAAAGTTTATTAGAAAATCTCTAGAATGATTCAGAGAAAACTGCCCAGTAATTGTCTCTGGAGGTAACAGGATAGAAAAAGAGGGCAATTTAATTTTAATTGTTGCTTTTGAGACTGTGTTTAGTAAGATTGTGTTATTTTATAGTTTCACATTTTGCCTTTATTGCTTAACATTTCATCCTTAGTTCTATTCTTCATCATTAATCAATATTTTTGTTTTCTTATCATTTTTATCCTGAAAGCATTCTTGTCTAATATATGTGCCAGGCTTTCATAACTGGGAAATTTTTGTGTGTATTCAAATTCATATATCTTGGCTATCATATAAGGAAAATCCTTCAAGGTGACAACAACCTGATCTCTTATTTAGGAACCAGAGGGTGAGCAGGATTAAATAACTTTCGTGCCATCATTCATTTTGAACAGTGAATGAAACCTAAATCTGCTAGATTGCAAAGCCTTTGTAACTGTTACATTGTCATGGTGTAGTAGAGCCTAACATAAGAAGAAAGATGTCAAGATTCATTTGTAGTTTGTTGAGTGTAAAGTGGAACACTAATGTCTATGTAGATATATAGTAATACTGTTTTTAATTTCAGTCTATGCCTGTGCCAGCCAGTGTTGTCACAGTTACTCCTGTAAAGCCACTGAATACTGCAACTACCCTGGCACCTTCAAGTTTTGGGGTATCACCCACACCCTCCAGTGAGCCCAGTCTCCAGACAGAGAACTCAGCAGGTGATCAGACTAGTCTTTCTCCGGTAAGCTCTCAGATGTCCCTTGACACAAAAACCCAAATCCAGTGCAGCCTAGTTGATTTTGACTCATGATAAACCTGTTGGACAGAGTATAATTGCCCCACAGGATTTCCAGGGACCGGCTGTTTGTTCGACTGCTGAGATTTCTGTTAACAGTTGAACTCTTAACCGCTATGCCACTAGTGCTCCCGTATATAACTTACATAACTACAACTGCGTACAAATTTTCCCAAGTTCTATTTTCTAGATAACATTTGAGATTGTTTTTGTATCTCCATATTTAGGTGATGCTAGAAAATGTCAAGAAATGTAAGAACTTCCTTGCAATGTTAATAAAACTCGCATGTAGTGGATCACAGTCCCCAGAAATGGGGCAGAATGTGAAGGAACTGGTGGAAGAACTTTTGGTAGGTGATTAATATGAAATCTTAAAGCTCTGTAAAGCGTTGTCAAATAGTGTTGTCAATGGGAAATGTATATTTTTTTAAATGAGTTTTCTTTTCCACTTGTTTTTTAAGTTTTTGCTTCTTGACAGATTTGTAATGAATATAAATCTCAGACATATTAAATATTATTTTCTGTATGCTAATTCTCTGATTTTCTTTGCCTGGAAAAGGTCTTAGAGAAAAGAATTCCTATTTGGTTGAATTGGAAATTGTTGTTAGAATTACAAAATGTCAGAAAGTAAGGTTATGAAGATAGATAAATTTCATTTCTGTGTGTCCAATCAGTGAATTTTTAATAACATTTGAAAATTAGGTAGGGAAAGTAAGGTCTAAGAAGAGTATCTATGAAATGAGTAAACTTGATCTCTGAAGTCTGTAGACATAGTTGAGATACTATGTTTCTCAGCTGTCCAATTACTCCATCTTTGGTTTCTTTTTCCTTCTTTGAGCTAAACTTTGTAGATATACTTAGGAGGATGAGGAAGGAAGTTAGCAAACATTTGTGCCATATGCTTAAGAAATATGCTGAGGATGTGACATGTAATTTTGAATTTCTTGAACTACATGTTTCTCTGACTATGTAATTCGAATTTTTGGGTGTTCTTTGTATATAAGTACTTACACTTTCCCACAGGGAAATATGTATATATTGTAAACAGTGTACAAGAAAGTAAGCATAGTTTATAAATATTAAAATGCCGTCTTTACTAGTACTTTTTTTAATGCTGCCTGTACAACATTGGAAACCTTTAGTGATGTGATTAAGAGCTATGGCTGCTAACCAGAAGGTTGGCAGTTCAAATCCACGGTGTGCTCCTTGGAAACTCTATGGGACAGTACTTCTGTGTCCTATAAGTTGGCACTGACTCAGTGGTACTGGATTTGTTTTCTTTATTGTTTGTTTATTTAACTTAAAGGGAGCCCTGGTGGCAGTGATTAACAATGGTGTTTTAGTCACCTGGTACTGCTCCAACAGAAAATACCACAAGCAGCAGACTCATAGAGAGAAACTTTTATTGTTACAGTCTGGTAAGCCACAAATCCATGTACAAGTTACAAATCCGTTCAACAAGAGAAATTATCACATTCCAGAGAGCTAAGTCCAAATTCAAGGAGAGCATCTTGGTACAGGAACCTGAGGTCCAAAGTATGTAGTTCACTCTGGGTCATGCTCTCTTGGTGGTATGAGGTTCCTGACTTCCTCTGACCACTTCTTTCCCTTGTATCCCACAAGCTTGTAGCTTGAATCATGCCTCACCAACACAACTGCTTCCTACTCCCCATCATCAGTATCACAGAGGCAGGATTCACAACACATGGGAGGATTGGCAGCATATTGGAACTCATAGTCAAGTCAAATCAGCATATACATTTTTTGGGGGGACACAATTCAATCCATGACAAGTGATTAAAGTGCTTAGCTGCTAACTGAAAAGCTACAGTTTGAAAGCACCAGCTGATCACAGGGGAAAGTTGTGGCAGTCTGCTTCTGTAAAGCTGTCAAGTCTTGGAAACTTCATGAGTTGGTTTTGCTCTGTCCTATATGGTTACTGTGAGTCAGAATAGACTCTAAGGCAACAGTTTTATTTAGTTTGAAACAGTGGTTTTTGGACATTTTAGTCTCAGGGTGCCTTTATATTTTTGAAAATTGAGCTCTTCACAAAGGCTTTTGGTTATGAAAGATTGGAATCAAAACTGCGAAATTAAAAAAATTTAAAACTTACAAACCCAGGGGAAGAGTCAAGATGGTGGGCTAAACAGACATCTCCCTAAATCCCTCTGGAAACAAAGACCTGAAATGATAATTAAATGGAGCCTTCTGGACACCTAGTGAGCCGTGAGATGTGGCATAGGGCTGTTAATTTGGACTTCATATTACTGAATGAAAAATCTCTTCTCTTGTACTGACCCCACCTTCTATGAGCAGAGGCTTGCACAGACCAAAGGTGACTCACCGATTTGGTATTTTTTCCCTCTGTCTTGGCTGGTGGGCAGAGCTGGGACTTGACTGGCTGCTGGTCTCGGATGCACTGCTGGTGGGACCGGAAGGGTAATTGCCAGGTTCTGAGAGCCTAGCTTTAGACTCTGTACACCTTGGCTCCTCTGGCCTATCTTTCTGCCTTTGCCATGTGGTAGCTGTACAGATGCACTTGTGCAGGATGCCATCTTGATCCACTGACAAATGGAGAAGCCTAGGCAAAGGTCTTGGCCGGACTTGGTTCCTAGGCTGGGGGGTTGTATCTGCCAGGGGGACAGTGCTTTTCCATCAGGGATGTGGTGTTTGGCACAGTGTCGCCTAGGGCTGTGGTCCAGCGGTGGAGGCTGTGGACTCTGGGCATTTCGGCTCTGTTGGCCTCTCTTTCTGCCAGGAGACTGGTCTAGGCCAGGTGGCGAGCTTGTGCAGGATGCCATCTTGTTTTGGTGGGAGGCAGAGTCATTCATACGGAAGCCTCAGCTGGACCTAATTCCTGGGCTGGGAGGCAGTGCCTACCCAGAAGAGAGGCTTTTAGAGCAGAAAAGCAGAATTCTGCACAGTATCACCTACAGCTGGGGCCTGACAGCAGAGGCCAGCAGGCCAGTAGCCTTTCTCTGTATTTTGAGCTAGTTTATAACATCTGGAGTTCAACATAGAGGAGCTTACTTTGCCAGTTGGGAAGAAGGACCTATACATGTGAAAACCTGACTGACTTTGGAAGTTGTCACATTTTACTTCTCATTTTAAGATGGCCTAGTGAAACAGTTGGGATCCGTCTTCCCAGCATCTCTCCCAGCCCCTGTTGACCCACATGAAGCCCATAAAGCAACAACCTTTGGAGAAGACAGTAACACGGAAATCACCTATGGTATCAGAAGGCTCCCTAAAGAAATCACCTTAAAAATTGCCAGACAAAGAAGCTTTTCTGAATCTATCAGAAGGTGAATACAAACGGGTTCTATATCGAACCCTCCTAGATCTTATACGAAATGTAGCAGAGCAAAACAAAAAATTAAGCAAGCTGTTCGATCCGGTGGAACTTTAGTACTTGGAGATCCAACAGATGAAGAACAAAATCAAAGACATAGAACCTCCAAGTGAAAGCCAAGAAAAGAGAATAGAGCAAATGGAAAAAAGAATTTCTCACTTGAAAGACAGAGCTACTGATGCCAGCGTCTATGAGGAGAAATCAGAAAAAAGAAACAAGAAAAACGAAGAAGCATTAAGAAGCATGTGGGACTCTATTAAGAAAAACAGGCAATGATTATTTGGAGTTCCTGAACAGGGCGAGACACCTGAGAACACAGAGAGTATTGTTGCTGAGCTGCTGAAAGAAAACTTCCCAGAAATTACGAAAGAAGAGAATATACATATCCAAGATACATATCGAACACCACTCAATATAGGTCTCAATAGAAATACTCCAAGACATATTATAATCAAGCTTAACAAAATGAAACACAAGAAGAAACCCTTAAAGGCAGCGAGACTCAAAGCAAAGGTAACATTCAGAGGGAAACCCTGTAGGCTTTTGTCAGATTTCTCAGCAGAAATGATGCTGGCATGGAGACAGTGACATGAAACATTGAAAGCCTTGAAGGAGAAGAACTTCCAAGCAAGAATTACATATGCTGCAAAACTATCTTTCAGATACAAAAATGAAATTAAGACATTCGCAGATAAACAGAAACTCAGAGACTTTGTAAAAACCAAACCAAAGCTACAAGAAATACTGAAAGGATCTCTTGGCTTGGAAGAACAAAACCACTAACTTTATATTTTAGGACACATTATCCAGAATCCTATTCAGTTAGGGAAGGCTCCAAACACAATCAAAGCTATAATACTGAAAGAAACAATCTAGTGATCATATCATGTAACCTGATATCATCATATTAAAAAGAGGGATGTACTACAGTCGTTATAGCCCTTCCAGATGGAGAGGAAGGTGACAAGACTAGTAGCAATCAAAACCGGGTTTACATATACATTGTTAAGTGGAATCATAGTAGCAGCCGTAAAGTATAATAAAAAAGCAACATACAGTATCCAGAAATATAATACAGGAGTCTGAACAACCACAAAACCAACACTGAAAAAATTGAAAACTCAACTCACAAAGAAGGTCGCAAAACAGATTAACAAGAACAACAGAAAAAGCATAAACACAAAAATAACCATATCACAATGGCAGCAGTGAACACATACCTATCAGTAATTACATTGAATGTGAATGGACTGAGTGCTGCAGTAAAGAGACATTGAGTGACATGTTGGATCAAAAGACATGACCCATCCATATGTTGCCTACAAGAAACTCAGCTTAAAGATAGGAGGAAACTGAAAATTAGAGGATGGAAGAATGTATATCAAGCTAACAATGAACAAAGAAGATCAGGTGTGACAATTCTAATGTCAGGTAATATCCATCATCGTGGAAAAAGATGGACACTAATGCTGAAAGGTTCAATTCACAAGCAAGACTTTACAATATTAAATATTTATGCACCTAATGTTAGAGTACCTAAGTACGTCAAAGAAATACTGACTACACCGAAAAAGGAGATAGATCACTCCACAGTAATCGTAGAAACTTCAACACTCCACTCTCAATATTGGACAGGTCGTGTAGAAAAAAGCTCAGTAAAGACCCAGAAGACCTTGTTGCCAAAATTAACCAACTAGACCTCATCGACACTTACAGAACTTTCTACCCATCAGCGAACAGCGACACCTTCTCCAGTGCACATGGAACATTCTCCAGAATAGACCATGTGTTAAGACATAAAACAATTCTCAACAAAATCCATACCATTGAATTAATGCAAAGCATCTTCTTAGATCATAAAGCCATAGAAGTCAAAATCAATAGCAGAAAAAACAGAAAGCGGAACTCATGGAAACTGAACAATACCTTGCTCGAAAAACCATGGGTTGTAGAAGAAATGAAGGATGAAATAAAGAAATTTATGGATTCCAGCAAGAACAAAAAAGCTTCCTACCAGAACCTATGGGATACAGCCAAAGCAGTGCCCAGAGGTCAGTTTCTCTCCATAAATGTACACATCTGGAAGGAAGAAAGAAATCAAAGAACTGACCCTACAGCTTGAACCAGTAGAGAGAGAACAACAGAGGAACCCTTCAGGCACCAGAACAGATCATAAAGATTAGAGCAGAGCTAAATGAATTAGATAACAGAAGAACAGTTGAAAAACTTGAAAAGACCAAAAGCTGATTTTTTGTAAAAATCAACAAAATTTACAAACTATTGGCTAAACTTAGTAAAGAAAAACAGGAAAGGAAACAAATAACCCAAATTGGAAATCACAGGGCAGTTGTCACAACAGATACAACAGAAATCAAAAATACCATAGCTGAATACTAACAAATTTGAAACCTTAGAGGAAATGGACAAATTCCTTGATTCATATCACCTACCGAAATTATCACAAGATGAAGCAGAACAACTTAATAAACCCATCACAAAGAAGAGATTGAAAAAGTCATCGAAAAACTGCCAACCAACAAAAAAGCGTTGGCCCTGATGGCTTCACCGCTGTATTCTACCAAGCTTTTAGAGAAGATTTATCTCCACTACTACCGAGGCTATTTGACAGAATAGGAAGGGATGGAATACTCCCAAATTCATTCTGTGAAGCCAGCATAACCCTGATACCAAAGCCAAGGAAACACTCAACCAAATTCATTCTATGAACCCAGCATAACCCTGATACCAAAGCCAGGGAAACACTCAACCAAAAAGGAGAACTACAGGCTGATATCACTCATCAACCTAGATGCAAAAATCTTGAACCATAGAATCTTGCCAATAGAATACAGCAATATATCAAAAAAAAAAAAAAATCCGTCATGCTCAAGTTGGATTCAAAGCAGGGATGCAAGGCTGGTTCAACATCAGAAAAACAATTAATGTGATTAACCACATAAATATCACAGAAAACAAGAATCACCTAATCTTGTCTATTGATGCAGAAAAGGCATTTGATAAAGACAACACCCATTCATGCTAAAAACTCTCAGCAAAATAGGAATAGACAGCCAATTCCTGAATGCAATAAGGGCCATTTATACAAAGCCAGCTGCTCATGTCATCCTGAATGGGGAGAGACTGAAACAATTTCCCTTGTGAACACGAACTAGACAAAGATGCCCAGTCTTCACCTCTCCTGTTCAGCATTGTACTAGAAGTTCTAACCAGAGCAGTTAAACAAGACCAAGGAATAAAGGGCATCTGCATTGGCAATGAAGAACTGAAAATCTCCCTGTTTGCAGATGATATGATTGTATATGCAGAGAATCCCAAAGAATCCATAAGGAAACTACTCAAACTGGTAGAAGATTTCCTAACTCAACAGGAATGGATCATCACCGAGGACAAGAATGAGATAGGGAAAAAGAGAACCCAGAAGACAGTGTCCCATGTGAGTGGGTCTCTACATCAACTCGTGACTAGAAGAACCAGACGGTGCTCGGCCACCTCCAGCGATAGCCATGATGGAGCTCACGAAGTTGAGTCTCACTGGCAGCAAGAGAATTAATAGGGGTGCACCCTGAGATCTCCAATAAAAGACTGCAATTGATGGTCAAGGGGCTTCAGGGTTCCCCTGGGAGCATGATCCCTGGCCCTGATGCTGCCCCTGCCCATAAATCATAATGAAGGTCAGCTTTTCAGACAGCAATGGATTG
Organism: Heterohyrax brucei; assembly: GCA_028571685.1. Taxonomy (NCBI): domain Eukaryota; kingdom Metazoa; phylum Chordata; class Mammalia; order Hyracoidea; family Procaviidae; genus Heterohyrax; species Heterohyrax brucei. The sequence goes on from CM053152.1 coordinate 27,265,685, forward strand.
GACTTGGTGATGTAGAATGATTGTATCTTGTAGGAATTTTATGGTTCTGTGCATCTATAGGATGTCACCCTGCTGACCTCTTGGTAGAGGAATGAGAGTGGGTGAAGAGGAGGGGATAGGAGACTGTTGGGAGGATAGGACATCTATGGAGCAGAGAAGAGGGGTGTGCTGTCACCGGGCAGGGTGAGCAGTGGAAGCTGAATATAGGTGAGCATGCAAATTTGTATGGGAATGTACATTTTCATTCAACCATAATTAAAAAAAAGAAGTAACAAACCCATTGCATATTAACATAAGTAGCATTTTTTTAATGAGAAATTATTGTAATTTAAAAAATGGAAAAGTATTTAGTGAGAAGAGTGGGACTGTTTTACATTTTGCAAATCTATTTAATGTCTGAATTAATAGAAGACAGCTGGATTCTGATACATGCTTCTCTACCTGGTCTGTTTCATGGTAAGTGATTGTGGTTGACATGTGTGAGGTCTGTTTCATGGTAAGTGATTGTGGATGACATATGTGAGGAAATCTCTAGCATCATTTAGTTAGGTGGTTGACTAAGGGAGTACAGGCAGGCTCCAAGTTACGAATGAGTTTTCTTCTAAACTGTCTTTGAAACAGATTTGTAGGCACGTTGGAACAGATGCACATGGTTCTCATTTAGTCTTACTTTACGGCAAGCAAAGGCTCTGTTTTAGTCATTTAGTGCTGCTTTAACAGAAATACAACAAGCAAGTGGCTTCAAAAAGAGAAGTTTTATTTTGTCACAGTCCAGTAGGCTAGAAGTCCAAATTCAAGGTATCAGCTCCAGGGGAAGACTTTCTTTGATGGCTCTCAAGGAAGGTTCTTGTCATCAGTCGTCTCTTGGCTCAAAGTTCTGATGCACAGGGACCGTGGGTCCTTTCCATAGGATGTGCTCAGTTCCTGGCAATGCTTCTTGGTGATGTGAGGTTCCCAACTGGCTCTGCTAGCTTCTTCTGTATTTCAAAACATTGCCTGAAGGCATTATAGAAACTTAGACATTGAGTCCTACACCACCAACACAACTGCCACTCATCTTTCTACATTAACATCACAGAGGCTCGGTTTACAGCATATAGGAAATTCACACAGTACCAGGAATCGTGGCCTGGTCAAATTGTCACACATATCTTAAATCAAAAACCCCACCCACTGATGATGCATTGATTCTCACTCATAGCAGTTCTGTATATCTTAGGGGGGACACAGTTCAATGCATGACAGGCTGATTGCCTTTTCAGTGATTTAAAAGCTTTCACATGTAGGAAGTGAAGGTGATTGTAAAGAAGAATTTGAGAGTAGCAGTATGGTTTCGTTCAATGGTTTCAATGTCAGAGCAAATATACAAACATTAAAGTTCAAGGATGAGTTACTAGACATTTGTAAACCCAAGGGCTGCCTTTTTTTTAACCTTTTTTCCAGATCATTGTGGGTTCTCTTTAGACTCATTTTGCTTGTTGAGTGGATCTTTTACCTGTGCAAAATTTTGTAACATCACACATTGATGATGTGGAATATAAACTGCTTACTGAGTTATGCAGATCTTGCAAGTGTTCACAGGTTTGATGTTTAAGATAAGTCATGCTAGTTAATTTCACCACAGTGTCATCAGAAAAGTTTTTAACTGCTAATGAAGCATGACGGGAGCCTTCATGCCCTGATTTCAAAGGGGAAGTTAAAATAGACAATCGACTTTGCCTGTTTTATAGAACAACCTTTTTTTTAACTTGTTTTCTTAAATCTCCTGGCTTCCATTACCTGGCTCAGAGCAGGAAGTTATGCATTAGCTAGCAGGACCCACTGGATAACAGCTCTGCAGCTTCTGTATACAGCATTCTAGAAATATTGAGTGAATGGAGGTGCCATTATAGTCCCTGGTGAGGACTGCCTGCCTTAGCTGATAATTGAGAGTTTTTTGGACTTTAGATCGGATGCAGCCTGCTCTGGGATATGTGCCCCAACCAAGCTGTTCTCATTGTCCTCCTGACCCACCCCCCACCCCATGTCCTCTCTTGGCATGTAGCTTCCCCTATTAAATACCCTGATTTTGTCTGGGAAATTCAGACAGGCTTGGGGAATGAAAATGCTGTCTGTCCCTCATGTGGATGGATAATTAAAAAGCTTTTGATTAGTCACCCACATCTGTCTCTGCTATTGGCTTGTTGGGTGGCAGGTAGCTACGGACTCTGGTGTCTTTGTCCAGTAAGGCAAGAAAAGTATTGAGTTCAAGGTAGTGGTTATACAAATTTTCAAAAATTTTAATTTTGGCTAAAGATCTGTAATTTGTATCATTTGCATCAAATACTATCATTTTTTTCCTTACACTAACAGTCTTTACTTTGTTTTTGAGAAAATGCTAACATATCTCATCCTGAATAAGCAGTTTGACTGACATTCTTTCTAGCAGAATTGGTGATCTGTGAGAAAGCAGCTAATTCAGTTAGCTACTCAGTCACAAAGTGCATTTTCTTGAGCAAGAATCTTACTGTCATCAACAGCAATATGTGTGCTTCCAGTTTTATCACATTTTAAAAATAAAGTTACTGAATTGAGATTTAGTAAAATTCATAGTTTTTACTTCATTATTGAATTGAGATTTAGTAAAATTCATAAATGTTACTTCATTAAGGATGTATTCGAAGTGAAACTGGCTCAAATTTATTCCCTACATGAAGCACACAGTAATGTAGAACATGATGTTGAGTATTAGAATTTGTTGCCATTACCTTTTGTACCAGCAGTCCTGCAGTTTTACCCACTACTGCTTTTATACCATCAGTGTCAATTTCAACACCGTAACAAAGACCAAAAAAAAAAAATCATATGGAAATAATTTAGACATCAGAAATTCTTGGAAGACTTGGCACATGAAGCAGTATGTAAACATTCTAGTCCTGGGGGGCAATAGTTTAATAATATGGCCTTGCAATAGTATTCTAAAGTAATAGTTGATAAAACTTTTTTTATTTATTTTTATTTTTTTATTTAACATAACTGAGTGAAAATGTACATTGTTGATAAAACTTAAGGAAAAAAAAAAAGCCCCTAAACAAAATGACTGCTTATTCCCTACCCCAGGAAGTTTAGAATTCCTGTGAATCTTCACCTCCTAAATATGCGTAACAGACTATAATAATGTAGCCTTTTTAGTTACCTAGCTCTCCTGTCACTTTTTTTCCTGGAATCTTTTTTTTCCCCTCTGGAAAAAATAAAAAATGTTTTCTCTTTCTCTGTGAACATTATGTTTATCTATTTCAGAGGTGACATAAAAAAATGGCCCTTCACTTAATGTTGGATTTTTCCCAACTGTGAATAACTTGTTATGTCTAGGCTAGTAAAATGTCTATAATCATGAATTGTATACTATGCCTCTTAAAATATTTGTGGACCAAAAAATGCTTCTTTTACTCTTCAGGATGCAAAAATTGAAGCAGAAGAATTTACTAGAAAACTGTATGTTGAACTCAAGTCTTCACCTCAGCCTCATCTAGTTCCTTTTCTTAAGGTACGGTTGTATGTTGTCTTAAAGAAATTGTTTGAGTTAGATTAAATTAATTTAAAACCCAAGTAAGTATTTGAATATGCTAACAATTCAATGTGAAGATACTAGCAATATAGGAGAAATTCCTAGTTCCGTTGTAAAAAGTATATTCACAATCTGTATTCTTTGGATAAAACTGGCAAACAGAAGTAATGTATCATTTATGAACAAAGCTTAATATTGTTTCGTGCTACTAGAGGAATATACTGAAGTCTCGAATGTTCTTTTGAAAAAGAATTTCTTGTTTTGCCTGGGGACTCATATTCTTTTAGCAATAATAAACCACTTAGTACTAAATTTGGTGGGAAGACTTATTTTTAAAAGTTAATCTACTATGTTAGTAGACATGCTCATCTCTAATGTTTATTGAATTAAATAGCATTTTGACAGTAGTGATTTGATAACAGGATAGTTTTCAGAGACTAAAAAAAATATATTCCTTTGGATACTCAGAACCTGAGAAGGAATCAGATTGAAACTTAAAAGATCATTAAAGATCTGGGACTATCGTCAACCAAAGACTTAACCCATAACTTTTGAAACAGTAGAATGATGAATTGCTCTGAGAAAATTTTGTTGTCTAGATGAGATGAAAAGAGGCGGCATAGTGGAGATAGATACCTTTTGTTCCTCGTAAAAGAGACATGGGGACAGGGCATCACATGTTCATTATTAGAAGGTTATTAAAGTGGTAGAAACACCTTAAAGAGAGTGACCAGGCCGATTAGGAGGGTGAAATCATGTGATATTGAGAGTGGCTGAAGAAACTGAGAATCCTGTTAAAATTCAGCAACAGAAATAAGGTGAACAGCCCAGTTGAAAAATGGATGAAGGACTTGAATAGATATTTCTTCAAGGAAGAAATACAAGTTATACAAATGGCCAGTAAGTGCCAGCCAAAAGCCAAGTGCCGTCGGGTCGGATCCAACTCATGGCGACCCTGGGGCCAGGGTAGAACTGACCCCCAGAGTATTCAAGGAGCGCCTGGTGGATTTGAACCGCCGACCTTGTGGTTAGCTCAACTGTCATTGGGGGAGTGTAAATCAAAATAAAAAGATACCACTTCGTATTCATTAGGATGTCTGTCAAAAAAAGAAAGCTCCTCAGACAGTTGGATTGACACTAGTTTGTAACAATGGGCTCAAAGAGCAGTGACTATGGGGAAAGCTGAGGATGACATAGGATCCAGGCAGTGTTGTGTTCGGTTGTCCATAGATTGGCTTGGAGTCAGAACTAACTCCGAGAGACCCAACAACAACAACAGAACGCTATGGGGATTCCTAGTGGGCTGCGGAGATCCGTGGTGATGCTGTGGTTAAAGAGCTTGACTGCTAATGGAAAGGTCTGTTCAAACTCATGGATGGCTCTGAGAGAGAAAAGACCTGGAAGTCTGCTCCTCTAAAGATTAGTACTTAGGAAACCCCATGCTCTGTCATGTAAGATTGCTGTGAATCAGAATCAGCTTGATAGCACACAGCAGTGTCAGGATGACTGCTATCAGAAAATGTAAAACAACAGATGTGGGCAAGGATCTGGTAAATTTCTAACCCTGTGTGAATGGTGGCAGGAATGTAAACTGGTGCAGCATCGTGGAAACCAGTTTGGTGGTTCCTCAAAAAGATAAATAAGAATTACCATATAACTGACGTAGTTGAGATACATACCAGAGAGACTTGAAAGCAGTGACTGAAACGGATACTTGGATATTAATCACTCCAACATTGTTCACAGCATCTAAAAGGTGGAAAAAACCCAAGTTTATATTAACAGATGAATGGATAAGCAGAATGTGATACATCATATGATGGAATGTTAGTGACCAATAAGTGAAATGAAGTTCTGATAACATGCTTTAACATGGATGGACTTGAAAATATGCTGAGTGAAATAGCTTTGTCACAAAAGGATAAATATTATAAAATCCCATTTATATGAAATATCTAGAATAGATAATATATAGAGATAAAATATTTATTAGTGGTTACCACTAATGGGAATTCCAGAACACCTAATTGTGCTCTTAAGGAATCTGTACATGGATCACGAGGCAGTCGTGCAAACAGAACAAGGTGACACTGAATGGTTTAAAGTCAGGAAGGGCGTGCATCGGGGTTGTGTCCTTTCATCTTACGTTTTAATCTGTATGCTGAGCAAATAATCCAAGAAGCTGGATTATACGGAGAAGAATGAGGCGTCAGGATTGGAGGAAGACTCATTAACAACATGTGTTATGCAGATGACACCACCTTGCTGGAAATGAAGAAGATTTGAGACACCTACTGATGAAAGACCACAGCCTTCAGTATGGATTGCACCTCAACATCAGGAAAACAAAAATCCTCACAACTGGACTAGTAAGCAAAGTTGTCATAAATGGAGAGAGGATTGAGGTTGTCAAGGATTGCATTTTACTTGGGTCAACAATCAACACCCTTGGAAGCAGCAATCAAGAAATCAAAAGATGCATTGCATTGGGAAAATCGGCTGCAGAGGACCTCTTCAAAGTATTCAAAAGTAAGGACTAAAACACGCCTGACCCAAAACGTGGTATTTTTAATTGCGTCATATACGTGTAAAAGCTGGACCATGAAGAAAGACAGAAGAAGAATTGATGCCTTCAAATTGTGGTTTTGGATGAGAATGTTAAAGGTACCATGGACCGCCAGAAGAACCAACGGATCTGTTCTGGAAGAAGTACAACCGGGGTGCTCCTTGGAAGCCAAGATGGCAAGGCTGCATCTTACATATACTTTGGGCATGTTGTCATGAAAGATCAGTCCCTGGAGAAGGACATCATGCTTGGTAGAGTGGAGGGTCAGTAAAAAAGAGGAAGACCCTCGATGAGATGGATTGGCACAGTGGCTGCAACAATGGGCTTAAGCATAAAAATGGTTGTTGGCATGGCACAAGACCAGGCAGTGTTTCGTTCTGTTGTTCATAGCGTTGCTATGATTTGGAACCGACTTGACGGCACCTAACAACAGTGGTTACCAAGACCTGGAAACGAGAGGAATAAGGAGCTGTTTTTTGGAGTTTCTCTTTGTGATGGTAAACACTTTTGGAAATGGTCAGTGGTGATGGTTGCACAACGTGGTGAACATAATTAATGTCACTGAGTTATATACTTAGTAATAGTTGAAATGGGAAATTTTGTGTTTTCATATGAATTTTACTACAATAAAATTAAAAACAATGTTTTGGTGTGGGAAGACTTGGTCTCGGAAGAGGAAAACCTGATAACAAACGATCTACACAGAAATACTTTTCTAGCTCTAGTGCAGGTAGCTAGAATTGGGTAGGTTTGTCTAAAAATGTGGACTGTTTTATGAAATTGGGCTCTGTCTTTGGATGAACCTCTCTAATAGAGATGTTGTGGGAGCTTTTACTTCTGTCTGATTTTTATCTGTTTTCTAAGAGCCTGTTAAAGGCATGATTTTTTTAAAGTTTTTTTTCTCTGATCTTTGAGAGTTTTAGGGAATTGATGTTGCATAGGATGAGAGCTTCACTCTGGGCAGGTGATCAAGAGATAATGTAGATAGAAATGTATATTTTCTGTTTTAAGTCTCAAAACTTCATTTCTTTCCAGTTTTGCCTCTTGTTTACAATTGCCTCATTTTAGATTTCTAGATAAAATTTATTTAAACAAATCATTTCGTTTATGTATTTCCAAAGCTGTTTTGCTTTCTATGATTTTGAAATTTGGGGAGAAAATCATGAGGAATTTTCCATTTCTTAATTACCCTTTTTGTTGTTGTTGTTGTGATTGAGTTGAAGTATACAATCCAAATTTAATTTGCATGCATGCCTATCTGCAGCTCCTTCTGTCCTTGCCAAGTGACAGCATACTCCTTCTTTCCATTTCTATACATGTCATATCCTCTAACAATCTCCTGTCCCTTCCTCTCCACTCCCTTCTAGTAAGAGGCCAATAGGACAGCATCCTGCAGATGTATAGAACCGTAAAGTGCACACACCATATGGTCACTTTGTGTCCCTGACTCCTGTCTGAAGAGTTGACCTCAGTAATAATTTATGATCAGGGGCAGCAGCAGGTCTAGGGGCCATGATCCCAGGGGAGCTTCTGGGCCTTCGGACCATCAGTTGCAGTCTTTTAGTGGAGTTCATGAGGTGCACCCCTATTTTTCTCGTGTTACCACTGGGACTTGACGTTTGTATGCCCCATCACTGCTGTCATTGGTGATGGTCAGGCACCATCTGGTTCTTCTGGTCACATGTTGATACAGTCACTCATTCACATGAGTCTTTCTGTCTCCTGAGCTCTTTTTCCCTCATGTCTTTGTTGTCCTTGGTAATCATCCATTCTGGCTGAGTTGGGGCTATGTGGTGTTCCTCAGATGGCAGCTTGCTAACTTTTAAGACCCCAGATGCCACCCACCAATATGGAATGCAGAACACTCTTAGCAATAGGCTAACTAGGCCAGTTGGCCTTAATGTCCCCTGAGAGCATGGTCCCCATACCGCTGCCCTGGCTGTTATATCCTTGCAATATTGGGTTAAGATGAGAAGAGTTTTCAGTTTATGTTAAAGTCCAGTTAAGCTGATCTTCTTTCTAATGTGTACTGTCACTGCTTTCACTCAACCAAATTTCTATCAACTATCTAATCTATAAACAGCGCTCTCCCTCTCCTCTCCCCTCCCTCGCTTCCTCGCAGCGGTCAAGAGTCTTTTCTTCCGTGCATGAGCCTGTTTTTAAGTCCTTATAGTAGGGGTTTCATACAATATTTGTCATTATGCCGCTGACTCACTTCTTTATTATTGCATAGTGTTCCATTGAGTGTATATACCACAGTTTGTTTATCCATTCATCTGTTACTGGGCATCTGGGTTGATTCCGTCTTTTTGCTATTGTGGGCTGTGCTGCAGTAAACATTTGTGTGCATGTGTCTATGCGTGTGACTGCCCTTGCTTCTGTAAGATGTATTCCGAGCAGTAGGATTACTGGGTCAAATGGTATATCTATTTCCAGGTTTTTAAAGAAGTGCCAGATTGCTTTCCAAAGAGGTTGTACTATTTTGCAATCCCCCGAGCAGTGTAGGAGAGTTCCAGTTTCTCCACAGACTCTCTGGCATTTGTTGTTTTGTGTTTTTTTGGATCATGACCAACCTTGCTGGGGTAAGATGGTATCTCATTGTAGCTTTCATTTGGATTTCTTTAATAGTTTATGATCTTGAGCATTTCCTCATATGTCTTTTGGCTGCCTGGATGTCCTCTTTGGGGAAGTGTCTGTCCATCTCCTTTGCCCAGTGTTTACTTGGGTTATTTACCCTTTTCTTGTTGAGATTTGGCAATACCTTGTAGATTATGGAGATTAGATGTTGGTCCTACGTGTAGTTGCCAAATATTTTTTTCCCATTCTGTAGGTGGTCTTTTAACTCTTTAAGTCTTTGAATGAGCAAAAGTGTTTCATTCGTAGTACTTTCCATTTATTTTCTCTTCTGTTGATCATGCTTTGTCACATTTTGAAGTCTGTCTAAGCTGTGTGTTAAAACTTCCATTTTTGACCCTGTCTTTTTTCTTGCATGATCTTTGTTTTAAGCTTGATATTTAGGTCTTTGATCCAGTTTGAGTTAGTTTTTGTGTAAAGTGTAAGATGTGGGTCTTATTTCAGTTTTTTTTGCAGATGGATATTTAATTTTGGCAGCATCATTTGTTGGAGACAGTTTTTAACCTAGTTTACAATCTTAGGGCCTTTGTCAAATATCAGCTGTTCATAGCAGGATGGTGGCATCTCTCGCGTCTCAACGCTGTTCCATTGATCTATGTGTCTCTGTTTGTACCAGTACCAGGCTGTTTTGACCACTGTAGCAGTATAATATATTCTAAAGTTGGATAGTGAGGGGCCTCCCAGTGTGGTGGTGTTTCTTCACTGATGCTTTGTTTATCTGGGGTTTCTTCTCTTTTGAGACAAAGTTGTTGATCTGTTTCACCATCTCATTAAAAACTGTCATGTGAATTTGTATTGGGATTGCACTGTGTATGTAGATCGTTTAGGGTAAAATAGTCATTTTCACAATGTTAAGTCTTCCTATCCATAAACAGTGTAGGGTTCTCGATTTATGAAAGTCTCTCTTAGTGTCTTGCAGTAAGGTCTTATAGTTCTTTTTGTATAGGTCTGTTATTTCTCTAGTTAGATTTATTCCTAGGTATTGTATCTTCTTGGGAACTATAGTAAATGGTGTTGATTAGGCCATTTCTTCTTTAATGATCTCTTTGTTGGTATAAAGGAATCCTACTGGTTTACTTGTATTTACCTTATATGTTGATACTTTGCTGAACTCTTCTATTTGTTTGAGTAGTTTGTTTGAGCAGTTTACCTACAGACTGTTTAGTATTATCTGTATATGCAATCATATCATCTGCAAATAGGCAGATTTTTACTTCTTTTTTGCTGATGTGGATGCCCTTTATTTCTTTGTCTTGTCTAATTTCTCTGGCCAGAACTTCTAATACAGTGTTAAATACAAGTGGTGAGAGTGGGCATCTTTGTCTGTTTCCCAGACTCAAGGTGAATTCTTTCAGTTTGTCTCCATTCAGGATGATGAAGGCAGTTGGCTTTGCGTAGATGCCCGTTATTGCGTTGATCCTTTCTTCTTTTAACCTAGGTTTTCTTACTTTAGATGAAGGTTTACAGAACAAAGTAGTTTCTCATGTATGTGTGTACCACAGTTTGTTTATCCATCTATATGTTGGTGGACAACTGGAATGTTTATAACTTCTTGCTACTGTGACCAGTGGTAGAGTGAAGATGGGAGAGCACATGCTTACTTGTGGGACAACTCTTAACTTCTTGAAGATATGTTCCTAGAAATGGGGTTGCTAAGTCATAAATTGTTGTTTTTAGGTGCAGTGAAGTCAGGTCCAACTCATATCAGCTCTATCCACAATAAATAAAATACTACCGGATCCTGTGCCGTGCCCACAGTCATCTTCAGTTTAATCTCATTGTTTAAGCCACTGTGTCAGTCCATCTTGATAAAGATTTTCCTCTCTTTTGCTGACCCTCAGCATTACCAAGGAATGTCCTGCTGGGAGTGATCCAAAGTATGTAAGATATGTTTTCGCTATCCTTGATTCCAAGAAACTTCTGGCTGTTGTGCTTCTAGAGCAGATCTTTGTTTTTATGGCAGTCCATGGTACATTCAGTATTTTTCTCCAACAGCACACTTCAGAGGTGTCAGTTCTTCTTCTGTCATCCTTATTCATTGTCCAGCTTTTGCATGCATGTGATGCTTAGTCTTAGTCTACAAGGTGACATCTTTACTTTTCAGTACTTTAAAGAAATCCTCAGCAGCAGATTTTCCCAACGCAGATTCCTTGACTGTTGGTTCCATGGGCACTGTTTGTGGAACCAAGTAAAATGAAATCCTGGTGGCCTCAATCTTTTCTCCATTGCTTACTGGTCCAGTTGTGAGGATTTTTGTTTTCCTGATGTTGAGGTGCAACCCTTATTGAAGGCTGTGGTCTTTGATCTTCAGTAGTATGTGTTTGAAATCCTCTTCACTTCCAGCAAGCAGGTTTGTATCATCTGCATAATGCAGTGTTGGTGTGATTCACATGGGACACCAGCCATTGGTGTGACTAGCATGGAACGCCACTTACAGGTGTGAAACGGGATACCACAGGTATGAAACTGGACACCGCAGACTGGTGTGAAATGGGATACCACTTACAGGTGTGATGTGTGTGAGTGATAGGCCAAGGTTGAAAAAATCACACTGACAACAAACTTTTCATTTGTGTGGGCAGAAGAGGAACAGTCTCCTGTGAATAGAGACTGACACCAATTTGTTTAACGTACCAGCGTGAGCAAAGTAAACAAGTTTTGTGCTGAGAAAGTGAGCAAATGCATCTTATAAGTGTTCCTTACTTCAAAAGAAGCAATGGCATTCGCAGGAAGGGGGATGAAAAAGTCCTTGAACTATTCTCAGTGAGTGCTGCTTTCAGCTCGTACTGGTTTTCCAGGACACTGAGACAAACTTCTGTCTCAAGGGCTTTTCCTGTTCTCAAGACAAGTCACTGTCTTAACAAAGACCAGGTTAGGGTAAGCAGCACTTTACATTCTTTCCTAACATGTACATTCCCACAGTGCAGGTTGTTAGTGAGTCTTCTGCAACTCTGATACTTCATTCTTCTTCTTCTTCATATAGTCCAGCTTCTTGGGTTATTTACTCAGCATGCATGTTGTAAAGGTGTGGTGAAAGGTTACAACACTGACTTGAAACCGTGCAGTGCCACGTTGTTCTGTTCACACAACTGCCTCTTCATCCATGTATGGTTTCCTGTTGAACCCAATTAAGTGTTCTGGAATCCCTGTTTACTGCAGTGTTATCCTTAATTTGTTCACTTCCACACAGTTGAATGCTTTGCATATTCAGTGAAAGATAGGTAATATCTTTCTGGTATTCTTGGCTTTTAGCCAAGATGCATCTGACAGCAGTGATATAAAATCCATGGTTTCACTTTCTCTTCTGAATCTAGCTTGAATTTCCGGCAGTTTATAGTGAGTATACTGTTGCAGTCACTTTTGAAGGATCTTTAGCAAAATTTTACTTGTGTGTGATTTTAATGATGTTGTTTGATAATTTCCACATTTGATTGAGTCACCTTTCTTGACAGTAAACATAAATGTGGATCTCATCCAGTCAGTTGGCCAGATATCTTGGCACAGATGAGTGAACATTTCCGGTGCTGCATCTGTTTGTTAAACATCTCAATTGATATTCCATCAGTTCTTCGAGAGTTGTTTTTCACCAGTGTCTTCAATGCAGCTTTGACTTTTTCCTTCAGTATCAGTGATTCCAGATCATTTGCTACCTCTTGAAATAGTTGAATGTTGACCAGTTTTTTTCTGGTATAATGACTTGGTGTATTCCTTCCATCTTGTTTTGATGCTTCCTGAGCTGCTTAGTATTTTCTCTGTAGAATCCTTCAGTATTGCAACTTGAGGTTTGAATCTTCTCTTCTGTTCTTTCAGATTGTATGTGGAGCATATTCTTCCCTATGGTTTTTCTTTCTCAGCTCTTTGCAGATATCATTGTCATACTTTGTCTTCTTGAGCCACATACACTTTGAAATGATCTATTCATTTATCTTACTTCATCATTTCTTCTTTTGCTTTAGCTACTGAGTGTTCAAGAGCAACTTGCAGAGTCTCTTCTGATACCCAGTTTGGTCTATGCTTTCTTTCCTGCCTTTTTAATGACCTCTTGCTTTCTTCATGTCTGAAGTCTGATGTTGTTCCACAATTCATCTGGTCTTTGGTCATTGGTATTCAACGCATCAAACCTAGACATGGTTTCTAAACTTAGGTGGTATATACTGAGGGTGATAGTCGGGCTCTTGTGGACTTGTTTTAATTTTTTCAGTTTCAGTTTGAACTTGCATACGAACAGTTGACAGTGCGTGATGCAGTTAGCACCTGGTTTTGTTTTGACTGATGATATCGAGCTTTTCCATCATCTCTTTCCACATATGTGGTCAGTTTGATTCCTGGATTGTCCATCTGGTGAGGGGCATGTGTATAGTTGCTGATTATGTTGATGGAAAAAAGATATTTGCACTGAAGAAGTCGTTAATCATAACAGAATTCCATCATGCGATCTCTGGAAGCATTTCTGTCACCAAGGCCATGTTTTCCAGTTCCTTCTTTATTTGCAAGTTTTGCATTCCAGTCACTGGTAATTATCATTGCATCCTGATTAAGTGTTCAGTCAATTTCAGACTGCGGCAGCTGGTAGAAGTCTTCAATTTTTTCATCTTTGGCCTCAGTGGTTGGTGCATAAATTTGGGTAATAGTTTTATTAACTGGCCTACCTTATAGGTGTATGGGTATTATTGTACCACTGATGACATTATACGCCAGGACAGATCTTGAAATGTTCTTTTTGATGATGAATACAACATATGGTATTTCTGTTTCTAGGTTTTTTAGCAAAGCACAGTCTTGTTTTCCAGAATGGTTGTATCATTTTGCATTCCCACCAGTAGTGTGGAAGAGTTCTGATAATGCAGCCTCTGCAACATTTGTTATTTCCTGTTTTGGTGATTTGTGCCAGTAATGTGGGATAAATGGTATCTCATTGTGGTTTTGACTTGCATTTCTCCAGTGGCTATAGTGATTTTGAACATTTCGTCATCTATCTGTTGGCCACTCCAGTGTCATCTTTGGTGAAGGGTCTTTTCGTTTCCTTTCACCTTTTTTTACATTGGATTGTTTTTGTTTTAGAGATGTTGAATTTTCTTGGAGGTGTTGGCGATTAGGCCATGGTCTTATTTGTAGTAATCAAAAAATTTTCCCATCTGTGGGTTCTGACTCATAGTGACCCTGTAGTTCAGAGTAGAACTTCCCTCCAGAGTTTCCAAGGAATGCCTGCTGGATTTGAGCTGCTGACCTTTTGATTAGCAGACATAGCACCTAACCACTTAGCCACTAGAGTTTCCAAGGTTAAAACCAAAAAATAAACAAACCGAACCTACTGCCGTCGAGTTGGGACTGACTCATAGCAAACCTAGAGGTCGGAGTAGGACTGCTCTCCAGAGTTTCCAAGGAGCACCTGACGGATTTGGATTGCCGACCTTTTGGTTAACAGACATAGCACTTAACCTGCTATGCCACCAGGGTTTCCAAGATTACCACACCCCAAAAACCAAATTTTCTGCCTTTGAGTTGATTCTGATTCATAGAGACACTGTAGGACAGTAGAGTTTCTAAGGAGTGCCTGAATGGATTCAGACTGCTGACGTTTTGGTTGATAGCCATAGCTCTTAACCATTTCACCACCAGGGTTTCCAAGGTATCATAGGTGGATGGATTTACATCTAGATTCTCAGTTTTGTTCCACTGGTCAATGTATCTGTTCTTCTACCAGTTACCAGGCTGTTTTGACTACCATAGCTGTGTAGTAGGTTCTGAGATCAGTAGTGTGAATCTTTTCTATTTGATTCTTCTTCAGTGCTTTTCTTGTCCGAGGTTTCTTTCCTTTCTATAGAAAGTTAATATTAAGTTTTCTCTGTAAAGAACATTGTTGGTATTTGGATCAAGATTGCATTGTATTTGTATATCACTTTGGGTAGAAGTGTCATTTTTCACACTGGTGAGTCTATCTATGCATGATCTTGGATGTTTTTCCATTTATGTAGTGCTCTCGTGTTTTTTTGAAGTACTTTTTTGTAGTTTTCTTTGTATAGGTCTGTTACATTCCAGATTAGATTTATTCTTAAGCATTTTTAGGCACTCTTATGAATGATGATGGTCTTCTGATTTCCTCATTCTCTTTATTGGTGTATAGGAATCCAACTGATTTTTGTGTTTTTATCTTGTATCTTGCTCTTCTTCTGAATCTTCCTATTAGTTCAGTGGTTTTTCCATGGAGTCTTTTGGCTGTTCTATATGTAGTGTCCTATCATCAACAAATATTGACAGTTTAGCTTAATACCAATTTGGATGCCCTTTTTAACTTTTTCTTGTCTGATTGTTCTCGGTAGGACTTCCAGCACAATATTGTATAAAAAAAACAAACCAGTGCCAATGAGTCGATTGCAACTCATAGTGACCCTACAGGGCAGAGTAGAACTGCTCCATAGATTTCCAAGGAGCTCAGCGTTGTATAGGTGTCGTAATACAGGATGTCCTTGTCTTGTTTCTGTTCTCAGGGGGAATGTCTTTAGCCTTTCCCTTAAGAATGATATTAGCCATTGGTTTTGTGTTGATGCCCTTTATTATGTTGAGAAATTTCCCTTCTAAACCTGTTTTTATTGTAAGTTTGTATCAGAAGTATGTGTTGGACTTTGTTGGATGCCTTTTCTGCATTGATTAAGATGATCATGTAATTGTTTTATTTATGTTGTGGGGATCACGTTTAATTTCCTAATAGTGATCCATCCTTGCATACCTAGTGTGCATCCTACTTGGTTATGATGTGTTACTTTTTTGATAATGTGCTGAATTCTCTTGGCTAAGATTTTCTTGCGAATTTTTGCATCTGTGTTCATGGGAGATATGGGGTCTGTAGTTTGTATGTGTGTGTGTGTGTGTCTTTGTCTGGTTTTGGTATCAGGGTTATGCTAGCTTATAGAAAGAATTCAGAAGTATCTGTGCCTTCTCTGAAATAGTTTTAGTAGTACTGGTGTAAGTTCTTGTCTGTCTCTGAATGGTAAAAGCCTCTGGTGAAGCCATCTGGGCCAGGATTTTCTGTTGTTGTTGTTGTTGTGAGACTTTTTAAAATTTTTTCCATCTCTTCTTTTGTTAGGGATCTGTTCAGATTTTCAACATCATTTTGTGTTAGTTTGCATAGGTAATGTGATTCTAGAAATTTGCCTGTTCTAGGTTTTCAAATTTGTTGTTTTTCATAATACTCTGTTATAAACATTTTAATTTTAGATTGGTCTGTTGTGATATCCCCCATGTCATTTCTTATTTGGGTTATTTTGTCTCCACTCTAGTTTGTCATTTTGGCCAGTGGTTTGTAGGTTTTGTTGATCCTTTCAAGAACCACGTTTTAGTTTTGTTAATCCTTTTTTTCTGTTCCATATTTCATTTATTTTTGCTCTGATCTTAATTATTTCCTTTCTTCTGGTGGCTCTGTGCTCCTTTTACTGTTCTTTCTTTGAGTTATGTAGCTTATATTTTGCTTTTGTCTCTTCTTTTTGATGAGTGCATCTCTTGCTATAAATTGATCTCTCTGGACTGCCTGTGCTGTGTCCCAAAGGTGTCGGTGTGTTGTGTTTTTATTTTCATTTGATGTTTATTTTCAAACCAAAGAATTTCCTTTAATAATTCTTTTAAGTTTGTTTTGGGCATGTTAATTTCTGTTTATCTGGAAATGTCCTAATTTCACCATCGTATTTGAACAAGAGTTGTGCAGCATATATTATTCTTGGCAATTTTTTTCTTTCAAGGTTTTACATATTTTCCAATTGCCTGCTTGCCTGCATGGTTTCAACTGAATAATCAGGCCTTAGTCTTACTGTTTACCCTCTGTATGTGACTTTTTGTTTTTTCAAGCTGCTGGTAGAATTTCTTCTTTGTTTTTAGTTTTAGAAACTGTGATTATAACATGCCTTTGTGACTTTCTTTTAGAGTTTGTCCTACATAGAGTTCGTTGAGCTTCTTGTGTAGCCACCTTTCACCTTTCAAGATATTAAGAAAATTTTATTTCAGTAATTCCTTAGTGATCTGGTCTGCAGTTTTCATTTTTTCCCTCATTCTGGATATCCAACCACTCACATTTTTCTTTTGATTGTATTACATGGTTGTCAGGATTTCGTCGTCGTCTTTTTTTGTTGTTTTCTCTTCTGATTTTCCCTCAGACAGATTACTGTCCAAGTGTTGGTCTTCAATTGTGCTGATGCTGTGTTCCATCATTTCAACCTGTTCCTGAACCCTTCTAAAACACTGTTCATTTCTGAAATCTTACTGTTTATCATTTGGATTTATAATTGCTGTTTTTATATGATATTTAGTTGTGAATTTATTTTGGCATTTTATTCCTATAATGTTTTCCTGAATTATTCTATGGATTTTTCTGCCTTTCTCCCCTGCATTTTAGTTTGCTTTTTGCTTCAAGTCTTAAGTAGCTCAGAATATTAGAGATTTGAATTCACTGTTAGGTAGTTCTGTGCCTTTTCTTCTGCTTGAAAAGTTAATGGCTATTTTATTTTGGATGCCTGCTAGAACTTCCCTTCCATGTCTTTTTATACATTTTGATATCATTTGGTGTCTTGGGGGCATTCAGTAGTTATTTTCTTCATTTATTGATTTTAGATGTTTTGTTTCATCCTGCTTTTTTATTTTATTTGGCTATGTGTTCTTTTCTGTTTGCTTGCCTATGGTCACAGTAGTTTTCAACTCCTTGTCCAGCAGGCAGGGCCAGTGGCTCAGCCGTGGTGCTGCAGGGCAGGTCCAGCTGAAGGGAGAGGTCTTGGGATGGATTGTTCCTGGCATTTACTAGAGCTGACAGGCAGAGCAAGTTATCAGTCATGAGGATTTTTCAGCAAGCAGTGCCAGTACTGCTTGGGTGTCATGTTCGGCACACAGTGCAGGTAAGCAGGAAGTGGCAGTGACGTATGGAGCTAATACAGGAATGAGAGAAATAGGAGTCAAAGCCAAAACAAGATAAAAAGAATGCTAAGGGAAATTGCCATTGATGTAGAAAGGCAAAGAGCCAAGAGATAGAGCAAAACAAATAAACAAACAAAAAAGAAAAACAAAAGAAATAACAATAGTAAAAAATTTGGAGGGAAAAACAACATGAAAGGCCTTCAGAGGTCTGACTAGTGCTGATGTGATGACCAAGAGGTTGTTCACCAACCCATGCCAAGTAGCCTAGCTTGAAGGTTTATAGATGTCACAGTGTCAGGTGTTCAGGAGACAGGACAGGAAGGTAAGTATAGAGCAGTCAGAAATGGGAAGTGAAGAAATATGGGGAACAAAAAAGAGAAACGGGTGGGACAGGGGCCAGAAAGAGAAAGGGAAAAAAACGTGAGAAAGGGAGGAAAAAAAACCCAGAAGTACCCCGAGGAATCACACTGACATGGGTGCACAGACTGGCGATGTAGGCCCTAAGCTGTTCAATACAGCTTGGCTAGTGGGGAGTCCCAAGCTACAAACAGAAAAAGGGAAAACAGACAAAACAAAGCGAAAAGAAAAGAAAAGCTTGAGGTTTCCACCAGCATGGTGCCCCAGAATAGGGGAGGGTTCTCCAACTAGTGGTGCTTCACAGCCTTTCACGGAGAAACATAGATGGCACATGGAGCCAGGTGTTTGAGAGAAAAGCAAGGGAGGTGGTGGTAGGCACAGAGGAAAAGAAAAGAAATGAGGAAAGCAATACCACCTACAGACAAATGGCACTGAAGGAGCTGGCCATTGCTGGGGGAGGGGAAGTGAATGCAAGCGACCTGGGCCAAAACAGTTTCTGCCTGGTGAAGAGACTGCACAGCATGAAGCAGACAAAACAGGGAGGTAGGTGGGATGCGTGAAGTTGGGAAAGGATATATTGCTGGTTGCCAGGTGATCTTTGTCCTGTTGGGGACTTCTGAAGGTGCTCTCTGGTACTCCCCATCTGCCAGTCTGCACTGTGGGTAGCTGGAATCCAAGTGGCACAGGCACTGCGCTTGCTGGCTGAGCCACCACAGCAAGCTAGTGAGGGGAGGGAGAGCGGCCGGAAGAAGATGGGGGATGGAAAGGTGTGCATGGCTGGTGACTTTTTGTCCTGCCAGGATTTCTGTGTAGCCACTCTCTGGTACTCGTCTCAGTCTCCAGCAGGAGTCCCAGGTGGTGAATCAGAGCCGGGTTAGCTGATAGGGGCTTCGTCTCCTGTGTCTTCTCCCTCTCTGTTCTCTGTTTCTTACTGTGTTCAATATTTGCCTGAGATGTTTATGTCTTCATCTGACCTCTGGTTTCAGGAATGACACTTGTCTATTTTCCTTAGTTTCCTGGACTTTGCTGTGGAGGGACATCATGGTGGTTCTGTCTGTGGCACCATGTTGGCTGGAAGTCTTATATTTTCTTTTTGAAAATATTTTCAGATAAAAATTTTATCAATCTCTCTTTTTTAAAATAGAGGAAGGGGAAAAAGTCTACTGTTTAAGTAAGGTATTTCTTAGTGATTGCTTTTTATTGCTCTTAGTGTGCAACCTGACACAAGTGTCAAAACTAGATCTTCTATTACACTCCATGAATTCCCCAAAAGATAACCAAACTGTCTACCTTCTATGGCATTATATTTTACTCAAAGACAAAACCAGGTGAAAAAGCAGAATCTGGATCAATAAGTAACATGGTGATTAAAACAAAGAAGATAATGAAGTTGTCAAGGATTTCATTTATGTGGATCCACAGTCAGTGTCCATGGAAGAAATAGTTGAGAAATCAAATGACATATTGCATTGGGCAAGTCTACTGCAAAAGACCTCTTTAAAGGGTTAAAAAGCAAAAGTATCACTTTGAGGACTATGGTACAACTGACCCGAGCCATGACATTTTCACTTGCATCATGTACATGCAAAAGCTGGGCCACAAATAAGCAAGACTAAAGAAGAATTTACACCTTTAAATTATGGTGTTGGCAAAGAATACTAACTGTACCATGGACTACACAAGAGTGAACAAGTCTGTCTTAGCCAGAGTACACATTAGAAGGAAGCATGGTGAGACTTCATCTTAGGGAGTAGACCCTGGCAGAGGACATCATGCTTGAAAAAGTAGATGGTCAGTGAAAAGAAAGAAGATCCTCAAGGGGATGGATTGACACAGTGGCTGAAAGACGGAGTTTAAACATAGCAGTGACTGAGGATGGCACAGGACCATGCAGTGTTTCATTCAGTTGTACATAGGGCTGCTAAGAGTAACAACATTAGTTTTTATTTTGAACTGACTGTACTTTTTTAGCAGGATAGAATGATAGGTGTAGATTTAAATATAGTAAGAAAATATTTCATCTGTATTAAAGAAATTGTTTTTATCTTAAAATTCTTTATCTTAAAATTGTTTTTATTTGGTTTATGTTAAAGACTATACGAAGTTTGAAAGTTACTTGTACCACAAATGTTTTGTTAAATAAACTTACTGAAGTTAACAATCTCTTATGGGGTTTAGATGAATACGAACAGGGATAATTAACTGTTTTATTTTACTAAGTTGATAGCGAGATATTTAGAATAAACTTAATAATGAGACATGAAGTTGGATTAAAAAAATACGCTTTGGACTAATGTATTTTTAGACTTTAACTTGGTTGTGTGCTTATTATTGATAAGATATAAATATGTAGATTAAGCCTTCCTCAACAGAAATACTTGACATACTTTTTGTTTACTTTATGTTCTAAAGAGAAGTGCAAAGTTTTGCTTTACCAGGTGTTAATTTGTTTTTTGTTTGTTTGTTCTCCCTCTGTTTCTAGAAAAGTGTGGTTGCGTTACGACAGCTTATTCCTAACTCTCAGAGCTTCATTCAGCAGTGTGTTCAGCAGACTTCTAGTGAGGTAGTCATTGCTACCTGCCCCACAACAGTAACTACTTCTCCTGTAGTGACAACAACAATGATGTCCTCAATTCAATCTGAAAAGACTGTTACAATTTCTGGAGCAGCGAGCTCTAGTACGGTGTCAGTACATACTCAGAATCCGCTTGCTGGTCCAGGTGCAGCAAATACTGGTGTTGTGACACTTCATTCTCTGGGCTCAGCTGCTGTATCAGGAGGAACAACAGCCGGAACTGTTTTGCTTCAGACTTCAAAACCGCATGTGACCTCTGTACCAAATACAGTTACAACAGTGTCACTTCAGCCTGAAAAACCAATTGTTTCTGGAGCAGCAATATCACTGGCCCTTCCATCGGTGACTTTTGGAGAAACTTCAACTGCAACTATTTGTCTTCCTTCTGTGAAATCTGTTGGTACTTTTTCTGGGACCACATCTGACAAGTCTGTCATTGAGGCTCCAGTTCAAATCAAACTTGCACAGCCGAACTCCATCCTTACACAGCCACCTGGCATTCCACAAGCAGTTAAAGTCAAACAACTAGTGAGTCACATTTCATTTGTTCCTCAGTTTTTTATTTTATTTTTTTATTAAATAAAAAATGAAAGTGTGCATACTGTGTGCTTACAATATTGGGTTAAGAGAGGAGGGTACACATTGTGTCAAAGTTCCATTAATATTGATCTTACTGATGCATATTGTCACCAGTTTCACCCAACTAAATCTCTAACAACTATCTAATCCAAACCGTCGCTCCGCCTCCCCCACTCCCCCTTCCCGCCTCCCCCCTTCCCACCCTTGTAGCCGTCAAAGAACCTCTTCTGTTATGTATGAGTATGCTGTTAACTTTTTATCGTAGGGATCTCGTATAATAACTGTCCTTTTGTTGCTGACTAGTTCCACTCAACATAATGTCCTCCACTTGAGACCAAATTGAGAGATGTTTCCTGCTATCATCGTTGTTCTTTATCAGTGCACACTACTCCATGGAGTACACATACCAAAGTTTACCCATCCATTCTTCCGTTGTTGGGCATCTGGGTTGATTCCATCTTTTTGCTGTTGTGGACTGTGTTGGCAATGAACATTCGTGTGCATGTATCAGTTAGTGTGAAAGACCTTGATTCTGTAGGATGTATTCCAAGCAGTTTTTTATCTTGAGAATTTTAAACCTTGTGTATCCTTTACCTCTTGGCATCCTTTACCTCCTCTGATCAGTTGTTAACATGTTACTGTATGTGCTTTATTTCTTCCTTTGTCTCTCCTCACACACATAGGATTTCTTGTTGAATCCTTTGAGAGTTGGTTCTAGGGTTTATAGAAATTCATACCTAAATACTGTGTATCTCTTAAGATAAGAGTATTTGTTTTTATATAACCGCAATATATTTATCTTCACACATGGAAATTAAAACTGATACAATACCATTGTCTTTTATGTAGTCAGTGTTCAAGTTTTCCCAGTTGTCCCAATAATGCCCTCTATCACTTATTTTATGGTCATTTTATTTTTTTAAACTGTACTTTAAGTTTCCAGTTTATTTTCTTGTGCAAAAATTCACATACACATTGTTATGTGATCCTAGTTACTCTTTCGAATGTGACAGTTACTCTCTCTATAACATGTCCTCCTCTTTACCTGTATTTACTCTGTTCATTTAAGCAGCTCCTGTCCTTTTCTGCCACCTCGACTGGCTTGCATACAGGAGCTGCACATTTATTGTTACATGTCTACTTGAGTAAATACCATTTTATGTCTTATAGGCTAGTCTGATGTGGCACTGGGAATGGGTTAGTTTGGGTCTAACAGTGTCCAGGGGCCGTGCTTTATGGGGTCCATTCAGTCTGGTCTTTTATAGAATTTAAGTTTTGTACCCTACTTTTCTCCTGCCTCATGAGAGGCTCTGTGTTGTGTTCACTGTTAGGGCGGTCATTGGTGGTAGTTGGGCACTACCTAGTTCTTCTGGTCTTAGGCAGACGGAGTCTGGTTTATGTGACCCTTTCTGTCTCTTGGGCTTATATTTTACTTACATCGTTGGTGTTCTTTGTTCTCATTTGTTCCAGATGGGTTGGGACTAATTGACACATCTTATATGTCCACTTGCTAATGCCTAAGATCCCAGACACCTCTCATGAAAGTGGGATGCAGAACGTTTTCTTAATAACCTTTGTTATGCCAGTTGACCTAGATGTCCCTTGAAATCATGATGTCCAGACCCCTGCCTCTGCTATTCTGTCCCTTGAAGTGTATTTGGTGATATTCAGGAAATTTCTTAGCTTTGGGTTTAGACCAGTTGTACTAATTCCCCCTGTGTTGTGTATTATCCTTTCTTTCACCTAGGTTAATACCTGCTACGGTCTAGTTAGTGAATACTTTTTCTCTCTTCTCACTCTCATAACTAGCAAAGAATGTTTTCTTCTTTGTTTTAACTTTTTATTGAGTTCTTATAATAGTGATCTCATATGATATTAGTGCTTTGGGGACTAATTTTACTCAGCATAATCCTTCCAGATTTCATCCATGTTACAAGATGTTTTGCAGATTCATCATTCTTCTTTATTGTTGTATAGTATTCCATTGTGTGTATATACCATAATTAGTTTATCATTTGTCTGTTAGGTTGCTGGAATCTTTTTACTATTATAAACAGTGCTGCTATGAATATGGGTGTGCATATGTCTCTTCATGTGACACTTCTTCTCTAGGATACATGGCAAAGACTGAAATTACGGGTCTCATGGTACTTCTATTTCTAACTCTTTAAAGAAGTTCCAATTCAATTTCCAAAGTGGTTGAACCATTGTACATTCCCACTAACATTGTGTAAGTATTTCAGTTTCTCAAGAACCTCGCCAGTGTTGAGCATTGTGTGTTTTTTTGAGATTAATGCTAAAACCCTTGTTGGGGCAGGGTGGTGTTTTGTAGTTTTGATTTGCTTTTCTCTGATGATCATGAGCATTTATTTCCTCATGTATTTGTTAGTTTGCTCAATGGCATCTTTGAAGGGCTCACTGTGTGTCACCCAGTGGTTAAAGTTGTTATTATGTATACAATCCTAGGAGTCAGTTTACTGTTCTTTTATGGATTCAGCTCAGGTGTTTACGTAGTGGGTCACCAGGTGTGTGGTGCAGCCTCTCACGTATAGTCTTAGATGGGCAAGGGTAATTATACACAGGTATCTGGCTTCATTAGAGAGTCATGTGCTGAGTAACATCAGAGTCTGACGGCTGCCCAGATTGTCAGGTGGAAGGCATGTTCCTATTCCCTAGAGCACATAGCTGGTTGCGTTTTGTAGCTATGTCATAGGCATCCAGGGCTCTTGGCTGTAAAAACTGGGAGGCACCAATTATTCTTGGAATCCTGTTGCTGGTGGCTAGGTTACATGGTTGGAACTACTTGTCCTCAGGCCCTTGATGTGGGTAGGTGAGGACTCCACTTAATGGACAGAACAGTGTCAAATGTCACGAACCTGCCACTCCACCTTATGGCTAATAGACTTGAAATTAGGCTTCAGGTATATGCTGTGTTGTACTTTGTTAGTGAGGGTCTTTGCTGTTGAAATGGGCCCACATGGTTCTATGCAGGGGTTAACGGCCTTCAGAATCTGTGTACCCCTTATACCTGTGCTTAAGCAATGGAGCTGTGCCTGCTCTGAGTTCCTGGCTCAGGGAAGCTGATAATACTTTTTGCTGTTTGTTGATTTGTTCCCTTTCCAGAGATGGGAGCTCCAGGTGTTTGACTGGTCCTACTTCCAGCCCAGGCGCTTGGCATTTGCTGAGACAGCCCGGACTGGTGCCAATTGGAGTGGGAGCAGGTGAATGGAAGAGATGTTCTTCCTAAAGTGGGTGATTTTCGATATGCGTGATAGGTTAGATGCATCTACTCTTGCCAGTTGAATGTTGATTCTCACTAGTTTTGGAGGGTTGAATAGACTCTTTGCCTCTTGGTCTCTCTTGATGTAGAGTACCTGTTCCAAGTGCCACTACTTTGCCATACTATGAACACCAGATAATACAGCATCCAGGGTGCCCGTTCTTGGTAGGTCAGATCTGGCAGCTCCTTGCTTGGTTCTGAACCATCTCTGCCTTCTTCTGCTTCTCAGTTGCATTCTTCAGCTTGTCCTTTGATGGTCAGGCCTCCTAGATTGTCATACTAGGACTGTCAGTTGAATTTGTGAATTCATCCTAGAAAAAGTGTCACATGTCTGATTGCTAAATATCACTACAGTCACCTTCAAAATATTCCCCTTCAGAAGCTATGTACCGCTGCCAGCGCCTAGTCCACCCTTCAAAGCAACTTTAGAACTCTTGTTCTGAAACAGCCAATCAAAGCTGTTGAGAATTTACCCTTGGTGTTCTCTTTGTCACCCAGATGTCCCCCTTTCAATATTTCCTTTATCTTTGGGTAAAGAAAAAGTCATTGGGGGCCAGATCATGTGAGTAGGGAGGTATACCAATATGGTTACTTGTTTACTGGCTAAAAACTCACTCACAGACAACTGTACAATTAAGCTGGTGAACTTGCTGACATGAGCAATGGCCATTCCAGAAAGAGTTCCAAAATACTTTGAAGGGTGGACTAGGCACTAGGATTGGTGCATAGCTTCCCAGGGTGAGTACTTCAAAGGTGACCATAGTGATATTCAGAAATGATGTTTGCAGTATATACAGCAATTAACTTTGTGAGCTTAATTGTCAGACCTCATATATAATTGATTCACATGATTTTTTGAGTCTTTCTTGTAAGAAGGACCATAGGAAGCATCTGACTACCCTTCTATCTTGGCCCCACCTCTCTGGGCTTGTTTCTGATTTAAAAAATTGCACATTACATTTTGTTGCCATGTCTCTAGTCTCCCTGGATCTTGTATGGTTCCCCAAACTTTTGCTGTTGTTCATTAAGTTGTAATACTTCACCTGTGTAGGGTAGTTATTTAATAGAATGCTTTATTACTTGATTTCATTAGATTCAGTTTAAATATCTTGGGCAGTACAATGATATAGGTAATATAATGGTAGCACTTTAAAAAGGGCTGAAGGAATGGAAGGGAAGCAATGAGAGGAGTTTTTTGTTTTCCCGGAACTTTGTGGGTTCAGAGGTTTGTGAATGAAAGAAGGAATTTTTAGCTTATTAGCTAGTTAGTATCCTACGGGTTTACAGTGGTATACTATATGGCAGATGACTTAAAACTTATTTTTTTAGTATAATTCTTTTCTAACTTATGCCATAATAGTTTTTCTTCTGATTTTAGGTGATTATCTTTCTCTTGTACATCTTCTATTAAGATTGTTTTTAATCTGTTTTAGTCCAAATTGCTTCTTGAATAGTAAAAGTGTTTGTAAAATCCTCAGCCTTGTCTCTGTGATCAGGACAAGAGATTAGTGTCTGCAGATGGTTGCCTTCAGAAGCAGAAGGGCAGACTTGGACATAGAATGAAAAGGATAGATGAGGTGACAAGAACTGGATAGGGTTCAAACTCTTAGGTGATTACAAAGTGGTAGTCATTTCCTGGGTCCTCATGTTTTTTCATCCCATTATCTGCTCCAGGTCTGATTTTTTTTCAAATGGAGAAATATAAGTGCTTTAGAGAGTTTCTCTTGGGAGCCTGAGATTAATTTTAGAGGAAAAGCATTTTGTAGAAACACTGATTGGTAAACACTAGTTGGAGCAGCCAGGTTAGGGAACCACTGGGATACAGAAGTTTCTCCAAGGAACTTTTTTCTTTCTGGTAACACTGAACCCCTAGGGTCGCCATGAGTTGGATCCGACCCAACAGCTTGGCTTGGCAACACTGAACAGAATTAGAATCCTCTTTATGGACTGTTGCTGGTTCTTGATTCAGTGCTGTTTTTTGTTGAACAATTGTAGTGTATATTCTGCTAAAGTGAAATAAAACTTGATTGTTAACACAGAGTTTTTAAATGAATTATAAAATAAATTTATGGTGAGGCATGGGCAGGAAGAAAACTAAGAACCCAGAGTTTTAAGTGACTTTACCCAAATGACAGTCAGCAAATGAGATTTGACACTAGAATCCAGTGTCTTTTTCATTAGGTTATATGGTCCTGGCATGAACTCCCACATTTCTGGTATGTCCTGTCACAGCAAACCGTTGTATTGGACTTGTTATGCATTAGAAACAGTTTCAACAAAGAAACAATGTACTAGAAAATAATGGCCAATGTAAGTTTTTTTTTTTTTTTTTTTTAATTCCTTGCTTTCAGTCTTAAAAGAATATGAGATAATTTTTACTATGTATTCTGTTTTCTTGTTTGGCCTTCATTTCAGTTTTGGTCAACACATTTATGCTAGTATTCATACTTAGCTATTTATAATAGCAAAATTTAGAGCAGCTAGACCCTGCAGATGTGTTATAATCTGTTTTCAACGGATATATCTGGGGCATCTAACCTGTATGGTAATACACCACACAAAGAATTGAATTAGGACATCCTTTCAAAGCAACTAATTTGCTGTTACTTGAAGCTTGAAAATAACATTTCAACAGAAACAAAAGTTCTTACAGCTGGACCATTAAACAACATCATGATAAATGGAGAAAATACTGAAGTTCTCAGGGAGTTACCTTTACTTGGATCTATAATTGATGCCCATAGAAGCAGCAATCAGGAAATTAAATGACATATTACAATGGGCAAATCTTCTGTGGAACACCTCTTTAAGGTATTAAAAAGCTAAGATGTAACTTTATGGAATAAAGTGCACCTGACCCAAGCCATGGTGTTTTCAGTTGCCTCATATACATGTGAAAGCTGCACTGAAGAAGTCCAGCCAGAATGCTCATTAGATGCCCACATGCTGAGGCTTTGGCTCATGTACTTTGGGTATGTTATCAGGAGGTACCAATATGATGAGGATATCATTCACAGTGAAGTAGATGGTTAGCGAAAGAAGGTCCTCAACAAGATGGATTGACACAGTGGCTGCAACAGTGTACTCAAACATAGCCACAGTTACAAGACTGACATAGAATACAGCAGTATTTTCATTCCATTCTGCCTGGGGCTACTCTGAGTTTGAACCAACTAGATGGTACCTAGCAACAACAACACCACCACTAACATCTGTAGTAACTCAAACTTCCTGCCTTATCTCAAATATAGATTATTCTTAAAGGTACTCAAGTGATAAAAACAGAATTGCTAACAACATGTAGTTTCCTTTCCATAATTAATGTCCTGTTTGTAAAAAATGAGCGTAGAAATTTTGAATTAACTGTCTCATTCATAGATTTTTATTCACATATACTATGGATTTAAAGTGCTTTATTTTTTAACCTTTGAGTGATAAAAAGTGAGTTTCATTAAAAAATTCATCAAAATTTAAATTTTAAAAATGATTAGACTGAAATAAAAGTTTAGCTTTTGATAAGAAATTAGCTTTAATACTAAAGTACCTTTTGCTTATTAAATTAAAATATTTAAGTAAATTTCAGCTTTTCCTCCATTATTACTGAAATACTTACAAATATCCCAAAGAAAACTTTGAACCGTCCTGACTCCTGTAGTTTCTACTTTATTATGCAACCATCAGTAGTCTATAAGCCAGTTCCATTCACTTTTCTTTTAACTTTTAAACAGGCAACTCAAAGGTAAAATGTTAAGCCCAACATTTAGTTTATGCATGTAACATCATGAAACAAACTACTGTGCCATAAGTGATAAATGGCCAAGAAGATTAGCCATTTATAGGAACCAAATTCTTAGCTGAAATAGCATGAATTACTAATTAGGCATATATTATAATATTTGAAGCATTCAGATATCAAAATCTAAAAAGCACTCTACTGTTGGTACTAAATGTAAAACTTAAACCCAAAAGGAACTGAACATTTCTAGTTTATTTAAATGCAGCATCGGTAGATACCAAGACAATGTCAGTAATTAGTGAGAAGGAAAAGGTAAGATGTCATGTTAAACTGAAACTTAAAAAAGATGAGGAGAGGCAGCTTTTTCAACCTAGGGTAAAACACATTGTTTCACAAGATCATATTATGAAACCTAAATCTTGAAATGGTGAATTGGGGAAATTTTTTGGTAACTTGAATAGATGGTATTTAAAAACATCCAGGAGGCAAGAAACCTAAACACTTCTCTAGAAGAATGAGTACAGACTAGAAATATGTCTAATAATGAGAAATTTTAAAATTTATGATCAATTTCTAAAGGAAGTACATTTTAAAACCTGACACTAAACAAGAGACTCCTACATGTGTTTTTTCAGACCAGTGTCGGAAACTGTCCTGAATTGTAAGGGCCACAGATTTGATCCTGTGTGGCATTTCCAGTATTTTAAAGGATTTTTCGTTGTTGTTCTTTTATGCTGCTTGAAATACTTCATGATGTTTCTAACACCCTGAATGTTTTCTTTCTTACTTAGTTCTTGGTTTAAATTAGACTCTACTTTAGTATCAACTCACTAGTATTCCTAAATTATTTTCAAACTTGTTGTTAGGCACTTTATTCCTCAAAGTTACATCTTAGCTTTTTTAACACCTTAAAGAAGTGTTTCAGAGAAGATGTGCCCATTGTAATATGTCATTTAATTTCCTGATTGCTGCTTCTATGGGCATCGATTATAGATCCACCTGTCGAGTTCGTTCTGACTCATAGGAGGGACCCTGTATACAACAGACTAAAACACTGAAGTTGTGTGCCATCCTCACAATTATTGCTTTGTTTGAGCTCATTGTTACCATGACTCTGTCAGCCTGTCTTCTTGAGGGTCTTATCGTTTTTTGCAGACCTTCTGTTTTTGCAAGCATGGTATCCTTCTCCAGAAATGGTCCCTCCTGATAATGTGTCTGAAATATGTGAGACAAAGGCTTGCATATGAAGCGATTGAAAATACTGTGGCTTGGGTCAAGCATCTTAGTCCTCGAAGTGACATCTTTGCTTTTTAACACTTTAAGGAAGTCTTTTCTAACAGATTTGACCACGTAATGTGCCATTTGATTTCTTGACTGCTGCTTCCATGGACGTTGATTGTGGATCCAAGTAAAATGAAATCCTGGACAACTTCAGTTTTCTGTTTATCATGATGTAGTTTACTGGTCCAGTTGTTCGGGATGTTTCTGTTTATGTTGAGTGTAATTCATACATTAGTCTTTAATCTTCATTAGAAAGTGCTTCAAAGTTCTCTTTGCTTTCACCAAGCAGGGTTGCATCATCTGCATATCCCAAGTTGTTAATGAGTCTTCCTCCAATTCTGAAGCATGTTCTTTCTGCAGTCCAGCTTCTTGAATTATTTACTCACATAGAGATTGAATAAATATGGCAAAAGGCTATACCTGTGATGTACACCTTTGTTTCTGATTTTTAAACTGCAAATTAATCCCTTGTTCCTTTTGAATGACTGCCTCTTGATATGTGTACAGGTTCACCTAAGCACAATAAAAGTGTTGTGGAAATCTAATTATTTGCATTGTTATCCAGAGTTGGTTGTGGTTCACACAGCCAAATGTCTTTACATAGTGAATAAAACACAGGTAATATTTTCCTTATTTAAAATATATTTCTCCAAGTGGTTCTGTTACTTGTATTTCTTCCTTAAGAGAATTGTAGACATTTAGTAAATAAATGGCCTAGTATATTCAGCTGTCATTCTCCCAACATTATTACTTTTCTAGTAAAAGAAAAAACAGTAGTAAATTATTGGGGTATTGCTAATGTGACTTTGATTATATTGAAGTAAAACAGTACTTTAATAAGTTGACCGAGAATATTGAAAAGTTTTGATCTTGCATGATATTTTTTGGCCATAATTATTTTGTAATAGGAGAGATCTTTAGAGAGTTTGCCAAGAAATACATTTTGTACAAAACAGTCCGTAAGATTTAAGTCAGCTAATTGTCTCTGACTTCCCAGTTATCACTGGATAAAAAAAGTCTGACAAACCTGTTGCTGTCAAGTTGATTCAGATTTATAGTGACTCTGTAGGACAAAATAGAACTGACCCCTAGAGTTTCCAAGAAGTGGCTTATAGATTCAGACTGCTGACATTTTGATTAGCAACTGTAGCTATTAGCTGTCATACCACTAGAGCTCCAGTATTTTCAAGGTTTGAATTGTAGGCTGTTAGCATCTTTTGGGATATATTTTTGTTAGACAAGTTGAAATATATATTGTTGCACTTGCTCGGGTAATTGACCCTTAATTTCTTACTAGGCTGGCCTACTAATAGTCAGACTTAAGCAACTGAGCTTTTTTTTTCTTTCATTTCAAGAATGAGAAAAGAGGTGGAATTCCAGTTTTCATTTCATTCCCAGTTAAATAGGACTAATGAAAAGTTCAATGAAGAAAGATTGGATGTAAGGCTTAGCTGTTATTTGTCATATGTAATTAGAAATTGTGTAGAAAATTCATCATGGGCGGTAGTGAGCAGAGTTTATATAATAGTCTTGATGTATACATTGGTTAATTCTGTTCACTTAAATTTACTTGAACTTTTTTTATATTTTAGCTGGGGAAAGTTTATGTTAGAATTTATGGCATGATAAAATTGTAGAGGCAGCATTTGTAGTGTATGTTTTCTATGCATTATTCACAAAAATGTTTACTTACAAAAAACTTCACGTGTTCCCCATAGGATAAGTCTTGATAGTCAGTGTATATACCTTGTATAACTCAAACCTCCCGTCAAGAAATAGAACATTATCATCACTCCAGAAAGTCCTTTATGCTCCTTCTCAGTCACTCCCCACTCC
The DNA here is from genome assembly GCA_028571685.1 of Heterohyrax brucei. Classification (NCBI taxonomy): domain Eukaryota; kingdom Metazoa; phylum Chordata; class Mammalia; order Hyracoidea; family Procaviidae; genus Heterohyrax; species Heterohyrax brucei. Next base: position 27,296,971 of record CM053152.1, read on the forward strand.
TGTTCTACCAGAGGCAATGATTCTACTAATACATTTTTCTTAAAGGTCAGTTTTCCATCCCCCAGAACTCAATTAGAATCATACAGTAAGCATATCTTAATTTTTTTAAATAGGAATATTTTGTATTCCTATAAAAGCTAGTAATAAAGAATTCATTTCAGCAAATTTTAAAAAGTGTTTTACCCCCAATGCTGTTGAGTCAATTCCAGTTCTGTAAGACAGAGTAGAACTGCTACATAGAGTTTCCAAGGAGCACCTGGTGCATTAGAATCCGCTGATGTTTTGGTTAACAATGACAGCCCTTAACCACTACACCACCAGGATTTCCAGAAAGCATTTAGAAGGCCATTAGTTTAAAGGAAAAACATGTTTTGAGGTTTACCAAGTCTGAGTTTTAATGTAGACTAGGAATAGCAAATTTTAACTCTGATTGTAGGATTTTACAAGAATCTTGTGTTAAGGAAGATTCTGAGGCTGGATGTGGGTTTAGTTAGAAATAGTGCTCAGATTTAGTTGTATCTATGTGCCATTGCCCTAGAAGGTGGGAAATTGTGACAGAAGACCAACACGTTGACTATTCCTTAGAAACAATTACAATGCATTTCCTGACTCTTGTGCTACAGTTTTTGCTTAGTTTGGGTCCCTCTGTTTTCTAGAATTTAACTGTAATGACTGTGTGCTAGTAGTTACACATTGAATATTGTGTGGAAATTAGAGGTAATATTGCCCCCTGATTCCAGTAACTTTATGTGCTACTTGTGTTTTAGAGATCAGTGTATGATTGCTGTGGATTTATGAGGAGGGGTGTGGGCAGGGTTGAAGGACAGAGAAAACAAGGTGTCACAGATGCTCTCTTTTACGTGTTTAATCCCTACTTGTTGCTTTGCTTCCTTTCCTAATGGAATTTAGGAAGAATTTCTTGTCAGGTATCTTGGATAGTAGTTACTGTAGAAAATAAAATCAAACAACAAAAACAAAGTCTTTCAGCCGAAGTAGATTGTTGCAGCATCTCTAAACCTGTAATGTACCTAAACTGTTGTAAGATTAACTTATGGAAACTTTCCAAATAAGACATAGTACCTGAAATGTCAAGAGAAAATTCTTTACCTTTCCTGCTTAATTCCAGAGGTTCACTGGGAGGAAAATACCTAATTTTTTTTGAAATATAATAGTTCATTCTTTTACTTGCCAAGTAGTAGTATTATCTCTTCTGTGGGCCAATTTCTGTATAAAAGAATTTCAGTCTACAATATGCAGTAGTATTGTGACTTTAAATGGTACTTTATTTGAAAGAGAAATCCTGGTGGCATAGTAGTTAAGTGCTATGGCTGCTAACCAGAAGGTTGGCAGTTCATAATCCACCAGGTGCTTCTTGAAAACTCGGTGGGGCAGTTCTACTCTGTTTATAGGGTCACTATGAGTTGGAATCAATTTGATGGCATTGGGATTGGTTTAGTTTGCTTTTTTGTTCTTGGAAAGAACAATAATGAGTTCTATACCTTCTCCCTCATTATATTTTATTTTACTTGGCAGCTGTGCAGGCGTATGGTACCCATATATTTTTATAGATTATGTAACATGTTGCCACAAGTGTTAACAGTCATTAAGAAGACAAATGATGGGAATATGGGATTGTTAAATTCTAGCTTAAAACTTTGTGTTTTATTTTTGTGTAGGCATCAAAAATGATAGGAAGACTGACTTTAAAGCAATTTTCTAATAATACTTCATTACTGTATTTTATGGTAAAAATACTGAAAAGAATACCTAATAAAAGGTGCCAAGGAGAAAAATACAAAGAGTAGAGAGATAAATTGGAATTGTTAAGAGTGTTTCTGTTAACTTTTACTCCGAATGCATAAATGCAGCTCTGAATGCAGTATTTAAACCAGGTTCTTAGTGCCTTACAATACGTGAGTGTGGCCTCCACATCCTTTTTGCCAAGAGTTCTTGTCTAGTCCCAAAGAATGATTGCTGAATTTTTTTCAACTTGTGTTTCTTTTCTATGGACAACAGTTCCTGTAGGGTTATTTTCTAGAACATTTCGTTTCTTATGAGTTAATTTTTTTTTATTGACACACATTAGACTTCTGTATTTCATTTACAAAAATTAGAATAAATCGTATCCCTGAAACTCGATTCAGTAGTTGATCTCTTAACAAGACTGTAACTTACATTAGCCATTTGTTAGTTTAAGGACTTCTAAATAGTTTACTGTCAATAGCTAGCTCAAATATACTGTGACTGTGCTTCTTCTGTGAAGTCAAAAAAAGAAGTTATGCTATATCATTTTTTTCTTCTTTGATGCTAAAAATATGACCCTGCTATTACTAGTTTAGGAAACCCTGTGGATGTAGTGGATTAAGTGCTACATCTGCTAACTAGAAGGTCGGCAGTTCAAATCCACCAGGCACTCCTTGGAAACTCTATGGGGCAGTTCTACTCTGACTTCTGGGTTGCTATGAGTCAGATCTGACTTGATGGCAGTGGGTATTAGTATTTTAATTTGTCTTACCTTATCTCGAGCCCTTCATACTCTGTATTCTTCAATTATGTTATCTTGGAGAATGTCACTTCCCAAAAAATTGTTTAAGAGGAGACTTTTTAAAAACACGTAAAATGTCCTCATCTTTTGGAGATGTATTTTGAAATATTTATGGATAAAAAAAATCACACAGGTGTGATTTGCTTTAAAATAAATTTAGAGTGACAGGGAAGTGTAGGTAGGGTTATAAATGAAATAACATTGGTTAAGAATTAATAATCGCTGAAGCTGTAATGGTGTAGAGGTTTTTCAGTTTATTCTACTTTTATATATAAAAATTTTCAAGATAAGTTTAAATATTTTGGATCTGTCTTAGTTATGTAGTACTGCTGCAACAGAAATACTTTTAGTGGATGAGTGTAACAAATAGCAATTTATTTTCTCACTGTTTAGGAGGCCAAAAGTCAGAATTCATGGTGTACTGGCTTTAGGGAAGGCTTTTTCTCTCTGCAGGCTCAAGTGGAAGGTCCTTGTCTCTTTCTAGCTCGTGTTCCTTGGAGATCTCATGTGATATGGCATCTGTCTTCTACCAGCTGTGCTTGCGTTTGATTGCTTACTTCTTGCTCAGGTTACTCTTTCTATATCTTACAAGATGCTGACTTAAGACACACTGCCCTAATATGGCCTCATTGGTGTAACAGAGGAAGCCCAGTCCCAAATGGAATTATAACCACAGGTTATACAGTTTAAAATTCACAACACTTATTTTTGGGGAACACAATTCAATCCATAATATGATCCAAGCTTAAATTGGACTGTATGCAGTAGAAATTTGAATTGTGCTTTGAAAATTAATAATGTATTAGACAGTCATGTTTTTACCTTTTGGAGAAAATTTTACTGTATAAAATTTTATATTTTAAGTTGACATTTTGTTACATATGTATAAGTTTATATGTAGGCTGAAAGGTATATATACATATATAGCTGGGTAAACATAATCTGTTGCTAATATTGGAAGCTTATCCTTCCCTAAAGTACATGTAGTTGAATGAATACATTGATCGTTCTCATTGTTTCAGGTAGTTCAGCAGCCTTCAGGAGGCATCGCAAAACAAGTGACTACGCTTTCCCATTCCTCAGCATTGACCATTCAGAAATCGGGAAAAAAGAACATGCCAGTCGACACTGTAATATCAACTAGTCAGTTTTCTCCAGGTAGACTGTGGCCCATCCTTGCCTCAACACACTGGGATTTGGAGCACAGTGGGGTTTTGCGTTGTAGTTTTTGTTAAGTTGGCACCTATGAAAGAAGACTGAAAAATAACTAGTTTTCCTACTTGGTGCATATATCGCCACTTTTCAGTAGTGGAAGAGGCAGCTACTCATGGTATTCTGTAATTAGATAAAAACAGCCTATTAGTAAATAAGTACTAGTTAATTTTTCAAATTTCTTTTTAAAGTGTGGTTCTTTAAGTTTGGAAGTCAGTCTTACCCATGTAGGTTAGGGTTTTTATGTGTTTTAAAAATTTGTGACGATGCAAGTTGTATACTGTTTTGTGTTTCAGTTACCTTTTGTGCATGATATTTTTATGATGTTGGTCATTCTACCATGTGAAAAGAAGGGGAGTGATCTTTATTTTATAGCAGTGATTTTCGTTATGTGTAGAATACATTGATTGCCATGTTTGAATTTAAATATATTTCTAGGGCCAATTGAAAATATCTTTGATTATTCTGAATACTGTGTTTTCACTCAAAGAATGTGTACTTTTTAAGTTTTTGTTTGCCAACCCACCCATTCCTTGAGAGGTGCTTTCTGTAAGCACTTCTATGCCAATGTTTTTTAATATGCTGTTGAAATAAAGATTAGCATAATACTCGAGCAAAAACAACTTATGGAGGTGAGGGCAGGGTTGGCAAACAAACATAGAAGGTGATTTATGTAAAATTCAGTATATTAAATGCTACTGTCTTAAATTTTTCTTAATGTGGCATGATTGTATTTTTTGTGCCCTACTTCTTTCTTGTTTTGTTTTTATAGCTTCCATTCTAAAGCAAATTACCTTACCAGGAAATAAAGTTCTGTCAATTCAAGCATCTCCTCTTCAGAACAACAAAATACAGGTGAATGGAACAACATCTTTCAGGTAAAGATAACAGTTAAAACTTAATGTGGTTTAAGAAAGAGAGCTAATAGATGGCAGAGTAACACCTCAATATATTGATGACCTAAAAGAACCCCCAAAACTAAATATTTAATGAGTGTAATTTATAAGCAGCACAGTATATACATCTTAAATGTATACTTAGATGAATTTTGACAAATGTATATTCCTGTGTAATTAAATCAGCATACTGAACACATCTATCACTCTTAGGCAGCTTTTAAATGAACTACCCCCGTATTCCACCCGATTCTTATTTTCATCAACATGTATCATTTTTGTTTGTTCTTAAACTGTGTCTGTATATGTATGTATATGTGTATGCATACGTGGAATGTGCTGCATAGTGTTTCCAAGGAGTGACTGATGGATTTGAACTGTCAGCCATTTGGTTAGCAGTCATAACTCTTACGCCACCAGGGCTCTTCATAATGTATAGTATGTTTTTGATAATCTGTGTTTTTTCAGAATATTAGAGGATTGTTCTGTTGCTGAGAACTATTCCAGTGTATGAATTTAACTTTGCTTTTCCATTTTTCTGTGGATGAGAATTTAGGTTGTTTCTAGTTTTTAATCATTTGTAGAAAGCTACTGTAAACATTCATGTACACATTTTTATGTGAATGTAAGTTTTCATTCCTCTGTTGTATATATCTCAGTGTGATTGATGGATCATATGGCAAGTGTGTGTTTAACTATTTTGAAAACTACCAAGTTGTTTACCAAATTGTGACTATCATTTTACATTCCTACAAGTAATGCTAAGAGTTCCTTTTGTTCCACAACTTTGTCAGCACATAGTATTGTCAGCTCTTTTCATTTTTACTATTTTAATAGGTGTGTAACCCAACCCATTACTCTTGAGTCTATTCCAATTCATAGCTACCTTATAGTGCATAAGGTTTTCAAGGATCACCTGTTAGATTTGAACTGCAACATGTTGGTTAGCAGCTACAGCTTTTAACCTGTACTACCGGGGTTTCCAGTGGTATGTGTGGTTTCAATTTTCTTTTTTCTGATAACTAAAGATACTGAGAAATTTTTTATGTGCTTACTTCTTACCCATGTATTTTGTTTGGTGTGAAGTGTTTGTTCAGATATTTTGACAATTTTTTTGTTGTTGTTACTATTGAGATTTGAGATTTCTTTATATGTTCAGGATAAAAGTCTCTGGCTGGATAAGTAATTTATAAAGTCTTATTAACAGTATCTCTAGCACAGCAAAAGTTAATTAATTTTGATAAAGTCTAGGTCACTGGTTTTTTTGGGGGGGTCATATAGATTGTGCTTTTCACGTATATAAAAATGTATAACTTAATAGTTTTCTGTTCCTTTGTTTATTGATTCTTTAATTTTCATTGCTGGAATTGACTTGATAGCAGTGGGTTTTATTTTTTTAATTTTTATTGCCTATATAAACTATCAGGAACCTTAGTAGTTTGGTGGTTATAACAGCCTTTAGCTACTCATTAAAAGGTGGACAGTTTGGGTCTGCCAGCCACTCGTTGGAAATCCTATGGAGCAGTTTTACTCTGCCTTATAAGGTTGACTTGACGGCACTTGGCTTGGCTATAGGGTTGCTATGAGTTGGAATCAACTCGATGACAATGGATATGAGTACAGTATAAAAAGAAATTAATGTGTGCATTTTTTTATTGTTACTCTATATTCTCATTTTTAGTTGCACTGTTTTTATTTTGTCATAGCGCATATCTGTGCATTAGTCTTCCTTTCTGAATTTTCTCCTGAATATTCATCAAAGGTCTTTTATGTAGAGATGTTAAGCTGTCTACCATCAGACCTATTTCTGAACTTTTCTCAGTTATCTCCTGGCTGGATGAAGGTGATCTGCTAGTAGATTCCTCAAGAAAAAACTCATACATGCAGAATTCTCCTAATTTTTTTTATGCTGAAAACTATTTTCAGTGACCTCATACTCCCAGAATAATTTGGCTGGATGTAAAGTCATTGAATGCTTTTTGTATTGCATTAAAAAAAAAAAAAAAAAGCTGCTCCATTATTGCCCTGATTTGTATGTTGTTCTCACTGTTTTTGATTTTTCTGTCTGAAGACCTGGGGATTTTAAAATTTGTACATCATAGGTTTATACCAGGGTATGTTGCAGAGTTTATTCTGACTTGATTTTCCTACTTTCTCTATTGACCCTTTCAACCTGTAGATCCTGGCCTTTTGTAATTGGTGAAAACTTGTTTTGGGTTATCATCTTAAATATTAGTATTGTTCCTTTTTTGTTTTTTTTCGTTTGCAGGCAGTGTAATAGTTGCAGTAGTATGGATTTTATTTCTTTTTTCTCTCTTTCGTTACTTTATCTCTGACCTTTTTTGTTTTTTGTTTTATTTTTTTGTCTTATTTTTATTCACTTGGTTGGTTTTCTGCCTTTCTTTAATGTTTCTTTGTAGATTTTCTTTTGTATATGTTCACCCTTGGAAAAGTGGTTCTTTTTTGATTTGCAGCATCCTGCATTTTCTGCTTTTACATCTTATTCCCTTTACTAAAATCTGTTTCTCCCTATCTTTTTTTTTTTTTTGGGCCTGTTTTCTCCCTTGGAAGTTACACATTTCACAGACTGCCAGTTTAAATTACATGTACTTTTAAGTCCCTTTCCTGTAGGCCATGAGTTGATCTACTAGAATTTAACTTAACTGTTTTATTTAGAGTGTGCTTAGTCTTTCTGTCAATAGTATACAGGCAGTCCTTGGATTACAAATGCCTGATTTACACAGGAGTCTTCCATGACCTTTAATGTGTTGTAAACTTGCCCTGACTTTGAAATAGTTGAACCAATTCATACTTACAATGAATCCTTTGTCGTAGTCACCTTCACTTGCTGCACATGCAGCTTTTAAATGACTGAAAAGACTTCAAGCCTTTGCTTTGCAGTACGATACATGCAACGCTAAATAAAAAGACCATGTGCACCTGTTTCAGCTTATCTGCAAATTTGACTTAAAGACACAGTTAGGAGTGGATCTTGTTTGTAACCCTCGACTGCCTGTATTTTATCCTTATGTCTCCCAATAGCTCTCCTGTCCATTCTGTCAGTATTTGGGTACTTCCGAAAGTGGGTTTGAATTAGGGGAGGGTAAAGTGTCCGAGGACTAAATAATGTGTGCTGACATTTGTTATTTTTCTTTTTCACTTCATAGTTAGTCTGGATTTTGAATATTCTTTGTTTTCAAGTTACTCTGATGTTGTCTGCATTGTTTTTGAGGAAATCTTGAAAAATGATCATGTAGGCAACCATCTTGCCTTCTATTTAATAGCTTTTGACAAAAGGCTAATTCCATTTACCGTATACCACAGTCAAGTACCTGAAAAAGGTTCCTTTGCACACCTTCCCGTCCATTCTGCACAGTATACCCTGTGAGTCAGGCAACCACTCATCTGTTTCCTACAATTGTAGATTAAATTTGTATTTCCTGAAGTTTTACATAAATGGAATCGTAATTTATATTGTTGTTCCTGACTTCTTTCTCCCGGCGTACTGTTTTTAGTATACCTCTGAGCTTTTCCGTGTACCGGTACCTTGTTACTTTCTGTCGCTGAGTAGTGTTCCATTGATTGTACTGCATTTGTTTGTATTGCTTTTTCTTTTTAATCTTTTTACCTGTTAATGTACATTTGAATTGTTACCGGTGTCTAGCTTTTATGACTAAATCTGTTAGGAACCCCTTTGTCCAAATCTTTGTATTTTTTTTTCCTTTTCTACTAACTTGTAGGAGTGGAATTGCAGAGTCATATGGTAAGTGTACGTTAAATTTAGAAGAAATTGCCAGATTGTTTCTTAAATGGTTGTACCATTTTAGATTCCCATCAGTTTATTTCAGTGGTTCGACATCCAGCAAAGCCAACAATGTGATGCTCTGTTTTTCAATTTTAGCTATTGTATTTGGTGTATCTTATTGAGGTATTTATTTACATTTCCTTAGTAGTAATGATGCTGAGTATGTTTTCATGTCTTTGTTGCTGTTTCTATAATTTCTGTTACATAATGTCTATTCAAATATTTTGCCATTTTTTAAGTTTTTTTTGTCATGAATTTTATCTTCTAAGTTGATCATCGATTGTTATTATTGCAGATTTAAATGTTCAGTCCACCTTAAAATTTCTGGGATATTACTTTTTATATCTTTTATTTATTTATTTAATATGACTGAGTGAAAATGTACATTCCCGTGTAAATTTACATGCTTACCTATATGCAGCTTCCACTTCTCTCCCTGTCCGGTAACAGCACAGTATTCCTCTCGGCTCCATACGTGTCTCATTCTCCCAGCAGTCTCCTTTCCCTTCCTCTCCACCCACTCTCCTTCCTCCAGCCAGAGATCAGCAGGATGACATCCTATAGATGTATAGAACTGTAAAGTGCATCCAGTATATGGTCACTCTGCATCACCAAGTCCAATCCGTTCGTGTCCGAAGAGTGAACCTTTGTTATGATTTATGGGCAAGGGCAGCATCAGGGCCAGGGGCCATGCTCCCTGGGGAACTCTGAAACCACTGGACCATCAATTGAGGTCTTTTGGTAGATACTTTTTATATCTTGCTGTGTTTGATTTAATTAGTATTTTTTTAAGTCTTTTGGTGTTTATGTTCATAAGGGATTTTGGTCTTATTAGGTCTTTGTGAGATTTTGGTATCTGGTTATGCTGCTTAAGAGAAAAAGGCTTAAAGCATTTCCCCATCCTCCTGTATTACAGCCTTTGTGTAGAATTGATATTATTTTTCCCTTAAATATATGAAGGAACTTACCATCAAAATGAAATAAATATGTTTTCTTTGGGGGAAGGTTTTTTCATACAAAAGTAAGGTTTCACTGATAAAGACCTATTTAGATTTTCTGTTTCATCTCACGTCAGTTTCACACTTGTAGCTTTGAAGATTACATTTCATTTGTTTTAAAATTTATTGGCCGTGAAATTGTTCGTAATACTTCTTTCTTTAATGTCTGTAGATTCTATAGGAGTGTAATATGATGCATTTTTGAACGACTTTTTGTATTTTATCTTGGTTGACTGTTTTTGGAAGGGAGTATAAAGTTAATTTTATTCCTTATCCTTTTAAGGTCGATAAGATTTCTTTCTCCCTAAATTTTATTTTGTTATTGAGAATATACACAGCAAAGCATACACCAATAAAACAGTTGCTATATGTATCATTTAGTGAGGTAGATTACATTCTTCAAGTTGTGCAGCCATTCTCACCCTGTCTGTCTGAGTTGTTTCTCCTTTATTAGCATAAACTTACTGCCCTCTAAGGTTCCTGTCTGATCTTGTGAGTTCTTGTCAGTTTGATCTCATGGATAGTTCTTACAAGAGTTTAACGCTGAAGGCAGACCTTTACTATTAGGAGTCTTGGTTGCATAGTGGTTAAGAGCTCAGCTGTTAACCAGAATGTTGGCAGTTTCCAAGCCATGCCTTGGAAACCCTATGTGGCAGTTCAGCTCTGTCCTATATTGTCACTACAAGTTCAGAATCTGCTTGATGACAATTGGTTAATGGATTATTGTCTGCTTTTAAGATGACTTCAGGGAATATTTTTGGTTTAAAGTTTATAAGTGATCTCAGGGCTGTAGTTGCAGAGGTTTATCCATCCTCCTGTGGCTCTTGAACAAAATCTATCCTCTGGCAATTTGGGTGATAGAAAGATGGCTGCATACAGTAGGGGGCATCCTCAGGCCAAAACTCATGAATTACAGATTTCATACCTTGTTTTTCCTACCTTCTAAGAGTTGACTCCATCTAGTTTCTATCTGTGTTTTCAATTCTTAGTGTTTGCCTCAATGATTGCCTTTTTTTTGTATATTGTATCTAGGTTGTGCAAATTGTAGTTGATCAGCCTACTTTGGCATTGCCCCAAATCGTAACTTCTATTTCTTTTTTTAGGTTACTGTTCTCTGGTGGAATTATTTCTTTCCCTCTGTGTTCTTAAGCATGTAGTCATGGTTATTGTAAAGACCAGGTCTGATACCCCAATACCTAGATTATTTGTGAGCCTGCATTTGTTTATCTGGCCTTTTAATCTTGGTTCTTCCTGTACTTGGTCATTTTTTGTTTAATGCCAGATATGTTTGGAAAAAATTAAAGTTTTAGATTAATTCTCTTTAGAAAGAGAATTCACTGACAGACAAGCAGAGGAACACATCATTCAGTCTAATCAGGGACTGAATTTACTCAAAGCTAAGCTGTAATTTTTTTAAGACCCCACGTGCCATTGGTTTACCTGACCGTAGAATGTAGCCCTTAGAGGGTTTCCAGCTCAAGATGGGGATGCTTTCTTTGTTCAGTTCTGAACTTTAGTCTTCTCCTCAGTACTGTGTGAATGCTTAAAACTCAGTGTGCTTTACTTCAACTTTTTGTTTGGCTTTTTCTTACCCTTCTGCAGAACTTTAGTGGTGAACTTTAATAAAAAGCCTTACGGGGACTTTTTTGTTCTCCACTTTATAAGATATGGCCTGTTTCTTAAGTCCTAAAGCCTTGGAATCTTTGAACTCTTTCATTTTGTCTCCTGATCCTCATGAAATGGCCCTATGTTCTTCTAGATTTTCTGCCGCTTATTAGCAGCTGCCTTGAAGAATAAGCATATGCCCAAGGGAAGAGCAACATGGAGGAAATTGAGATTACTTCACTGAAGTTCTCTTTTTTCAGGGCCGAAGTACCTCGAGAACTGGATTCCTTGGCAGTTCTCTTGATACATTCAGACAGAATTAAAAAAAAAAAGAATTTACTGTCCTGTAGGTGAAAGTTTATAGCTTAAATGTATTTCTCATACAAATACTGTTTTGTAACCCTAGTTGTAATCCCTGTAATGTGTAATGTCACAGCACATTCTTCCTTTCTTCCTCAGGTTTCCAGTGTTTATTCAGCCAGCTCTCATCCCTTTCTAGTTTCTCACCCTGTCTCTGAACAGGAGCTTCCAGTTAGTATCATCTTCTATTTGAACTAGGAAACATACTTCTCACGAGTACCTTTTCACATTTTATCGTCCAGTCCAATCTTTCTCTGAAGAATTGGCTTCTGAAATGATTTCAGTTCCAGAGGAATACAGAGTCTGGTCCGTGTCTTCCTGGGTCCCTCCAGTCTCAGTCAGTCCTTTAAGTCTGCTCTTTTTACATGAATTGGAGTTCTACATCTCACTGTTCTTCTGCTCCATCAGGGACTCAGTTGTGTTTCCTCTCAAGGTGGTCATTAGTGGTAGCCAGACACCATCTATTTCTTCTGGTCTCAGACTGATGGAGTATCTGGTTTATGTGCATCTTGAACAGCACTTGAAGAAAGCTTTTGAGAACTCATACGCCACTCACCAAAGTGAGATGCAGAACGCTGTATTAATAAACTTAATTATGTCAGTTGACCTATATGTACCCAGACCCTCACCTTTCCTACTCTGTCCCTCAAAGTGTTTGGTTGTGGTTGGGAAACTTCTTAGCCTTTGTTTAGTCCAGCTATGCTGACTTCCTCTGTATTGTGTCTTCTTTCCCTTCACCTGAAATAATTCTTGCCTTGTTAAAAGCTACAGCTGCTAACCAAGAGGTTAGTGCCAGGCGCCTCTTGGAGACTGTGGGGCAGCTCTGTCCTGTCCTATAAGATCGTTATGAGTTGGAATCAACTTGACAGCAGTGGGTTTGCTTTTCTGACTTTGTAGTTAGTGCATACTCCTCTCCCTCCTTGCCTACCTTTGTAACCATCAAAGAATGTTTTCATAGTTGTTTAAGCCTTTTTCTGAGTTCTTACGGTAGTGTACTCAGACATTATTTGTCCTTTTGCAGCTGAGTAATTTCAGCATAATGCCTTACAGATTCATGTTTTGAGTCATTTTGTGGATTCCTCATTGTGCATTATTGTTTCATAGTATTCCATTGTATGTATGCACTATATCTTGTCAAATGAACATTTAAAAATAATTTTTCCAGCTTTACTCATTTTTCTTTTCCTCAGTAAGTAGTGATCTGCTACAGAAATACAACTCTGTGTAATTCTTTATAATTTTGGGGTGTTGCAAGTACCTATTAGAGTTACTGTTTTACAGTTAACTTTCTTTAATGTGTGTTTTGATGAAAAGAAATCCTTAATTTTAAAGTAGTAGAACTTTAATTTATGATTATTGTTTATTCCTTATTTAAGAGGCTCCACTTGTGATCGTGGAACTAGTTTCCTATATTGTTTTCTAAAAGTTGTGATTTTTATGGCAATGCAGTGAATTAATATGGTCCTTTTAGCCATGCCTGGTCTTGTAAACTCCACAAAATGAGTGGATGTGACTATGAAGATAGGGTGCTTGTGGCCTGTTGAGGGAATTGGACAGCTTCCAAGTAATGTAAATAAAGGTACATGCACTCTGGTAGGATAGAAACCCATTTTGCCGTTGAGTTGATTCAACTCATAGGAACTCTGTAGGTCAGAGTAGAACTGTCCCATGGAGTTTCCAAAGAGTGTCCAGTGGATTTCAATCTCTAAGCTTTTGGTTAGCAGCCCTAACAATTAACCACTACGCCACCAGCCAGAGTCTATGAAAATCAAGTGTATGGAACCTTAACAAAGGGCTTGGTCATTTTTCCCATCCTGCTAGGCTTGAGGTAAACTATTCTAGTGGTGGAAAGGGAAGAATGCATTACCACCAAGAAGAAAGAGCCAGGAGTGTAGTGCATCTTTTGGTTCTGGGGTCTTTGTGCTGAGAACCTCCTAGATGCAGGAGACTGAGAGAGAGAACAAGAACAGTAATGCTGGAGACAGAATGAGATGATGAGAAGCAGGGACAGAGAAAATGTGTGCAGCAGCAGCAGAAAACCTGCTCAAGACAGCTGTTGGACTTCCCTACCTTTGCACTAAGGTGGTTAAAGTAGGTGTGCTGACCCACTGTGGGAGGTGAATAACTTCAGAAAGGAAGCTTTGTTGGGTAGGGTACCTCTAGGCAATTACTGGTGGAGGTAAAGGGCTTTGTAACACTTGACTAAGCAGGACAGATGCCAGGCTGTCTTAATCATCTAGTGCTGCTATGACAAATGCCACAAGCGAATGGCTTTAACAAAGAAAATTTATTCTTAAACAATCCAGTAGGCTACAAGTTTGAATTCAGGGAGTCATCTCCAGGGGAAGGCTTTCCCCCTTTGCAGGATCTGGAGGAAGGTCCTTACGTTACATCAGTCTTTGGTCTGAGAGCATCTTGGCACAGGAACCTCAGTCCTATTGATGTACTTTGCTCTTGGTTCTACTTTCTTGATGGTATGAGGTCCCTAACTCTGCTTCTCTTTCATTTTATCACTTATAGGATAAAAGGTGCCACAAATCACAATCCTTGGAAACTCCGTTGGTAAAGCTGTGGGACTCCCACCCTAATCCTCTTTGAACATCACCCTCTCTGGCCTCTAGGGTCGCCATGAGTCAGATCCGACTCAACGGCATTTGGCTTTGGCTAGCTATCTGTCACCCATAGGAAGAGATTAGGATGTACAGTGTAGGAAAATCACAAAATGAAGGACAGTTGTGTAATACTGGGAATTGTGGCCCAGCCAAATTGCTACACATAGTTTTTGGGAGACAAAATTCAATCCATGAGACAGGCCAAGTGGCCCACGGGCCAAGTGGTGAGATCTGCCTGTGGCCAAAAGATGAAAAGCTGCACTGAAGTTCTGCTGAGTAGTTCCTGATCCTGAATTGTGATCTGTTACTTCTGATAAATTCCACAATTGTGAGTATGGTCTGGATTTCTTGTGGTCATTTTAATGAATTATGGAACCTAACAGAGCCACAGACTGCTTTGGGAGAGACAGTTGTGTCAGAATTAGTAGGAAGGTTCTAGAGAGGAAGTATGTCCAATCAGCCTTGAGCTGATATTGATACTGATTCTCTTCTCATAGGGTCATTATGAGTTGGAGTCGACTCTATTGTATCATGCCATTTTTACATTTACGTAAATCATATTTAGGAAACTCTGGTGGTGTAGTGGCTAAGTGATACATCTGTTAAACAAAAGGGCCAGCAGTTGGAATCCAAGAGGTACTCCTTGGAAACTCTGTGGGGTGGTTCTACTCTGTCCTATAGTGTTGCTATGAATTGGAATAAAGTTGATGGCAGTGCATTTTTAGGGGGGTGTCATATTTAAATCTTGATGACATTCAGAGGCAGTTTTGTTTTTGTTTGCTTCCTATTTTCTGTGTCTACTCTTGGTTAGTCTTTTTTTTTAAATCTCTTGTCAGCTAATTTGTCTTTTCCTAATAATATTCTGGTTTATTTATTATAACTTCAAAATAAATTTTATATCTGACCATGCATGTCCCTTTACCTACCTCTCTTTCTCTTGTTTTTCCTTTTCTTCCTGTATCTATTTCTGTATCTCCTTCCTCCTCTTTATTTCTTTCCTCGTTCTTGAGACTTTGGTGTTATACATATATGTATATACACATGCATATGTAAATATTGTGAACATTTTGTTATGCTTGAAGTGAAACTTTACTTGGCAGATTGGTTTTCCAATAAATGATTGCTACATAGATTGTTCTGTGAGTTTGTTGGAATCCCTGTAATATGTCAGCACTCTCCCCAAATCCTCCTGAGACTCCCCATTTCCGTTAGTCCAATTTCCCTGTCTTTCCCTGCCATCTTATCAGTTTTGGGCAGATGTTCTTTTTGTCTCATGTAGTTGGATGATCTAAGGAGCATATTCTACACTGGTATTATTGTATATGTTATAGCCCCGTCTGTTATTTGGTTGAAAGTGGTCTACAGGAATGTCTACAGTTTCAGGTTAGAAGGTTGTCATAGGGTAGTCTTAAGTGGATTCTTTCAGTCTGTTTTCGACTAGCACATGTGGTCTTTTTTTTCCCTGGAATTTGAATTTTGTTCAACTTTTTTTTCCCATTCTAAAATTTCCACTGTGACTCTGGTCAGAGTAGTTTGTCAGTGTTTTCCTTTGCCTTGGTCACATTGTGCTGGCTTTCCCCGTATTGTATGTTGTCTTTACCTTCCTCTGAATTACTTCCTCAGAATTAACACTTGTCTCCCTACTCTCTAGTTAGTGATTCTTTGCCCCTCTCTCCCATCCCTGGTAACCATCTAAGAATGTTTCTTTTCTTGACTTTTTATAATAGTCTCATATAGTATTTGTCCTTTTGTGATTGACTTATTTTGCTCAGCCAGATTCATCCATGTTGTGAGATGTTTTGCAGATACTTTGTTGTTACTTATCATGGCACAGTATTCCTTTGTGTGTACATACTACAGTTTGTTTGTTGATGGGCATTTAGATTGTTTCCATCTTTTTGCTATTATGAATGTGTTGCAGTTAACAGGGATGTGTGAATGTCTATTCTTGTCACTACTCTTATTTTTTTAGGTTATATACCTAGGAGTGAGATTGCTCAATCGTATGGTAATTCTGTATAGCTTTTTAAGGAAATGCCATACCATTTTCCATAATGTTTTTACCATTTTTCACTCCCACCATCAACAGATAAGAGGTCAATCTCTGCACAGCCTTACAACACTTCTTAATGTTTTGATTACTGCCTTTGATGCCAGATTGAGATGATATCTCACTTTAGTTTGGATTTACATCTCTGTAGTGGCTGATGCTACCACGTTTTGGTTAGTTTGTTGTACTATAGAGCCTTGCATGCTGCTGTGATACTGTAAGCTTTGCCACCACTATTTCAAATACCAGCAGCATCACCCATGGTAGACAGGTTCCAGCTGAGCTTCCAGACTAAAACAAGACTAGGAAGAAGAACCTGGTGGTCTATTTTGGAGAAAATTGTCCAGTGCAAACCTCATGAGTAGCAGTGAAACACTGTCTGATAAACAGTGTGGGATGCTGAGCCCCTTGAACTTAAGGAACTCAAAATATGACTGGGAACATGCTACCTCCTCAAAATACAGTCAACCTTAATGGATGGTTGGAGTCAAGCTTTTGGGAAATTTATATGAGAAACAGCTGCAAACATCCATTAGTAATATAATCAGAACATGACGTGTATGAAATATGAATCCAGGAAAATTATAAATTGTCAAAAATGAAATGGAATATATGAACATTGTTATCCTAAGCATAATTAGTAATCTAAGATGGACTACTATTGGCAGTTTTGAATTAGATAATCATATGATTTACTGTATCAGAAATGACAACTTTCAGAGACATGGTCTTGTGTTCATCATCAAAAAGAACAAGATCTGTCCTGAAGTAATAGTGTTGTCAATGATAGACTAATACCTGTATGTCTAAGAGGAAGACTAGGTAATATGACCATTACTCAGATTTACGTATCAAACACTAAGAGCAAAGATGAAGAAATGGGACATTTTTTACCTACTTCTCAAGTCTGAAGTTGATCAAACATGTAATCAGGATGCATTTATGTGCTTTCATTTTCATTTGATTCTAGCAAATTTTTAATTTCATTGGTTACTCCATGGTTTTTAAGCAAGATGTTACTCAGTTTCCACATTTTTGTTTTTCCTATTCCTTGTTTCTGATTTTATAGCATTGTGATCAGAGAAGATGTTTTGTAATGTTTGGATGTTTTTTAAGTATATTGAGACTTGCATGGTGACCTAAAATTTGGTGTGTTCTGGAGAATTGTCCATGCATTTCGGAGAAGAATATGTGTACTCTGCTGCTTTGGGGTTGAGTGTTTTATATATGCCTAAGAGATCGTTTGTTGATTTTGATTTTTAGATTGTTTGTATCTTTGTTGGGTTTCTCACTAGTTGTATTCTTCATTGAAAGTGATGACTACACTCTCGTATTTTTGTGGAGCTATTTCTCCTTTCAGTGCTCTTAGAGCTTCATGTATTTTGAAGCTTTGTCATTGAATGTGTAAATAAATTTATGTATTGTGGTTATGTCCTCTTAGTGAATATAGCCTTTAACCATTATATAATACCCTTCACTGTCTTTTGTGGAGGATTTTACTCTAAAAACTATTTTACTAGAGATTAATATTGCCACTCCTCTTTTTTGGACACTTTGCTTTTTTTCTCCCTCAATTTTTAATTTTTAGCTTATTCATACCTTTGTTTCAAAGGTGTGTCTCTTGTAGAAAACATATTGATGAGTCATGTTTTTTATCCCATTGTCTCACTGTCTATCTCTTGATTGGTGACTTTAAACCATTTACATTTGCTATGATGACTGATTTAAAAAACAAAAAACAAATAAGACCTCCAAACAAACCTGTTGATGTTGAGTCAGTTCTGTGACCCTGTAGGGAAGAGTAGAACTGGCCCATGGAGTTTCCAAGGAGAGGCTGATGGATTTGAAATACTAATCTTTGGGTTAGCAACTGAGTTACATTATATTAATTACCACTGCACCAGTAAGAATTAACTACTGTCACTTTGTGGTGCATTTTTTTTTTTTTTTTGTATTGACAGGTATGTTTCGCTTACTCTTTGGTACTGAGTTTTCTTTGTTGATGGAGTTTCTTTTCATTTCTTTCGTTACTGTTGATTTTATGTTTACTGATTTTTGTGATTTTATTTTGATGAGTTGGATTATTACTTTTTTGTGTGTTTACTCAGAAATTTACCTTTATCTTAAAACAGTCCAGTCATATTTTGATATCACTTTTCTTTGTATATCACTTTCTTTCCACGTGGAAGTTCTGTGTGTGGTTGTACTAGTTAACATGATTGATGTCTCTGTTCTCTTTTTTCAGTCTTCTAAGTTAAATTTTGAGAATTTATTTTTGTTTTGTGGTGTCTGGGTGATCATGCTAGCCAGCCAAGTGCCATGCTATGTGTCTTAATCTCAGGCTGTTGTTTGGTGTCGTTTCTGTGTCTGAAGGACTCTTTAATATTTCTTGAAGAGTGGTCTGGTTTTTATAAACTTTTAGTTATCTAAAAATAGCTGAGTTGTGCCAGTGTGTTTGGGAGACAGTTTTGCTGGATTACAATTCTTGGTTGGCAGACTTTTCCTTCAGGGTTTTATAGCTTTGCTAGCATGGTTTCTGCTGAGAAATTATAGCTGAGTTTTATTGGTTCCCCTTTGTAAGTGACAGTTCATTTTTTTTGAGCTAGTCTGAGGATTCTTTCATTGTCTTTGGTTTCAGAAAGTTTATGATGTTTTTGTTACTTTTTTTCTGTTGTCTGCCTGTTTCGGGGTTTGTCATACTTCTTGAATGAATAATTTTTCATCTTCCATGACATTTGAGAAGATTTTTGCTAGCACATCTTCAAAAGTATTCTCCATAATTTTTCTATTTCCTCCTGTTCTGTAATTTCTATCATGTATAAATTATTCCTCTCACTAGTATCCCACATAACTCTTAGACTTCTTTCTTTTTTGGAGAATTTCTCAGGTTAGTATCATGGAATTTGTCATCAGTTTTGGTAATTCTGTCTTCCATTGATTCATTTTAATTCTATGCCTCTTTTTTCATCTTTTCATTGAGTTATCCCTGAATTTTTTTTTTGTTAATCTTTTGGATTTCTAGTTCGCTGTTTTTTTGTAGATTCTAGTTATCTGTTTTGTGATTTTGTTTGTGTCTGTCTATGTGTGTTTTTACATTCTTCTAGGGTTTTGTCTGTGTTTTCCTTAGTTTTTGTCTACTTTCTTTAGTCTATTTGAGGATCCTATATATAAGCCTTTAGAATGCCTTATCAAGTAGGCCCATTGCCCTTTCTTTCTTAGGAAGATTTTCTACCTCTTTATCTTGGTCACTTGCTTGTTCTGTTTCACTATATTATTTGATATTCTCTGTTGTGTATGATGTATGCAGATGTTATTTTTAATTTTTTTGTTTTGTTTTGATGTATTGGCAAGGGCCAATCAGGTGTTCTTTGGTGATCACTTTTCTGGTGTACAGGGGTATTTACCACCTGTCTCTAGGTGAGTATTTTAGTCAGCTAGTACTGCTGTAACACAAATACCAAGTGGATGGCTTCAAAAAGAGTAATTTTATTTTGTCACTGTGCATAAGGCTAAAAGTTCAAATTTGGTGTATCTGCTGTGGGAAAGCTTTCCCTATTGCCTCTGGAGGAAGGTCTTTGTCCTCAGTCCTCCCTTGGACTGGAAGCTTCTGAGGTGCAGTGATCCTGGTCCTTCCCAAAGGACTAGCTCAGCTTCGGGTATTCTTGGTGATGTGAGGTCCCCAAGTCCTCTTTGCTGCTGCTTTACTTTGTATTTCTAGAGACTGCCTCAAGACACACCACAGTCTTAAACATTGAATGCTGTCCCGCCAACACAATTGCTGCTCATCTTCCCTAATTATCATCACAGAGGCAGAGTTTACAGCATGCACAGTACCAGGAATTACGACCCACCAAAATTTCTACACACCTTTTTTGGGGGGGAACACAATTCAGTTCATGAGAGTGAACAAAGCTGTGGTAGGCAAAGTGAGTCTGTGTTGCTGTTCACTGTGCTTATGAGATGGGTGAAGTTGTTCTGTGTGGCTGCTGGGTGCTGTCCACTGCCCAACAGTGTGGGAATGCTCAGTCATGGAGGTGTTCTGTGTGGCCACTCAGCAGGGCAGTGGACAAGGGGTGGGCGGCTGGGAGCATGGTGCTCCTTGCTTGCAGGATGGGGTGGGTGACTGGGAAGTACAGTAGTGTTTACTTACCCCTCAGTGGGGCATTGGGCAAGAGTTAGAGGAAGTTGATGGCCATTAATCATGTGTTTGTTTGCCTGCTCAGAGGTGTCTTGGGTGACTTTCCAGGTGTGGTGGGTGGCCACAGAGTACAATGGCACTTGCTTTTCCCACTTGGCAGTGTGGCGACAAGTGTCAGGGCAGGCTTTGTGGCTGAGGAATGGGGTGACATTCATGTGGCCTGCTTGGTGGTAGGGCAATAGAAGGTTGCAGCTGGCCAGGTGGTCAGGATTGTGGTTGCATTTTCTCTGTCAGGGCAGCAGGTGAGAATGGGGGCAGGAAAGGCAGCCATGGAACAGTGTCTCTCTGATGCTCACCGAGTAAGCAGGGGTGGTGACAAATGGTGAAGAGCAGGTAGGAGAACTTGGGGGCTCATACTATGGTTTTGGTGGTCTGGGCTGCAGAGGTAGAGGTGACTTTATGCCACTAATCATGTGAAGGTGGGAGAGTATCTGTGTTTCTTTGGCCACCAGGTGAGGATACCTGTGCACTTCCTGTTGAGTACAGCTAGTAACTGAGATCTATCCCCAGCTAAATGCAAGGAAAAGGGGGCCACCTGGGGTTCACTTTAGTGAGGGACCTCTTACTGTCCCTCTGTGGAGCTATTCATGTGTTCTACTGCCACTGGAGAGCTAACCCTGATTTGGTCTGTGCCCTGGAGCAGTTGAGCCAATGAAACGTACTCCAGGTTAGAAAAAGGAAAGCTTATTAGGAGGTATGATGCCACCGGAGACTTGACAGCAACACAGACTGTTTTCCATGGAGTCTCAAAGGACAGTTTTTACATCAGAGTTCATATACCATTCAGCAAGGAATACTTCATGTTTTTAAGCACACAGCCCACAGATAACTGTATATATCACAAAATAGTCACAAGAAACTTTTTTATTAAACTATAGGTATGTATGTTAGACACCTTGACTCTATTCTGCATGTTTCTAACAGGCAAAAATAAGACATACAAAAAAATTCCTCAACTAGTGAAACTAGCCTGCCAGGTCCACTCTGACTGAGATAAGGAGCAAGGAAGAAAGTTGTGGATACCAAAAATGCCAGGCAGCATTCCTAGCTGCTGTTTTCCAGGCTGAAGGCCATTTCTCAGGATGCCAAAGAAGAGGAGGGAGACCAAGGTCACAGGAGCTAAGGGGGCTCAGTTCCCCTTTGGAAAGAGGCCAGCGCAGAGTTCAGAGTAGCTTGTGCGGTAAGAAACACTTACAGATTATTTAGAGTACCATTATAGCATTAGTTATGTGAAGCTGTCAGTTATCCATTTTAAAAAGGATCAAACATGTTGCAAGCTATTAGGGTTACAGCACTGTAGTAAGTAAGACACAATTATTTCTCAGATTCAGGAAAATTCCAAGGAGTCAGTATCATGTTTCATGGTGTTAGGGACCCACACTCCTTGCTTTTTTTTTTTTTCAAACACATGTTCCCTACTGTACAGTTTTTAGATATGAAACTTGCTGAACTTCTGGTCCCTAATCTACATGTGGCTTGGCCTGTCATGTTTCAGTATGAAAGTTGATCATCTTCTCAGAGAGATTTTTCTTGTAAAGTAGCTTTCTTAGCCATATCCACTGTCTTATGGTACCAAGATAACCTTATGTTATTTTGTTCACTTATTTATGTATCCTTCCGTGTGTTCCTCATCTCTTTTTTAATTCTCTGTTCAAGTGTACAATAACTAGTGTTTACTTTTGTTCACCTAGTGTTTAGAACAATAGCTGGTTCATAATAGGTATTCAAATATTTGTTGAAATGATAAATTTTGCAAAAAGAGGAATATCTGTGATCTTAACTAATTTTTAGCTACCTTTTATTGTACAAAGATGCTTTTTTCATTTTCGAATAATAGTTTCTTGTAATTCAAAGCATGCGGGTTCATTCATATATTTTCATTGTAATTCCTTTGTTTTATTTATTTCCCTGGATACTTAACTATCAGTACCACTTTAGTTATTGTTAAAATAAATCTTAAAATACACCTTTGATGTTGATTCTTTTGCTACATAGAGGAGGGAGTTATTAGTGTGTGGCATTAGATCTTATCTTAAATTGGTGAGGTTTAATTATGTAGAGTGATCTGTCTACTTTCTTAAAACTATCCCATTAATGTGGAAGAAAAATTGTTCATTTGTGACTTTTTCCAATAAACCAAGCCAGCCAAATAAAGAAATGACATTTGCTGTTCTGCTTGTTCATACCTGGGGTGAATATGGGAATATGGGAAGCTATATAGTGCTTAAACACCAGAGGGTGCCAGAGGTTCATGTTTTATCCTTCATATTCCAGCATCAGAAGTTAACAAACATTATAGTACTTATGTATTTTGTATAGGTAACCGTATTTAGACTGACTGGGTATATAATGATAGTAAGGAATACCCAGTTTTTAGAAGATGTAATACTGTTTTATGTTTGAGTTCATTTATAAAAGAGTTTTTGTATTTTAGAGAAACAGTAAGAACACTTATGGGTAAATGTATGTATATTTTTGGTAGTGAAGGTATTTTAATAGTGAGGGTGTTAGTGTGATACTGATTTAAAAGCCTCAAAATAATGTAGGATAAAATTATATGGTATTCCATAGATAGTACTACTCTGCAAACTTAAGTGCCCATTTTTTCGTATTACAGGAATTAGATTCTCTATTAAGTATATAAAACATAGTTTACCTCTCAGTATATAATTTACTTGCTCATTATGTATTTATTAAAAATCAATTTGTCCTTATGTGTATAAGCTTACCAATAACATATATGGCTGATCCAGAGCAGAGTCTCAAAAACTTTCCACCACTAGTGACAAAGACTTCTCATTTTGGAGAGACATGTGACACAAGAAAGAAGCATCCATGTGACGTATGCCCAGATTAGAGCATGGTGTTAAAATCCAGACAGAAGTGTTCTTGGAGGAGTTGCCTGACAGCGGGTCTTGATGGAAGTAAAGCTCTTGAACATTCCATGTGGGAGTTGTGGGAGTTATGTGAGTGAAGACTTGGAAATAAGATTATGCAACCTTTCTAAATTAGCCAGCATTTACCATAATAAAATGTCATTTAGGAAAATTACTTTGTGCTTACATACAGGAAAAGAGGAAAGGAAGATAGTAGATGTAGATACGCCATGAAGCAAAATTCAAGTTATACTGGGCTGGAGATAGAAAGTGTATATATAGACCAGCATATCTCAAAATGTGGTCTATAGAAAATGGTTTTGAAACACTCAGGCGACTTCAAAGTCAAAACAGTTTTTGTAATGATAATATTTGCCTTTTTCACTTTGATTCAGAAGTAGTGATGGATACAACTGTTGATATCTTAGCACAAATCAAAGCAGTTGCACTTATGCTAGTAGCCAGGTATTTTTTATCCTCACCTACTTGCTGTAAATAAAAAGAAAAAAAAACTGAATTTTTTTCTTTATTTTAATAAATCTCTGCTGTTGAGGGCACACTTTTTTGCTCTTCTTTATGGCAAAATGGAAAGTTTGCGAACAGATTTTCAGCTGAATAGCAAAAGCTGTTAGTCTCAAGGACTTGTGCTTGTATTGAACTGCAAGTTGTTGAATACCATTTTGACTTGGAAGAATGACTGACAAATTATGCTTATTTGGACTTAAGAATCTGACATACATTTTCATGAATTTAATATTTCCACCAGTCTTGTCATAAAATCTAACCAGTGCACTTTTTGGGTTATGTATGATTAGTCTACATTTGAAAGATCTGCATAGCTCAGTGAACGAATTTTTACCAAATGACTGCATGGTATTATAAAACTATATATGAGTAAGACATCCTCACAAAGTGCAAGAAGACTGATAGATTTTAAACATTTTAACAAAAGTATCTATAAAACAGTGTCACTTTTTGTGCTAATTAATTTTTAATTTTGGTAATAATTTTTATAAAAATCTTATTTATATTGACATAATGAGTTGATTACTTATCAGTGAATAAATATTTTAAATTTGTTTTTAATTTCGAGTACAGTTTTTGTTAAAAATCGTAAGTACATTTTACTGATAAGAATGCTGATGAATGAAGAGATAAACAGACTTGTCTGAGGTCACACTATTAATAATTGTCAAAACAAGGGCTGAACTGGTGATCTCTTTAACTCTAGAATTGGTATGCTTCATTGTTATGAATTGAGGTCAGTATTTTTCCAAGTGGTCCTCAGAGCATTTGTGTCACCATTACCTCAGGTGCTTGTTTAAAAAAAAATCCAGGTTTCTGGTCCCTGTTCCTGGACTCACTAAGAAAATCATGTGTGGTGTGTTGGTGTGTTTTTAATAGTGGCACTGCCTTTCTTCACTTTTCAGATCGTTCCTGAATTTCAGTTTGAGAAATACTCAAATGTGCTATGTTACATTTGAGTGAGTAGAAAAGTAAGTTTCTGTGAACAGGCTTCTGACTTGTGACAGCCCATGCATCAGACAGAGTAAAAACTGTGCTTCTTAGGGTTTTCAGTGTCTCATTTTCTAGAAGTAGATCGCCAGGCCTTTCTTCCAGTATGCCTTTGAATGGACTCAAACTGCCAGCATTTTGAGTCAGAAGCCAAGCACATTAATGTTTTCTAGTACCTTGGGACTTGATTTAATAGAAGAAGGAAGGAAATCTCTGATGGAGAAAAACTACTTCAAGGAAAATAATTGAAGAAAAAATAAACAGGGTCTTACAGGAGCTTACAGACTGGTTTTAGTAGAGAGGCTGCAGTGGAGGAGTACAATAAGAGAATTTTGAATGTATTTTTGGATTATGCATAAATGAGTTTACAAAACATTGAACAGGTAATTAATAATTTAAGAGAACTTGACCTTAAAATAAAACTGTTTTCAGTTTATATTTTGAAAACAATTTTTTATTTGACTTTGTAGTGCATCATTTTTTACGAGTTTCAGAGTGTTCAGTAGCCTTATTGATAATGCTACATACAACACTGTATAATGGAAAAATTAGGATCTCCCTCATTTGCGTCTTCTTTCTGCTACCCAGTTTCCTAGCCTGGAGGCAACTATTGTTACCAGTTTCGTGTGCATCTTTCCAAAGTAATTTTTTCAACACAAAACAAGATACATAATATTTATAATTTGAATTTTACCACTTAGCAATAGATCTCTGAGACTTTTCGACGTCAACACATATTTATTGTGATTTTTAACAAAGTTCAGGTAGGAGTTTAGCTTGTTTCCAGTATTTTACTCTTGCAAGACAAAGGTATAGTGACTTGTGATTACACAAAATTTCTAGGAGGAACAACTTATTAAATTTAAATTGTTAGATAATTCCAAATAGCCTTCTGTGGAAAGTGTATTATTATATTATGCTGTTCAGCAGCAAAGTTTCAGGTGGCATATTTCTTCATATTTTGATAAACTTTAAAAACTTTTCCAGTCTAATAGATGAAAAGTTGATACCTATTTCTTTTATAAGTAGAGTAAAAGTCATATATTTGAGTTTTCATTTTCTGTGAAGAGTCCAGTTTTGTCCAGTTTTCATTTAGTCTTTGGCCCTTAGTTATTTATGCAAGCTCTTTATGCATTAAGGAATTGGTACCTTTTCCATGATATGAATTATTTATGCCAATCCACAGCCTAAAATATAGGGACTGTTATCTTTGTTTTTACAGAATATACAAGTCCAGAAAAGATGAGACTCAGGGTTCCAACATAAGCGTTTGGATGAAGAGCCTCCCTTTTTATGTAGTGTTCTGCTGTTTCCTGAAACATTGTAATAGATAACCGGCACACTGTTTTGAGCACACAGTAACTTCTCAGTTACTACATACCATTTTCTGTACTGCTCTGCTAGGAACAGTAGGTGATGAGGATGATTAACAAAGTTAATTGGAGTTAAAGGCAAATACAATGATTAGACTAGAAGGAAGAGTAAGGGCTTTTGTAACAAGGTGTGCGAGTTCAAGTCTTAGTAATTGGATAAACACTTTTAAAGTATAGAATCCCTTTAAACCAATGTTTCCAAGGAAGGCATTTGATGGGGGCCCAAGTTACAGATATGGCTTTGACAGCTGAAGTTAAGAAAGCATAGGAGAGTTGAAAGTTAGAACAGGAAGGGATAATTTTAGCAAAGGCCAGAATCAGTAGGAGTTAACTTGATAAGAGTCCTGGGAGGGAAGTGCTAAGGTGGGCTCTTATCTGGAAGGCCTTGAATGTTACCGCGAGTTCACGGAAGTGTAAGAGGTTTTTGAACAGAAATCAAAAAAGGTTCATCCTTTTACTTCAGAAGAATTAGTCTGATGCTATCATCTACCTTAGAAAGATAGAAGAGATTTAAGAAGGCAGGCAGGAACAAAGAATTAGATTGCTTGCAGAAGGCAAATGGAGAGCATTAATGATAAATGGGTAATATTTTCTTAGTTTTGCACAGTATCCTCTTAGACCCTTAAAAGTTGGGAGACTTTTATTAAGGCTGTATAAAGTTTACTTCTTTATCTTTTGAAACAAAACAGTTGTCTTTCACAGCATGTCACCAAAAGACAGTGCATTGGATGAGAAAACTTGAAGACTTGTTTTAGCTATTCTCCCATTCTTTTAATGTCAAAATCATGCTGGGATTTCACTAACCATCAAAACCTTTACTATTACCGTGCTGACCTACCTTAACCTTATTGGTAATGCTACAACACCGTATAGTCTTGGCTTTCCTTTAATTCTGCCTCCTATCTTAGAGGATGTTTCAGATGGCTTGGATGCTGTTTATTTTTGGCACCTTTTCCTCTTTCATCGGTAGAGGTCCCTGTGTACTGTTGCTGTCATCTGTAACCATGGCAACTGACAGCTCTACTGGAGGGAGCTGTTTTAAGCTTAGGGCTAGATAGGAGGGAAGGTAGGCAAGAACAAATCTTATTGGGTAGTTCCCTGTTATATTTGTTGTGAATGGCCACAGGAAGATTCTAAAACACATGAAACTGTCTCTTTCGTGACTGAATTCTGTTCAGTTCTAGTTCTATGCTAAAGTACTGGTAGTAAGTAGACCTGGTACTAGTCTCTCTCAGCCTATGCATGAGATCTTAATAGAGGATATTTAGGAACTTTCCTGTAGGTGGAAGGTTTATGGGGGCCTGTGTATCTGGCATACACCTGAGATTGTAAACACTTCATGCTGTGTGTATATATGTGTAAAGGTCATCTGTTGTTTACCTTTAATAACTCCAGTTTTATCATCAAGGGAAGGATAAGATAATTATCTAACTTCATTTTCTTTTTTTTTTTTCATCTTTCAAATGTTTACTTATTTTTTAATATTGGTAATCATTTTGATTGGGTAATTCATATAGCATTGATGGCGAGTTGATTCTGACTCATAGCGACCTTATAGGCAAAGTAGAACTGCCCCATAGAGCTTCCAAGGCACACCTGGTGGATTTGAACTGCCAACCTTATGGTTAGGAGTCATAGCGCTTAACCACTGTGCCACTAGGGTTTCCAGTAATCCACATATATAGCACAATATTCAAAAGCTAGAAGGCATTATAATATGGTATAAAGCCTTTTTCCTTGCCTTGCTTCCCTATTTCTCTCTCCAAAAGGGAATTTCTCATGTATACAGAGAGATGTACATATTCCCATGTAAAAAAACAGTTTTTGTCAAGTTGATTGTGACTCAAAGTGGCCCTGTAGAGTAGAATTGCCCCACAGGGTACTGCTGGCATTTTGGGTCAGCAGCCATGACTCTTAACCATGTGCCAGCAGGGCCGCATGGACATGTAAGCATACGGATATTCAGGGTACTGTCCATTGTGTACCTTGGCTTTTTCACTTCACAGTATAACTTGATGATTGTTCTGTGTCAGTCCAAAGAGAGCTGCATGACTCTTTGAGTGGCTGAGAAGCATGTTTGAAAGTAGCTATTCTAAGTTACTAATTTTTCAGAGGAGAGAATTGAGTCCCTTAGGTATTAAGTAACTGGTTTGGAGGACTATTTGTTGATGTATGCTTGACATTTTAAAAATGTTTGTTACTCAGGCCTTTAAATACATATTTTGCTTAGATCTTTGTATGTCTTTGAATTTATGGCTTCTGCCATCCTTACATTCTAGATGTTTAAATCTCTACATGGTACTTTATTCACATGAATGACAAATTGATTTTAGAAATAACTTTCGACATCCTATACCTCTGATAATTATCTCTGTGATATTGCTAAGGTGGAGTTGGAATGTTTTTACATTATTCGTTTGTGTACTGTTCATGTAAATGTTTGAAATACTAACATTTTATTTTCCTTTTCACCACTGCAGGAAAACACCTTTTAATGTTGAGATTTTTATGTACTGTTTAGATTGTCAGATGATTTTTCCTTCCCTTCACTTTCAGCTGCCGTGTCTAGTGCTTTTCTTCATTTTACTGGCATCTTATGTATGTTTGAGCTTGGGCTTTTTTTCCTCTCACCTAATGTGCTGCTTTCTCAAATTGAATACTAGAGACCTTGGTTTCTTGAGTGCTTGACAGTTTCTTTTCCGTGCACAAGTGTTTCTATAGGGAGACTCGTAATTTAATTTATTGATATGAGACCACATCCTGTACCAGTTGGCTTATGAAGTAGTGACACAACCTTTATGTGTGTGTGTGTGTACCCACAAGTGTATGTAGTGTATGTATATGCATATATATGCGTGTGTATATGTATATATGTATACACTTGTACACGTGTGTGTATATATAAAGTCATGTTTGTATAAGCTATGTTTTACATTAGTGTGACCAGTGCTTGTTATGGCGTGTGATAGTAAGAAGGTATTAAAAAAAAAAAGTGACTCTTTCTTTCCTTATACTTTTCTCTATACTGGTTTTAGGGCTGTAGCCATATAGCACTTCTGTTAGAGAAAAATAACTTAACTTTGCTGGTGCAAAACAACAATCCTAAACACATTTTGTATTTTTTTGTTTGTGTCTTAAGTGTGTTTGCATATGCTTAAAATTTTACATATACAGATATTCATGGTTTATGAATTTCTGACTTACGGATAACTCCTGCTTACCCTTTGATGTTACATAAATTTACCCTCACTTTAAAACAGTAGAACCAATCCCTGCTCACAACAAATCCTTCATCACAGTAACCTTCACTTACTTCATGTGTAGCTTTTAAATCATTGAAAAGATGTGAAACCTTTTCATGACGCTAAAGAACGTGTAAACAGGCAAAGACTAAGAAATGTAGCACCTGTTCCAGCTTATCTACAACTTCCACTTAAAGACACAAATAGGAACTGATCTCCTTAGTAACCTGAGGACTGCCCGTAGGCCCTTTTTAGCCATTTGCTGGAGGACATGGTTCAGCAAATGCAGTTGGTACAGATGGGACACACTGTAAGTCAAAAGCAGGAAGGCAAAACTAGTTTAACCACTTGGTTTCAGAGTAGCAGGTCAGCAAAGCTGTTTCTTTAGGACTGTTAATGTGGGTGTTGACCTTTTAGGACCTGGAGACATATACTGCTCGTCAGTTTATTGGTGGAGGGCATTGGGGACATTCAAAGAGCTTTTTAATCATTGTAGATGAAAACAAAGGTGTCTGCTTTTATTTGTCTTTCATTGCAGGGTATATGTGGATGAGTTAATGTAACTTCTAAATCTCTTAGTGTATTTTGTTTACCAGACTGAGAGCAAAAGATGGGCATTAGAAGAGCAAGTTGCCTCTGAAAATCATTCTTCCTGATATTAAATGTACATTAGTAGTTAGGAGAAGAGTCCCTGAGTGGCACAAAAGGTTGAGCATTCTACTACTAGTTGAAAGATGAATGCTTTGAGCCCACCAAGAGATGGCTTGAAAGACAGTCCTGGCAGTTGCTTCTGAAAGGTTTTGGCCTTGAAAACCCTGTGGTGCAGTTCTAGTCTGTATACAGGAGGTCTCCATGAGGTGGAGTTAACTCAGTGACAGCTAACAACAACAGTTGTTAAAGAAATTTTGAAGGCTCATTAAGGGAACCTGTCTTGATCAAGTGCCCCTCTTGCTTGGGTGAGTTAACATCATTATAAGGAAAGTTATGTAACTCTTGCACTCCTATAAATCATTCATACATGCATGCACACGTGCCCGCTCCACTCTACCCACAAAAAGCCATAACCTTTTTTTCTATTAGAGATGAAGATGACATCAATGATGTGACTTCCATGGCAGGGGTCAACCTCAATGAAGAAAATGCCTGCATCTTAGCAACACACTCTGGATTGGTTGACACACTTGTTAGATCATGTAAAGAGGAACCATTTCTTTTCATTGGAGCCCTGCAGAAGAGAATGTTAGATATTGGTAAGTGCAGAGTTACTTCTTGACTTGGAAAGGATCATCTCTTTGAGACAAGATGTTATCAAAGGAGATTACTTAGGGTGATTGTCTTGGAACACTAAGGCTTAAACAAGGCTCAAGAGATCACGACTTCATGAATGTTATAGACAAGTGCTTCATTTTAAAAATGATTAGCAATGAATTATATAGCCTGTAGTTTCTGGTTTAGACAATAGAAGTTAATAATTTAGTCATATTTCTTAATGGGGGAATAGATGTGCATGTTTATAGAATACGTATACATGACAGTATTTTTTTTATTTTTTCTGTCCTGTTTCTTCTTGGTTGGTTTTTAGGCATATGTTTGTTACACATGCATATTTATGTTACAGTGTTACATATATGCATTTATAAAATACATAAACAGCCAGTGAGAATACATTTCTTCTTTCTTGTCTCTGAAATTTAAACCCACCTTAATCAAGAGGTCAGCAGTTCAAGTCCAGCAGCCACTCCTTGGAAGACCTATATGGGAGTACCACTGTGTCCCATAGCTTTGCCATGAGTTGGAATTGACTTGATAGCAGTGGGTTTAGTTTTTTATTTTTTTCCCTTAAGATAACTAAATTAGAATGTTAGGATTCCCTCTAGGTTCAAGAGTAGTTATTAGGTGGCTGCACTGTGTTAAAGAAGGTGAAAGAGAACATACCAGTATTTTTATGTTGTGTAATCACAAAATGGCATTAATGTGAAAGACTGCAGTCTCCGCAGACTAAGTGAAAAAGGAGACAAATTTGTAAAATACATTATGTGTAAATTATTTCATTTCTTAAGTCCTGACTCTGAGACTTGTATTAGAGACCAGCTGTCTTTCTTCACCTATGTCAAATTTTGGAGAGCAGTACTTCCTTGCTTGAGTTGGCAGTTGGAGATAATTCGATTTTGATGCCAAGTAGTGAACTATAGTTTGAAGATTTAGCTTAAGAAAAGTTAGATAATTTTATATTACCTGCTTTTCCCAACTTGTTTGCTGCAGACGGCATTTTGAATTAAAGTTTCAATATTACTTGTATTATTACATTATATCATTCTTACATAATGTCAAAGAATGCAAATGATGCATTGATATGCATTGATTAAAGCATATTTTTGCTGTACTCTTTCAACCTTGTATAGCAGTATGTTTCAGATAAATCTGTGGAAAATAAAGCAAAAATATTTTAAAATTTCTTTGTATAAGTTGAAAACAAACCCAGTAGCACTATTAAAAGCCCATTTAAATTAGACTGTGTAATTGACAGTATTTTCAGTTTTAGGTCTCGATTAATATAGGTGATTTCACTATGCCACAGAAATACTGATAATGGGATTCTACCTTTGGGTATGTGGTTCAGATTGTTTTCCTTAACATTTCTTCCTAGTCAGCAGAAGGAAGGAAAGATACTAAGATTATTTATGGCAAGGAAATAGAATGAAAGAAAAGTTAGGTGAAATGATGAGGGTTTGAACCTATTTCAGCCTTGTAGATTGATTACCAGATCAGTTTAAGCAGAACATTAATTAGTACAAAATAAACATGATTGGTTGTTGATAAAAGAAGTATATGTAGGTATCGTAGAGAAGGCATTAATAGTCTCACAATCTGAATTCATTGAAATAAATGTCCTAAATTGTTAACAGTGTCAAATAGCAAAATGTAATTTTCTATTTTTTTAATTAGTAACATTAACAGAAAATGGCAATAATTTTTGAAGTTACAGTTTTCCTCATTGAATACTAGATGAGATTTGTGTTCTTATTAACTTTGTCCTATAAATGACCTTGCAAGGAGAATGATTCTAGAGGCTAAGTGAAACAATGTGTATATTTTCTGAGGCTTCAGGCTAGGTTTTATTAATGTAATGTCTAAGATCTTTGAAGTTGTGACTTTACTAGGAAAATCATAATCTCCAAACCTTTATTCATAATGGGTATGACTTCCAGGGGAACAGAATACCTGCTGTGCTAATTATTTCAATTATGAGCCACTACTAAAACATGTAATGGATTTTCTCTGCTTCCACAGGTAAAAAGCATGACATTACAGAACTTAACACTGATGCTGTGAATTTGATCTCCTGTGCAACACAGGAGCGATTACGAGGCCTTCTAGAAAAACTGACTGCAATTGCTCAGCATCGAATGGCCACTTACAAGGTAATTGTTAAAGAACTACAGAGTGCTGTCTCTCCTCTTGGTAGTGTTAAAGATAGTGTTTTGAGATGGATTTATATTCTAAGTACATATGTAAAGGAAGTGATTGAGTCTTACATTTCATAGTGGTAGAAAAGTCTCATTCAGTTTGCCATGTTTGAATATACTGAACTTGGGAAATGAAATTAAAATAGTTTAAGATGTTGTCCAAAGCTACTTTGTCGTTGTAGTCCGAAATATACATCTGTTCTGCTTTAGTCTTCTCCTCGTCAAGCTTTGATTGGGAAGGAGGATTTGTTAGAATAGAATACTGGTTACTTGTGTATTCTTCTCCTTGGTTTATAATCGACCAGCCTTCTTGTTTCTATTAATAAGTTAAGTGATTGTATTGTTAAAACAGGTGCCACTTGTTAATGCTGTTTGCTGCTTTTTAAGAAAACTAAATGTAGGAATGACTTACTTTGTTTCTAGTGTTGTGAACTAAATATTTGTCATTATCAAGATGAAGTCACTTAATGCATTTGAATTATAGTTTTGGAGGAGGGCAGATGCCTATGATGAGGCATGGTGGGGGAACATAACCTTCCCCCCCCCCCCATGTAAGGAAATGTTAACAGCTTGATTTTGAACAACAGGTATGTGAGTAACCTTATGAGATTTGAGTTTGCAAGAATGGTTAATGTCATGATGTCCTAGCCGTAGGTTCAAAGTTATTTAAGGACATGTAAGTTACTGTACAACTGGTAATTTCCCTTGAGGAGTCTGTTTTTCTTTTGCCTTCATTTATAACTTTGGAAGGACTCATGTAATTTTACACAAATAACATGCACTTTCTCCATTTATTGCTAGTCTTGCCCTTTTCCTGTGAATCATCTTCGCAAGCACTGCCCTGCACTCTTCTTCCACATGTTACTCTAAAAGAAAAAAAATTAGCATCAAGTGCTTGCAAAACTGTGTTGCAGGAGAAGGGCGCTGCTGGCAAATATATAGAAGGTGTGAGTTATGTACATAAAAAGATAGCTCAGTTTCTGAGCTTCACTTATGTAAATCCTTGTGAGACTGCAGGAGAAAAAGCTGTGGATGAGACAGCACTAGTGCCAGTATTTGTGGGAATTTATCCATTCTGTCCATCTAATTCATTGGCGTACAATTGTTCATAGAATTCATACCATCCTTTTTCTTTTTATAAGGTCAATGGTGATGTCCTTTTCATTTCTGAGTTGTTATTTCCATCTTCTCTATCTCTTACTGTGTCATTGAAGCTGTGGTTTGTCAACAACAAGTGCTGTTTTGAAAGAATTACCATGTGGTCTTACTGATTTTTCTTGTTTTTCTAGTCTTGTTTTGTTTATCTCCACATGAACCTTTATTGTTTCTGTCCTTCTGCTACCTTTGGGGTTTGCTCTTCTTTGTCCAGTTCTTTAAGGGGTGAAGTTTAGATTATTGGTTTCAGGGTTTTCTTCTCATTTAAATGTGTAGGCGTTTATTGCTACAAATTTCCCTCTGAGCACTACTTTTGCAGCATCACATTAATTTGGGTATGTTGTGTTTTCATTTTCCTTCATCTCTATTTTTTAATTGCGTTTGGGATTTCTTCTTTGATCCATGGTTCTTTTGAGAGTGTTGTTTAATTTCTGTGTATTTGTGAATTATAAAGTTTACCTTCTCTTGTTGATGCTGGCTCCATTCCACTGTTGTTGGAGAAGATACTCTATATGATTTCACTATCTTACAATTTTTGACACTTATTTTGTGTTATGTGTACACTTGGACATTTCCATATGCTTTTCTTGGATGGCATGTTCTTTATATGTCTGTTACGTCTAGCTGCTTTATAGTGGTGTTCAAGTCTTCTGTTTCCTTATTAATCTTCTGTCTAGTTTTTCTAGCCAATATTCAAAGTGGGATATTGAAGTCTCCAGTTATACTGTAGAATTCTCTGTGTCTCTCTTAATTTCTGTCAGTGTTAATACATTTCAGAGCTGTAGTGTTTGGTACTTCTTGTTACTACTTTGTTACTACTTGAATGAAATACAGTAAACTGCAGAAACTGTTTCTATTCTCTCCTCTAGTTTTGGTATTCTTGTCAACAGTCAAGTCAATTTGGACTCATAGCAGCCCTGTAGGACAGAATAGAGCTTCCCCATAGGATTTCCTAGGTTATAATCTTTATGGGAACAGTTCAAGAGGTCTTGCCTCCTGTGGAGCTGCTGGTAGGTTTGAACCACTCACCTTTCAGTTAGCAGGCAAGTGCTTATCCAGTGTGCACCAAGACTCCTTATTTGGTACATAGATGTTTATAGTTGCTAAGTCCTCTTGATGAATTGACTGTTTTATCAATTCACGATGTCCTTGTTTGTTTTGTAACAGTTTTTGACTTAAAAGTCTATCTTGTTTGATGTTAAGATAGTCAGCCCAGCTTTCTTTTTGTTACTACTTGAATGTAATACAGTAAACTGCAGAAACTGGAGCCTGCGCAAGGTGGAAACCTGTCAGAGAAAAAAAAACTCATGCTTTGCACTGAAATGAATGATGAAAAAGTGGTAAGATTACATCTGTCAAAGGTGGAAAACTTGGAAGACTTGGAAAAACAAGATATTCTTCGTTAGGTCCGGCTCACAGTTTTACTGTGTCTTTTTCTTCTTCTGTTATCACCCTACACAGAAACTCAACACCCTAGAAGCAGTAACTTCTCATTTCCTCCCTGTCACTGGCTGTGATAAGCAAGCCATTAAACTTTATCTCTAATGTATTTGTTCTAGATATTTCACATGAATGGGATCAGACAGTATGTGTTATTTTGTTTCTGCTGAGTTCATTCAGTACTTTTTCAAGGTTTACTCATGTCATAGCATGTATCAGAACCTCATATTTCTTTATACCTGAATAGTATTTCATTGTATGTCCATATCATACTTTGTTTATCCATTCATCTCTTGATAGACAGTTGCGTTGTTTCTACCTTCTGGCTGTTGTTAACAATACTGTAAATGAACCTTGGTATACAAGTGTCTCTTCGAGTTCCTGTTTTCAGTTTCTTGTGGTTTGTATCTAGGAGTAGAATTACTGGGTCATATGGTGATTCTGTGTTTAACTTTTTGAAGAACTGCCAAACTTTATTTTCACAGTAGTTGTACCATTTATGTTTGTATGGAATATCTTTTACCATCCTTTTCTTTCAGCCTATTTGCATCTGCAAATTTAAAATGAATCTTTCATAAACAACATATAGTTGGGTATTTTGGGGGGGTGAGATCTACTCTGCAATTACTTGCTTTTGAGAGTTTAACCCATTTACTTCACAAGTAACTGCTAATAAAGGACCTTGTCATTTTATGTGTTTTTTATATGTCATCCTTTTTTTTGTTCCTAATTATTTTCATTGCTGTTTTTTCTGTTTCAGTTTTTAGTAGTATACTGTTGGATTCCCTTTGCATTTTTTCCTGTATGTAATTTTTAAATTTTGTTTTTCAAGTAAAAATTAATACCTTTACTTTGTATCAGTTGGCACCAGTTTAGCTTGTCTAACATATAAAAACGGCTTCTATACAAGAGCTTAGCTGCTAACCAGAAGAAGGTTGATCATTTGAATCCATTAGCTGCTCTTTGGAAGCATTATAGACTGTTTCTATTTTCTCCTCTAGTTTTGTTATCAGTTGGAATTGACTAGATGGCAGTTTTTTGTTTGTTTTTAATAAAACAGTGTGCAGCTCTATTTCCTTCCCTTTTAACGTCTTTGTACCTGGTATGGTCATTAACATAAATTCATAATTATCTTCATGTATTTTGTCTTATGTAGGAAATAAAAAGAAGACTTAGAAATCAAAAATAAAACTTCTTTTTTTAAAAAAAAAAAATTAGTCTCCTTCTCAACTTGAAAAACTCCTGTAGTGTTTCTTGCAGGGTAATTTAGCCAGCAACAAACACCTTCAGCTTTTTAACAATTTGGGGATGTGTTGA
This sequence comes from Heterohyrax brucei, assembly GCA_028571685.1. Classification (NCBI taxonomy): domain Eukaryota; kingdom Metazoa; phylum Chordata; class Mammalia; order Hyracoidea; family Procaviidae; genus Heterohyrax; species Heterohyrax brucei. The sequence goes on from CM053152.1 coordinate 27,333,637, forward strand.
TTTCTTCCTCTCTTTTGAATAGTTTTGCTGGATATAAAATTCTTGATTGACATTTTAATCTTTTAACAGTTTGTAAATGTTATGCTGCTGTCTCTGAAATCTGGTTTCTGATGAGAAATTAACAATGATTTTCATTGAGGGTCCCCTTGTATGTGATGAATCACTTTTCAGTTTTTGCTGTTGGTATGTTCTTTGTCCTTAAAATTTGACAGTTTTATTATCAAGTTTTTTGGTGTGAATCTGAGTTTGTTGAGCTTGTTAGATGTATAGATGGCTATTATGTGTTCACATGTTCTTTCTGCTCTTTCTCTTTTCTCCTTCAGGGATTCCCATACTGTGTATATTGGTGTATTTGATGGTGTCCCACAGATCCCTTAGGCTCTGTTCACTGTGGTTCATCTTTTTTTTGTCCTTCTCAGACTGGAACATTTTCAGTTGTCATATATTCAGCTTTGTAGATTTAGTCTTTACTTGCTCAGTTCTGAAGCTGAACTCCTTTAGTGAATTTTTTATTTTTTTATTAGTATTTTCTAGTTCTTACAGTTTACTACAAAATTTGTATTTGGTTATTTTTTTTCTATGTGCCATTTTCCTGATATCCTTAAATTCTTTGTCTATGGTTTCCTTTAACTGTTCAAGCGTATTTGAAATCATTGGTTTGAAGTCTTTGTCTAGTTAGTCAAATATCTGGGCTTTCTCAGAGATAGTCTGTATTTTTTCTGCAAGTGGGTACTACTTTCTTGTCTTTTGTATGCCTTGTTATATTTGTGTTTACAATTGCAGATTTTAGATGGTATAATATAGAACCTCAGGAAATCATATTCTCCCTTTTTCCAGGGCTTGCTGTGGTTAATTTTTTAGGGCTACAGTTGTCTGTTCAGTGACTGCTCAACTTGGAATGCTACATAGCCATAAAGAAAAATGAATTCCCAAACACTGTGCAACATAGATAAGCCTGGATAATATTTTGCTGAGTGAAATACATTAATCACAGGAAGACAGATATTGTATGATCTCACTTTTATGAAATGACAAATTTAGGTATATATACAGAGACCAGTGTTCATTGGTGGTTACCAGGGAAGGGAGTGGGGTATATAGCCCTTGCCATTGAGTTGATTCTGACTCATAGGGACCCTACGGTAGTCACTTTTTGTTTATGGTGATGGGAGAGATAACACTGAATGTGGGTAAAGTTGCAAACCTTTACTAGTACAGCTGATGGCACTGAATTTTACATAAGAAAAGGAGTGTATTGGGGAATGCTGTGTTATATATAAATTTTCAAAAACAACATATGTTACAGAAATAGGGGCTACAGGTGCCGATAACTTCTTAGATATAACCAGTCACTTCACACAGTAGGTTTTCTTAGTTTGAAGACTTAGGGTCACCGTTTCATGGAACAACTTAGTCATACCATATAGTTCATAAAGTTTATATTCTGTAACAGGTCAGCTCAGAAAATAAGGAATGTCACCTGCAAGTCCTGCTCTTTTCAAGAAATTATGTTAGTGAGACCCAATGGACAATAGTAAATCTAAAGCATAGACGAGAAGATTGGGGAGCAGTGAGACAGAGTTAGTGGGAATGGAATAACTAGAATAGAAATAATACAGAATGTTGACACAATGTGAAGAATGTAACCAGTGTCACTAAACAGCATGTGTAGTTGTTGAATGGGAGCATGTTTCACTGTGTATATAGTTACCACAAATATAATAAAATTATTAAAAAACAAACAGACAAACAACTTGGATGTATGAAATGTCTTAGTTCCACGTAATTAGCTGTAAGTATGGAGCATAAAAGGACCAGGGGCATGGAGCTGTACCCATGATTTCCAGACCACTAACTAGTGGGCCAAATGTTTGACAATATTAACTTTCTCTGCTCTACAGCCTCTCTCCTGTAGTTTTGATGTCTGAATTACTGTGAAGATTGGTTAGGAATGGCTTATGGCAGCCTTATATATAGCATAACGAAATGTTGCCAGTCTGTGCCATCTTCATGATTATTGGTTTATTTGAGTCCATTATTGTAGTATTGTGTATTTGCAGCTGTTATTTCTAATTTTGAGTTGTTCCACATCAGGAAATTGAGGTCCTGAGGGCTTTATTCCATCCCCATCATGAGTGTGAACTACTTTGAGGAGACAGCTCTTCCCAGTCTTCCAATCTAGGGTGCTCATCTTCTAGCAATCTGTTAGACACTGTTCTGTTGCAGTCCACTAGCTAATTTTCAGAAATAGATTGACAGGCCTTTCTTTGTAGTCTGTCTTAGTCTGAAAGCTTTGCTAAACCTGTCTACTGTAGGTGACCCTACTGGTATTTGAAATGCCAGTGGCATAGCTTCCAGCACCACAGCAACATGAAGTACTATAACTATAAGTTGATAGATGGTGGAGATTTGGGATAAGTAGGTGGTAGAAATTCTTAAATGTTGATTGAGAGGATTCCTACTGTCCACCCCCCTGCCTCCAAGTATAAACACACTCATCACAGTATTAAAATACCAAACCAAAACCTTTCCTATCAAGTCAGTTTCTGACCCCTGGTGAGCCTATGTGTTACAAAGTAGAACTTTTCCATAGCATTTTCCTGGCTGTAATCTTTACAGAGATTGCTGGGCTTTTCGTGATGCTACTAGGTGGGTTTGAACTGCCAGCATTTCTGTTAGTGATTGACTGCAGACTAGTTCATGCCACCCAGGGACCTGACAGAGGTGTTGCTGTTGTTAGTTGCCACTGAGTCAGTTCTGACTCATAGTGACCCTATGTACAACAGAACAAAATACTGTCCAGTCTTGCGCCGTGTCCACAGTCATTTTTGTGCTTTAGCTCATTGTTGTGGCCACTGTGTCAGTCAGTCTCGTCAAGGGTCTTCCTCCACTCTACCAAGCATGATGTCCTTTTCCAGGAACTGATCTTTCCTGACAACATGTCCAAAGTATGTAAGACACAATCTTGCCAGCTTTGCTTCCAGGGAGCGCTCTGGTTGTACTTCTTCCAGAACAGATCTGTTTATTCTTTTGACAGTCTGTGGTACATTCAGCATTCTTCAACACTACAATTCAGAAGCATCAGTTCTTCTGTCTTCTTGTTCATGGTCCAGCTTCTGCATGCATATGATGCAACTGAAAATACCATGGGTTGAGTCAGGAGCACTTTAGTCTCAAGATGACATCTTTATTTTTCCATACTTTAAGGAGATCCTTTGCAGCAGATTTTCCCAAGGCAATGCATCTTTTGATTTGTTGACTGCGCTTTCATGGGCATTGATAGTGGAACCAAGTAAAATGAAATCCTTGACAACCTCAAGCCTCTCTCCATGTATGATGTTGCTTACTGGTCCAGTTGTCAGAATTTTTTGTTTTCTTCATATTGGGGTGTCATCTATACTGAAGACTGTGGTCTTTGATCTTCATGAGAAGATCAGAAGTTTCACATCTTCACTTCCAGCAAGTAAGGTGGTATCATCTGCATAACACAAGTTGTTAATGAGTCGTCCTGCAATGCTGATGCCCTGTTCTTCTTCTTACAATCCTGTTTCTTGGATTATTTGCTTGGCATACAAATTGAAAAGGTATGGTGAAATGATACAACCCTGAGGCACACTTTTTTTGACTTTAAACCATGCAGTGTCCCCTTGTTCTGTTTGCATGACTGCCTCTTGATCTATGTACAGATTCCTTAAGAGCAGAATTAAGTGTTCTGGAATTCCCACTTTACGCAATGTTGGCCATAATTTATTATGATCCACATAGTCGAATGCCCTTGCGCAGTCAGTGAAACACAGGTAAACATCTTTCTGGTGTTCTCTGCTTTCAGCCGAAATCCATCTGACATCAGCAGTGATACCCTTGTTTCCACATCCTTTTCTGAATCCAGCTTGAATTTCTGGCAGTTCCTTGTCAATATACTGTTGCAGTCGCTTTTGGATGATCTTTAACAAAATTTTACTTGTATGTGATATTAATGATATTGTTTGATAATTCCTGCATTCAGTTGGGTCACCTTTCTTTGGAATGGGCATAAATATGGATCTCTTCCAGTTACTTGACCGCGTAGCTGTCAGAGAAGAGGAGTAAGTGGCTGTATCAGATGGAAAGAATTAGAAAGCGTTTATATTGTTTTTATACTGTAGAAAATTATAAAAAGGAAGAATTTGAATCTTATCAAATGGAATAATATAAGAAATAATTATACTTCATTATTATGGCTGTCATTTATAAATTATGTACTTTTTTTTTTACTGCAGTTTCTTTCCCAGTTCATTGCTTAAGGAATTCATCAAAATGGTTTTAGGATTTTAATATGTGCCTCATTATCCTATGTTTTAGTTTCAGTGTTTCATTTGTCAAAATTAGATCATTTCTACACAATGAAAACCAGGGTGATAACTTTCATTCTTGTTTCATTTTTCAATGAGCTCGTTGTTTCTTGCTGTTTGTCTTTTACAGTCCTAAGATTTAATTGTTCATGCTATTGTTTCCTGAAGATGGACAGTAACTTAAAAAGATTTATATTATGGGTTAGTGGTCTGCTGTTTTGCTTTCTACTTCCTGTTATGATCTACTTGGCATAAGCTCCTTCCGCTCCATGTTGTAAATCAATTATTCTTATTGAGAGCTCTTTGAAACTTGTGTGCTTATGAACCTCCCCAAATTTAAGGATAATAAAGTTCTATTTTTTATAATTTAAATTTGTCTATACATAAATGTTACCTTTTGTCTTTAACTGCTTTGTAATATGACATAATATAGAATGTTATTCGTGATCATCATAAGACTTTGTTTTTTTTTTCCTAGACAAGTGAAAATTACATCCTGTCTAATGACACCAGGTCACAGCTCAAATTTCTTGAAAAGCTGGATCAATTGGAGAAGGAGAGAAAAGATTTAGAAGAAAGAGAAATGTTATTTAAAGCAGCTAAGGTAAGGGCCAGTGTGATTTATGAGTGAACGTGGCCTTACGATCAGGTCAGCATTGGTTTTATCATTGGTTGACCTTCTTGGTTTTATTAGGACTTCAGATTTCCCTGGAGGATTTCTTAAAATGAAGTTGCTAATAGAATCCCTCACAGACCAGGTAGTGTGGTACAGTGGCTTTCAGTTAATTTAGTTCGAGACCTAACATATTGTCTTCAGAGTTGCATTTCCTGTGTTCTCCATTGTATATACCACCTCCCTGATACAAGTACTATGTAAAACTTTTAGTCCTTTTGCAGATGTAATTTGGTTTGAGCCTAGTTGGGTTGAGAGAAAAAATATAGGAAGCAAGCAGGACAGTTACAGGTAAAATTAAAAGTAACTAGGGTTATATGAAACAAAATACAAGCTGGGCAGAAATCAGTTAGAGAATTAAGAAAAATAGGTGAATTTATTTATTACTCTCTCCCTTGTTTAAACCTTTCCCTTGATGATTAGTGCTAGATGGAGTGAAAGCTAATCCACTACGGTTTGCACTTCAGAGCTCCGTACTGCTTTACAGGCTTGAAGTTGTTGCAAGAAGTTGTACAGACTGAATGTTAGAGTCTCATTTTTTATATTAAACACCTTCATTTTTATTTTTAATATTCTTGGCAACCTGTCCTTTTAGAGTATTTGTTCCTAATCACATACCAATCATTTTTTTAACTAATTCATTTCGAAATAATTTTAAACTTACAAAAAGTTGCCAAAACTGTACAAAGAACTCACTCTTTCCTAGACTGCATTTTACTGCATTTGCTTCATCCACCGTCTCTCTCCCCACCTTCCGCAGACATGCATCCCTTGTTATTCCTTTTCTCTTTTTTCCCTTTTTACACATCCGGAGGCTTGTACTATATTCACAAAGTTGTGTAATCATCTCCACTAATCAGCCTTTTTCTGAACCTTTTCAAAGTAAGCTTCTGACAAGATGTCCTGTCAGTTCTAATTGTTCCAGGGTGTATTTACAAAATTATAAGGACATATGACTTACGTCACCCTACAGATCAGAAATTCAGCAGTGTGACACTGCCAGGTAATCTATAGAGCTGATTCACATTTTGCCAACTGTCTCAATGTACTTCTTTTCGTTTGTGGCCTGTTTTCCCGTTTAGGAATATGTGTTTCGTTTAGTTGTCATGTGTTTTTAGTTAGTGTTTATCAGTCTTTTTCTGACATTCATGTCCTTGACAGTTTTCAAGAGTGTAGGCCTTACATTCAGTAGGAGGCTTTTCACCTTGTATCACATGATACTTCTTCCTGACTAGACTTACGTCGTATACTCTTGGCAGGAAACACGTAGAAATGATGCTGTGTTCTCAGTAGATCACATCAAAAGACCTACAGTGGCAGGTATGATCACTTGGTCATGCTGATGCTTACCAGTTCTTTTCATTTTAAATTTCCCATTTTCTTCTTTGTATCAGGTAATTTTTTAGGGAGATAGAGTCTAAAATTATGCCAACACCTTGCTCTTCATCAAACCTCCGTGTGTCGACCTTGGCATCCATTGATGACTCTTGCCAGAATTAGCTACCTTTGTGATAGTGTCTCAATGGTTAAAACATTTGCCTGCTAACCAGAAGGTTGGCACACAAACTGCTCCATGGGAGAAAGATGCAGCAGTCTGCTTCCATAAAGATTTACAGCCTTGGAAACCGCGTGAGGTTGCTGTGAATCAGAACTGATTCTATGGTAGTGGGTTTTAGTAGGTATGATAGTTGCCAGATGGTGATTGGTTCCACTGTTTTTCGTATGTCTTTTTAGCAGTCTACTATATGGAAAAGCATTCTTTGGTCATTTATTCATTCGTATTAATTTGGCCTCATGGATTTCTATTTGAGTCACCAGGTTGTACTTTATTATGGTCATTAGTCTGAAATCACTTTTGAACAGAAAATCCAAAGAATTTACCTGGCATTTTTGTCCTTTAGACCTGTTTCCATCACTCATGGGACGTGCCCTAACTTTCTAGTACTAGACATTTCAGACTCAGCTTTTATTTTTCCTACCCTAGCCCATGAATTACCCATTTTCCTAAGGAACTTGTTCTTTTTAGTTCAGGATGATATTCAGAAACCAACATTGCAGCATAAGCCATGAAACCAGACCCACTGCCATTGAGTCGATTCTGAGTCATAGTGACCCGATAGGACAGAAAAGAACTGTCTGGTGGATTTCAACTGCCATCCTTTTGGTTAGCAGCCATAGCATTTAAACACTATATAACCAAGGTTTCTAAATTAGCACAGAGTATACTTACTGCTACTGAAGTGTCATTGCACATAGGTCCACTAGGATATCAGTGAACATACCTGTGCAGTATAGTTATGTATGTAGGTAGGCTCATGCCTTGGCAAGACTCTCCAACCGTTAACCACCTTGTATTCTTGACGCTGGTCTACCCTCTTATGTGCCCTAGTCTTCGCACAAGGATTGGGTGCTGTGTCTTAGACTTCTTAGCCTGTGGGACATTGCACCTGCCTGTTTCTCCAACCTCAGGCTCCTACTATATACTAGAGTCTCAGCATCCATGCTCACCCTCCTCTGCAGTAGGAAGAGAAGAGTGATGGAACCAGAAGATACTCTTCCTTGAGCCCTCAAGTATGATAGCCCAGCACACAGGCATTATATTCAAGTGGTTTGTCAGTATTTTATTTCCTAAATTATTAATTATTAGTGATCCTTGGCTGTAATATATTATTCTTTCAAATTTCTAAATGTCGGAGTTTCTCAGGTTTCAGTCTTAGGTCTCCTTCTCTGTCTGCAATCTCATATATTTCTAACTCTGTCCACCTTTGGAACTCTGTATACTGTGGCTAAACTGCTTTCGTAACATCTGTACTTCGTTGGCCAGTAGGCTTCTCAAATTTAATGTGTCTAAAAAGAGTTCTGATATTTTTCTTTCATCAAAACACCTCTCATTCTTAACTGGTTTCTTAACTAACTAAATGACACCGTCATTCATTTAGATGTTTAAACGAAAAGAAAACATCTTTAACTACTCTTTCTCTTCTTTCCTCAACTCTTTGACTTCCTATTATAATTCAGAGATGTATCCATCTTTTCTTTGTATCATCATTGTCACTACTTTGGTCTACATCATCTTTCAGTTTGGCTACTGTAGTATCTTCTGACTGATCTCTTTTATCTCCCACGATCCATTCATCATATTACAGTCAGACTGTTTTCATAACAAATCATATGTTATCTCCATTGCCTAAAATCCTTTAGTGGCTTCAATTAAAATTGAAACTCTTTTCCAGATTTTAAAAGACCTCATATAATCTGCTACCTACCTTTCCCTCTTAACTGGTCTTACTTCATTCCGTTTTTCATTCACTTGCTGGTCACACTAACTTTTCTGTTCTTTCAGTGTGACAAACTTGTATTAGGTATTGGACTTGTAATTGAGTGTCTAAAACTGAACATTAATTTTTCTTTCCTTAAATATATTCTTCTTAGGTCTTTATCATCTCAAAACTTGAAATTACTATCTTACCCATTGCTTAGCTAGAGTCCTAGCAATCAGTCAATTCCTGCCTTTACTTAATATTAGACATCCAGTCTGTGAGTAAATCTGGCTGGTGCTACCTCTAAAATACTCATTGGATCTAACAACTTAGTATTATTTCTGCTACGATTCTAGTTCAAGCAAGCCTCATTTTCTTCCTCAGTTAGCCTCTGATTCAGAATAGTTGCTCTGTAACAGTTTTCTGCTTGCTCTGTGTACTTCCGGTCTTGGATCCCTACAGTGAACCCTCTGCATAGCAGCCAGAATGATCTTCTCAAAGTGTGTTATCAGTGGTATGTTACTTCCCTGCCCCAAATCCTCAAGTGGCTTGTTCTTTTTATTAGAGTGAAGCTCCACCTCCTTTTTATGACTTACAAGGCAGCGAACACATTACAGCCACCTCTACCTTTCAGCTCTTTTACTGTGCTGCAACTACTACATGGGCCTTCTTTCTTTCCTAAAGTGTGTCACACTTACACTCATTTTAAGGCTTTCACCTTGAATACAACTGCCTGGAATGCTCTTCCCCCAAATCTTCGCTCGACTGCCTCTGGTTTGTCATTCAGATCTCCTCAAATATCACACTCATCTCTACCATCCTAGCTCAGGTGTAGTGCTCAACGTGTCTTCCTTTCTATTCATTTCTGTCACATTATCATAGTTTATTTTCTTTGTAGTACTTATCAGTATTAGCAGTTATTATTTTTTATTTCTTCTCATAAATGTTTTGCATAGTTAAAAAAATTGTTTAAGTTTTGTTATTTTCATCTCCTTGGAATAAAAGTTTCTTGAGAGCAAGAACTTTGTTTTGTTAGTTCTTATCTGTGTCTCTAAGGACTTAGAACAGTGGCACACAGAGTCTGTACTGTCGATGATCAGTAAATACTGAATGACAAAGTTTTAGTAGCCAAATGTGTCTATTTTATGCTAGGGCAGAAGAATTTACATATGTGTATCATTGTTAGGTGCCATCTGGTTGGTTCCGAAGCATAGCGACACAGTGTACAACAGAACAAAACACTGCCCTGTCCTATGCCATGTTTACCGTAGTTTTTATGCTTGAGAGCACACACACAAACACACACATTTGTAAATGCCAACAAATGCATACTAGTTTCTGCTAATATGAATAGGTAGAATAACAAAGGAGTTTGTCTTAGTTTGACCTGAAATGGAGTTGTTTCAGTAGATTGGGGGTTAACATGAGCAAACAATTACTAGCTTTGAGTAGAATTTTATGTTGGTATTTAATTAAGATGTTGGAGATTAGAAGATACTCTTACATGTGAAGTTTCTCTCATGTTTTCCTTTAACAAATGCACTAAGAAACTTAGTAAATCAGAAATTATTTGTAGCTTTTATTTTGTTAACCATCTTTAGTTAACTTACATTTTACAGAACAAATTTTATAAGGAGTTAGATAGCTTTATTAGGGTGAGAAAATGGGTATATCTATTCCAAACAGATTATTTCAGTGGACAGATGTTAATGATCTCAGAAATAAATTTGTTTACCCTTTCATTCATCATAGTGTTACATATAGTAAGTGGCTCTATTCTTACATGAGTCCTCAAAGACTGTGTATTTGGGGAATGTTAAACTGAATCCACATGGAAAGTGATATTTAATAAACATTTATTGAACATTTAACTTGTACACACCATTGTATTAAATGCTGTAGAGGACCTAAAGAGAAATAAGATACTCTAATGAAAGCACTAGGATTTATTTCCTACTTGTATTAAAAATGATTGCACTTTTAAAGAGAGAGAGACATGATTCAAGGTCAGTCAGGCCTTGTTCTTGATATTAATAGTCCTTGAAATATTGTTATGTTTTTCCAAAATGGTTTCACCTGAAGTTTAGCCAATGTTGATTGTTTTCATTCGATTTGAAAGCCAACAATTATCCTTCTTTTCTTTCCCTTCATCTGTACCATCCATTTTCCAGTGTTCAGTGTTGTAGCAAGAACAACGCCATGCCTCAACTGGACCTGACTGACACTGTTAGCATCATTTTCAGCATAAGCTTCCTCCAGGCTACAACTGCAGCAGCCGGGCCAGATGATGAGAGGGCGGGGGTGCTGGTGGAGGAAGTGCAGCAACAGTGGATTGAGGCGTTTTCCCCTGGAGCTAAGATTTTCAATCACAAGAGAAAATTGTCATTTATTAAATATTTAATGGCAACTGTGGTGTTTAGATGCTAGTAATTTCTATTAAAATTTTCTTTTCATTTGATAGAGTCGTTCCAATAAAGAAGATCCAGAACAGCTGAGATTAAAGCAGAAAGCCAAAGAGGTAGGACTTTCAAGTTACCATGCTCCTCTTTGTGTTTAAGGGAAGGCTGGCAGCTCTCTCCTGGCAATTAGGTCAGGGTTTATTTTGCTGTTGCATACCATTTGCAGAAGCCTTGGGGAAGGACAGGAACTGCTACAGGCAAGGGCAGGACTTCAAATGAGGTCAATGAGTTATGTGCTCTCGTTTTAAAATTTATTTTCAAGGCTCGGGCCTGTCTAGAAACGGCTCTTTGTAAACTGCAAGAGTGTTCTTGGTAGGGATGTAATGTGGGATTAAAAAAAAAGAAAGAAAGAAACTTTTGAGATTTAGCATCTGGGACTGTACAATAGGCTACATTTTTCCAGGGTAATTGTTCGTTTTGTAAATCTGATACTACTTATAATTCTTTGGCTGGGAGGCGGTACTGGGATTTAGTTTTAAATGGAAAATGCCTCTGGCTTTTAATTTTCTGGGCCCAGCAGTTTTCTGTTCTGGAATGGAGCCCTTGTTTCACACAGTTCATGTTTAGCTGCAGGGGTTTTAGTTTATAGCTTAGACTGGTTAAGCTTTCACTCCCAGAGGCCTCTGCATAGCAACTGTAGAAATCAACAAATAAGTTCATTTATGTCTGCAGCCTCTTCTCAGTAGCTGACTTTTTACATTTCCCAATATCCATTTCCTGACTTTTCTAGCCCCGGAGAAAAAAGCTCCACTAATTGGAGCTTATTTTAATTGAGCCTTAATATTGGATCTCACTGGAGTTGCCCCCAGAGCTGCTGGGAACGGATTGAAATGAAAGTACCTGAGGTTGAAGATGTGGTGTATGTATGGGTGTGTGTGAAATTTTTCACTTGACCTACAGATTCTTTTCCCTGCTGAATAAATCATCAAGCCTGTTCACATTTCTGATTAAGGATCTGACAGCAGATGATAATAAAGACAATTGAGGTGTGAGACATGTGATATGGAGCTGAAGAAATTGGTTTCTATAGTTACTTGACTGATTTCATGCGATTTTTAGGGATTTTTGTACCAAATAAGAGTGATTTCCTGGGCAACCTTTTTTCTTAACTGTGCCTCTTGAACTATGAAATTTGTTGTTGCTTACCACTGCAGCACTTGGCTCCTAGGTGCCAGCAGCAGCAGGTTATTTATGAGTGTTTTTAGAGGCCCTTATTGTTTGGATTAATGCAGAAGCTGAGGCAAAACAAATGGAAAGCTTGTAAGATTCTTACAGTGAAATGCTGTATATTTTTACCGAAATAGGGAGGGAAAATACAGGATCCCAGGATAGAGGGGTTTAGGGGTTGGAATGAGGAAAACTGAAAAGTGGGAACATTAAAAAAGATTAAAAACAGAAATGCTTTACTTTGAAGAAGAAATTTCTCTTACTCTTTCTTTCCAGTGGGAAATTTATCTAAAAAAATATTAATGTGAGTGGTGTGCCTGGTTTGAATGTTGATTATTTGGGAACGGGCAACCTTTTGTTGTCCTGGTTCATGGGGATCTCTCTTTCAATTAAAAAACTGATTAGATGCTTACCTCATTTTCTTCTAAAGGCATTAGCGTTTAGAAAAAATATGTGTCAGAAGTGTACCTTTTATCCTTTAAGATTTTATTCTGCCTGCCACTGTTTGCTAAGCAATCTGGATCTTCGATTAGTTTTCCTTGCGTAGTCCTATAAGACGGTTTTGTTTGTTTGTTTGTTTGTTTTAATGTTGTATTTAATTATTCTCTGAGGGATAGATATATGGATGGCATCTTTTAAAGAAGAGTGTAAGAATAAATGTGTAAAAAGTTTGTCTTAATATTGACAGGTGCCATTGAACTTGATTTTTCTTTCTCTTTTTGCCTGTCTTTTTCCAGCAAGACTAAGAGAACACAATATAATTTATATCCAAATATTTTGAAAGTTTTCTAGTTGCTTTCTGTCCGGAATCTTCTTTGATGAAAAAAAGGAATCATTCCAAGAACAGAGCTACTCTGTATTAGTTGCAAATCTTTGGTGAAAGTAAAATATTGTCAATTTTATTCCCCCCTGTACCCTAAAGAACTTAGTAACTTGAATATTCTAAGGGGCTTTAGTTCAGAATCAGATATACAGGGATGACGTATTTTGTTTGATTGCAGAAATCATTGACCCTACCTTAATATTCTTGTATGGCAATTTGTTATCATTTGGATGTGCTAATTAGTTAATATTACACACTACAAAGCTTTGCTTTGTGATGTTTTGGTATTTGTTTGTCTTGTAAGTTTCCTTTGTTTGACTGTGAAAAAATCAGATTCTTCCAGTTGCTTGACTTAGAACTGCATTGCTTTTCCTTTCCAGGTAATAACTCACCAAGCAGGTCAAAGGACATAAATGATAGTATCTTACAAATGCAGAACTCCAAAGAACAATGTTAATGAAAGTTGTGGGCTTTATTTATATTGGGAAGGGTTTCAGCCATGGTGTTTGGTATATAAATATTAAATGACAACCTGAATCTCCTTTGTACATAATCTTATAATCCATGTTTGCTTTCAGCTGTTAACACTTAGATCATTTCTCCTGTGGTTTTTCTTCTCTCTAATACGTTTTCAAAGGCTTTTCATTTATTCTTTGCATTTGGGTGTAAGGACAAATTGTGTTAAATTGTTAAATGAGGCAGGTTTTTAATACAGGTGTGTAATAATTTTTCATCTGTTGTCTTGATTTCTTCCAAATTTGTCATTGTCTGTTGGCACTTTAAAAAAAAATAGGCTGCCTTTGGATTTGCCTCCAGCCTAGTCACAGTCCACTGAAGTAGCTTCTGCTGCATACTGTTCTTATTGACCTGACAGGTTATCTGTCTATTTGAAATCTCCCTGATGTCTGTCTCTGGATACCCCTGTAATTCAAGCATTTCATTTTAAACTTCTGGACTATCTTTTCTGTTACTCTTTCTGTCCGTACCTTCCCTTTAGACAGTGTGGTGTTTTCTTTATCTGCCTGTCTAAGTATGTATTTTCAGTACCAGCACCTTTCAAATTCTGATTTTTTTCCCTACTTTTCCTAAAATGTGAGTACTAACCTTCTTTCATTTCACCATCCATTTGTGAAAGGTTTTAAATAAACTTACTAGTTGTCAGATTCTAATATCAAGCAGGTAGGCGTATCTTTGTTTAGTGCAGCTGCAGACTTGTCTGAGATAAGTGGTAGGTGCTATGTCCCAGATTAACAGTTAGCCCTTCAGTATTTTTGTTGTTTTTTTAACCACATCTTCCAGAATTTTGCAGAGCAAGTCTTCTGACATTGGAGTTAAAAAATCCTGATTCCTTAAATATTTGTTATATGTACTGTGACCCTTATTCCCTTTTGAATTTCATCTTTCTCCTTTGGGAAATGCATCGGTGCATAGTGAGACAAACAATTCATTTACTTTCTTTTTAGCAGTTCCCAGAATTCCTACCTTCATGTGTTACCAGACAATAGAAAAAAGAAAGAATTTGTATATTGTAGTGTAAGTCATGGACCTACTGGCACATGAGCTTTGCAGTGTACTCCATAGGAACTGGACAAAAAAAAAGGAGTATTAAGTGATTAAAATACAGAGCAGATTAGGAAACTCGTATCCTAAAGTGTTTAGGATTTTCTTTATGGGAAACAGGTCATGGGGAGGCTTTGTGACACACATCTTGGCTTCCCCCTGCAGGGAAGAACCGAGAAACTGAGTGAAACAGACACAGGTGACAATCTGGGTACCCAGAACAGAGACTAGAAGACATAAAACCTGCAAGTACAGGTAGTCATGAATTTAGGACTAGCTTGTTTCTGTCAGCTGTGTTTTAAGTTAGTTCTAACAGAAGTCAAATACCATTTTTTTGTTTTCACTTTTAAATTGCCTTTTATTATATGTTTCTTTAGTCAGCAAGTGCTGCTGTAACAGAAATACCACAGAGTGGATGGCTTTAACATATGAAAGTTTATTCTCACACAGTCCAGTAGGTTACAAGTCCAAATTCAGGATGTCTGCTCCAGGGGAAGGCTTTCCCCCTTGTCGGCTTTGGAGGAAAGTCCGATATTGGATCAGTCTTTGTCCAGGGAGCATCTAGACTCTTGGCTCAGGAACCTCAGGTCTTAAGGATGCGCTCTACTCCCGGTGCTGCTTCGTGATGGTTTCAGGTTCCCAATTCTGTGCTTGCTTCCCTTTCATCTCTTGTAGGATGAAAGGATTAAAGGTGGTGCAAGCCACACTCCAGGGAAACTCCCTTTACAGTGGAGCAGGGAGGTGATCCTATGAAGGGATTTACAGTCCCACCCTAATCCTTTAAAATACAGCATAGGAAAACTACAAAATGGAGGACAGTCACAAAATACTGGAAATCATGACCCAGCTACATGGCTTCACCTATTTTGGGGGGGGACACAATTCAATCCATGACAATAGTATCTGCATATATGTGATCTTTATTTGTCTTAGGAAGTTGGGAGCATTACATATAAATTTACTTATATATCTGAATACATATATACATAAAAATAAATAATGTAGAAATAACACTCCAATGACAGAGTTAGATGATGATGGCATTTTTCAGTTATAGTAATAACTCTACTTTTGGAAGGTTCTGGGTCATCTAGATTATCCTGGGAATGGGAATGGTGGTTGTAGTCAGAAAATTATTGAGAGTTGTTTGTATGGCCTGTTTATTTTTCTTCAGGCATTTTACTATAATGTGTCAAAGCTTCTTGAAGTGATCTGTGTTTGGGCCTATGTTTTCAAGCAACTGAAGCACTTAGGTTAGAACAAATTCATCCTTTCATTGTAAAATTTTTGACAATTTTTCTCCATCCTCTTTCCCTGTCTTTCTTTTTCAGTGTTTCTGTTGTCTTTAAAATCCATTAATTCCTGATCTGTCATTTCTTCTTATTTGTGATGTATGAGTTATTCCACAGTTGGCAGTATCAACTTCTAAACTGAGTGTTCTTGTCATATTCCATGTATTCCATGCATCATATTATTGTGAACCGTACTTCGAATGTGTTCGTATAACTCAGCAAGGTTTTCCATATCTCTTGCATGCAGGAAGATAAACAGTTTTCCAGCTCCACCGGCAGTCATTAGTGTGGTTCATTGTCACTTGAATACATCATAAATTGAGCACTCTGTAGTACAGCAGAACGTAAAGCATTATTGTACGAGAAATAAAATATTGAATCGTAAGACTCGTTGTTATTACGTGCCGTCACTAGTTTCTGATTCACAGCAAACCTGTGGACAGCAGATGAAGTACTGCCAGGTTCTGTGCCATCCTGACAGTCGTTGTGTTTGAGCATATTGCTGTAGCCACTGTGTCAGTCAACCTCCTTGAGGGTCTTCCTCTTTTCTGCTGACCCTTTCCATTCTCCAGGTACTCATCAAAGTACTTGAGACAAAGTCTTACCATACTAGCTTTTAAGGAGCATTCTGACTGTACTTCTTCTAAGACAGATTTTTCATTCTCCTGGAAATTCATGAGACATTGAGTATTCTACACCAACACGATAAGCCAGTGGTATCAGTTCTTCTTTGGTCTTCCGTATTCATGGTCTTGCTGTTACATGCATGTGAGATGATTGAAAATATCATGGCTTGGATCAGATGCACCTTAGTCCTAAAAAGGACATCTTAGCTTTTTAACACTAATGAAGCCTTTCTCAGTACATTTGCCTGAAGCAGTATGTCATTTGATTTCATGATGCTACTTGGTAGGTCATTGATTGTGAATCCACGTAAAATGAAATTCTTCACGTCTTACATCTTTTTCTTTATCTCGATCATTGCTTATTGGTCCAGTTGTGAGTAGTTTTGTTTTCCTTATGTTAATTTGCAAACCAGGTTGAAGGCTGTGGTCTTTGATCTTCATTAGTAAATGCTACTGGTCATCTCTCTTGTCAGCAAGCCAAGGTTGAGGTTGTTAATGAGTCTTCCTTCAGTTCTGATGCTGCAATCTTCTCACATAGCCCAGATTCTTGGATTACTTGCTCAGAATACAGATTGAATAACTGTAGTGAAAAAACACAACCCAGTGCATAACTTTATTGGTTTTAAACTTTTTACTATCCCTTTGTTCTGCTCCAGCAACTGCTTCTTGGTTTATATACAGAGTTCTGCATGAACACAGTTAAGTGTCTGGGATTCCCATTCTTCTCAATGTTATCCATGAGTTGTTAGGATCCACTCAGCTGTATGTCTTTGCATAGTCAGTAAAATACAGGTAAAAGTCTTTCTGGTATTGTTTTCAGTGAAGATCCATCTGACATCAGCAGTGATATCACTTGATCCACATCGTGTTCTGAATCCAGCTTTCTGTTCAGGTGATGTACTGCTGCGGTGATACTGTTGCATCCGTTTTTGAATTTTCTTTAGCAGAATTTTACATGTGTGTCATATCAATGAGCCTCCAAAAACCATAAAAGAAAATCTATTGCTGTTGAGTCAGTTTTGACTCATAGTGACCCTGTAGGACAGTAAAACTGCTCTGTAGGGTTCCCAAGGGACAGCTGGTAAATTTTGAACTGTTGACCTTTTGGTTAATAGCCGATCTCTTAACCAGTGTGGCTTCAGGGCTCTCATATTATTGATATTGCTCAGTAATATTTGCATTCTGTTATATCCTTTCCCTTGGAAAGCTCACAAATACAGATTTCTTCCAGCCAGTTGGTAAGGTAGCTGTCTCCCATATTTCTTGGCATAGATCAGTGCTGTATCTGTAGAAACATTTCAGTTGGTATTCGGTCAATTTCTGGAGCCTCATTATAGATTGGAAAACATTACTTAAGAGGAAAGGAAGGTATATTTTTCTTTTTCTTTGTCATGATTGAGTCAAAGTATATAATCCAAATTATCTGAAATTAGAATTGCCACACCTGCTCTTCTTTGTGTATTGTTAGCTTGATATATAATCTTCTATCCTTTAATTTTCAGTTTGTTCATATCTTTAAGTCTGAGGTGAGTTTCTTATAGGCAACATATGGATGAGTCATGTCTTTTGATCCAAGATGTCACTTGATATCTCTTTACTGGAGCGTTCAGTGCATTCACATTCTGTGTAATTCTTGATAGGTATGTTTTTAGTGCAGTCATTGTGATATGTTTATTTTTGTGTTGAAGTTTTCTCTGTTGTTCTTATTAATCTGTTCTGGGACATCCTTCTTCGTGAATTGATTTTTCGCCTTTCTCAGGGTTGGTTTTGTGATTGTTGAGAGTCTTGTATTAGATTCTTGATTTGATATGTTGCATCTTTATTGTGCTTTATGGCTGCCCGTATGATCCTCCATAACAAACTATGTATAAACCCAATTTTAATTACTACCAGTCTTGATAATTTCCTCTCCATCTGGAAGGACTGTAACGACTGTAGTACATCCCTCTTTTCAATATGATGACATCATACTTTCCATGATATGATCACTGGATCATTTCTTTCACTGTTACAGCCTTGATTGAGTGTGGAGCCTTCCCTACCTGAGTAGGTTTCTGAGTGATGTGTCCTGTATTTGCTTCTGAAATATAAAGTCCGTGGTTTTGTTCGTCTAAGCCAAGAGCTTCTTTCAGTATTTCTTGTAGCTTTGGTTTGGTTTTTACAGTCTCTGAGTTTCTGTTTATCTGTGAATGTCTTAATTTCATTTTCATATTTGAAAGATAGTTTTGTAGGATATATAATTCTTGGTTGGAAGTTCTTCTCCTTTGAGGCTTTGAATGTATCATGCCACTGTCTCCGTGCCAGCATTGTTTCTGCTGAGAAATCCAACAAAAGCCTAGAGGTTTTCCCTCTGAATGTTAGCTTTGCTTTGAGTCTTGCTGCCTTTAAGAGTTACTGCTTATGTTTCATTTTGTTAAGCTTAATTATAATATGTCTTGGAGTCTTTCTTTTGAGATCTATATTGAGTGGTGTTCGATATGTATCTTGGATATCTATATTCTCTTCTTTCCTAATTTCTGGGAAGTTTTCTGTCAGTAGCTCAGCCACAATACTCTCTGTATTCTCGGGTGATGTCTCGCCCTGTTCAGGAATTCTAATTAATTGTAGATTATTTCTCTTAATAGAGTCTCACATGCTTCTTAATGCTTCTTCGTTTTTCTTGTTTCTTTTTTCTGATTTCTCCTCATAGACGCTGGTGTCAGTTGCTCTGTCTTCCAAGTCAGAAAGTCTCTTTTCCATTTGTTTCATTCTGTTTTCTTGGCTTTGAATTCAAGTTTCTATGTCTTTGATTTTGTTCTTGATCTGTTGGATGTCAGAGTACTGGTGTTCCATCAGATTGAACAGCTTGCTTAATTTTTCATTTTGCTCTGCTGCATTTTGTATAAGGTGTAGGAGAGCTCTCTGTATAATCCTGTTGTATTCACCTTATGATAGTTTCAGAAAGGTTTCTTCGTCTGGAAAGTTCTCTGATGTTTTCTTTGGGGGGCCTTCTGAAGCCATGCGTGATGTCTTTGTTCTGCTTTTATCCAGAGTTTGTTGCTTCTGGGGCATCATGTGAGTCAGTAGAGGCTGGGAGAGATGCTGTGAGGATGGACCACAGTTGTTTCTCTAGGCCATCTTAAAATGAGAAGTAAAAGGTATCTGACAATTTCCAAAGTCAGCTGGGTTTTCGAGTGTAGAGGTTCCTCTTCCTGGCTGGCAAAGTAAGCATCTGTATATCAAACCCCATATGTTATAAACTAGTTGAAAATACAGAAAGGCTACTGCCCTGCTGGCCTCTGCTGCTGGGCCATAGCTGTAGGTGACACTGTGTAGACTACGGCTTTTCTGCCCGAAAAGTGCCCTCCTCCGTGCAGGCCGTGCCTCCCAGCTTAGGAATTAGGTCCAACTGAGGCCTCTGTATGAGTGTATCTGCCTCCCAGTGGAACGAGATGGTATCCCACACAAGCTCCTTGCCTGCATTGGTCAAGGCTGCTCAGTGGCAGAGGCAGAAAGAGAGGCCAAAGGTGCCAAGATGCAGAGTCCAAAGCTGGACTCTCAAAATATGGTAATTTTGTCTTCTGATCCCAGCAGCAGTGCATGTTAGATTAGCTGCTAGTCAAGTTGCAGCTCTGCCTGCCAGCTAAGACAGAGAAAAAAAAAAATTAAAATGGTGAGTTACCATCAGTCCTTGAAAGCCAGCACTCACCAAGAGTGGGGATCAGTGAAAGAGAGGAAGTTTTCTGTTCAGTGGTATGAAGTCCAATTTAACAGCCCTATGCTGTGTCCTAGGGCTCATTAGGTGTCCAGAAGGCTCCATTTAATTATCAGTTCAGGTCTTGGTTTCCAGAGGGATTTAAGGAGATGTATGTTTAGTCTGCATCTTGACTTTGCCCCCTACAATCCAAATTAAATTTGCATGCCCACCTATCTGCAGTGCCTTCTGCTCTCTTGTCCAGTGACAGCACACTCCTCCTTTCCATTCTATTCGTGTCATATCCTCTTACCAATCTCCTATCCCCTCCTTTCCACCCTCTTCTCTCCCTTGTAGTAACAGGCCAGTCAGTTAGCATCCTATAAATGCATAGAAACATGAATTGCACACATTGTATGGTCACTTTGTGTCCAAGTCCAGTCCATTCCTGTCCGAAGAGTTGACCTCAGTAATGGTTTATGATTGGAACAACAGGTCTTGGGACCCTGCTCCCAGGGGAACCTCCAGGCCTTTGGACCATCAATTTTGGTCTTTTCGTGGAGTTCTTGAGGTGCTCCCCTGTTTTTCTCGTGCTGCTACTGGGACTTGACATTGTATGCCCCATCTCGGCTGTCATTGGTGATAGCCAGGCACCATCTGGTTCTTCTGGTCACATGTTGATTCAGTCACCCATTCACGTGAGTCCTTCTGTCTTCTGGGCTCTTTTACTATCATGTCATTGTTGTCCTTGGTGATGATCTATTCTGGCTGTTTGTGGCTATTTGGTGTTCTTCAGATGGCAGCTTGCTGGCTTTTAAAACTCTGGACACCACTCACCAATGTGGGGTGCAGAAGACTCTATTAGCAATAGGCTAGTTACCCCAATTGCCCTCAGTGTCCCTTGAGAGCATGGTCCCCCAACCCTTACCCCTCCTACTGTATCCTTGTAATACTGGGTTAAGACTGGAAGAGTTTTCAGTTTATGTTGAAGTCCAGTTAAATTGATCTTCTGTCTGCTGGGTGCTGTCACTGCTTTCACTCAACCGAATTTCTAACAACTGTCTAATGTATAACCACCCTTTGCCCTCCTTTCCTCCCCTCCTTTGTAGCCATCAAAGAGTCTTTTCTTCTGTATGTGAGTCTGTTTTTAAGTCCTTACAGTAGGGGTTTCATACAATATTTGCGTGATTCTGTCTTTCTGCTGTTGTGTACTGTGCTGCAGTAAACATTCATGTGCACGTATCTGTTCATGGAACTGCCCTTGATTCTGTAGGATACATTCTGAGCAACAGGATTACTGGGTCAAATGCTGTATGTATTGGCATTTTTTTAAGGAAGTGCCAGGTTGCTTTCCAAAGAGGTTGTACCATGTTGCAACCCTACCAGCAGTGTAGGAGAGTTCCAGTTGCTCCACAACCTCTATGGCATTTATTCTTTTGTGTTTTTTGGATCATCGTCAATCTTGTTGGGGTGAGATGATATCTCATTGTAATTTTGATTTGGATTTCGTTAATAGCTAATAATGATCGTGGGTATTTCCTAATGTGTCTTTTGGCTGCCTGGATGTCCTCTTTGGTGAAGTGTCTATCCATCTCCTGTACCCAATGCTTACTTGGGTTATTTACCCTTTTCTTGTTGATATTTGGCAGTACCTTGTAGATCATGGAGATCAGATGTTGGTCTGACGTGTAGTTGTGAATTATTTTTTCCCATTCTGTAGGTGGTCTTTTAATTCTTTTGATAAAGTCTTGGGATGAACAAAAGTGTGTGATTCTCAGTAGTTTGCATTTATCTATTTTCTGTTGTTTGTGCTTTATTTGTCATGTTTTGAAGTCTGTCTAAGCTGTACGTTAATACTTCCATTTTTGACCTTATTTTTTCTTGCATGATCTTTATTGTTTTAAGCTTGGTATTTAGGGCTTTTATCCAATTTGAGTTCGCTTTTGTGTAAGGTGTGAGATACAGGTCTTGTTTCTGTTTTTTGCAGATGGATAGCCAATTTTGTCAGCACTGTTTGTGAAAGAAACTGTTTTTACCCCAGTTTACTATCTTAGGGCCTTTGTTGAAATTCAACTGTTCATAGGAGGATGGTGACATTTTGGGGGTCTCAACTGTGTTCCATTGGTCTATATGTCTACATCTCATTAAAAACTGTCACTGCAAGTTTTATTGGAATTATGTTAAATATGTACATCACTTTGGGTAAAATAATTTTGACAGTGTTAAGTCTTCCTGTCCATGAACAGGGTAGGTTTGTCCATTTATGTAAGTCTCTCTTAGTTTCTTGCAGTAAGGTCTTGTAGTTCTCTTTGTATGCCAGCCAAGTGCCGTCGAGTCGGATCTGTTATTTCTCTAGTTAGAGTTATTCCTAGGTATTTTATCTTCTTGGGGCTGCAGTAAATGGTATTGACTTGGTGATTTCTTCTTTGCTAATCTGTTTGTTCGTATAAAGGAATCCCACTGATTGATTTATGTTTGTCTTGTACCCTTATACTTTGCTGAACTCTTCTATTTGTTCGAGTATTTTACTTATAGATTCTTTAGGATTCTCTGTGTATACAATCATATTGTCTGCAATAGGGGGATTCTTACTTTTTCTTTGCTGATGTGGATGCCCTTTATTTCTTTGCCTTGTGTAATTACTCTGGCCAGAACTTGTAGTACAATGTTGAATAGAAGTGGTGAGGATGGGCATCCTTGTCTAATTCCCTTTCTCAAAGAGAATCCTTGCAGTCTCTCACCATTCAGGATAATGTAAGTGGTTGGCTTTACATAGATGGTGCTTATTGCATTGATTTGCCTTCTGTTCCTGTTTTGCTGAGAGTTTTTAGCATGAATTGATATTGGACTTCTTCAAATGCCTTTTCTGCGTCAATGGACAAAATCAGGTAATTTTTATCTTTTATTTATGTGGTTGGTCACATTAGTTGTTTTTTCTGATGTTGAAACAGCCTGGCATCCGTGGTATGAATCCAACTTGGTCGTGATGAATTATTTTCTTGATATGTGGTTGAGTTCTACTGGCAAGTATTTTGTTGAAGAATTTTGCATCTAGCTTCATGAGTGGTATTGGTCTGTAGTTCTCCTTTTTTGTTGGATCTTTCCCTGGCTTTGGTATCAGGGTTATGCTGGCTTCATAGAATGAATTTAGGAGTATTCCATCTTTTTCTGTGCTGTGAAATAGTCTCAGTAGTATTGGAATTTACTGTTCCCTAGAAGCGTGGTTGAATTTGGTGGTGAAGCCATCTGGTCCAGGGATTTTTTGGTTGGTGGTTTTTTAATGACTTTTTCAATCTCTTCCTTTGTGATGGGTTTATTAAGTTGTTCTACTTCTTCTTGTGATAATTTCAGTAGGTGATATGACTAGGAATTTGTCAATTTCTTCTAGATTTTCAAATCTGTTAGAGTATAATCTTTTGTAGTATTGTTATGATACTTTTTATTTTAACTGGGTCTGTTGCGACAACTCCGGTCTCATTTCTCATTTGGGTTATTTGTTTCCTCTTCTGTTTTTCTTGTGTAAGTTTAGCCAATGCATTGTCAACATGTTGATCTTTAAAAAAAAAAAAGCAGCTTTTGGTTTGGTCAGTTTTTTCAATTCTTCTATTCTCTAATTCATTTAGTTCTGCTCTAATCTTTATGATCTGTTTTCTTTTGGTGACTGAGGGGTTCTTCTGTTGCTCTCTTTCTACTTCTTCAAGCTATAAGGTTAATTCTTCGGTTTGAGTCCTTTATTCTTCTGTATGTATGCATTTCTAGAGATCAACAGACCTCTGAGCACTGCTCTGGCTTGGTGCTTTGGTTCTAGAACTTAAGACTAAAGCCAGATCCAAGAAACTGAGAGTACATGCACTGCAGTGACAATTCAAGTTGCTGTATGCCTGGGATGGCGCCTGAGAATTTACGTTTCCAACAGCTTCCATATGATGCTGCCCTGGCTAGTTCTGTTTTGGAGACCACACTTAGAACCATTCATCTTGAAGAAGAAAGGAAAGAACTTTAAATTGTATCACTTTTGTTTTCCCATTAACTCTGTTGTCAAAGAAGGTTAAATATTGTGATTTGGGAATCTTCAGATTTGGCATAGCTCAGGTACCATTCAGCAGATTTTCTTGTGAAACCTGGGAAGCTGCACTAGGTTTCTCTGTGAGTATTTTTGCAAGTGACAATTATTGTACTTATTTCTTGATTGGTATACCTTGTATATTATTGTTGTTAGGTGCTGTCCAGTTGATTTCAACTGATAGAAACCCTATATAAAAGAGCAGAACTGCTCCATAGTATTTTCAGGGAGCTGCTGGTAGATTTGAACCACTGAACTTTTGGTTAGCAACTGATTCTTAACCACTAGGACTTGGGACATGTTGTCAGGGCAGATGAGTCCCTGGAGAAGGACATCATGCTTGGGAAAGTAAAAGGCCAGCAAAAAAGGATGGACATAGTGTTTGCAACAATGGACGTAGCATAAAAACAACTGTGGGCATGGCGCAGGATGTTGTACATAGGGTTGTTATGAGTTAGAACCCACTCGGTGGCACCTAAGAACAACAACATGCCACCAGGTCTCCTGTGTCTTGCATGGAAAAGATAGTACTTAAAACTTCATTAGAAGGTTGCATGAACTCTCCATTTTGTAGGATGGTGAGTCTTACCCTCATTGCAGAAATGTTGCTATTATGAAAGAAATAGTATTGAACTAGAAGTCAGAGAAGGATTGGATCTACTGCCTTTGAACTTACCCTAGTTTTCAAAAATGAATATACTACAGTGTACTCTGCTTATATCACAAGGCTGGCATGCTTTAGGAAAAGGTGGGATTTAGTGGAAAAGCCAGAAACTGAAAAACGTTAGTTACAGAAACACGTAAGATCAGTGTGAGCAGGATCTTAGGTTTTGAGAGTGACCATGAATATATTGGTTATTTTTTGTTTACTGAGGGCTGGAAGATAAGGGGGTGAAAAAAGGGGGCATAATGGAAAATGGGAAAAATATGTTTAATGTAGATTGAATAGAGCATATATGTGCTTGCTTTGAACAGTAGTTAAAGTATTATGTTTACACTAAAGGGAGATGTTTAATTGAAAGTAATTACGGAATGTACCATTTTGGCAGAAGATAAGGATGATGTGGAAGGGCTAACCAGGAAGGCATCAGAATGTGTATTGCAAATTCTGAGAATCTCAAGTGTTCTGGACAGTGTCTTGACATCATGAGAATTTGCCTTAGTGGGTGAAGAAGAAAAAAAAACAGCCCTGTACTATTTGAATTGGTGGAATACCTGCCAAACTGTGGACTTTTATGGCTCAAAAAAGATCTTGTTTTAGAAGCAAGGATGGCAAGACTTCATCGCTTGTAGTTTGGACATGTTATCAGGAGGGACCAGTTCCTGGAGGCAGAAGAGGGTCAATGAAAATGAGGAAGACTTTCAGGGAGATAGGTTAACACAGTGGTTGCGACAGTGGGCTCAAGCTTATTGATGATGGCTGCAAGGATGATGTGAAGACTGGAGACTGTTTTGTTTTCTTTTGTTGTACATAGGATCACTGTGAGTCATAACTGATTTGGTGTGCCTAGCAACAACCTGTGGATTTTAGGTAAGGGGAAAGTGGTAATTATTTTGTAAACCCCCCCCTTTTTTTTGGCTTCGTTTGGTTTTAATAACTCTTTTATGATGCAGTTAAGTTTCTGCTTTGACTTTTTGTTTTATACTGTGTTTTCAGTGTTGGAAGACATGTTGAATAGGTAGGAAAGATGAGTGGGATGACACAAATATAAAATTATTTTATCTTAGTAATTTTGTATTTGGTGAAACTTTTATAAAACGTGGGGTAATATATCAAGATACCTGGCAATGACTGCACATAATTGTTGTTCTAGCCTCCTTGTTAGTGCCACCTTCTGTGTGCACTGTCTTCTAGCTCCTTTAAGCCTGTTGGATGACTATGTCGTTTGGTACCCTGATTACTCCTGCCTTGTGTTTCTTACCAGAAATGAATGTCTTCCTCTTTCGTGCCTTTTCTTACCCACAGCAAGCTGCCTAATGTGAGCCTGAGGGTTGATTGTGTCTACTAGTTGCTTATATTTACTGTTATGTGTACAGTTCCAGATTGTAAAACTGTTTACAGTGCCAAGGTCAATAAGAAATTACAGCAGTCAGTGCCACCATTTGATAAACTGCGTTCTGATTGCATATCTTGTGCTCAGCTAGTCAGAGTGGTCCACTTCTACCATAATTGCATTGTAATGTGCAACTGCTTTGGAGCATTGGCTTACTTAAGGTAGAACCATCTTTTTTCTGTCTTTTGACACTAGTGATACCTTTGGATTGTGGAGCAGTGACAAAACTTTTGAAAGTTTGTTGGTCCTGCCACTCTATACCTGACACACATCCTTTTGTATGAAACCTGAATTCTCTGCACTCAAGTTTATCTTTCCTCTTCAGCATGTCTAGTAGTTGCATTTCTATTTGGACTGTCTTCATCAGCTAATAGAATATGAGATAGTTGTGAAAGTTAGTGAGCCTATGAGAAAGGTACTATGCATGACATAGTCCAGTCACCGAGGGAGAGAGTTGGATCATTATCTATATCTTTTATCCATAGTAGATATCAAATTGACTCACAAAGCTATTTTGTGAGTCAGACAAACACCAAACCTTGGAAGTGTGCTTGATGGGCTTTGTGGTGTGTGTTGTTTCATTGATGGACAGGCCTTAAATGACGCATTGTTTTCATCTGTTGCCATGACACTTGATGGCACATACACCTCCTTTAGGTGGCTATTGAGAGCATTGATAATTGAGCACAATTTGTGAGCCAGTTATGGCCAGGTTCTTCTCGTTGTGCAGTGTGTGCATTCTCAGTTTCTTGGAGCTGGCTTTAGTCTTAAGTTCTAGAACCAAAGCAGTACCCAGGCTGGGGTCACTGAATCAGTAAGACCTGAGTTCTAGCAAGATGTGTGTACCCTTCATTGTGGCCATAGCAGTCAATGCCTTGATTTCCTCTGTAGTTTCAGGCTGATACTTTCATTTGACCTTCTAATCTCCTGCCCTCTATCTTGTCTGTTGTGTTTTGGGGTCACATTAAGATTCATGTGATCCTTCATAGGTACTCTTCTATAAATACAGACAAAAAGCAATCTATTTCTGTGTCTTTCTGGGCCAAAAGCAAGTTGACTGTGGCATGTTACTGAAGCGAGGTCATTAGACTGTCGAAGTAGGAGTCAGCCTTCCTCATTCCCCTTCTTTCCTTCCCTTTCATCATTGGTGTTGTCTTCTGCTTCACTCCTTTCATCTGCAACATCAACTGCTTCTTCATGAGTCGGATCTGACTCGATGGCACTTGGCTTTTTTTGGCTCTTCATCCTCTGCTACTGTGTTGGTGGTGTTCTACCTTCAAGATGTGCTGCAGATTCCAAAGGATGGGTAAGCTCCAAGACATCCTCATCCCTTTCCTGAGTCCCTTCGTTGTCATTGAGAGGAAAAAAAAAAAATAGAATTTCATCATCCTTCTTAAGATTTTTCTCTTAATTGTTTATGGGGGGGGTTGTTTTTGAGATTTTAATAGCATATAGGATTTACACTTGCTTTTTCCAGTAAATTTGATACTTTTAGTGATAATTCAGAAGTGATTATAAGCTTTGATTTAAGAATTTTAGAGTTTGGGCAGTTAACTTTTCCAAAGTATTTCTAAAGTTCTGAGATTTTTACTATTTTTGAAGTATCTATTGTTGGTGTTAGGGGTTTTGTTGTTATCTCTCTCTACTTTTAACTTTTCATTTTGAAGTCTAAACAGGATGTTATTCTTTCTAGGCTAGATTCAAAACCATGTAGTCTAGTTTATTTCTCTTACATTATTTCAAACATTCCTATTTGATGGAGTTAGCTGTTACTGTTGCTCCTAATGTGTGTATTGGGTGGTACACATAAACTTTCAGACACATTAACTTATCTCACAGCTTTACTTATTTATTTTTGTCAGTTGTTTTACATATTACTATGACTTTACAAAAGTTTGTAGTGAAATTGGACTATGCTCCATATTTTTGCATCATTTGTTACACAAAGCAGCTCTGTTGTCCTCTGTACTTTCAGTGTCTGTCTTTTTCTATATTTTGCGTTTTAGAAGTATGGAAAAGACATTTTTTGGAAATCTGTTGTCAGTGCTATGCTAGCTAGATAATTTAGTTATTCCTGTTAAATATATCCCTGCGTCTGTCCCGGCAGTTGGCTATATAACACTTGTTTATTCGTTCTTCGCGTACTTCCTCTGATTCTGCCTAGTCTTTTGGTTTCATTTTCTGTTAGTTTTTAGTTTTCCTTGCTTTGTTCTCTTTGAAAATTATGTGTTTGGCATCAAGAATTACCTCTATTGACTTCAGCTCTAAGAACCTGTACGATCTCTGAGGTAATCTATTAAAAAGTGTTTTGGGTCTTGATTAAAGTTAGAGCTGCCATGATTTATACTTAAAAAAGAACAGAGAACAAGTACAAACCACTAGGGATAAAGTAATCTGCAATTACTGTTGGTCTTTTGCTCTTTATGGTGCTGACTTGAGTTTCAGGGAACTTTATGTAATATTAGAGAGATTGTAATAAAGGAAATAAAGACTTCTGACTTTTTCATTAGCTGTAAAGGAAGGAGTGATGATATTCTTAAAAGAACTTGCCAAGCCTGTTTGGTCTCTGTAGATCAAGGCGTATGTTGATGGTGTTGATGAGCAAACTGCTTAAGTTTTATGAAACAAAGACTAGTTGGAATATAACACAGCAGAAACCTATTGTCGGAATTGTGGCTAAACTAGCTCTTAATGGTTCCAGTTATGATGGAATAAACAAATTCCACACCATCTCTCTCACTGAATACATATGTAAAACCTGGACAGAATGTATAGAGCAGCTATTTAAGAAATTTGAAAAGTAAATAGTGAATAGATTTGGAAAAGATTAGAATTTAAAATAACTACTAGAACCAGCTATTCTCTGTGCCTTCCTCTTCCCCCTCTGTGGTTCCTCATGCTGCCTTGTGCAGACACAACACATACACAGTTACAGAATTGTACAGCAAAATGTAGTTACTAAAACCCCAGCTTTCTGGCTGGAGGACCAATACGGGGAGCCTCAGGGAATTAGAAATTATTAGCAAGATTGTCCAGAGAGAGAGAGAGAGAGAGATGCTCAGGAAAGTGTCTCTCCTATCGTTGTAACAAATCTCAGGGCCCACCCTCAAGCTGTATATACACAGATCTGATTCCAGTCAGCATGCCAGAGACTTTAACAACTGAAATAACAGACTTCAACACTGGCCACTGGGTGGTGCATATGAGAATAGATCTAAGTATCACTGTAAATGCCCACAGAAGTAATATTGAAACTTGTTACCTGAATCCAACTGATTTGATTGTCTCCTGACACAAAAACATTCTCCAAGGGATATAAACAACACCCTTAGTATCATAACTTAATATTCCAGTTGTTCAAGAAAAAAATTCAAAATTACTTGGCATCTGAAGAACTAGGAAAAGTACAACTTGCATGACAAAAAAGATTAATAAAGGCCAGTAGGGACATGACACAAATGTTGGAATTATCCAAAAAAAAAACATTGAAGTACCTACTGCAAATATGCTCCAAGAGTCATTTGCAAGCTCTTGAAATGATTGGAAAACTACAAAATCCCCAAGTAGAAGATACAAAGAATAACAGTCTAAACTGTGAATTTTAGAAATGAACATTACAATAACCAAAATAATGAATTCATCAGATGGGCTCAGTAGCAGAATAGAGATGATAGCAGAGGCAGTGAACACGAAGATGAATAACTAAAGTGTATCTACTATGAATAACAGAAAGGCGTTATTTGTCATTAAAGAGATGCAAATCAAAACCGAAGTAAGATAATCCCCTCCTACTACAATGACTGTGATAAAAAACATGTAAAATAAACAGGTGTTGGTAAGAATGCAGAGAAATTGGAATACTCAGCCATTGCTGCTGGGAATTCAAAGAGGGATAGCCATCGTGGAAAACAGTTGAGTGGGTCCTCACAAAGTTAAACCGAACTACTATATGGCCTACCAGTGCCAAGCCTAGGTATATGCCCCCCAAAGAATGGAAAGCAGAAAACTGTATAGTGATGTTCACTGCAGCACTATTCACAGTAGTCAAAAGGTGGGAACAACCTAAATATCAGTGTGAATAGACACACTGTGGAATATTACTCAGCTGTGGAGAAATGAAGTTCACATACAAGACTACAATGTGGACTAACCTTGAAAACATTATGCTGAATGATATAAAGTCAGTTACAAAAAGATAAATAGTATATGATCTCACTTTTATAAAATAGGGAAATGTATAGAGGCTGAAGCTTGTTAGTGCTTACTAGGGGTGAAGTGGGGGGAGGGGTGAGCTGCTTAGAGGACTCTGAGTTTGTGTTAAGTGAAATAATTTGGAAAAGGATGGTAGCAATGATTGCACAATATGGTGAATCTGAATAATGTCACTGAGTTGTACATGTAAAAATTACTGAATTGACAGATGTTTTGGAATTTATATTTTATCCCAACTGGAGGAAAAAGAAGCACCTCAGGGACTCACACAGCAATTACAGAAGGCCTTACATTTGTGTTACTAGAGTACCAGAAAGAGAAGAGAAAGATGCCAAAAAGCAAAAATAAAAACTGATGGTTCAAAACTCCCTGGATTTGGAGAAAAACATAACCCTAGAGATTCAGGTAGTTCAGTGAACCCTCAAAAAGGATAGACAAAAAGAAATCTGGTTTAGTTACATTATAATCAGCCTCTGAAAACTAATACATTTTTTTAAAAAAATCTTAAGTGTAGCAAATAACCAAATATAACCAATAACTAAAAATGAGCCTTATTATAGACAAGTCAGTTCTGACTAATAGTGACCCTGTACGTCAAGCAGAACTGTTCTATAGTGTTGACAAAGGAGACTTCAGAGCAAAGAAAATTATCAGTGATAAAAAGGGACATCACATTGATAATAAAGGGTTATTTCACCAAGAACCCTAAATATGTTTCTACCTAACCACAGAAGCAAAAACTGACAGAATAAATTTTTACAGAAGCAGACTGCCTCATTTTTCTACCCCCGAGTAGCTGGTAGGTTCAAACTGCTGACCTTTTGGTTAGCAGCCAGGCACCTCACCACTGTGCAACCAAAGGGCTCCATATTTCCAGTAGAGGGATAATAATTCAAATGACTGGATTTCTCATCAGACACTGTGGAGACCAAATACAGTGGCAAAATATTTTTAAAGTGCTGAGAGAAAAGGATTGTCAACTAACCTGGAATTCTATATCCAGTTAAATATTCCTTAGGAATGAAGTGAAATAAAGACATTTTCAGATGAAGGAAATGAAGACAATTTGTTGCCAGCAGACCTTCTATAAAGGAATTGCTTAAAGAAGTCCTGCGGATGGAGGTAAAATGGTACCAAAAAGAAACTTTGAACATCAGGGCTGAAGAAGGAACAAAGGAAATGATAAATACAACAGACTAGTTTTCAGCTTTTTAGTTATTTAAAATTTGGTCAGAAGTAAGAATTAGGACATTGTCAGGGACTTTCATTGTATGTATATACAACACAAAAAGCAACTGTAACAAAAGGAGCCCTAGTGGTACAGTGGTTAAAAACTCAACTGCTATCCAGAAGACTGGTAGTTTCACCAGGCACTCATCAGAAACCATCTGGGACAGTTCTACTTAGTTCTCCAGGGTTGCTATGAGTTGGAACCAGCTCGACAACATAAATTATAACAAAAGGGATGTACACATAGGTGAGTTTCTACATTCCAGTTGAAGTGGTAAAATAATTGATTCTAAGTAGGCTTAAAAATTCACTTTTATTATAATTTCTCAAGCACCACTAAATTTTTCTTTAAACTGTATTCAAAGAGATATAGTTAAAAAAATAGTATATTAAAAATGTTTTCAAATAACCAAAAATAAGGAAAGAAGAAAAGAGAAATGAAAAAGAAGGAACAAACAGAAGACAGTTAATGAAATGGTGATACTACCAAGTCTAAAGACATCAACTACTGGATTAAGTAATGATCTCCATAAACCATTAAATAACAGACATTGTCAGAATGAATTAAAAAGCGTGACTCAACTATGTTTGTCTACCAGAAGCTCAGTTCAAATGTCATTATATAGCTAAGTTAAAAGGATGAGAAAAGATGTGCTTTGAAAACAAGAGAAAAATCTAGAGTAGTTAATACCATACAAAGTAGACTCTAGAGCAAAGAAAATCATCAGCAATAGAAAGGGACATTACACCGATGATAAAAGATTTATTACGCCAAGAACCTAAGTATGTGCCCACCTAACAAGAGACGCAAAAACTGGCAGAACTGAAAGGAGAAACAGACACATCTACAGTTATAGTTGCATATTTAAACACTTCTCTCTCAGTAATAGATCTGGTAGGCAGAACATCAGCAAGGTTATAAACATCAGTTGGATGGATCTTATTAACATTTAAGAAACCTTCAACCTAACAACAGCAGGATGAACATTTTGTTCAAGAGCACATGGAACGCTAGATAGGCCATATCTTGACTCATAAACAATCCTTAACAAATTAAAAAGAATTGTAACTATATAAGGAATATTCTCTGACTATAATGGAATTAAACTAGAACTGAATGATAGAAGGTAACAGGAAAACCTCCAAACATTTGGAAATCAAATAGTACATTTCGAAATACTGGTCAACAAGGAAGTCTCAAAGGAAATTAGAAAATATTGTGAACTAGACAAGACAGAAAATACGTCAACATTTGGGAGTGCAGCTAAAGCATTGCTTGGAGGGAAATTCATACCATCAAAGCTTGTGATATTTTTATGCAAATAATGCATGACTTCTGTATTTTTACTGACTCCTCCGTCTTCCAGGAATAGTTTCATAAGTGCTGCTATGTCAATTTTTTTACATGTTGCTTGTCAAAAATAATACATGGTGTTTACATAAAATCTGGTATATGAGAAAAGAAGAAAGATCTCAAACCACTAAGCTTCCACGTTAAATTTGTAAATGAAGAGCAGAAATGAGTGACTTTGAAAATGGGAGAAAAAAGAGAAAAGGAATCAAGGAAACCAAAGGTGGTTCTTTGAGCAACAAAATTTAAAGTATCTAGTAAGATGGCAATGAAAAAGACAAATTTCTAATATCAGAAATAAAAGATGAACTGTTACTGTAAACCCAAACCCACTGCCATTACTGTGGACTCTGTGAATGTCAAAAGAATACAGTGATGATACAGTGAACAACTGTATGCACAGTTTGACAATTTAAGTGAAAAACTTAAAATCACCAATTTACCAGTTTATTGAAAAGCACAAACTACCAAAACTAGCCAAAAGGTAGTTGATAACCTCAGTAGTTCTGTAATTGTTAAACTTATAGTTAGAACATGCCAGTAAAGAAACCTCTGGGTGCAGAAACTATTTATTCATAAGTTTTACCACACATATACAGAAAATTAACACCACTTCTATATAATCCATGAGTCGGATCTGACTCTATGGCACATGGCTGGCTCCATATAATCAGTTCCAGAAAATTTGAAGATACAGAAACATTTCCAATCTAATCTTTGAAGCCCAAACTAGAATACTACTACAGATCAAGAAAACTACATACTGGTATCCCTCATGAGCATTTTTAACAAAATACTAATAAATTACAGTAGGAATTTACAAAAAGAACAATATACCATAACCAAATGGAGTTTACTTTAGGAATGCACAACTGATTGGATGTTTGAAAGTAAGTCAATATAACCCACTGTTTAGCAGCCTAAAAAAGAAAAACCACTTGATAATACCAGTTGATGAAGAAAAAGTATTTGAAAAAATTCGACGTAGCAGTCTAGGAAAAGAAGGAACGTCCACAATCAGATAAAGGACAGCTATAAAAACTTCCTGATAATATTCTTAATGGTGATAGACAGAATGATCTATTGCAAAGATGAAGTACACTATGCTTTTTTATTTTCTTTTTTTGTAAACAGCATTGTGTAGCTAAAAAAAAAAGGACATAGAGGTGCTTACAAAAATACCTCATGGGGAAGTAGTAATTGGCAAACACATATAGAAGGCATATTTTCTTTGTGTAAAAAGTACAATATCTGTAGAAAACTACTGACTGCAAAGAAAAGCAAAAATCTTCCTAGGACTAATAAATGAGTTTAACATGTTAGCAGGATGCAAGGTAAGCACAGTCGCATTTCTGAATACAATTAAGATACAGTTGGAAATTGAAATTTAAAAAATCCCATTTACAATAGCACTTCTGAAAACGAAATGTTGTTAGGTGCATCTGGTCACATATGACTCACAGTGACAAGCTGATGGCGTAACAGAATGAAATGTCTAGTCCTGTGCCATGCCCACAATCATTGCTGTCTGTGTTGGAGCCCATTGTTGGCAGCCTCTGTGCCAGTCTGTCTCTTTGAGGATCTTTTTTTTTGCTGACCTTCTACCAGGTGTGATGTCATTCTCCAGTAACTGGTGTCTCTAGATAACGTACCCTAAAGATCATTCTAAGGAGTTATGTTGTCTCTACATCTGAGACAGATTTGTTTGTTCTTCTGGTAGTTCATGGTATCCTCAGTGTTCTTTACTAACACCATAATTGAAATTATTCATTGCCAGGCTTTCATATGCATATGACACAATTGAAAATCTCATGGCTTGGATCACAATGAAATAATTATGAAGTTAACATTTACAGGTATTTGTATGCTATGTAAACTACAATATTCTGATGAAAAAAAGACAAATGAAGAAACATACTGTGGACATACATGGATTTCAGGATTCAGCCTAGCGAAGATTTCATTTTTTCCCAAATTGATTTACAGATCTAATACAGTTCTATTAGATAAGAACAAACTGATTGTAAAATTTATATGCATAAGCAGAGGTGCTGGTGTATAGCCAAATAAATTTTGGAACAAAAATAACAAGTAATCACACCACCCAATTTTAATACTTACTATAGAGCTGTAGTAATCAAATTAGCATTGTATTGGTGAAGGATAGATAACATAGATCAATAGAACAGAAGAGAAAATTGAGAAATAAACTGACATAAGTACAGCCAGTTGATTTTTGACAAATGGAAAAACAATTCAATTTGACAAAATTCAATCTTTTTAACAGATGATATTTCAGCAATTGGATGTTCATGTGTAAAAAATTAATCATAACATAAACCTCATTTCATATGTAAAAATTATAAATGTGAAATGTAGAAATATAAACTTATTGGGAAAAATTTGGAGACAAACTTGGTGATTTAAAGTTTACAAAAGAGTTCTTACACCTGATACCCAAAGCATGGTCCATAAAAGAAAAAGGTGGATAAATTGGACCCAGATAAAACTAAAAACTTCTGCTGTTTGAAAAACACAGGGGATAAAAGAATAAGCTGTAGATTGGGAGGTAATTATTTACACATTGCATGTCTGATAAAGGGTTTGTATGCAGAATATGTGAAGAACTTTCAAAACTCAACAGAGATAATTAACAGCCCACTTTCCAAATCAACAAAAGACTTACATACTTCACCACTGGAATCTATTATGGCAAATAAGCACATGAAAAGATGCTCAGCATCATTAGCCATGGAAATGAAAATTAAAACTGCTACATACCTGTTAGAACTACTTCAAATAAAATTTAATCAAATGTCAAGGGCTGGCAAACATATAGTAGTAGGAGCCCTGATACATTGCTGATAGAAACGAATAATGGGTTAGCCACTTTGGAAAGTTTTTTGGCAATTTATGATTAACACCATATGACCCAGCAATCCTGCTCTTGAGTGTGCACTCTAGACAAGTAAAAACTTAATTTTCTTACAAAACCTGTACAAATGTTTCATTAAAGTGGTTCAATTCATAATCATTCAAAATTGGAAGTAGTCCCAGAATCCTTCAACAGATAAACTGTAGTATATCCATACAATGAAATAGTAGCTAGCAACAACAAGGAACTAACTGTTGATGCACACAACTTAGTTGAATCTGACACGCATTCTGTTGAGCCAGTGTCAAAAAGTTACATGCCGTATGGTTCCATTTGTGAGCCTGTCTCTAAAAAGACAGTAAGGAGCAGTGATTAAGCACTTGTCTGTCAAATAAGAGGTTGGCAGTTTGAACTGCCCAGTCTGTCTTTAGGAGGAAGATGTAGCAGTCTGCTTCCATAAAGATTACAACCATAGAAACACTATGGGTCAGTTCTGCTCTGTAGGGTCAGTATGACTTGGAATGGACTACACGACAGTGGGTTTGCTTTGATTTTATCTTGCTGATGGCATTTCTTTACAGGGAAGAACTGAACATAGCTTGCTATTTGATGTGTGCTGCAGTGTAGATAAATCATTTTTCACCTCTAGTTCTGAATCATAGCAGCATCAGATTATAAAACTAGGTGTTAAAAAGGCCAACAACAAAATACAATTTGTAATTTCTGAAACACAGTTCTAGTAATTTATCTGTAAGCAGTGTAGAAGAAAAATTTTTGCCCTGTAATGTGTAGATGAAATGGAAAATGGTTCGTAGTTTACTTAATTTAGTTGCTTTCTAGTTGACTAGATTCCATTACTATGGCTTATTATCTGTCTTCTAATTAAAACAAAAAACCTTAAAGTGGAGTCTCTACTTTGTGTCTCCTTTGAGCCTGTTTCACCGTGAACTATTTCCTGTTTTCATTCTGCTCATGTTAAAAATTTGATTAGTGCTCTTTTAAGACAATATTCTAATAATAGTCTCAGTAATCTAACAGATGACTTGTTTGAATACTTGACTAACACCAGTCCTGTATTCTTTCTTCCTTTTCCTCCATAGTAATAAGATTTTGATGAAAATTAAATAGTCTTCATTTTCTGGAAAGGCTCAAGGACTATATAGTGGTGTTTTGTTTTGACTTTCTTACCTTTTTTGGTATTTTAATGACTGCCAGTTGACAAGCATGTTGATGAAATGATGTTATTATTGTACATTTATTTTCCAGCTTTACTGTTTTATCCATCTGCCTTTTAATAGGATGTGTTTTGTAACTACTCGTGAGTAGTTTTGCCCATGTACTTGATTATTAACTAAAGATCATAACTTGCAGCTTTAGGTATTCTGGATTAATTATGATGAACGCTGTACAACAAAATAGTACTGAATCGCTTTACATTTTTGCCATGAAGATACATCTAGAGAGCACTCTCTTATTTGCAGATCAGAAAGTGTGAAGTGTTGACAGAAGTTAAGAAGACTTGGCTCTGAGTGCCGTTTACTACTTGACTGACCTTAATAAAGCTTTCTTAACCACCTACAGTCTCACAGTCTCCATTAGTGAAAAGGGAATGAAGTATATGGGTGATTCTTGTGTTGTTAATTGTTAATATGTATCTTTCAGTGTGGTTATGGGAAGTAAAAGTTAATTTTTGAAAAGTGCATTGTAAATATATGGTAGAATTGTTTTCTGTAATGTAGGGGGAAAATGTTGTTTTAAAAAGTAATTTTATTTTAAAATGAAAATATTTTGAACATAGTTGGATCTCTCTCTCTCCAGCTTGATAATCTTGTACTTACTCTTCAGACATTTCTTGTGTTCAACCTGGAGAGAGAGTAAGTTTTAGATGCCTTTCTTTTACTGTCCTGTACTTACCCCCTTTCTGAATTCTACCTATGCTGATAAGGGATTTAAGACTAAAAAGTTTGTTAGAGTAAAGGAAACAGGATGTGCTGTGGGCTGTTAGGGGAATCTGCTATTTTAAACTGTAGCCTTGTTTGAGGAAGAATACAGAAACAGGTTTAGTGAGCAGTTTCTCACTGTGAGCACAATTATGTGTACACATTGATTTTTTTTTTCCATCTTCCAGTTACAACAGTTGGAGCTCGCACAGATACAGCATCGAGATGCCAATCTTACAGCTCTTGCAGCTATTGGACCAAGGAAAAAGAGACCATTAGAATCTGGAAATGAGGTATTGAAATAATGTTTGTTATTTTACCTTCCTTGTCAAGAAAGCAAGCCAAATGTGAAGCAAAGACTTGGAAGTAGTTTAGCCTACCTTACACAGTATTGCTACCAAACTCTTCTGTGTAAAGCTTGACCTATTTTATGAAATCTTAATTTTTGCTTGTTTTTTTAAAAAGTATACACTCGTGTCGCTTAACATCCATGATATGTTCTGTGATGTAGACATTGTTTAAGTGCTATATTACCTATAAAGCCATTGCTATCAAGTTGATTTTGACTCAAGAGTGACTCAAAAGGACAATAAGACTGCCCCATTAGGTTTCTAAGGAACACCTAGTGGATTCAGAGTGCCAGCCTCTTGGTTAGCAGCTGTAGCTCTTAGCCACTACACCACCAAGGTTTCCATATTACATATAGACAGTCCTCAGATTAGAGTGAGTTCTCTTCCTAAGTCTTAAGTCAAATTTGTGTACAAGTTGGAACAGCCAGGTAAGGTTCATATCAGTGATCAGTCAAATATTTGTCTTAGTATATATAGGGTAGCTTTCTATACGTGAAAAAAAGGAAACACTTCCCAATACACTGAACTAATGTTTTTGATGCACATTGCAAAGTAGCACCCCTTTTGTTATTCTGAACCATTGTGTGTACCTCAAATTTTTAAGGTAATGACTTTATAGGAGTTAGGACCACAGGTGTACATGTGGTCAGATATTGCCCAGATGTTAGGTGGTACGTGAATATATCACCTTGAACTTAATTCTACTTATTACTTATTTCATACTTCTTCCTATGCTGCACCTGATGATTTATCATTGTCCAGTTTTTAAATTTTGTACATTCTTTTTAGTGAGTTATCAGATTATTATCTAGTAATATTGAATCAGCTGTCTTATTTTGCTCATGAACCCTATTTATTCCCATACTGACTTTGAGTGATGTGTTTGCATGGCATTAGTTGATCTTTGATTCTTCCATCTTTAAATAATTTTTGTTCTGTTAGATTATAAATTTCTTGGGGGGAAAACAAAGATGGCGGAGTAGACACGTTTGCTCATTTTCCTCTGAGAACTAAGGCCTGGATGATATTTTATGGAGCACTGAACATTTGGGGAGCCCTAGAACCTAGCATATTTAACTAGGAACCAGTGCCAGACTAATCTTCCCCTCTCATAAGCGAGCCAGCAGCTGTCTGACCTCCGCTTCTGCTGTTTCATGGTATCGGAGAACTGCAGCTTCCATGAACAGCCAGTTACGTACTTTCATTACCAGCTGGAAGGTGGAGTCTGCTGCTCCTGACTGCCTGTTCCGGCCGGTATGTTGGACAGCTCCTAGTTCAACACCTGGACAGCTCTTGACATAGAAGTGAAGTTTACTTTTAAGGATGAGAAGCCTATGTGTTTGCCTGGAGATCTCTCTGTTGAGAAGCCCAGCATATCTTCCTCCCACTCTTCTCTGACCCATATTGTAGGGTTGGCTGACAGCCCCCAGTTTTTCCATAAGTAGGGGAGCCTCTTTGCCATCCAATAAGCAGAGACTTCCACTCCAGAGAGTCCACTTGGGGAAAATCAGTAGAGTATTAGAGACAGCTGGTGACCAACAATTCTCTTTGATCCAATACCAGAGAAATCAAACAGTGTCTATGTGGCACACAGGCAGCAGACCATAATTAATCATTTAAAGAAGCAGCCTTCAAGTGCTCCAGAAAATTCCCAAAATACTCAAAAAATTTCACAGAATAAGAAACCTTTCAGAATCTACTGGAGGTCTAGTACAAAAGAATTATATAGAGAGCCCTCCTAGAGATTAAACAAAATGCAGTAGAACAAAATGAAAAATTTAGTAAGCTATTTGAACTCATGGAACATCAACGATCTGAAATACATCAGATCAATAACAAAATTACATTTAGATAACTCAATCCAAAGCCAAGGGAATAGGATTGAACAGATAGAAGTTAGACTGAATGACCTTGAAGACAGAGCAACTGACACCAGCATTTATGAGGAGAAATCAGAGGAAAGAAATAAAAAAAATGAAGAAGCATTAAGAAACATGTGGGATTCCATTAAGAGGAATAATTTATGTTTAATTGGAGTTCCTGAACAAGGGGGGATTAATGACCATATAGAGAGTATTATTGTAGAGATGCTGAGAGAAAACTTTCCTGAGGTTATGAACAAAGATGTTTATTGAACACAAGAAATGCTAGACCCGAAAAGAAAGATGCCAAGACATATTATAATCAAGCTTAATAAAATGAAACTTAAACAGATGCCTCTGAAGGCAGCAAGGCTCAAAGCAAAGCTAACACTCCAAGGGAAACCCTGTAGGCTTTCATCAGACTTCTCTGCAGAAGCAATGCTCGCTAGAAAACAGTGGACAGACACATTCAAAGCCGTGGAGAAAAACTTCCATCCAAGAATTATTTATCCTCCAAAATTTTGTGTCAAATACAATGATGAAATTAAGACTTTTGAAGATGAAGAGACGTTTAGAGACCTCATAAAAACTAAACCAAAATGACATGAAATATTGTAAGAGGCTCTTTCCTTGGAAAAACAGAACCATTAAATGTACATTTAAGATGACAATTTAGGACAGATCATCCAAAATTCTAATCAGTTAGAAAAGTCACAAAACTTCATAAAACCTAAAGTATTAAAATGAAGGAGTCTGTGATCATATCATGACAACTATAATACCATCACATTAAAGGAGGGATTCAATACAGTTGTAATAGTTGTTTCAGATGTAGAGGAAGTTTAAGAGTTATGCAGTAGTTAAAATTGGGTTTGATCTTAGTATGTTAAGGGAGGATAATAGATGTTGCCATAAAGCAAATAGACAGTGCACTGTATCAAAATAAGAAATGCAATACAGAGGTGTTTTAGTCAGCTAGGGCTGCTCTAACAGAAATACCACAGAGTGGATGGCTTTAACAAAGAAAGATTTATTCTTACACAGTCCGGTAGGTTGCAAGTCCATATTCAGAGTGTCCTCTCCAGGGAAAGACTTTCCCCTTGACGGCTCTGGAGGAAAGTCCAGTATTGCATCAGTCATTGTCCAGGGAGTGTCCTAACGCAAGAACCTCTGGTCTGAATGATGCGCTCTGCTCCCGGTGCTGCTTGCTTGATGGTAGCGAGGTTCTCAAATTGTCCTTGGTTCTTTTTCCTTTTATTCCTTGCAAGCTAAAAGCATTAAGGGTGGGGCAAGCCATACTCCGGGGAAACTTCCCCCATAGCAGGAATTCACAGCCCCACCCTAATCCTTTAACATACAGGTTAGCAAAACCACACAATGGAGGACAGTCCCAAGATACTGGGAACCATATCCCAGCCACGTGGCTGCACACATTTTTGGGGGGACACAATTCAAACCATGACAGGAGGTCTCGAGGAACACAAAACTAACACTGAAACAACAACCCATAAAGAAGAATGGCCCAGAATAGAACATTAAGAGCAATATGGAAAACATCAACATAAAAATAATTGCATCAGAATGATGGCACTAAGCACATATCTATTAATAATTACGCTGAATGTAAATGGACTGAACACTCTAGTAAAGAGACAGAGAGTTACATTCTGGATCAAAAGACACAACTCATCTCATATGTTGCTTACAAGAAACACACCTTAGACTTAAAGATATGAACAAATTGAAAATTAAAAGATAGAATAATATATACCAAGCTAACACTATACAGAGAAGAGCAAGTGTGGCAATACTAATCTCAGATAAAATAGATTTTAACATAAAATCCACTATTGTGGACAAGGATGGTCACTATTGCTGAAAGGTTCAATATTTAAGCAGGACTTAACAATATTAAATTTTTATGCACCCAATACCAGAGCACCTAAATACATTGAACAAATACTGACAACACTGAAAAATGAGATACATCATTCCATAGTAATAGTTGGAGACTTCAGTACTCCCCTTTCAGTTATAGATACATCATCCTGAAAAAAGCTCAGTAAAGATGTAGAAGATCTTATTGCAGTAATCAACCAACTTGACCTTATCGACATATACAGATCTTTTTATTCCTAAATAGATAAGTACACCTTCTTCAATGCATATGGAACATTCTGCAGAATAGACCATGTGTTAGATCATAAAGCAATTCTCTACAAAATCCAAACCGTTGGTTTACTGCAAAGTATCTTCTCGAACTACAGAGCTATAAAAGTTGAAGTCAATAACAGAAAGTTTATTGGCAGAAATTCAAACTTATGGAAACTGAACAACACTTTGCTCAGAAAGCCTTGGGTTATAGAAGAAATCAAGGACAAAATAAAGAAATTTATGGAATCATTTGAGAATGAAAACATATCCTACCAGAATCTGTGGGATAAAGCAAAAAGCGGTGTTCAGAGGTCAGT
The DNA here is from genome assembly GCA_028571685.1 of Heterohyrax brucei. Lineage (NCBI taxonomy): Eukaryota > Metazoa > Chordata > Mammalia > Hyracoidea > Procaviidae > Heterohyrax > Heterohyrax brucei. Next base: position 27,375,909 of record CM053152.1, read on the forward strand.
TTATAACTGCACACATCTGGAAGGAAGAAAGGGCCCAAATTAAAGAATTAAACTTACAGCTTGAACAAGTAGAAACAGAGCAACAGAAGAAACCCTCAGACACCAGAAGAAGGCAGATTTTAAGGATTAGAGCATAACTAAATGAATAACTAGAAAACAGTTGAAAAAATTAACAAAACCAAAGGCTGGTTCTTTGAAAAGATGAACAAAACTGAAAAACCATTTGCTAAATTTATAAAAGAAAAACAGCAGGAGATGCAGATAACCCGATTAAGAAATGAGATCGGAGTTGTTAACAACAGACCCAGCTGAAATAAAAACTATCATGACAATACTATGAAAGGTTGTACTCTAATAGGTTTGAAAACCTAGAGGAAATGGACAAGTTTCTAGATCCATATCCCTCACCAGGATTGTCACAAGAAGTAGATCAACTTAATAAATCTATCACAGAGGAAGAGATTGAAAAAGTCATCAAAAATCTACCAACCAAAAAAAGTTCTGGCCCAGATGGCTTCACTGAAAAATTCCTTACCAAACTTTTAGAGAAGAATTAACTCTAATACTATTGAGGCTATTTCACACCATAGAAAGGGTTGGAATACTCCCAGATTCGTTCAGTGAAGCCAGTGTAACCCTGATACCAAAGCCAGGGGAAGATCCCACAAAAAAGAAAATTACAGACCAATTTCAGTCCTGAACATAGATGAAAAACCTTCAACAAAATTCTAGCCAATAGAATTCAACAGCATATAAAAAAAGTAATTCATTATGATCAAGTTGGTTTCATTCTAGGGATGCAAGCCTCATTCAACATCAGAAAAACAATGCAAGTAACCACATTAATAACACAAAAGATGAGAGTCACCTGATTTTGTCAATTGATAAAGAAAAGGCATATGACAAAGTTCAACACCATTCGTGCTTAAAACTCTCAGAAAAATAGGAATAGAGGGGAAATTCCTCAATGCAATCAGTAGCATCCATGCAAAAGCCAACTGCCTTCATGGTCCTGAATGGTGAAAAACAAAGAATTCCCTCTAAGAACAGGAACTAGACAAAGATGCTCACTCTCACCACTTCTGTTCAACACTGTGCTAGAAGTTCTATCCAGAGCAATTAGACAAGACAAAGAAATAACGTGCATCCGTTTCGGGAATCAAGAAGTAAAAATCTCCCTGTTGGCAGATGATGTGATTATTTATACAGAGAACCTGAAGGAATACATAAATACAAACTATTGGAACTAATAGAGGAGTTTAGCATAGTAGTGAGATACAAGATAAACATAAGTAAATCAGTAGGATTCTTTTATACCAACAGTGAGATTATTAAAGAAGAAATCAAATTAATTCCATTTAATATAGTCTCCAAGAAGATAAAATACCTGGGAATAAATTGAACTAGAGAAGTAAGAGATCTTTATGAAGAGAACTACAAGACCTTACTACAAAAAACTAAGAGACTTACATAAATGGAGTGATCTACCCTGCTCACAGATAGGAAGACTTAACATTATGAAAATGTCTATTTTACCCAAAGGAATCTGCTTATATAATGCAATCTCAATACACATTCCACCAATATTTTTTAATGAGATGGAGAAACAGCTCCCCAACTTTACTTAACAAATGGAAGAATCTCTGGATAAATAAAGCACTCCTGTAAAACAACACACTAGGAGGCCTCTCACTACCTGAACTTAGAACCGATTATAGTGCCTCAGTAGTCATAACAGCCTGGTACTGATACAAAAAGAAACATATAGACCAATGAAGCAGAGTTGAGACCCCAGAGATTCAGCAATCCTCCTATTAACAGGTGATATTTGACAGAGTCTCCAAGATCTTAAACTGGGATAAGAATAGTTTCTTTAACAAATGGTGCTGGCAAAACTGGATATCCATCTGCAAAATTTGAAACAAGACCCATATCTCACAACTTATATAAAAGCGAATTCAAGTTGGGTAAAAGACCTAAACATAAAATCTAAAATGATAAAGCTCATCCAAGATAAGATAGGATCAACAATGGAAGTTTTAGTACACAATGTAGACAGACTTCAAAATCTGACAAAGCAGGCATGATCAACAGAAGAGAAAATAGATAAATGGAAACTACTAAGAATCATACACTCTTGCTCATCCAAAGACTTCATCAAAAGAATTAAAGGACTACCTACAGAATGGGAAAAAATATTTGGCAACTATATGTCAGATTGACATCTGATCTCCGTAATCTGTAACTGACATCTGATCTCCATAATCTCTTGTTGACAAAATGTCAACAAGAAAAGGATTAATAATCCAATTAAGCGATGGGCAAAGAAGATAGACAAATATTTCTCTAAAAAGGATATCTGGACAGCCAAAAGACACGTGAAGAATTGCTCACAATTATTAAGTATGAATGAAATTGAGTTCAAATCTACAATGAGATACCATCTCACCCCAACAAGGTTGGCTATGATCCAGAAAACACAAAACAACAAATGCTGGAGAGGCTGTGGATAAATTTGAACTCTCCTACACTGCTGGTGGGACTGCAAAATGGTACAACCTCTTTGGAAAGCAATCTGGCACTTCCTTAAAAAGCTGGAAATAGATAGACCATTTTATCCTGTAATTCCACTGCTTGAAATTTATCATTTAGAAACAAAGGTTGTCACATGAACAGACACATGCACATGGATGTTTGTTGCAGCACAGTCCACAATATCAAAAAGTTGGAATCAACCCTGATGCCCACCAACAGATGAATGGATAAGCAAACTATGATACATATACTCAGTGGAACACTATGCTGTGATTAAAAAAAAAAAAAAAGACAATTTTAGAAAACATCTCATAACATTGTCACATTTGGAAGAGGTCGTGCTGAGTGAAATCAGTCAGTGTCTAAAGGACAAAGTTTGTATAAGACCCTTGTTGTAAGGACTTAACAAGAGAATTATCCACAGAAGAAAATGACTGTATTGGCTACTTGGGTGGGTGGGAGGCTGAGGGTTTATCATAAATGAGATAATTGATAGATGTTAGAAATTGTATTCTTTTACTGTGATTAATAGAAAAATAAAGATAAAATAAATTTTTTGAGTAGGGACTTTGATCTTAGTCCTTTGTATTCACCAATAGATCTGGACATACGAGTATGTTAATTCCTTGGTAACACTAAGAAGGGATCTTTACTGCATCTTTAGACCAGTTGTTTCTTATGGTGTTAAATGTTATGATAGATCATCAGAGCTCAGATAGAGGTATGGTAAGAGACTTGGAATGGGGACAGAATGAAAACACTGAGCCTCATCTCTTCTGCTTTATGAAATGTAAATGTACTTTTAGGCATGCTCCTCAACCACTGTTGATACTTCTTTTATTTAGGAAATGATGATCATCTCAATAGATGAAAGATTTAAAAAAATCGAGTTCTTTTTCGTTGTAAATGAAATGAATGTAATACATTCACATACTTAAAAAAATTTCTACCTCCCACTTGCCAACCACATGTAATCACTGTTAGGTTTTATGAGTAGCCTTTCAGAAAATTGTCTTGAATATGGTCATGTACCTGATGTGGTTGCATAAATCCATGTTTGTTTTTAATGAAGTGTGATCAACCTGTACCTACTGTTCTGTAATTGATATTTGTCCCTTTCCATAATCTAGATTTGTCTTCTACTTTTTAAAGATATGTCACATTACAGTGTTTAGATAATGCATAATTTATATGGCCAGTTCTCTAGTGGAGATTTAGGTTCTCATTTTTTGCTTTTATTGTCCCAGAGAATATCACTGTACTTGTATTGTTATGTGCTTATATAATGAAACTGTATGCTAAATTTGTGTAAATGCAATTCCTGGGTTAAAGCATATGTGTATTAGTAAAGTTTGAGAGAGAATTCAAACATATAAAAAATAAATATCATCCCCACGTACTACCACGCAGCTGGAACCACTGTTAATTTATACCTAATCTTGTTTTATTTATATTCCCACCAACTTTCCCAGGGAAGCCCTTCCCACCCCAGCGTTTTAAAGTCAGTCTCAGACTCAGTATCGTTTTATTCATAAATATTGTTTCTTACATTTTATTTTTGATATTAATATTTAGAAGTTTCCCTCTGAAAGAGTTGTGTGACTTTCTTTACATCCACCAGTAGTGTATAACAGTGTCTGTTTCCCCACATACTGATTATTACTGGGTATTATTATGAGTAACTTTGTATTTATTCGTGTATATTGGTGTTTTCAATTTCACTTTTTCCTGCTGTCTTACATTTTAAATTGATTAAGGAGATGAAATTCCTCCTGTTGTCTTTCTGTTTGCTTGGACTTCATTCATCTAAAAGTTTTGGGGCCCTGGTAGTGTGCAGTGGTTAAGACCTCAGCTGCTAACCAAAAGGTCTGCAATTTGAATCCACCAGCTCCTGCTCAGAAACCCTGTGGGACAGTTCTTCTTGGTCCTATAAGGTCACTGTGAGTTGGAGTCAACTGGACTGCAACAGGTAAAAATGAAAATTAGTCTTTCCTTTTTGTCTTCTAGAGTTAAGTTCTGGTTTAAAAATGAAACCTATCACCGCTGAGTCGATTCCAACTTATATTTAGAAATCTCTTTTTTCATTAAAAATTTGTGTTAATACTTTTATCATTTTATCTTTAAAGCATAATTGTTTGATTCATCCAGAATTTCTTTTGACTAAGAGTTGAGTTTAGCTTTATTCCCTTAGTCCTCTGTCCTTTCCTTACTCAGTAATTCTTTATCAACTAATTTGCAATAGCACCTTTATCACTCATAATTCTGTATCAAATACAAATTCCCATATATACTGGGGTCTCTTTCTGTACACTGTGGATCGGCAGTATCTAATAGGACTTTCTCTGATGATGAAAAGTGTTCTGTGTTTTTTAATAGTATTTTATAAATAGTATATTAAAAAATACAAAGCCATTACCACTGAGTCAATTCTGGTCATAGTGATTGTGTAGGACAGATTAGGACTGCCCCATAAGGCTTCTAAGGAGTAGCTTGTGAATTTGAATTTCTGCCCCTTTAGTTATCCCAGCTGTTAACCACTGTACCACCAGAGCTCCAGGTAATATAATTATTTGTAAACATAGTTAATTTGAAATGGTAACTATTAATTCCATTAGAACTTCACTTCTGTCTTGTTAAAGTTTGTCACAGATTTTAGAAATGTTGAACATTCCCTGACTTACATAGTCAGACTTTTAAGTGTTTCCCATTGATTCGATATTTGAGTCTGAGAAAGTCCTTGGAGTAGAAAAATAATTGTGATGTTTTAATTCAAAACACTGATAAAACTCAGTTTATATGATTGATGTTAAAATGTAAACTTATCTTTTTCACACATTTTCCAATTTGAATATAAATGTATTGAATTGCCAGTTTATGCTTGCTGTTTTTTAGTTTGAGAATACGAGGCATGTGTATGTATTTGCCCTGTATTTTCTAGATTTTAAGCCTAGATAATTTTCAGACTTTTCTTAAATGATTAGTGTTATAAGTTGATGCCAATATGAATTGGAAAATCCTGTTTTGAAATTAGCTGAAGACTGCTTTTTTTGTTGGTTTTTATTAATGGTATTTTAATTCTAAAGACTTTTTTTGGTTAATTGTGATTAATTGAAAGTTTACAATCCAAGTCAATTTTCTATATTTGCCTTTCTGCCACAGTCTGCTCTTTTCACCCTATAAAAGCACACTCTTCCTTTTCAGTCTTGTCTTCCAATGTCCACTCAACCAACACCTGTTGCCTCTTCTCCACCTTTCTTCTCCCCTCTAGAAAGAAACCATTAGGAGAGTCTTATCTCTCTATATATGTACATATATATGTATGTATATCCTAAAGTACACACACCATGTGCATCACTCTATGTCCTTGAGTCTAGTCCATTCTTTGTCTGAAGTGTTGGCTTCAATACTGGTTTCAATTCTGGGCTAAAAGCAACTGTAGGGACCATATTCTCAGGGACTCTCCAGGTTGTCAGACCGTAAATTCTGGTCTTTCAGTAGAGTTCTTGATCTTCACACCTCTTTTTCTCATCCCATGATAGGGACTCTATGTTGTGTTCCCTGTCGGGGTTGTAAAGACAGTTTTAAGATGGAAAACCCTGAAGTACACTTTTGTAGTGTTTAAATATACTGTCGATTTATTTGCCCCTCTAATAGATTGAATTACATTAGTCATAATGTTTAAAAAAAAATAAAAAGAGCACTCCTTTCATTTTATTCCCTCATAAATAATGTGAAAATGATGTTGTATAAAACAGTTTTCATTTTCAACATTCTGTACTCTAGAAGCAGGCTTTGCATTCTCTTTTCTTTATTTATAGATGGGAACTTGCAATCATACCTCTTTAATAAGTATATACTGTAATTCCAGAGGAAACTAAGAGTACAACTTGGTACTTTGAGAATATTTCTTAGTAGAAATACAAGGTTTTTCTCCTTAGGGAGAGAGCCTTCACTTTGGGAAACTGAATAGAATGATGGTGGTTTAAAAAAAAAATAGGAGTAAAGGGGAAATTCCTCAATATAATCAGTAGCATCTATGCAAAGCCAACTGCCTTCATCATCCTGAATGGTGAAAGACTGAAAGAGTTCCCTTTGAGAACAGGAACTAAACAAGGATGCCCGCTGTCACCACTTTTATCTAACATTGTGTTTAAAGTTCTAGCCAGAGCAATTAGACAACTCAAAGAAATAAAGGGCATCTGTATTGGCAATGAAGTAGAGATTTCCCTCTTTGCCAGTGATATAGTTGCTTATACAGAGAATCCAAAGAAATCCATAAGTAAACTATTGGAGCTAATAGAAGAATTCAGCAAAGTTTTGGGATACAAGATAAACATAACTAAATCAATAGGATTCCTTTATACCAACAGAGAAATTATTAAAGAAGAAATCACCAAATCAATTCCACTTACTATAGCCCCCAAGAAGATAAAATACTTAGGAATAAATCTAACTAGAGAAATAAGAGATCTTTACAGAGAAAACTATAAGACCTTACTAGAAACTAGGAGAGACATACATAAGTGGAGTAATCTGCCCTGCTCATGGATAGGAAGACTTAATATTGTGAAAATGTCTATTTTGCCCCAAACAATCTGCTTATATAATGCAATCCCAATAGAAATTCCAGTGACATTTTTTAATGAGATGGAGAAACAAATTATCAGCTTTGTTGGGAAAGGGAAGAAGCCCTGGATAAGTAAGCACTACTGAAAAAGAAGAACACACTGGGAGGTGTCTCACTGACTTTAAAACCTGTTATACTGCCTTGGTTGTCAAAACAGCCTGGTACTGGTACAAAAAGAGACATATAGACCAATGGGACACAGTAGAGACCCCAGAGGTGCCACCATCATCCTCTGAACAGCTGATATTTGACAAAGGTCCTAAGATTTTAAACTGGGGTAAGAACAATCTCTTTTACAAATGGTGCTGGCATAATTGGATATCCATCTGCAAAAAATTAAAACAAGACCCATATCTCACAGCTTATACAAAAATCAACTCAAATTGGATAAAAGACCTAAATATAAAAGCTAAAATGATAAAGCTCATCCAAGATAAAATAGAGTCAACAATGGAAATTTTAATACACAGTATAGACAGACTTCAAAATCTGACAAATAAAACACATCAGAAGATAAAATAGATAAATGAGAATTAATAAGAATCAGACACTTCTGGTCATCCAAAGAGTTCATCAAAAGAATTAAAAGACCACCTACAGAATGGGAAAAAATATTTGGCAACTCTATGTCAAACTGACGCCTGATCTCCATAATCTATAAGGTACTACAAAATATCAATAAGAAAAAGATAAATCATCCAATTAAGTGATGGGCAAAGGAGATGGATAGACACTTCTCTAAAGAGGAGACCCAGGCAGCCAAAAAACACGTGCGGACATGCTCACGATCATTAATTATTACAGAAATTGAAATCAAAATTACAACAAGATTGGCCATGATCCCCAAAACGAAAAACACTAAATGTTGGAGAGGCTGTGGAGAGATTGGAACTTTCCTACATTGTTGGTGGGATTACAGAATGGTGCAACCTCTTTGGAAAGCAATCTGGCGTTACCTTAAAATAATAGATATAGGTACACCATTTGACCCAGTGATTCCTCTGCTCAGAATATATCCTACAGAATCAAGGCCATTCACACCAACTGATAACATGCACATGAATGTTCATCGCAGCACAGTCCACAATAGCAAAAGGATGGAATCAACCCAGATGCCCAACAACAGAAGAATGGATGGGTAAACTTTGGTATGTGTACTCAATGGAGTAGTATGCAATGATAAAGAACAACAATGATAGCAGGAAACATCTCTCAATTTGGTCTCAACTGGAGGACATTATGTTGAGTGAAACTAGTTAGCAACAGAAGAACAAATACTGTATGAGACTCCTACAATAAAAACTTAAAAGCAGACTCATACGTAATAGAAAAGACTGACGGCTACAAGGATGGGGGGCGGGAGGGTGGGAGGGCAAGGAGCGAGGGTTTAAATTAGATAGTTGTTAGAAATTTGATTGGGTGAAATGGGTGACAACACACATTAGTAAGAAGATCAATATTAATGGGACTTCGACACAACTTGTGTACTCCTCCCATCTTAACCCAATATTGTAAGCACAGAGTATGTACACTTTCATTTTTTATTTAATTTTTTTTTAAAAAAGAAAACTTCAGAAGTTTAAGCTCAGTATCTTTAGCATTCAGGGATTACCTTTTGGGTTTTTTTGATAGTAGACTGGAAAATTATTTTTTAGTCTTTGCCCATTTAGGTTTTTATCCTATTGAGATAACACAAAGCAAAACTGCCTCTATCCATAAAGACAACCACCTTTTATAGTTTATATGCTAAACTGACCACTTCTAGATTTACACTTAATTTTCTCGGAAGTCTTGGTGAAATTGAATAGCATCAGCGACTGTCTCATGTTACCCTGACAAAGAGGCAGCAGAAGTACCAGAGACCATTTGGAACTAAGTATTCATACTTCAAGCTTTTTGGCATTAAACCCAAACCCACTGCCATCAAGTCAATTCTGACTCTATAGTTCAGAGTACAACTATCCCCATAGAGTTTCCAAGGAGCACCTGGTGGATTTGAGCTGCTGACGTTTTGGTTAGGAGTTGTAGCACTTATCCTCTACATCACCAGGATTTACATGCAACCAGGGTTTCCTTGCAGTAGGAGAGGAAAATAATTAAAATTTACTATTTGAATGTCTTTTGGAATTATCCTTAAATATACTTAATTAGTGCTGTGGTTTGAAGTCTTTTTTGAACCAAACAACTGCTTAATTTAACCTGTAGAGAAAAGTCTGCCTTTAGCATTTTACTCTTTCAAGAGTTGCTTACCTGGTATGTGAGTGGAATCAGCTTGATAGAAACCTTAAAAAAAAAAAACCAAACCAAACTCACTGCTGTTGAGTCAATTCTGACTTATAACAACCCCATAAATCAGAGCAGAACTGCCCCATAGCGTTTCCAGGAAGCCCGTGGCAGATTTGAACTGCCAACCTTTTGGTTAACAGAAGTACCACTAAACCAGTATGCCACCAGGATTTCCACAGGAACCTTGGGAAACAGAGAACAGTGAATTTATGTTAATAGTGGAAGAACAACTCAGCCAAGGTTGGTTGCATAATTGGAATGTAGTCAGTGTCACTAAATGCTACTACACTAAATGTAGAAACTGTTGACGTATGTTTTACTGTGTATATTCTCAACAACAAAAATAAATAAAAATTAAAAAACAAAAATGTGTGAATTAGTTTTTTAATTAATGTGGGTTCTACACTAAGTTAAAACCTACTTTAAGGTCTAGAATATTTGCTATTGTGAATATATGTTTGTGTAGGTTATATGGAATGTTATGACATAACGTAACTATCTGCATTCATTAGAGATGCTTGGATCAGAAGAGGTCTTTTTCCACATTAATAGTAATTCCAGATAATTCACATTTCTTATTAATGATCCAACATGGATACTGACATTTGTTTATTTTTGTTGAATATGAAAACAGGTTTTATTTTAACGTTATACGATAACATATTTGAAAAAGTTATATCATTATACAGAAAACAGAATTTTGGAGCCGTGAAAGTACAAATTAAGGAGTATTTGAATGCAGTTTTACTGTAGTACCTGTTTTCCAACATAAATGAGGCTTCCTAAGAACATTAAATTATTCATTTGAGTTGAATATACTGTTATTTCTGTAAAAATTATGGTTTACAGTACCAAATAAACCTGCATAGTGATCACAGTATTAGTATGCCTAGTAAATTCTGCATAAAATAGTGTTCAATCTTATCAGGTAGATAAGAATATATTCTATCTAGAAGCAGGTTAGAGTGTTACTCTCTTTAATTCTACTTCTTGAGGTAAAAGAAAAATATGTTTTTGAAATTTTGCTTATCAGTAAATTAGAAAATTTAAAAATCATTAAGTGATTTCTGATTTTGAAAGAACAGCATTTTTTCCTACAGATGATTTATTAATTATGTCAGATACTGATCACGGTTGTCCTGTCTTTCCCCACAATGAAGAATGCATCCCTAAAATGCATTTTTTTTTTTTTCTCCCAGAGCTTAGAAAGCAAGTCCTTTAATTTTGGGCAGTCTGATAAATGATTACTTTTAAGCAAACATTCCTTAAATATTAATACCAAATTCTAATAAGAAAATCTAGGCAACTATTGTTTGGATAGAACTTAGAATTTTACTATGGTACCTTAAATCTATGGTCGTACTATAAGTTTAATAATAGACATCATCATTTTGAATTATTTTGTGGGAACTCACGAATATATCAGTAGGAAGATGAGAATAATATGTTAAGTTCACTGTCAGGTACATTTCCTGAGGTACCTTGCAGAAGAGTTTTCTGTTGTATTTTTTATATGTAGAGATGACTTTTGAGACATCTCACAACACAAATAGTAGTTCACTTCAGTTAGAACCTTTCTTCTGTAAAATCTAAGATCTTGTTAGTACCTATTTTATATTGTAGCGTCTTACCTCCTCTTCTAGTTCTGACTTGGTATTTAAACATTAGGAAAGCGTGTTTGATTTGGGGAGATGGGGTAAAGGGTAAGGTGGAAAGAAAAGAAAGAGTTTTCAAAGGTTGTAGGTAAACAGCAGTATAAATCACTATAAAGAAATAAATGATGCTGCTCTGAAGGAAACAGAAGAGTTATAAGAATCTGTCTCATATGTTTTCTTTGTGATTATGTGGCCTTTTATCTGGGTGCCATCAAACACAGTGAGTAGTTACGTGCCAGGTAGTTAATATGGTTGCAGCCATGTTCTTGTTAACACCCAGGAGATCAGTGTGGGGATACCAGGCACTATTTATTGCAACTTAGGAACATTGTTATGGACAGTGAACGGTTTGGCCCGTGGCTTCTGTGGTTCCCTTGACTGGTCTCCTGTGGCTTCTCAGAACTCCAAGCTATCATGCACAGTTCCTGGGGCAGCAGCCTATCTCACAGTTCCCTGGGTTCCCCCAGATCCTTTCTTTTTCTTCTCTGATTCCTGGGCCAAGCCCAGCGCCACATGTGGAAGCAGTAGCTGTAGATAAAGTTTTTAGCCAGCTTGTACAATTACATAAGAGTATATCTCTGAGCCCTGATGGCACAGTGGTTAAGTACTTGGCTGCTAATCAAAAGGTCAGTGGCCTGAACCCATCAGCCACTCAGCAAGGGAATGATGTAACACTCTGCTTCTGTGGGTTAGAGCTTTGGAAACCGTGTGGTGAAGCTGTACTCTGTCCTGTGAGTTGGAGTTGACAGCAGTGGATTTGGTTTTTTGTTTTATATGCTTATAATAAATGCCACATTCTATATGATTCATAATGTTCTTATATCAAATTTTAATTCAGAATTTTGTGCTATAAGTAGCTACAGGCGAACAGCACTTTAAGGAGTGTCCTGAATTAGTATTGGGTTTTCCAGAATTGGTTCTTTAGTCTAATTAGATTTAAAGGCATTAATGACCAGGTTTCTCATGATAAAAAAGCCACTGGTAGTTCATGACTTACAGTAACATAACAGTTACTTTAATTTCATATGTACACACCAGTAATCAAGTGCCCATGGGAGGCAAGGATTTTGGAAACTTAAGTATTTACTACCACAGAACATTTTGGTGAAAAGAACAATGGAATTGGGTGGTTCATTCAAAGTATGCTACAGAACATAGGGAAGAAAAATATGAACACAAGGCTTTAAATTCTGAGCTCAGAATCTGTGTAGCAGACTTGAAACCATGTATCGTTAGTATCCTTAGTAAAGGCCATCAAATGCGTTTGTGAGAGTTAGCAGCACTCCCTCACTGTCCCATCTCAGAGGTGTATCAACTCCTTAGCAGGAGTTAATCAGACTTTGTTTTGGAAATAATGAAAAGCAGAGATTTCTAAAGATAATTCAAAGACTAATCCTGCAGGTGGCTGAATTACAATGCATGTTCATCTTGCAAGATCTGTTAGAATTAGGGCATTTACTGGGAAAGAATGAAAAACTGGAATTTGAGGTGGGACAGGCAGATTTCCATGAAGCTGAGAACAAAACTCTGAATTGTGTTGAATTTCCTTTGCCAGTGTTTCTTCCCCTGAGGGAGGTTAGTCTCCTGAAGAGTTTGTGATGTCTTTATTTGAGGTAGTTGCCTTGGATAGGGCTACTCATTATCTTCAGGACGTATTTATACTGTCTCGTTGCTTCTCTGCCTGTAACCAGTCTTACGTCCCTTGTAGTAGTCCCCTGCAATTACCTGGGCAGTGATCTAGGAATAATCAGGAAGGATGTTAGATCAGAATGAAACTAATATAAAGTTGAATCAGACAGTTTATTGAGAGGGACTCACTAAGCAGAGATTTCAGATTGAAGCTGTCAGATCAGGAAGGCTACGTGTGGTTTTAACAGTTTGCTAAATTGACTGAGAGCTGAAGCAAAAGGTGGTATAAACTAAGTGACATCCAGGGAGTGCTAAAACTTTACATGTACTATAGAGGAAGTTATTCAAAGGTTGGGGAAGATTGGAATGCTAGAGTGGAGTTGTCATATAAGACCTGGTCACATACATACCTTTGGTGAATCCAGAGGATATGATTTTCATCAAAGCTACAAAAAATACATTTATGAGGGGGTACCCCTTCATCCTTGAAGAGCTTTAGGTGGCTGTTTAAGACAGTAATGAGAAGAAAACTGCTGTCTTCAAATTGGGCTCCTTATGAATTCAGTGGGTATGATGGAACCCTGGGTGCCAGAAACAAGTATTGGCTCTTAATTGCTAAAAACAAAATGTGTCTGATTGTTGTACATAGCAGTAAAGCCAAAGGAGTGATCACAATAATCTGAGCTGCAGAGATCTTTGACATTGGTTAGTTGATCATAGTACTCCTAGAACTGAAATAGATGGATAACTTATTAAGACTTCCTTGATTTGCATAAATGGAAGAGCTTGAGGTATGGTGGACAGTTGGATCACCACAGTAAAGAGCTGTAGTCCCATAACCAGTTCCCAAATTCTAAACAAGTTCACAGACCTAAAGACCTTTGAATGAAGGGAAAGTCAGGCCCCTTCCAGTGAGTGCCCAGCTATCCAGCTAACATTTAGTGCTGTGAATCTCTTAATCCCCCTTCCCATGACTTTATGTGAATTAGTAAAGGCCATCAGAAGCAGTTTGCTTTCACTTGTCAGGGTAAGCAATACACCAATGCTGACCCACCTTGAGACTATACCAACTTTTAAGCTTTATGTCAGAAACTAATGGATCACTTCTCTTTCTCATAGACTATCATGTTGATACATTAAATTGATAATGCTGATTGGTTGAGCAAGAAGTAGCAAGTCTACACATTTTGGTATGCTATATGCTTTCCAGAGGGTCAAGAATAACACAGAAAAATTTAAGGGCTGCTGACTTGGTGGGCTTTCTACGGTTTTGTGGTTTGGAACATGCTGACATATCCTTTCCAAGGTAAAAAGAAAACTTGACTGACCTCTGCCATCACCCACAAAAAGATACATTTAGATTTCAGCATCGTGGTATACCTCTTCTGATCTGAAATGAGGATTGCTCTCCTTTCCATGATCCTTGCTCTGCTATCTTTATTGCCCTAACCGGGAAGGAGTCAGTCCTGTTTCTCTTTAGTATTTTATTTCTAGTAGGTCCTTTACTGTCAGCTCTTCCCAGGTCCTGTTTTCCCTCACTTAACACCTCTGATTCTTCACTGGTGACTTCTTTTAAGTTTTTCTCTCCTTCCTCTGTAATATGAAATTTTGAATTCAAAAATACTATTTTCAGCAGAATAAATATGTTCATTGCAGATAACAGTAAAGGAAAAGGTATCTCCATCCTGTCATTTGTTTATAAAAATCATAATGTATCCTAATTTTACAGTTAGGAATCCTGGTAGCACAGTAGTTAAGCACTTACCTGCTAACCAGAAGGTTGATTCTTTGAACCCATCAGGCACTGTGTGGGAGAAAGACAGGGCAGTCTGCTTCCATAAAAAGTGAAGCCTTTGATCCAACTCAACGGCACTTGGCTGGCTTGGAAACCCAATGAGGCAGTTCTGCTGTAGCCTGTAATGGGTCAGTATGAGTTGGAATCAACTTGCAGGCAATGGGTCAACTTTTACTGTCAATGATACAACGTGTACATTTTATCAGTGATGTTAAATGATTACTAGTTAAATGACTTGCTATAACTTACCCATTTCAGTGGACAAAGGAGCACTAGTGTAGGTATGGTTAAGTACTCATCTGGTAACCAAAAGGTCAGTACTTTGAACTCACCAGCAGTTCCACAGGAGAAAAGATCTGACAATCTTGTCCCATAAAAATTATAGCCTAAGAAAGACTGTGGGGCACACAGCAGCAGCAACATTGCTGGACATGTTTTAATTCTCTGGATAATTTTGTGTGAGTTTATTTGTAATCCAAGCTTTGGCTTGGCTAAGCTTTTCTATTAATTTCCAATTCCTGTCCCTGAAAATTGGAGTACTTAATGTTCCTAAAACTAGTGTATGCAGTATCTGTTTTATTCACGTCTCTTCAATATGGGATATTATTATTTTTTTAGTCTCAATGCCTTTTGTTATCTCTCAGTCTTTTGAATTGTTGTTCTCCTTTCCGTCCTCATTAGGAGTCATGACATGTTTTGTTAAGATAGATTTATATTCCTTCACTGACTGACCCAATTCTGGTAGGTACAATGACAAGAAAAAGAACAGTTTTCAACGTGCTTGGAACTTACGGTAAAAAAGGTTAAGAGTTTTCTTTATCACAAGAGTGCTGGGTTTACACTGATGTGGTCTACTTGGCCTTGTAGTGAAGCACACATCTGTAAAATGATAGTGACAATTAAGGGTGTGCTTGGAGTCTGTGATAACCCAGCAAAGATACGGACACTTGTTAGCATCATGACCCTTATAGCAGTTGGCCATAGATACTTGTGGTTACACTGGAATTTCCGTTGCATGCCATTCATAAAATACCGAGTTGTCTTTGGAGAGCTGTCTGTAAGAATCTATAAGATTCGTAGGTCTTTTCCTCAAGTATTTTTGTTTGTTTGTTATTTTCCTCTGATCTATTAGATATTTTGATCATTTTTTCCAACAGGGCAAGGTGTGTTAATGTAATACTTGAAGGTTAATGTGGTATTTTTTTCTTCAAAGCACTAATGATGAGTCTACGCAAATATTTTTTTCTGAGTTTTTTTTTTTCCCCCCTAGTTTTTTTTATGGTGATTCCTTTAAGTTTTCAGGCTGTGGCTATATGAATGTTCCTTCTGTAATTTGGAAACTTCAGTGATATAGTGGTTAAGAGCTATAGTAGCTAACATAATTGTTGGCAGATTGAGTCCACCAGGAACTCCTTGGAAACTGGGGCAGTTCTACTCTGCCTTGTAGGTTTGCTATGAGTCTGAATGAACTTGATGGCAAAGGGTGTGTGTGGTGTGTGCTCTGTGATTTAGACCAATGTTACTTTTCTTAGGCTTCTTTAGTATTGTCACATGACCAGTTTTGCTGTTAGAATTATTCTCAAATGTTGTGTATGTAGCTACTGTCTTTAGCCTCGTATTGTTGTTACTGTGTGCCATCCAGTCAGTTCTGACTTAATCGTGACCTCTGCACAACAGAATGAAACACTGCCCAGCCATGCACCATGCCCACAATCGTTACGCTTAAGCCCATCATTGCAACCAAAGTGTCATTCCATCTCATTGAGGGTCTTCCTCTTTTTTGCTGATTCTCCACTCTACCAAGCATGATGTCCTTCTGTAGGGACTGATTCCTCCTGACAACACGTCAGAAGTGTGTAAGATGCAGGCCTCACTGTCTTTGCTTCCCGGGAGCACTCTGGCTGCACTTCTTCCGGAAAAGACCTGTTTGTTCTTTTGGCAGTCTGTAGTATGTTCAGTGTTATTCTCAACACCACAATTCAAAGGCATTAATTCTTCTGTCTTCCTTATTCATTGTCCAGCTTTTGCATGCATGTCATGTGATTGAAAGTACCATGGCTTGGGTCAGATTCACCTTAGTCTTCAAGTTGATGTATTTATTTTTTAGCACTTTAAAGAGGTCCTTTGTAGCAGATTTTCCCAGTGCAGTGGGTCTTTTGATTACTTGACCGCCATGGGCGTTGATTGTGAACCCGAGTAAAATGAAACCCTTGACAACCTCAGTCCTTTCTCCCTGCATGATGATGTTGCTTAGTAGTTTCTTGATATTGAGGTGCAACAATTCATACTAGAGGCTGTGATCTTCGATCTTCATCAGTAAGTGTTTCAAATCTTCATTACAGCAAATAAGGTAGTGTCATTTTCTTAACGCAGGTTGTTAATGAGTAGTTCTCCAATCCTGATGCCTTGTTCTTCTTTGTGTAATCCAGCTTCTTGGATTATTTGCTCAGCATACAGATTGAAAAGGTACAGTGAAAGGATACACCTCTGACACACATCTTTCCTGACTTTAAACCATGCAGTGTCCCCATGTTCTGTTCACATGACTGCCTGTTAATCCATATACAGGTTGTTCATGAACACAAGTGTTCTGGATGCCCATTCTTTGCAATGTTAGCTATCATTTGTTATGATCCACACAGTTGAATGCCTTTGCATAGTGAACAAAACTGGTAAACATTTTTCTGGTATTCCTTGCTTTCAGCCAAGATCCATCTGATAGCAGCAATGATATCCCTGGTTCCATATCTTCTTCTGAATCTGGCTTGACATTGTGGCAGTTCTCTGTCAGTGTACTGTTGCAGTCACTTTTGAATGATTTTTAGCAAAATTTTACTTGCCTGTGGTATTAATGATACAGTTCAGTAACTTCTGCATTTAGTTGGATCACCTTTCTTGGGAAAAGGCACAAATACAGATCTCTTCCAGGCAGTTGGCCAGCTAGCTGTCTTCCATATTTCTTGGCTTAGGTAAGTGAGAACTTCTAGCACTGCCTTTGTTTGTTGAAACATCTCAATTGATATTTTATCAATTCTTGGAGCCTTGTTTGTTGTCAAAGCCTTCAGTGCAACTTGACCTTCTTCCCTAAGTACAATTGGTTCCTAATCATATGCTACCTCTTGAAATGCTTGAAAGTTGACCAGTTCTTTCTGGCATAATGACTGTATATCTTCCATCTTCTTTTGATGCTTCTTGAGTCATTTAATATTTTCCCTGTAGAATCCTTCACTCTTGCCACTTGAGGTGTGAATATTTTTCTTCAGTTCTTTCAGCTTGAGAAATGCAGAGCCTGTGCTTCCCTTTGGTTTCCTATTTCCAGCTTTTTGCGCATGTCATTATACATTACTTTGTCTCCATGAGCCACCCTTCGAAGTCTTCAGTTCTTTTACTTTGTTGTTCCTTCCTCATCCACTTTGGTCTTTTCTGTATTTCCTGTCTTGTTAATGACTTCTTGCTTTCCTTATGGATAATGTCATTCCACAACTTGCACATTCCATGTTCCAATTATTAATGGATGCTTGCAGCTGTTTCTTCTCATTTTAAGTCATGTTACATCAGCAGATGAAGGTCCCGAAGGCATTACTCCATCCACTTCATTAAGTTTGACTCTGCTTTGAGGAGGCAGCTCTTCCTGAGTAGTATTTGAGTGCTCTCCAACCTGGTGTGCTCATTTTATAGCCCTGTATCTGACAGTGTTCCTCTGCTGTTCATAAAGTTTTCATGGGCTAGTTCTTTTTGGGAGTAGACTGCCGGGTTCTTCTTCCGAGTCTGTCTTAGTCTGGAAGTGCAGCTGAGACCTGTCCACCATTGATGACCCTGCTGGTATCTGAATGCCACTGACGTAGCTTCCAGTATCACTGCGACACATAAGCCCCCACAGTACAACAAACTGATGGACAAGTAGAGGTTAGTGTCCTCTTTAGGCTGTATTTGGTTCACACTTCAGTGACTATAAAAAACTTGAATTGTGTTGTAAAGCATTACCTATAATAATATCAGTATTACAGGGGTTTTCGAAGTAATAGGTAAATGGTAATTAACACTAAGGTTTGTGGGAAAAGTGATTGGTAATGCGTTACTATGCATACCTTTTCCATGATTTAAATGACAGTTTCCTGTGAAATTTGTGGAGATTAGATAGATGTTCAGCTTGTCAATTAATGTTATTGTTGAAAGCCTGGATTTACATGGGGGAAAAGAAAGAAGTGTTACCTTCTAGTGGTACATAAGAGTTCCATTATTTAGTTCCTATTTATGTATTTTTCCCCAGACATCTTATAGAATGTTGAAGAATATAGTTACAGGTTAATTTTGCAGTCTTTCGCTTACTTTTTGTTTTATCAGAACGTGTCAATACTTCTTGTTGAAATTTGTGCACCCTATAATTAACTATTTCAAAGCATGCAATTCATTAATTTTTGGTATACTTAGAATGCTGTGCAACCATCACTGCTATTTAATTCCACAACATTTTCATCACCTGAAAAAGAAACCCCGTATTCATTAGCAGTCATTCCTCCTAGCCTCTGGAAACCACTAATCTGGTTTCTAATTTTATGAATTTGCCATGCTGACTGTACAATATGCTTTTTGTTTCTTTTTTGACTTTGCATGCTTTGTAGGTTTATCCATGATGTAGCATGTTGTTGATTCTTTGTTTCTCTCTATGACTGAATGATATTGCATTGTATGGATATACACTGTATTTTGTTTATCCATCTCACTGTTGATGGACCTTTTGGGTTATTTCTAATTTTTAGTAAAAGCCAAAACCAAACCTTTTGTCATCAAGTGGTTCTGACTCATGGTAACTCTGTAGTCCAGAGTGGAAATGCTCCCTAGGGTTTCCAGAGAGCAGCTGGTAAATTTGAGCTGCTGACTTTTTGATTAGCAGCCATAGCTATTAGCCAGTTTGCCACTAGGGCTCCAGTTTTGGGTAGGTGATGCATAAATAATGCTGCTGTGAACATTCATATACAAGTTTTTGTAGGGGGGGAGTAGACAAATACTTTTAGTTCTCTTGGGTAAATCCCTAGGAGTGGAATTGCCAGGTCATATGTATGGTAACTCTGTGTTTGACTTTTTGAGGAACTTCCAAAGGGCTTTCCATGGTGACTGTATCATTTTGCATTCCCACTGGCAATGTATAAGGCTTTGTAACTTCTCCACATCTTTGACAATACATGTTTTTTTCCTTTGTTATAACCATCCTAGTGGTATCTTAGTATAGTCTTGTTTTGCATTTCCCTAATAACTAATGATGTTGAGCATATTTTCATGTGTTTTGGCCATTTATGTGTGTACTTCATAGAAATAAAGTTCACTTTATTTTCCTTTGGTTGCTTACACTTCAGGGATCATATCTAAGTAATCAGTGCCTACTCCAAGGGTCACAAAATTTACATATAGTTTTCTTTTTAAGAATTTTATAGTTTTAGCTCTTACATTTAGGTCTTTGATATAATCTTTTATATATTGCAAGATAAGGCAAGACAAAGATCTTATTTGTTTTGCATATGGAATCCAGCTCTCTCAGCATCATGTGTTGAAAAAAACTATTTACCTGATTGAATGATCTTCATATAGTTCTTAAAAAATCATTTGAACACAGGTGTTTAGGTTTATTTTTGAACTCTCAGTTCTGTTATCAATCTGTATGATGGTTCTAAAACCACTATCATGATGTCTTTGTAGTAGATCTTGAAATTGGAAAGTATAAATCCTACTTTTCTTTTTCCTTTTCAAGATTGTTTTGGCTACTCTGAACCCCTTATATGTATTGAAGGATCAGCTTATCACTTCCTACAAAAAAGTCTCCTGGGATATTGCTAGGAGTTGTATTGAATATGTAGGTTGATTTGACCAGTCTTGCCATTATATTAGTTTCCTAGGGCTGGTGTAACAAACTACCACAAACTGATTGACTTGAAACAATAGAAATTTATTCTCTCATAGTTCTAGAGGCTAGAAGTCTGAAGTCAGGGTATTCCAGGGCCATCTCCCTTCAGAAGATTCTGCGAGCTCTCGGTAGCCCCAAGAGTTCCTTGGTTTATAGACTGCATCACATCAGTGTCTGCTTCTGTTGTTTGATGGCATTCTCTCAGTCTGTGTTCTTTCTCTTCCTGTTATAAAGTCACCAGTCATAATTGGATTGTGCTGTTTCAGAATGACCTTATCTTAGCCAATTAAAGCAACAGCATACTTACTTCCATAAGGTTACACTCTGAGGTTCTAGAAAGGTCATAAATTTGGGGAGGAAACTATTCAACCCAATACAGCTACCATAGCCATATTATGTATTCTTACTGTGAACATACAAGTTATTTTCATCTGGTCTTTAATTTCTTTTCGTAGTGTTTTATGGTTTTCAGCATACAAGTCTTAGGTTTATTTTTAAAATTTACTCGTATTTTATTCTTCTTGATGCTATTGTAAATGGGATTGTTGTCTTTCATCTTTTCATTACTAATCACTAATGTATGGAAATACAGTTGATTTTTATTTTGTATCCTGTAGAAGTTCCCAGTTACCTGTATTCTCTTCTGGTGTTTGTGCATTTTTAGTAATCTTTTGTATTCTGTTTGTGCTGTGTATTAGGCCTTCCAGTGTTGTACCTGTTTTTTCCTCCATGACCGTAGTGTTTTAGTTTTTATTTAGGTCTTTAATCCATTTTGAATTACTTTTTATGCATGGTGTGAAATATGGGTCTTGTTTCTTTTTGTGCTAATGGATATCCAGTTATGCCACCACCATTTGTTAAAGAGACTGTCTTTTCCCCAATTCACAGACTTTGAACCTTTGTCAGATATCAGCTGCTCATAGGTGAATGGTTTTATGTCTGGACTCTCAATTCTGTTCCATTGATCTATGAATCTGGTGTTGTTCCATGACCACGGTGTTTTGAATACTGTGACAATGTGATCAATTCTAAAATTAGGTAATGTGAGGCCTCCTACTTTGTTGTTCTTCAGTAAAGCTTGTCTGGGGCTTCTTCCCTTGTCATAGAAAGTTGGTGATTTGCTTTGCCATCTCATTAAGCAGTGCCATTGGAATTTGAATTGGGATTATATTGTAGCTATAGAAGGCTTTGGGAAGAATAGAGATTTTCAGTGTTCAGTCTTCCTAACCACGAGCAAGGTAGGTTTCTCCACTTATATAGGTCTCTTTTAGTTACTTACAATAACGTCTTATAATTTTATTTTGTATCTTGTAACCTTACTGAATGTATATATTAGCTTAATTTGTGTGTGTGTATTCCTTAGGAATTTCTGTATTCAGGGTCATGTCCTGTCAATCTAGATGTCCTTTTGTTTCATTTTCTTGTCTTATTGCCCTGGTTAGGACCTCCAGCACCAACTAAATAGCAGACATCCTTTATTTGTTCCTGATCTTAAGGGGGAAAGTCTTTAATCTTCCACTTTTAAATGTTAGGTCTTTACTTTTAAGTGTGGTTGTTAGCTCTGGGTCTTTTGTAGATGCCCTTTATAAGATTCCATTCTCTTACTGGTTTAGTGTTTTTATCGTGAAAGGATGTTGGCTTATATTAAATGTTTTTTTCTGCCATTATTAAGTTAATTCCTTTTTTTTTCCTGTTAGTAAAGTATAGTACATGGATTGATTTTCATATGTTGAACCAGTCTTGCATTCCTGGAATAAATCCCACTTGGCCCTTGGTGCATAATCCTTTTTATATCCTATTAGCTTTGGTTTGCTAATATTTTGTTGAGATGTTTGCATCTATATTCATAAAGGATTTGATCTGTAGTTTTCTTGGGGTGTTTTTACCTGATTTTGGAATCAGAGTAATATTAGCTTTATAAGAGAGCTACAAAGCTGTTATAGATTGAACTGTGTCTCGTGTGTCAACTTGTCTAGGCCATGATTCCCAGTATTAAATGATTGTCTACCATTTTATCATCTGGTGTGATTTTTTTCTTGTGTTGTAAATCCTGCCTTTATGTACTAATAAGGCA
Source organism: Heterohyrax brucei (assembly GCA_028571685.1). Taxonomy (NCBI): domain Eukaryota; kingdom Metazoa; phylum Chordata; class Mammalia; order Hyracoidea; family Procaviidae; genus Heterohyrax; species Heterohyrax brucei. Next base: position 27,398,409 of record CM053152.1, read on the forward strand.
GGACTCTCAAAGATTAGTCTGTGTCGTTGTGTCAGTCTCTTTTGAGATACAGAAAAGAGAAGTGAGCAAAAAGACAGAGGGACCCCATACCACAAAGAAAGCAATGCCAGGAATAGTGTGTCCTTTGGACAAGAGGGTGCTATGCTGTAGAAACTCCTTGACCGGGGGAAAATTAATGACAGGGACTTTCCTCCAGGTCCAACAGAAAGAAACCGTTTGTCTACAGCTGGCACACTGAACTTTAGACTCCTAACCCCCTAAGCAATGAGAGAATAGTTTTCTCTTTGTTAAAGCCATCGGCTTGTGGTATTTCTGGTGTAGCAGCAGTAGATAACTAAGACAGAGTATTTGTTCCTTTTGTATTTTTTGGAAGAGTTTATGAAGAACTAATGTTAATTCTTCTTTAAATGTTTGGTGTCACCAGTGAACCTATCTGATTCTGGGCTTTTCTTTGTGAGAAGCTTTTTGATTACTACTCAGTTTCTTTGTTTTTTGGAGGACCATGTGATAATTAATCTTTTGCTCCCTACTATGAGATGTTATGTGGCTTTGTATCCGTTTTCATTCTTTGATCTTCCCCTCCATATCTTCTGAATATATGAGTGAAGTGCTAGAAACTTAGAGATGCTTTCTTGCTGTTAAATAGCTGAGTTTTGATTACAACATGGAAAAATATGTTGAGATTTTAAAACCATAAGACTGATTGGATAATATCTGCTTGATTTAGTTTACAATGTATTATCCCAGAAGATTTAAATTATTTCTAACTCTCCTATAGAGGACACCTTTGTCTTTCACAGGGTTCTGACCATGACAGGTCATCTGCTGGATTTATCACACCACATAGTAGTTTGATTTCTGATGTCATATCATCTGTGTTATAGTCCATTGCTTTTGATTGTTTTTAGTGGCTTTATTTAGTTATACTAATTAGAAATTCCAGTAAAATTAGTAATTCTTCATCCTCCCAAGCACAAATAAAAGCAAGCTACCTGCCCAGCTGACTAGAAGAAATCCATATTTATGCCCATTCCAAAGAATGTGTTCCAACCAAGTGCAGAAATTATTGAACAGTATCATTAATATCACATGCAAGTAAAATTTTGCTCAAGATCATTCAAAAGCAACTGCAACAGTATCTTGACAAGGAACTGCCAAAAATTCATGCTGGATTGAGAAGAGGACATGGAACCATGGATATCGTTGCTGATGTCAGATGGATCTTGGCCGAAAGCAGAGAATACCAGAAAGAGGTTTACCTTTGTTTTGTTGACTGTGCTGAGGCATTCTACTGTATTGATCATAACAAGTTATAGCTCATATTTTGTAACACGGGAATTCCGGAACACTTAACTGTGCTCTTAAGGAATCTCTGCGTGGATCAAGGAGCAGTCATGCAAACAGAAAAAGGGGACAGTGCGTGATTTAAAGTCAGGAAAGGTGTGCATCAGGGTTGTATCCTTTCACTATACTTTCTCAGTCTGTTTGCTGAGCAGATAATCCAAGAAGCTGGATTATATGAAGAAGAATGAGGCATCAAGATTAAAAGAAGACTCATTAGTAACTTGTGTTAAGCAGACAGCACTGCCTTACTGGTAGTGAAGAAGATGTGAAACACTGAGGAAGATCAAAGACCACAGTCTTCAGTATGGATCGCAACTAAACATCAAGAAACAAAAATCCTCACAACTAGACAAGTAAGCAACATCATCATATGTGGAGAAAGGATTGAGATTGTCAGGGATTTCATTTTACTTGGGTCTGTAATCAACGCCTATGGAAGCAGCAGTCAAGAAATCAAAAAACACATTGCATTGGGAAAACATGCTGCAAAGTTTCTCTAAAGAGAGAGTATGGAAAAGTAAAGATGACATCTCGAAGACTAAAGTGCACTTTACCAAAGCCATGGTATTTTTTTTTTAGTTGCATCATATATGTGGGTCAGAACCAACTCTGGCACCTAACGAGCAATAACCAAATTTTTTTTTCTTGTTGAAGATTGGAGGTAATCATTAATTAAATCATTAGGCTAAGAAATAAAATGGCATAGGGTAGATTAAGTTGGATATTTTTTCCTACTGCTTATGTATGCTTTGGAAACACTGGTGGTATAGTGAGCTAAGTGATATGTCTGCTAACCAAAAAAGTGGGCAGTTCAAATCCATGAGGTGCTTCTTGGAAACTCCGTGGGGTAGTTCTACCCTGGCCTCTAAGGTTGTTATGAGTCGGACCGACTGGATGGTAGTGAGGTGGGTTGTGTATGCTTTTGTTGATTAGCTTTTAGGCCAGCGATTCTCCGTTGGGGGAAGTAGTTAACTCCTGTGTATGATGGGAAACATGTGAAGTATAGTTGCTTGGTGACAGTCACAGTCACTGGAGGAAGAGAGGGTTGCTATTAACAGTTGGTGTCTGGAGGCTAGTAATGCTAAACATCATGCAGTGTGAAGGGGCAGATCCACCAAGTGAAGTCTACCCAGATTTCTAATACTACCCCTGTGTAGAAATACTTCTAATATAAGTTTCTCAAGCATTCTGATACTACTTATCTCCTGAGGTGACCATGTTCTAGAGTCCTCTGCAAAACTCTTATTTATGATGAATTTTCCATATAACATTGGAGTAAACTTTCATCTGTGTTCTATGTAGTTGCCTTAATCCTTTCTGTACCTTTGTAATAGTGGATACAGAATTTAAACATCACAGTGCTTCTCGGATATTTATACTTACTTACATAAAGCAACAGAGAGAAGTAACCATTTCTCTTTAGGCAGAATCTAGAGAAAAGTGTTCATACAGCCATGACTTTGAAATCTCAATTTTAAGCTTAACATTCAAATTAATTTCTTATTTGATTTTTAGACTGAGGTATTATATATATATACATATATATATACTGTAAAATGTTTTAACTGTGAACACTGCCTCCAATCAAGATATTAAAACATTTCTATAACCCCAGAAAGTTCCATCATGGCTTTTTCAGTCTTTACCACCTTCATCCTCTGCCATTGCTGAGCTGTTGTAAAACTTTGTATAATTGGAGATTATGTCATTACTCTTTTGTTTCTGAATTCTGCACTTGACATAATATTTCGAGATTTATTCACAGTGTGGGTATCAGTAGCACATTTCTTTTTAGTGCTGAGTAGTAGTGCATTGTATGAATTTGTGGACTGCCAATTATGTTCATGATCTCATCCTAGAAAAAATGCTATATACCTCATTGCTGAACATCACTATAGTCACCTTCAGAGCACTCCCCTTGGGAAGCTATGCACTGATGCCAGCATCTAATCCATCCTTCAGAGCAAGTTTGGAACTCTTTTTTCTGGAATGGCCATCAGAGCTGTCACCATATTACCCTTGATGTCCTGAATGTCATCCAGATGTCTTATATTTCCTTTATCTTGAGGTAAAGTAAAAGGTCATTGGGGCCACATCAGGTCAGTAGGGAGGGTGTTTCAATATAGTTACTTGTGTACTGGCTAAAAACTCCCTCACAGACAACTATACAGTTAAGCTCATGAACTTAACCACTGTGCACAATGGCCATTCCAGAAAGCATTACCAAAATTGCTTTGAAAAGTGGACTAGGTACTGGCATTGGTGCATAGCTTTCCAAGGGGGGTACTTCAAAGGTAAACATAGTGATAGTCACCAGTGAAGTATGTAGCACTTAAAACAGTTAAGTTTGTGGACTTAACTGTCAGATCTCATACACCATAGTTTGCTTATCCATTTACATATTGTTGTACACTTGGACTGTTCTCACTTTTTAGCTATTATCGATAAAGCTTTTATGAATATCCTCGTATAAATCATTTTGTAGACATATGCTTTTATTTCTCTGTAAATGCATAGAAGCACAGCTGTTAGATCCTGAGAAAAAGATGTATGCTTCATTTTATAAGGGGTGCTAAACTGTTTTTGCAATTGTGCCATTTCACAATCTCTTTAGCCTTTATTTTCATAACTTTTGGGGGGAAGATTAGCAAGTTTTAATTTCGATGAAGTCCAAGTTGTCATTTATCATTGATGCTTTATGTATTCTACAATCTTTTTCTTCCCCATAGCTGTGAATATTTTTTCCTATGTTTTGTACAAGTTTTATCATTTATTTTTGTGTTGTATGTCTTGATTTAATAGCTGCATATGTTCTTATAAAGTAGAGATTGAAGTTTGTTTTTTCTCATGGCTATCCTGTTAGCCCACCCCAGATACTGCTTTCCTTTTCCAGTCGGTTATAGCTTATGTTGAAAGCCTTATGGGGAGATACACAGACATGATCTGTTGACCTGTTTTTCTGTATTTAAGCCAATATAGAATCTCATGATTACTGTAATGGCTTTGAAATCAGAAAGTGTAAGTCATCCAACTTTATTCTCATTGAAATTGTTTTTGGTTTTTCTTTTGAGTGAAAATGTACATTCCCATATAAATTTACATGCCCACCTATATGCAGCTTCCACTGCTCTCCCTGTCCGGTGACAGCACACTATTCCTCTCTGCTCTATACATGTCTCATCCTCCCAACAGCCTCCTTTCCTCCTCTCCACCCACTCTCCTTCTTCTAGCCAGAGGTCAGCAGGATGCTATCGTATAGATGTATAGAACCAATCCATTTGTGTCCAAAGAGTGGACCTTTGTTATGATTTATGGGCAAGGGCAGCATCAGGGCAAGGGGCCATGCTCTCAGGGGAACCCCAAAACTGCTGGACCGTCAATTGAGGTCTTTTAGTGGAGATCTCAGGGTGCACCCCTTTTTATTCTTGTGCCGCCAGTGAGACTCAACCTAGTGAGCTCCATCGCGGCTATCACTGGTGGTGGCAGGGCACCATCCAGTTCTTCCGGTCCCAAGTCGATGTAGGCACCCACTCTTGTGGGTCTCTCTGTCTTCTAGGTTGTCTTTACCGCATGTCATTTTGGTCCTCAGTGAGCATCCGTTCCTGCTGACTTAGGACCATTTGCTGTACCCTCAGATGGCAGCTTGGCAGCTTTTGAGACTCCAGACACCACTCACCAATGTGGGGTGCAGAGAGCTCTCTTAGCAAAACACTGGTTGTGCCAATTGGCCTTGATTTCACCTGAGAGCATGGTCCCCTGCCCCCTGCCCCAGCTACTCTATCCTTACAATATTGGGTTAAGATGGAAGGAGTACTCAAGTTATGCTGAAGTCCACTTAAGGTTGTTCTTGTTTCTAATGTGTGCTATCACTGATTTCTCCCACCTAGATTTCTGGCAACTATCTAATCTAAACCCTCCCCCCCCTCCCTCCCTCCTCTCCCTTGCGGCTGTCAAAGAGTCTTTTCTTCTATACACAGTTTTTGGTTTTTCTAAGTACCTTATGTTTTTTATGTAAATTTTAGAATCAGTTATACGTGACACAAAAAATGACTAGAGCTTTAGTAAGATACTATTATTTTTGTATTGGATAGTGTCCACCCAAAATAATACATCAACTTGGTTGGCCATGACTGCCAGTATTCTGTAGTTGTACTCAATTTTATGATATGACATAATTTTCCAGTGCATTGTAAATCCTAATTTGTGCCTATGGTTGATGAAGCAAGATTAGGCTATGTTACAGAGGATTAGAATGGGATAGAACCCTGTTACTCAGACCATAGCCCTGATCCTATATAAGGAGAGTTTTTCTAAAGGGTGTGCCTGCATTGCCTTGTATTCTACAACTGATAGGAGGAGAGAGAAGCAAGCAGAGAAATAGGGATCTCATTACCACCAAGCAAGAAGAGGCAAGAGTGCATACTTTGGACCTAGGATCCCCTTGCTCAGAAGCTCCTAGACCAGGGGAAGATTGATAACAAGGACTTTCCCCCAGAGCCAGTGGAGAGAGGTTAAGCATTCCCAGCAGGTGGCACTCTGAATTTGACTTTTGGCTTCTAAAACTATGAGAGAATAAATTTCTGTTTGTTAAGTCTGTCTACTTGCAGTATTTCTGTTGTAGTAGCATCAGTGTAGCTAAGATGCCATTGAATATGTAGACCAGTTGTCAGAGAATTGACTACTATATTTATACAAGTTAGGAGATCATAAGTATTGTCAAAATGCTTCAACAAATGTCACCTGGTGGCAACTTGGTGAAAGTAGACTATAATTGTTAAAGGGCTGGGTAATGCTTAGGATTAAGCTATCAAGAGGCTTTACCTTTCTCTTCCTCCTCCCTCAGATTTATATGAGGATTGGTTTTTCTGTTTCTGTAAAGAAGGCTGTTGAAATTTTGATAGGGGTTGCATCACATCGATATAGTTTTCATTTTATGTGTCTTTCTATATTCCTAGGTCTTTTATTCTCTGAAATGTTTTTGTAAAGAGAAGTGTTTCCTTAATTTCCCTCCACATTTCTCATAGGTATGAAGAAAACCAACTGATTTTGTTGACTGTGTACCCTGCAACATTGCTAAATTCTTTCATTAGTTCTATAAGGTTTGTTGTGGACTCTTTGGTAGTTTCTTGGAAACCTTGGTGGTGTAGTGATAAGTGCTTCAGCTGCTAACCAGAAGACAGCAGTTCAGATTTACCAGATGTTTCTTGGAAACCTTGGGCCAGTTCCACCACTCTGTCCTGTAGGGTCAGTATGAGTTAAAATAGACTCAATGGCACTAAGCTTGGTTTTTGGGGGGGGATTTTCTGTGTATAGGATCATATCATACATGAATTGAGATAACGTCTTCATTTCTAATAAGGATACCTTTTACTTCTTTTTCTTAATTCATCTCCCTGGGACTTCTAATACAATTAATTTTGAATAGAAGTGGTAAGAGCAGGTACCTTTGTCTTGTTTCCAGCTGCAAGTGGAAATTAGAATTGGAAATTGGAATTGTTGACTGTTGAACTTTCATACTGAGCAATTTCCTTTTATTCCAGTCTTTAGTGTTTTCATCAATAAAGGGTATTAGAATTTTTTCAAATGCTCTTTTTTGCATCTGTAGAGATGATCATGTAGTTCTTTCCTTGGTCTTATTGTTATGGTATATTATATTGATTTTCTAATGTGTAACCATCCCTGGGTTGCTGCAGTAAATCGTACTTGGTCATGGTGTATGACTTTTAATGTGCTGTTGGATTCTGTTTGCCAGTGCTTTGAGGATTTTTGCGTCTATATTCATCAGAGATATTGGTCTTTCTTTCTTTTTGGTGTCTTTGGTTTGGGTGTCAAGACTGTTTAAAAATGAACTAATTATTGGGAGGATGAGACATGTATGGAGCAGAGAGGAATAGTGTGCAGTCACCGGACAGGGAGAGCAGTGGAAGCTGCATATAGGGGGGCATGTAAATTTACATGTGAATGTACATTTTCACTCAGTTATGTTAAATAAAAATAAAAAAATAAAAAATAAAAAAAAAGAATGAACAAATTAGAAGTGACGCTAATTGTATAATCTGCATCGCACAGAAACTGAACACAAGCAGGACTTTGTAATTACAGAACTAGAATTAGAATTCAGAGTCCATAATTTTGAAGTCACATCAGTCAGCATATGACTTTTGGAAAAGACTGTTACAACACACATGCTTTGGAGAGACAAAATTGTAGGGCAGAAGTTAGATGCAGGGCTGTCAGTATTCTGAAACAGCCATAAAGGGATCACCGATAGGTGATCAAGGTGAGAGATTTGTGGCCTCCGAAGTTCTGCTTGTTCACCAGCAGAGGGCTCTCACCCTGGAAGCTCAGTACTTGCGGCTTTGTAATTCCCCTTAGGGCCTAGCAGCTCTGGTCTTTTGAATATGGATTTTCAGGGTTCTTGTTACAGCAGGTCAAGCAGCCATCTGGTACACTGGTAATTTATCCTTTCTTCTAAGTTTTCAAAAGTGTTTATTTTTTCTAGAGCCAGATCATTTCCCATCCCCTGTTCTCCGTGTCCGTTCCACGTTTTATTCTTAAAAGTTTCAAAGACTTGCGTCGTCTCTTCAGAGCTGTCGTGGTAGCACAGGATCAGGACCCTGTGAAAGTCAGGTGGAGAGGCTGAAAGCTGTAGTGCGCCTCTGCTTCTCGGTTCTTGTCTGTATATGAGATGTCCCAGTGTCTGTGCCTGGCGAACCACTAGATTCGTGGCCACGTTTGTGTTCTTCATAGTCTATTCAGGGAGGAAGGTGAACTCAAGCTTTTAGAGATGTATTTTTGAGCTTTGGTGATTCTGAAAGCAGCAGGCTTCTCCACTGGTTGATTTGAGGACCCTAAGAGAACCTACTTGTTCCAGGGTGTGTCTTCATCCTCCTGCCATGGGGCTGAAGTGCCCATTGGTCTCCTTTTGACCTTTAGGCATTCAAGGCTCCATTAAGATTCAGAAATTTCACTGGGAGAAACAGGATAATGTGGCAGCACAGATTATTTCTGTAAGTTAGTTATCCAATCATTTGGCAAGAATTTGACAGAAAAAGACATGGGTAGTGAGGTTTAACTAGTTCTAACTAGGGAACAAGATGAAGGGTCTCAAACTAGGATTCTATGTGTCCTGTTTAAAAACCTTCAATACCACCCAACTGATTTATTATGATAGAAAGGGTCAACATTTATACAGTATGTGTGTACTATCTACAGAGTGCATTGTTTTCATTTAATTCTCAGAGCAGCCCTGTGAGATAATTACCGTTACTGTTCCCCTCTTGCAGATTATGAAACGTGAGGCACAGGGACATTTAAGTCATTTGACTGAGGTTGCTTATGTAGGAGACAACTACTGTCCAAATCTCCGGTTTCTCTACTGTAGTAGGTACCTGGTAGCCCACATAGCTTTTCAATTGAAACAGGGCATAGGCATGCATGAGACTGTGTTGCACTGAATGGTGAGTTTTGGAAACAAGCCAGATTGAAGTCACTGAGAACTTCACCAGCCTTCATGAAGGTTCTGTGTTCATAAAGATGATGTTTGTGTTTCTCACTTAGAATAGCAGTAATCTAATTTACAATGAAATGTGGAAAATAGAGAAGCTTTTAGAGGTTTTACTTCTTAATATTTGCTTTGTTCAAGGGATAAACATTTGGAAGACTGGTTATTTTTAGTTACTCTTAATATCATCCCTAAAATGGCGTTGTTATCTGAAATTGGTTAAGTGATGATATTTACTTTTTCTTATTGAAGCAGAAGTATTCCTCTAAAGTTTTATTATAAAAAAATGAAACTTTCTTTAGTGATTTAATTTAAAAAATTAATGTGGGCTGACTTAATTGATCTTGTTTCCTAGTATGTTAACATTAGGTTTGATTAGCCTTTCTAGAACACAGAACATCGTTGTGCACTTAGTGAAGTGTTTCTTTCATCTTCATTGAATTTTTATCTTCCATTTTCTTTTACTCTCTTTTTATGGAGGTAGAGTCAAGATTAAGAAATAGCCTCATGTAGAAAGTCCACTGAGAAAACTCTCTATTTCAGAAATAAACACTACTTTGTCACTGGAACCTCCCCACCCCCCTTGAAATTCTGGGCCCATGACTACATTAGTGGGACCAGAAATCAGTTTATCAACTTTAGGGAAAGTATTTGGTCAGACAGAGGAAATCAAAACTAACAGAGAAAGGTAGGTTTGGGTTTTTTTGGGTTTTTAGGACTGTCAGTGATCTGTGTTACTGTGTGTTCTCTTTACTGTACCACAGATAACTGAAAAGTAGCTGATTATTCTAGTCAGGATATTGTGAAATCAAAAGTTGTAGCCTTTCCTGAATTATAAGCATGGGGATAAAAATGCTGTATGTTTATATCCAGATTCAAGAAAGATTAACTTTCTAAGTTAGTCACTATTTGGAGAAGAGAATGTTATCACCTTTGTAAAGTTGTGAATTATGAAAAGACTTTTCTGTTGGGTTACTGACTGTCCCTTGGGGTTTGTTTCATTTGTAACATTGCCTCAGGCTTTCGGCAGCATCCTCTTGGAATGACCTCCTTTTCAACCCTATGCTGGCAGCTGGAACACCGGCTCTTTCCCCTGGTCCTTCAGGCTGATCATATGACAGACGCGAACTGTGACCCCATTGTGCCTTCCCCAGACAATTAGTACTCTTACTGTTGAACAATTTTGCCTTACTTTCTTTTTTCCCTACTTTCTCCCTTTCTTTTAATTTCCTACCCAGACGAGTTTTTTGTAGCAATTTAATTTTTATTGAAGTGTAACCTTGATGCATAAAAGTACTCATAACGTAAGCTCACTGAATCTTCCTTCACAGCATGAATATACCCATGTAGACAGTACTCAGATCAGGAGAGAGGATGTCACCAGAACCTCAGAAAACCTTTGCTGTCTCCTTCTAGTCGCTGTTCCTTGCCCCCCCGAGGAAATTACTACCTTGACTTCCACACCTGTGCCTGTTTATGAACTTTGTAAGAATGGGATCGTACAATGTGTGCTTGTCTGTGCCCAGGCCCTTACATTTAACATCCTGTATAGTATTCCAGTGCTATAACATTCTTATCAATGTTTTTTGATGAACATATGTAATATTTCTGGGTACTTAAATGGAAGAGACATTGTGGAGACATAGTGTATATACATCTAGCCAATTTAAAAAGTCATGCAAGATAAAATGATTGATTCTAGCCATACTCTGGTAGGAAATTTTGTAAGCTTACAGAGTTCCAGCTTCAGCATAATATGAGATCCAACAGCAGAGTCCATGGACTTAATTGTTCTAAGTGCTACCTACCTCCTTGCTGACTATCACTCACTATGCTCACCTTCAAAATCCTCCCCGTGGGAAGCTGTGCACGGACACTGGTGCCTAGTCCACCCTTCAAAGCCGTTTTGGAACTCTTTCTGGAATGACAGTGGCAAGTTTGCAGACTGACTTGTCTAGTTGTCTGTGAGGGAGATTTTAGCCAGGAAGCAAGTAACTGTATTGGAACACCCTCCCTACTCACCTGATCTGGCCCTCAGTGACTTTTTTCATTACCTGAACATAAAGGATATTAAAAGGAAGACATTTTGATGGCATTTAAGGGTAATAGGACAATAGCTCTGATGTCCATTCTGGAAAAAGAGTTCCAAAATTGCTTTCAGAGGTGGTCTAGGTGCTGGCATCAGTGCATAGCTTGCCAAGGGGAGTACTCCAAAGGTGACTATTAGTGACATTCAGCAATGAGGGATGTAGCACTTTTTCTAGGATGAGTTCACGAACCAATTTAATTGTCAGACCTTGTATATTTAATCTGTGACTGATAAAAGTACCATTACTTAAATGAACTGTATACAGTTTTAGATAGACAACTCCCGTGTAGAATACAATTGCCATTCACTACCAGCAGCAAATTATACTGACTTTCTTCATATCTTTTTTAGTTATCTGGAGCTAAGTTACTGGACCCATTCTGTAAAAATCATATGGGAATATCTTAATGGTGGTAATTTGTAGTTACGATTATGCAAGTTACCTCCCCTCTGAGTGGAGATTTTAGTAGGGAAGGGTGATGTGGAAGTGCTGACTGCAATGCTCGGCTGCAGTCACGGAGGCTGAGTACTTGTATTTGTACAGATTGCATTCATTACCAAGAACCCTGCAAAAGAGATAAGAGAGACCAGCTCTGCACTGGAGGGAGGCTCCCGGATATACAGTAGGTAGGCATCCTGCAGCCAAGAATAATCTTTATTTTAGCTTCTCTTCTACAATGTGAAGTTTTCAAAATTTGTTCCATAGGTACTTGTTAACACAGTCAGTCTAGTCTGAGTATAGAAATGTTTGTGGTATCGTATCCCTCAAAAATCTGGGTAGTAGCTTTTAAGGAAATTGTGTTTGACTGTCAGATAAAGTTCCTCAGTCATTCTGTGAATATGCATGGTATTCAGTTAAGTGTTTCACCATGGTGTTATAGATGGCCCTTCACTCCATCAAAACCCAGAACAGGTAAAGAGAAATTAAAATTGGATAGTTGTGAAAGCAATGCACAGAACCGGGAGATGGGTGTGGTGTGTTAGGTAAGTGTCTTTTCTTGTGTAAGTTTCCATAGAGAAAGGAGAGGTTCTACTCTACTGAGATGTTTTTGGAACAAAATATGGAAGAAATAAGAAGGTATCATTTTTACAAAATTATCCTTTGAGAATTCTGTTTTTACTTTCTTCCAATTGTATATTTTAAACAGTAGTTTACAGACATATTAATATTTAGAAAAGTCTTAATAGAAAAGTATTGGATTTCCTTCATTTTCAGATGTCATTTAGAACCCAATATTGATTGTTCTGTTTTAAACCAATGCATACATTCCAACAAGTCTCACTGATAATCTGTGTGTACTCTGTACTGTGCTGAGACCTAGCGCAGGTAGAAATGATAGTCCCTGTCATTGGGAAGCTTATGATCTAGTGAGTATATGGCAGTGCCAGGGGAGGATGAGCTACACGAATTATGGTAATACAATGTTAGGTGATTGCCACAGTAAGAATTCCATAGGTAGCTGGGCAGGTAGCACTTGAAGTGGATCTCAAAGGATCTGTAGATTGGCCTAGAATGGCCTCTTTGATGATTTCTGCCTGTTGGCAGAGGAACAGTGTGACCAGAGCTAAGATGCTTTATAAAACAGTAAAGGGTAGACTAAAGCCAAGGTGGTGAATTTATAGTTGATACGGCAGTAATATAGCTCAGTGATTAAGAGTGATGGTTTTATATCACTTGAAAAGTTGAATTCCAGCTCATCACTGCTGTATGAACTTGAACAGATTACTTAAGCTGTCTGAGCTCAGTTTCTTTAATTGATAAATGGGGATAGCACCTGCATAACTTGTGCAGTGTTGTGTGATTATTGTAGTCATTTGGTACTGCTCTAACAGAAATACCACAAATGAATGGTTTTAACAAGAAAAATTTATTCATACACAGTCTAGTAGGCTTCAAGTTCAAATTGAGGATGTCTGCTCCAGGGGAAGGCTTTACCTCTTTGTTGTCTCTGGAGGAAAGTCCTTGTGTTGCATCAGTCTGTGGTTGGGGAGCGTTGTGGCACAGGAACCTCAGGTCTAAAAGGACACACTCTTCTTCTGGTGCTGCTTTCTTGATGATATGAAGTTCTCAACTCTGCTTTCTTCACTTTCCTTTTATCCCTTGTAGGATAAAATGATAAAAGGTGGTACAAGCCACACTCCAGGGAAACTCCCTTTACAATGGAGCAGGGAGGTGACCTTAGGAAGGGATTTAAAGTCCCACCCTAGTCCTCTTTAACATACAACATAGGAAAATCGCAAAATAGAAGACAATCATAAAATATTGAGAATCATGGCCCAGCCAAATGGCTACACACATTTTGGGGGGGGACACAGTTCAATCCATGACAATGATAAAAGAATACACAAAAATGTGCCTAACATAGGTCTGAACCCATAACAAATATTTAAAGTAGCTACTAGGAAGAGCCATAAGGATTTCTGAACCGTGGTGTCATTGGTTATGAACCTTACAAGACTTTTATTTTTATAACTGATGCAAAAGACTGCACCCTTGAAGTATATAATTTGATAGGTTTTTACGTATGTATCTTTGGAATCATCAACACAATCAAAATAATGTACATATCTGTTACCTCCGAACGTTTTGCATAAGATTTTAAAGAAGGAAAATCTGGTCTGCAATGTGTAGGAAAGATTGGCGTGAAGTAGAGCTTGGAAGTGGAAAAACCACTGAAAGAGACTGTTTCTGTGGCTCAGGTGAGAGAATGAGTGAGTGAGGTCACGAATTCGCTGTGGTAGCAGTTAGCCTCCCTCAGAGACGGGACTGCTAGAGGACAGCATTGAGTCTTCATTATTTTGTCTCCATCACCTAACCCAGTACCAGAGGTATTCACTTTATAATAATTCCTTATCTTAAACTATTTCTCCTTTTATTTTGTTTAGGGCATAAAAGACAACCTTCTTGCTTCTGGAATGCCTGGCTTGACATCCACCAAACAGCTGCTGCGTCCAAGAATCACGCGAGTCTGCCTTAGGGACTTGATATTCTGTATGGAGCAAGAGAGGGGAATGAAGTACTCTCGAGCTCTGTACCTGGCCCTTCTGAAGTGACCATTCCACTGTCTATGCAGGTCCTTGCTGTTTACTGCCAGAGAAGCTACAAAGCATTGTTGCACTGTCCTGAAATGTCAGTTTCTGGAAAATAGTCACCAATACGGAAGGCCATTGTTTACAGTTACAAACTTTTAGTAAGTCATACATATACATCCCATAGGATTCTTAATGATCAGAATTCAGCTGTCTTGTGAAAAGCAGTTAAGAGATACAGTTTACACAGAAGTGGGTATTTGTATTTAGTTATAGCTGGTTAAGGGCCTGTCTGTTACTACCTGCTTTATTAGCCAAACTGTGACAGGTGAGTCATCTCTCCCTGGTAACAGCCTAATATATCTTGCACTGGGATGAAAGAAAGGAAGAGTTGCTATTTACTGAGAAAAATGTATTTAATTTTGTACTGATCCTGTCTCTAGATTAGCTTAAGTTTTTCAGGTTGCAATCAGAAGTTGCTTAGCTGATGATGACTGCTGCTTCTGTAATGGAAGGTAGCAAGCAACAGAGCCAGGCACAAGATGCCTTTGGCTGGATGAGTTCTGCTGTTGTCAAAACCAAGACAAATGGAGATTGTTTGTGCCTGGGGTTGCTATTCTCTGGTTCATATCACCATGTGCTGCTCTTGATACCAGGTGAAGGGACAGCCTCATCAGGGAAACCTTAAAATTGAAGCTGATGAAATACCTCGATGAAAAATGGAGACGGTGGAAAGTATTGGAAGCAGTGGTGGGGCACTGAGTTCAGACTGATAAGGGGAAATGAAAATGGAAACAAAACAGAAAATATGCTGAGTGTGCCTGGAGTGGGGCAGGAGTGGAATTGAAACTCAGAAGCAACCAGTATGTGTTTTGTTGAAGAAAAAAATTACAACCTGACTAAAAAGGAAAATGTATCAAACATTTTCAAATTACAGTATTTTAAAAGGAAGTTATTTTTTATTTTGTATTGTTTTAAATCCCAAGAAGGATAGTTTTTGTAAGTGAGAGTTTTTATTGTTCTTTTTTTTCTTCAAATTTTTGTTTAAGTTTTAAACATCTTGGTGCATTTAAAAAAAATCTGAATTGATGATAGAAATTTTTAACATTAGAATTCCACTTTGAATTCTATACTTAAAAGGTAATGTCGACATTTTACTTTTGGAGACCACTGCTATAAATATACAGTGAGAAAAAACACGCAACAGATTCATCTGAAGAGGAAGCTGATGTTTTGCAAGCCTTTTTTTTTTTTTTTTAAATCCCACCTGTGTGGAATGTGCCTGGTGAAAAGTAATAGCTGTACTTAGAATTGTATACATAATGAATGAATAAATCTTACAAAAAGTTTTTATAAATGGGGACACTATGCTTGTTAGAAAAAGAATTGGGAGGAAAAGCCTGAAGTATGTTACTCTTCATCCTGTTCTTCCCATTGGGACAGTTGTGGCCCCATCCTATACTATAGTAGGTTTTCAATCAGTTCCTTTTTTTTCTTTCAGCAAGTTATTACATAAAACTCTGTAATTATGTATATGTTATTTGAAAAGAGTTATATACCCAAAGTTGGTTTTGTATATTTAAATGCTTAATTTTTTTTTTTTTGGTAAAATGCAGCATATTACTGTATTTGTGTATAATCTTATTGATCAGATCTTTACAATTATTTCAAATACCTCATTAAAATGATTATTTTATTATAAGAAGAACTGTGCCCAGTCACTAACTTTGAATGCCAGTGTCGTTAGCTCTTGAAGTGCTCGTATCTGTGGGGCAGTAGATCTTTCTCAGCTTTGATCATTACTTTAGAGTGTTGGCATTTGGATTCTGGAACTATGCTTTAGATCCAAGTCCACTATATTGTTTTCTTTGAAATAGTTGTAAGTTTGCATGCTATTTGACTCCCTGAGAAAGCTAAGTATATTCATTATAAAAGGTCTTGGCCTGTTAGGGTTTTCTTACTAAAGTACTCTTTTTATTTAAAGTTATCCTTAATACACACTTAAAACCTTTGGGTTATGAAATATATCCTAATGAGAAAACAACAAATATGGTGTATCTGAGATATTCTTCCTCTTAGTTTTTGAAATGGTGACCTTAGGGTAGATTACATCATCTCACAGTGTTGCCAGTGTATAATTCACAAAAATCTGTATTTCCCCTTGTTATAAAAAATATTGTGAAAATGTCTATTTTGCCCTCTACTTATATAATGCAATCCCAATACAAATTCCAGCGACAGTTTTTAATGAGATGGAGAAACAAATTATCAGCTTTATTTGCAAAGGGAAGAAACTGCAAATAAGTAAAGCACTACTGAAAAAGAAGAACATACTGGGAGGCCTCTCACTACCTGACTTTAAAACCTATTACAGTGCCACAGTAGTCAAAACTGCTTTGTATTGGTACACAAGGAGACATATAGAACAATGGAACAAAGTAGAGACCCCAAAGATGCCACCATCCTCCTATGAACAGCTGATATTTGACAAGGATCCTAAGATTTTAAACTGGGGTAAGAACAGTCTCTTCAACAAATGGTGCTGGCATAATTGGATATCCATCTACAAAAAATTGAAATAGGACCCATATCTCACAGCTTATACAAAAATCAACTCAAATTGGATAAAAGACCTGAATATAAAAGCTAAAACAATAAAGCTCACCCAAGATAAGATAGGGTCAACAATGGACGTTTTAATATGCAATATAGAAACTTCAAAATCTGACAGACAAAACACATTCATCAGAAGAGAAAATAGATAAATGGGAATTAATAAGAATCAAACACTTCTGCTCTTCCAAAGACTTCACTGAAAGAACTGAAAGACCACCTACAGAACGGGAAAAAATATTTGGCAACTCTGTGTCAGACTGACAACTGATATCCATAATCTATAAGGTTCTACAAAATATCAATAAGAAAAAGACAAATCATCCAATTAAGCGATGGGCAAAGGAGATGAACAGACACTTCTCTAAAGAGGACATCCAGGCAGCCAAAAAACACGTGCAGACATGTTCACGATCATTAATTATTAAAGAAATTCAAATCAAAACGACAATGAGGTACCATCTCACCCCAACAAAATTGGCCATGATCCAAAAAACACAAAACAATAGATGTTGGAGAGGCTGTGAAGAGATTGGAACTCTCCCTCACTGTTGATGGGGTTGCAGACTGGTGCAACCTCTTTGGAAAGCAATTTGGCATTACCTTAAAATAATGGATATAGATACACCATTTGACCCAGTAATTCCTCTGCTCGGAATATATCCTACAAAATTAAGGCCATTCACATCAACTGCTACATGCACACGAATGTTCATTGCAGCACAGTTCATGATAGCAAAAAGTTGGAATCAACCCAGATGCCCAACAACAGAAGAATGAATGGATAAACCTTGGTATATATACTCCATGGAGTACTATACACTGATAAAGAACAACAATGATAGCAGGAAACATCTCTCAATTTGGTCTCAGCTGGAGGACATTATGTTGAGTGAAACTAGTCAGTGACAGAAGGACAATTATTGTATGAGACCCCTACGATAAAAACTTAAAAGCAGACTCATACGTAATAGAAAAGACTGATGACTACAAGGGTGTGGAGGGTAGGATAGTGGGAGGGCAAGGGGCGAGGGTTTAGATTAGATAGTTGTTAGAAATTTGGTTGGGTGAAATTGGTGACAATACACATTAGTAAGAAGATCCATATTAATGGGACTTCGACACAACTTGTGTACTCCTCCTCTCTTAACCCAGTATTGTAAGCACAGAGTATGTATACTTTCATTTTTTATTTAATAAAAGAAAAAAAAAATCAGAAGATCTGGTATCATTAGGTATATTCTTTGGTATAGCAAGAATCTGTTGGAGCCAACCAGTGGCCATACACATCAGATAAGGGGGCATAAGTTTATCTTCCCTGTGTGATACATTTCAGGATTGGAGTTTGTGACCCTGTGCCTTCAGTATTTATCTTGGGTCATGAACTGAAAAAAGGAGCAAGTATCAGAAATTCTCCACCAGTACTTTTTACTTTTAGAATGACTGGCCTTTTACATAGTCTCCTGAACATTTTTAACTCTTCTCCTCTTAAAAAGAAGAAAAAAGGAAAAACAAAAACAAAAAAAACCATTGTTTTGAAACCCCTGCTTAAATCCTGCATTTGAATTAAATTTTGTTTCATTAGAATTTAGGTAGAACGTTATGTAGAATGAATGGATACAGCAAAGAACACAAGCAATATTAAGGCATGTTCTTTAGAAAAAAAGGAACCAAGATCTCATAACTGATTAGTTTGGAGTTTATTTCTTTGCGTAATATACAGTGAGCCAACTTTAATGTCTATGAATCTTTGAGCTGGGCAGGACTCAGTGATTCTGCAGGAGATAGAAGGATAATATGTCACATGTGTATACATGACCTGGTGGCCAGTTTTTATTTTTAGCTTTGCTATCATTTTAAATACCTTCATTTGCCTTTCTGAACTGACACAACTTGTTCTTAACACATGGGTGTGATTTACAGGTGATACTGAACATCTTTTTCTCAGTGACTTTTAAATACCTCTTAATTAGTACTTCCATCTGCATTTCAGTTGTATTGCATTTCTGCATTTGAGTTTTCACTGGAGTTTTACTAGTTGGAAACTGGTTCTCAGGGGAATGAGATTTTTTTTTTATGTTTTAAGTGAAAGTTTGTGGTTCCAGTCAGTTTCTGATACAAAAACTTACCCACACTTTGTTATATGACCCTAGCTGCTCTTCCCACACTGTGACAGCATACTCCTCTCCACCATGTGTTTCCTGTGTCCATTCAACCAGTGCCTGTCCTCGTCCATCTGTTCATCTCGCCTCTGGACAGTAGCTGCCCAGTTGCGTTCAGGAGAGTATTTTTATCATGATTTTCTTTTAGGAAACATTTGAGAGGTTACGGTGTACAAGTAAGAAACCTAAAATCTTCACCACTATGTATTTATACTGAAAGGTTAGAGAAGAGGATCAGATAGACAACAGTCACAGAAAAAAGTTATTTAGACTTTTGACTTTGTTGGTAAACCACAATGAGGGCAATTTTAATGGTGACTCTTCTCTTTTAAGATGATAATGTCAAGTTGACATCTTTGTAAGTGATCTTATTGTGAGAGGTATTAAGAAATTAGCCTGTGGTAGAGCATATGCCGTAGAGCAAGACTGCCTGGCTCCCCATCTCAGTCCTGCCTCTTACCAGCTGTGTGATCTTGGGCACATGATTTAACGTTTCTGTGCTTATACTTCTTACTAGTGCCTAACTGTGAAGTGTGTGTGAGAGGTCAGTGAATTGGTATGTGCACACATTTTTGTACAACATGTAACTGAATGTTTGTTTGCCACCCACACCCCCGACTATGAAGTGTCTTCAGGAGCTCTGCTGCTAGGCCAAGTTGGTTTACATGGTGCTGTTAAAAGAAAGAGCATAATGTGCTTACAAAAATAGGCTGGAAACAAACTTAGAACACATGCCATTTGCTTGAAAATACAGTAAAGGACTTAAGATAGCATATCAAGTACAGTAAACACTCTGTGTTAGTAATGGTGGTTGTTTGATAGACAAATGGCATAGCTTGACTTCCTGCCTGCCTCTAGTGCTGTATTCCTGAGGAAAGTCATTGGTTAAATGCAGGAACCTTAGTGTTTTATTTAAATATAATCCAAGATCACACAAAATTATTACTTTATATTCAGGATTGGCAGATGGGAGGCTAAAAGAAGAAAATATGATAGTGTGGTGGAGCCATTGAACAGTAATTTCTGTATTCATAGTTTTGTCTAGAAAGTTGCTTATAGGGTTGGATGCAGAAAGAAGCCAAGCTATTTTTTGTATTTTTAATTGAAAATATAGTGTGATTCAAACAGTATAAAAGGGGTGAACCCAAAGTAATTCTCTTAGGCCTCATGTTCCCTTCCTTACATTCAACCACTTTTACCACTTTCATGTATGTCTGTATTTTCAAATAATTGTGTATATATGTATAGAGCCCATAGCTGTATATGCCTGTAGCAGCATACTGATCGATACCTCACCATTTTCACAATCCTGTTCTAATTGAATTTCAACAATATTCCAAGCCAGAAGTCCTAGTAGAATTTTTATGTACTCTGGGAAACCGTGACTTTCTGATTACTTTGTAAATTTTACTATTTCACTAGAAGAAACCAGTCACATCTGAATGTATCACAAGTGCTCCTCTACTAAGAGTATCATGATAAGCAAGAAGGGGTGTAGGAGTTTCCTAAGGGAGTGGAGGTCAGAGAGCAAAAGTCATTTAAAGGAAGAATTGAGTGTCCAGTTTCACTGACACCACTCTTCCGCCATGAACATGTATCTTAGAAAACTAATTTAAACTTAGGATCACGCCAGCCTCTTTTCTGTAAGATTTACATTCCTCTTCAGTAAAAATAAAACAGAGATTATGTAAATTTGAAGTTCCCTTGGTTATCCCTAGTGGGACACCTAATACTCAAAGTGCTGATTTAACAAACTTTCTGCATATGAGGCAGTACAAGGAACAAAGATGTATAAGACACAGTCCGTGTCCTAGATGAGTGTTCTAGTCAGACGAAATAATAGTGCAAAGTAGCACATCTGTATTCCAGGGAGGGGTATAAATATCAGATTCTCATAGATGTCTTTTAGGAAAACAAGATAATACTACCAAATGGAACAATCGCATTGAATTCCTCACCAAATCAAACCCCTTGTTACTGAGTCAATTCTGACTCACAGTGTGACCCTGTAAGCCTAAGGGAGAGTTGAGTTCTTTGCTTCCAGCTTCTGGTGTTCCTTGCTATGTGAAAGCAGTTTCCTAGTAACTGCCTCCATCTTGATGTGGGCACCTTCTAGTTTCTCCCCTTGTCAACTCCTCTTACAAGGATATCAGTCATTGGATTCAGAGCCCTACCCTAATCCAGCATGGTTTCTTCTCTGTTAACTACCTCTGCATGGTCACATTTGGAAGTCTGAGGGGAACACTTTTCCACCCACTAGAGAAACATACTAAGATTTCTTCGTGTAGTCTTAATTTCTGTCTCTGACTGAATTAATAGTGAAGGGGTTGGTTTTGTGACTGCTGCACTGGAAATAATAGACCCTGAAGTTTACCTAGACACCTATCCTTCCCTTCTCTTCCACTTCAGGCAAGGCTCAGAAGTTCTTAGCAGGCAGGTTGCCTTGTTCTGAGAAATAATTTCTTTGATGTGGTGAAGATTGTGACTTCGTGGTGTTTGTAGTGGTTTATTCAAGTGAAACTACCTGGTGGGCAGAGTCAACATGGAGGACTAAACACACATCTCCCTAAAACCTTCTGAAAACCAAGACCTGAATTGATACTTAAACGGAGCCTTCTGGACACCTAGTGAGCCCTAGGATGCAGCACAGGGCTGTCAATTTGGATTTTGTACCACTGAATGTAAAACATCCTCTCACTGACCCCACTCTCAGTGTGTTCGGGCTTGCACAGACTGAAGGAAACTCACCATTTTGACTTTTTTTTTCCTCTGTCTTGGCTGGCGGGCAGAGCTGGGACTTGACTAGCCGCTGGTCTTGGACACACTGCTGGTGGGATCAGCAAGCATAATTCCCATGTTCTGAGAGCCTGGCTTTGGATTCTGTGCATCTCAGCTCCTCTGGCCTATCTTTCTGCCTCTACCATGTGGTAGCTGTACAGATGCACTTGTGCCAGATGCCAGCTTGATCTACTGGGAAATGGAGAAGCCCAGGCAGAGGCCCTGACCAAACTTGCTTCCTAGGCTGGGAGGTGGTACCTGCCAGGGGCAGAGTGCTTTTCCAGCAGGGAGGCAGTGTTTTGCACAGTGTCACGTGAGGCTGGGGCCCAGCAGCAGAGTTGTGGATTCTGGGCATCTCAGCACTCTTGGCCTCTCTTTCCACCAGGAGTCTGGTCCTGGCCGGGTGGCAAGCTTGTGCAGGATGCCACCTTGTTTCATTGGGAGGTGGAGACATCCATATGGAAACCTCAGCTGGGCCTAATTCCTGGGCTGGAAGACAGTGCCTACCCAGAAGAGAGTGCTTTTCCAGCAGAAATGCAGAATTCTACACAGTATCGCCTACAGCTGGGGCCCAACAGCAGAGGCCAGTAGGCCAGTAGCCTTTCTGTATTTTGAGCTAGTTTATAACATCTGGGGTTCAATATAGAGGTGCTTACTTTGCCAGTTGGGAAGAGGGATGTATACACCTGAAAACCTGACTGACTCTGGAAGCTGTCAAATACTTTTTACTTCTCATTTTAAGATGGCCTAGAGAAACAACTGTGGTCCATCTTCACAACATCTCTCCCAGCCTCTGTTGACCCACATGAAGCCCAAAAAGCAACTGACTTCAGAGAAATCATCCATGGCATCAGAAGGCCCCCAAAAGAAACCACCTCAGAACTTACCAGGTGAAGAAGCTTTTCTTGAAAGTATCAGAAGGTGACTACAAAAGGATTACATATAGAGCCCTCCTAGACGTTATGCAAAATGCAGCAGAGTGAATCGAAAAGTTAAGCAAGCTGTTCGATCTGATGGAACACTAGTACTCTGAAATCCAACAGATCAAGAACAAAATCAAAGACATAGAAACTTCAATTCAAAGCCAAGGAAACAAAATGGAACAAATGGCAAAGAGACTTTCTGATTTGGAAGACAGAGCTACTGACTCCAGCATCTATGAGGAAAAATCAGAAAAAAGAAACAAAAAAAAGAAGAATCAAGTGAAACTCCCTTTGGAAGCCGTGTATGTTTTTGAATAGCATTTCTGTATGATGTTAACTGCTCTTAAGGAAATTCTCCACAATACGAGAAAGCCACCAATATATTTCACATGGAAATGCTGACTCTAATTAAAGCGTCAATTATTAGGGTTTTTTTGTTTGTTTTTTTATGAACCTGAGTCTTTTCTTCAAGGACCAGAGAGTCTAGTCCTCCTGAAACTAGAATGTGTCAGCATGTGGAAAATGTCAGTAACTGTTGCCATCACAATCTGTTTCCAAGATGCTACTTGGGAATAAGAAAGACTGAAGAAGAATTGATGCCTTTGGATTGTGTTGGTGAAGAATATTGAATATAACATGTTGCTGTTAGGTGCCATCAAGTCAATTCTGACTCATAGCAACCCTATGAACAACAGAACAAAACACTGCCCAATCTTGTGCTGTGTCCCCAGTTGTTTTTGTGCTTAAGCCCATTGTTGCGACCACTGTGTCAGTCCATCTCATTGAGGGTCCTCTTTTTCGCTGACCCTCCACTGTACTAAGCGTGATGTTCTCCAGGGAGTGATCTTTCCTGACAACTTGAATATACCATAGACTGCCAAAAGAACAAACTAACTGGTCTTGGAAGAAGTACAACCAGAATGGTCCTTAGAAGCAGTGATGGTGAGGCTATGTCTTAACATACCTTGGGCATATTGTCAGGGGGGATTAGTCCCTGGAGAAGGACATCATACTTGGTAAAGTAGAAGGTCAACAGAAAAGAGGAAGGCCCTCAACAGGAAGAACTGACACAGTGGCTACAGCAGTGGACTTACGCATAATGATTGTGAGGATGGCTTAGGACCAGGCAGTGTTCCATTCTGTGGTACACAGGGTCACAGTGAGTTGAAACCAACTCAACAGCACGTAACAACAGTGGCTATTGGTACCCTTTGGATGGTGCTTCTGTGTTAAATGATTCCATACCTAGCCTGTAGACAGATGCAGCCAGAATGGCAGTATCTGTAGTATAATGCAAGACAGGTCGTGTGCAGGGAAGGAAACTTGGTACTGTTGTTTATTTGGAGGGAGACTTCAGCATAGCAGACTACATACATGCTACTCAAAAGGTGATCTGTAGGCCAGCAACATGGACCTCACCTGGGAGCTTGTTAGAGACATATAACCTTGACCTATCCGACAGCTGATCAATCAGAAATTCAATTGGACAAGTTGACTAGGTGATCTATGTGTGTGTTCTATGCTTGAGAAGCAGTGATCTACCAAACTCCCTATTTTTAGCAAGTCTGGGCTTCTCTATATTAAGGAAGACCAGACTGTTGCTGTTGAGTCAATTCCGATTCATAATGACTTATAGGACAGAGTAGAACTGTCCTTAAATTGTACATCCCTGTGTGTTTGATCAGACCCAGACTTAGGAATTTTAAAGCAATATTGAACCTTAGTCATGTAGTCAGATTTCAGGAATGAGAAGTTGAAGGCTAGAGAGAGTTGATTTACTTGAGGCCACAGCACTAGAATGCATTGTGATTTGTACACAGTTTTCTAGGAACACTGATAATGTTTTTAACAAAAAGTTTCTTGCATGACCTGGCAATTCAAGAACAGGAAGCAATGGAAGACTAGGCTGACTACATGTAAATTTATTAACTACATTCAAAGGGGTTAGTGGCATTAGGGGTTGGAGAGGAGTTAGGATTGTCTGCCACAGATACACCACCATCTTCCAGTTAGAGGCTAACACCTGGCACTTTTTTATATCGTTTCATTCTCTTAAGAGTGATTTTTAAAGTCTTCCTCATTTCTAAGCAAATTCTGATTCTTTTATATTTTGAAATTCCATTTTTATTTATAGCAGTACACCTTTGGCCCACACAAGTTTTTAATCTAAATCAGATGCAGTGCTAATAAAAGTCATTGTAATAGTAGTAGTACTGACAGTGACTAAGTCAGTTTAAAGGAACCCTAGTGACACAACAGTTAACTGCTCAGCTGCTAGCCAAAAGGCCTGTGGTCTGAATCTACCAGAAGCTCCACAGGAGAAAAGACCTGGCAGTCTGTTCCTGTTAAGTTTACAGACCTAGCATGTATGTACATGTGGAGACACAAGAATATCCATTACTGGATCAGTTGTAATAGTGAAAAATTATAAGCAACTTGTCAATTTCTGGAATACTGTACAGCACTTGAACAAGCTAGGATATGTCTATCAACCTGACATCTCAAAAATAGAATTTATGAGAAAAGCAAGTTACAGAAAGATATGTACTATTTTATGCCATTTTTTCAAAGTTTTTGAAAGTGTTACAATCTGCTAGTTGTCCACCAAACCCCTCTTCTTTCAGTAATAATAGAGTTGCAGGTAGGGAGAGACTTCCCAGCTAGGTACTGAATTCTCAAGCTAGGCTTTCCTGCAGCAAGGTATGGCCGTATGACTAAAGTCTTGCCAATGGAATGTTACCAGAAGTGATGAGTGCAACTTCTACCCTGAAAATCTCAGGTTCTGGATATACAACTTTGCTCCCTCCTCTCCACTTCTAGCTGGATTGGCAGCAATTAGAGCTTGGAAGATAGTAAGAACTTGAATGACTGCATAGTACAGATTCAGTTTCCAACCCAGGCTGTCATATAAGAGAAATAAATTCCATGTCACTTAAGCCACTGAATTTCAGGATTTCTTTGTTACGTGAGACACACATACACCCAAACAAACCTGTATATATCCTATATATTTATGTGGGCATATACATTATATAACTAATATATAAGATGAGAGACTGAAATGACAGATCTAAAATAACAGTTACATCTGAGAAGGGAGGAAAGGGAATCAAATTTGGAAAGGTGACAGCCTAGGAAACCCTATTGTCTTATAGGGTCACTAGAAACCTTGGTTGGCATAGTAATTAAATGCTACATGTGCTAACCAGAAGGTCAGCAGTTTTGAATCTTCCAGGTGCTCTTTGGAGACTGGAGCAGTTCAACTCTTTCCCGTAGGGTCCCTGTGATTTGGAATTGACTTCGTGGCAGTGGATTGGGTTTGGTTTTTTTATGGGATCACTATGAGTCAGAATCAGCCTGATGGCACACAACAGCAGGGCAGTTTAGGTCTGTCTATATAAATGAGGAATGTGGAAATGTATGTCAAACTGGTATCACAATACAGTAAAGTTACCTTCGCAATCTTGAGAGTTTTCTCTGCTGAATTCCCCATCTGATTCATAAACTAATGTTACATCTTAAAAGATTTTTCTTAGGTTTTATAATGGCTGTTGTTTGTTTAGTATTTAGCCACAGAATTGCCATTATCGAGTTTTTAAAGTGTGAGAATAACACCCATGAATGCTTAAAGGAAATTTAGAGACCGTGGCA
Source organism: Heterohyrax brucei (assembly GCA_028571685.1). Lineage (NCBI taxonomy): Eukaryota > Metazoa > Chordata > Mammalia > Hyracoidea > Procaviidae > Heterohyrax > Heterohyrax brucei. The sequence continues at coordinate 27,424,503 of CM053152.1, forward strand.
CTGCATCCGCTACTCTCCCCTGCCATCTTGTAGGTAAGGAAAACAAACCCTGGTGATGTAGTGTGCTACCTCTACTAACAAAAAGGTCAGCAGTTCAAATCTGCCAGGCACTCCTTGGAAACTCTATGGGGCAGTTGTACTGTGGCCTATAGCGGTGCTATGAGTCAGTCCCAACTAGGCGGTTTAAATGGTCAGATGGCAAAACAGAAACTGGAGTCCCAGAGGCAGCAGGTTTGAATCATCCCAGAGGCCAAGTCCGCCGCCCTGCCTCATGGCCCTACGCCTGGGCCTGGGCGCCACCTGAAAGCCTGACATCTGGGCATTTGCTTAGGATGTCTGGTGAAATGTTTATGCTGTCCAGTCATGACAGGTCTTAGCTTTGGCTCTTCTTTCCAGGTCTACAGGTTTTTTATTTGTAATTTGATACATTTCAGTTCCCTCTCCCATTTTCCCTGAATGTGTAGTAAGGCTGCTCTTGCTCTGTGGATTTATGATGTCATTGCATTGCCATGCATCCAACAAACAGATTTGGTGCCTGCTCTCTCCTGCAGTGAGGTCCCAGTCCATCCTTTAGGAGCCTCCATGCAGTAGACGAGACACGTGTGTCAGCTGGTGATTAGACCACCATGGGAAAAATTGAAAGCACAAACCAAGCACTCTGGGAGATTATTTCGTTGGTTGTTTGTGTCAGCTTTTATTTCTTTCACTGTCTACCTTTTCTTTCAGTTTCCTTGTCTTCTAGGAGAAGATTAAATATTTATCATATAGCTTAAGAATACCCAAACCCAAACCAAACCCACTGCTGTTGAGTCGAGTCTTATTAAGGACAGAGTAGAACTACACCACAGAGTTTCCAAGGAGCACCTGGCAGATTTGAACTGCCATCCTTTTGGTTAGCAGACACATAGTACTTAACTACAGTGCCACCAGAGTTTCCAGCTTAAGGACAGTATTTAAAAAATCCACACCAAATCCTTTGCTGTCTAGTTGATTCCAAATCACAGCAACCCTATAGTAATACTTTTAAAACTTTTTAATCATGTGTCTCTTGAGCCCTGGTGGTACTGTGATTATGACTTCAGCTGCTAACTAAAAAGGTTGGCAGTTCAGATCCACCAGAACCCAAAGGAACAGTTCTAATCCATCCTACAGGGTTGCTATGAGTCAAAATTGACTCAACAGCAATGGGTATGGAGTGTCCGTTGAACCCCAAGCATTACAGTGGGCTCAAAGAGATGCGTAAGTCGGGAGACAAGCGTCACCATATCACAACCTGGAATGTGCTAAGAGTGCACTGCACCAGTGTGTGCAAGGCATAGTGGATACAAAGGAGTGCCTTTCCTGCAGGAGGGGGGTGCTGGGACTTGAAGAATAAATGGGGGATACTTAGGCTGAGGAAGGGTTTCTGGGCAGAGGGAAAAGGCACCTGAGAGTGACATTTATTGTCTAATTTGGGGAGTTGTTTATTAAGGCTAGGGTATGTGAAGTGCAGAGTGTGGAGAGACAGCAAAAAGGGTTTTGTAACCCAAGCCGATGCATCCAGGAGCTAATGTAACTATTCTGTTAGACTTCTTTGGAGACAGTACAGAGCATGCACCCACACTCGCTTGACTCTTTCAATAGTATGTTGGTGACACATACAGGCACTCATGAGAGGTGTTGCCTACGCGAGTTAAAGTGCAAGTGGTCCTCAGCATTCACTCAGCTCCACTTGTGCCCACTATTCATGAACACGCCGACGCATCTTCCAGGTATTGGGTTTGGTCTTTTGTGCAGCACAGGACTAAGGTTAAAGCATCTCTTGGTGGCCCAGCCTGCCAGGCATCATCACCAAGAAAGCAGTGGATGAGTGACTGTCCTGCTGCTGAGCCAGCATTTGAAGAGGGGCCCTGCTGAGACTCTGGTCCTATAGAACCCATGAGCATCTCTGTGAGGCTTTTCCACCGTCCCTCATTTTTGCCTCCTCCTTGGGGAAAGGTTAATTTGGGGACACAGTGCTGGGTTGCTTATGGACAGCCTATATGGGGTTGGTCCACTGAGGCCCCAATTTGAGTTGTTTGTGGTAACAAACAAAAGAAGTACCCTTTGCTACAAACTTGCTGCAGGAAAAACTCATGTCTGGCCAACCAGTTTAAAGTTTAGGGTTGCTTCATGTAGGACACAGGGACACAGTTGTGGCTTTTGTCTAGATTAGGGGCTCAGAGCCAAAAGGGGCCTCCCCTCCTGAGCACTGAGCACCTGGGAAACTTCTTAGCTGCCTGCCAGGTAGCCGGAGCCTGGGGGAGGAAGTACCTACAGAAGCCGTAATTAAGGAGTTTATCTTTTTTTTTTTTTTTTTTTTTTACCCCTTGCTTGTCTGGAATAGAAATTCTGGAAGTCAGCAGGAGTCAAACCGGCTGGGCAGGGCCCTGGTGACTGCTCTGACTGTTGGTGGCAGCACAGGCCACCCTTTGAGCCACAGGCCTGTTCCTCTGGGCCCTGCCCCAGAGGTTAGGTGGATCCTCTGAGCAAAGTCTGTTTTCAGTCACCTCACAGAAGTGAGGACCAGCAGGTTGTTCCTTGGTACATTCAAACCATTAACTGCCGAGCATTTTCAAATGGGCTCCGTAATGGAGACTCCCATGAGCTTTCTAGGCATCTGTCAGTGGCCTTATCAACAGTGTCCTTACACAAGTGTGCAGTTTTAAGTGTGATATCCGAGCTGTTACTGCCCTCAAAGACTTCCTCTTGGAAAACTGAGAAGTGAAAATTGGTGCTTTCCCCATCATTATCCTGTCGTTCTGGGAGTGAAGCCTCAGGCTTCACAGTCAAGATGGGCAGACCCATTTTATTTATAGACCTTTCTACCTCTAATTGGCACTTGGCTTGGCTTGGCTACCTCTAATTGGAGACCTGAGTTTTATGTTTCAGCACCAACTATAGGTCTTTTAACCATGAATGGGCTCCCTAGTCTTCTGGCTAGAGGACTTGTTGAATGTCTCCCAGTGCCAGTGTGCTGGTGGGCAAAGGGGGTTGAAGAGAATAAGTCCCTCCCAAGTATCAACAGAGGCTACTGGTTAGGCCTCTGGGAGGTTATGTAGAACTAGGTTTGTGGGTACTGGGAAGGTCCCCTATCCCTGGGAATGGTGAGTGCCTTGGTCTGGACTGGCTGCCACGAGGTCATCAGATCCAAGTGAGGCTCCAGTGAAGGGTGGCTGCTGGCTGGAGGTCGAGGAGGAGCTACCTGGACCCACAGGCCTCTCCTTGCATTCTGTTGTTCCCTCCCAAAGTTCACAGACTGCTGGGCAGGGGCAGTGGCTCCTTGTGGCTCAGAAATTCAGGACCCGAGGTCGGGTGATTCTGACTTCAGTGTGGAACAGGCAGGCAACATCTATGTACTCCCAAGAAGCTCTCTTAAGTTCAGAATATGTCAGAGGACAGTGGGAGAGTCACTGCAGCTCCCTAGCAGGGGTCATATTTTCCTACTCAAAATCTAGACCCTGAACTTGACCCTCAAGGAGCCACCTCTGCCATAGCCATGTCCCAAAACCCCAGGGTCCCAATATGAGCTGCCTCCATGTGAGTTCACATCACTTTGGAAGGGTGCACAGGTGTCTCCCCTCTCCCCTTCACTGAGAAGCAGCCAGAAGGAGGGGAGCAGAAAGGATTCAGTTAGGAAATGGTGAGGATGGGGCATCAAGCAGCTCTGTCGTCCAAAAGTTTGGTGACTGAGCAGCCCGGCACTGGGTCGCTGATCTACTCCCCCAGTCTATGCTGGGACGCTGCTGCCCTGTGGGGTCACTGTAATGTGTAAAGATGAAAATGCCATTATGGAGATAAGGGCATAAGAATGTAGCTTAAAGAACTCAAAAGTGAATCAGAAGGACTCCTTGGATGATACAAAACAGTTAAAACTGAAAGGCTGGCAGTTTGAACCCACCTACAAGTGACTTGGGAGAAAGACCAGGTGATCTGTTTCTGAAAGATCATTAATTTGAAAACCCTATAGAGCAGTTATATTCTGATACACTTGGAGTCGCCATGAGCCAGAATAGACCTGAGGGACTGGTTTTGGTTTTAAGCAGGCAACTGTCTTACTGAATCTGACACCCATAGGTACTGCCTTCTGATGTAACCCAGGACAAACTTTCCTTCAAGAATTGTAGCTTTGAAGACATTTGATAAGAAAGAATTGCACAGTCTTCCCTGGTAGGAAGCACAGCAGTAGTTTGGAAATTGGTTTATAGAGGCAGGTCTATGTCTGAGCAGGGAAGAAGAGAAGGCGGGGTTCTTGGTCTCTGTCTTGCCACTTTGTGTCTCCCTCATCTTCATTGTTAAACCTCTTCAGTGTCTTGGGAAACAAGATCGAATTCTATACATGAAGGCACAACCATGTCAGTGTCTTTTCATTCTGAAATGAACAATTTCAGACTTTCACCTGCTGCTTTCTCAGAGGAAGGTCATAAGTCTGCGTGAAAAAGTGGATCCCATCTTCATGTTTCAGTGCTGAGGGCTCCATAATTGGACTTGTAATTTTGGAGCTCTGTAAACAGCAAACCAAAAAACTGATGGCTGTTGAATCAATTCTGACTCATAGCAACCCCATAAGACAGAGTAGAAGTGCCCTATACTGTTTCCAAGGAATGCCTCATGGATTCAAATGGCTGACCTGTGGGCTTGCCAGGGAGTTGGATGGATAGGAGATTTAAAAAACTTTTTCATTCAGCAAATAATTAGGTTTCTTTCTGTATCTGTACTTCTCATGGGCTGTGAATTTGTCCAGCTGGTTAATCTGTTTTATAAGTAATGAGTGCTGATTTTACTACAACAACCTACCCAGAAAAATCAAACCTTTTGTAGTCAAGTCACATCCCATTCATAGCCAGCCCATAGGGTTTCCAAGGTTGCAAGCTTCTACAGAAGCAGCTGGTGATTTTGACCTGAGCCACAAGATCTCTTTTTATTAAAATAAACCAAAACACCAACAAAACCCATTGCCCCTGAGTCTATTTCCAACTCATAGCGACCCTATAGAACAGAGTAGAGCTGCCCTGTATAGTTTCCAAGGAGCTGCTTGTGGATTCGAACTGCCGACCTTTTGATTAGTAGCCTCAGCTCTTAACCCCTGCACCCCTAGTGCTCCTTTTATTAAGGCTAAGTGCCCTTAAAATGCAGGAGATGTGCTTCCTTCCTGCTAGTCCTCACAGGTTCCTTGCTGCAACCAAAGAGAGCATGTTACTCTGATAGTTGCATAAAATAACCTTAAATTTGCCTAAGGATATTTATAACAAAACATGCAGAGTTATTGCACCATAAGCCAGTTTTTCTGAATCTTCCTGATTAAAATCTTAAAAAAAAAAAAAAAAATTAAGAAAACCCCCAAAACTAATGGAATAAAAAATCCAAGAGCTGGAGCTCTGACATTAAACTGGGGCTCAGGGACCTTCCTCTGGCCTGTGGTAGCTGTCCCGCCCTTGGAGAGGTCAGGCCAGCAGCACCTGCCTGGCATGCAGCACCTGCCTGGCCACCCCAAGCAGAGGCGAGGAATGAACGGAGTGGGAGGAACACACTTGTCTTTCTGCCACACTGGAGGCCAGTGCCAAGTTTTGTTTTAGGAAAAATGAAGGCAGAGTAATCCCTGCTATTAGGCAAGGCAAACGTATTCCACCCTGTCCCCTGGCAGACAGGCAGAACAGGACGGTGGCGTTTTTAATTGATGCTGGAAACTTGTGAGGATCAGGAGTTGGCAGGATCTGGCATAACTCTTTATTCTTCCCATTTACCAGGCCCATCCTCAAGGGCACTGTGAAATCAGGCCCCAGTGGGGGTTTTTCCCTTGGCTATGGGCCAGAATCAAACTGGTTTCATCAGGCCCTGAGTGTACACACAGTGCTCGTTAATTGGTGCATTCCGCCTTAATCCTCATTTTCGTTGGGTGCTGCGAGGAGCTTTCCCATAACCTCTCCTGTTCCATATCTCTCTGTTGGGCCCTAACCAACACCAATACCCTATTCTCTTCTCACTTCTCTCACTGGCTCAGTTCACACATTCATAATCCTTAATCCATCAGAGTCAGAGATTTCCCTGAGTCTAGCACAGGTGGAAAACCTGTTTTAAAAAAATAAAAAGAAAAAATGCAAAAAAGCATTTTCCGATTCCTGAGAGGTGACAGAATATTGTAGCTTGTTCCTCCTGAGGCCCCCCAGACCCTTGATGCCTGGACTAGAAGAGGGGTTGCTCTGACCCCTTTCTCCAAACTGATCACCAATGCTGAGTGACCATAGTAACTATTTTCCATAATACTGAAGAGAGTACAAATTAATATAATACAAAGTGAGACATGAAGAATAATGATTCAATGAACATTCATATATCCAACACTCATCACAGAACATCACAAGTGGTAAAATTTTTGCCCTGCTCTTAGGGAGCCCTGGTACTCAGTGGTCAAGAGTTTGCAGCTAACCACAAGGTTGGCAGTTTTAATTCACCAGCTGCTCCTTGGAAACATTATGGGGCAGTTCTACTCTGTCCTATAGGGTCACCAGGAGTCAGAATCAACTCAATGACAATGACTTTTGTTAGGGAGACCTGGGTTCAATTCTGGCCTGTGTACCTTATGCTCAGTGACAACCTGTCAGTGGAGGCTTGTGTCTGTTACAGCCTGTGTCTGTCAGTGACATCTGTTGCTAAACAGACTTCAGCAGTGTCCAGAAAAGACAAGCTAGGAAGAAAGGCCTGGGGATCTACATCTAAATACTAGCTAATGAAATCCCTGTAAATCATAAGCGTCCAATCCCATTGAGTAGGATGGACTCACTGGCAGCTGGTAACAGCAACAGCTCCGATCTGTGGAGTTTCCTTTGTGCCACTTCCTGATATTGCTCCTCATACAAAAGAGCCCTGGTTGCATAGTGGTTAAAGCGATTCACAGCTAAACGAAAGGTCAGCAGTGTGAATGCACCAGGGGTTCCGTGGAAGAAAGACATGACAGTCTGACACCATAGAGATTTACAGCCTTGGAAACCCTATGGGGTGAATATGACTCGGAGTCAATTCCAGGACAGTGGGATTCTTTTGGTATTGTAAGCTAGGGTACAGACTCGGGTGACTTGCCTCATTCTGCCTCCCTTATTCTCCTGGGAAGCATCGCTGTGGCTGTGAATCCGCAGTTTCACTGCTGCATTGAGTCTCACTGTACGGAGATGTTGATTCTGATGGACATTTCAGTTGTTTTCTGGTGTTTACAGTTATAGGATCCCCTGCTAGAAACACTCTAGACCTGTTATCTCACTCAAGACCTTCTCTGGGTTAGACAATATGTACATTTTCACTTTTCCAGAGTCCTTGTGGTGGACAGTATAATAAGGTTCCCTCTGTTTCACATCCTTGCAAATAAATTTGATAACTGCTTTTTTTGTATGCCAGTCTGGTGGGTGTGAAGAGATACTTCATTGTGTTTTCAATTTTAATTCCCTGTTGGTTTATGAGAATGGGTCTCTTTTCATATGCTGATTAGCTATAGTAAAACACCTATTCAAGTGTTTTGCCAATTTTCCTATTGTCTGTTTTTCTTTTTTTTTTTTTTTTAAGACGGAAGCTGTGAACTTTAATGAAGAAAATATTGGGAACATATATAGATCAATCAGTACACTGTTTGTGCTTTTGTTTTTAAGTCTTGACATCTTTTTCTCCATCTGGAAGGACTGTAACGACTGTGGTACATCCCTCTTTTTAATATGATGGCACCATAGTTTTCATAATAATAACTGGATTGCTTCTTTCAGTATTAAAGCTGTGATTGACTTTGGAGCCTTCCCTAAATGAGTAGAGTTCTGAGTAATGTGTCATTCTAAAATATAAAGTTAGCAGTTTTGTTCTTCTAAGCCAAAGCCAAGAACTTCTTTCAGTATTTCTTGTAGTTTTGATTTGTTTTTTATAGAGTCCATGAGTTTCTGTTTATCTGGGAATCTCTTAATTTCATTTTTGTATTTGAAAGATAGTTTTGCAGGATATATAATTCTTGGTTGGAAGTTCTTCTCCTTCAATGTTTTGAATGTGTCATGCCACTGTCTCCGTGCCAGCATGGTTTCTGCTGAGAAATCTAATGAAAGCCTACAGGGTTTCCCTCTGAATGTTAGCTTTGTTTTGAGTCTTGCTGCCTTTAAGAGTTGCTGCTTATGTTTCATTTTGTTAAGCTTGATCATAATATGTCTTGGAGTCTCTTTTGAGATCTATATTGGGTGGCGTATGATGTGCATCTGAGATGTCTATGTTTTCTTCCTTCACGATTTCTGGAAAGTTTTCTGTCAGCAGCTCAGCAACGATACTCTCTGTGTTCTCAGGTGTCTCATCCTGTTCAGGGACTCCAATTAATCAAAGATTGTTCCTCTTAATAGAGTCCCACATGCTTCTTAATGCTTCTTCATTTTTCTTGTTTCTTTTTTCTGATTTCTGCTCATAGATGCTGGCATTAGTAGCTCTGTCTTCCAAGTCAGAAATTCTTTTTTCCATTTGTTCCATTCTGTTTTCTTGGTTTTCAGTGGAAGTTTCTATGTCTTTGATTTTGTTCTTGATCTATTGGATTTCAGAGTACTGGTGTTCCATCAGATCAAACAGCTTGTTTAATTTCTCCTTTTGTTCTGCTGCATTTTGTATAAGGTCTAGAAGGGCTCTGTATATAATCATTTTGTATTCACTTTCAGATGATTTCATAAAAGTTTCTTCATCTGGAAAACTCCTTGCTTGTTTTGTTTGGGAGCCTTCTGAAGCCATGGGTGGTTTCTTGTATGCCACAAGTGTCTGTTGCTTTTTGGGTCCCATGTGAGTAAGTAGAGGCTGGAAGAGATACTGTGAGGGTAGACTGCAGATGTTTCTCTAGGCTGTCTTAAAATGTAAAGGAAAAGGTATCTGACCATTTCCCAAGTCAGTTAGATTTTCAGGTGTAGAGGTCCCTCTTCCCAACTGGCAGAGTACCACTATATCCAACCCAGATGATACAAACTAGTTTGGAATACAGCAACGCTACTGCCCTGTTGGCCTCTGCTCACAGGGCCCAGCCTTAGGCAACACTGTGTAAAGTACTGCTTTTCTGGTAGAAAAGCACTCTCCTGTAGGCAGGTTCTGGCTCCCAAGCTAAGAAATAGGTCCAGTTGCGGCTACCGTATCCAAAATGGCGTCCTCCACACAGGCAGCAGATAGAGGGGCTAAAGGTGCCAAGAGGTAGTGATTCCTCTGCCTCTGTTGCTAGCCCCCCACTGTAGACGACACTGTGTAAATTACTGCTTTTCTGTCAGAGAAGTGCTGTCCTGTTTGCAGGTGCTGGCTCCCAGGCTAAGAATTAGGTCCCGCTAAAATCTCCATACCCACCATGGTGTCCCACACTCTGGCAGTGCGGTTCTGTACAAACCATGCTGTAGCAGTGATAAAAGGACAGGCCCAAAGTGTCTAGATTAACAGAGTCCTAAGCCTGGCTCTCAAAATATGAGAATTTTACCTGCCTATCCCCGCAGCAGTGCGTCTGAGTCTAGCCTCTAGGCAAGACCCAGCTCCACCTGCCAACCAAGACAGAGGAAAAAAAAAGTCAAAATGGTGCATTTACCTTCAGACCATGACAGCCAGGGCTAGCCAGGAGTGGGAGTCAGTGGAAGAGAGGAAGTTTTTCGCTCAGTGGCATGAAGTCCAAATTAACGGCCCTGTGCCGTGTCCTGGAAGCTCACTAGGTGACCAGAAGGCTCCGTTTGATTATCATTTCAGGTCTTGGTTTCCAGAGGGATATAAGGAGATGTGTGCTTAGTCTGCCATCTTGACTCTGCCTCCTTGTCTGTTTTTTTTTAACAGATTTGTAGGTGTTCTTTACATATTGTGGATACCAATCCCTGGTTAGTCATATGTGTTGCAAACATATGCTGCCAGTTGGACTTGACTTTCACCTTTTTTGTGGTACCTTTTCATGAACAGATGTTATTGATTTTAACACAGTTAAAATTGTTAATCTTCCCCTTTATAGCTTGTGTTATTGTGTATTAAAGAATACAGCAAACTGAGGAAAACAGTCTCCTATGCTTACTTTTCAGTTTTAGAGTCTCTAATGTAATGTTTTTAGCTCATCATATACTGATTTTTTATAAATGTTGTGAGGTCAGGGTCTAATTTTTTCCCTATATGGATAAGTCATTGTTCAACTAACTTACTGAATAAACCATCATTTCCTATTGCTCTACCATGCTGCCAGTGTTGTTGTATCCCTATGGTTCTCTTTGAAGCTCTCGATTCTGTTAGTCAGTTTATCTATCTCCAATACTACACTGTTTCAATCACTATTTAGAAAAAAAGAAAACCCAAACCTCTTGCTGGTGAGTTGATTCTGACTCATGGTGACCCTATGCTATGGGAAAGAGTGGAACTTCCTCAGACAGTTTCCAAGGATTGCCTGGTAGATTCAAACTGCTGAACTTTTGGTTAACCTTAATCACTACACTACAAACATGTCATATGATTCAATTCCCTTTCCGCTGTACCCTCTATTTCTTCTCCAAGCGTGTCTTGGTTACTAAACTGTTCTTATCCCTTTGCACAGCCATATGAATTTTAGAATTAGCATGTCAAGTTCCACAAAAACCCTTGTTGGTATTTTGACTGGAATTGAACTAAATCTGTAGATAAATTTGAAGACAATTGATATCTTTATTGATTATAACATTTTGATGCTATTCTAAATTATGTTTTTTAAATTAAATGTTTAGAGTTTGTTGTTGATGGATGAAAATGCAACTGATTTTTGTGTATTAATTTTGTATCTAGCACCTTACTAAATTTTCATTGATGCCATAACCTTATAAACCCAAAACCAAAACCGACTGCTATTGAGCCGATTCTGATTCATAGCAACCTTATAGGGCAGAGTAAAACTGCTCTGTAAAGTTTCCAAAGAGTGCCTGGCAGATTCAAAGTGCTGATCTCATAGTTAGCAGACGTAGCACTTAACCACTATGTTTCTTCTGTGACACCTTATTCACTTAGCTGGAAAGCTTGGTGGTGTAGTGGTTAAGTGCTATGGCTGCTAACCTAAAAAGGCCAGCAGTTCAAATCCATTAGGCACTCCTTGGAAATTATGAGGCATTTCTATTCTGTCCTATAAGGTCATTATGACTCCACATCAACTTGGCAGCAATAGGGTTATCCAGGTAACTAGGTTTTATTTTTAATTGTGGCAAAATGTACACAACATAAAATTTGTCTTTTTAACCATTTTCACAAATGTAAAATATATTAGTATTAATCATACCCACATGTTGTGCAGCTATCATCATTTGTTACCAAAATTTTTCATCATCCTGAACAGAAATGCTGTACCCATCAAACTCCCTATTTGCATGTCCTCCCAGTCCATCCATGGTAACCAGTAATCTCTACACATTTCATTTTTCTAGATATTTCATGTAAATAGGCTCATACAACATTTGGCCTTTTTTTGCTCTGGTTTATTTCACTTAACATAATGTTTTCAATGCTCATCCATGTTGAACATGTATTAGAACTTCATTCCTATTCAGCTATAAGCTGAAGAACACTTCACTATATGTATATGCCACACTGTGTCCATTCATTTGTTGGTAGGCATTTGAGTTGTTTCTGCTTTTTGTCTATTTGAATAATGCTACAGTGAACATTGGTGTAGAAGGATCTGTTTGAGTTTCTGAATTCACTTCTTCTGGGTTCATACCCAGGAGTGGAATTACTGAAGACAATCATATCATCTGCAAATAATAACAATTTTGTTTTTTTTTTTTACTTTGCAAGCTTTACATGTTTAATTTCTTTTTATTGCCCTCTTCTCTTGGCTAAAATCTCCAGTACAAAATCAATTATGAGTAGTATTAGTGGACGCCCTTATACCTGATATTAAAGGGGATGCATCTGATGCTTTATCATTAATGATGATGTCTGTGGATACCCTTTATTATATCCTTACACAAGGTCAGCAGTTCAAATCCACCAGGTGCTCCTTGAATACTCTAGAGGGCAGTTCTACTCTGGCCTCTAGGGTTGCCATGAGTCGGATCTGACTCGACAGCAGTTGGCTTGGCTTAAGAGTTCTCTTGTTTTTCTTTAGTTTTTAAATAATGCATGAGTGTAACATTTTAACAACTACTTTTTTTTCTGTTTTAGCTGGGTGGCTAGCATGACTTTTCTCTTTTAATCTGTCAACGAGGTAAATTACATTAATTGATTTTCAAATGTTTATGACTAACTCGGTAATAGTGATTTTTTTACATGATGCTGGAATTCATTAGTGTTGAGGTTGCAGTGTAACAAACTACTCTCACAACTTAGTGGCTTAAAACAGCACCTGTTTTATTATATCTGTGGTTCTGTGGGTCAGAAATCCGTGCAGGGCTCAGCCTGGAGATTCTCCTGCTCAGTGTGGACTCATTGAGGTTACTTGGTGGTGTTAAATTGGCAGATGGGCTGGTTTGGTGGGCTGAAGATGGACCGATTCATGTATCTGTCAGCTGGATAGAGATGACTGCAGAATTACAATTACCTGGGAATGTCAACTGTGGTGTCTTTGTGTTGCCTCACCAGCTGGCATCTCAGGATAGTCTGACTTCTCACATGGCAGCTCAGGGCTCCTAGAGACAGTGTTCCGAGAGATTAAGGTAGAAGATGAATGCTTCCTCTCACTAACCTCAGAGGTCAGGCAATGTTGCCACTACTACATACCCTTCAATAAGCAAATCTCTAGAATTAACCCAGATTCATGAGAAAAGAAATGTGACTCTACTTCTCAGTGGGAGCAATAGATAGCTAGTAGTTTACAATTTTTACATCTGTATTTCATAAGTGAGATGCCAACTTTCTATCATTATCCTTGTCTAGTTTTGATATAAAAGTTATGCTAGCCCCATTAAAATTAGATGGTGAGTCTTACCTATTTTATGAAAGTCTGCCAGGGGAAATTCTCTCCAGTTTTCTTCATTTGAAAATGTCTTTATTTTGTTCTCTGGAAATATTTTTCAATGGGTATGCAGTATGAAGTGGATGATGGTTTTTTCTCAGTATATTAAAGATATCATTCCACTGTTGCCTGACTTCCTTGTTGCTGCTGAGAACTCAGCTCTCAGTCTAATTAGCCTAGATGTTGTTTCTTCAGGTAACCTATTTTTTCTTTTAAAATGCCCTGGTTGCGAACTGAGATCCCAGAGATGACACCATCTGCCTATGAACAATTGATATTCGATAAAGGCCCTAAGACATTAAACTGGGGTAAAAACAGTATCTTCAGCAAATGGTGCTGGCAAAATTGGATATCCATCTGCAAGAAACTGAAACAAGATCCATATCTTACACCTTATACAAAAACCAACTCCAACTGGATAAAAGACCTAAATATCAAACCTAAAAAGATAAAACTCATCCAAGAAAAGGTAGGAACAACAATGGAAGTTTTAATACACAATGAGGACAGACTCCAAAATCTGTCAAACAAACCACAATCATCAGAAGAGAAAATAGATAAATGGGAACTATTAAGAATCAAACACTTTTGCTCATCCGAAGACTTTATTAATAGAATTAAAAGAACACCCATAGAATGGGAAAAAATATTTGGCAACTCCATGTCAGACCAACACCTGATCTCCATAATCTCTAAGATGCTACAAAATATCAAGAAGAAGAAGATAAACCATCCAATTAAGCGATGGGAAAAGGACATGGACAGACATTTCACTAAAAAAGAGATCCAGGCAGCCGAAAAACACATGTGGACATGTTCGCAATCTTTAGTTATTAAAGAAATTCAAATCAAGACGACAATGAGATACCATCTCACCCCAACAAGGTTGGCCATGATCCAAAAAACACAAAACAACAAATGCTGGAGAGGCTGTGGAGAAAGTGGAACCCTCCTACACTGTTGGTGGGGTTGCAAAATGGTCCAGCCTCTTTGGAAAGCAATCTGGTGCTTCCTTAAAAAAATGGATATTGATATACCACTTGACCCAGTAATTCCACTACAGAATCAAGGCCTTTCACACCAACAGACACATGCACCAGAATGTTTATCGCAGCACAGTCCACAATAGCAAAAAGGTGGAATCAACCCAGATGCCCAACAACAGAAGAATGGATAGGTAAACTATGGTATATATACTCAATGGAGCACTATGCAATGATAAAGAACAACGATGACTCCAGGAAACATCTCATGACCTGGTTTCAACTGGAAGACATTATGTTGAGTGAAAGCAGTCAGCGACAAAAGGACAAATATTGTATGAGACCTCTACGATAAAATCTCAAAAACAGACTTGTGTATAGAAGAAAAGACTCTTTGACAGCTGCAAGGGAGGGGAGGGAGCCGAGAGGGGGGTTTTAGATTAGATAGTTGCTAGGAATCTGGTTGGGTGAAATCGGTGATAGCACACATTAGAAACAAGAACAATATTAAGTGGACTTAAGCATAACATGAGTACTCCTTCCATCTTAACCCAATATTGCAAGGATAGAGTAGCTGGGGCAGGGGGTAGGGGACCATGCTCTTAGGTGAAAGCAAGGCCAATTGGCACAATTAGCATTTTGCTAAGAGGGCTCTCTGCACCCCACGTTGGTGAGTGGCATCTGGGGTCTTAAAAGCTGCCAAGCTGCCATCCAAGGGCACAGCAAATGGTCCCAACTCAGCAGGAACGGATGCTCACTGAGGACCAAAATGACATGGGGGAAAGACAACCCAGAAGATAAAGAGACTCACATCAGTGGGTCCCTACATCGACTTGGGACCAGAAGAATCGGATGGTACCCCGCCACCACCAGTGATAGCCGCGATGGAGCTCACTAAGTTGAGTCTCACTGGCAACACAAGAATAAAAAGGGGTGCACCCTGAGATCTCCACTAAAAGACCTCAATTGATGGTCCAGTGGTTTTGGGGTTCCCCTGGGAGCATAGCCCCTCGCCCTGATGCTGCCCTTGACCATAAATCATAACGAAGGTCCACTCTTCAGACAGGAATGGATTAGACTTGGTGATGCAGTGACCATATATTGGATGCACTTTATGGTTCTATACATCTATAGGACGTCATCCTGCTGACCTCTGGCTGTAGGAAGAAGAGTGGGTGGAGAGGAGGGGAAAAAGACACTGTTGGGAGAATGAGACATGTATGGAACCAAGAGGAATAGTGTGCTGTCACCGGGCAGGGAGAGCAGTGGAAGCTGCATATAGGTGGGCAAGTAAATTTATACGGGAATGTACATTTTCACTCAGTTATATTAAATAAAAAATTAATTAAAAAAAAAAACGCCCTGGTTCCACAGTAGTTAAGCCCTCCACTGCTCACTGAAACGTTGGCCATTCAAACCCACCAGCCTTTCCATGGGAGAAAGATATGGCAGTCTGTTTCCATGAAGATTTGCAATGTTGGAAACCCTATGGGGCAGTTCTGCTCCACAGGGGCATGAGTACTGTAGGGATGCTACGAGTCGAACTGACTTGACACAATGGGCTTGGTCTTTGATCTTTAGCTTCTATTAAGCACCTCCCCTCTTTAAGGTTCTTAAAATAGTTTCATGAGGATATATACTCGGATGGATGATAACAATGAAGGTGATAATGATGACAATTTTAATTTTAATTTGCATGTATCCTGATTAGGATTTTTAAGCTTTCTGCACCTACGAATTGCTATCTTCCATCAGTCTGAGAAATTTTTTCATCTGTGAAAGATGACATTTCTCATTCTTTAATCTTACTCCTTCTGGAATGATAGTTAGACATATTTTAAATTTTGTCATGCTTTGTTATATTTTAAACATCCTTCCATATTTTCTATTTCATTGTCTATCTGTGATGTAGAAACACAGTTGGTATAGTAAAGTGCTACAGCTGCTAACCAAAAGATTGGCAGTTCAAGTCCACCAGGCATTCCTTGGAAACTCTATTGGGCAGTTCTACTCTGTGCTATAGGGTTGCTCTGATTTGGAATTGACTTGATAGCAGTGGGTTTTTTGTTTTGGTGTCTGTGATACATTCTGTCTAAATTCTTAAAAACTGTCTTCTAGCTCATGAATTCTCTCTTCAAATTGTGTTCAATCTGCTATTAAATGGAATCACCGGGTTTGGTGTTTTAATAATCTTTGTGGTACTTGGCTTTGACTGGCTTTCCACTTCTTGAAGTACTACTTAGTGCTTTTACAAATATGGCTATTTATAGCCTCTTACTGTTCATCCATATTTTAAATTGCTTGTTTTGTCTTTTAAAGCATTTCATATTCTCTCTAAAATCTACAGGAAAATCTAACACCTCTACAACAAAAAAAGACAAATGATCCAATTTAAAAATGGGCAAAGGGTAGGAACATACACTTCACCAAGAAGACATTCAGATAGCTAATAGACACATGAAGAAATGCTTGGGATCACTAGCCATTCGAACAATGCAAATTAAAACTACAGCGAGATACCACCTCACCTTGACATTACTGCCCCACACATAAAAAAAAAAAAAAAAAAAAAAACAGAAAAAAAATGTTGGAGAGGTTATGAGGAGACTGGAACACTGTGTACTGGTGGTGGGGATGCAAAGTGGTATAACCTTTTTGGAAAACAATATGGCACTTCCTTAATAAGCTAGAAATAGAAATACCTTATGATTCAGCAATCCCACTCCTAGGAAAATATCCTAGAGAGGTAAGAGGCATCACTCAAATAGACATATGCACAACCATGTTCACTGCAGCATTCTTCACAATGACAAAGAGAAGTGCCCATTGACAGATGAGTGGATAAACTAATTGTGGTACACACACACTACTGAGTACTACTTAACAGTAAAGAAGAGTGATGAATTGGAAAAATATCTTACATCATGGATGAATTTGGAGGACATTATGCTGAGTGAAATAAATTAATCACAAAAGGACAAATACTGTATGAGACCACTGCTATAAAAACTCCTGTGAAGTTTACACATAGAAAGAAACAATCTTTGATGGTTATAAGGGAGGAGAGGGCTTGGGAGGGAGAAATACTAGTTAAATAGTAGATAAGTGCTAACTTTGGTGGAGGGTAAGTCAGTACACAATACTGGGGAAGTCAGCACAACTTGACCAAGGCAAAGTCATACAGCTGTACAAACATGTCAAGGCTCCCTGCGGGACCAAGTTAGAAAACAGCTCAACTGGTGTAACATAGCATAGCACAGCTTATAAAGACAATGTTCTCCCCTTTAATTTGGTGAGTAGCATCTGGGGTCATAAATATTGTGAGGAGCCATCTAAGATCATCTGCTGGTCCCATGCTGGCTGGAGCAAAAGAGAAAGAAGAAAACCGCACACAAGAGAAAGATTAGTAGATAAGACTAATGGACTACAATACCACAACCTCCACCAGACTGAGACCAGCACAACTGAGTGGTGCCTGGCTACCACCGCTGACTGCTCTGCCAGGGATCACAATAGAGGGTCCCAGACAGAGCAGGAGAAAAATGTAGAACAAAATTCAAATTCACACACACGAAAAGACGAGACTCATTGTTCTGACAGCTACTGAAGAAACTCCAAAAATATGGTTACTAGGCATCTATTTGACTCAGTACTGAAGTCACTTCTGAGGTTCAACCTTCATCCAAAGATTAGATAGATCTATAGGGCAACCCATAACATAACACATGGGAGAAATGTGCTGCATAGTCCAATCATGTACACAAGACTACATGTGTACACCAGCCCAAAAGCAATGACACGACTGCAAGAAGTGACACGAAAACTTGACAAATGGAAACATGGAGCCTGATTAGAGTAGAGGAGAATGTTGATACATGGTGGGGGCTGGCAGCCAACATCACAGAACAATTTGTGTATTAATTATTTAGTGAGAAGCTACTTTGCTCTGGAAACTTCCACCTAAAGCACAATCTAAAAAGCAAAAAAAAAAAAAAAAATCATATTCTGTGTCTGATAAGTACAACATCTAAAATCTTTGTGGGTCTGATTCTTTTGTATGATGATTTCCCCCCTCCTGTTTGTGCTCACTTACTCTGTTTCATTTCCCTGTGTATTTTGTGATGTTTTGACTGTGGGCTTGTCTCTGTGGGAATCATTTGAAGCTTGATTGAATGAGTTTCTCTTGGGAAGATTTGTATTTACCTCTGCCAGATCTCTTGAAAACCTTGGTAGTGTAGTGGTTAAGTGCTCGGGCTGCTAACTTAAAGGTGAGCAGTTCAAATCCACCCATCACTCTTTGGAAACTCTATGGGGCAGTTCTACTGTGCCCCATAGGGTTACTATCAGTTGGAATCAACTTAGCAGCAGTGGGTTTGATTTTTGGTTCACTAGTGTTTTAGTTGCCTAGTGCTGCTCTAACAGAAATACCACAGAGTGGATGACTTTAACAAAGGAAGGTTTATTCTTACACAGTCCGGTAGGCTACAAGTCCAAATTCAGGATGTTTGCGCCAGAGGAAGGTCTTCTCCCTTGTCAGCTCTGGAATAAAGTGCGGTATTGCATCAGTCTTTGTCCAGGGCGCTTGGTTCAGGAACCTCAGGTCTGAAAGACACACCCTTCTCCTGTTGCTGCTTTGCTTGGGGTTGTGAGGTTCCCAATTCTCAGCCTGCTTCCCCTTTACAGTGGAGCAGGGAAGTGATTCTATAAAGGGATTTACAATCCCACCCTAATCCTTTAACATACTGCACAGGAAAATCACAAAATGAAGGACAATCCTAAAATATTGGAAATCATGGCCCAGCCACACGGCTACACATATTTTGGGGGGACACAGTTCAATCTACGACAACGAGACATCTTTACACTAAATATTCAATTTGAGATTTTTTCTTCTTCCTTGGTGGAAAGTTGAAGGAGATGGATTTGTTTCACTTCTTTGGGGAACGGGGTGGGTCTAATTCCCTGGTTCACTCTTACATGGAATAAACGACTCACTGAAGTTCTAGCTTCATGCAGGGCTTTATTCTGTTAGCGTACCTTGATTGAGCTCTCTTCTCTTCATCCAGCAAGGCTGTGAACATTGAAGTTCAAGTTCACTGTTCAGCTAATGTTATCTAGGCGTAAGCAGGCTTTGGAATTCTGCATGTCTCACTGAGTTCACGTGGATGTTGGTCTCATCACTTTTCCTGGAAAATTCACTACTGCTGTTTATATAAAAACGTTGTTATTTTCCGTAGACAGTTAGGCCATAGTATCTGTTCCATCATACTTTCAGAAATATAAGTCTTTCCGACAATCACTGCTCTGGTGCCTATTCCCAGAGTGCTAATTTTGCTAGACAGAGTTTTGTGAGTTTCTTGCTTCGGTAGAGCCTACCTGGCTTCTTTGCAGTCCCTCTCGCCATCTTTTTCAGGTTCCCCTGCATGTTCATTACTGTTTCAAATCTCCTCTTGGCCTTGACTCATGAACCTCTGCTTTTAGAGAATCCTCTGCTTGGCCTGCATTACAAAGTACACTAAGCCATCTGGCATGAGTTCTCTTACATTCCCCCCACTCCACTTTACAACACCTCTTTATCCAGTTTTATCCTATTTATCCTTCCTTTCTCCCATTTTTCTGTTATTCATCACGCTACAGGGGCTTGTATGTTGCTGCAATGCTGGAAGCTATGCCACCAGTAATTAGATACAAGCAGGGTCTACTTCTGGAAAGAATTAGTGAGTGAAAACCTTAATGAATAGCAGTGCAACATAGTCAGATACTGTGCCAGAAAATGAGCCCTCCAGGTTGGAAGGCACTCAAAAGACAACTGGGGAAGAGCTGCCTCCTCAAAGTAGTGATGACCTTAATGACATGTATTGAGATAAAGCCTTCAGAATCTTGCTGATGTGGCATAACTCAAAGTGAGAGGAAACAGCTTCAAACATCCATTGATAATTGGAACATGTAATACACAAAGCATGATTCTAGGAAAACTGGAAGTCGTCAAAAATGAAATAGAATGCATAAGCATCAATATCCTAGGCGTTAGTTAGCTGAAATGGATGGGTATTTGCCATTTTGAATATGACAGTCATATGGTCTACTGTGCTGGGCACAAAAACTTGAGGAGGAATGGTGTTGTGTTCATTGTCAAAAAGAACATTTGAAGATCTGTCCTGAAGTACAGTGCTGTCAGTGATGCAAAAATATCCATATGCCTACAAGTAAGGCCAGTTAATATGACTATTATTCAAATTTACACACCAACCACTAAGGCCAAAGACAAAGAAATGGAAGATTTATACCAGCTTCTGCAGTCTGAAATTGATGGAACATGTAGTCAGGATGCACTGACAGCTAGGAGTGATTGCAATGCAAAAGTTGGAAACAAAGAAGAAAGATTGGTAGTTGGAAAATATGGCCTTGATGATAGAAATGATGTCAGAGATCACATGACAGAATTTTGTAAGGCCAGTGACTTCTTCATTGCAAATACCTTTTTGCACCAACATAAATAGTAACTATACACATGGACCTCACCGAATGGAAAACATAGGAATCAAATCAACTAAATCTGTGGAAAAAGATGATGGAAAAGCTCCATATCAGCAGTCAGAACAAGACTAGGTGCTGACTGTGTCGAAGATCATCAGTTGCTCATATGCAAGTTCAAATGGAAACTGAAGAAAATTAGAACAAGTCCACAAGAGCCAAAGTATGATCTTCAGTATATCTCACCTGAGTTTAGATACCATCTCAAGAACAGATCTGATGTGCTGAACACTAATGACCAAAAACCAGAAGAGTTGTGGAATGGCAGCAAAGATATCATCCACGAAGAAAGCAAGAGGTTGTTAAAAAGACTTGGATGTCAGAAGAGACTCTGAGGCTCGCTCTCAAATGTCGAGCAGCTAAAGCAAAAGGAAGGAATGATGAAGTAAAAGAACTGGACAGATGACTTCAAAGGGCAGCTCAAGAAGACAAAGTATTATAATGACATGTGCAAAAAGCTGGAAATAGAAAACCAAAAGGCAAGAACATGTCCTGCACTATTGCAACACAAGCCAGATTCTACAGGGAAAATATTAAATGACTCAGGGAGCATCAAAAGAAGATGGAAGGAATACACAGATTTATTGTACCAGAAAGAACTAATCAGTAGTCAGCCACTCTAAGAAGTAGCATATGATCAGGAACCAAAAGATACATTGAAGATATTGGTGAAAAACACAGCTCCAGGAATTGATGGAATATCAACTGAGATGTTTCAACAAACGGATGGAGCACTGAAAGTGCTCACTCATCTATGCAAAGAAATTTGGAGGACAGCCACCTGGCCAGCTGACTGGAAGAGATCCATATTTATGCCCATTCCAAAGGAAGGTGAGCCACCCGAATGCAGACATTACTGAACAGTATCATAATATCACATGCAAGTAAATTTTTGCTAAAGATCATTCAAAAGTGACTTACACAGTATATTGACAAGGAAGTGCCAGAAATTCAAGCTGGATTCAGAAGAGGACATGGAACCAGGGGTATCATTGCTGATGTCAGATGGATCCTGGCTGAAATCAGAGAATACCGGAAAGATGTTTATCTGTGTTTCATTGACTATGAGAAGGCATTCAACTGTGTGGATCATAACAAATTACGGCTAACATTGCAGGGAACACGAATTCCAGAACATGTAACTGTGCTCTTAAAGAATGTGTACATGGATCAATAGGCAGTCTTGCGAATGGAACAAGGGGACACTGTTTGAAAGTCAGGAAAGGTGAGCTTCAGGGTTGCATCCTTTCACCATACCTTTTCAAGCTGTATGCTGAGCAAATAATCTGAGAAGCTAGACTTTATGAAGAGGAATGAGGCTTCAGAATTGGAGGAAGACTTATTAAGAACCTGAATTATACAGGTGATGCCACCTTCTTTGTTGGAAGTGAAGAGGATTAGAAGCACTTACTGAAGAAGATCAAAGACCACAGCCTTCAGTATGGGTTGCACCTCAACATCAAGGAAACAGAAATCCTCACAACTGGTACAGGAAGTAACATCATGGTAAATGGAGAAATGCTGGTGATTGTCAAGGATTTCATTTTACTTGGTTCCACTTTCAATGCCCATGGAAGCAGCAGTCAAGAAATCAAAAGACACTTTGCATTGGGAAAACCTGCTGCAAAGGACCTCTTTAAAGTATTGATGACTAAAGAAGTCACCTTAAATACAAAGGAGCACCTGACCCAAGCCATGATATTTTCAATTGCATCATATGCATGTGAAAGCCGGACAATGAAGAAAGACGACAGAAGAATTGATGTCTTTGAACTGTGGCGTTGGAGAAGAATATTGAATGTACCATGGACTTCCAAAAGAACAAACGGATCTGTTCTGGCAGAAGTACAACCAGAGTGCTCCTTGGAAGCAAAGATGGTGAGACTGCATCTCTCATACTTTGGACATGTCAGGAGGGATCAGTCCCTGGAGAAGGACATCATGCTTGGTAGAGTGGAGGGTTAGCAAAAAAGAGGACCCTTGATGAGATGGATTGACACACTGGCTGCAGTGGTGGGCGTAAGCATAAAAATGATTGTGGACATGGCACAAGACCGGGCAGTATTTTGTTCTGTTGTGAGTGGGTCACTATGAGTGGGAATTGACGCGACAGCACCTAATAACAACATCCTTTCCATAAGTTTCATTTCTAGAATTGTCCTTCCTTTCCAAGGCCAAATCCTCTCTGTGTGTCATAAATTCTACCTCTGCGGTTGGAATGCCTCCTTTCCTCCTACCTATTCTCTGTATCTTTGGCCAATTACATTCTTGCTAATCTTTCAACATTGGGTCACTACTTTCTCCTCTGTAATGCTTCTGGCAATGCCCCTTCAACCTTCATCCTAAACCTTTCTCTATGAGCTCCATTGACACTTTATTGTTAACATTAGCACAGTACTTACACTGCCTTGCAGTGTGACTATTTGCATAACTGTCATTTATCCTGATAGATTATGAACTCCTTACAAGAGGCATTGTTGTTTAATATTATTTTATTATGTTTTCACTGATAGTCTACACAGCAAATTAGATACCCATTTAACAATGTCTGCAGTTTATTCAGTGACACTGGCTATATTTTCCACTTTCTACTTCTTAACTTTCTCACTATTTCCATTTTTTTTTTTTCATTTCCAGTAATACAGCTTCTCTGCCCCCCTGCCTTCTTGTCTTTGCATTTGAGCAGGTGTTGACTCTTTGGACCCATTTAGTGATTTTTTAAAAGAGCACAGTGTGCACAGATAATTTTTTTTCTTTTTCTGCCCATCTGGTATTTAGCTAAATGATGGTCTTGTGGCATAGTTTTGGTTCAAGGTTTAAAGAACAATTCAGTGTGGTAGTCTCAGGGAGTCCTCCAGTCTCAGTTAGTCTGGTAAATTTGGACTTTTTAAGAAATTGAGTTCTGTTCCACATTTTTGTTTCCATTCTATCAATCCAGCTTCTGGGTTCCCAATCAGAATGTTCAGTAGTAGAATTCCAGCACCCTCCAGTTCTTCTGGTCTCAGAGTAGACAAGGTTGTAGTTCACACAGACTATTAGTTCTATGGACTAGTTTCTTCTCTGAGTCTTTGGTTTCCACTGTTTTTGTCTAATCTTTACTATTTATTTCTTACTGTGCTGAGCATGGTAATTTGCATATAGTACACATATTGTGAATGCTGTTTAATTTATAAATAAATCCTTTATTGTTTTCTCTGGAAATCAGGTTTTCCAGTGGTTTGTTTTCCTTATTCAGTCTTTATTTGATCCATCTTCACTAGATTTCTCTTTGGTCAAATACACTCAAGTATTTTTTGCATCTTAAGGGAAAGAAAAATGTCTTCACTTGCTCTTTCTTTTTATTAAAAAAAAATTCCTTTCTAAATATCTTAACCATGTAGTCTATGACTTCTATCTGTCTATACTCTTAAAAAGGTGTCTTTTAATTACTACCACAATTTATCCTCAGCTTCCTTCCCCTGCTGGCTAAGTGTTCTGAGTTGCAGTGCCCCAGTTTTCCCCATACCCTCTGAAGGCTCTTGTCTCACACTCAACTCTTTGCCCAAGCTGGGTCTCAGCTTGCGGCTCTCCTGTCTCTAGGGAGGGATCTTCCTACCTTCATGGCTTTAGCTATTATACAATGTGGCTGCTGCTTGCATCTCAATTCTCTGTCATCAGCAGAATTCTCATGGGGTCTGATTCCCAGCCAGTGTGTGTCCTGCACAGACATCACCCGCCTGTCGTATTGTTGTGATGCTGAACAAGCTTCAGTGGGACTTCCAGACTAAGACAGACTAGAAGGAAAGGCTTGGAAATCTACAGATCACAGTGAAATACTGTCTGAGCCACAACTCTGTTCAAGACTGGGTAGTGTTTGGTTTGGCCCTTTCCATTTTTTATTCTTTCTCCTTCACTCCCTGTCAAAGAGATACCTCAGACAAGTTGGTTCCGCCTTCACCACGTCTCTTTCCGTCCTGGTTGCCTCTGCTCTGGTTTAGGATCTCACCCCTTGACTGCTGCCCTGGGCTCCCTGCTAGGCCTCTGCTCTTGGTCTCCTTCTTTCTCATTCATCCTGGACATCATTGACTAGTATTACAGAAATTTTCCCCAGGATGTTACTGATACACAGAACGCTTTGTGGCTACCCCAGCTTATGGGATAAAGGATACATTCTTCACGATGACATTCAAATTCTTCCTTCAACCCTTTTCTTGACCTGATTGTCCATCATTCCCCAACATGATCCATTTTAATCAAATATACAAATCACCTTCTAACTCAGTCCTTTGTTCACATTGCTCTTTTGCCTGGACTTGGTTTCCTCTTCATTTCTCCTGTCTGCCTTTGTATGAATATTTCAGTCTTATCCTGGCCCATAAAGCTGTTTTCAACTATTTTAAAACATAATAATCTCTCCTTCCAAGTTCTCACTTACTTTGTTATCTGTACAATTGGCACCTACCACAACTTTGTATGATTAGTTTGCCATGCATTTACTTATTTGAACCAGGTATAAATGTTCTTTGTAATAAATCAAAGAATATTTGATATCTGAGATACTCAGCTGCCCTCTGTTAAATTTACATGCCAGCTAAATAGGACCATTTGCTTTTCTTTGCATAAACTCCATGTTTTCCTGATTCTGTTTTTGGTGATACTGTTGTTTCAGCCCCAAATGTCTTATTTGTCCGCCGTTTATTAGACGAAGAAACTGGGAGGCAGTGTCTGTAACCCACTCACAGTGCAGGTTGTAAGAGCAGAGGTTGCCCAGGGCTGAGCATGAACTGGGACTTGAGGCAGAGGCTGCTGTTGGAGTTGCCTGTCATTTCTCAAGTTTTTCACAAACAAGTCCCTTGGTATGAGTATTGCTTCCTGAAGTTCTGAAGTAGCTTCCCAGTGTTTCTTCTTTTGCTTTTCCTTCCAGCCAGTTCACTCTGGGTATGCCCAGGTGGTCCTGGGCGTGTGTGCAGTCATAGGAAGAGACAGCAGTTCAGTCAGTGGCAAACATCTCCTCTTTATATAGTCCTCCTACAAAAAAATTCAGAGTCAAAACTATTTATTAAGTATTATCAGCCATAAAGAGAAAGGAATTTTTGATACATGCTATGACATGGATGAGCCTTGAAAACAGTATGCTGAGTGAAAGAAGTCAGGCACAAAAGGACAAATATTCTATGATTACACTTACATGAAATGTACAGAACAGATAATTGTATTGAGGCAAAAGTAGGTTAGTGGGAATGGATCGGGGATGGGGAATCATTACATGATACTGAATTTCTGTGTGGAATGATCAAAGTGCTGCAAATAGATAATGGTGATGGTTCTCAACATGGGGAATGTGGTTAATGTCACTAACTTGTTCACTTAAGAATGGCAAATTTTATGTTGTATATCACAATAAAATTACTGAAAAACAACTGCATCAGGTATGAGATGTCTTCAGTCACCTAGCACTGCTATAACAGAAATATCACAATTGGATAGCTTTAACAAAGAGAAGTTGATTTCCTCGTAGTAAAGTAGGCTAAGAGTTCAAATTTAAGACGCGGACTCCAGGGGAAGATTTTCTCCACTGGCTCTAGAGGAAGATGCTTGTTGTCAGTCTTCTGCTGGATTGGGAGCTTCTGAGGCTCAGGGACCCGTGGTCAGAAGGACATACCCAGCCCCTGGCATTGCTTTCTTAGCGGTATGAGGTCCCTAACTTTCTGCTTGCTTCTCTTTCCTTTTTGTCTCTAGAGATTGCCTTAAAGCACAATATAATCTTACACACTGAGTCCTGTCCAGCCAACCCAGCGGCTGCCTATGTTCCCTCATTAACATCATAGAGGCAGGGTTTACAGATAGAGGAACATCACACAATACCGGGAATCCTGGCCCAGCTAAACTGCTACACACATTGTGGGGAGGACACCATTCAATCCATGACAGGAAGCTAGGCATTTTTAGGTGCAGTGATCTGCTCCTGTGGAGATCACTGCCCGGGACACCCTGTTGGGCAGGTCTACTCTGTCACATAGGATTGCTGTGAGTTGGAACTGACTCAATAGCACACGGTAAGGATTGCAACATCTTTCACCTCGTGAGAACTCTGTGAGGGCTATGACTGTAATATAGATGTGTAGGGGAAGAGGAGAGATTTTGGAACCAGACAAACCAGACTATGAGTTCTAATTCCATTGCTTGCTACCTTGCTAGCTTCTGTGTCTTCAGCTCCTGTGAGGGTGGTACCACCCCTCCCACAGGAGCACGGTGAGTATGAAGTGAAAGCGTACAACCAAGTTACATTTCCGCATGTTTTTAAAAGCTTTTAACAGGTGAATCGGCAGTTTCAGAACAATTAAATAAATTTGTCAAGGTCACAGCTTATAAAGCAGAACAGAATTTTTCATGCATCTCACCAGTCAAAGAAATAGAAACTTTTTGTTAGTCTATACATTTCCTTAGTCCATGTTGCTAATTTCAGGAAACAACATCTAGATTCCTCAGGCTCTTCAAGGACTGGTAGAACAGACAGACCATGACTGGACTGGGTCAGCTGGGGTCTAAGTCAGGGGCTGAGACGCGGCTGGGAGAAGCTGAGTGGGCTTTGTGCAAAGGCCCAGTGCATAGAGAGGCTGGGACGCAGGGCATGGTGAGGAGAGAGAGGAACATGCCAAAAGGATCTCTGCCTAGCACTGCCATCCCTACAAAACAAGAACTGTGTGTGGTTCATTTTGTAATTTTATGATGCTGAGTGGATTTAATCCTTTTCTGCCTAGGGCAGTCCACTCTTCATAAGGGTCTTGGGGATTTGGCCAATAGTATGAATGTCTGTGGTGATGTAAAAACTCATTTTATGGGGTTGGCAGCTGTTCCTTTCAAGCCATAAATCTCTTGCTTTCAAACAATGAAAAGGAGAGCTTTGAAAAATACCATTTGACGATGGAAAGCACAGTCGTAGAAAGCTCCGGCATACAAGTGGGGATCCCCAGGCTTGCCCCAGTCCCACCTGAGGGCAGGTGTACGTTACATGCTGCCACAGGAGGGGTTGGAGCCTCTCCCACAGGTGCCACCCATGTTAATGCCGTGGTGAAGCCATGAAAACATCCAGGACCATGAACTTGGGAAAGAAGATAAAGAGAAAAGAAGGGGAGCCACACCTCACCCTGTGGCATACACTCTGTTTTGTTAGAGTCGTGAGTCCAGTTTCCTCAGTGTGAGAGCAGCAACAACCCACCTACTTGCAATGTGTGATCCCTATAGCCGGGAATTGTCTTCTCCTTTTGCACCTAAGAAAGTTCAGAGTCAGGAATATTTATTCAAACCAACTATAGGCAAAAGGAAGCCCTTAGGGTACAGCGGTTAAGAGAAGAACTTGACTGTTAACCCAGAAGGTCAGTAGTTCAAATCTACCAGCCCTCCTTTGAAACCCTGTGGGGAAGTTCTGTTCTGTCCTATAGGGCCACTATGAGTTGGATTGACTCAATGCCTGGGTGGTGTGGTGGTTAAGTGCTTGGCTGCCAACTTAAAAGTCAGTGGTATGAATCTATTAGCCAGGAGAAGGGTGTAGCACTCTGCTTCTATAAAGATTCACAGCCTTGGAAACCAGATGCAGCTATTCTACTCTGTCCTGCAGGGTTGCTATGAGTTGGAATTAACAGCAGTGGGTTTAGTTTGGGTGTGGGACTGTGTGCCAGGTCCTGGGGTAAGTATTTCCATGTATATAATCTCCTTTGTGGCACTGGTGGTTCCCTGGTAGAATTCTCCCCTTCCATGTGGGACCTGGGTTTGCTTCCCAGAATAGCCACCACCCATCTGTTAGAAGAGGCTTGTGTATCTCTGTGATGCTGAATAGGTTTCACCAGAGCTTCTACGGTGGACTAGGAAGAAAGGCCTGGAAAGCTACTGTTCAAAATTGGCCCATGAAAACCCTATGGATTACAGCAGACCAGTCTGTCACCAATCACGGAAATGGCACAGGACTGGGCAGCATTTTGTCCCAGTGTGTATAAGGTCACCACAAATCAGGGATGGGCTAGATAGCAGCTAACAACAACAATTTCCTTCCTACTCCATGAGGAATATGAATTTGAGGGAAGTCTATGGAAAAAAGAATACAGATTTTGGAATCTGACAAACTATAATTTGAATCCCAACTCGTAGATCAGTGGCTTCGGTCATTCATCCAGAGCTCTACACATAAAAGCATTTGTGATGAAGTCTGTCTGGGAAATGCTGCTTGTTACTTTCTCCTTCTGGCAATTCATAGTGAACATGGGCAGTTTTAATAATCAGAGACTGTTTTTCAGCTAATAGCCTTCAAAGCTAGCTGCTTGGACTCAGGGTGGTAGTTCTTGAGTTATTTCCAGAACCCAAACCATACCCTGTGACAGAGCAGAGATCAAGAGTTATAGTAACCTCAGATTGCTGGAGGTTTGTATTGTCCTTTTGCTGCTAAGAGGGAGCAGAGGGTTACCTTCCAGCCTGCTAAGGATCCACGAGGCTCTTGGCCATTCATTTTGGAAATCCCATTCAGTAACTTTCTTCCTATTCCTTCCTTACTGTGACTTTTTCTCCCCTCGCCCATCCCCACAGGGTTTTCAAGGAGCAGCTGATGGATTGAAACTGCCAACCTTTTGGTTAGCAGCTAAACTTTTTGTTCCTCTTTAATTTTTTTAATAGTTTACTGTGATTAGGTGAAAATTTACAATCTAAGTCAATTAGCCATACAACTTCCCTTACACACACCTCTATTCAACTCTGCTTTCCCAAGTCCTTTCCTCTCTGTAATTATCATATTCATTCAGCTAACTCCTGTCTCCTCCTCTCCACTCTCCCATCTCATTTCTAAAGAGGAGCTGCTCCGACAGCCTCATGTCTAACAGTGCAATCCAATTTTTGCCTGAAGAGTTGTCTTTGGTACCAGTTTCAGCTCTGGGCTGGCAGGGCATCAAGGGGCCATGTTCTCGCGGGAGCCTTCAGGATGGATGTCAGAGCATCCCTCCAGGATGTCAGAGCATCAGGTCTGGTCTCTTAATAGAGTTCTAGATCTGCACTCCCATTTCTCTCCCATTACAACAGGCAGTATGCACTGTTTTCCCTGTCTAGGCAGTCTCTGGTGGTGGCTGGGCACCTTCTAGTTCTTCTGGGCTTATGTTGATTCAGTCTCTGAGTCATACGGCGTGGAGACATCCATTTTTGAGTGCTGATGGCCACTCTGTAGCTAGTGTGATTCTTCAAAATATGGTTTAGAGAGGTGAATACTTGAAGTGGTATTCTTAGGAGCAACTCATGTTACCATGCAACTAAAGATATTATTTGCTGGTGTGCAGAGGATGCTGGTGTGCTTGCCTCTTGTGTTATTTGGCTTTTCTCCTGAGCTCTGGGGGCAGGTGTACTGTGGGGGCTCCTCGAACCCTGATGTGGGGCACAGTGCCTGGCAGGCAGCCAGCATTTGAAGGATTAGAGGAAGCTTGTTCTGTGGGGACCTTGCCCCTACAACCATAGCTCCACAGCTGCTCGTTCCTGACCTCTAGATAAGCTGAACTCTCTTTGTCTCCTTGCAAGTAATCCTTTTATAAAGGGACCTAACTCCCTAGCCAAAAGCCATTAGCAAACGCTGGGCTCTCATCCCTTAATTATGTGTCTGTCTCTGTGTGTATTTTAACTGAGGCTACTAATAAATTAAAAACACTTTGTTTCAGGTAGTGGTGACAGTTGCACATGGTGAATGTAATTAACGCCACACATTTGTACAATTAAAAATGGCTACAATGGCAAATGGTTTGTTACATTA
Organism: Heterohyrax brucei; assembly: GCA_028571685.1. Taxonomy (NCBI): domain Eukaryota; kingdom Metazoa; phylum Chordata; class Mammalia; order Hyracoidea; family Procaviidae; genus Heterohyrax; species Heterohyrax brucei. Next base: position 27,454,717 of record CM053152.1, read on the forward strand.
TAATTATTTTAAATTGCATTTAAAATAAACAAAAACTTTGTTTTAAGCCCTCCTTTATCTTTCACTTCTTTTGGTGTTATTTTTGTAGTGTAGCATAAAAAAGACCCACCTCTAATTTCTCTTGCAGTGCTTGCAGGCTTCTGCAAGGACATTTCTCATAGTCTACACCCTCAGTACCCTGGGCAAGTGATCAGCTTTGGACTGTGAGGTGCTACTGGGCCCCTTTATTGTTGGGGTCTCAAGGATGGGTGCCTCTTTCAGGCACATCAAGCCCAGGGCCTGGGGCCCCCAGATACTTTTAAAAACTCACACAAATGATTTCAGTTCTTTTCAAAAATCAGAAGGAAAAAAAAATTAATGTAATAATAATAATATATATGTATCAGCCCAGCCTGGGTGATATTGTTGTTTATGCCAGTATAGTCATAAAATATAGTCTTTAATATTTTTATGGCAAGGGGGCCCACAGAGACACAGGTGCTTCAGGGCCCCTAAAAGTCTTCATGCAGCCTCTCTGTATGTTCAGCATTAGCTATTGCCACTCTACAACCCCTGTCCTCAGGTTCTGTACACAGCAAGAAAGGTAAACCAGGTGGTTTGAAGGCTTGGTCAGCATGAGTGGGACAAGAGATCTGTGACTTCCCTCAAAGCAGCCCTGCAAGAACCTGACACTGTGACCACGGCTGTAGGGATGGAGGGCTTCTGTGACTGCCTAGCCTGCCAGTTACAAGGCTCTTCAAGGGAGCATGCCTTGAGCAGGGAGCTCAGACAGCTCAGCACTGTGGCCAAGGATGGGTGCAATTTTGTTTGGATCAGTGACACCTCATCCTCCTTGGCAATCCCTGTAGAGGCTGGGGAGTGGGGGATGGGAGGTAGGGGATGGGGAGGTTGGGGGGGGGTTCGGTGGAGCGCAGACACTCACTCCCCTCCGGAGGATGAACTTCTTTTCTTAGCCCTATGAACCCTGCTGGAGATGCCAAACAGGGAGTTTAAGTTATGCTTTTATTTTTTCAGGAAAATTACCTTAAGTCTGGATTTGTGAGGCAGTGACAAGTGTGTTGAACAGAAAAGGCTCTGCATTTCTCATGGGTAACAATGTGAGCTCCTGGGAGCCCTGGGACAGCAGGGCACGAGGACAGATGCAGCATAGGGTAGGTGACTGAGTGCACGCGGCAGAGCAGCCGTCACTGAACGGGCCTGGCTGAGCACCTGGGGACCTGTGGAAATCTCGGTTTCCTGACCTCTGGTGACATGGGTGAGAGTGTCCTGTCTAAGCACCCACTGCATGCCCTGTTCTGGGCAAAATCCCTGCCCTGCGCTATCTCATTTTCACCTCATCACTACACTCTGAGGGGTGCTTTGTTGCTGCTGTTAGTTGCCTTGAAGTTGATTCCCACTCATGGCAACTCTGTTAGAGTGAAACTGCTCCCTAGGGTTTCCTTGGCTCTAATCTTTATGGACACAGATCACCAGACCTTCTTTTCCACAGTAGTACTGCTGGGTGGGTTCAAACTGCAAGCCTGTCGATTAGCAGCTCAATGCAAATTGCTTGGACCACCCAGGAACCTTGCTATCCCCATTTTACAGATGAGGACATGGAGGTTTAGTGAGGTTGTAGAGAGTAAGGCTGAGTCATTCAGTGGATGCCCGTCAAGTCTGGCAATGAGCTCTCCGGGACTGTGTTCCTCTCTCTTGGTGGTGGGAGGATCTGTGCATGACCTTGACTTCCTTAAAGTGCCCCCTGGTCCTATGTAGCCGGGATTTCCAAAATTCCCCTGAAAAGCTGCCGTATATGTTCAGACTTCCTAGCACCTGTGCCCCGTTTCTCTTTACTCCCAAGGCTCGTTTTATGCCTGATAAAAATGAAGAGCAACAGAGGGGCAGGTCCCTCCCATCCCGCACAGCCATGGTGCACCCACTGTGCAGTGCTCTAAGCAAGATGTCCGGGGAATAGAGGATACAGGTACCTTCTGACCCTCTGCCTGTGAATTCCAGCCTGCCTCAAGTGACCGTGGTTGAGTCTATTAGCATAACTAAGGTTAAACAGTGTCCCCAAGGTCACTCAGCTAGCAAGGATAGAGCCAGAATTTAAATCAGGCTGAATGATTCTAGAACCTGTGTGTTAAACCATTGCATTCTAGGTCAATGCTGTTTCATTAAAACAGTCTAAGTAATCCTTGCCCTTGCATTTGCATAGCGTTCTGGGAAGGGCAAATGAGATAATATAAGCAAAGGCACTTTATAAACTTAACACGGGATGCTTCCAGGTTCAGTAAGTACCTCCCAGCGCACTCACCCATTTTTGTATTCAAGTTACTTTAAAATGACTTAGTGAACAATTGCTTTTGTTGTCTTGATTTAGAGGCAACAATGATTCTTGATTTAGAGGCAACAATGATTCGTGGTAAGTAAAGTTAAAACAAAGCCTTAAAAAAAAAAAGTCCATTGCTGAGTGAGTTGGAACGCATAGAGACCCTTAGGACAGAGTAGAACTCCCCCCCCCGTAGTGTTTCCAAGGAGCAGCTGGTGGATTTGAACCACTGTACCGCCAGGGCTGCAGACCTCTTTAGGTGGTTCTGTTTCAGCATGGTCTGGTGATAGGTATTAAAAACAAACAAACCCAGCCCACTGCCATCAGGTTGATTGCTGCTCATAGCGGTGCTTGAGAAATATAGAAGACTAGTATCAGAATATCTGATTTCTAGTTTTGGCAATAACATTGTCCTTACAGGTACTTAAGAAAGCAAGATTCTGTTTGAACTATGTAAGTTGGGTATCTCTCCCTCTCTCTTTTTTCAGTTTTCATTATTATTGTCTTTTTTATCGTTAGTACGTTTATAAACTCAATCTTGGAACATCTGTGAGTGAACATCTGAGAATGATAACATTAGCAAATTATTACATCGTATGTAGTATTATGACTAATAATAAGCTGTACAAAGAAAAGACATTGGTAAGTGTGTGTCTTCATTACTTGCTACATAATGGATTGGGGACTACCTGTATTCTCACCCATAAAGTCTAGGCCCCATCTTTTTATTGTGGAGTGTCTACTATAAGTGAGATTCTGTGCTTGGCACTAGGGATATAGAAAGAAAAGGCATAGTTGATGCATTCCCAAAGTTCGGCATGGTCTTCGTGGCATTGTTTGGAGCAGTGTTGTGGACTGTATCATTGTCCACAATTATTTGCTGCCCCTTCCTGTGAGATGATTCTTCTTCTTTATCCCATTGACACCAGCATGGGCACATGGCTTACACTGACCAGTAGCATGCAAAGGAAGGTGGCATAAGCATATACCACTTCTGAGTCATTGCAGGTCTCCACCAGCGATCCTGTTCTTTTTTCTCTGCCATGAGACCAGCCTGACCTAGAGTATGACTGTACCTTCAGCCTTGCTTTCTGGAATGGGAAAAAGAGCTACAGTAGACCTATCAATCAAAAAATCAAACCCATTGCTGTCAAGCCAATTTCCAACTCAGTGACTCTATAGGACATTGCAGAATTACCCCTTAGAATTTCCAAGGACCGCCTGGTAGTTTTGAACTCCTGAGCTTTTCATTAGCAGATATAGTACTTAACCACTAAGCAACTAGGGGTTCTGTTGACCCACAGAAGATATGAAATATCAGTGAGAAATACCTCTTGTTGTTGTAAGACTGAAATTTTGGGGGATGTTTGTCACACAACTAGAAGTATCAAATCCACAGAAGTCACAGTCCCTCTGCCTATGGCCTGCTTCTTTGACATTGTTATTATTATTTTAAATATTGTATTGTGGTTTAAGTGAAAGATTACAATCCAAGTCAATTTGTCATACAAAACCCCTGTACACTAACACTATGTACCTCTAGCTGTTCTCCCTACCCTGTGATAGCACACACTTCCTTTCCACCCTGTGTGTCCCACATCCATTCAGCCAACTCCTGCCTCTCTCCACCCTTTATCTCACCTCTGGATGGGAACTGCTCAGTTAGCCTCAAGTATATGATTGAACCAAGAAGCACAGTATCATTTTATGTCATGTAGTCTGGTCCAATCTGAAGAGTTGGCTTCAGAACTGGTTTCAGCTATAGGGGTGAGATAGTATCTCATTGTAGTTTTTATTTGGATTTCTTGAATGGTTAATGATTCCGAGCATTTCCTCATGTATTTGTTAGTGTCCTGAATGTCTTCTTTGGTGAAGTGTCTGTTCATATCCTTTGCCCATTTTTTAATTGGGTTATTTGTCTTTTTGTTGCTGAGGTTTTGTAGTCCCTTGTAGATTATGGAGATAAGACATTGAATGTGCGGTAGCCAAAAAAAATTTTCCCAGTCTGTAGGTTGTCTTTTTATTGTTTTTGTAAGTCTTTGGATGAGTATGAGTGTTTGATTTTTAGGAATTCCCAGTTATTTATTTTCTCTTCTGGTGTTTGTGCGTTGCTATTAATAAAGTATTAGACTCTGTTCATGCTGTGTATTAGGGCTCCCAGCATTGTCCCTATTTTTTCTTTCATGGTTTTTATTGTTTTTGATTTCATATTTAGATCTTTGATCCATTTTGAGTTAGTTTTGTGCATGGAATGAGACATGGGTCTAGTTTCTTTTTCTGGCAGTTGAATATCCAGTGATTCCAGCACCATTTGTCAAAGAGACTGTCTTTTCCCCAGTTTACAGATTTTGGACCTTTGCTTATATGTGGATAATGTTTTGTCTGGATTCTCAATTCTGTTCCATTGATCTATATATCTGTTTTTGTACCAATTCCAGGCTGTTTTTACTATTGTGGCAGTGTCATAGGTTCTAAAGTCAGGTAGTGTGTGGCCTCCCACTTTATTCTTCTTCAGTAATGCTTTACTAATCCATGGCTTCTTCTCTTTACACATGAAGTTGGCAATTTGTTTCTCCATCTCCTTAAAAAGTGCCATTGGAATTTGTCTTGGGATTGCATTGTATCTATAGATAGCTTTGGGTAGAATAGACATTTTCATGGCATTGAATCTTCCTATTCATGAGCAAGATAGGTTTCTCCATTTATGTAGGTTTTTTGCAGTAGAGTCTTGAAATTTTCTTTATATAGGTCTTTTACATCTCTGGTTAGATTCATTCCTAAGTATTTTATCTTCTTGGTAGCAATTGTAAATGGTATTGATTTGTAGTGATTTCCTCTTTGATATTCTGTTTGTTGTTGCAAAGGCATCTGTCATGGATTGAACTGTATCCCCCCCAAAAAGTATGTGTTGATTCGACTCAGCTAGGAATCCCAATATGGTGCCATTCCTCTCATGTGTTGTGAATCCTGCCTCTGTGATATTGATGATGGAGAATGGGCTGCAGTTGTGGTAGTGGGGCAGAACTCAAGTTACAGGCTTGTGGGATATAAGGGAAAGAAGTGAGCAGAGGAGGTTGGGAAACTCACACCACCAAGAACGCAGTACTGAGAGCAGAACATGTCCTTTGGACCTGAGGTTCCTGTGCTGTGATGCTCTCCTTGAATTTGGACTTAGCCCACCAGACTGTAATAACTTCTCTTGTTGAACAGACTTGTACCTTGTAGATGGATTTGTGGCTTACTGGACTGTGACAATAAAAGTTTCTCTTTATGAAGCCTTCTGCTGGAGCAGTACCAGGTGACTAAAACAGCATCCAGCTGATTTTGGTATTTATATCTTCTATGCTAATACTTTACAGAACTCGTGTATTAGTTCCAGTGGTTTCCCCCGACCCCTGTGGATTCTTTGGGGTTTTCTGTATATAAGGTCATATCATCTGCAAATAGAGATAATTTTACTTCTTCCTTACCAGCTTGGATCCTCTTTATTACTTTATCTTGCTTGATTGCTCTGGCTAGAACCTCCAGCGCAATACTGAGTAAGAGTGGTAACAAAGAGCATCTTTGTCTAGTTTCCATTTTCAAGGAGAATGCTTTTATACTCTTTCCATCTAGAATGATGTTGGCTGTTGGCTTTGCATAGAGGTCCCTTATTATGTTTAGGAATTTCCCTTCTATTCCTACTTTGCTGAGAGTTTTTAATATGAATGAGTGTTGGACTTTGTCGAATGCCTTTTCTGCATCAGTTGATACAATCAAGTTGTTCTTTTCTTTGTTTTATTTGTGTGGTTGATTGCATTATTTTTCTAGTGTTGAACCATCCCTGCATCCCTTGTATGAATCCTACTTGGTCATGATTAATTATTATATTTGAAAAAAATTTGATTTACTGTGATTAAGTGAAAGTTTACAATCTAAGACAATTTGCCATGTAAACCCCCAAGTACGTGCCTCTCTGCAACTCTGTTCTCCTCACTCTGTGAGTTTATTGTTTTTTTGATATGTTGTTGAATTCTGTTGGCTAGAATTTTGTTGCAGATATTTGCATCTAAGTTCATGAGAGATATTGGTGTGTAATTTTCCTTTTTTGTGCTGTCTTACCTGGTTTTTGTATCACAGTTAAACTGGCTTCCTATAATGAATTTAGGAGTATTCCATCCTTTCCTGTCTGTGAAATACCTCTAATAATAGTGGTTTTAACTCTTTAAAAATTTGGTTGAATTCTTCCCTAAAGCTGGTTGGGGTAGAACTTTTATTTGGTTGGGAGTTTTTAAATTACCTTTCAATCTCTTCTTTTGTTATAGTTTATTAAGGTGTTCTACTTCTATTTGTATTAGTTTTGGTAGGTAGTGTATTTCTAGAAATTTGTCCATTTCCTCAAGATTTTCAAATTTATTAGAGTATGATTTTTCATAGTATTCTGTTATGAATTTTTAAAAAATTCAGTTGGGTCAGTTGTGATATCATCCATCTAATTTCTTGTTTGAGTTATTTACTTCCTCTCCTGCTTTTCTTTTCTCAGTATGGCCAGTGGTTTATCGATTTTGTTGATCTTTTAAAGAAAACAGCTTTTGGTCTTTTTAACTCTTTCAAGGTTTTTTTAAATTCTCCAATTTATTTAGTTCTGGTTTAATTTTTATTATTTGCTTTCTTCTGGTGCTGGAAGGGGCTGTTTTGCTGCTCTCTTTCTACCTTTTTGAGTTGCAGAGTTAACTGCTTGATTTGGGCCCTTTCTTCTTTTTGGACGTGTGTGTTTATTTAAATAAATTGACCTCTGCTTACTGCTTTTGCCATATCCCAAAGGTTCTGTGTTCTCATTCTTAGATGACTTTGTGAATTTATTTATTCTGCCTTTGATTTCTTCTATGAGCAAGATGTTCAGTTTCCTTGTGTTCTCCTTGCCCCCTTCTTTTTTCTGTTATTGACTTCTACTTTTATGGCTTCATGGTCTGAAAAAATCCTTAACAAAATTGAAAGTATTGAAATTTTTTTTAAAAAATGCTTTTTAATATTTCAGCACTTTGTTGTTAAGGATTGCTTTGTGACCTAATATGTGGTTAATTTTGAAGAGTTTTCCATGTGCACTAGAAAAGAAAGAGTATTTGGCTGCTGTTGGGTGGAAGTGTTCTGTATATGTGTATGAGGTCAAGTTGGTTGATTGTGGAATTTAGATCTTCCATGTCTTTATTGAGCTTTTTTCTAGGTATTCTGTCCTTCACTGAGAAGAATGTATTGAAGTCTTACTATTATTGCGGAGCTGTCTATTTCTGTTTTCATGCAATTAGTATTTATTTTACATGGCTTGGAGCCCTGTTATTGGGAACATAGATATTTAATACAGTTATGTCCTCCTGGAGTACTGAGCCTTTAATCATTATTTAATGTCCTTCCTTATCCAATGTGGTGGATTTTATTTTGGTGTCTCTTTTATCAGAGATTAGTATTGCCACTGATGGTCTTTTTTTCAAAATCGTTAGGTTGATATGTATTTTTTCCTGTCCTTTGAATTCTAGATTACTTGAGTCTTTGAGTCTAAGTTGTGTCTTGTGTAGGCAGCATATATAGATAGGTTGTAGTTTTTTAATCCAATCTGCCACTCTCTGGTTCTTTATTGGTACATTTAGTCCATTTACATTGAGCATGATTATTGATAGGTATGAGTTTAGTGCTATCATTTTGATGCCTTTTTTTAAATATGTTGTAAACAATTTCTTTGTTCCCTTTAATTTTCAGCACTGAGTTTTTTTTCTTTGTGTTTTCTTTTCATCTTTTTCAGTGTTGGTGGTTTTGTATGGGGTGAGACTTCATGTTTTTCTTGCTTATTATTTTGATGTATAGGATTGGTAGTTTCTTTTGTGGTAACCTTTATATTTATCCCTATTTGTCTAGCTTTAAACCAGCCTTTAATTGCTTTATATCACCTTGACTTCCTTTCCATGTAAAGGTCTATGACTACATTTTCTTTTGAGTCTGTCTTTTTTGTTACAGCGTTTACATAATGACATCTTGGTTTCTCTATTTTCAGTGTTTTGCCTATGATTTATTTTTGTGATATTCCTGTTTGGGTTGATATCCAGTTGTTCTGATCTGTGTTCTTGCCTTGAGTGCTTAACTGGTGTTATTGATTTTCTAACCAAAAGACTCCCTTTAGTATTTCTTATGACATTGGTTTGGTTTTTGCAAATTCCCTAAATTTCTGTTTATCTAGAAATGTCTTCATTTCATCATCATATGTGAGAGACAGTTTGTTGCTGGATATATAATTCTTGGCTGGCAATTATTTTCCTTTGATGCTCGGTATACAAGGACTGCCAGTTAAGTTTACAAACTAATCCTAGAAAAAGTGCTATGTACCTCATTGCTAAATATCACTATGATTACCTTTGAAGCACTCCCTTTGGGAAGCTGTGCACCAATGCCAGTGACTAGTCCACCTTTCAAAGCAATTTTGGGACTCTTTTTCTGGAATGGCCATCAGACATCAGAGCTGTCATTATATTATCCTTGATGTCCTGAGTGTCATCAAAATGTCTTCCTTTCAATGTTTCCTTTGTCTTTTGGTAAAGAAAAGTCACTGGGGTCAGATCAGGTGAGTAGGGATGGTGTTCCAGTACAGTCATTTGTTTACTGGATGAAAAGTCTCTCACAGAGAACTATATAATTAAGTTCACAAACTTGCCACTCTGCCACCATGCACAATTCCATTCCAGAAAGAGTTTCAAAATTGCTGTGAAGGGTAGCCTAGGTACCAGCATCAGTGCATAGCTGCCCAAGGGGAGTACTTTGAAGGTGAGTGTAATGATATTCAGCAATGAGATATGCAGCATTTAGAACAATTAAGTTCATGGACTTAATTGTCAAATGTGTTATGTCATCCCAATGCCTTTTTGCCTTCTAGCCCAAGCTTAATCTTATTGCTTCTTTGTTGTGGGTTATTTTGTGTTTATCTTTAGTCACTTTTAAAAGTGTCTTCTTATCTTTAATTTTGGAAAGTTTGATTATGATATGCCTTGATGTCTTTCTTTTGGGATCTTCCTTGTGAGGAGTTAGATGAGCATTTTGGATAGATATTCCCTCATGTTTCATGATATCAGGGAAGGTTTCTGTCAACAAATCTTTGAGAGTTCTGTCATGTTTTCTGTTATCCCACCCTGTTCTGGTGCTCCAGTCACTTTTAGATTATTTCTCTTGATAGAGTCCCACATAATTCTTAGTGTTTCTTGATTCTTTAAAATTCATTTTATCTCATTTTTTCCTCAAATATGTTGATGTCACTTGCTTTATCTTCAGTCTTACTAATTTGGTCTTGCATTGCCTCAATTCTGCTCCTTTGACTTTCTATTGAGTTGCCTAATTCTGTAATTTTATCACTAATTTTCTGAATTTTTTGTTCTTGCCTCTCTATTCTTTCTTGCAGCCTTTTCAATTCATCATCAAGCTCTGCTCCATTTTGCCTCATCTCCTTCCTCATCTCTTGAAGAGTTCTAAATATTAATCTTTTGTTTTCTATCTCTGATAATTCCAAGGAGCTCCCTTTAATATTTTTTATAGTTTCGATTTGGTTTCTGCAAATTCCCTAAATTTTTGTTTATCTGTAAACATCCTAATTGCACTGTCATATTTGAGAGACAGTTTTGCTGAATGTGTAATTCTTGGCTAGCAATTGTTTCCCTTTAAGACTTTGTATGAGTCATTCCTTTGTCTTCTTGCCTGCATGGTTTCTGCTGAGTAGGCTGAGCGTAATCTTATTGAGTCTCGTTTGTAGATTATTTTTCTTTTATCCTTAGACAGTTTTAGAGTTGTCTCTTTATCTTCAGTTTTCCCAAGTTTGTTTATGTTATGCTTTGATGTCTTTCTTTGGGATCTACCTTGTGTGGAGTTTGATGAGCATCTTGGATAGATTTTTTCTCATAGTTCATGATGTCAGGGAAGTTGTTTGTCAACAAGTCTTTCACAATTCTCTTTATTTTGTATTATTCCATCCTGTTTAGGCACTCCAATTATTCACAGACTATTCCTTTTGATAGAGTCCTACATTATTCTTAGTGTTTCTTGATTTTTTTAAAAGTTCTTTTATGTGATTTTCCCTGAAATATGTTGGTATCATGTGCTTTATCTTCTGTCTCACTAATTTGGCCTCCCATTACCTTAATTCTTCTTCTTTGACTTTCTGCTGAATTGTCCAATTCTGTAATTTTATTATTAATTTTCTGAATTTCTCATTCTTGCTGCTCTATGCTTTCTTGCAGTCTGTTGGATTTGTCATTAATCTCTGCTGCACTTTGCTCCATCTCCTTTCTGATCTCTCTAAGGGTTCTAAATGTTGACCCTTTGTAGCCTACTACTGATAATCCCAGGAAGTTCTCTTCATCAGGAAAATTTCTTGATTCTTTGTTTTGGGAGATTTCTGAAGCCATTATGGCCTGTTTTTTTTTTTTTTTTTTAAAGTAATTTGATATTCACTGTTGTCTCTGAGCCATCAGTGAGTTGTTGAATTTATTTATTTTATGTTTGCTTACTGTATTCTAGCTTCTTGTTTTGCTTTAAAATGTCTAAATAGGCTGGTAGTATGTGCTAGTTTGGTTATTGGTTCCCTTGAAGCTCTAATGTCCTTCAGCAGATGGCTAGAGCTATTGCTAGACATGCACGCACAGGAGTCCATTTACTTTTCTTGTATCATTTCAGCTGTTGTGTCCAGGTAGTCAGTCACCAGGTATGTCGTGCAAGCTCTCCCCTACTGTGTTAAATGGGTAGGTATGACTAGTGTAGGCACAGGCATCTATCTTCAAGCATGGAGAAAGGCAGGGAGCTAACAGCTGTCCCTGTGAAGATGATGTGTGTCCTTATGTCTGCTTCTAGCTGAAAGCATTGTTTACAGCTTGAATGTTCAGCTCAGGTTAGTTGGCAGACTTTTTTATTTCTCTCCACCCTCCTTCCCAGTTTGTTAAATTGTTCCCTCTCTGAGTCCAGAATAATGACTCAGGGAAGGCTTCAGGGGTCTTACTTGCAACTCAGTTAATGATGTCAGATTCTGGTGCCAGGTGCAGTACAGAGAGGAGAGTAGGAAGTGCTGCGAAAGGGGGGAGAAGTTTGTCCCAAAGGAAAGACTTAGATCTGTGCCTGATAGGTAGATGCCAGGCAGTTAGCTTTTGATGGTCAGGTGATGCTTTTCATTGATTCTGAGGCTCAAGTGTACTCTCCTCTGCTCTTTGCTACTGAGGAGGACACCTTCCAAATGCCACTGCTCCATTCACCAAGCTGGCCATGGCTGATTCCTGGGGCATCAATTCTGGCTAGTCCTGGGTACTTCTGTACCTACACTCCCTTTGTTGTTGCTCAGTCCAATTTCTCAACTTCCAATTTGATCCTCAGGGCTTCTAGTGTGTCATATGCAATCAATGGATTTGTTGTTTTGGTTCTTTGTTGTTAGAGGGATAGATCACAGGAAGTATCTGACTACTCTGCCACCTTGGCTCCTCTTTGCCATTATTTTTGATAAGTGTTTGGTTCTTAGGTCTTGGGATCAAGCCCTGAGTTGCTTTTTCTGTCCAAATTTGTGAGGTGAGACTCTGAGGTTCTTTTTCTTGTTGAGTGAGGACTTTATACTGAAAAGAAAGTCTTCCAATGAAATGATTGTAACAGGGTCTGGAAGATGTTCCTGCTGGTCTACTTTGCCACAGAGTTGCCTATCAGATTGTACTTCTGTGGGGTAGCTCAGAGTACCTTCTCTGTCTAGTTTTCCTATATATATATACTTTTCCATAGTTACTTCTCCCCTGCCCCCACTTTCTACTTGATGAAACTGAAGGTGCATGGTCAGTTCCTTCAAAGCAAAATGTGTGCAAGACAAATAAACTTTCCTTGTGCCGGTATTGACTACTTCTTACAGCCTTAATTCCATGTACAATTATGCTGAGTTCCTCCCTTCCCTTCCTCCTTAACTCTCTTCCTTCCCTTTTGCCATATTCTTCTTCTTTCATTCTTCATTTCTTTCTTCCAAGAAACACTTATTGAGCACTTATCATATCCAAGACACTGCCCAGGGTACACCGGAGATTTATGCAACAATGAATAAAAGGATCAAGAACTTCCTTCACGGAGGCTGGGGGGAATGCTATTCAGGGAAAGTAAAGAAGGAAGACAAGCTCGGCCTGTTATTTTACACAGAAATCTGAAATATTGGTGTAATTTTATTATTTTTACAGTTATGTGAAATGTAGACCTCTGGGTAAAGATGAGATAAGATGGAAAGACGAGGAGAAGAGGGAGGAAAATGGTAATAGACCTCACTAACAGTTTTCCTGGAAAATCACACTTAGGTTTATCAGGCTGGGCTTTAAAGTCTTGAATAGTTAAGATCTAGAATGGAGATACAAAAATCATTCACTCTGATACTACCCAAACATTTCCATAAAGTGGCTGAGGGGGTGAGTTACTGTTGCTGGGGGACATTTAGACTTAGCAAGAAGCTGCCAGGCATAATGAAATTTTCTTGAAATATCCTTTGTGATTTAGAAATTAATGTAATTTTGCATCCTTTTCATAACATAGTTGTTTGTTTTAATATAAAAATTTTCCTTCCAAGACCATATACTGTATGATTTCATTTATATGAAATGTTTGGGATAGGCAAATCTATAGAGACAGCAATTACATTAGTGGTTGCCTAGCTGGACAAGTGTAGTTGTAGGGTGGTGGGGATTGATGGCCAAATGGTATGGAGCTTCTTTTTGGAGGTGACGGAAATATTTAAAAACTTATTGTGGGGATGATTACATAACAACGTACTCAAAGCCATCAAATTGTATGCTTTAAATAGTGAAATTATATGATATGTTGATGGCGCTTGGCTTTGGCTATATGATATATGCATTACATCATAAAGAAACTTTTTAAAAAATTGTTCTACTGAATCTTCAAGTAGAGTTAGTATTCTGGGAAGATGAGTTCACCACTGAGTAAACTTATATTAAATGCACCCTTTTAAGAAGCAAGATCCTGATCCTATTGAATCAACGTATGCCCAATGCAGAAACCTGAGATGGTAAAAGATCACAATGGACTCTGTACTTGTGTTTGTCTGGCTTTGCTTGCCTAAATCATTTACTTACCAAGTCAGTTCAGCTACACATTTCTTGGTCTGTTTTATCAAACCAGTAAAAATCAGCTACCACTGAATCAGTTCTGTATGTCAGAGTAGAGCTTGCTCCATAGAGTTTTCTTGGCTGATGTTTTGAAAATCAGTTGCCAAGCCTTTTTTCTGAGGTGCCTGAGTGGACTCAAACCACCAGCCTTTCAGTTAGCAGCCAAGTTCATTAACCATTTGTACCACCGTGGGAGTCCATCCATGTCATTAATCCTCTTGGATTTCATTTCTGGCTTTCCACACTCTAGAGGTCCCCAAACCAGTGGTTGAGCCTATAGATTCTCCCACCTCCACCTACCTTGGGGGTACACTGGAAGTGGCAGGAGAAGGAGGAGGAGAAGGAGGAGGAGGAGGGGCCCCACCCATTCTTGCCCTGGGCCCCACTGAACCAAAGGCTAGCTCTGACTTAGAGAAGTGGGAGTGAGAGCTGCTATCTGCTTAATCATGGAAGAAGCAGCAGTATCTCGATAGAATCTCAGCCAAGACACTTTGATCCAAACCTACCTGGCATTGGGAAAGCTGTAAAAGGGAACTGTTGAGATCAGATATGACGATGGGTCATGCTGTGACCTGCAGCCCTCTGGGCCTCTCCTTTCCCAAATGACCTCATACCTGGGAATCATCAGTGTGTCCAAAGAATACCCCTCCTTTTATGTGAGGGGTGGGCTCACCTGTCTCTCATAACCTTGCGGTCCATTTTTTTTCTGGTTCTTTGTGGTTTCTTGGGCTCATTCTTTCATGAAGTTTTCATACTGATCCTGTGAGATAGACAAAGGCAAGATGATTTACCTTCATTTTTCACATGTGGAAACCAAGGCTGAGAGAATATAAATGATTTGCTCAAGATCTGTCAGTCAACAAATTAAGGAGCTGGATCTGTCCCATGCTTCTACTGCTAAATCAGTTGCTGTCAAATTGCTCTGATGAAAGGCAACCTCAAGTGTGTCAGAATAGAACTGTGCTCCATAAAGTTTCAATGGATGATAACTTTAGAAGTAGTTCACCAGACCTTTCTTTTGAGGCACCTCTGGGTGGACTGGAACACCCAGTTTCTTTGTTAGCAGCTGAAGGTGTTGACTGCACCACCCAGAAACTCCAGGACAGGCTATTTTCACTATAGCTTGTTTCTTTTACTCCATCCACTGCAAAGCTGATTCTACTTGGCTCACCAGCTCAGATTAGCAACAGTCCATGCAGAATAGTCAGAAAGGTTGCCCACAGCCTCAATGGATAGTGAGAGCATAAATCACCATCTATTGCTTTTAAAGAGCTTTATAGGATAACAGCATTTTAAATCCATGCCGAGGACTGCAACTGGGTTGAAAAGATGTAAGAGATGGCAGCTGTACATGTATTCAGAAGCATTTCCTAATAACTAACTCTTTCCCCTCCTCTGTTTCTAGAATGTGAGAGGTTAGGGAATTGGAGAATGGCCATTGGCAGAGATAGCAGTGTGAGAACCTTAATGAGATGGTATTTAGCTACCACTTTCCTAGGAGAGGAAACCTGATGTTGCATGGTTAAGAGCTGAGCTTCTAACCAAAGGTTGGTAGTTTTAACCCACCAGGTGTTCCTTGGAAACTCTATGGGGCAATTCTACTCTGTCATATAGGGTTGCTATGAGTCAGAGTCAACTTGAGGGCAATGGGTTTGGTTGGATTTTTGTCTCACCGATGGATATTAACAAGGAGCTATTTCTTGGAGCCTGGCAATGCTGTAGTTAGGAGTCTCTGTGAGTCAGAATCAACTTCCCAGCAATGGGTGTGGTTGGTTTTATATAGTCTAGTGAAGGACATTTGGGAAGTTTGGGGTCTGGAACTCTGAGGCAGGGCCAGCACACTTTCCCAGTTGAGTGAGAAAACTGGCACTCAGCAGTGTTGAACCAGCTACTGTCCAACTTATTTCAAGTCATGACAACCCTATGTGTGTGAGTAGTACTGTGTTCTACTGGATTTTTCTTTGGCTGATTTTTCAGAAGTAGATCATCAGGCCTTTCTTCAGAGGTATCTCTGTGGACTCTCCAGTCTTTCAGTGGGACAGCTTACTAGGGTATTAGTTAGATTAACAGGATTGAAAGGTATCTGATTCTCTAGCCCAGTATTTTAAAACACTTTAAAAAGAGTCTTCAGAATCCCTTTTTCCAAAAGAAACCTAAATTCATGAAAAGAAGGACAAAACTGGAAAAAAGAGGCATATTGGACAATGAGCTGCCTGAAGCCCCACCCACTCTCTGGCAGTTGCTGGAAATTCTAGAATTCTTCCAAATGCCTCTTATGCAGTCTCTTGTTTCATATATGGGGAACTAAACGTAACAGTAGTAATCATGATTCTATTTTACTGAGGTCTTATTAATACTTTTTTACAGTCATAGGTATTTTCTTGGATTATCCAAAGAGGAAACTGAGACTCAGCTAGGGTAAGCAAGTTGCTGAAAGTCACCAGGAAATGAATGGAGAGACAAAGGACTTACCCTGGGTCACGTCCTCATAAACACAGATTCACAGATTTCCCACCAGACATGCGCTCTGCGAGAATGAGACCTCAATGGAAACTCAATTTACATTTATTTTTCAACTTCTGAAAGGGTCTCCTTTCTTGCACCTGCTTTGAACACTGGTTGGTAATCTTAGACAGATGTGTGGCTCTTTTTATCCTAACAGGCATGTCATTGGTGTGCCTGACTGAGGTGGAAGTAGGCCACATTCCCAGAACCACGGTGAAGCTGCAGCCACGGAATGAAGCAGTAACTCATGTCATCTTCACCCCTGACACAGAAATCCATTAACAGTTAGAATAACTTCTACCAACTGGGCATTTAGACAGGGAACTCAACACCAGAGAAAGAACTTGGGAGAAGTGGTCCAATGTCCTAATTTTACATGTGAAAAAACTGGGAGCTGGAGTGGCAAAACGAGGGGAGGAGAGGTCCCCATGAAGTCAGAAGTCCCAGCCACATGGCAGGCCTGGGCTAACAGCCCCTGTATTGGGGGAGAGGGTCAGTAATGGTGACCACAGCTCATTCATCATGTAACTAATTACTTAGAACTTATTATGTCCAGGCATGTTTTGGACTGTCAGGTTTATGTATGAACATAATGCACAGAGATCTGTATCCTCACAGAGCTCACAGTCTAGTGGGGTGGTCCAGGAGTAAAACATTTTTGATAATATTGCTGCCATGTAAGTCTGTTTATTTACAAACTATATGGATGCGTTGTTGTTAGTTGCTGTGGAGTCGGCTGTGACTCATGATGACCCTGTGCACAACAGAATGAAATATTGGCCCATCCTGTGCCACCTTCATGCCCACTAGCATTCTTGAATCCATTGTTGCAGCCACTGTGTATTTTGAGTGTCCTCCAACCTAGAAGGCTTATCTTGCAGCAGTATACTTGACATTACTCTGCTGTGATCTGGAGAGTTGTCCCTGGTTCATCTTCAGTAGATTGACAGGCCTTTCTTCCCAGTCTGTTAATCTGAAGTTCTGCTGAAACCTGTTTACCGTGGGTGACCTTGCTAGTATTTGAAATCCCGGTGGCATATATTCCAGCATTACAGCAACATGCAAACCACCAAACTGACAGACAGGCATGGCAAACTGACTGACAGGTAGTGGCATATACATGTACTTCTATACCAATTGTTATATATATTTAAATATAGTTTTAAAATAGAAAAATTAAAATATGTAAATAGAATTTCTGGTATTTTTTTCACATCCTAATTGGACTGTTATGAACAGATTTGATGCACTCACCTTTGGAATGTCTGGACCAGCCACCCTACAAGCTGGGAGATTAGGGAACTCTAAGGAAAGATACTCGGTTTCAGGTTATGTTTCATTCTAAGCTGCTATGGTCTTGTTGTATCAATACTTTATTCGGTTATTATTTTTAAGCTCATTTGATGATCCAGATGTTGGTTTGGTGTTGGGATTCAGCGATTAGTAAGGCAAGTGAATTTTCTGCCCTCAAACTTCAGCAGAGTCTGCTTTAACTAACTTTACTAACTGAACTTAATGCTCATTTGCGTTAGTGTCTTTGGAGAGTCGAGGAGGTGGGCTGTATCTGAGCTTACAACACTGTGTGGTAGAGAAGGCAGGCGGTCGCCGCAGCACACCAGCTGGCAAAAAGGGATGGGACAATGGCAAAAAGGGATGGGACAAATTATATGAAATACCTAGAAGAAGCAAGTGTGTAGGGACCAGCATTTAATAGTTATTTCCAGGGATGGGAGGGGAAAGGAAAGGACAAGTCATTGTTTAGGAAGCATTGAATATAGTGATGGAAAATTTGGCAATGGACTGTGATGATGGTAGCATAACACGATGAATATAATTGGGATCGTGAAATACGTTGAATCTGTGAGTGTTATGTTATGTGTATATACATATCTACCAAGCAAGAAGAAGAAAAGGGAAATCAAGAAGAAAAGAAGGGAACAATGAGGGAAGGAAGAAATGGTAGTGTTGAGGCTGAAATTGAGTGTGATGTCATTGGTGATTACTAGAAAAAATGGAAGCACCTCCCCAAGGGATTCCTAAAAACTTGGGGAGGAGTAGACTTCTTCCGCAGCATGGCAGATGAGGCAGTATGTATTTACTTTCTTTGAATGCTAAAGGAAAAGGTGACCCCAAGAGACTGATGAGCCTGGGAATATTAGGGAGTCATTGTTGTCAGTAACCTTCAGTTGACTCAGATTTCAGGACTTGAGGGATCAGGTTTGCAGTGGTGCAGAGAGAACGTGAGCAAAGACAGGCTACCCAGCCAAGGGAGTGCTTCAGGGCGCTGCCAGCAATCCTGCTCACACCTGACTGGAATTACAGTCTCTGCTCCCCTGCCTGCCTTCACCTTAGGATAAAATTATACATTTCCAATTACAAGGCTGGTTAAAAATCAATACAAAGGTGGGAGACAACAGATCATTTTTCTTATGGAAGTAACTGTTTTCATTAATTTTTCATTAGTGCTGCCTTTGTTTTGCTATCCATCACCTTGAAGCTCTAGATTGCATTTCAGCGAGTGCACTTGTTTTGTGGATTCAGGAGATATTGGTTGATACAGCCAGCAGTTTAATGCCTGTGACTACTGCCACAGGATTAGGTGATTGTTTAAGATCCTCATGTTGGTTGAAATGTGCTTAAAAACATTATGTTTCCACTCACTGAACCTCAGTCCTAACTATCCTGGAAATTGTATTTGTACAATCAACACATGTTAAGCTTCTGTTGTATTTATTTTGGGGGGTGTGTATATTCCAGGAGTGTCTATAATGTAATGGTTTCTTGGATACTCTTGGTGTTGGTTGATACAGGTCCATCTGACTGCTGCCCTTCACTAAGTGTTGCCAGATTCATGCCTCCTGGACCTAGAGTTTGGGATGAGAAGGAGGGAAAGAGCAGTTCCTTGTGTTTTTGCACATGTGCTTTCCTGTGTTTTCAACACAAATATTGTTGCCTTCACCTAGCCTCCACAGTTCCCTAATCTCAGCCTGCCTCATCCCCTAAGAAGCTGAAACTTATTCTCTCTTTTCTGTGAAGCTGTTGCATCTTGCTCCTTTGACAGAATTGTTCTACCCCTTCTTGTGCCACCAGTAAACCTCATATCCCCTCTTGGTTGTTGCTGGGAGCCAGCCCCAGCTGAGTTTTGGAACCACAGAGGGGTGGGGTGGTGTTGGCGGAGGAGGAAAATGATGAGACTGAGACAGGAAAGAGTTTTGGAGAATGGCAGCCCATCAAGGTCTGTCTTTCTTTATTTTTTATAGTTGAGGTGACGTGATTTTCACCCTGCCCCCTGACCACACAAGCTAGCTTGAAACCTATACCTCGTGGTCTTCTTTTTTTTCATGTTAATTATTAGGGCCTTCTGGATAATGGCCCAAGACAGGCGGTCTTTTTACATATTAATCATTAGGGCCTTCTAGGTAATGGCCAGGGACAAGTGTGTTGTGGTGACAATTGACAGTGAGAACAAAGTTATGCCCCAAGCTCAGTCACCCCTACCTATACCTCAAGGTTAAAAGGTACAGGAGGAGGGGTCTAAAGGTTATAATCTCTATTTGTTCCTACTTTGCTCTTTATTTTATCTCTTCCTGTGGGGACAATAAACACCTACCATCCCCCACCCTATGCCTTTCTTAAACTGTTCTAAGAAGGGTAATTCTTTTCACATGGGGGGGATGTGCAGTTGGGGGAAGTCAGCGGGGCTGGGCTGGCCTTGGCATTCCCAGGCTGGGCGTTCCTGGGCTCAGCTTTTGTCCTTGTGCCAGGAGATGAGGGGGTATTTTTGAGGAGAGTTTAATTAGGATGAAAAATATACGGCCAGAAATATGTCAGGGGTGAGATGCGTCCGCCCACCATCACATAGGCTTGTGGCTTTGCTCACAGAGGTCTTTGTGGGTGACAGGCTTCAGCAGGTTGTCATCTAATTGATTTTAACTCGTAGTAACTCTCCATGTGTGTCAGGGTAGAACCGTACTTCACAGATTCAATGGCTGATTTTTGAGAAGTCAGTCACCAAACCTGTCTTCAAGGTGCCTCTGGGTGGACTTGAATTACCTATTTTTCAGTTAGCACCTGAATGTGTTAATGACTTCTGCCACCTAGGAACCCATAAACCTATTACACCCTTTCTTATATAGTTATGCTGTTCTAAAGTGGGGTCATCCATTCATGTGTGTCTCCCCCAACCAAGCTTGAACTCTTTGAGAACCAGGTGCAGTGGCTTGTAAGTTTTAGATTTTCAACACTTGGCAAATGGAAGGTGTCTAGTGGAATGTTACAGCTGAAGACATGAACTCATCCATTGCCTTGAGTAAGCAAGACTGTCATGAGTCATTGAGTTGATTCCAACTCACAGTGACTCTATATGACCGTAGAACTGCTTTATAGGGTTTACTAGGCTGTAATCTCTGCAGGAGCAGATTGCCAGGTCTTCTCCCTGATAGAGCAGCTGTTGGCTTCTAATTGCTGACCTTTCAGTTAGCAGCTGAAGGTTTAAGCATTGTACCACTAAGTGGTCCTTAAGCAAGGGCTAGACTGCTCATTAGCAGTGCCTGGAGTCAACAGTGGGAGGTGAGGCTGGACCCTTGATTTTGAGGATACCCTGACAGTACTTCAGCTGAGTTATCCTGTTGATGTAAAAGAATGATGGGCTAATTCCATCTCTGTGGCTAATTGACTTTCTTTTTTTTCTAACTGCAAGAATGTGAGATGATTAGCTATGATTGTTCTCAAATACTCAAAATGAAAAAAATGATTGCCCTAACTTGCTGAGACTGTACCTTCTGCAAATTCAGTGTTTTATGAGGAAATTCTGGGAAAGAAAATATTTCCAATAATTTTTTGGTCTATAGAACACAGAAAATAATAACTGTATCAAATGACTAGTGTTAAGTTGTGCCATTTTAAGAAAGTGAAAAGTTAAAAAAAAAATTCCAAGTGTTTCACTCCTCTTTTCCTTCTGGCTACTGCCCTAGCTCTCTTTTCCTCTGTAAGTTCTTAAAAGAAGAATCCACAGCTGCCAGCTTCACTTCTTCACCTCTGATTCACTTCTTGGCAACTTCAGTCTGGCTCTAGGTCCCAGGCCTTCACAATTCCTTACTCAAAGGCTGGCAGTGACCTTGTAATTGCCACACATGATGAACAGTTTTCAGTCATTTGCCTATCTGACCCCTTTCGGGCCCTGGATACTCACCTTCTCTCCTTGAAACTCCTTCCCTCCAAGCCAGCTGACATTGCTTTTCTTCCTCCCTCTGGTTTGTCCCCTGTGGGTGTCCACTCACCGTAAGTATCAGTGGCTTGTGCAAGCACTGGTCTCATCCCACTCTGAACAGTTTACATGGCTTCATCAACTCTTTGTTGTCACTCACCACTCCAAATCTACAAGTTCAAAAAACTGGACTCACCCCATTGCCCACCTCCTACCCTTTCCATCCCTGTCTCCTGCCCCACATGTGTGTGCTCAAAACTGAACTCTAGTCAGAATTCTCTCCTGCCCCACAAATGCAGAGCTTCTTCTTGGCCTTCACTTACTCCTTCCCGTAAGGGATCTCCAACCAACTGGGTCCAAGATACAAATTTCTGAATCATTCTTGACACTTTTCTCTCTTTACCACCTGTATCTAATTGTTTGTCCAATTTTGTTGTTTCTATCTTAGAAGCATTTTGTGAATTCACCCCATTTTCTCACTCCCAATTGCTTTCATCTATCATTTCTTCCTGAGACAGCTGAAATAATCTCCTAATTTATCTCCTCTTGAGTCTCTGTCTGCTCTATTTCCTTTTCCATTCAGGCACAGAAACAGCATTTCTTAAAAACAAATCTGGTTACATTGCTCTTCCACTTAAAAATAGCAATGATTTCTTGTTGCCTGTGGCTGGTTCTCATACTGGCCTCAGGGCCACCTAGAGATAGATTCTTAGAACCTCACCTCAGAGGATTCTGAGTTCCTAATGAGGGCCTGGAAATCTGCATTAAAGAGGCCTCCCTCTGAAGAAAATACAGAACAGAATTTCAAATTCTCAAAAAGAAATCCAGACTGACTGGAATCATCAAGACTGGAGGAATTTCTTACACTATTGCCCTGGGATGATACTCTTTACACCTTGAATAGAAACTGTCCCCTGAAGATAGCTCAAAAAACAAGGAACGTCACCCTTGAGTACTGCTGGTTTCTAGAAATTATCTGTATGAGACCATCCAGATGCTTTAGTTACTCTAAAGCATGGATGAGAAGGTTGGGGAGCAACAAGGCTAAGTTCATGGGAATGGAACAGTTAGAAGAGAAATAGTAAGAATGTTGACACAATGTGAAGAATGTAACCAATGTCCCTAAACAAAGTATAGCAATGATTGAATGGTGTCTTCGTCATGGTTTTAGTCAGCTAGGGCTGCTCTAACAGGAATACCACAAAGTGGATGGCTTTAACATAGGAAGGTTTATGCTTACCTTGTCCAGTATGTTACAAGTCCAAATTCAGGATGTGCACTCCAGGGGAAGGCTTTCCGCCTTGTCAGCTCTGGAGGCAAGTCTGGTATTGCACCAGTCTTTGTCCAGGGAGCATCTGGGCGCAGGAACCTCAGGTCTGAAGGAGGCGCTCTTCTCCCGGTGCTGCTGCCTTGATGGTGTCAGGCTCCCAGTTCTCTGTGAGGTTCCCAATTCTTTGCTTCTCTTTCCTTTTATCTCTTGTAGAACAAAAGAATTAAGGGTGGGGCTAGCCATACTCCAGGGAAACTCCCTTTACAGTGGAGCAGGGAGGTAATCCTATGAAGGGATTTACAGTCCCATACCAATCCTTTAACATACAGCATAGGAAAATCACAAAGTGGAGGACAGTCACAAGATACTGGGTATCATGACCCAGCCATAAGGCTACACGTATTTTGGGGGGACACAACTCAATCCATGACAGTCATCTACTACTGTTTTAACAGAAATAGCACAAGTGGATGGTCTTAACAAACAGAAGTATATCCTGTCACAGTCCAATGCACTAGATGTCCATGTCCAGGGCATCAGCTCCAGGGGAAGGCATTCTCCCTCTGTTGGCTCTGGGAGAAGGTCTCTGTCATCAGTCTTCTCTGGGTCTAGGACCTTCTCCACCCAGGAATTTCAGGTCCAGTGAATTTACTCTGCTCCCAGCACTGTTTTCTTGATGGTATGAGGTCCTCATTCTCTCTGCTTGCTTCTTTCTTTTATATCTCAAAAGAGATTGGCTGAAGACACTAACCAGTCCTGTAGATCTCACTGAATGGTGGTGCTGGCAAAGAATATCGAATATACCACGGACTGCCAAAAGAACAAACAAATCTGTCTTAGAAGAAGTACAACCAGAGTAGTCCTTAGAAACAAGAATAGTGAGACTACATGTTACGTATTCTGAACATGTTATCAGGAGGGATGAGTCCCTGGAGAAGGACATCATGCTTGGTACAGTACCGGGTTGGTGAAGAGAGGAAGACTTTCAATACGATGGCTGACACAGTGGCTGAAACAGTGGGCTCTACCGTAACAATGATTGTGGGCATGGGGCACGACTGGGCAGTGTTTCGTTGTGTTGCACACGGAGTTGCTATGAATTGGAACCACTCAAAGGCACCTAACAACAATCCATCTCATTGCTATCATGATGATAGGATTTACAACACATAGGGAAATCACATCAGATGACAGAATGGTAGACAAATAGGCAACACTGGAAATCTTGACCTAGCCAAGTTCACATATTTCTGAGGGACACAATTCAGTCCACAACAAACAGGAACCTGTTTCACTGTGTATACGTACACCAAAAACACAATCAAATATCTAGGAAAAAAAAAGAGCAGCGCCTTTCCTAACTTTCCCAGAAAGGCCCCCGCCTGTCTTCCTTACCCACTGCTCTTCCCCACAGCGTACTGGCTTTTCCTAGTGTGTCAGCATCTGCTATGCTAGTTCTGGCTTCTGCTCGCATCCTCTGTGTTTGGCATGTGATATTGTCTCTATCTGAAATACTTTTAGGAAAGCCTGGTGGCATAGTAGTTAAGTGCTACGGCTGCTAACCAAACGTAGGTAGTTTGTATCCTCCAGGCGTTCCTTGGAAATTCTATGGAGCAGTTCTGCTTGTCCTATAGGGTCATTATGAGTCCGAATCGACTTGACAGCAGTGGGTTTGGTTTGGAACATCTTTGGCTATCCAGGCCTCTTTCATTTCCTCCCTGGACTGGTCACTCCAAGATACAGCTCTGGCCCCAGCTCTGTGAGGCTTGTGCTTGCTTCCTAGGATGAATTAATTAGAGTTGCTCCCTTCTTGGTGTTCCCTGAGTGATCTGAACACACTCCTGCTGGCGTATCTGCCAGCTCTTCAGTGGTGCTGTGCGTCCCTCCTGCCTCCCTCACACAAACGGGAGTGTCTCCTCTAAGGGAGGACACAGTTTGCTCGTCACAGCCCTGCTTGATCCTCGGTGAATGAGTCACTTGAGTAAGTCTCCCTGCTTCCGCTCTTGTTTCAAGCACTCCTTGTCAGGGGTTGTGATGAACGTTGCCTTGTGAATGTGCTTTAGTTTAGGACTTTCAGTTTCTCTGAGTCAATTCTGGTAAATTTGATTTCATTTATTATTTTAATAGGAGAAAATTAAGAAGGGATGGAGAAGGGACAATGGAAAGAGAACTGAGAACGGCCAACAAGAGGCCTACCACCATTGTTTGACTGCTGTTTGTTGTGTGTTGTCAAGTCAGTGCTGACTCATAGTGACCAAATATTACAGAGTCGAATTGTCCCACAGGGTTTCCTAGGCTGTTATCTTTACAGTAGCAGATTGTCAGGGCTTTTGTCCCACAGTATAGGTGGTGAGATTTATTTGGGTGTAATGACAGATTTGCCTGTTTCACAGTAAAGAACATCCATGTTGAAAAGCCGCACTGAGGTGGTTTTTCTGATTAACAAGAGGTAACATTCGTTTCTTCACCCAGCTGGGCTTCGCCTCCTGGCCTGACTTTTTGTGGAAGAGGAGGACTGCATAGGGAAGGTACAAGCAAGGTCCTGAGGCAGATTAGGGTGAGGTCTGGGGGCGATGAGCCTTCTAGACAGAGAAATGCAGGGTCAAGTGCCCATTTGGAGAGTGTAGCAGTGAACTTTTCTTATCAGTGAACTTGGCCTTTAAAGGGAGTAGTTTGGCCTTGGTTTTATTTTCACATTGACAGAAAGCAGGAAGATCTCAAGGAAAAATTACCATGAAATATGAGAAGAAGACTAAAGCTGCAGCAAATAGAAACTTTACCCAAGCCAGTTCTTTATACTGAGTCACATCATGCCCTGTGAGTTCTACCTGTGTTACCACTCTCGTCCTTATAAAAGCCTTGCACAATAGATACTGACGGTATCCCTTGTGTTTTCACTGAGGAATCTGAGGCACAGAGAGGTTTTGGAACTTTCCCAAGGTCACTCAGCAAGTCAGCAGAGGGCAGAGATCTATTCATTATGTCACAGTGCCCTGCAAGGACGCAGGAATGGAGAGGCCGGCTACAGAGGTGTTGCTGTCATGTTAGCTTGTGGCGAGAGAAGGCAGGTTCACTTTCCCAGAGGGAGTGGGCTTCCAGGCGGAAGGGGCAGAACAAGCACAGTAAGGAAGGAACTGAAGCTCAGGATAGGTGCAGAGTGTGGGCTGGCGCCTGGCCGCTTTAACTGTCTTTAAAAGCCTTTGGTGGTTTATGTAAAGTACATTTCCAAATGAGGAAGAATTTTGATGTGCTCACTAATCGGATTTGCTAGAGAAAGCTGGGAGTGGTGGTGATAGTGGTGGCAGGAATTGAAAACTCATAAATATTCCAATTATCAAAAAGGAGGGAAAAAAAGATCGAAATGACTAGTCTAATAGACTATTAGTGACATCTTTTCTGTGTCAGGGAAGGCTTCTCAATTCCAAGTAACGGGAGCCAATTTAAACAGCCTAAACCAAGTGCAGTTTATTACAAGGATACAGAACTGTCTCATGGAACCCAGAGCAGGGCTCCAGCAGGCCACAGGAGTGAGCCAGACCTGGCCTCAGTTGCTGTCCCTGCTGCTTCAGCTGTGCCTCTGCACCCAAGTTCCTCTTGATAGTGAACTCGGTGGCCCACAAAACTGAGGTCTACATTTCCTTTTTTTGAGAGTCCAGCCAGATGAGAATCCCTTGAGCCCAATTATGCATATATGTTCTCAGGTAAAGGATGCTGGTTGGCACAGTTGCTCTCTGTGCTCTCTGTGGGCCAGTCAATGAGGCTAATCAAGCAACAGCCTCCCCATCTACAGTAGAGGAGGTTGTGCACACACGTGTGTGTGTGTATGTGTGCGTGTATGCATGGATGCGTGCAGTCAGGTCACAGAAAGTTGAGCAGGGGGCTAAGGAACTCCTCTCAGATAGGGTGGGTGTCTAAACTGACACTCAAATTTCTCCCTGAATTCTGAGCTGAATGTTATAAATAGTTTACATGTGGAAGAAGACCACCATAAGCCGCTGAGAAGAAACTGTTTCCTTTTTCGTATGCTTACAAAACAGGTAGGTAAGAAGAATGTCATACACTTGATAGCCAGATGAGCTTGTGGAAAAGCGACAAGGGAGGTGACTTTATCTTTGTTTCTGAGTGGCTGGAACAGAGCATGGTGCCAGTGCAGCAGTACTCAACAACTCCAAATGAATGAGTCAGCTGTGTTGAGTGACAGCATAGTCATGTGGATTCATAGCTGTCAGGAATGCCTGTATCCAAAAACTACTGTTTAATCGGTTACTCTCATCCTGGAGAAAGGAGTGTCATGGTGTGTGACAGTTCAACCGTGACATCAGTGGCTTCAGTGAAGATGTACAAGGCATGGTAACAGAATTTTCAAATGGGACTCAAGATTTCAGAGAGACTGAATACCCTAGAGAACAGATGGAAGATTCCCGAAACACACGGAAGACAGGAATGAAGAACTAACGCCATCTCTGTGAAACTTAGCTAGAACTAAAGGCAAGTTTTTATTTTTTTTATTGTGATTGTAATGGCAAGTTTTTTATTTGATTGTGAAATAATCAGTTGCTCAGAGGATTTGAGATACCTAGTTGGATCAAAGGCAAGCTCAGGGTGGTGTCTACTTGGTGAGATATGCTGAGCAGGATGTGGTGTCCAGGTCAAGGGAGTCTTAGTTGAAAGAAAAAGGTAAAGATGCTTTTCTCCAAATAGATTTTAGATGGAGGACAGTGGGCTAAAGGTAGGACTAGCAGGGTGACAAAGGTCTGCTGTACAAGACAACAGAAATGACTTCTGTGTAGGGTGTGGCTTTTCCTGCCCCACGACAGCTCTCCTGTGGAGTTGAGAGAGACCATGAACTCTCTTTATTTTCACTGATTCTGTCTTCCATTGTTTGACATTTGCTCTGGAACCCTTCTATTGGACTGTTCGTTTCTGAAATTTTGGTTATCCTTTGAATGTCAGATTAATGTTTTTGGTATGATTTCTAGTTGTCTATGTTGACATATTGTTCCTGTGTTCTTTTCCTGATTTCTTCCATTGCATTGTGTTTTCCATGATTTTGTCTATTTTTTCCTGCATTTTCCTTCATTTCTTAGAGGACCCTGAAATATTAGAGTTTTTGAATTCCCTATCAGGTAGTTCCAGGACCTGTTCTTGTACCAGAAAGTCATCTGGTGTTTCATTTTGGTCACTTTCTGGGGTCATCCTATCTTGTTTCTTATGTATTTTGATATTGTCTGCTGCCTCTGAGATGTTCAGGAATTATTTTCTTTGTTTATTGATTTCAGATTTGTTTGTTTCATCTTGCTTTTTTGTTTTATTTGGTTATGTCTGGGCAGATGGGCTGGGTATGTTTTATTGCTTGTTTGCCTACAGGTAAGTGAGTGAAAGAAGAGAAGAAAGAGAGGAACAAAAGCAAAAAGAAAGAGAAAATGAAGGAAAACCGAAGAGAAAAGTAAGACGGCAGTGCGGTAGGGTTCAGCAGGTGGTGAGGGCCAGACTCGGTGAGGTGCTGTGCTGGCTGTTCTCTGTCCGAGCAGTGTGGCTCAGCTTTGTCGAGAAGCGGTGTGGCTGGTGCATGGGGATAGGTGGCTAGGAGAAAAGGAAGGGCAAGAGAGGAAAGAGAGAGAAGAAGCCAACCAACCAACCAACAGATAAATAAAATGAAAATAATACATTGATGGGGAGCCAACCACTGGGAGCAGGGTGGAATTGGGGTGATGGGAGCTGATGTCTCTCTCCTTGGGCAGCAAGGCCCATCAGGAAGGGGTAGAGGCAGCACAGGACCTAGGTAGGAGGGAGAAAGGAAGGAGAGATGGAGAAAGATAGAAAAATAAAAAACAGCCAGTCTCACACATCTCACAGAGCTTATGACTGGGATCCAGCTGTCCAGTCAGATGGAATCCCTGGATTAAGGGGTGATTAAAGTTGAAGAGGAAACCCTGGTGGTATTGTGGGTAAGTGCTACCTCTGCTAATCAAAAGGCTGGCAGTTAGAATCCACCAGGCACCCCCTGGAAACTATGGAGCAGTCCTACTCCGTCCTGTAGGATCTCTGTGAGTCAGAATTGACTTGACAGCAATGGGCACGGTTGCAGACACTGGAAAATCATAGCAGGATGGTACTGAGGTGATTCCTTTGGTGGCAGGGGGAGGACCTGCTGTTAAAGATCCACTGGCTGTGAGTGCCCCTGATTGTGAGGGTGCCTGTGTAGGACTTCAGGTTCTGTTGCAAACTGACTACACAGAGGATGAGACGTTGTGAGCAGGTGGCTTTCTTGTGTCACTGATCCACCACCAATTGTGGGGGAAAGGTTGGTCTTCAGGCCTGGGAGACATTGGTTTCTCTGACTTCAGTGCTCTGAATAATTTCTAAATGAGTTATATCATTTAGCTAAAAGGAAGCCGAACGAAATAGGTGCTTCAGCCTTTCAGAACAGGGCTTTGCTGCAAGTGTCATTCAGTCTGGATTAATTGCAGAACAAGTTGTCATTTATCTGAGATTCGCTAATTGGTGAGCACGGGAAATCAGATGGAAATATTTAACGTGGGTTAGAAAGTGCTCAGCCAGGGCAACATATGATCCTTGATTTGTTGGAGAATTGGCAAACAAAACAATGCGAAGGAAAACTACTGGAACAGTTGAAGAGATGAGAATACTGACTGTGTGTGAGAGAGACACTGTATCAGTGTTAAATTTCTTGAAAGTTATATAGGAGGAGCGTGCTCTTTTTCCCAGGCAATTGACGCTGAAGTCTTTAGGGGTACATTGTCATGATTAAAGAGCCCTGGTAGCCCAGTTGTTAAAGTGCTCAGCCTTAAGATCGGTGCTTCAAGCCCACCGGCTGTTGTGTGGGAAGATGTGGCAGTCTGCTTCGGTCAAGGTTACAGCCTTGGAAGCCCTGTGGGGCAGTTTCTGCTCCTCTTACAGGAGTGATATGGGGACCGAAATTGGCTTGGCAACGGGTGTCATGAAGACAGCAACTTACTCTGAAACAGTTTGGCGACAATCACGAAGACAGGCACGAGAGCAAACGTGGTGAACTGTTGGCGGCTGATGAACCCTGGTGAAGGGTTTGCGCACGTTCCTTGCACTACTGTTCAACTTCTGTGGGGGCTTGCATGTTTTCCAAAGAAAGTTGAGGGGAAGTGGTTAACACCCAAATAGAAGCAAATTTCAGAAAAGAGTTTTACTCCATCGTGAACCTAAAAATTAAAAGCTCCAGTGGTAAGTAGGCAATTTGGGGCAAACTATGTTACCGCGTTTCTGTTCCCAGCAGTGGAAAGCCAGTCAGCTACAGAAAAAACAGGATGTTTTGTGTGATCGGTGAACTCATGAATCAGAGTATTCAGACCGGAGATGTGGTCGGCGGGGGGAGTTCAGCCCGCGGGAGTGTCTGTTCTCCAGCCCAATCCCGTCGGTCTCGATTAGCTCTGCAGTCCCTTCCGGGTGCGGATCACTGGACCAGGAGGCAGCCCTGCCTGAAACCCTCGCAGCGTCCCTGCTGGAGCTGCCAGGCATGACGCGGCTCTGAAATACAAGCCGGAGGACTGTCTTTCTACAAATACTCTTTTAGTTTGAAAGATGACAAATTTAAGGGTCTATTTGTTATTATTATTATTTTAATGCTGAAAGTCAGATAATTTACCAACTGAAAAGGTAGTGGTTTCTTTAAATTTCATTACAAATTCTTTAGTTAGCGGACAACAGAATGTAAAATTATTTCCCAGAAAGTGTGGCTGGAAAGTGGGTTGCAAATATGTGATTTGGCAGGTTTTTTTCTTTCTTCCTTTCTTCTTTAACTTGTTAAATACACTCTATGACCTCAAGAAAACTTCAGGAAAGCTGAGCCCAATCTGTTTGCCAGTCTGAAGGTCTCTCCCAAAGCCCAGAAGCTGCTGCCGAGATGGAGCTGGCATGCACTTGGCAGCTGACCAGGCCCAGGTTAGATGGGGACTCCTGTTTATTTACTGTGGGAATATGCCCGTCCCGCCTTTTTCTCCGTGAGCAGTCTGGCTAGAGGATTATCAGTGTTACCAATTTTCTCCAAGTACCTGCTTTTGATTTCATTGCTTTTCCCTATTTGTTTTTTCTTGATTGCTTTTTTTGCTTTGATCCTTATTATTTTTGTTGTTCTGCTTACTTTAGATTGCATTTCTCTTCTTTCTTTTTAGTTTCTTGAGCTGGAATGCCGGCAAAGTGGTTAAGTGTTACAGCTGCTAAGGAAATAAATGGTCAGCAGTTTGAATTCACCAGACAGTCCTTGGAAAGTCTATAGGGCAGTTCTACTCTGTCCTATAGAGTTGCTGTGAGTCAGAATTCACTTGAAGACAATGATTTTTTTTTTTTTTAAGTTAGAAGCTGGGGTCATTGATTTGAAATGTATCTTTTTCTAATAGAGGTGTTTGTTTCTATAAATTTCCCCTTAAGTGTCTGCTTTAGCAGATCCTGCTTTAATCCCACACATTTTGCTAATACTGTATTTTTATTTTTGTTCAGTTTGAAATATTTTATAATTTTCCCTTTGGGTTCTTCTTTGGCCCCTGGGCTATGCAGAAGTATATTTTTTGGTTTTGAAATATTTGGGGATTTTCCAGAGATCTTTCTGCTACTGATTTCTAATTTAACTCCGTCGTAGGTTAAACGATGTAGTCTATCTGACTTGAATCCTTTAAATCCATTGGTATCTCTTTATAATGATAACATTATTCAAATCATCTATATCTTTGCTGATTTCCTATCTATTTGTTCCATCAGCTACTGAGGTTTTGAAATCTCTGACTATAATTGTGCATTTGTCTACTTCTTGCAATTCCGTCAGTTTTTAGTTCCTGTGTTGTATTCTAATATGCACTGCATTTTATGTGTTAAATGTGCTATTTACATTGTATTCTAATTTACATTATATTCTATATTGTCTTATAATTGCATTGTATTTTATAGTCAAACACTCTATTATTATGTACAAGTAAAAAAATGGCTAGGATTATGTCTTCTTGACATATTTATCCCTGGTAACATTCTTTTCCATACAAGTAGGCTGCCTTTGAGTTGCCTCTCAGATCACTGATTTTGGTTTCAGCATTCTTTTTTCTGTGTTTCATTTTAGATACTTTCTATTGCTGTATTTCAAGTTCACTATCCTTTTCTTCTCTGACATGTAGCCCACTGCTAATCTCATCATATGTATTTTTTATCTTAGACTTTGTAGTTGTCATTTCTAGAAATTTGATTAAGCAAACAAGATGATGAAAGTGTCAAAGCAGGTAGCCATGTGACATGCGGGAGAGCTAAAAGCATTAAGTAGGGGCCAGGGGTGGCCACGTATAATGCTGAGGTGAAGGTCATGGTGGCCCTGGCATGCTACGCTGAGAAGAGACAGTTCTAAAAGCCAGGAGGAAATACTGTCAGGGAGTGACCAGGCTGCACCGTGGGGGATGGGTTTCAGGGAGTGACACTTTCAACCCTCAGAAGGATACTAATTAGGATATTATGGAAGTAGTCCACACAAGCAAAGGCGATAACGTGAAACTGGACAAGGATAACAGGGATGGAGATGAAAGATCAGTCTGAGAAGTGTTTAGGAGATACTTTCTATAGACCTTGAACAAGTGGATGTGGAGAGAACAGGAAATGGATTCCTGGTTTGGATAGAAGGCAGCATCCTCTACAGAAATAAAGCTAAAAGAGGGAGAAGAAAGATCTAGAGGCCAACATAAATTCAATTTTCAGTAGTCAAATGGAGGTGTTTGGCAGGCCCTGCATTTTTCATTGCTTATGATACAATACGGAGTCCTGCTGGCAGAGTGGCGGAGCCACAGCTACCAATCAGAAGATGAGCTGTTCAAATCCACAAGTTGCTCCTTAGAAACCCTATGGGGCAGTTCTACTCTGTTCTATAGGGTCACTATGAGGTAGAATCAACTTGATGGTGCCCAACAGCAATGATACAATACAACAAAATTATCAGATTTCATGTCTTTTCTGCTAGACTAAAAGCCAAATGGTGAGCCATGTCTTATCTGCATTGTGTCCTCGGTGCCTGAGGAGAGGTCAGGCCTGAAGCGCGGGTGGTGGGATGCCATGGGGTGGGGAGACCAGCAGTGAGAGCTGACTGAGGGGAGCTGGCACCCACAAGGAAGAGATGTTCACACCTTGGGGTGAGAATGTGAAGAGTGAGTAACTCTGGCGAAGGCATGCTGTCATGTGGCTCCTCAGTGGGCCCTGGGATATACCACGGAGGTGAGGTCATGCTGCCCTCTCAGTGTGTTTGGTTTAAGTGAACCATTCCTTTTGTGTATGTTTAGCATACCTAATTAACACCAGTGGGGGCAGTGGTGGTTCACTGCTAGAATTCTCACCTTCCGTGTGAAAGATCTAGGTTTGATACCTGGCTGACACAGCTCATACACAGCCACTGCCCATTTGTTTCTGAAGGCTTTCATGGTGCTGTGATGCTGAGCAGGTTTCAACAGAGTTTCCAGACCAAAATAAACCAGGAAGACAGGCCTGGCAATCTACTTCTAAAACTCAGTCACTGAAAACCAGACCGATCATAGCATTTCTATTTCCAACTGACTGTGGGGGTGGTGCAAAGTGCAGGCAGCATTTTGTGCCACTGCGCATGAATCTTCTGCAAGTCAAGGGCCAACTTGACGGCCACTAACAGTGACGATGAACACAAAGGCATCTGGGAATGTGCAGGATCCATTTAGATCCATTACTTGACTGTGTTTGGGAAACAGTGGGAGCTTAGAGGGAAGATTCATTGCAAACTGTATAGAGGCATAAGGCTATTGCACACAAAAAATTAGATGTATATGTGTGCATAGTTTTCTATATGCAGAGGCTTTGAGAAAATAACTCGGATGTGAAATTGTAATAGTGTAGGTAAAAGATGATGCAGGTAAACGTTTTGTTTCAGTAACACACTTGACTCTACTAAAGGAAAGGGAGTCCTAAGTGGAGGCATACTTCTTCAACTTTTCTGATGTTTCTATATTTAAGAGACCAATTATTTGAAAATATGATTTACAAAGAAGCATGTTTTAATTAATGGAACATTTTAAATAGAGAGCAGTGATGACTACACATTGAAATTCTAGGGTAAACACTCTCTCAATTTTTCTTAAACAATCCAGCTGCTTTTTGCTACTAATAGAAATGCCAGCTGATCAAGCAGCTTGCTCATGTTGCAGACCTTTACATGGGCCTTTAAGGACTCTTCAGACTGGATTTATAAACTCTCTCTACTGGTGTGGCTTCTTTCCCAACAACTGTGATGCTTTCACAACAAGGAATTGATTGATCTTCAGCTTCCAGGACAGGTTTATTTAGGCTAGTCCTAAGTCTCAATGGCATGCATGTCAAGCAATTCTCTGGCTCTCTTGACCCTTTTTCTTGGCATGGTCTGACTCATCACCTGTACTGCTTATTCCTTCCTTATTCTGACAGGTGCAATCCCACAGACAGATGGGCAGAAGTGATAACACACTGTGTGATTCCCACTGAGAGTGAGGGGAAAAAGAGAGACACAGGGAGAAACAAACTTGGAGTCATGTGAAAAAATTCAGGTTGAGATTTATAAATCTAACCTACATCACAACATATGAAAAGGAGCTTTGAGGTCAGTGGTTTCCTATTCCCCCTGCCTTAGTTATCTAGTACTGCTATAATAGAAATACCACATATGGATGGCTTCAACAAGCAGAAGTGTATTCTCTCACAGTCTCATAGGCTAGAAGTCAAAGCATCAGCTGCGGGGGAAGGCTTTCTCTCTCTGTTGGCTCTGTAGAAAGGTCCTTGTCATCAATCATCCCCTTGTCTAGGAGCTTCTCTGTGAGGGAACCCAGAGTCCAAAGGATGTGCTCTGCTCCCAGTACTGCTTTCTTGGTGGTATAAGGTTCTCTGGTTTTCTGCTTGCTTCTCTCTTTTATATCTCAAAAGTGGTTGACTTAAGACATAATACAATCT
Organism: Heterohyrax brucei; assembly: GCA_028571685.1. NCBI lineage: Eukaryota > Metazoa > Chordata > Mammalia > Hyracoidea > Procaviidae > Heterohyrax > Heterohyrax brucei. The sequence continues at coordinate 27,489,117 of CM053152.1, forward strand.
TATAGATTGAATTCTGCTTTATTAACGTGATGTCTCTAATCTTGCCTTGTTAACATCATAGAGTCAGGATTTACAACACAGGAAAATCACAGCAGATGACTCAGTGGTGGGCAGTCATACAATGGGGGGAACTCATGGCCTAGCCAAGTTAACAAACATTTTGAGGGAAGCCAATTCAAGTCATAATACTCTCTCTTGCTGTTGAGGCGATTCCAACTCATGGTGACCTTATAGGACACGGTAGAACTGTCCCATACAGTTTCCAAGGAGTGGCTGAAGCGTTTGAACTGCCAAGCTTTTGGTTAGCAGCTGAACTCTTAACCACTGAACCACCAGGACTGCAATAGTTGTTCACCCCTCCACTTCTGAATGTTTGAGATTATCCCTGAAGTTTTATATAAATGAAAATGTCAGAGAAATTTACTCCCGCATGCCTCTAGCTATAGTTACAGGTGGAAGATGCTACTGCAACTATTTCCTTGACACAACATGTCTGTTCACTATTGCCTCTGATAGGTTTTTAAAGTGAAGCAGGAGACATCAACGGCTGGCAGCCTATTGCCACAGGACTGGGCAATTCCCTGTGTAACTGGGAAAGGATGAGGCCCCTCTGGTTATATACATCCTCATCCCCCAACTCCATTTCAAATATTCAATCAGGCCTTCAAAAGAACATAAAATGACAACTATTGTTAAATACACAGCAATGCAATCATAAAAAGACATGTCACAAAAGCTTTCTCGAGAAGATTCTTGTTGTTCTCAGCCTGGTTTGGAAGAGCACAGTGATGCTACCAGTGGTTTTCAAACTTACCTCATCAAAAATGCTGGGCATTGTTAAAATGGCACATCTCTAGGCCTCACACAGAGACATTGAGATTCAGGATGGAGGCAGGGGCGGTAGGCTGAACTCTGTGACTTTAACAAGGGCCTCATGTGTCTAAAGAACAGCCAAATTTGGGCAACACTGATAAACTTGTTCAAAAGCTGGACAATGAATATGGAAGACCAGAGAAGAATTGATGCCTTTCAATTACATTTACCTATGATATCCATGATGGATTCACCCCAGGGCACTCTCCCAGTCTTGCCAATACCAAAATCTTATATAAAACAGCGTAGTATTTGCATATAACCTATGGCACATCTTCCTGTGTATCTTAAATCATCTCTAGATTACTTGCAATACCTAATACAAAGTAAACGCTATGTAAATAGTGATTGTACAGTACTGTAATGACAAGGCTTGTGGAGAACAATGCTCCAACAGGTGCTAGAGAGAGACTGAGGGTCCAGAAAAGGGCAGGAGGCTACGGCAGGCTGTGCCTACGCATCATTTTATTTGTGAAGACTTAGCACAGTGCACTGTATGCTGCAAATTCAAGTTCCACTTTTTTGGAACTTCATTTTTCTGATTCACAGTGACCCTATAGGACAGAGTAGAATTGCTCCGTAGGATTTCCAAGGAGCACCCAGTGAATTCAGAACTGCCAACCTTTTTGATTAGCAGCTGAACTCTTAACTGCTACACCACCAGGGTTTCAAGTAAATTCAAATAAATTGTATGGTGGGTATGTGTGTGTGAATGCACGTTGCTCCAACTTTCTTATACATTTTGGTAAAATTTTCTGACTTATTTCTCATCTATAAAAGTGAGATAATAGTACTGACTTCACCCACAGGACAGAATAGCTATAAAGCCCTATCACAGCGTCTGGCCCATAGTAAGTATTTTGTGAAGGTAGCCATTATCACTATTGTCAGTTATGTACCAAAAGTTAAACCTTTATGATCATATCACCCAAGTTAGGTCTTCAAACAAAGTCTCATGCCATCATGTGGGATCCCACCCAAATAAGATGTTTCTAGAAAGACTAAAATTGTTTTGTTATTTCAGAACTTTCAGAGCTGCAAACTGGTAGTTTGCAGATGCCTTGTTTGGTCTACACATTTGGAAAAAAACAGAATAAGTTCCAACATTTACATACCTGAGGATTTCACACAAAAATCTGTGTTTCCAGTCTTTGTAGAAAAAAAAAAAATACAAGTTTAAATATCACAGGACCCTTGTTTTCCTCTAGCTACAACTTGCTGGAGTTGAGCAGTGTGGCCCATTATAAAGGGGCACACAGTCTGGTTTGCCTGTGTCGTACAGTTGATGTGACTTGCTTGGTCCCATAAGAGTCTAAGTCTGTCACCATTACATCCAAAGTGATGTAGTATTTCCTCATGCACCTTCAGCTTTTCATTCGTCAGCTTTTAGCCTGGTTTGGAGAGCATGAATGAACAAATGGAGGAAACAGCCACTGAACTACCCCTCACCAACACACTGTCCCCAGCCAATTAGTGTGCAGAACCTCTGAATTCATGTCCACAGAGTGTACCTGCTGTGATTCTCTAGCAGCATCTGAATGAAGTCCAACCCCCCCAGGCTGGCACTCACAGTCTACCTCACCCCCGTCCAGTCCACTTCCACCGTCTTTTGCAGCCCAGGTTCACTCTTCCCCACTTACACCTGGCTGGATCCATCTACTCTCTAAACCCAGATTGGAACCAGTGCCCTCCCTTTATAGCTCTTCCTTCCCCAAAATACTCATCTTTCCAATGCGACCTTCCTTATGCTGCCTTTTCCTAATTCCCCCAACTAAAGGACTCCCTTATCATTTGGTTTGTAAATAGGAAATGACATGTATCTCGTGGTGCCCTGCACTGTAGTTAGCTATGTACATGCTTTAATTCTGCCACTACATGAGCAGAGAACCCTTGTTCCCTCTCCCAGAAATCATGTCATAATCATTTATTATCACCAAAACAAAGCCTAGTGCTCAGCATACTGTAACCAAAACCAATAAACCAAACCCACTGTCACAGAGTCAGCCCTGACTCAATGACTAATAGGACAGAGTAGAACTGCCCCCCTAGGATTTCCAAGGAGCAGCTGGTGGATTCAAACTGCTGTTAGCAGCTGGAGTCTTTAACCAGACTTTCTAACATATTGTATTTACATACAGGAAAATATTTTCATTTTAAGGAGAAAATTTTATTAATTAAATTTCTCCTTCAGCCTAATATGAAAACTCACTTTTTCTCAAACATTTTGCTTTGGGACCTCTTTATGAAGTTTAAATGAACATTAGCCTTTATTTTATCAATTACTAAGTGTTCCCAAGCCTTTGCTTCTTAAACTGAAAAATGGCTGTGATACAACCTTTAGTGTTGTCATAAGGGTTAAATGAGTTAATGTGGCCAAAGTGCTCGGTGCAAAGCAAACACCAAGTCATTGGCTATTATTTTATAGTAACTCACCTAATACTTAGAAACCAGGTTAGTAATGGCTTGCTTCATTTCTTTTCCTAAAATACTTCTTTGAAAAGATCTGGTAAGGAATTATGTGTGTGTGTCCTAGGCTAAAGAAATGTATTTTGCTGAGAGAGAGAAGAAAAAGTTATCTCAAATACCAATGGTTCAGGCAATAGCAGCTTTTTAAAAAAGTACACTTTTATAACCATCAAAGTGTTGATGGATTCTGGGAAAGATTATGAATGATGTTAAAATCACTCAGTGACAGTATGTTGAGGAACAATTGATTTACAGTCTCATGATATCATCCTACTAATTACAAAGAGAAAAAGCTACTCCATGGTCAAAAAATTTGGTGGATATCACTTCAGCCAAGTGATCAAAATGACCATCACTAATAAGGGTCAAACTCCCTGTCATGGATTGAATTGTCTGCTTCCCCCAAACTGTGTGTCAGCTTGGCTGGCCTATGATTCCCAGTATTGTGTGGTTGTTCTCCGTTTTGTCATCTGATAGAATTGTCCTACATGTTGTAAATCCTAATCTCTGCCTGTGGGTAATGAAGCATGATTAGATTATCTTTAAATTGTTGTTGTGTGCTATTGAGTTGGTTCTGATTTATAGCGACCCTATAGGTTTTCAAGGAGTGGCTGGTGGATTTGAACTGCTAGTCTTTTGTTTAGCAGCCTGAGCTCTTAACCAGTTCTGCACCAGGGCTCCTGTGTTAAAGAGGATTACCCTGTATTTGTTCTGTTAATAAGGCAGGAGTAAGTGGGATGCAACACCCCTGCTCAGGTCACAGCCCTGATCTAAGGTAAGGGGAATTTGCCTGGGGTGTGGCCCAGGGAAATTATCTTACAAGAGACAGAAGGAGAGAAAGAGGGACTTCTTACCACTAAGAAAGAAGAGCTGGATAAGGAACATGTCCTTAGGACCTGGGGACCCTGGGCCAAGCTTCTAGACCCAGGGGAAGATTGATGCAAAGACCTTCCTCCAGAGATGACAGAAAAAGGGAGTGAGAGAAAGAGAGAGACAGGGAGGAGGACTTCAAAGGAAGAAGAGCTGGACCTGAGGTCCCTGCACTGACAACCTCCTAAACCTAGGGGAAGACTGCTGAGGACCTTGCCCCACAGCACGCAGAGAGAGATGTCCCTTCTCTAGAGGTAGCACCCTGATTTCACACTTCTAGTATCCTGAACTGTGGGAGAATAAATTTGTTTGCTAAAGTCATCCACTTAGGCTGTTTCTGTTTTAGCCCCACTGCCCTTACGTGAATCACGAGGTGATGCAAGGAGAAGGACATCACCTCTGAGATACTACTGGAAAAAAATGGTCCTAATGCCACCAGTGAAGGAACAATTGGACAGATCTAGACTGTACAACAGTCTATAAAACACTTGAGCTAGACTCTTCAAATAGCCTGATGCTATGAAAGACCAGACAAAACAATTTAAACAAACAGATGGTGGGAAAATCTTTCTGAATTAAAGGCGTCTAGAGAGAAAACTGGTGGCATAGTGGTTAAGTGCTACGTCTGCTAACCCAAAGGCAGGCAGTTCAAATCTGCCAGGTGCTCCTTGGAAACTCTATGGAACAGTTCTACTCTGTCCTACAGAGTCACTATGAGTTGGAATTGGCTCTATGGTAGTGAGGTTTTTTTTTTCTTTTGAAGTGCTAAGGCATTGGTGGTTCAGTGTTATAAACTTCTTCCTTCCATGTAGGAGACCCAGTTTTGATTTCTGGCCAGTGCAACTCATGCATAGCCACTACCCCTCCCTCGTGGGTTTCAGGAGAACTTTCAGACTAAGATGGACTTTGAAGAAAGATCTGGAGATCTACTTCCAAAAAAATCAGTCAGGAAGAACCCTGTGGGTTACAACAGTCTGATCCTCTTAATCACCGAGTCTCCATGGGTCAGGGCCGACTCAATGCAGCGAACCATAGCAACACTAACAACAACAAAGAGATATTGCTAGTTCTGTATTTTTACACAGATAGCACACATCTTCTGCGTCTGCTTGCTGGTAGTGCCCTTGTGGAGTTAGGCAACTTCACAAAGGCTGACATGTTATTATAAAAAAAATTAACATAGTGCACTTACAAAAATACCTTGCAGGGGTTGGAAGAGGCATGGCTGGCAAAAAAATGCAGAAGATATGCATTATTCATGTAAAGTGAATTCATGTAAGAAATCATGCCATGCATGATCCTTGATGAGATCCTCTGGGGGAAAATTAAGCACTGATATAAGGATCAATTATTGGAACAACTGGACAAGTGTGAATGTGAAGTGTATATTAGGTCATAAAACATTAGGGAAAAATTAAAATTGTAACTCATTTATATTTACATTTTGATTGACTAGCTCTTTCGTGAAGTATTTTGGTACTTTGGAATCTGTATCTTGTAAGACCTAAAACTATGGAAACTGCAAATGAGAAACAGTTTTAATTTTCTTGGAACCCAGATTTCTGAGGTCTGTGGAATTGGGGGGGTAACCCAGGCCATTGATCTAAGACCTTCTTCCGAAACTTGAGCTTTGAGAAAACTGGTTTCCTGATCTAAAGTCATCTTAAGATAAACAACAGCAGTAAGCAGCTTAGTGAAGACTGTTTTGCCTCAGGCACTGTGGCCTTTTGAAGAATTGTCTATGTGTAGTCAGTTTCCTAAAACAGAAACTCCAGAGTTAGACTAAAACCAAATCTGATGGAAGGAGAAAGAGAGGGACCTCTTATCACTAAGAAAGAAGTGGGAAAGGAACATGTCCTTAGGACCTGGGGACCGTGGGCCAAGAAGCTTCTGGACTCAAGGGAAGACTGAAACAAAGACCTTCTGGTTCACATCATCATGGAGCCAGAGGAGTGATTACACTGTAACAATTTACCCTAAAATACAGCTTTTAGTTCTTTCATCCACAGAACATTTTTGACTCCCTGTTCAAAATACTGAAACCCTGGTGATACAGCGATTAAGTGCTATGGCTGCTAACCAAAAGGTTAGCAGTTTAAATCTGCCAGGTGCTCCTCAGAAGCTCTATGGGGCAATTCTACTCTGTCTATAGGGTCACTATGGGTTGGAATTGATTCAACCACAGTGGGCTTCTTGGTTAGTGAAAATATGACTCTGATTTGCAGGTGATATGTTAAATAAACCTCAGTCAATCTCTATTATTGGCTTACTGTGCCTTTGGTTTTAACACAAGTGCTGTATTTGCTCTAACACATTGGATCAGAGTTTTGTAGAACAATGTACAATTGGGTTGCAGTGTTAGAATACAGACATATAAAAGAATAGGTGCTGACAGATGGCGAACACAGTTCTGTGGAGCCTTTGGCTGGGACAATACTAAGTGCCCACAGGAGGTTTGGAGAAATGGTAGCTAATGACAATGACCGGCAGAATGTCCCAAAGTGCAGCCCTCGCTTCACTGATTTCTGGAAATTTTGCCTGATGAAGATGGATGCCTCACAAATCATACAGCAATTTTACTCTCCTTTCAGGAGGGTGGGTGCTGGAGCAGCTGGGGAGAGCAGCCTGGCTGTTCCCATGCGAGACAGGGAGTCTTAGTCTCAAATGAGGGGAAATTAAACACCACCATGGAAGCCTGGCTTGTAGTCATTGAAGTACCTCAGCGTCTGGGCTGTGTCTGTGGTGTCTGTGTGTCAGGAGCGAGAGGAGGCATTAACAGCTTACTTTTGGTTTCAGAAGCGAGAGATATTTTCATTACTAGTATCCTCAGGCATAGACTTTTTAATTTAAAAAAAAGAAAGTAAGTTCAGGATGGAAATAGCCCATCACCACAGGAACGTCTCTGCAGCAGAAACACATTATAGTTTACCTGTCAATCTTATCAGCATGCTGGGTTTGAGTGTCTGGAATGAGGAAGAGGAAGTAGGCACCAGGAAGGCAGGGCTGGTAGAAAAGGAGCCGTGGGGGGTGCAGTGGTCAGGCACGAGGTTGCTGGCCTAAATGTTGGGGGGTCATACCCACCCAGTGGTTCCTTGAGAAACAGATGTGGTGATCTGCCCCTGCCAAGATTACAGCCTAGGAAACCTGTGGGGGCTCTTGTGTCATATACGGTTGGTATGAGATGGAATTGATGACAGGGCACACAACAATAAGACGGTTAGAGGAGCTGGAATCACAAATAACTTGGAAAAGCTAGGGCTTAATTCCAAAGTGATATTGAAATCTCAGGAGTCATACCTCTGGCTAATAATAAAGTAACCACTATGACCCTGAGATTTTCCCTACTTTTTCCACGCCATGAGACCCTAGTCCGCGGACAGCTGATGTAGATTCGAGTTGGCCATAAATTGTCATTTTCCCCAATAAGAGGTAGGTTTTAATTCTCCTTCTCTTGAATCTAGAAGTCTCTGGGTAGCACAGATAGTTTGTGTTCATCGCTAACCTAAAGGTTGCCAGTTCAAACCTACCCACTTGCATTGTGGAAGAAAGGCCTGGTGATCCCTGTCCCTAAAGATTACAGCCAAGAAAACCCAATGAAACATAGTTCTAGTCTGTAACACAGAAGTTGCCATACATTGGAATCCGTTCAGTGGCAATGGATTTTTTTCCCCTGGAATCTGGGCTGGCCTGTCTCTGTTCAACTCATTCAAAGTAGTGCAAGGACACTGTGCAACCTGGATCAAGCCTTGAGTGGAATGCAGTTTCCATTTTCTGTGCCTGAGAATATTTGCACTTGGGACACTCTGTTTTAGAACACAGCTCTCATGCTGTGAGAGGTCGCAGCCATGCTGAGAGGCCACCAAGTCCACTGCTAAGTTGGTTCTGACCCATGGCAACTGTATAGCAACCATCCAGTATCTACTGCCAGTCATATGGGTGAGCCCTCTCGGGCATCTGAGCCTAGTCAAGCCCTCAGAACACAAGACGCCTGGCTCTACTCAAGAAGCACGGAATCATAACAGAGAAGAAAATGTTTTAAGTCACTTGAGTTTTAGCATGACTTGTCCTGCAGCAACAGCTACAACTGAAAAGTTCACAAGAAGAAAGTTTGTCTTACTAACAAAAGCAGAAGAAACCAACAAAGGAAATACCACTTGTTGAGGTGGAAGAGAACTGTTTGAAACAGCAGGTGACATCCTTTATCCCCACGTGAGCTTTGATTTCAAAACCAGCTCCACCAACTCTTAGGCTTCTTTTTGATGCCTGACACAGAAAATTGCAAGTGAACATTTCCGTTGAAATCCAGCCTCACCCCAACACGTGTGTTTCACACAGACCTTATTTTTTAAACAGAGTTTATTGTATTTAATACATTATAAAATTTCAAAAATTGTAGGAAAGCAGCAGACTCAAACTGGAGCAACTCTAACAAGTAGTAATTCTGGCCCCTTTGCAAAACTGATCAGTTTAAAAACAAAGTGATGTTCACATCTGTGAGGCAGACAAAAAAGTGTGACTTCTGTACAAACTACAGTTAAAATTTCGTATCTAAACATCTTTCAAATGCAATGTGCTCAGTAGAGTTTCCTGAAGTCCTGTCCAGTCCCTGCCTAAAGACAGATATGAAGCCTCCATATGCAAAGAAATGTTCAAGGTGTTTGGTTTTTTTTTCTTAAAAAAAAAAAATAATAATAAAGAACACTAGAAGAAAGAGAAAGGAAACCGAATTGATGGATGGCTGTTTGGCAATGGGAAACTGTAAGGAGATGTGTCCTCAGTGGTCATGGCTTGTTTATTGGTCAGCAGGCCCCAGGGGCCCAGGATACTTCACGGCCATCACAGCACCAACTGTAGCTACCATCTTCCTTTTTTTTTTTTTGCATTTCCTACCTTTTGACATATATATATATATTTATATATTTTTTACACCTTGAGGATAGCACTATTCCAATTGTTCCCATATGAATACAGGTATGGTCTCTATTTGATATAAATGTGTCTCTTATTCAATTTTAGGTCCAGGACTTGGTTTGCTGTCCCAACTGCATATAAATGTCTCTTGCTTTTTTGTGTGATTTCTTGTGTATGTTTTCCTTTTTGCATAAGAAACTTGTCCATTCAGTCCAGAGGCTCCTGCTTTATCCGGATGACAGAGGAGACACGAGGCGTCCGTCTCAGTTCCCGCCGTAGGACGTATTCACTGAATTGGGACGAGTCCACTCCTCCACCACAGGAGCCTACAATTTCAAATCCTCTTTGCTGCAACCTCTCAAGGACCTGCAAAAGCCCAAGACAAGCATCCAGTTAGGAGTGAGATGGGTCCCTCGGTCACAGTGCTACATCACCACCCCAGAGAACTGGTATAAAGTTTGCAGATTGTTTGACCTCTGATCGATCTTATCCAATTCCTGAGTCTCTCTGAGCAGCTCTCAAAGGCTGACTCTGGATTAAAGGGCAGTAGAGAGGGAGTAGGAATCCCTGGGGGGTACAGACAGTTAACATGCTCAGTTGCCACCTCAACATCGAGGTTCCAGTCTCCCCAGAAGAAAGAGGCACCTCAGAAGAAAGGCCTGGAGATCCACTTCTGAAAAATCAGCCTTTGAAAACCCTGAGCAGCACAGTCCTAGTCTGATGCACTCAGGGGCCTGTGAGCAAGAGCTGATGCCACGGCAGCGAGCAGAGAGGAAGTAAATGTTTCTGTACTGAAATGTGCCATTACATATGCTTGCTTTGCACATGCCAGTTCATTGACTGGTTACAATCCCCAGGCGAAAGGGATGGTGGTCACACTGTTTTATAAAGGGGAAAACCAAGGCTCATAGCCAGGAAGTCCTGGAATTGGGTTGCCAGCTCCGTTGTGTTTGGCACCAAATCCTACGTTTTTTTCCCCTTTAATATGCAACACTGCTTTCTCTGCAAAAGAAGAAGTTCACATGTTAAAGCTCATTTACCACTAAAATTTACTTAATGAAATGATAAAGGCTATAGAAAGAGTGCTATTATCTGAATTTCCTGAGCTAGTGATTCATTTGTTCTCTCGGCCGTTGTTCAAGTTTCTCAATCCCGGGTTAATCTTCCATGTTTCAGTATGGAAGATTTATGTAATTTCAATAGCAGAAGAAACAGACTGCTGAAGATAGCTGAGCTTATCTATAGGTCTGCAAGTACCTTGCATATGAAACAGATTTATTGCCTCATGTATGTGCAGAGAGGCAAGAGTAAATGTAATGGTTACATACTAGAAAATATATCCAAAATAGAGATCTTCTAAACTTCTCATATAAACATAAGCCATATTAGTCTACTCTCTAATTTTTAAATTAAATGCCTCACATGAGAAAGATCCCTATATTTGTCAGTACCTGTCTGACTTCCTAAATGTAGCCAACAGCTCCTGCTGCTGAAGACAGGCAACAATACAGACAATGGACCCGCAGCATTCTGTCTCCTCAGGAATTCGGCAAGTACTAGACTTGCAACTGTTCCCTGCTAGCACTTCGGATATAATTAAATTGCTGCACCAGTATTCTAAAGACAAGATGACTCAATTATAACTTAAAAATATGAAAATGCTTGTGCAAACTCTTTGTTGGAATGAAATGGAATGTTACCAAATAAGTTACTTTCAAAGTGTAGTTAGTAAAAAGTGAACCCTTACCTTTTTACTATTATTATTTTTTGGTTATCTGCTTATACATGGACTATTATTCTATTCTGTTATTCTGGAAAACAGTTAACCAGATGTGATTGGAAAGCAAGACAGCATGTCTGCTAAAAAGCTTCCAATGCTGGCAAATAAAAAAGCCAAGTGCTGTGAGCACCAAGTTAACATTTTACCTTGCAGTGCTCTGTATCTGTGGATAAATTCAAAATGCAGAAGCAGGCCAGTAAGAGTGAGGACAGGATGGAATAATATAATCCCTAAGTTCAAAATCAAGACGTGCTTTGGTGGCAGGTAAATAACAAGGTGATGTTCATCCAAGGGAGAACTCCCCAGCAAAGGCAGCAACTTAACCTGTCAGCCAGAAACAACCCAGTCTGCTTGGCCAAACCTCTACATTGGAAAGGATTCTTTGTTGTGATTAGGAAAGACACTACAAACTTAACGGAAGCTGTGAACAAGAAATAATTTGACTCTGACATCTGTCTGTCTTTCAGTGTCACAGCAGCTAAATCACTAACATAAGGAACTCCCTAAGCTTCGTCCTACCCAGGGGATCTGACACACAGTGTGATAACTCTTCAGTACGATCCAGTGTCGCCTTGGATGTGGTCAAAGCTTATTCCAACATAATGCAACTAGCTTATGCTTCTCGGCCATTACTTTTACTTGTAAAATGTTACCTTGTTATTAGCAAAGCTGCTTAAATGTAGTGATCACTGAATTAAAATAGCTCCATGTGGTACCATGGATCTCATGTCCTATTCCAAATGTCTACCTACTTAGTAGACAATTCCTATTTCTTGGTCAGTAAAGCAGGAAGAGTGCGTCATGGCTGTGACGTACGATGCGACTTTCCAGATGCGACTTTCTACATCTGATCAAACTTAAATGATCCAGGGAGCTTGTCAGGCACATGGGTTTATACCAAGTTATTCACTGGCCTCAGTGAAGCCCTAGAAAAGTGATGAAAGGCTGTCCTGGCCCCGAATGGCTCCACCCTCCCTCTTCTCTGGCAGAAAGCCAGTGGCAGGGTACATGTGTGAGGAGAGGAAAGCTTTCAAGACTTGAGAAGCCGAAGTCCACCTGTTTCCATCCAGTCACCACTAGAACTGCACCACAGCGTTTCTGAGGAGCGCCTGGTACATTCCAGCGGCTGACTTTTTGGTTAGCAGTGGTAGCTCTTAACCACTACACCCTCAGGGCTTCCCTCAGGACTTTAGAGGTGTTCAGAAAAGCAGAGGCCTCACTCAGAATGTTGAACAGGGCAGCGCAGGAAGTGCACCAGGCACAGCTCTGGGGCTGCCATTCTCTTACATAAGCAGGCAAACCTGGCCCCCTTGGAAGTGTGCCACCCAAAGCCACCCGCCTGATGGTGGGCGCCTTCCTCTGGCCTGCTTCCAGGTCCTGTCCTGCCAGAGTTTCCTATTGTTCGGCCTTCAGACATCGGTTCACAAGTTTAGCGCATCATAAATAGTCACGGCACAATCCTCCAGAGGGAGAATGTGTACTGGGTGCTGTCATTTTCCAGCTTTGGGAGAGGTTTTGCTGGCTAAATCCTTAACAGAAACATGGGTCCATTTTGATTCAGAAGAGGGTAAAAAACAAAAACTCTAACTCGTTGACTTTAGATGGTTTTGTGTCTTTCCTGATATGCCTAATATGCTGAGCATACTCCCACCTGAGGCCTGGGGTCCTCGGCCCCCAGATGCCCTCTTGCCCCTATGTGACAAACTACGTTGGTTACTGTTTGCCCCCCACACCATGACCATAATGTAAGTTCCATGAAAATAGTCATCGTCTACTTTGTTCTCATCTGTGTCTCCAGGGCCCATGCCACAGCCTGGCACGTAGTAGGGCATCGGTACACATTTGTGGAGTGATTCAGTAGATGTCACAGAGGAGAGGCTACACCTGTCTGCCCAATGGAAAAGGGAACACACCAGACGCAGCGTTTTGGAGGAAAGGCGCTATATGAAGGCAGGGTTAAGCATCGGGAATGACAGTGTCATACCTGGACTGAGTTGAGGTGACAGTATCCATTCAGTGGGAATCTGATGACATGTGTTGAATCGTGGTTCCAGCCTGCGTTGACAGAGTTACACATCACATCGCCGATCTCGGGAAACACTTCTTCTATCAAGGACTTGTCCCCGCTGAGTGTGATCCTCTCTCCAAGGTCAGGGGCTACACGAACCACTAGGCACTCACAGGGCCTGGAAAAGCGGCCAGTTTCTCTGTCCTGCTTCCATCTTTCCATCTCCAACAACATTGGCTGAAGCTGAAAATATTTTGCTTCTTCATATAATAAAGTATAGTCCTGGGGGTGGGGAAAAATGACACCTCGCAGTGAAAAATGCAAAGATAAACTACTGAAACCTGTCATATGTATGGTGATTTTTTTTTCCATCCATGTTGTTTCAATAATGAAATGCAGATGCAAAATTTTCACTTATGTCCATTTTTTAAGACTGAGCTTAACTGGCATTTATGGGGACTGCCAAATAAGTTTGTGAACTCATCCTAGAGAAAGTGCTACATACCTCACTGCTCCATATCACTAGTTGCCTTCGAAGTACTCACCTTGGGAAGCCATCCACCAAGGCCAGCACCTAGTCCACCCTTCAAAACAATTTTGGAACTCTTTTTCTGGAATGGCCATCAGAGCTGTCGTTATATTACCCTTGGTGTCCTGAATGTCAGCAAAATATCTTCCTTTCAATATTTTCTTTATGTTCGGGTAGAGAAAAAAGTCATTGGGGGCCAGAGCAGCTGAGTGGGGAGTGCGTTCCATACAGTTATTTGTTTACTGGCTAAAAACTCCCTTGCTGACAACTATACAATGAAGTTTGTGAACTTGCCACCTTGCCACCGTGCTTAATGGCCATTCCAGAAAGAGTTCCAAAATTGCTCTGAAGGGTGGACTAGCCACTGGCATTGGTGTATCGCTTCCCAAAGGGAGTACTTCGAAGGCGACTGTAGTGATTCAGCAATGAGGTATATAGTACGTAGAATAACTAAGTTCATGGGCTTAATTGTCAGACTTCATATTCACTGAGAGAAGACAAAAAGAGCTAAGACTCTTGAACCATTACTAATGGTCAGCAGCCCTTCTTCTAAGTGCTTTACATGAAATAACACTTGGAATCTTCACAAGTGCCCAGTGAATTAGAAGTTGTTGTTATTCTCATTTTGTAGACGAGAAAACTGAGATGTGAAGGGATTCACCTGAAACATTTTCCTTTAGTGGAAAAATGCTTTCTGGGTATTGAAAATCTGCTGTGTTGGTGAGAATCCAATTAATGTCCTCTCTGATGGGATACATGGATAAGGTGTGGCACAGCTGTCAAAGGTGCACCCTTCCCCAGAAGCCTCCACCCTTCAACTTCAGCAGAAGCTCCAGAACATCTCCCGGCCGGGGTGGGGCAGTGGCAGTAGGAACAGGGCCAGGGTCAGTCGGGGGGACGCCTGCAGAGCAGCCAGGCTGTTTCTCCTTAAATTTTTATGTTTATTTGAAATGGTTTGGGGGTGGCTGGTGGAGATCTGGAAGGTGAATGTGCTGCCGTCAGAAACTGAGAGATGTTAAACAACACTTAGGCCTTGACTCCTGGAAAATGAAGATGCAGCAAAGGAAACTAACTCTTTTCTGAAAGCAAATCACCCAGTCTTTAGACATTGGTCAGCTCCTCTTTTTCCTGCCTTAAAAAAAGAAAAAGTATTGCATTAAAGTAGGAATCCCACAAGTAAACATTAAACCACACACAAGTGACTGAGAAGACAGAACCTTGGGGAGGCAGCACCGTGGGGACAGCATTAACAAGGAAGGCACTATTATGTCTGAACGTAGCGATGGCCACAGTCATTTCTGGGTGTGAGATAACTGGACACTTGTCCAGACACGCTGACCAAGAATGCTGTAATCAACTGACAGGCACTTCACCCTTCCTTCCACAGGCTGGAGCTGGCCGTGGAGCTTCATGTCTGCGTGACAGCGAACGCTGTCAACTCGAGGCCTGAGGGCTGGCAGAGGGCTCTGCCGTGGATGGTGGAGTGTGAGAAAGAGAGGATGACCATGAGGCGACTGTTGGCGTTTCGCACTTTGTTCTTCCGCTTGCAAACTCAGCAGCAACAACAGCGTTTATCCGAGGCCTCCAGAGACAATTGTGGAGAGGCGAGAAAGGACAAATGGGCCTCTCACGAGTGTGCTGGCTGGACGGAAAAGCCTGGGCCAGGTGTAAGATGCTGTCCTTGGTTCTCAGGTCTCAGCAGAGGGGGCTGCTGCTTTATTCTGTCCCTCTCGGGGCCAACCCCTTTACCAGAGAGATCCTGGCTCCGTACTGGAGAGGAACCACATTCATGTCACAGGTTTCACCTGCTCAACATCCTGACCCATGTGACATACTGCCTTGGTTTAAGAACTTAATCCCCTCAACTGAGGAATAGGAGAGGAGAAGTGTGCAGGTCCTCCCAGACTCCCTGAGATCCCCATGATAGAGGCCTTGTCACTTCTGAACGACACCAACTATGATATATACTGCTGTCATGGATTGAATAGTCATCCTCCCACTCCCTAAACGTGTGTCAATTTGGCTATGCAAAACCTGGTGTTGTAGTGGTTAAGTGCAATACCTGTTAACCAAAAGGCTACAACTTTGAATCCTCCAGGCACTCCTTGGAAATTCTGTGGAGCAGTTCTACACTGTCTTACAGGGTTGATATGAGTCAGAATCAACTCGATGGCAGTGGTTTTTTTTTTTTAAATGATCCCTAGTATTGTGTGGTTGTCTCCCATTTTGGGGGTCTAATGTAATTTTTATGTGTGTTGTAAATTCTAATCTCTGCTCGTTGTTAATGAGGACAGATTAGTTTATGTGGAAGAGGATTAGGGTGGGATGTAATACCCTTACCCAGCTCACAACCCGATCCACGTAAGCGGAGTTACGTTGGTGTGTGGCTTGCATCACCTTTTATCTTACAAAAGACAAAACGAGGGAGAAGCAAGCAGAGAGTTGGGGAGCTCATTCCACCAAGAGAGAAGCATCAAGAGCAGAGCATATCTTTTGGATCCAGGGTCCCTACACTGAGAAGCTTCCCAGCTGGAGAAGATTGATGACAAGGACCTTCTCCCAGAACTAACAGAGAGAGAAAGCATTCTCTGGGAGCTGCCACCTTGAATTTAGACTTCCAGCTTTCTAGACTATGAGGGAATACAGTTCTGTTGGTTAAAACCATCCACTTGTGCTGTTTCTATTATAACAGCACTAGACATCTAAGACAACTGCTGTAAGTACTTATTGATTGAGATTACAGATCTCAATGAGATTTATAAACAGCACTGAGTTACACAGCAACAGAAGCAAGAATTTCTGCTGCTGCTTTTTATTTTCCTGTAAGATTTAACTATAAATTTTAGCAAAAGGAAGGATGTGGCCTCCAATGAAAACATACCCTGTCTTTCTAGAACTACCAAGTCTTCATACCTCAGAAGGAAGGTACTTCAGAGTGACCTTCTTGGCCAGTTTGCCTCTGTGGAGACATCGTTTTCAATATCCTTGAATCAGCAACCAGTCAGCCTCTGACTGAACGTTTTCAGGGATGAGGAACGTGCCACCTCAAAAGGACATTACCTTTGTTGGCAGCGCTGCTTCTTGTCAGCGTCTCTGTTAGAGTGACCTGAATTTTCCTGTAACTCCAACTTACTTGTTCTCATTCTGCCCTCTGGGGTTACAGTGATTTTAGTCTTTCTGTGACATGGCAACTCTTCAAATATGCAGACAATGGTTATGTCTTCTTCATATTCTTCAGCCTAAAGTAGACAGTCTTTTCAGATCTTTCTCATTTCTTAAGACTTTCTGGTCCTTCACAATCCAGTGTGCATTTGGCTATGTTAATGTGCCTCTGTTTTTTTAAAAGGGAGGTTTACAGATTAGTTTCTCATTAAACAAAACACATATTTCTTTGTGACACTGGTCAGTGTCCTTCATAATGCCCCAAACTGACTCTAACATTTCAAATGGGAGCTCACTGCCACACTGTACCTCTGTTTGGCTGGACTCTGTATCATCATGAATACAGCCTGTATTAGTTCTGTATTACTCCTGTGATAATTACTACAAATTTGGTAGCTTAAACCAACAAAAATTTATTAACTTACAGTACTGAAGGTCAAAAGTTTAAAACAGGTTAGCACGGCTATGTTCCTTCTGCACAGTCTAGAGGAGAATCTGCCTTCTTGCCTCTTCCAGCTTTTAGAGGCTGCCCCAATTCCTTGGCTTGTGTCCTTACATCATTCTCGCCTCACTTCCTTCTCTAACTCGGATGCACCTGCTTCCATCTTTCACTAATAAGGACCCCTGTGACTACACTGAAACCACCTGGATTATGGAGGATACTCTCCCCACCTCAAAATCCTTAATTTCATTCCATCCACAAAGACCCCATGACATCTAGAGTAAGGTACTTACAAGCTCTGGAAGCCAGCACGTGGGCATCTTTGGGGTACCATTATTTTGCCCGCCATGCAGTGAAACACCACCTTCGCAGTTCTGGCAGTCCCATTACACTGTCAGCTCACATTTTGCTTAAATTGTGGTCAGCAAGTCAACTCCCTCATTCAGCTTTTGTGAATTTGAAAAATTCTCCGTTATTTACCTTTCCTTAAACTTCCTAATGTAGAGTCTGAACTGGTTCCAGTGACTTGAGAAAATGTGGCTTCTCTTACCCAGGGCTCCAGGTCTTCCTCTCATTTCTTTGTGTCATTGGCAAATGGGATGAACTGGGCGTTGTGTGTCTGTGTGACAGTCACTTCTCACAGCACGGAGAAGACAGGACTATGCGTAGGGCTCTGTCAAGGTGACGCTCATCTAATAAATCAGGACTCTGGGTTTGGCAGCTCAAGCATTTAAAAACCTGTAGTTGTAAGATCACCTAGCCCAGTTATGGCATTTGCAAGGTGTCCTGTTGAAATACGTTGTGTTTGGGTGGGACCATGAGAGGAAGAAGAGGTTCTGGGAGGGGCACAGTTCTTCTCTTTAACTCTTTAGAGCTCTAGTTTCCTTGTATGTAAAATGAGAGGAATAAATTATACTAAAGTTGCTTCCAGGATTTGGGAATCAAAGTCCCCTCTATGCTGTCCTGGAATCCGCATCATATTCTTTTTCTCTGAGTTCTTTTCTCTCGCCATAGACTGGCAGAAAAACTGTTACTGTTGGATGGATTCTGACTCATCGCCACCCTACACTGATAAAGGACTTTGTGATATAACATTCCTAGAAGTCATCCTTACTTTTGGTGCTGTGGTTAAGCACTGGCTGCTTCTTGGAAACCCCATGGGGCAGGCGTAGTCTGTCCTGCAGGGTTGCTAGGGTCGGATTTGACTCTACGGCAGTGAGTTTGGTATTTTTTTGCTCTTGAAAACTAGGGAACCACTGGCCATTTCTAGACTCTTGGTCCCTTGTGGCGACCCCTCAAGGATCCTGAGAGTGGCTAGTAAGGCGAAGGTTCAGAAGCCCCCCACCACAGCACTGTGCCCACTGAACAGAACCTCAATAGGCAGTGCCTTGAACCACCAAAGCCGCCAGCTGTTCTTTCACTGACTCTAGAGCATCCTGGCTTCTGGTCTTCCTTAGCCATGCTGTTCTGCTGGTTCCCAGGACAGAGGCGCTGACTGTACTTAGAAAGAAGTGCTAAGTGTCCTCAGCTCACCATGCAGCTTGCCGCGGAGCATCCAGAACCTGAGAACTACAAAAGTCCTTCTTGTTGCTATTACCATTTCCCGCCGAGTTAAGCTCAGGTTGGCCATTTGTTCCCTTGGCAGGCTCCTTTATGCTGTCTTTCTATACTTCCTAAGACAGGAGTCCAATCCAGGCTCACTGGAGAACTCCCTGGGGAGGCAGCCCTGTTGGTTACTTTCTTTATAAGCCTCCCTTTCCTTCCTAGAAGCCCAAGTGGTGCAGTAGTTAAGAGGGTGCTAACCAAAAAGTCTGCAGTTTGCATCCTCCAGCTGCTTCTCAGAAGCCCTATGGGTCAGCTCTACAGTGTCCTATAGTGTCACTAGGAGTTAGAATCTACTTGATAGTAACAGGTTTGGTGTTCTTTGCTTAATCAGGATCAGTGAACTTTATTATTCAAATCCCATGCTCTCTTTTTTAGATTATCATCATGACTCATTTTAGATTTTCCGGCCTTGTGTTTGTTCTCATTTTGGCTCTGAAACTGTTGAGATCTTCCTTCCTTAAGCCTGGGCCCTATCTGACCATATCTACTGTGCCATATTTTGTCTTTTACAGACTTAAGATGATTCAATGTCTTATATCCAAGGTACTAACTGCTGTTGAGTCGATTCCACTCTGAAGCCCCAGGTGTGTCAAGCAGAAATGAGCTCCATACAGTGTTCAGTGTCTCATTTTTCAAAAGTAGATCACTAGGCCTTTCTTTCGAGGTACCACTGGTTGGACTTGATCTTCCAGTCTTTCAGTTAGCAGCTAAGCACATTAACTGTCTGCATCATTAACGGACTCCATGGTGGGAGCACAGCTGTATCAGTGGCGGTGCTCTCAGAGACACCCACAAAACCCACTGTGGTCCAGTGCATTCCAACTCACAGCAACTCTACTGGATAGACTAGGGCTACCTCACAGCGCTTCCAAGGCTGTAAATCTTTCCCGAAGCAGATTGCCACGTTTTTCTCTTGCAGAGTGGCTAGTAGGTTCAAACTGCTGACCTTTCAGTTAGCAGCAGAGTGCTTAGCCACTGCACTACCAAGACTTCTTGAGAGATACCCATAAATTCCCACAGCTCAGATCCTCAGAGCTGCCCTGATATTTCCACTTTGACAGAATACTTCCACTAATTCTATGACATAAACTAATATCCTCCCCATAAAAGCTCCCTTCTTCTTTTCCTTAAATTAGACTAGTGGTCCCCAATGGGGGTGGGGGGTGGGGGGTGGGGGTGGCAATTTAGACCGCAGTGAACTTTTGGCAATATCTGGAGACATCCTCAGTTGTCACAACTGGGAAGCGGGTGCCACTGGCGTCTAGTAAGCAGCGGCCAGGGATGCTGCTCAGCATACTACAGTGCACAGGACAGCCCTCCACAACAAAGGATTATTTGGTCCAAAATGTTAATGGTGCTGAAATGGAGAAACTCTGAGCTACACAGAGATGGCTTTTGTTGTACTTAAGAAACACGTAACTCCCCCTAGTCCAACGGTTAGTCCTAGGAGCATTAATGAAGGTTCACCTATCTGTGTTTTCTAATGTGATATAATATGAAATATACAACTTCACTGGGTGCCAAATAATTTCTAGCTTACACAGAAGTAAGGGTCTAGATTAACAAGCTAAACTTATGACAAAGCAACCACACAAATCCAAATGATAGGACATTCTGTAGAAATGTCAGTATAATATAACAAGGGACTACACTAGATAATAAAAGACTAAAGGACACAGGGTCTTTAAATCAGTTTTAGAAGAAATCTAACCAGAATGTTTCTTAGGAGTGAAGACAATGAGACTCTGAACCGCCTACTTTGGATGTACCATTAGGAAAGACCGGTTGCCAGAAAGTACATCATGTCTGGGTCAGCAAAAATGAGAGAGACTTTGGTGACATGGACAGACACAGCAGCTGCAGAAAAGGACTCCAACATACCAGTGGTCACGAGGGTGGCACAGGACTGGGCAATGGTACGTCCTACTATATGGTAAAATCCGCAAGAGCTGGAATGTGGCTAAGGAAGAGACCTGTCGGAGAAGGAAAACGCAAATGTCTTCCACTAAAATGGGTGACAGAAGAGCGGTAAGTCTGCACCTTGGCGAAGGAGGAAGACTTGTGAGGCCGGGGCGACCGATGGAGTGCCGTTGTTTCTGGCCCTCAGAGGCTTCACTGTGCCCAGGGTCACCAGGAGTCAGAGCAGACTCAGTGCTAATCAACAACAAGGGACATCACCTCATTTCATAGGCTGTCTTGGTCACATGCTGTGTTAGAAAAGTCATCAGTTAATGATATTTTGGGGGTCAATCAGGGAAATATGACCATGGTTGAAGTATAAGAGAAGATCAAATTCCAGTAAAATATAAAGGTAGACAGGGTTGCTTGGAATAAGTATAACAACCTTTTTAGAAGGCTACTAAGTTTTTAACACTAGCAGCCTCTGAGTGGTAGGAGTCTGATGTTTAAAAATTTCTTTGCTTGTCTACGTTTTCAGATCTCAATTAAAGGATGTGTCCTGCCCACATACATACCTACAATGTACATATACTTCTATGTTATTAAAAGGTTATTAACAAATCAGTGAACAGACTTATGAACATCAGCTGGTGATATGTAACCTGGAAGCCACAAATTTGTTATGTCTAGAAAGCATGGAAACTCATCTAGAGACACTATGAAAGATATTCACAAAATGGGAATACTTCTCAAACAGGATGTTAAAAATGAGAGAATAGAGAAAGGGAGAATTTTGTGGTCCCCCACAAATATGCAACAAAGCTCTGATTTACTGGGAATTTCTATCTAGTTACTAGCCACCGTGTGTGTGTGCGTGAATGTGTGTGCATTCACAGAGAATAATGTCACAGTGAACACACCAGTATGTTGGGGCAGGGAAGGAATTAAGGGAGGAAGCACAAATGGTCCAAGCTGTAATGAGACACTGCAGAGAAGCTCTGTGATCACTCATCCGCAGATGTCAGTGGCCTTCACTGGGGCCAGAGCACAAGCAGCTGCCACTTAAATGGTGTTCTGAAATCTGAAATTATCTAAATTGTTAAAAGAATATTTGGCTCAGATGACACATTTTATGTACTACTTAAATGGCCCAGAGTGCTATGATTTCAAGATTTCATGTGCTTTCTTAACCCATCTTTAAAGAGCAGGCAGAGGAGCAGGTAATCAATGAACAGTCTCCCAAGCAAACTCAGGGGAAAATACTTCATACACAAAAGAATTTGGGGGCCAGGAGAAAGTAAGACAAGGAAGAAGGCATCTAGTAGACCATTTTCAGGGAGGAGCAGATTCAAAGACCATATGAAAAAGAAAAAACCCAAACCCGTTGCTGTTGAGCTGGTTCTGACTCCTAGCAATCCTACAACCCTTGGGTTTCCAAAGAGCATCTGGTGGATTTGACAAACTGCCAACCTTTCAGTCAGCAGCTGAACTCTTAACCACTGTGCCATCAGGGTTTGGTTCCCAGGCTGAAATGCAAGTGCACACCAGCCACAAGAGCTGAGCGACCCTCTCAGCTTCCATTCCCTGCTGCTGCTCCTCCTGGGGTCCAGGACACCCTGTAATTTACCGCCTGCCGCCCAGACGTTCTGTGAGAAACACTTCAAGGATACGTGAGTTTCATTTGACATACTTTTTGTGTTTTTCCCCAAGCACGGGCTATAGTTAAATCTTTAGTCAATTAAAGGGTGTGTTCTGTGCTCAGAATTGATGGATAGCAGGTCTGAGAGGGTTCTGGAGGCCTCAGGGAGCGTGTGAAAGGCTCAGAGCAGTGACCTTCCTATTGCAGGCAGATGGGTGAGTGTGTGAATCCTCAGGGCTACCCTCTGGAATCTGCCATGGTTTACCTGCTATGCAGGTAATGTCCCCTAGAAAAAGACAAAACTGTCCCTTGCCTGTGAGAACCTTACACAATAGTTTCCTTACCCAAATGCTTGTGGAGGAAAAATAATGCCTGCCTCAGAAGTTTACATGAAAATGTGGGTGTTTACAAGACCTATCTCAGTTTCTGGAACACAGTGCATTTAAAAATGAATGGCCATTTATAATTTTCTAATCATAAATTTCTAGTTTTGTGATTTCCTGAAGTCTGTATCCCTTTATCATGGGAATATAAATTAATATATTACTTCGATTTAAAATAAAACACAAAACAAAACAAAACATTGTTATCGAGTCAATTCCAACTTCTAGCAACCCTAGGACAGAGTAGAACTGCTCCACAGAATTTCCAAGGAGCACATGGTGGATTCAAACTGCTGATCTTTTGGTTAGCAGCTGTCACAATTAACCACTGTGCTACCAGTTTCTTTACTCTGATAAGTAGCTTAAAAACTTAAACCTGTTGCCACTGAGTCAATTTTAACTCACAGTGACCTACCCTACAGGAGAGAGCAGAACTGCCCTTTGGGTTTCCAAGGAGAGGCTGGTGGATTCAAACTGCTGACATTTTGATTATCAGCCAAGGTCTTAACCACTGTGCCTCTTGCCAGCCAAGTGCCTCTTAGGATGATATTATATATTTATTTGATATGTTCCATGTAGTCTGTACGATTTTAAATAAGGTCTCTGGGTGGCGCCAGTGATTTGTGCTCAATTAACTTAAAAGTAGGCAAGGCAATTGGAATTCACTCAGTGGTGCCACAGAAGAAAGGCCTGGTGACCTGCTTTTTTAAAGATTATAGCCAAGCAAGTCCTATGGGACATTCTACTCTAAAACACATGGGGCTGTCATAATCTAGAATTGAACTGACTTGACAATAATTTTTTAAAATTTTCAATAGAAGTGTATTGTGTACTTACATGTAACATATGGCCTTCTATGACTCCTTTGACACTTTGTGTGTGTGTGTGTGTGTGTGTGTTGTTCAACTTAATATTAAATTAAGCAATTATTGTATACCCAGCATACAATGTCCCCTAGAAAAAGACAAAGCTGTCCCTTGCCTGTGAGAACCTTACACAATAGTTAGAGACATACATTTACTTAAATTAGATATTAAATGAAGCAATTATTGTGTGCCTAACACACAGTGTTCTCTGAAAAACGAAAAACATCCTTGCTTGTGTGAGCCGTACACCACAGTTAGGGGGTGAAGATATATGTGTACAAATGTTCAGAAACCAAAGACAAGAAAATACATGAGCATGCTTTGGATGAGCTGGTAGGAATCAGAAGTTAGTTTGAGCACGAGACTCCCACCATTCATTCACTCATCCATCATTCACTCATGCCACAAATATTTAAATGCTTGCTGAGTGGCAGGTGTGACAGGGACTGTACTCTCAGCCCCGGATCCCCTCCCCATTTCTTTCACTGTGGAGGCTAAAAAAGAGAGAAAACCCTTTTTCCAACCTCCTTGGCAAGAAGCAGAGGCTCAGCTCTGGCCAATGGGCTGAAAAAGGATAGTGTACCAGGGGTGTTCTGACAAGAACAGAGCCTTGTGAGTGAAAAAGGCACTTGCCCCCTTTTCCTGCCATGAATGAGGACGTGATGCCTGAAGGGGTGGCAGTCATCATATGACCCTGAGATGACAAGCACGATGCCATACTGCCAATACTTGAAGATGGCAAAACAAAACCCCAGGAGAGAGTTCAGGTCCTTGATTGTGTCGCTGAGCAGACACCACCACCACCAACCTCCTCTGACTTCTTATGTGAGAAAAACAATCTCCATTAGTTTGAGCTCCTGTTAAGTGGCTACTCTGACCTTAGCTGAGCATTCCTAACTGACAGCTGGGTCTCTAATGTCCAGCGAGTCACAAATGCACTGTGTGTGGACATGGAGATCAGAGGGTAGAGGCAAACCTCCGCCAGACTGGGGCTGGGAAGACTTCCTGGGATGTGATGAACGACAAACATCAGCCAGAAGAAGAAGAGGAAGAAGAGGGCATCAGCAGTCAGATCGGCCTGTTCTGAAGGGGAAAAGAAGATGGTGTGTTTCAGGAACTAGAGAAGTCCTGTTGGGTGTAGGTGTAGGGAGCAAAAATAAACCAAGTGAGATGAGCACAGGCTGCAGTCTTCTGGGCCAGGCAGGCTCTGAAAGGATGTGTCACTTTGTTCCATGAGCGCTCGGAATTTCCTACACAATTTTAAGCAGGAGTGAGTTACGATACAATACACCTTTTAAAAAGTATCATCCTGGTCAGGGATGGGGTGTGGATGTCGGCACAGCAGAGAAAGGTCGGTATAGCTATAAAAGGGTAACATGAGGATCCCTGCAGTGATAAAACTGTTCTGTACCTTGACTGTGTCAATGTCAGTGTTATGGTTGTCATATTGTACTACAGTTTTGCGAGATATTACTACTGTAATGTGGGAGTAAAAGGTACATGAGATCTCTATTATTTCTTAAAGCTGTATGTGACTCTATAATGATCTCAGTGCAACCTCAAAATAAGAAGTTTAACAGTTTAAAAAAAAAAGAAGAAGGAAAAAAAAAGTCTGGTTCTAAGGTAAAGCCTAAGTGAGAAAGGGTAAGGATAGGAGAGGGAAAACCAAGTATGAAACTTCCCATATAGTCCAGAAAGCTGCTGTGCTTTAGACTAGGGCGGCAGGGTGGAAGGAGTGGATCGATTCTAGAACTCCCCCTAGGAGGTAAAACGGACAGGACTCACTGACTGGTCATATGTAGGAGGTAAAGAAGAGAAAAAAGTCTGGAATGACTCCTAGGTTCCTGCCTTGAGCAAGTAGGTGGATTTTGGCATCTTTCACTGAGACAGGATTTCGTGTTGGTGGTGTGGTGGTGGTGAAGCGGGCATGATGAGCTCATTTTGGGGAGATTAAGGAGTCAATGGACCATGTCAGTAGAGATTCTGGGTCAGCATTTGGAAATGCATCTGCCTTAAAATGAAGTCATTTTGGTATTAGAGTAATTAAACCTCCTGGTGAATTCCAAGTTATTCACTTTACACAGCAAGAAATATCACCATGACGTTCTCTGACAGACCTAACTTACTGATTATACACGTGTGTACCTACATTAATTTGATTTCTTTTGTGACAACTTCACTTCTCCCCATTTATTGTTCTACTTTAATTTCCCAAGTTATACATGAATATCTACTCATTGTAAAAAAATAAAATTCAAACTTAAGTATTTACAGTTATTGCTCTTGGTAATTTGATGTGGATCCCTCACCTTGAAATCATCAGGAATGAGGAGTTTGGATGTTCGTAGAAAATTCAAGATATATCTGAACATCTGTCCATCTCTGTCAATGAAATAGTGCTGTTTGAGACTGTCCAAAACAATGGGCTCCGTACCATCGAAAAGTCTTCCGATTCTGTGATAGAAAAGAGCAAACGGTGAGGGCAATTAGAATCGATTTTTAGCCACTTGGACGAGAAGCTACAGTTTTGTGTCAGTGTCACAGGAAAAACTTGTAAAGACGCTGTCAGGAAAAATCATCCTTAAGCAGTTATGTTTCTCTGAGAAGTACTAGTCCGAGCTTGATCACTATTACAGGACCAGACAATTCAAAACAGTTTCAGTGTTTCTGAAGTAATTTCTTTTCTTTGCTGTCTTTCACCTTTAAAGAAAATATCCCTGACATGGTGATTATGGCAAAGTGCTGCCGTTGTAATGGAAGGTGATGTCTTTCCCTGTGTTACTTAAAGCAACCATCTCTGCTTCTTAAAAAATTCGTTGTTGCTCCAAAGTGTCTTTTAAATAGATTCCACTAACAAAGCACTTTTGTTTTCAAGAAATTTGTTTTTCAAGCTTTCTCCACCCATGAATCCCAGCATTTCTAAAAACTGAAGCAATGCAATACAGTAACATCTACATTCAGTTATAAACAAGAATAAGTTAAAATACCACTGATCTAGCAGGGTGTTTTCCATTAATAATATACAGTCTAGTGTCTTAGGTCTCAACAAAAAGCATTTTTTTTTTGATCATGGAAGGCAGCTATGCTTACCACTATATTACCAATGCTCAACAAAAAGCATTTTTAACAGTCAGGCATCAAGATAAAAAATAAAAATTTGGCCATCTCAAAAATGTGAGCTTGTTCCAGAATCTAAGTGACTATAGGTCATTTTTAAAAACAGGGATCCCTAATACACATTTTTTCCACTCACAGAGTAACATTTGTGCTCATTTTTCCTTTAATAAAGCTGAATCCACACATTTTAGTATGTCCTCAGTAAGTAGAAAGTGCTTACATCTATACTGTGAACAAGTAGAGGGGCTGACTAGTGACACACGAACATTCTATATCAGGAGAAAGAATTTTCACACTAGAAATCACTTCCCTTACAAAAAAGTGCACTTTGCTTTTTCATGAACATTATAGGTAAATAACCCCATCTATAAATGAAAAACCTTTGCTGATCTCATAACAAATTTATCTGTGACATGGAACATCATTTTTATTGCTTTGAAGATGATCTTGAAATCCAACATTTTCTAATCTACTGTTGAAACTGAATAATAGTCACATTACTGGTCTTTGTATAAGTATGGACATCACCCTATCACTGACAGTGCTGTATTTCAAGGTAGATCTTGAACTATTCTTTTTGACAATGACAGTGATGCCATTCTTCTTCAACTTGTCACTCCTGGCATAGTAGACGACACGACTGTCTGACTCAGAATGGTCAGTATCACTCTATTTCAGCTCACTCATGTTTAGGATATTGAACTTCAGTGTTTCACTTCATTTTTGACAACTTCCAATTTTTCTTGATTCATACTTCATACATTCCATGTTCTGATTATTCATGGATGTTTGTAGCTGTTTCTTTTTGAGTCATGCCACATCAACAAGTGAAGGTCCTGAAAGCTTGACTCCGTCCACATCATTTAAGGTGAACTCTACTTTGAATAGGCAGCTCTTCCCCAGTTGTATCTACAGTGTCATCCAACCTGAGGAGCTCATTTTGCTGCACAGTATACCGGATGGTATTCTGCTGTAACCTATAATGTTTTCAGAAGTAGATGCCAGATTCTTCTTTCTAGACTCTGTAAGTTTGTGCAGTCTGCTGAAATCTGTCAACCAAGGCTGATGCTTCTGGTATTTGAAATACTGATGCCAAAGGTGAAGAAACTGAAGTTTTTCCAAACTAACTTATGCAGTCTGGAATTGATCAAACATATAATCAAGATGTTTTGATAATTATTGGTGATTAGAATTTGAAAGTTGGAAACAGAGAAGGATCAATAGTTGGCAAATACGCCCTTTGTGACAGAAACAACATGGGATATCACATGATAGGGTTTTGCAAGGTCAATGACTTATTCACTGCAAATTCCTTTTCAACAATATGAATGGTGACTATACATGCGGACCTCACCAGATGGAATGCACAGGAATCAAATTTATTACATCTGTAGAAACAAGCAATGGAAAGAGAAGCTCAATATTATCCAGCAGAACAAGATAAGGGACCTACAGCACAATAGACCATCACTTGCTCACACGCATGGTCTAGTTGAAACTGAAAAAATGTAAAAAAGAGGCAAAATGCCACCTTGAGTATATCCCACCTGAATTTAGTGACCATCTCAAGAATAAATTTGATGCATTGAAGACTAATAACCAAAGACCACATGAGTTGTGGGGTGACATCAAGGACATCATACATAAAGAAAGAAAAAGGTCATTAAAAAGACAGAAAAGACCAAAATGGAGTCAGAAGAGACTCTGAAACTTTTTCCTGAACCTAGAATAGCTAAAGCAAACGGAAGAAATGCTAAAGTAAAAGATCTGGACCGAATATTTCAAAGAGTGGCTTGAGAAGAGTAAGTAAAGCATTATAACGAAATGCATAAACACCTGGAATTAGAAAACCAAAGGGGAAGAACAAGCTCAGCATTTCTCAAGCTGAAAAAGCTAGAGAGAATTCAAGCCTTGAACTGCAAATATTGAAGGGTTTGAAGGGCAAAGTACTGAGCAATACAGAAGGCATCAAAGGCAGATGCAAAAGGAGGTGGGAACAGGGCAGCAGAGCAGACAGACACTACCCACAGCTCCTCTAACAACAAAGACCCAAAATAACAAATGAATTCAGTACATTTGACATCCTAAGAGCCCTGAACATCAAAGGGAAAGTTCAGAAATTAGACTGAGCAAAGGGGAAGTGAGAATTCTGTTAGAAGAGGATCCCACAGACCTGTGCTGTCAGGAAACTTTTGCTACCTGAGTGCGGTAGGTCCAGCATGGAGGTTGGTGGGCACTTCTCTCAGTGGAGGTGATTACCTGGAGAATTCTCTCACACCTCAAGAACCAGTGAAGCACAGCACAATTGTCAAAGGCTAAGTTGTTATGTGTAACCTACTGCATGTGGATCTGAACCTTTCCTTCTATATGGGCCTGTCTCTGTTCTCCCAGCACTCTGCCCTCCCTCCTCTGACCTGTGCCTGGAACTAGAGCCTGACAGCATTAACTGAGCTGTAACTAGGACATTAAGCCTTCCCTGAGCCATTCTAAGATACTTGGAGGGGAAAACAGTTTAGAAAATACAGGGAAGGGGGAAACAGAAAAAAAAAAAAATTCTGCTAACTTCCCTAAGCTAGAAAATCAGGGCAGACAGTGTTTCTTCACCTAGATTTAGACATAAGGGGCTATGCCAACCTTACAGACACTCAGGGATGACTGTTAGTCCCCTACATTTCTCAGTGGCTGCAGCCAGACACCTAACCTATATCAATCACCTCTGCCCACCTAGGATAGTAGGCAAGAGTCTGTACTACAGATTTGGTGACTGACCACAAACACACCTGAGCTGAATCCATAGAAGGAAAGTAAACTGTCCATTTTAAAACAAGAAGCTAGATCACATAACTAAATTTTATGATACATCAAAGCAGCAGTCCATATTAAAGCACTTAAAGGGGTAGACCACTATTTCTTCAGAAAGCTCCCCTAAAAAGAATCAAATTTTGCAGAGGGAAAGAACTTTCTGGAATTATCAGAAATTGAATGCCAACCAAGTCCAAGTGCCGTCGAGTTGGATAGAATACAAATTATTAATATTTAGAACTCTTCAAGAGATGACAAAGGGGATGAGGCAAAATGCAGCAGAGCATAATGACAAATGAACAAGCTGCAAGAAGGCAAAAAATGAACAAGCTTCAAGAATACAAAAACTACAGAGAAAGTTGTCAAAGATCTGCTGACAGAAAAACTTCTTTGATATTGTGAAAGATGTGAAGATAACTATTCAAGACACTCATCAAACTCCACCAAAAGTAAATCCCCAAAGAAAGACACCATGACATATTATAATCAAAATTGCCAAAACTAAAGATAAGGGGACAAAACTAACAATAAGGGATAAAGAAAAAATAATCTACAAAGGAAAACGTGTAAGACTAAGCTTGGACTACTCAGGAGAAACCACGTAGACAAGAAGCCAATGGGATGACATATACAAAGTCTTGAAGGAAAATAACTGTCAGCCAAGAATTATATACCAGCAAAACTGTCTCTCAAATATGATGGGAAAATTAGGACACTTCTAGATAAACAGAAGTTCAGGCAAGTTGCAAAAACCAAGCCAAAACTAAAAGAAATACTAAGGGGAGTCCCTTTGGTTAGAAAGCCAATAACATCAAGTAACAAACCAAGGCCAGGACACAGAACATAGCAACTAGATATCAACTCAAAATAGGGGAATGACAAAAATAAATGGTTCTCAAAACACCAGAAATAGGGAAACAGAGATATTATTATGTAAACATAATAAAAAACAGGGACCCAAAAGAAAATGTAGTCATACATCTTTCATGTGGAGAGGAAGTCAAGGTAACATAAAGAAATTAAAGACTGTTTTAAATTTAGAAAAATAGGGCTCAATATTATGGTAACCACAAAGGAAAATATCAGTCCTACACATCAAAATAAAACACAAGAAAGCATGAAGTCTCAGCAAATACAAACCACCAATACTGAAAAAGATGGAAAGAAAACAGACTCAGCACAGAAAATTAAATGGAATAAAGGAATTATCTACAACACACAAGAAGACATCAAAATGACAGTACTAAGCTCATGTCTGCCAATAATCACTATGAATGTACGTGGACTAAATGTACCAATACAAAAACAGATGTGGCAGACTGGATTAAAATAATGACCCATCTCTATGCTGTCTACAAGAGACACACCTTAGATTCAAAGACATGAAAAAAACTGCAACTCAAAGGATAGAAAAAAATATATCAGGGTAACATTCAAAAAAGAGCAGGAGTGGCAATATTAATTTCTCATAAAAGAGACTTTAAAGTAAAATCCACCACATGGGATAAGGAAGAAAATTATATAATGGTTAAGGCCCAATACTTCAGGAGGGCACAACCATATTAAATATCTATGCACTGAACAACAGGGCTCAGAAATACAGAAAACAAACACTATTGCACTGAAAACACAAACAGCTCCACAAGAGTAGCAGGAAATTTCAACACACCACTCTCAGTGAAAGACAGAACATCTAGAAAAAAGCTTAATAAAGACATGGAAGATCCAAATGCTACGATCAACCAACTTGACCTTAGAGACATAGGCAGAGCACTCCATCCAACAGCAGCTAAGTATACTTTCCTTTCCAGTGCAACAGAACACTCTCCAGAATCGACCACATATTAGGCCACAAAGCAATCCTTAACAAAATTCAAAGTACTGAAATATAACAAAGCATCTTTTCAGACCATAAAGCCATAGAAGTAGAAATCAATAACAGACAAAAGGAAAAAAAAAAAAAAAAGTAAAATACATGGAAACTGAACAACATTTTGTTAAAAAACAATTGGGTTATAGAAGAAATTAAGGATGGAATAAAGAAATTCATACAAGCAAATGATAATGAAAATACATCCTACCAGAATCTATGAGAAACAGCAAAAGCATTGTTCAGAGGTCAATTTATCTCAATAAATGCACACATCCAAAGAAGAAAGGATCCAAATCAAAGAACCAACTCTATGATACAAACAAGTTGAAATAGAGCAGCAAAACCCCTCAGGCACCAGAAGAAAGCAAATAATAAAAATTAGAGCAGAATTAAATGAAACAGAGCATAGAAAAACCATTGAAAGAGTTAACAAGAACAAAACCTGGTTTCGTGAAAAGATCAATAAAAATGAGAAACCAATAGCCAATCTGACAAAAGAAAAACAGGAGAAGCAGCAAATAATTCCCCCCCCCCATGAGATAGGTGATATCACAAGAGACCCAATTGAAATTAAAAGAGCCATAACAGAATATTATGAAAAATTATACTCTAATAAATTTAAAAACCTAGAGGAAATAGACAAATTTCTGGAAACATATCACCTAGCAAAACTAGCAGAAACAGAAGTAGAACTAATTAAACCCACCACAAAAGAAAAAATTAAAAAAGTTATTAAAACAATCCCACTAAAAAAAGCCCTTGCCCTGATGGTGCACTAGAGAATCCTATGAACTTTCAGAGAAGAGTTAACACTGTGATTACCAGAGCATAGAAAACGAAATACTCCCAAATTCATTCTATGAAGCCAGCTTAACCCTGATACCAAAACGAGGCAGCACAAAAGAGGAAAACCACATACCAATATCTCTCATGAACTTAGATGCAAAATCTTCAACAAAATTCTAGGTAACAGAATTCAACAGCATTAAAAAAATAATCCACATTACCAAGTGGGCGGTTCAACATCAGAAAAACAATTAATGTAATCAACTGCATAAGTAAAACAAAAGACAAGAATCACTTGATTTTATCAATTCATGCAGAACAGGCATTTGACAAAGTCCAACATGCATCCACATTAAAAACTCTCAGAAAAATAGGGATAGGAGGGAAATTCCTCAACATAGTTAAGTGGCCTCTATGCAAAGCCAACAGCTAGCATCATCCTAAATGGAAAGAGTTTGAAAGTATTCCCCTTGAGAACTGGAACCACATAAGGATGCCCATCATCACCACTTTCATTCAACAGTGTTCTGGATGTTCTAGACAGAGCCATCAGATGAGATAAAGAAATAAAGGCCACCCACATTGGTAAAGAAGTAAAAGTGTCTCTCTTTGCAGATGCTATGATCTTATAAACAGAAAACCCTAAAGAATCCATAAAAAACTATTGGAACTAATAGAAGAGTTCAACAAAGCATCAGATTATAAGATAAACATAAATAAATCAGTTGCTTTCCTTTACACCAACAAAGAGACCATCAAAGAGGAAATCACCAAAGCAATGCCATTTACAATAGCTCTCAAGAAGACAAAATACCTAGGAATTAATCTAACCAGAGATGTAAGAGACCTATACAAAGAAAATTACAAGACTACCGCAAGAAATAAAGAGACCTCCATAAATGGAGAAACCTACCTTGCTCATGGATAGGACAACTTAACCTTGTGAAAATGTCTATTCTACCCAGTGATCTATATATACAGTGCAATCCCAATACAAATTCCAATGTCATTTTTTAATGAGATGGAGAAACAAATCACCAACTGCATCTGGAAATGGAAGAAGTCCCTGATAAGTAAAGCATTAGAAGAAGAACAAAGTAGGAAGCGTCACAACAGCTGACTTTTATTACACTGCCAAGGTAGTCAAAACAGACTGGTAGTAATACAAAAACAGATATATAGATCAGTGGAACAGAATCCAGAATCCAGAAATAATACCATCCATGTATAAGCAGCTGGTATTTGACAAAGGTCCAAAGTCTGTGAACTGGGGAAAAAACTGTCTTTTTAACAAATGATGTTAGCAAAACTGGATATCTATCTGCAAAAAAACTGAAACAAGACCCATATCTCATATCATGCACAAAAACTAACTCAAAATGGATCAAAAACCTAGTGTCAAATCTAAAATGATAAACATTATGGAAGAACTGGAAGCTCTAATACACGGCATAAACAGACCACAAAACATTACTAACTGCACAAACAACAGAAGAGAAAATAAATAGGAACTGTTAAAAATCAAACACTTATGCTCATTCAAAGACTTTATCTAAAGAGTAAAAAGACTGCCTACCGATTGGGAAAAAATATTTGGCAATCACAAATTGGATCGATATCTAATCTCCATTATCTACAAGGTCCTGCAAACTATCAACAAGAAAAAGCTACAATGAGAGACAATCTCACCCCAACAAGGCTGGCATTAATCCAGAAAACACAAAACCACAAATGTTGGAGAGGGTGTGGCGATATGGGAACTATTCTACACTGCTAGTAGGAATGTAACACAGCACAAGCTCTTTGGAAAGCAATTTGGCGCTTTCTTAAAAAGCTAGAAATTGAAATACCATATGATCCAGCAATCCCACTGGTTGTAATAGAGAAATAGGGGCTGTCACACAAATAGAAACACACAGAGAAATGTTTACTGAAGCACTGTCCACAGCAGCAAAAAGACAGAATTGACCTATGTGCCCATCGAAAGGTGAATGGATAAACAAACTATGGTATATTTACGCAATGGAACACTATGCAACGATAAAGAACAATGATAGTTTTATGAACCACCTCATAACTGAAATCATCTGGAAGGCATTACTGAGTGAAATCAGTCAGCTACAAAAGGTCAAATATTGTATGAGACCACTATTGTAACGATGCAAGAAAAGGCTTATGTATAAAAGAAAATAATCTTTAATGGCTACAAGGGTGGAGAGGGAGGGAGAGGGTTATTCATAGATTAGATAGTTGACAGGAATTCAATTAGGTGAAGGGGGTGACAACACCTAGTAGAAGGGAGGTCAGCACAGCTGGACAATATCATAAGCTAAAATATTTTCTAAATACAATCCTACACAGTAATAGGGACAGTGGTTTGGGGACCATGGTTTCAGGGGACATTGTGGCCAACTGGCATAACTAGTCTTTTTCTACGAAAGAGTTCCGCATCCCATATTGGTGAGTGGAGCCTGGGGTCTTAAAAGCCAGCAAGCTGCTATCTAAGGAACATCAATAATGATGACAAGAAGAAAAAAAGAAGATAGAAGGAATACACACAGTCACTGTACCAAAAAGAAGCCGTTCATGTTAAACCATTTTATGAGGTAGTGTTATGATCAAGAATCAATGCTACTGAAGGCACTGGTGAAGAATAAGACTCCAGGAATTGACAGAATACCAACTGAGATGTTTCAGCAAATAGATGCAACCCCGAAGTGCTCACGTGTTTATGCTAAGAAATTTGGAAGACATCTACCCGGCCAACTGAATGAAGAGATTCATATACTTTCCTATTCCAAAGAATGGTGGCCGAGTACAATGTGGAAGTTATCAAACAATATTGTTAATATCACAAGCAAGTAAAATCATGATGAAGATAAATTCAAAAACTTTTGCAGTAGTACACCGACAGGGGCAACTGCCAGAAATCCAAGCCAGATTCAGAAGAGAATGTAGAATGAGGGATATCGCTGCCCATCTCAGATGAGCTGAAAGCAGAGACTACCCAAAAGAAGTTGACTTGTGTTTTATTGACTGTGCACAGGCATTCAACTGTGAGGATAATAACGACTGACGGATAACACTGTACAGAATGGGAACTCCAGAACACTTAATTGTGCTCATAAGGAACTCGTGCATAGACCAAGAGTCAGTTGTTTGAACTGAAAAAGCGGATACTGGGTAGTTCAAAATCAGGAAAGGCATGCATCAAGGTTGTTACCTTGTACCATACTGAACTCAATCTGTATTCTGAGCAAATAATCCAAGAAGCTGGACTGTATGAAGAAGAATGCAGCATCATGATTGGAGGTAGACTTGTTAGCAACCTGTAATACGCAGATGACACAACCTTCCCTGTTCATAATGAAGAGGACTCGAGGTCCTTTTTGATGAAGATCAAAGGCTACAGCCTTCAGTATGGATTACACTCAACATAAAGGAAAAAATCTTCACAAATGAACCAATAAGCAACATCATGATATGTGGAGAAAACATTAAAGTGTCAAGGATTTCATCTTACTTGGATTCATAATCACTGTCAAAAAAAGAGCAGTGAAGAAGTCAAACAACATATTGCATCAGGCAAATGTACTGTGAAAGACCCCTTTAAAGTATTAAAAAGGAAAGATTTTACTTTAAAGACTAAGGTGCACCTGATCCAAGTTATCATATTTTCAATTACCTCATATGCATGCAAAAGCTGAACAATCAATAAGAAAGATGTAAGGAGAACTGATGCCTTTGAATTACAGTGTTGCTGAAGAATACTGAATATACCAGGTAAACAAACAAATCTGTCTTGGAGGAAGTACCAAGGACGGTAGGACTTGGTCTGGAGGACTGGGACATGTTATCCTGAGGGACTAAGCCCTGGAAAAGTAGATCATGCTTGGTAAGACAGAAGGTCAACACAAGACAGCAAGACCTTCAGTGTGATGGACTGATACTGTGGCTGCAACAGTGGGTTCAAACAGAGCAGTGATTGCGGGGATGGCGCAAGACCAGGCAGTGTTTCCTTCTTTTGTACATGGGGCTGTTATGAGTCAAAACCCACTCAACATCACCTAACAGTAACAACACAATGTTGAAATGGGACAGCTGTAATGGTTAGGTTAATAATCCCACCCCTTTCAAAATACAACAAATAGAAAACTCACCCTCACTACAAAAAAGTATGTGTATTTCTGTTTCAATAAAAATCTTTTAAATGTAGCTAGAAAACTCATGTCTCATCAGAAGGCATTAAGTACAAAAAACAAAGCAGTTAATTATAGTAGGGTGGTATTTGTGAAGCTAAGTCTATTTTTCTGAGCTTGTGTTCTTGTCTGGCTTTCCATGAGAGTTAATTATCTTGGGTGTAGGTTACAATCATGCTAGGATTCCCACAGTGTGTGCTATTGCCACTGTCCGTTTCTCGTTAACTCACCCCTCAAACATCATGCAAGTTAAAGAAGTAACAGTGAAATTAAACTCAGTTAGTACCTTACTTCTAACTTTTCCAGGGCACCTTGACGCAGGATGTGAAAGAAAGAGACGAGTGTGCCTCGTGACTGTTAATAACATGGTAAATTTAGGTGAGGGGGAAGAAAAGGGAACTGCATTTAATAAGCACATCCCAGATACCTTGCATTATCCTACGCACTTTTGTATGTAACAAACCCATTATTGTCATTGCAAAGATAAAGAAATAAGCTCAAAAAGATGAGTAAACTGCTGAACTAGTTAAGTAGCATTGGGGGATATTCATACACTGTTTGACCTCAGGTAGTCCTTGCAGCTACTGGAATGAAAATAAATAGTGCTATAAAATAGAAGCTTTTGATTTAGACTTTTTATTTCTATCATGTATTTGTTCAAGAACATTACAGTGAAACCCATGTGTGTGTACTGATAATTCTTGAGGCCTGAAAGGAATCAGTATCAGTGATCTCAAGTCAGTTTAATAAAAAGAGATACAGAGAAGGGAAAGAAATATTTTATTCTCAAATAAACGATGCATTTTACTGTTAGACGAACGGCCATTTGCAAAATTGAGATTTGAACGCAGATTGGCAGACCACAGCTATTCACCTACATGGAAGAGAGAGCGGGAGGCAAGAGATCTTACTTAGAGGACAAAAAATCATTTAAACGAAAACCTTGGTGACACAGCTGTGAAGAGCTCGGTTGAGGTTCAAGTCCACCAACTACTCCTTGGAGTCTCTATGGGGCAGTTCTACCCTGTCCTACAGGGTTTCTATGACTCGGAATTGGTTCTACAGCAGTGTTATAAGTAAACTACCTGTCAGACGTAAACTACCTCTGGCATGCAGTTAAGGCATCTTCATACATGACTTATGCGAAACAGACAAAGATACCAGGGAAAGCGCAGGACGGAAATGCAAGCCGATGCTAGGCATCAGAAAAGCTGCCGGGCTTGTGGACCGACAGGTAGTAGCTGCTGCCTCTGCGAGCAGCAGTTGAGGAGACTTGAAATCTCCAGGCAGAACCATTCAGACCGAATGCGGCCAGCAGGTGATCCGAAGGCCTTTGCCCGTTGCCCTGGTCCACAGCCACGCCCGGTGTGGTAGCCCCTGAACCGTGAGGACTCCGGCGAGGCCGGCGGGGCGCTGCCCAGCGGGCGCCCCGGTGCAGACCCCCCCCCCGTGCAGACCCCCCCCCGTGCAGACCTCCCCCCCCCGTGCAGACCCCCTGGTGCAGACCCCCCCCGTGCAGACCCCCCCCAGTGCAGAGCCCCCCCGTGCAGACCTCCCACCCCCCCCGTGCAGACCCCCCGGTGCAGACGCCCCCCCCCGTGAAGACCTCCCCCCCCTTGCAGACCTCCCCCCCGTGCAGACCTCCCCCCCCGTGCAGACCCCCGGTGCAGACGCCCCCCCCCGTGAAGACCTCCCCCCCCGTGCAGACCCCCCGTGCAGACCCCCCCCCCCCCGTGCAGACCCCCGCAGCGCGCCTCCGGCCTCAGGCGGCTCCCCGCGGGGCCCCGGAGGACGCGCGCTGGGGGCGGACGTGGCGCCGGGAGGCGCGCGGGCCGAGGGGCTTGCACACCGTCAGTCCCGGCCTGCAGATTAGGGCCGGAAGAAATGCCGGCTGACTGGGCAGGACTGCGACAGCTATGCCAGCCGTGTAGGAACTGAGGGTGACAGGACTGGCAGCCAAAGGCACCCTGGCCTCGGTGAGGTGGCGGCGTGCCGGACGAGAAGGAGGTCCTGAATGGGAGACGACAAATGGGGGCAGACGCGGGAGGAAGCAACGCTCTGATTTTGCCAGCTTTAAAGGGAGAAACATTCTGAGTTGTGTCAACAACCAGGAAAGTAGCCGTGCCAGTAACTATACAGTGGCGTCTCTGGGTCGTTTTTAAGATTGTGCTGACTTCGCTGAGTAAAACGTTGTTTGGGCTAAGCAAATAAAGGGAAACATTGACAAAGGCTGTACTTCTTGTGGACACATGAATGGAGTTACAAATCAAACTGCAGTGATTTGTAAACTCTGATGCCTGAAAACGATGTGGAACTGATTACAGTTTACTAACCTTGGAGAACATTCCTGTTTTCCAGCTGACCAAGACCAAGCTGGCTCTGTATGATGCCTAGAGCTGCCTTTTTTTTTTTTTTTTAAGCACTCACTGAAACAAGTGAGAATGCCAAGACTTTCTTCCCACAAATTTTCGGTCCTTGAGGATAGATATTAATAGTTTCACTAGTAATAGTAAAATAATGATTTTTAAAAGGGAAAAAGTTATTAAAATTAACTTTAAAAGTGAATACTTCAGTGAATTTGCTATATTTACAACTCTGTCTAGTTCTAAGGCATTCTAATCACTCCAAAAGAAAACCCAGTACCTAGATCGCAGTTAGGACCCAATCCCTTCTTTCCACAACCCGGGACAATCACCAATTTGTTGTTCCTATGGGTTTACATATTCTGGACCAATACCAAAACCAAACCCACTGCCATCGTGTCAGGTCCAACTCACAGCAACCCTAGAGGTCAGAGGAGAACTGCCCCACACAGTTTCCAAGGAGCGCCTGGCGATTTGAACCAACGACCTTTTGGTTAGCCGACACAGCCCTCAACTCACTACACGACCAGGGTTTCCATATTCTGGACACTTCATATAAACGGAATCACATGATGCGGTATTTTGTGTTTGGTTTCTTTCACTTAGCATAATGTTTTCAAGGATCATCCATGTTGTAGTATATATAAGTAATTCATTACTTGTTATGGCTGAATAATATTTCATTGTATGAATAAACCACATTTACTTTATCCATAGACATTTGAGTTGTTTCTGTGTTTTGGTAGGAGATGCCTGAATAATGTTGCTATGAACATTCATGTACAAGGATTTGTTTTAGCACCTGATTTTAACTCTGGATATATATCTAGGAGTGGAACTGCTGGGTCATATGGCAATTATGTTTAACTTTTGGGGGAACTAATAAGATATATGCAGATATACACATATAATATTGTATTTTTGTTGGAAGTATACACAGCAAAATAGGCCCCTATTCAACAATTTCTGCACATGTTGTTCAGTGACATTGGTTACATTCTTCACATTGTGTCAACACTCTCATAATTTCTGTTCTAGCTGTTCTGTTTCCAGTGACCCAGTTTTCCTACTCCCCTTCCGCCACCTCTCATCTTTGCTTTAGACTAACTGTTGATCATACAGATGATTTTTAAAGGAGCACAGTACTAACAGGTGATATTCTTTATAAGCTCACCTGCTGTTTAGCTAAAAGGTGGCTCCA
Source organism: Heterohyrax brucei (assembly GCA_028571685.1). Lineage (NCBI taxonomy): Eukaryota > Metazoa > Chordata > Mammalia > Hyracoidea > Procaviidae > Heterohyrax > Heterohyrax brucei. The sequence continues at coordinate 27,528,891 of CM053152.1, forward strand.
GGGGATAATTTCAGTTCAAGGTTTCAAGATTATCTCAGGGCAACAGTCTTGGGGACTCCTCTAGTCTCAGTTGATCCAGTAAGTCTGGATTTTTTAAGACCTATAGCTGGTAATCAAAAGATTGGCAGTTCAAATCCACTAGGTGCTCCTTGGAAACTCCATGGGGCAGTTCTACTCTGTCCTATCGGGTCACTATGAGTCAGAAGTGATTCAACAGCAAAATCAAGCTCCTGGTGGTGGGAAGCGGGTGCGGCCCCCAGGGTGGCTCTCACCCTCCTCACACATGCTGCCATTTAAAAATGATCTTCAACTGAGTGAGACAGTACGAAGGACAGGACCTGATCTGTGGGTGGACTCTGAATCATTAAGGACTCATTTTTTTCCTTACATTTTCATTCATTTCCACAACCTGATACACTTAATTGGCTTTGACTCAATTCTTAAGAATTGTATTTTCCTTCTTTCTTGTGTAATTATTCATTCATTCATTCATTCTCTCTACAAGTATTCCCTGTGCCTCACTGCACAGTCACAGTGCTAGGCATAGGGGGTACAACGGGAACCAACCCACAGTCCTTGCTTTCATAGAATCTGGCGGCAGCCTGTGGGGGCAGGAATGTAGACGCAACACAATGTGATCAAGTGGGCCCCTGGGTGGACAGAACGGGCCAGGAGAGCGCAAAGGAGGTACAGCTAACTCAGAGAGGGAAGACAGAGCTCACTGGGGGCGGAAGATAAGCAGAAGTTCCCCAAGTACCAAGGAGTGTGTGGGGTGGGATGACACCAAGTTTGAAGCCAGAAAGGCCTGGCATGCCACTTTCCACTGAGGCAGGGAGTTGGCAGAATGAAAAATGAGGCTGGAGCAGCACAAGCCCGTGTGAAGAGCCTTCAAAGATCCTGGAAGAGGTTGGATTTGGTCTCAAGAACAATGGGGACTGATGTCAAGCTATGCTCTAAGTGATATTCAGTAAAAGAGCCAATTTAGAAGTGAGACAGAATCTGGAATCACTTCTCATAGAACCAACCCACCAACCTCATTGCCCTCAAGTGGATTCCAACTGATGGGGACCCCATTCAAAAACAAACCCACTGCCGTCGAGTCAATTTTGACTCATACTGACCCTAGGCAGAGTAAAGCTGCCCCACAGTTTCCAGGGAGCAGCTGGTGGATTCCAACTGCTGATATTTTGGTTAGCAGACAAGCTCATAACTATTGTGCCATCAGGGCTTCTCACAGCTGGTGGCTTGTTCAAATCCTGTCTCCTTTGCATTGCTTTGGACTGTGTAATTTGCAAACAGCAGTGGATCTTGCCACTGGCTGTAGAACGAAATCTCCTGGGGCATCTTTAAAAATACCGGTGCTTAGGCCTCACCCCCAGACATTCTGGCTATCACTGTCTTTAAAAAACTCTAAAAACTCTAAAAACGGAGAAGCAGCACAAAGGGGGGTGAACAGGGGGATGACGGGGAGGAAGTCTTCATCATCAACCTGACATGTCTTCTGTTAGCCATTCCGTCACCTGAAGCTGTCACGACAGTCTTTTAAACCACCAGCTATACTTTAAGCAGTGAAAGATTTCTGAACGATTTCTCCCCATTTTACAAATGAAGAAACAGGGGCTCCAATAGTTCATGCTCAGGATGCACTGCTTGGTTAGATGCAGAACTAGCTCTAAACCCCCCATGCTGCTGAGCTCAGGAAAACCCTGGGGATCTCAGTGGACCATGCGGTGCAAGATCAGGTAACAACTGCTCCTTTGTGCACAGGGTTGCTATGAGTTGGGGGCCAACTCAGCAGCAACTGCCAACATTAGGGGCCAAACAGTGAGCTGCATCCTTGAAGGCTTTATTCCATTTAATGTATACAACAATCCTTATTATCTCCATTTCACAGATGAGGAAACTGAAGCTCTGAATGGTTGAGGACATACAGCTTTTAAATGACAAAGCCTAGGTCCCAACATAGGTCTGATTCTAAAGTCTGTGTTCTTGACCATTCAATATACTGCCTCTGCATTTATAATTTACAACAAAGAAGACAGAACAACTTCCTCTGTCCTTTTTGTTAGGTACTGTCAAGTCAGTTCCAGCTTATAGTGACCTGACATAGGTCGGAATGGGACACGGCCTGGTCCTGTGCCACCCACACAGTTGCGGCTATTTTGAGCCCACCGCGCCAGCCACTGTGTCAATCCTTCTTGTTGATGGTCTCCCTCTTTTTTGGTTTGGCTCTACCAAACCAGATGCCCTTCTCTAGGGACCTGTCCTTCCTGATGACATGTCCATATAGCATACAGATTAAATAAGTATGGTGAAAAGATGCAACCCTGACACATAGCTTTTTTCATTTTAAACCATGAAGTATCCCCCTGCTCTGTTAGAATGATTGCCTCTTAGTCTATGTATAGGTTCCATATAAATACAACTAAGTGTTCTGGAATTCCCATTCTTCACAATGTAATTTGTTAGGATCCACACAGTCAAATGCCTTTGAATAGTCAATAAAACAAAAGTAAACATCTTTCTGGTATTCTCTGCTTTCAGCCAAGGTCTGTCCGACATTAGCAATGACATCCTTTGTTCCATGTCCTCTTCTGACTCTGGCTTGAATTCCTGGCAGTTTCCTGTCCATGTACTGCTGCAACCATTTTTGCAAATTATCTTCAGCAAAACTTTACTTCTGTGTGATACTCATGATATTGTTTGATAATTTCTGCATTCTTTGGAATGAGTGCAAATATAGATCTCTTTCAGTTGGTTGGCCAGGCATCTGGCTTCCCAATTTCCAGCACAGATGACAGCACACTTTTAGCACTGCGTCTGTTCGCTGAAACATCTCAGTTTGTATTCTGTCAATTCCTAGAGCCTTGTTTTTCACCCATGCTTTCAGTGGAGCTTGGGCTTCCTTCAGCATCATCAGTTCTTGATCATATGCTAACTCTTAAAATGTCTGAATGTCAGCAAATTCTTTTTGGCACAGTCATTCTGTGTATTCCTTCCATCTTCTTTTGATGATTGCTACGTCAGTCAATATTTTGTCCATAGAAGTCTTCAGAATCTTCCTTTCAGAAATGTACAACTTTTATAGTTCAACAGAACTTGCTAATCTTATGTGCTACCCCCAGAAGGTTTAGTTATTATTATCAATTTTGTAGAGAAACTAATTTATGTTAATACTTGCAATGCAAGAGTTGAGGCTCTGGGGCTTGGTCTAGTTGAGATCAGGGAAATCACCAGTATATTGGGAAAATACCTTAAACCCAACCTTACCCAATTAAAAACAAAACAAAACAAAACACGGCTGCTGAGCTTATTCTCTAAGCATCAGAACAACCGTGAAGGTGCCTAAGCAGGTATGGAACAGCAGAGATTCTTAGGAAGATGAACTTTCTGGAGAGAAGAGTACATATAGATTGTAACTCTCTTTGCCTTGTAGTCTTGTGTTCCAATAGTTGATGTGTCCCTATATTTAATCTTGACACACCCCTGTGACATTTGCCACTTTACAGCTAAGGAAATTTAGCTTGGATGGAATGGCCAACTTGTTGGAAGCTGCCTTCTGTCCCCAGGCTCTCCACGCCTCCTCTTCCCTGCCTTCTGGAGGGCCCATGCCATGTGACACCACACCACGTCCTGCTTTACCACTCACTAGGGAAGTGGATTAATCCTGTTAACTACCCCAAGCCAGTCCCTCTGTAGTAATTACACGGGGTGGGGCGGGCAGTTGGTCAGAGGCACTCCTCTGCCCTTGCTGCAGGCCTGTCTTCCCAGGAGGGTGTGGAAGACGCTGCCCAGGGGTGCGGTTGGAATCAAGTGCCAAGGACAGACCAGAGGGTGTGAAAAGGGCAGCTCACGGGTGATGGTCTTTTCACCTACCTAGCTTTTCCCTTGCCAAGAAACGTCCTTTTCCTCCCTTACCTCTGGGGTTCCAAGCCACAGGAAACATGGTTTGGACTCGATGAAAAGATTTCATTTGTTTCTAGTCTAGAGTTCCTTTGCTGGCTAAGAGGTGTTTTCCAAATTAGCTCGTTGGATTACTTTCTTCGGAGGTATTTTTAAATGATAAAAGTGTGATCTACTCATTGATGCAAATTCTAAAAGCACCTGTCGCTGCTGAGCTGACACTACCTTGTGCTGACCCATGTTTGTGAGAGAGAACTGTGCACCACAGGGTTTTCAGTGGCAGATTTTGCTGGAAGGAGATCACGAAACCTTTCTCCTGAGGCACTTCTGAGCGGGTTGGAACTGTCAGCCTTTCGATTAATAGCCAAGTGCTTAACTGTTTGTACCCCCCAGGATAACCATAGTGGACAAACAAGCAGTAAAACAGAAAAACAACCTGCCACGACCCCACCATGCAATGGGGGTACTACTTTACACATATATACTTTATAGATACACACGTATACATACAGACTCTTACGCAAACTATTAAAACGTGTTTTTCTATCAGTTTTCAGAAACAGCTTCACAGCTGAAAATTTTAATTTTTTAAAATGTCTGTTACTTGTGATCTACTGAAGTTTTCTGTGCTCTTTCTCAGTGTGGAGTCTACGAGAAAGATTTTATTTGTTCTGTTAGGACTTTTTTGCTCATGCTAGGTCATCAGAGATCTTCAGGGCTGTGCTTATGACAGCAATAACATCGAGGCACTTTCCAGGTATTTCCTTCGCTGAGAACTACCTTCCTTTTATGGCTGCTGACTGGGGTGCCCAACCAAGTTTCTGTTCTAGTATCTGAGATTTAAGAAAGATGACAATCCAGGTAGAGGGGTGGATTTAAGTTTGTGTATTTGTGGATGCTTGTGCAGTTGTGAGCAAGTAAGCGTTGTGTGTGTGTGTGTGTATGCAGTATGTATATGAGTGTGTATGGTGTATGTGTTCTGTGTATCTATGTTTGTGAGTATGTATATGTGTTGTGGGTGCTGTGCCTATGAATGTCTGTGTGGTGTGTGAATGGATATGTGTGGTATGTATATAAGTGCACAGTATGTGTACGTCTGTGTGATATGTGCGGTGTGTGTGTGCACGTGAGTGTACAAGCAAGAACTGTGTGGCGAGCTGTGACCTCTGGCAGGATGTGGACTCAGAATGGCAGGGAGAGGAGGCCCCGCACATTCACTGTCACCAACAAATCTTTTTCCCTCTTTGTTGCTGAGATGGGAGGGAAGGGAAACAAAGAAGGTGTCAGGGAAGACCAATGCTTGTGTGACATGAAAACTTGAAACATATAAGAGTTTGATATCTTAGTTTTCATACTTTTGCATCTATTTTTATGAGTCCAAAATAAAAAGATCTTTGTTTTTTAAAAGAAAAGGGAATGCTGTGCTGAATATTACTGCAAATTTATCATGTGATAAGCATTTAATCTGTTTCAAGTATTATAACTGTTAAAAATTCTAGGAATAGTTCTTTAATGTTTTTAGACTTGGGAAATTTCATCTTTATTGCATGAACGCAGATAAAAATTAATTCAAGGCTTGTTATAGAAATGGATAGAAGTAATTTGAGGGAAAGGAGAAAATATCTTCTAAGTAAAAACAAAGCACATTTTGTCTACTTATGGGGAAGCAATGCTTGCAGTACCTGTTCCCTGAGGCAGCATCATTTTCTTAAATGATACAGAGACCTAAAGACAGCAGGGGAGAAAGGAAAGGCAAGCTAAAAACACAAGCAAAAGTATGAGAGCAGTAACAATTCAGTACGTTGCCATTTGGGAGAAGTGATCACTGACGGTGACACTGATGGCTCAGAGGTAGCTCAGCGGGACTCAAAAAGACACCTAACCAAACCCACTGCTGCTGAGTCAATTCTGACTCAAGGTGACTCAAGGGGCCGCTGATCCTTCAGGAATATCATGAGTCCTTCCGATGACTGGCTACAAGAATTCTTTAAAATTAGGGGGGGTTACAGTGACTATTAACTATTGAAAAAATCATTACTAGAATAAACCCAAAGAATAATAACAACAAACAAAATTTACATAAGTAAGCTTTTTACTTTAACATTTACTAAACTTTTAAAATGTTCCCAGGGCTCTGCTGCATCTTTTAAAACGATCATGGCATGGTTCCATGGGCACTATGGAAGGGCAGAGGAAAGGGACCTTCCCAGCAGGCAGGGGAGGCATCCTACAGGAGGCAGTGCCTTGCAGGATTTTCAGAAATGGGCGCAGGGACTTAGAGAAGGATTCCAGGCAAAGGTGACAGCTTGAGCAAAGCGACTGAGGCGAGACGGAACATGTTGGTGAGGAGGGAACACAGCAGAAGGGCATCTCTCTCAAAGTGACGGCGTCAGTGAGTATCTAAGAGCGCCGCTATTCACAAGAGCTTTGCTTTCAGTGATGCCTTTGGGGCCCTGGCATATGCAGCTCTAAGACTCATAGGCCTGGGTTTGAATCCTGGCTTTAACCTCTTCTGAGAACAAATCAGCTGGAGTCCCGATTTCTTCATCTGCAAAATGGGATATCTAGCTCAAAGGATGCTTGTGAAGAGTAAAATGATATCTAAAAACAGCTGCATTTACTGAGTGTTCCCTAAGTGTAGGACATGGCACAGTCTTCATCACAGCTGGATAAAGCCGGCGCTATTATCCTCATTTTACAAGGAGCGAACTGTAGCCAGAGAATCAATGACAATGCCAGGGTTCATAGCCATGTAGTTGGGCAGCAAGTGCCAGCTCTGACCATTCAGTCAGTGCCCCAGGGTTGATCTGCTCCTCTGGGGAGCCCACGCACAGGCATGGGTCCAGGAAGGGTCAGTAAACGCTGACAGGTTTTCATCCTTTGGATACTGTGTGGTATGCCAAGGCAGCATTCTCACTGTATATTTATGCGGTCCTGCTGCCTATCCTGAATTGGTCCTGCTCCTGGAAACGGTGGTGTTGCAGTGGTTAAGTGCCACAGGGGCCAAGCCAAAGGTTGGAAGCTCGAATACAACAGGCACTCCTTGGAAACGCTACTGAGAAGTTCTACTCTGACCTATATGGTTGCTGAAAGTTGGAATTGACTCACCAGAATGGCTGTGGTTTTTTTGGTTGTTCAGTCCTACTCTCTGGTTTGAGCAAGCATCTGTTTAAAAATAATTTCTAGGGCCAGCAGACATTTTTCTAAGATCAGTCCGGGATCAGGTAATCACTCTCTTTCTTGGAAGTTCAATTTGGTGTTTTTTAGCTAAAATGATTTCTGTTTAGATTTTTCTTTTGCTTTTTATTTGGGCAAGCGTTTGTGCACATATGTATACAAGTCTGCCCCCACAGCCCACCCTCAACCTCCTCCCAACAATCTGTTCTGTATTTGGAGATATTTTTAACAAACTCCTTAGCCTCTTCTTTTGAATTTAAAACTCCAGAATATATTTTCCACTTTATAGTAATTAACTATTCAGAGCGAGAGAGAGAGAAAGAGAAGGTAGAATCACTAATATTCATTGGGAGTTTGTTTAAAAACATTATGGATTATCTGATTTAATCCTCACAACTCTTTCAGTAGTTACAAGTAATAGTTTGACTTTACTGATGGGGAAACTGAGGCACAGAAGCATCAAATGCCAGTGGTCTCTGAGCTGTCTGGTTTCTTTTTCCCTCAAAAGTAAGGCCCAGCCTGTTCTTGATGACGTACTCAACTCTGAATGTCCCAGAACTCCCAGCTCTGGCATCTTTTGTCAATCTTTCCTCATTTTGTTCCTTGTTATGAAGCAAACACTTCCATGTGTGCCAATGAATTCAATCTGTTTCTGAGGAAATGTTCCTGTCCCCAGTCCTAACTATTGGATACCAGTCCAGCTGTAGTGGAGTTGGTCTAATTCAGTTAGTGACCCCATGTGTATCAGAGGAGGACTGCAGTCCCTAGGGTTTTCAATGGTAGACTTTTAAGCAGTAGATCACCAGGCCTTTCTTCCCAGACATCTCTGGGTGGACTGGAAGCTCTGAACTTTTGGTTAGCAGCCAAACATGGGAAGCATTTATATCACCCAGGGGCTCCACATTATTGGGCTAAACCATTGCTTTCAAGTTAATTCCAACCCACATCAACCCTATAGGACAAAGCAGAACTTCCCCAAAGCGTTTCCAAGGAATGACTTGGGGAATCAAACTGCTGACCTTTTGCTCAGCAGCTGAGCTCTTAACCACTGTGCCACCAGAAAGCTCTAATTATTAGACTACTGCCTTCATATTTCATGAAACATTCTGGACTTTTGCACTCATGTCATCTTCAATTAAGTAGAGTAGACTCCTGGCCCACCCCCTAAGATAGCAGCTCCCCAAGTGGCCTTGCTCTCTCTGCTGGATCTTGTGATCATCACAGAGAACAGGATGTGGAATGGAGTTTACTCCCATTTCCTTTGGTCCTTTAATAGTCCTCCAGACTATCGGAATCCTCTTACAGTACTCTAGAATAACCACTTCAAATAAAGGCATCATATTAATTATACGGCACTATAAGAAAACTATGGCCCTGCCAGCTGTTTCTATTTTCAACCTAACAACTTTTCTCACTTGTAATGGTGCCAGCAAAACGGCAGCTTACAGTAAAGTATTCAAATCTTCTGATTTAGTAACCCTGAGTGCAAAACCAAAGGATTAACACAGGGCTTAACAGAAAAAGAAAGAACATAAACAAGACATACTCTGTTATCGAGGGACTAGGTGAGTGATTTTTGAAAGCCAAACAAAAGATGCATGGAAGAAAACTTCCAGATGTACTCTGCTTCCCTTCTTCCCTTGTGAGCAATCCCTGCCACCCAACATATTCCTTCACTATGACTTTAGAACCCCAAACAAACCAACCATAAACTAGTCACCATCAAGTCAGTTCCAACTTACAGTGATCCCACTTCTTGCAGAGCAGAATTGTGTTCCTTTGGGTTTTCAAGGGTGTAAACTTTCAGAAGAAGATTGCCAGGCCTTTCTTCTGATGCACCTCTGGGTGGGTTTAAACCCTTGATTTTTCACGGCACTTGGCTTGGCTAGTCAAGAACATAGCCTGTTTACACCAGCCAGGGACACCTACTGACTTCAGGCTTTCACTCAGCTGTTTAGAATACTGACAGTTCCACTAACAAAAAAGAATGAATGATTCTGTCACTGCATGACCTAACAGTGATTAGGAAGCTTGAAAACACACTCTGAAACCAGGTTCAGGATGCCAAAGTCAAAGGAAGGAGATGTGCCCTCAGAACTACGAGTCATATTTCCTTAAGAAAAAGAGACAAAAGCTGGGAATCGGACAAGTGTCATATTTATACAGCTTCGTAAGCGTAGAAACATTTTAAAGAATATATAAAATGCCCATATCACCTCAGAGATCTTTTGTTTTAAAAAATATCTAATTGTGTCTTCAAATCACAATGGACAATGCACTTGGTTTCAGCGTGACACTCTGAGAAGCTGAAGCTTTCCAATTTATGTCGCAACATTATTTAAAGAGTCACCAAGTGAAAATGACATGTGAAAAATATTAAGTTTAGATCAGCTCATGATTCAAAGACAACACTTGTGGGTGTGTGTGGTTGGGAAATCTCCAGCGAAGCTGCTGACAGCATTCTGCCTTGGGCTGCGCCGAGGCCCACAATGCTCGGTCTGTAGGTGTGCGTCTTGTGTAACAGTCTACGCCCTTCTGGGCTTAGGCTTGCTTTCTCATAGTTGAAGAATTTGCCCTTGGGCCCCAGGCTGGTGATATGTATACCTATCGATATCTCTCCCTGCCCCTTCCAACCAACAACAGAACCAAGCCCTAACCTGCAAAAACAATGAAGGTAATACACATTTCCCAGCTAGTAACAAGAATTTCACTCTCTCTCTCCTCCTTTTTAAGGCAAAATAATCGCATGTAGAGGTTGAAATGGTCTGACAGTCGTTTGATATCAGTGCTTCCCATAACTTTTCATTTGGAAGTCCCTGGGTCTAAAGAAGGGGAATGAAGCCAAGGTACATTTTTCAAATAAATACTTTGTTATGTTTTAAAGTCTACCCAAAGGATCACAAAAAAGCTTGTCAAGCTATGTCCTTGTAAATACAAACCCTGTCTTCACTGCTGTAATCATCATGACCATCCAGCCTGGCTCAGAAGGGAACGTTACTCTCGTTTACCCTGGTTCTCTAGGTTTGCTCGGATAACTGGTTGCTGTTGAGTCTATTCTGACTCTCAGAGACCCTGTAGGACAGAGTGGAACTGTCCTATAGAGTTTCCAAGGAGTAATTGGTGGACTCAGACTCTGGGCCTTTTGGTTAGCAGCTGTTGTTCTTACCCATTACACCACCAGGGCTGCTTGGTGGCAACCCCTTTATACTAGCGCTTTTTAATCTGTCCAGTGGTTTTTCTGACTGAATTCTACCTTTTTGGACCTTTTGCAAAGTATTATCAAAATGGTGATATTTATATGAAGTATCTTCCTAAGGGCCCCTCTGATAATGGATTCTGTGGGATACACTGACTTTTTTTTTTTTTTTTTAATTTTATTTCTTTTTGCTGACTGTCTGCACTGCTTTGAGATTAGAAAGACTTTTTTTTTAAGGTATGCCTTAAGGCCCTCAGGACCTTCTCAGATGTTTTTAAAAAAATCAATTTTGGGAGAGGTGAAAGGGGCCCAGCCGGCCTAACGAGGCTGGGTGGGAGATCTGGAACACATTCAGCTCCAATCACAGAAACAAGTCTGGGCGAACTCAGATTGACCCTCCAGTTCTGAAGCCCTCCCAGCGTGCCAGCACCGCCACTGCTAGAAAGTGGTGGCTCAGTGTCACGCACGGCTGTAAGTGACCATCTGAGTGCGGGGAGCACAGTAAGAAAAGTTGCACAAGGGTAAAAGCAGTCATTACCACCAAAAAATCTAAACACCAACGTCATCATGAAGCAAACTCACAGCTGGCATTTATGCAGCAGCAGGGGGCCATTATCCAGTGACAGGGACATATTTACTGATGCTGCATCTTGATTAGGGTCAGGCTGCCCAGCAAGCAGCTGATGTAATTGTGGGATGGAAACACGGCTTTTTAACATTTTCTTCTGCAAACAGAACTGCCACCAGCTTGGAACTTCTGGGTGTCTGCCTTTGGAATCTGAGTGCATTACAACTGCTCACGCTGTAGGGTCCAGGACCCTCCCAGCAACCTCCTCACACTCCCACCAAGACCACTAGGCAGAGAAGAAAGGGCACATTACCCACCCTTCTGCTTGACTATCGCTACTTTTTATCTCCAGGCATCTTGAGACTAATCTTTCAGAAGCAAGACATTGATAATGCATGGATTTGAGGCTGCCAGTCCCACTTTTTTTTTTCTGATTTTTTCCTCCCTTTTTTCTATTATGACTGAGTGAAAATGTACACTCCCATATAAATTTACATGCCCACCTACATGCAGCTTCCACTGCTCTCCCTGTCCGGTGACAGCACACTATTCCTCTCTGCTCCATACATGTATCATCCTCCCAACAGTCTCCTTTCCCCTCCTCTCCACCTACTCTCCTTCCTCCAGCCAGAAGTCAGCAGGATGATATCCTACAGATGCACAGAACCATAAAGTGCATCCAATATATGGTCACTCTGCATCGCCAAGTCTAATCTATTCATGTCTGAAGAGTGGACCTACATCAACTTGGGACCGGAAGAACCAGATGGTGCCCGGCCACCACCAGTGATAGCCGCGATGGAGCTCACTAAGTTGAGTCTCACTGGCAACACAAGAATAAAAAGGGGTGCACCCTGAGATCTCCACTAAAAGACCTCAATTGATGGTCCAGCGGTTTCGGGGTTCCCCTGGGAGCATGGCCCCTGGCCCTGATGCTGCTCTTGCCCGTAAATCATAACGAAGGTCCCACATTTTTAATGAAAAGAAATGGTATTTTAATAGGTTACTTCCATAATGACAATAAACGAACTGCCTGACAGATGTGCTGAATCTGAGTCTTGTAATAAACCACCTCAGGTTTCAGCAGAGAGCATTTATGTGTTTAGTGGACCAATACGGTACTTTTGGAAACCTGGTGGCTACTGGTTAAGTACTATGGCTGCTAATCGAAAGGTCAGCAGTTTGAATCCACCAGGCGCTCCTCTGAAACTCTATGAGACAGTTCTACTCTGTCTTCTAGGGTCGCCATGAGTTGGAATCCAGTCAAAGGCAAAGGCGGTGTTTTTTTTTTTTTTTTCAATGTGTGGTATCTACCCTGGTGTTCCTTTTGGATACTACTCACAGCAGGCTTTTTTTGGGGGGGGGGGGTTCCTCCGATTGTAATGAAAAGTAAAATACCATGTTAATTTATTTTTTTCAGGTTGTGAAGAAACGCTTTGGTTTGGAATTTAAGGGGTGAAGAGCATTTTCTGTGTCATTTTCACAAGAAAGATTCCCTGAACTTGTGAATAATTTATGCAGAGTTTTATTCCAAACAAGGACACACACAGTATAGACATTTTCCTGCGTCCTGACTTAAGGGCTGCCTCCTTACTAGGTACAAAGAGACTGGATATCTACCTGAAGTTACAGACCGTGGCCCAGGGGGAGGGTAGCAGACTGACACAGCAAACACCAAAATAATGCTGTGCGATGTACTAACGCCTGCCCGCACGGCTCTCTGCACGGCCCACATGTAGTTGGTCTTTTGGAAATTCATCTAAAATGTTTTAACATTGGTCTTCATTTGCCATAAAGAAACTCTCAGATGAAGCACTAAGCCAGAATCAGTCATGTGACTAACAGAAATTACAGGGCTTGAAAAGCTCAAGTCTGTCCCTCAAGGAGTCATAAGAAATCCGTGAGCTGGGTTGCATGAAATAACATTTTCAGTTTTAAGTCCTTTTACAATTTATGGACATCCTGTGTTCTCAAGAACACAGGAAAGGGTGGTGTATTTTTCACATAGTAACCATGTATTAACCTGAATCTTCAATGAAATACCTACTAGTTTTCTAAACAGGTAAATGGGTCATATAGTTTACTACTATATAAGCAAATTTACATTTTTATACTGATGAATGAAAACATTAAAGTATGATTTTCACAAACCACAGAGCAAAAATGGCCTTGGTTATTACTGTATGCTACGGAGATTACGGGTGGGGGTTTGCTGTCTTACAAAAACCCCGGAAATGCTGACTCATGGGGCATGCTCTGCCACAAATGTTTCAAGCCCTCAAGAGCTACTACATGAGGGAGACTGATGGGCAAGTGGCTCTGGAGATGCCCAAGGTCATGGATGAGGCTAGAAGGACACACAGGGACCTGGACAGACCCAAAGACCAAAACAAACAAACAAACAAATAAATGAACACAGCACAAATATGGAATTTCCAGCAGTAGATGAACATGGCAGAATCTGATGAAAAAAATGTGCAAAGGGACACTATGTCAGCAACGGCTGCACCACTGAATGAACCAGTTAAACAAGGAACAGATACACTCTCCACTGATGCTTAGTTGATTCTTAGATTACTCATGAAGAGAGGTGATGAGAAGGGAAAGAAAATAATTCTGAATTATTTACCCAAAATAGAGCAAGAAATACATAAGCAGTATAATTTACATTCAATTGCCAATAATAAGTTTTCCTGCCATCAGCAGAAATGAGGGCTCAAGAATTAAGTTCAGTTACAGAGAAATAAAATTTCATATTGACATACTTAAAAAAAAAAAAAGACTTTGGCATTGCTCAATGGCACTATTCATCACAACAAATCAAAAACAAATAGAGTCAGTGTTACTGTCCCAAGCAATGCGAATCATACTGGCATTGATCTCAAATGCTGCTGTCCCCACATGACTGTGAGGTGGCTTACTGAAGGCTTGCCACCCTTCCCTGCAGACTGTACCAAGATTGACAGATGTATGACTCCCTTTGATGCTTATTGAAGCTGCAGATGTCCCTCACACGATCAGAGATACAGATTAAATAAAGAGATGGGCCCAGGAATCTGCATTTTGTCAAGTCCCCTGAGGTCACCCTGATATAAAGGAAGGAGGGAAGACAGGTGCCATTCTTCTGTTAATCTAGTTCCCTGGTGTCTAGGTTGTGTCTTGGTTGACTTATTCCTGTCTCCTTATGTCCCCCTAGAGGAAGTAGACTAGAATAACCCTTTCTGGTCTCTGCCTTGAAGAAAAAGGTATGTAACTCTTTGTTGTTCCAATTGGATTAGGCCTGCTGCTAGTCCTTAAGTCACCACCCTAGCACCTGATGTTTCACGGCGATTGCTCTTCCAGCTCTAGCACTGGGAGATGCTGCAGGCCGCAGACAGGCACACTAGGCAAAGCTCATTCAACATTCGACAAATATTTATTAAGCATTTGCTATGTGCCAGGCACAGTGTGGAAGGCAATGAAGATGACTTGTGGATGTACTGTGTGTTTCAAAACTTAAAGAATAGGTTTAGAGGGCATATTTTAGAAATGATTTATTTATATTTTTCTGGATGGGTATGTGGGTGTATGCATGTACGTGTGTGTGTGTTTTGTGCAGAAACAGTGTGGGCCCTGCGTGAGTTTGCTGCAATGGTGGGGCGCTCTTGGGTCTACTGTCTCATGAGCAACAAAATGAGGTGAAGCACAAAGTAAAGGGGGATGACCACTGTGGTAACAGGCCAGTTACTCCCCGTGGGACCAGCAGCCCTGACTATGCCAGGCTTGTCCACTTTGCCAAGAGGCATTTCCATCCCTTCTGCTGGCATGCAGTACACCATGCTAGGGTCAAATCTAGACTGTGAGTGTTTTACTAATTATTTTCACTTCATGTGTACCACATACAGACAACTGGGCAAGTGGCAAGTTCACTGGTCCAAGGTCAACCTGTCTCCGGCTGTGGCTCAGCTTTGTGCACTCAACACTGGAGCCTGGAAAAAGAACTTCCTGAAACCTAAGGGCAAATAGGAAAAGTAGCTATTTATCTCATTGCCCAATCACTGACAGTAATTTCTAAACTTACATTAAAAAGTCAGGCCACACACAATAAAGAATTACATCATTACATTTGCATGTCACTGTGGTAGAGGAGCCAGGGCGGTGCAGTGGTTAAGTGCTATGACTGCTAACCAAAAGATCAGCAGTTCAAATCCCCCAGCTGCTCCCTGGGAATCCTACGGGGCACTTCTACTCTGTCCTATAGGGTTGCTATGAGTGAGAATCAACTCTTGGCAGTGGGTTTTGTTTGGTTGGTTACAGTACACAGAGAAGGTTGCTCACGGCTACAGGCAACTGGTGTGGGATCTCTGGCTACTCTAGAGGCTAGACGGAGAAATACATGTCAAACCATGCCCTCAGCACTAACTGAGAAGCTTTCAACTAGGGAAGGTAACAGCAACCTTATGCATTAAAGGGTTTGAAATATTGTAAATGACCTGCCTTCTTGGCTACAGAGAACCTTTCAAACATCATTCTGGAAGGTGCGATGATGGGCCACATGGTTGAACATGAGAAGCTTTAAAAATCACCACCCCCAGGCTTTGCCCAATATTATCAGCATCCCTGGGAGTGAGGCTAGGCTTTTTGAAAAAGAGTCCTAGGTGATACTAACATGCTCCCAAGTTAGATAACCATTGCTAGAGGGCTATAGGTGAAAGCTCGAACCACAGCTTCAGAGCAGTTGGTGTGGGTTCAAACCCCTGCTGAGAATTTGCATTTCTACTCCAGACATACTGAGTCAGAATCTATGTTTTAAAATTTGCAAAGTGCTGCTCTACTAGTCATTCCCGCAGCTGGACCCTACACCAGCAGCATTAGCATCACCTGGGAGCATCTCGGAAATGCAGTTCTCAGCAATGGTTTAAGCCCTTAGAAACGGGAAAGAAGTCTTGGCTAGAAGCAGCTCTGGAGTCAGAGTGCAGATGGGGCCCTGGCCCTTCTCTTGTTTGTTGGGCGAGACAGAGCACACTGCTTAACCTGAGTCCCAGTGCCCTCTCTGTAAACTGGGACAAATAACAGTCCCTACACATGGGGTCTCTGTGAGTCGGAATCAACTAGATGACAGCCAACAACAACAATCTATAAGGTTACTGTGACACATTAAATGAGACAATGTATGTTATGGACCTAGCACAGCCTTTAAACCTAATTTTATATTTTGGGCAGCCTTATTCAATTACTTGTCCTCCTTAGTTTTGAAGATTTTGCTTCTGTGTACACTCTTACTCAACCATTAATTCATATTTTTAAGCAAACTTTTAAATGTCCACTATGTGACAGACACAATATTAGGAAACCAAGAATATAAGTTTGTATCCAAGAAGATGTTGAGTTCTTGGTAAGTGACAAACTAGCAGAAAACGAGAATGTGACCCACAGTCTTGTTCCGAGTGGTCTCACGCTTCAGGTGCTTAGTGTCACTCTCCATCAATGCTCTGCCACCAAAGGCATGGGGCAGGACGTGTCTGTAAGGAGTCTGCAGGTGGCAGGGTGGCTTGCACCTCTGTTACCAGTTCAACATAGGACTCAGCTAAAGAACAAGGGAAGTCACCAAGAATTACAGTAGGCCTGTTTTCCTTGTGCTGTTTTTCAAAATAGTACTTACCACTAACTGAAATACTGCTTACAAACTGAAATACTGCCTATTGCTTGCTGACTTGTTCCTTGTTTTCCACCTCACCCTCCTACCCCCCCCAGCCCAATGTAGGCCACCAGAGAGCAAGGACTTTGATGGCCACTATATGCACTGATATCCAGGGAGCAAACCAAACCATACCTGTTGCATCTATTCTGACTCATAGTGACCCTACAGAACAGAGTAGAACTGTCCCAAGGGGTTTTCAAGGAGTGGCTGGTGGATTTGAACTGCTTGCCTTTTGGTTAGCAGACAAGTGCTTAACCACTGTGCCACCAGCTCTCCTGGCATATGGGGAACACACAGGAAATTTATCAAATGAAAGAACTTAACAGGATAAACCATAGGCACTGGATCGCTATCTTGTCTTTACATTAGACTCTAAGAGAAGACTTTGGTTGTTAGATTTCCTTTAAAGCTAGGCCCACTTCATCCTCTAGTGCCAAAGGAGTTCGCTGAATCTACCAGTTGTGTAGCTGTAAGTTACCGAACCGCCAACCAGTTACCAGCCTGTCAACTCCAACTCATGGTGGCCCCAAGCACATCAGCAGGACTGCACTCCATGGGTTTTCCATCCAGGCAATGCCTTCTAAGTTACTGAAGAACTGACTTCTCAGCACTGAACAGAAAAATCTATTTCAAAGGTTTTTTTTTTTAAGTCCTTTGAAGCCAGTTTCATTTACTCTTTGCCTGTATCACTGACACACAATTTTGGAAAAGCAATATTGTGAGATGATAGAAAGAGAATAACTTCCCTTATTACCCTGGAGAAACTTTCCATTTTTATTTGCCAGGTGCCTCTTCTCCTTTTAATCTTTTCATAAACTTCTTTTCTTAAAAGAGCAACCAATCTCACCAATCAAAACTTCTCACCATTAGTTTGAATATGTATTTCCGAAGAAGTTTTAACAACAGCAGGGGTGTGCTCACTCTTCCCATACGTGCAGAGACCGTACCCATCGCTGATTTCTGTGGCTGTCGTCAGGGGCCACTGAGTGGATTCTGACTCACAGCGGCCCATGAGCGAACACCAGGATCTCTCCCGAGAATCACTGAGCATTTCTGAACCACCAGCTTTTCGGTTAGCAGCCAAGTGCTTGACCATTGCGCCGGTAGGGCTCCTAAGAGTGATTTCTGTTCAACTAAAAAAAAAAAATCCCAATAATCTATTCTGTGGCTTTTTATTTATTTTCCTTTCTGTCTTTATGTTTTACTGTGCTGTAAGTAGAAGTTTACAATTCAAGTCCATTTCTCCATACAAAAACACATACATTGTTACGTGAACTTAGTGACTCTGCCCACACTGTGACACACATTTCTCCTCTCCATCCTGTATTTCCAGCGCTCAGTCAACCAGCTGCTGTCCCCTTTGTCCTCTCAACTTACCTCCGGACAGGAGTTCCCCAGTTAGTTTCATGTATCTACTTAATGCAAGAAGTATACTCTTCAGCAGTATCACTTTATGTCTTAGAGTCCAGAGTTGGCTTCAGGAATGGTTTCAGTTCTGGGCTAACCATGAGTCCAGAGGCCATGTCTTCCAGGGACTCTCCAGTCTGTCAAACCATCAAGTCTGGCTAGTTCGAGCTTGGCACCTCGCTTTTTTCTCACTCTGTCAGGGTCTCTTTGCTAAATTTCCTGTAAGAGCTTTTATTGGTGGTAGCCAGGCACCCCACAGTTCTTCTGGTCTCATAGTGATGTAGTCATTGGCTTATGTGGCCTTTTCTGTCTTTTGGGCTCATATTTTCCTGATGTCTGTGATGGTCTTCATTCTCCTTTGATTCAGGTTGGTCGGGACCAATTGATGCTTCTTAGATGGCCACTTGCTAGCTTTTAAGACCCTAGATCACACTCACAAAGATGGGATGCCGAAAATTTTCTTTTTTTTTAAGTAATTGTGGAGGGACATTATTTGCCCCAGCAGATTTTTTTATTATTATTTTTATTTTATGTGCAAGTGTACAATCCAAATCAATTTTGCAAGCCTACCTGTTTACAGCTCCATCAGCTTTCCTCACCCAGTGACTGCACATTCCTCCATTCACTCTATACTTCTAGTATTCTTTTAATGAGCACCTGTTTCCTCCTTCCCACCCTCTTTTCTTCCACCTAGAAAGAAATAAGTAGAACAGTCTCCTATAATGCAAAAACCATAAAATACACACACCATATGCTCACACAGTGTCTCTGAGTCCAGTCCATTCTTGTCTGAAGAGTTGATCTCAGTATTCCTTTCTGGTGAGGGGACAGCAGCAGGTCTAGGGGCCATGTTCCTAGGGGACCCTCCTATCTGTAGGACCATGTGTTCTGGTCTTTTAGTAGAGTTCTTAAACTGTACACCTCTTTTTCTTGTGTTGCCTGAGGGACTCTATGTTGTGTCCCCCTTCACAAGTGCCATCTAGTTCTTCTGGTCTCATGTTGATACACTCCCCCATTCATATGGGTCCTTCTGTCTCCTGGGCTTATTTTTTCTCATGTCTTTGATGATCTTGGTCATCTGTTCCAGATGGGTTGGGACCACTTGCTGTACCAAAGAAGGCAGCTTGCTAGCTTTTAAGGCACCGGATGCCACTGACCAATCTGGGGTACAGAAGACTCTTAGCAAAAAACTAGTTATGCCAAATGACCTCGATGTCTCCTGACAACATGGTCCTCAGGCCCCCTGCTACTCTATCCTTTGAAATATTGGGTTCAGCTCAGAAAACCATTCACTTTATGGTGCAGTCCAGTTACACTGATCTGCTCTCTACTGCGTGTTGTCACTGCTTTCCCTAACAAATTCCTATCAACTATCTAATCCGTGACCAAACCTCTCCCTCCCTCTCCACCTTGGTAGCTGTCAGAGTCTTCTCTTCTATACAAAACTCTATTTTTAAGTCCTTACAGCAGAGGTCTCATACAATACTTGTCCTTTTGCAGCTGACTGATTTCACTCACCATAATGTTTTCTAGTTGAAATCAGGTTATGGGATGCTTTCTAAAATCATCATTGTTCTTTATCATTGTACAATGTTCCACTGAGTATATGTACCATAGTTTGTTTATCCAGTCACCTATTGATGGGCACCTAGATTGATTCCATCTTTTTGCTGTTGGGGACAGTGCTGCAATAAACATTCATGTACATGTATCTGTTTGTGTGTCCACCTTTATTTCTGTAGGATATATTCTCAGCAGTGAGATTTCTGGATAGTATGGTATTTCTATTTCTAGCTTTTTAAGGAAGCACCAAATTGCTTTGCAAAGAGGTTGTACCATTTTGCAATCCCACCAGCAGTGTAGGAGAATTACAATCTTTTTTCAGCCTCTCAAACATTTGTTGTTTTGTGTTTTTTGGATTATGGGCAACCTTGTCGTGGTGAGATGGTATCTCATCGCAGTTTTGATTTGGATTTCCCTAACAGCTAATGATTGTGAGCATTTCCTTATGTGTCTTCTAGCTGCCCGGATGTCCTCTTTGGTGAAGTGTCTGTCCATTTCCTTTGCTCACTGGGTTAGTTGGGTTATTTACCTTTTCCTTGTTGATATTTTGCAGTACTTTGTAGACTACTGAAATCAGATGTCAATCTGACATACAGTTGCCAAATATTTTTTCCTATTGTGTAGGTAGTCTTTTAACTCTCTTGATAAAGTCTCTGGATGAGCAGAAGTGTTCAACTTTTAGTTGTTGCGTTTATCTATTTTCTCTTCTGTTGTTCGTGCATTGTTAGACACATCTTGTAGTCTAAGTCATGTATCAGAACTTCCATTGTTGACCCTATTTTTTCTTGCATGATCTTTATCATTTTATGCTTGATATTAAGGACTTTTGAGTTAGTTTTTGTGTAAGCTGTGAGATATGGGTCTTGTTTCATTTTTTGCAGACAGATATCAAATTCTGCGAACACCATTTGAGACTGTTTTTATCCTCTGGGCTTTGTCAAACATCAACTTTTCATAAGAGGATGGTGTTATTTCTGGGGTCTCCATGGAACAGATTCCATTGGTCTCTGTGTCTCTTCTTGTACTAGTACCAGGCTGTTTTGACTACTGTGGTAATGTAGCAGGTTCTAAGGATGGGTAGTGTGAGGCCTCCCACTGCATTCCTCTTCCTCAGGAGTGCTTTACTTATCTGGCATTTCTTCAGTTTCCAAATAAAATTGGTGATTTGATTCTCCATCTCAATAAAAAATGACACTAGAATTCGTATTGGGATTGCATTATTTATGTAGATCCCTTTGGGCAAAACAGACATTTTCACAATGTTAAGTCTTCCTATCCATGAGCAAGGTAGTTTTCCCCACTTACATAAGTCTCTTTTGGTTTCTTGCCGTAAGGTCTTATAATTTTCTCTGTATAGGTCTCTTATTTCTCTGGTTACACTTATTCCTAAGTATTTTATCTTCTTGGGGTTACAGTAAATGGTATTGATTTGATGATTTCCTCTTTGATGCTCTCTTTGTTGGTACAAAGGAATCCTACTGATTCATTTATATTTATCTTATATTCTGATACTCTGCTTAACTCTTCTATTCATTCTAGTAGTTTACGGCTTTTTAAGGGTTCTCTGTGTATACAATCATATCATCTGCAAGGTATGTTTTTACTGCTTCATTGCCAAAGTGGGTGCTCTTTATTTCTATGTCTTGTGTAATTGCTCTGGCTAGAACCTCTAGCACAGTGTTGAACAGAAGTGATGAGAGTGGGCATCCTTGTCTAGTTCCCATTCTCATGGGGAATTCTTTCAATCTCTCTCCATTCAGGATGATGCAGATGGTTGGTTTTGCATAGGTGCCCCTTATTGCAATGAGGAATTTCCCTTTTATTTCTATTTTGCTGATAGTTTTTAACACGAATGGGTGTTGGACTTTGTCAAATGCCTTTTCTGCATCAATTGACACAATCAGAGGGTTTCTATCCTTTGTGTTATATGTCATTGATCACATTAATTGTTTTTCTGATGTTGAACCAGCCCTGCATCCCTGGTATGAACTTGGTCCTGATGAATTATTTTTGTGATACGTTGTTGTATTCTGTTGACTAGGATTTTGTTGAAGATTTTTGCATCTAGGTTCATGAGTAATACTGGTCTGTAATTTTCCTTTTCTGTGGGATCTTTCCCTGGCTTTGGTACCAGGGTTATGCTGGCTTCATAGAATGAATTCAGGAATATGCCATCCTTTTCTATGCTGTGAAATAGTCGCAGTAGTATTGGAAGTAAATCCTCTCTAAAAGTTTGGTAGAATTCTCCAGTGAAGCTGTCTGGGCCAGGACTTTTTTTTGATTGGTACTCTTTAAATCTCTTCTTTTGTGATGGGTTTAGTAAGTTGTTCTGCTTCTCCTTGGGTAATTTTCATAAGTGATTTGTGAATCTAGAAATCTGTCCATTTTCTCTACATTTTCAAATCTGTTAGAGTACAGTTTTTCATAGTATTCTGTTATGATACTTTTTTATTTCAGTTGGGTCTGTTGTGACATCTCCTATCTCATTTCTTACTGGAGTTATTTGTTTCCTCTCCTGTCTTTCTTTTGTAAGTTTAGCCAGTGGTTTACCAATTTTGTTGATCTTTTCAAAAAACCAGATTTTCTGCCATCTGAAGTATACCAAATGGTCCCAACTCATCTGGAACAGATGATCCCTGAGAACATCAATGACACAAGGGAAAAAGGGCCCAGGAGACAGAAGGACCCATATGAATGGGTCTTTATCAAAATGAGACCAGAAGAACTGATTTGTGCCCAGCCACCACCAAAGACAGCTGTAATAGGGGACACAATGCAGAGTCCCTGAGTTATAGAAAAATGGGGGTGCAACCCAAGAACTCTTCTAAAAGACTTGAATTGATGGTTCTACAACCTGGAGGGTCCCCTGGGAACATGGTCCCTAGACTTTCTGCTGTTCCTGACCAGAAACCAGTGATGAGGTCAACTCTTCAGACAAGAATGCACTGGACTTAGGGACACAGTGTGACCATATGCTATGCATACTTTACAGTTCTATGCATTTATAAGAGGCAGTCCTAATGATCTCTTTCTGGATGGGAGAGGAGTGTGGAGAGGAAAGGACAGATGCTTCTTGAGGGGACACTAGAAGTGTGAAATGGAAAGAAGGAGCATGCCGTCAGTGGGTGTAGAGAGCAGAAGGAGCTGCAGATAGGTGGACATGCCAAACTGATTTGGATTGTATGCTTTCACTTAATCACAAAATAACAGCTTTTGGCTTTCTTAATTCTTTCAGTTGTTTTCCTAGGTTCGCTCTGAGTAGCACCCAACTCGACAGCAGTGGGTTGGTTAATTCATTTAGTTCTGGTCTAATTCTTTATTATCTGTTTTCTTCTGGTACCTGAGAGGTTCCTTTGTTACTCTCTTTCTGCTTGTTCAAGATATATGGTTAATTTTTTGGTTTGGGCCCTTTCTTCATTCCAGATGTGCACATTTATAAACTGACCTCTGAGCAGTACTTCTGCTGTATCCCACAGGTTCTCGTAGGATGTGTTTTCACTCTCATTTGATTCCATACATTTCTTTATTCCATCTTTGATGTCTTCTACAACCCATGAATTTTTTAGCAAGGTGTTGTTCAGTTTCCATGAGTTCAAATTTCTACCCATGTTTTTTCTGCTATTGATTTCAACTTTTATGGCTTTATGGTCCAAGAAGATGCTTTGCAATAATTCAATGGTTTGGATTTTGTTGAGACTTCCTTTATGACCTAATACATGGTCTATTCTGGAGAATGATCCATGTGCATTAGAAAATAAGGTGTACTTAATTGTCAATGGTTAACAAGTCCTGTAAATGTTGAGGAGGTCTAGTTGGTTGATTGTCGCAGTAAGATCTTCTGTATCTTTGTTGAGCTTTTTGAGGAGGATGATCTGTCCATTACTGAAATTTGAGTACTAAATTCTCTTAGTATTATTATGGAGTAATCTATCTCATTTTTCAATGTTGTCACTATTTGTTTGATGTATTTAGATGCTCTGGTATTGGGTGCATAAACATTTAATATTGTTATATCCTGCTTACGTATTGAACCTTTCAGTAATAAATAGTGACCATCTTTGTTCATCATAGTGGATTTTACATTAAAATCTATTTTATCTGAGATTAGTGTTGCCACTCCTGCTCTTTGCATGTTGTTAGCTTGGTATATATTTTTCCATCCTTTGATTTTCAGTTTGTTCATACCTTTGAGTCTAACATGTGTTTCTTGTAGGCAACATATAGACAGATCATGTTTTTTGATCCAAGCTGCTAGTCTTTGTCTCTGTATTGGAGTGTTCAGTCTTTTTACATTCAGTGTAATTATTGATAGCTAAGTGTTTAGTGCCATCATTTTGGTGCCTTTGTGTAGTTGATGTTTTCTTTGTTTTTCTTAATATTCTCTTGTGGGTTGTTTTTCTTTATGGGTTTACTTTTCATCCTTTTTCATGTTGGTTTTGTGTTTGTTGAGACTCCTGTATTGTTTCTTGATTTGATATGTAGCATTGTTAGTTTGTTTTGCACTATCTCTTTGATCCTCCTTAATGTTCTAAGCTCAAACCAATCTTTAATTTCTGTATATCTCCTTCATTTCCTCTCCATCTGAAAGGGTTATGAGTACTGTAACATATTCCTCTTTATAGTGTGATGAGGTCACAGTTTTCATGCTGAGATCTTTGGTTCCCTACTTTTAATATTTTAGCTTTTGTGAGCTCTGTGACTTCCCTAACTAAGTAAAGTATACATCTGGTGCTACTGTTTGCTAAACAAAGACCTTTTAGTATTTTTTGTAGTTTTGGTTTGGTTTGGTTTAGCTTCTATTTATCTGGGAATGTCTTAATTTCACTGTCATATTTCAGAGACAGTTTTGCAGGATACATACTTCTTGGTTGGAAGTTTTTCTCCTTCAAGGCTTTGTATGTATCATCCCACTGCGTTCTTGCCCACAGTTTCTACAGAGAAGTCCCCTCTGTATGGTAGTTTTGCTTTAAGCCTACCTACTTTTAAGAGCCTCTCTTTATGTTTCATCTTATTAAGCTTAATTATGTCTTGGTGTCTTTTTGGGGGGTCTAGTTTCCATAAACATCTTGAATATTTATGTTCTCTTCTTTCATGATGTCAGGGAAGTTTTCTGTCAGTCACTCTTCAACACTTCTCTCTGTATTTTCTGCTATCCCTCCCTGTTCAGGAACTCAAGTTCCTCTTCATAGAGTCCCAAGTGCTTCCTATGCTTCTTCATTTTTCTTATTTTGTTTTCTCTGATTTCTACTCATAAACACTGGTGTCAGTTGCTCTGTCCTCAAGGTCACCAAGCCTAACTTCCATCTCCTCAACCCTGCTCTTTTGGCATTGCAATGAATTGTGTAATTCTGTAATTTTATTATTGATGTGCTTGATTTCTGACCATTGATATTCTAGCAGTTCATATAGCTTACTTAATTTTTCATTTTGTTCTGCTGTGTTTTGTTTCATCTTTAGAAGGGCTCCATACATAATTATTTTATATTCTAACTCCAATAATTTCAGAAAGGCTTCTTCATCTGGCAAGTTTTTTGAGTCTTTATTTTGGGAGTTTTCCAGCATCATGGTGGTCTGCTTTTTTAAACAGTTAGATGTTGATTGTTGTCTTTCTGTCTTCAAGAAGCTGTTCAGTTTCTCTGGTGTTATACCAACAGGAGCTGTTGCATAGTTCTAAGAAGGAAGTGAGCAGGGCACTGCTAAATTTGGTCACCAGTTGCTGCTGTATTCTCTTGGTGCAGCTGACTTATGTATAGCTTCTCTGGCAATACAGACTCTGTCAAGCCCTGTGATGCTGCTTGGCTTAGTGGCTGGCCCCAGCTAACCCCTCAGGGGTGGCAGGCCTCACCTCCTGGCTGGTAAAGGTGGTGAGCTACTTGTGCCAACTTGCTGGCATCATGTCAGAAGAGACTATGGTATAGCTTAGGAAAAGGAGGAGAGAAGTCTACCACCACACATGGCTACCAGGTACTACTGCATTCTCTAGTTGCTCTTGTCTTAAAAACTGCTTTTCTTCTGAGAGGGGCACTGTCCAGTGGCAGCTGAAAGCAGCTGAGCCCTCAGGGGTGGCAGGCCACACCTCCTGGCTGGCAAAGGTGGTGCCCCCCGGTGAAGTCTCTTGGGGGGCCATCAGCTAATGCTATGACATAGCTTACTTAAGGGTGGTGAAAATGGTGGCATCACACTCAGCCACCACTCACTGCTGCATTATCTAGCTACTCTTAAAAGCTGCTTTTCTGCTGAGAGCTGCATTTAGCAGCCACAGCTGATAGCAACCAGGCCCTCAGAGGTGGCATGCCCTGCCTCCTGGCTGACAAAGACAGTGCCTCGTGGGCCATCTGCAGATGCTATAATGTGGTGCAAATAAACGAGGGGTTAGGGCATCGCCACACTTGGCCACCAGCTTCCACTATATTCTCTAGGTACAACTGTCATAAAAATAGCCTTTTTTTTTGCTGGGAGAAGCGCTATCCAGACAGGCAATGTTGCTGTGTGTGTGGGAATTAGCACCAGTCGAGCCCTCAGGGATGGCTGACTCTACCTCTTAGCTGACCAAGATGGGGTCCTGCCTGAGCCACCTCTCCTGTAGTGAGTCAGCAGTATCTATGGTGCAGCTCAGAAAAGAGATGGGGGAAGGGCACTGGTGCCCTCAGTCACCAGCCGCAGTGGCTGCCCTAAGCACAGTCTCTCTGCTGCAGGATACTCTGTTTACTTAGGCACTGAAGTTGAGCAAAGTAGCCAGCTCTTGCCAGGCTCACAGGCTCAGCAGACCTAGTCTCAGCCTCCTGCTTAACAAAGAAAGTGTCTGTACCTGTAGCCCACTCAGCCGACACACCAACAGAAGTGGGACTGAGTGCACTGCTGCCTTGCTTCACCTACAACAGAGGTAGTTTCTCCCTTCTTGTCTCCCAGTCCAATCTCAAAACCCTATGCTTGCTCTGGGGGCTCCCAGAATGTCTACAATACTCTGTTTGGTTATTTTCTAGGCCTTACTTCTCAGAGGGAATCAAGGCAACATGTGTCTAGTCCGCCATATTGGCTCTGCCTCCCCCAAAACATTTTCTCAATAAACTTTGTTATGCCAACTGATCTAGATGTTGGACCCCTACCCCTATCACTCTGTCCCTCAAAGTGTTTGGTTATATTAAGAGAACTTCTTAGCTTTTGGCTCTTCTGTGACTTTTAAACCTGATTTAACACTGAATTTTCTTAAATGCTGATCTAAAGAGCAGGTCATAGTAAAAAGCATTCTATTCAACTCCACACAACAATTCTGAGAGTTTAGAGAACTGTTTGGCAAATGAGACATGTTTATTTTGGGGCTTACTGTTGGGGCTTTCTATCAACAAAGTGAAGCATAGGCCCAAATGGCAACTCTCCTGGACCTACATCTATGGGCCACAATGTTAAATTTGAACTGTGAATTACGAAAAGTCACAGCCTAGGATTCCCAGTCCAAACACAGAATTACAGCAAGTCCCCCTAGGCTGGCCTGCAATAACGGTGTGGAAATTCAAACTTTAGAACTAAATCATCCTCAGAGTGCATGTGTCCTTCCTTTATGCTGTGCTGACTTCCATCCCACAAATAATCCTGGAATAGCTAGCACTTGGAGTGTGAAGCACTCCAGAAAGCCAGATCCTAGCTGGCAAAGCACACATGCTTGGCATCTCCGTCCTGAAGCTCCAAATACACACACCCCTTGGGTGGCCACGGGTGTTGACTGGGAGGCAGGGTGCGGAGTCTCTTGAGCTTTGCAATTAACTACATATGTCAGTATGTGCTTAATAACTCTGCAGCTATTTAGAAGGGACCAATCTAACATAGTCTACTTATGTGGGAGTTAATTCACATACAGGGTTTAAAATAAAATCTACAACTGTTTGGTCGAGCAGTCAGATTGGATGGCTCAAGGGATTTTAACATGAGCTTTTACCTTTCACCCCCAGGTCACAGACTGACATTGAGCTGTTTTAGCTAAGACCCCTGCCTTATTACCACCCAACAGATTCTTTTAATTAGAAGCATCAGCCAATTTCCTGGTTTTAAAAAGTCCACACCTGAGTAACCAGCATATAGTCGCTATTAAGGATGTTTTTGTTAAAAGTAATAATAAAGTAGAAAATAGAGCTAGGTTGAATTTAGATCTGTGCCTTCTCTGAAAGGAGTCCTAGAATGTATGAATGTATTATTAATATCATACATATATGTTGCTAAAAAGATATTTCAGTGAGTCAATGGTAGATTTTTAAAGAGGCCAGATAATTTGGTACCAATCTTAATTACTTATGATAAATATTACTTAGATACCCAGATATTTTCTTATCAGTGGTAATAAAAAATGGTGCTTGGAGTCTTGCATCAGCTATAATCAGGTCTGTCCTTAAAATGTGCAGAGCCTGGGGCAAGAAGAGAAATGGAGGCCTATCTACCATATGTCTTGATATTTACAAGCTATGAGTAAAGGTAACAAACTATTAAATAAAATACACTCAGACTCAAGAATGTCTTTACCAATGTTTTCTATATGATGCAAACCAATTCTCTGGAGATGCTTATGAGACAGATGCTGAGCTACACTGGGTCAGTGATAAAACACTGGTAAAGACAGATTACACTGCTGATACATATAATACAGGCAGCCTGCAGGTTACAAATGAGATCCATTCTTGAGTCTGCCTTTTAGTCAAAATTATAGGTGGGTCCAAACATGTCCATATGATTCGTATTTGGCATTACTTTAGTGCAAGAAAAGTCTCGAAGTTGTTTCAGTGATTAAAAGCTGCACAAGTGGAAGTAAACGTACCTGTGATGAAGAATTTATCGTGAACAAGTGTTGGCTCAGTCATTTCAAAGTGAGGGCACATTTGTATCATTAAAGGCAAGGTGAACTTATCTCTAAGTTGGATGTTTGTAAACTGGGGACTGTACTTCAGTTACAGTAACATGAAAACTTCAGTTTCCTTAGTTAAAAGTCACTTGATGTTGGAAATAAATCATAGTGTGACTGATTAGCCTAGCAATGAAAAGTAAAAGTCAGTCCACTTATTGAACCACTACTCTGGGCTTGTTGTAGCTGCCATCAAGTCAGCCCCCTACTCGTGGTGACACGATGCGTGCAGGAAGGAACTGCTGCCTGGTCCTGTGCTATACTGTGATCAGCTGCAGACCAGATCAGTGTGATTCACAGGGTTTTCACTGGCCAACTTTTGCAAGTGGATCACTAGGCCTTGCTTCTTGGTCTTTCTTAGTCTAGAAGCTCTGCTGCAACTTGTCCAGCACTGGCAGACGACTGGCAGCTGTGCCTGAGGTGGTGACCCAGGGCCTTCTGCATGGGAGATGAGAAAGCCTAGTACTCACTGAATTACTACTCAGACATTACTATCCCAGGAAAATGAGCCCCTGGACACCCACACACCCACACCCACACCCACACACACCCACCCACACCCACGAACCACTGATAACCTTGGGAATTAAAGATATGAAGATCAAAAAATATTTTCTTTTGATGAAATGGCCATTATGACAAAGCAGAAGAGAGCAGCCTGTATTTCCTTGGAGGGACCATATATCTTGGTGTTGTTCAAAGCCAGATGGTAAAAATCAAGAATTTTTAAGAAAGCTTAGAGCTTCTGATTTTATTGGTCTAGAGCAGGGCCTGGGCATGTTTTTATCTTTTATTTATTTATTTATTTAAATGCTTACCAGGTGCTTCTAATGTTCAGCTGTGTAGCCCGTCACACCACCTTCCAGCATGATGTTCTAAAGGTGGTCTTTAGCCAACAGGGCAGGTCATGTAGAGACAGAATTGAAAAGTGGAGTAAAGTTTTTTGTAGGGTCTTTGAAATTACAAAAAGATGCTATAGTCTTTCGAGATTATGTATTACATGCAAATTATTGTTGTTAGTTTCTGTCTAGTTGGGTCCAACTCATGATGATCCCATGTGTGCAGAGCAGAACTGCTCCACTGGGCATTCAAGGCTGTGATCCTCCAGAAGGAAAGTACCAGGTTTGTCTTCTGAAGTCCCTCTGAGTAGGTTTGAACTCCCAACCTTCTGGCTAGTAGTGGAGTACTTAAATGTTTGTGCCACCCACGAACACTAAGAAATGGAGTTACTTGTAATTCCATGGTCACAAGCAAAATAATTTCCTAGAGTTTATCCTAAATAAATTATATGCAAGAGATTTCCTCAGAAATCAGAAGGAGTAACTTACACCTACAAGGAAAACATGAAGAACACTTTCTTCTTTGTATCTGTAACTAGTAAAATTTGTATGAGTGCCATGAAACTGACTGTTGCTTTGAAGTGAACCTTCAGTCATGTAAACAAGAGCAAGTAACACACTGTGGTCAGTCAACACCCAGGCTTCTACTATCTGAGGAATGCTATCTATTTTAGGTGTAAGTAACAGCAACAGTTACTTTGTTTAGGCTCATTGCAAAGAGTCTTGAGATACACTTAAAAAGATCTTTCAACAATAGCAACTATCTTGGAACTTCTCAGCAGGTTTGTGATGGGGCAGCAAAAACAACCTTGGTGGGGCATTTAACGTAAAAGAAGCAAGAAGCCACCAGAGTAGGGGACGAGTCCCTAGAGACTGCAGTAATCCAGGCAAGAGTCCAGAAGTAAAGCTGTTTCCATAGTCTAGAATGTGAAGGAATATGATATATTTGGGATTTGGCAAGCAGTTTGAAAAGAAACCATTGCTGGATTTGGCAAAGATGAAGTATAATGCAATACTATGTGTCAAGGACAGTGCCTTGATGTGCTTTTCATACTCACAGTTAATCCTCCTGATAACCTTGAAAAAGATGTGTTTGTCCTTATTTTACAGGAGAGAAGACAGATGCTCAGAAACTGAACCTACCCAAGGCCAGAAAACAATGCAGAGCCAGCATTCAAACCCAGGACTAATGAAGTGAAAATTATTTTTGATGTTGCATCCATGATACTCTGGCCCAACTGGTGACGAGGAAGCATAGGCAAAGGCTGCAAAAGGAAGGTGAACAACTCTGTCTTTTTAAATTCATTTGGTGAAAGAGAAATTCAATTTATGATGTAAACAGTATCAGATTGGGGATGAGTGGGCTTAATTAGTTTTTAAACAAGTACACATAGTTCAATGCTACCCAGCAGAAATACAAAGTGGAACACCCATATAATTTAAGTTTCCATATTTAAGCAGCCATATTAAAAAGGTAAAAAGAAACAGGTGAAATCAATTTTAATATATTTTATTTAATTCAATATGCTATCATTTCAACATGAAATCAATATAAGAAATTACTGAGGTAGTTCACAAAATCTTTTTGTATTAAATCTTGAAAACTTGTTTAGTTTATACTTAGGAAAAAAAAAAACCATTGCTGTCAAGTAGATTCTGGCTCATTGTGATGCCACAGGACAGAGTATAACTGCCCCATAAGAGTTTTCAAGGAGTGTCTGCTGGATTTGGGGTCAGAAGCCATAGCACTTAACCACTAAGCCACCAGGCTTTTCTTTATACTTGCAGGACATTTCAATTTGGAGACTGGCTGCATTCCAAGAGCTCAACAGCTGCACATATTAGCAGCTACCTCTGAGAATGCAGACATAAGATCATCTAATGCCCACCTCAGAGACACAAAGGGAACACCTAGAAATACACACAGATAGGTGGACAAAGGAAGAATCTCCAAATAAGACAGTATTTGAGGTCTTTACCTAATAATACTCAGTACCAAAATGATTAAAGTGATAAATTATTTGTGAGAAAGGAACTGGATAAGCAGAGCATCTAGCCTTCTACTTTCTAACACTGTCAAGAGGCTAAGTGATTCCAGGGAACACTCCAAGAGCAAAACTCCACAGGGCCACTCGCCAAGGGAAAGAGTCCCATCTAGCTACAGTGAGACAAAAAAAAACCCTTTTGCTTTTGTCACACTGTAATTATTAACTTACCCTGTTATATTAATACTAAGTTATATTAGTATTAATTATTAGTTATATTAATAGTAATTAAAGTAATATTAAGCATATAATAATGTAAGTACTAAAGGGAGAAGTAGTTGCGGGAAATAAATCAGAGAAGGAGTGATAACAGTTGCACAACATGAAGACTGTAATCAGTATCAGTAAATAACTGACAAAAATTGTTCTATTGGCAATTGTTTTGTTATACATATTTCTAATACACACACACACACACACACACACACACAAACACCCCCTATCATTTCAAACAAACACAAAACAAACTGAAGCAAAGGCCACCAGACAGGTGAATTCTACTGCAGCCGAGGGTATGCTTTTTGACTTTCCTGCATGTTTTGTGACTTGTCCTCTAGAACCCAGGGTTCATTTGAAGAGGCAGCAGTGACTGTCAGTTGTTAATGCTGGCATTAGCAGCAGTAGGGTAGAAGGGACGGAAACAGGTGGGGTTTTTTTTGTTTTATTTTTTTTTAAAAAGCAGCACTTATTTAAGTATATTCCTGGAAAACCTAGCCGTCACTGTAATATGATTCTATAGGATCTACTATAACGCACTTAGGGAAAGAGAGAATTCAGTAATACTAACAACTGACTGATACAAATTTCATTTTCAAATACATAGTTTTTCTTTGTTGGTAACTGATTAGAAATACGTTTTAAAAAATAATTTCACTTTGATCATAGAAATTAAATCTGGATATCAAGAGATACAATATTTCATCTTCCTTCTTCCAGTGTTCACATCTGTTCATAGAATATAAAGTAGTAGTAAGAAAGTAAAAAAAGAAAAAATCTTTGCAGTTATTAAGATGACAGTGACCTCTACGTAGGCCACTTTCATCTCTTTAGGTTGTGTGACCTGATATCCTTGGCTTTGTAAGACATTTTAAAAAATGCAACAGGACACCATTCGGAAGCCCAGATAGTAGGTTTTCATTTCCTAAGAGCGGAAACAAGCAAAGAAATTAGGCTACATGAGCTCATGCCTCCTCCCCTGCCTACCAGCAGATAAATTTTATTCTAGTTCCCAAATCT
The DNA here is from genome assembly GCA_028571685.1 of Heterohyrax brucei. Lineage (NCBI taxonomy): Eukaryota > Metazoa > Chordata > Mammalia > Hyracoidea > Procaviidae > Heterohyrax > Heterohyrax brucei. The sequence continues at coordinate 27,561,392 of CM053152.1, forward strand.
GGGACCCAGCCAGGGAGGGCTGTCCCAGTGTGCAAAGTTAACATTTCCTTGGAACGCCTTTAGAAATGCGCAGATAGGGTATGTGAGATAGGCTATCTCACAAGCGTACACTGACATCATCTGTTTGTAAAGTGCACCCCCCCTCAGCACACACTTCATGGGTGACACTCTTCCTGGTCATGTTATTTATGTGGCTCGAGTTGCTTCATAAATTGTATGCCCCAGCACCCCCTTTTTCTTTAATCTTGGTTTCCTGGACTTCCGCATACTGTTCTAAATATACCACCACACTGATAAGAGCCTCTCTTAACATACATGTTTATTCTAATTTACAAGTTAGTAGTACGACTGATCTCCTATTAAATTATAAACATTTGCAAGAAAGTGTTTTCAAAGAAGAGGGCAGGAGAAAGGCAGGGGTAGGAGAAGCCATCCTTCTTTTTGTAAGATGGTGAGAAATAGGACGGTCTTTGCAGAACAAAATATCACAGAGCTCCATCCTAGCGTGTTATTTTTACATGTACTTAGCTAAGCTGTGGGTCAACCCCTGACTCACAGAGGATGACAACCACATCCAAGAGAAGCCTCTGTAATGCAGAAGTACCACACAGTGCTTTTATGTCCTAACCCCTTGGAGAGGCCCCAGTGCCGTCCTGGTCAAAGGAAAAACAGGTCATCAAACACGCACTTCTGAGATTGGATGTGTTGGCTTTCAGATTACCTTGATTCAGGGTATTTGGTGAGGGTGGCCAGGCTGCTGGTGTACATGTGACCGCCCACGTCGATGTGGACGGGTGCATTGGACTTTGTGAGCTGTGCTGGCGTTGGAATGCCTTGGTTGTTCAGCGGAGATGCAGGGGATCTAGTGATCAGAGGTCTTGACATATTGGGCCGACTGTCCTACAGAGAGAGAAGTAAGTTTAGATATGTGTTCTGCTTTCAGTGGGGGGAAAGGAAACACACACAGCTTAAAGAATAAAGCAGCAACTAACATACACATGAAGATAATCACATTAAACAGCCACTGTAATTAATGTAGTAAATGGTATTCGTTCGGTAATAAAATTTGGAAAATGAGCAAGTTCTGGCATTTGTTACAGTGAATACTAGAAAAATAGATTTTATAACAAAGAAAAGGAAAACTTGACATGCTCAGAATCAAGAGCTCAACTAATAATGTTCATTTCAAATAATCCTGAAAACTATAAAGGTTCATTACACTAATGAATGCTTGCATCGAACAATTGGTAAAGTGGCATGTGGAGAAATACTAATCACTCCAAATGAAAAGATAATCAATCCTTCCAACAATACAAATTTAAGTAAGATATGTGTGATTTATCCTTCCCTTTGAAAACTTCCTCACAGCTATGCTCTTGAAATACATACAGACCTCTGGCACTTGTGCTCTGCAAAATGTTTTCTTAAAGCTCTATTGTTCTTATCTTTCAATTTTAATTTTCCACATCAGGAAAAAAGGGCACAGCTCACATACCTAGAGGGACCTCACAGATAATCACCACACATTTATCAGTCAACAGATTTTCTTCAAAGATCTACCCACACTTCACCTACTTGTTCCTTGTTTGTCTCCCTACAAGACGGTGGGTCTGAGGACCCTTAAGTGATAAAGATGTGTTTGTGGACCACCAGCGAGCTGCCTTCCCGCATGACTGACTCTTGGAGAAACCCAGTTCCCAAAGTGGAACTGAGGCAGATGTGGAAGCAGTCACACAAGCAGAGGCACAAAGTGGGGAAACAGAGCAGAAAGAGGAAATCCCACCGTGGCAGACAGAACCCATTTAAGAAATGAGATTCTTGAGAAAATAAAGTATTACATCCTTTCCATGGATACAATATAAATATTTCAAACACTATCCAAACATGGTTGATTGCTTTTAAATTAGAGCCCAAACCACAGACAAGTAAAGTCAGGTCTCTGGCATTCAATGAAGGGGTCAAATATTTAGAGTCTACAATTGCAGAATAAATTAAAATAGCATTTGTGTCTGAATTCTGCAAGGCTGGAAACACAAGCATATCCTCCCAACTTGTCATTTAGCCAGGTTATTTTCAAACACGCAAACACTGAGTGGCAAAGCCAGCAATAAGGCATTATAAAGGGATTCTGAGAAACGCCTTTGATGAAGATTATGCAGGGGAAGTCATCAAGTTTTTGTGCACCAAACCCAGCAGATAAAATATAAATTTGCCAAACATCATAGATTTTATGATCTGGAACAGCTTTAGGAGTTACCTGGGGCACAACTGTTAGACCACTTAGTGTTAACCACATGTCCAGGCCTGATCGTGAAGATACATGCTTTCTGAAACTGAACATCTCCTGGGAGTGAGGTGGTGACTGGGCCTTCACACAGTATGTTTAACATCTGTGTTGTGCCTTTCTACATTCTGAATTAAACAGAGCCCAGAAAGACAGAAAGAGTTAATGTTACACTACTTAAATTGGCTTAGCACTTCATGGGTGTTCTCTATCTTCTTTATACCTCTCTGCACATTTTCCTTAATGCAAAATATACTTAAAACACACAAAAGGCTGCTTGTAATACACAAAGAAAAGAGTTAAAGGGAAAATAATAAAAAAAAACAAAGACACGGTAGGAAATATTAAATAGTAAAGATTCAGATACACTAAAAGTAGAATTTTAAAATTTGGATGACAGAAAACACATTTTTTCCCTTAAAAATGCAGTCACATAACCACTCCTTTTAAGTGACATAATACTACCTGACTTCCTTTAAGAAAATGATTTCCTAGCTAAAGACACACACACACACACACACACACACAGACAACACCTTTGTGTTCGGATTTAGCCCATCACAGCACTGTAGAATCTGTAATAGCTTTTCAATTGGGCACATTCTCTACCTTGCCAGAGGGTGCTCAGAAGAAAATGAACAGATTTGCAGGGTTAATACTGTAGTTAGACTGTGACCTCATTCAGCACAGCCCTAACACTGCAAGGTCTACATAGACAGAGAGAGGAAAAAAGGAAAAGCGTAACTGATTGGTTGAAGGGTTCCAGACTTCTTGTCATATATACCATTTACAGTGTAAATCATACATGTATGGATATTGCTAAATTTAAAACTCAACCAGTATGTCTTCAACTAGGGGAGGGGGCTAACCCTTAGGGGCAAGGAGGGAATTTCATGATGGCTGGGGCTTGGCAAACTCTAGAAAGACCTATGTTGGAATTGGTCTTTGGTAAGCTCTCCTAGCTTTCCTTCTAGGCTCTCTCTCCTCCTCCACTCTGGAAACACTCAATGTTCTCTATGGTTGTGATCATTTCTAAGGCACTACAATATTAGCTGATAGACAATAAAGGGTTTCATTCCATAATTTCTGTATTTATTGGTGCAGCCAGGGGGGTGTCTGAGGCTTAGAAGTCTTGGTGCTTGTAGGGGACATTGGAAGTGACAGTCAATATCTATTCCATCTACTCCAGATGTTTAATCCTTAGCCACATGGTAACCCTTTGTTTTAGTCACCCGGTGCTGCTATAACAGAAATACCACAAATGGATGGCTTTAACAAAGATAAATTTATTTCCTCACAGTAAAGTAGGCTAAAACCCCAAACTCAGGGTACCAGCTCAAGGGGGAGGCTTTTCTCTGTTGTTGGCTTTGCACAAAGGTCCTTGACATCAATCTTCCCCTGGACTGGGAGATTCTGAGGTGCAGAAACATGCGTCCAGAGGACACGCTCTGCTCCTGACACTGCTTCGTTCCTGAGGGTATGAGGTTCCCAACTCTCCACTTGCTTCCTTTTCCTTTATAGCCCAAGAGATTGCCTCAAGGCACAATATAATCTTATACACTGAATCCTGCTGTACCAATACAACTGATGCTCTTCAGTCCTCATTAAAATCATAGGGGCAGGATTTGTAACATATAGGAACATCACATAATACCAAGAATCATGGCCCAGCTGAACTGCTATACACACTTTAGGGAGGACACAATTCAACCCATGGCACCCCTTTCCCCTTGCCAGTGACTGAAGGAGATACTTTGTCTCATTCCTCTGGATGTGGAGGTCCCTGATGGGATACCTATAACTGTAGCAGCCATCTGACCACCAGCCAGAGGATGCAGCCAGTGCCCAGAAAGGCAGAACTGAGAGGTGGAAGGAGCTCGGGTCCTCACTGACACTGATGAGACACTGACTCAACTGACTCTGAGCCACCTATCTCTCGGTTTCCAGTTACTTGAGAAAATGAGTAACTTTATTGTTCAAGCTGGTCTGAATTGGGTTTCTGTTACCTGCTACTAAAAGCTATCTGGATACAGCACCCACCTTGTTACACAGCTGCCTCTCTGAAAGGTCATTTGGCTGAGTGAGACTTGGTTTGTAATACTAAGCACAACTGCCTATACTAGAACTTTCCATCAGATTATCATCATGCTTCAACTCTACCTTCTCATCTGTCTTTCCTTTAATCATCACCTCAATTTATATATGCTTTCAGTTTACTTTTGAAGAAATGAAAGTCATGAACTTGAACCAGTGGGCAAATGACACGAGTGGGCTGTCTCCACTCTGAAGAAACAGCTCAGAGCACTAATGTGTACCTCTGAAAGTTGGCTAAAAAGCTATCAGTGATAACTCTCCCTAGATTCCTCATCAGGAAAAAAGAGCCTACTCTAACATTAAGTCACTTAGTTAGTGCCCCTTTCTTGGTAAAGCCCACTGTACCTTCCTTCCATATTATTTATTAACCTTTTCTGTGTCCCAGGCACCAGGTCATGGACATACGGGTTTCTGGCCTAACTGAAAGGAGGCCTAGTGGCAAAGTGCTAAAGGGTTTGGCTGCTAAACAAAAGGCTGGAGGTTTGAATCCACTAGGCACTCTGCAGGAGAAAGATGTGGCAGTTTGTTTCTGTAGAGATTTAGAGCTCTGTGAAGTCTATGGGTCAGTTTTAACCTGTGCTAGAAGAGTTGCTATGAGTAGAAATCAATTCGATGGCAGAGGGTCTAGTTTTTTGGTTTATGCCTTACTAGTCTTGCTGTTAATTAGGAAGACGAGACAACTGAACAAGCAACTATCTTAGGATAGGGAAAGCTCAGGTTAATTAGCTTCATGGAAGGGCACTTAGTCCAGGCTTGGGGCTGGGAGGAGGGATGCAACGGACTTCGGGAGACAGTCCAAGCTGAGAAGTAAAGGATAGGAAGTCAACACATACTGGGAGCTAATAAGAAGTACACATGACCAAAAGGATGTTTGTGTTAAATAAAAAATATGACATAATTTTGCAAGAATAACAACAACCCCAAAACAAGTGTATAGTCACACATGCGCGCATGTGCGCGTGTGTATGTCTGTGTGTGTACGTGTGGGTGGGTGGGCATGGGTAGGAATTGAAATATACACATGTGTGCACAGACAGAAGTATCTTTATGCACACATACAGGTATGCATGTGCTCTGACACACACACACTCATATATTCATAGAGGACACAGTTGCAGATGCTTCTTGGAAGCAGTCAAATGAGTTGTAAGTTAGTTTTCTAGGTTTGAAGGCTCAGGACCTTAATCTCATGGGACAACTCAGTCAACTGGCATAATACACCTCACAAAATTTATGTTCTGTGTCCTTGTAAGGTAAGTAACATTTGGGGTCTTAAAAGCCTCTGAGAAGAAAGTACCTTACATGGCTAAATAGCTGACAAGAGCCAAGACCTAATCTGCCCTGAAACAAGGACGAGATGGTGCCCAGCTACCACCACCAACCAGATGGATCCTAATAGGAGAAAAATGCAGAACAAAACTCAAATTCTCACAAAGTCCAGACTTACTGGACTAGCTGATAGGAGAGAAAATCCCTGAGAAACTCTTTAAACCTTGAACCCAAACAGATCGGCATACTAAATAAGGGATATCACCTTATGGTGACATGGTGCTCTATGAAAAAACTATGTGATACCAAAAGGTCACCCATTATTCTAAAGCAAAGATGTGAAGATAAAGGACAGGGAAACTAGAGTAACAGAAACAGAACAATCAGTGTGGAATTAGACAGAATGTTGACACATTGTGAAGAATGTACCTAATGTCACTGAACAATTTGTGCAGAAATTGTCAAGTGGAAGCCTAATTTTCTGTGTAAACTGTTACCCAAAACACAATAAAATATTATTAAAAACAAACAAATAGTGGTAGGCTGGAAGGAGGACTCCAAACAGTAAGGCAAAGGCCCACCTCTGAGAGGGAGAGTGAACGGTACAGTCTAGACGTGAAAAATTCAGGAAAGTGTGAGAATTCAACTACTCCATTTTTATTTCCAAAGTGGAGGGCTAATGATGGAAAGATAAGCTTATGAGAGTCTGAGAACCACAGAATTATGTCATAATTTACAATGGAAAAAGAAAACAATGTTCATCATAATCCCCTTATTTGGGGGGAATGGGGGTAGGAAGGCTTAGGGAGTTAACAGCATTCTAAGCCAGTGCTTTCCACCAGACCTTTTCTACAACAGTGGAAACATTCTTTATCGTCACGATTCAGCATGGTAGCCACTAGCCCTAGGTGGCTGTTTGAGCATTTAAATGTGGCCAGTGTAGCTGAGCAACTCAATTTTTAATTTCATTTTAATTTAGACAGCCACATGTGGTTAGTGACTGCTGCAGTGAACACAGTAAACTTGCCTTACATTTTTCTTAATACTAAAAAACCGGTCTATTGCTGTAGAGTACATTCTGACACACAGTGACCCTATTAAATGTGAATATCATGAAATTAAAATCATGACACATCTGAACTCATCACTCATGTTTAAACGGAGAAGCAGAAGAATTGAACATTGAACCGAAACAATTTATGACCCTGTAACACATTCATTTCCCTCTCCCTTTCTGACAGTGTTTCTCTTCTAGACAACACTATGAAAACAAAAGAAAGTAACAGCCACAGAGCAAGAAAAGAAATGACCTACTGCTGCACACCCCATGTCACAGTCCTCACAGACACAGCGCTGCATAAAGGGCACCGGACATGGTGCTCGAGCGTGGTGGACAGAACTACTGTCACTCAACTGTACATGTGAAGACTGTTGAAACAAAAAGGTTTTGCTACCTATAGATTTACAACACTTTTAAAAAACAAAACAAAATGGCACTATGTAGGAAAAAGACATATACCATGTGACTCCATATTTTTAGGAAGCTGAAGACAGGCAAAGGCAATCTGTGGCTGCCTTTGGGGAACAATGATGAGAAGGGAGTACAAAGGAAATTTCTGGACAGTTAAAAAAAAGTTTTAAGTCTTGATCTGGGCAGTTCACAGGTGTATACATAAACACTTGTGAGATTTATTTGCTTTACTGTAAGTTCTGCTGAATAAAACTAATCTAAGCAAAAATACTGCTCCAATCATCTTGTTCAAACACTCACTCGAATTCTGTGAAATACTACTTTTTTTTAAAAAAAGCTGGAAAGATGTTTACTACTTCCTTTCATTGATTTGGCCAAATCTGACTAAGATACTCTAATGTGAAGCGGCCCTCTGAAATTGTATCTGTAATGCCTTCTTCCCTCTTTCTACCCTGTTCAAATTTCCTAAGCATGTCCATCAGTTTAGCTTTAAACCTTTCGTTTCCCAGCTGCCTTCCGTGTGCTGCCTCTTTTTTGCTTATCACCCATCTCACCCTCTCAGCATGCCAGTGATGACTTTTTTTTTTCTTTTTGGAAGTAGAATCCTTCATGGGATTTGGCTGCAGGCGTCTTTGAAAGAAAGCTAATGAAAAATTTACCTCTTACATCTAACCTAGCTATATGCTGTTCAAACAGGCGCCCCTGGGCATTGCCTTGAGCAAATAAGATGAAGTTTAAATAGAAAGTTTTAATAACTTCATTTGTTAAGAAATGTATGCCACTGCCTTGTGTCGCATTTCACTACAAAGTTGGATGATTACGTCTTTCACTGGAAAGAAAAGGCTTCTTAGTGACACTTTCAGAAAAGCACATCAACAGTAAAACAATTATCTGTGTCACCTGAACTCGCTTATAGCATTTGACAGGGGGCACTGAAGGAATTTAATACAGATTGTAACTTTTCTACAAAGTTCAGTATTTTAAAATACAGGTATTACACACACACAAACACCTCCCCACCCCCAAACAAAACAGAACCTGTTGCCACCAAGTTGATTTGGATTCACAGTGATTCTATAGGACAGAGTAGAATTGCCCCACAGGGCTCCCAAGGAGCAGCTGGTGCATTAAAAGTGCCCACCTTTGGTCAGTAGCTGAGCTCTTAACCGTTATGCCACCACGGCACCTAATGCATGCACACAGTACATACATACATGAATAGCACCTCAATTACATGGAATGCCTAGCGAAAAAGGTGTAGTGATGAACTATTTTCGGATCATCTTACCACCCTTTAATGGCATACAAACTGCCTTCCAAGTATCTTAGGCACAGACCCTACTTCCTAGGATGAAAATTTCTGGCTGCCCTGGGAATACTATTTCAGTATTGAAACATCCTATTGGCCTTTCATTAACATTTTTTAAAGAAAAACACCACCTTACTTACCATATTTATTTAATCACGTAACAGGACTATCATAATGTTGACTTATTTCCAAAGAGGCTCTATTTTTTTCCTCATTCAAATAATATTTACAGAAAGAAGTATAGCCAGAATACTCTTGAGAAGCAGGGATGGTAGGTTTTTGATCTCACATACTTTGGGCATCTTACTAGGAGGGATTAGTCCCTGGATAAGGACATCAAGCTTGATGAAGGAGTCAGTGAGAAGGAGGAAGACACTCAAAGAAATGGACTGACACAGTGGCTGCAACAACGGGCTCAAACATGATGACTGTACGCTTGGCACGGGACTGGGCAGTGTTTCATTCTGGCATGCACAGGGTGACTATGAGTTACAACTGACTTGACAGCACCTAGTAACAAGAACCATACGCCGAGCTCTATTATCCCTACTGAATTTAACTAAATAACAGAATGAATTTAGAATTTCTTTTCCTCTTTTTTTTTTAATAATTTCATGTGAATTAAAAAAGAGAAAAGCCCCACCAGTACTTCAAAACTGAGAAGCACTGTATGTGTGATTTATTTGGAGGGTAGTTTCTGTCAATCTCAACCATATGGAAGATGGAAGAGAATTCACTGAAAGAGCTTTTGAGCACCCAAATTTGATGTCACACTTTCTACTCACTTTATTTATGGGAATGTCCTTCAAATTCATACAGCCTAAACCTAAACCCGAAGCCACTGCTGTTAACTGATTCCAACTCACAGTGACCCTATAGGATGGGGTAGAACTGTGGCTTGTGGATTTGAACTGCAGACCTTTTAGTTAGCACTGCAACACTAGGGCTCCTCACAGCTCACTTATACTTCATTCACAAATTTATGATCATGGTTATTGGTTTTCTGGCCCACAGAACAATACCTAATCACAAAAATCATCTAAAAGCTAAACCCAGACTTCGATTAAAAAGTTTGATTAAAAAGTTGAAGAACAATTTCCAGCTCAAAATAGTAAAGAAAGATATTGTTTTAAGTTAATTTTCAAAACAGCATATAGTGGGCATGTGAATTTATACGGGAATGTACATTTTTCACTCAGTCATATTACATAAAAAAAAAAAAAAACATCAGTTAGCTGGAAAACTCACACATACAGAACACCCTAAGGGTATGGGAAAAACAGCACTGATTTGGGGACCAGAAGACCGGATTTGACCTCATGATCACCCTATGTGTGGTCTTGGAAAAGTTATAAAACTGATCTGGCTGTGCTTTCCACATCTCTAAAACCAGCTAGATCTGCCCACCCTGTAGAGAGGTAAAAACGGCAGTGGATGAGATACTGTTTATGAAAATGTGTAACATAGTGTTTGGCATACAGTAGGACCTCCTGCACACACACACAAATGAAATTCGATGAACCAGAAAACAAGATATGAAGGAGTCTTCTATGTACCTACTGAGAACAGTGAACTTTTAATGTAGTTGAAAAGATATGGTCCATCAGTGATGAAGTTAACATTTTATGTTGTTATAATAAGGTACTATATTGTGGAGTACAGATAAACAAATAGAAAACAGGGTAGAGTATAATAAAATGCTAATTATGAGTTTTGGACAAAGGATATGAAAGGAAGTAGAGAATGAAAACTTCACAGTAAGTTTATAAAATGAAAAGACTTGAGTTGTTTGCTTTTATCTTTTCAGATAAAAATTTAATTTTATAGATAAAAGAAAAAACAGGATGTTTCAAAGTTGTTTGGAAATGACCACAACTGTGCTAAATTAATCTGCAACTCTTCTTAATCTTTCAGAATAAAGTGGTACTCTGCTCACAGTGGGCCAGGATGAGAAGTTACTGTTTACCTACTGCAGTGAACACTCTTTCTACCCGATATGCCTTATGAGCTTTGGTAGTGCAGTGGTGAAGTGCTCAGACACTAACTGAAAGCTCAGTGATTCAGACCCTCCAGCAGCTCTGTGGGAGAGAGATGTGGCAGTCAGCTTCTATATTTACAGCGTTGGAAACCTGATGGGGCAGGTCTGCTCTGTCTCGTAGGGTTGCTATGAGTCAGATTCTACTCGACAGCAATGGGCTTGGCTTTGGGTTTGGCAACAAGCCTTTCTGTTTTCTCATAATGAAATGTCTATCTGAGAAGCTCCTTTATGAAACCACAAAGCTGTGACCATGAAAGGAATGAGTATTTGCCAAAATTTTCTTTTTCTTTTTCTTCAGTAGGAAGAGGGATTATGAGAATAAGAACATTTTGATAGAATTTTGCTAACTGAATTTTTTAAAAATTAACTTCTCAGATATTTTAAAATGCATTAAAAACTCTACAGAATATTCTTTAGAACCCACTAAGCTTAACTAGGGGGGTTACTAATCTTGTGTTTGTCTCTTTCTCTCTTTTTTCTTTTTTGGTTTGGTTTTATTAAAATATAGTATTAAACTGAAAAGGCAAGCTTTGTAACAGTTATATAAGGAAAGAATGCTTTTTCCTCCAAAAAAAAAAAAAAAAAGTTTGTATCTGCTAAAAATGCTGGAATTTAATACACCAAAATACTAGCAGTGTTTAGATCTGGGTGATGATGTTACAGGTAATTAAAAACAAAATTTGTGCTTTATGGAGTTGAACATTCATTACTTTAAAATGTAGAAAAAAATTTTTGAAAAGAAAAAAATTATTAGCATGTTCTCTTGGCATCCTGCTATATGCTACCATAAAAATAGGGATTTTTTTGTGTGTGTGTGTGACATTTTTAAGGGATGGATTAAAAGACAAAATACAAAACTAAAACTAAATTTAGAAATAATGCTTCTCTTTCCCTTTATTTTCTTGCCAGGGAGGAAATCTGCAGAACAGAAAATACAATGAGCTTTGGGTCATGGTACACTTGTATTTAGCTGATACAGAGGCTATTTAGTTTACTCCTGAATGAAGGGGCAGCGCCCATAGTTCCTCCTGGGATCCTTTTCCCTGATCCCCTCCATTCCCCGCTCTGAAGCACAGCTGGAGCACAAGGATGAAGGCTGTACATATGCATCTCTGTGCTTCCAGCAGCCAGGGTCTGAGTGCTCTCCTGCAGGAAGATGCGAAGGGCAGCAAAGGTCTACAACTAACCAGTTCCTATTACTACCTGGGAGTCCTGGTGACGTAGTAGTTAAGAGCTTGGCTGCTAATCAAGAGGTCAACAGTGCGGATTCACCAGTAACTCCTTGGAAATCCTGTGGAGCAGTTCTATTCTGTCTTATAAGGTCACTATGAGTCAGAATGACTCAATGGCAATGGGTAATACTGACTGAGAAGCCCTCTAGTTTGAAATCAGAAACTTCTGTGCAATGTTAAGTATTATCACCAGTTCATAGAGAAGGAAGTTGACTCTGAGGTCAAGTGGCTTAGCCTATAATTATCCAGTAATGAACTTTCTGTGATATTTTACACTCGATCCATCATGTACCAAGATAAGGTTACCACTTTGCTATGACTAGGCTCTACACTGCAGTTTTCTCAGGAGAGACAGAGAGATTTGTATTGTTTCAGTCACGTTCTTTCACCCAACTGGCAGCAGGCTTAGACGATGGTCAGTGGTCAGGGAGAAGGCCAGCTAGCCCAGATGTGGATAGCCTGTTCCTACCACCTCTTTTTTATTTTGCCATCATACAGAGTTGGCATTTTGTTTATTCCTCCAATTCTTAGTTCTAGATGTTAACTGCAGGACATACTGCTTCTAAATAGATAATAAACTTAATTCATTTACTTCTTGGACGTGATCCGAAAAATTTCTTGTCCAGCAGAGTGTGAAAAGCTAAATTTGTTCCTCTGAACCTGAACTGAATTCCTAGATGCACATTTGTCTACTTTGCTTTCAAAAATAAAAAATTAAGGTACACATGTTTGTAAATATACTAGTTTAGTCTAATTTACAAAATAAGTATTTCCATAAAAGATTCACTTGTCACTTGCTCATTCGTTTAGAAAATGTTAGCTGGCTACTTTATTTGGCACTGGGCGAGGGTACTATGGAAGTGTATCCCTTTGGGGAGCTGAGAGTCTATACTGGGAATCAATCACATGGACGGGATATTCCTGATGACAAAAGACCCCATGTAAATAAATAGGAGTGTTCATGATAGATGAATAAACAAAATGTGCAATGTACACAAAAGAGACGTGAAATTCTGATACATGCTACAACACAGATGAATCTTGACAGTATTACACCCAGTGCTGTCGAGTCATATCTGACTCATGGCGACCCTAGAGGCCAGAGTAGAACTGCCCCATAGAGTATTCAAGGAGCACCTGGTGGATTTGAACTGCCGACCTTTTGGTTAGCAGCGGTAGCACTTAACCCACTACACCACCAGGGTTTCCCTTGACAGTATTATGCTGAAAGAAATAGATTACTTTAAATGTTGTATTATGCTATTTGTATTAAATAGCCAGAAAAGCAAATGCACAGATTAGCTGTTACCAGGTGCTGGGGTTGGGGAGCTATTGTTTAACTTAGGGGGATGAAAAACACTTGGAAATCGGTAGTGGTAATATTGTGGCACAACACAGCAGATGTGGTTAATGTCACTGAATTAGACACTTAAAACATGTTTAAAATGGCAGGGTTTTATTATGTGTATTTTACCACAATAAAAAAAAAGTCATGCTTCACATGATCTGAGAACTATTTATTGATGTTTGTAAGTAAATCATTTTGAAGGCAAACAATACTTTTGTAAGTCAAAGAACGAGCCTCTCTCGGTTTTACAAAGCCAGGGCATTGCCTTTTGAACAATACAATCTATCTGTCTTATTCGGTTTTTCCATACTGTTGTTGTTGCTGCTGTGTGACGTCAAGTTGATTCCAACTCAAAAGTGACCCTATTTGACAGACTAGAACTACCCTATAGGGTTTCCCAGGCTGTAATCTTTAAGGGAGCAGATCATCAACAGATTACCAGGTCTGTCCTTCAGTGGAGAAAAGAAATGAAATTGGTGGGGTCAAGCGGCCAACCTTTCATTTAGAAGTCAAGTGTGTAACTGCTGTGCCAGTGTGTTCCTTTTTCTCCATGACAGAGATCATACTCCTACCTTCTGAGCAATCACCTTTCAAAGACGGAACTGGCGGCAGGGCTCCTTATGGTGTGGACTTTGACTAAGGTTCCTAAACTCAGGGCAGTTTCCCAGACAATATGATGCAGCAAAGATCCAAGTTTTAGCCTAAGCCACACCCCCAGTGAATTGTGTGACCATGACAAATCACTGTCTCTCTAAGTGGGCTTCAGGTTTTCCATTTCTAACATACATGGTTGAACCAGATGGCCTATAGTGCTCTTTTCAGTTCTAATTTTATCATTCTAAGATTTTAAAATATACATATCATAGAGACTCACATATCTTAAAAAAGTTGGCATATTATGAGATCAGAAGTGGAATTCAAAATTTCTTTGAAAGAAAGGAGAACTGGTCATACAGTGAAAGACATCTCAAAAAGTATGAGTGAATAAAAGGAAAGAAAGAAGCTCCCAAAAAGAAATATCTCAACAATGACAGCATTTTCTCTAGCTGATTGGAAAAATTAAATTTTAGTCACTACTGCTTTTTATTGATCTTTACAGACTGGAAGAAATGGCCAATAAAATGTGGTCTTTCATGAGCAAAACACCTACTTCAGAAAGATTCCTGATTTCATAACATTTTATTGAAGTATTATTTATTTATTCATATCTTGCATTGTTCTAAAATATTATAGAGCAGTCTGAAAGCACTGTATTTGAGATTCCTCCACAGAGTAGGAAAAAAATATGGTGATATAAAATGAGTACTTTTCAAGAAAGTAAGCACCTTTTGTAATCAGAATGGGTGCCACCCTTCCAGAAAGACATACTAGGTAACAAAAATTAAAAAAAAAAAAAAAAGGGGGGGGGTCGAGGGAAGTAGGCTCTGTGTTCACAAATTAGAAACCGCACACTGTGTATCACACTGACAGGAAGGTCAAAGGCCTAGTGGCTGTTCAGTGATCTCTGGTGCCAGCTGGCATCTCTGTCCTCAGAAGATACAGATGATTCTCTTTTGGTTGCTTGGGTTAGCCCAGTTCTTAGTTACATGATTCCCATTTGGGGCTGCTGGGGAGAAGGAGTTGTGAGATTTCTGAAGAAGCAATGTAGCAACTGAATGGGTTACTCTGACTTGGTTCCTTAGGAAGTGGCCAGAGCAGGGTCTGCAGCACCAGCTATGGCCAGTGACCCCTGAAAGGGCCAACAGTACCCACAGTTGAACTGCCAACCCTGGTATCAGCCATAGATTTGTTTCTCCAGACTTAAAGATATTTTGACAAGAATATCGGTTGATGAGACTTCCTGTTTAGGAGCAGATGGGTGAGAAGACAGCACTGAAAGCCCAGGCTAGGAAGAAGGCGAACAAGCAGTACACAAAGTAGCAAAGCAAGCTTCCTTCTCAGTGTTTTATTGCAACGAGCTCTTTACAAATCTCATGCTGTAAAGAAGACATCTGTGTGCTTCTATTAGCATCTTACAATAAATACCAATAAAGGTTAAAAAAAAAACAAAACTTGAAAGATCAACTTGACTGGGATGTGAACAGTTTGCCACACAAACAGAAATGCACTTGAAAAATCATACCTGGAATTTACATAGTCTCTTACATAGATAAGGGACTTGTCTGTGAGATTCCAGAACTCTGAGGACCTTATGAACAACAATAACCTCTTAAGCATTTAAAAGGTCCAGAGAGAAGGCAAGATCAATACTATCTTTTGCAATAAAAGGAAAACAGGAAAAAAAAAAAAAAAGGGTGGTGGTGGTGGTTGGTTGGGAGCAGGAATGTTTAGATTAGTTGCCTAGGGCCGAAAGAGTTAGCTGATTTTGAGCTAGGAAGAAATTACTTCGGGATCTAAACTTCCATTCTCTCATTTCAGATGTGCTGTCTGGGTCTGCAGCAATCTGGTGGTCTCTGGATCCACTTGGGCTTGGATCAAACTCTGAAAATACAGGCCTTTCATTTGTGGCAGCAGACTGCCACACACGGGAGCATTTCCACTCCAGGAAGCAAAACATGAAGCAGAATTTCTCCGATATTCTTAAGAGTTCCAGCTTAATTTTATTCGACGCTGATTTTAACCACAAGACCCAATACATAATGGCAGGACGATGGCAGGGGGGCAACTGAATGAGGTGGGTAAATGCAACTTTGTCTGAAGGAAAAGTGGCCAGGGCTGGGGAAGGAGTGGGACAGGCAGCAGACTATGAAAAGAAAGCCAAGAAGAAATGCAAGGATGGGGACAGGCAAGGAGCAGGAAATGAGAAGCCTAATGATGTGGAAGGGAGACCAGAAGAGGAATCAATGGCAGGGAAAAGGGAGAAAGGCACGTGTATTGGGGGAGGGAGGAGCATCAGAGTGGCTTCATTCCATGTTCCCAACCACCTGTCTATTGATCTGTTGAGGAGGACAGGAGGGGGTGGCAAATTATTCCTACTGTTTCCTTTGCAAGGGGCCTAAAGGGCGCTTGCCAATGTATAACTGGGACAGAGGTTTGGTGGAAGGATTTACAGCACTCAAGCTCGAAAATGAAAAAGGAAGACAGAAGAATTATATATTTGAATTGTGGTGTTGGTGAAAAATACTGAATAAACAGTGGACTGCCAGAATGACAGAGAAGAAACACAACCAGAATGCTCCTTAGAAGGGAAGATAGCAAGACTTAGGCTCACGTACTCTGGACAAGGCATCAGGAAAGACTAATTGCTAGAAAAGGACATCATGTTTGGTAGAGCGGAAACAACAGAAACTCTCAGTGATACGAACTCACACAATAGCTTCAACAGTGGATTCAAAACATACCAACAATCACAGAGATGACATGGGACCGGGCAACATTCTGTTGCATTATATACAAGGTTGCCACAACTGGGAGCCAACTCCATGGCAACTGGCAACAAAAACCACCAGGTCTTGCAATTTGCTATGCTCTCCTTCATAACAAATCTGAACAATTGCTCTATCAGTTGTTTCCTTCTGAAGATCGTGGGCAGAAACCTGGTTTTTAGAGACTCATATTAATCTTAGACACTAGTACAAAACTGACTAGAGAATGAGATCACAGATAAATGACCATAGCAAACAGAACAGCAGATCACAGGCATCCACTACAAGTCTACAGACACAATCAGAACAAAATCAGGGTGTTAGCACCACCCAATTAGTTTTCCTGTTAACTCCCCACAGTACTTACTGAAATTCTTAATTTTTGTACACAGTAGAAAATGAATAAGCAGTGCTAATGATGAAGAAAGTCTACAAAGCTCCATGTCTGACTGCTCTGTTCTGGTACATGACCTCAGTGATTTGTCCCTGAGGACAGTAACCCTCAGACACTTTTTGCTTTGTTAGCTACTCATCCCACCTGTCCAACAACAACAACAATAAAATAAAACCCCAAATCTCATGGAGTTAATAGACACAAATGTCACTTAACGAAAAGTCAAACACTAACGAGGTGATGAAGATTCTGTGGAAATAAGTACAATACTTTCCAAGACAAAAGCGTTTGATGCTGTCATTCTGCACATTAAAAACACCAGGGCTGGAGAGAACAAAGCAGCCTGGGGCTAGGTCAAGGAATCGTCACTCCTGTGCTCTGAGAACCAGGAGCATTGAGAGGGCTGGGGTCGCTTTGCAGTCAAAGGCTCTCTGGGTTGACGGAACCAGGAGCATTGAGAGGGCTGGGGTCGCTTTGCAGTCCAAGGCTCTCTGGGTTGACGGAACCAGGAGCATTGAGAGGGCTGGGGTCGCTTTGCAGTCCAAGGCTCTCTGGGTTGACGGACTCTGCAGCATTCTGTGACAGATCTGGATTGGGACGGGTGGGGCTGGGCAGAACAAGCAGTTAAACTCGACCAGACTCCCAGACCAGTTAAAGCATTTCACAGACGCAATGTGGTACTCAGAACCACCCGCGGAAATCAACTAGGCTGTAGGCTATGCTCTGCTCAGACAGGGGCTGTGAGTTTTTGCTTTTAGCACTGGTCATGGCATTTAGTAGTTACTAAGTATTCAAAGTAACCAAAGTACTCAAAAGTAAGGATGTCACCTTGAAGACTAAAATGCACCTGGCCCAAGCCATGGTATTTGCAGTCATATCATGTGCATGTGAAAGCTGGATTATGAACAAAGAAGACAGAAGAAGAACTGACGACTTTGAATTGTGGTGTTGGAGAAGAATGTTGCATGTATGATGGACTGCCAAAAGAACAAACAGTCTGCTCTGGAAGAAGTATGACCAGAGTGCTCCTTGGAAGCCAAGATGGGCAAAACTGTGTCTTACCAATTTTGGACATGTTGTCAGGAAAGATCAGTCCCTGGAGACGGACATCATGCTTGGTAGAGTGGAGGGTCAGCAAAAAAGAGGAAGACCCTTGATGAGATGGATCGACACAGTGGCCGCAACAATGGGCTTAAGCATAAAAACAATTGTGGATATGGTGCAAGACCGGGCAGTGTTTTGTTCTGCGGTTCATAGGGTCGCTATGAGCTGGAACCAACTCGAGGGCACCTAACAAGAAGTAAATACATGTTGAATAACTTAATGCTGATTCCAGAAGAGAGTTTACAAGGTGGGTGCACCATAGCTCTCCCTCCTTCACCTTCCTCACAGACTTCTTTTTCTTCTCTCCAACACCCATATGAGAGAGAGAATAGGAGCAGAAAAGGGAAACCAAAAACAGACTGGGACTGGAGCAGGCAGAAAACTTTCATGTGACGTAGAACAGCAACATAGCTGCGAATTATTTAAACACAAAGACCATGGGAAATGTTACAACTAACTGAGGTAGAAATTTACTCTGTAATAAAAATGGTTAACATTTTAAAATGAAGTAAGATAGCTAAGGTACACTCTTATGAAATGATGGCCACTCTTCATACATTGTACTTGGAAATATATTACTAAAATATTAAGGGTGGTACACAGAGACAGAAAAGACTTGCGCTGACAGCAGAAAACTCCAGGGTTAGACTGCTGGACTATATACAAATCCTAATCTCATCACACGCCAGCTGTGTGATTCAATCTTTTTACGTGAATTTCCCCATGATTATTGTGAAAAATAATTCATGTTAAAAAGTAGAAATTCATGAAAGCATTCAGAAAGTGCCTTGAATACAGCTCAAAAAATATAAGCTATTAGTTTAAATGTTTTCAAATTAGAAAATGTCGGTCTATGCACATACTTTGCTCATAGCAAGACAAAACAACCAAACCCAGTTGATTCTGATTCATAGTGATCCTATATGACAGAGTAGAACTGCCCCCGTTAGGTTTTCAAGGAGCGCCTGGTGGATTTGAAATGCTAACTTTTTGTCAGTAGCTGTGGCACTTAACCGTCATACCATGAGGGTTTCTGCTACCCACAAATCAAGAAAAAAACATAAAAACGGAAAACAAACTGCTGCCGTCAAGTCAAGTCTATTATAACTCATTAGCAACCCTACAGGACAGAGGAGAACTGCCCCACAGAGTTTCCAAGGAGCACCTGGTGGATCTGAACTACTGACCTTTTGGTTAGTAACCTTAGCACTTAACCACTATGCCACCAGGATTTCCTCTGCTGCTCATATTTCCTCTGCTGCTTATTTCTGTTTTCCAGTGGGTCTGAACTTGCTATGAAATCCCAGGAAAGTTTTATTGTATAGTATACACAAGGCTACACAGAAGCTCAGAAATTTCAACTTTATTATTTTCTACACTGGAGATACCATGTGCACCAATTAGCTTTTGAACTAACTGACCACAAAGAATAATAAACACCACATTCACTCTTATTTGTCCTCCCTTTACTTTATTTGAAGAGGTTAAAAATACAACTTCTATTCCAATTCATAAAAAAAAACAAACCAAACCTACTGCCGTGGAGTCGATTCTGACTCACAGAGATCCTTTAGACGGAGCAGAACTGCCCTCACAGTTTCCAAGGAGCACCTGGGGCATTTGAACTGTCAACCTAATGATTAGCAGCTGTAGCACTTAAACACTATGCCACCACGGTTTCCAACTCAATTACTACTTTAGTTAATGAAAATCTGCCCGACTCGCAATTATACTTAAATCTCCCAAGTTTTGCTTTTCATGTATTTTCATATACTCTTAATTTTAATGATGGCATTAGACAGCTACTTAATTCCCATCCAGAAGGGAGGGCTCTCGGAAATACAGAGCATGCTTCTTTTTGTAGTTCTAACATATGACAAATAAGTAAAAGAGTTCACTTTGTGAATGATGATAAAATACTAACTACTGTTTGCAGTCAGGAAACCTCTGGTGGCACAGTCGTTATCTACTACAGCTGCTAACCAAAAAATCAGCAGTTTGAATGTACCAGGCACCCCCTGGAACTCACGGGGAAGTTGTCCTCTGTTCTACTGGGTTGCCGTGAGTTGGAATCAACCCCAAAGGTTCTATTTATTTATTTACTTTTGGTTAGCAGTCAGTCCAGATCTTGTGGAAGAATGTTTTGTTGGAAAAAAGCAAAGTAATTCTAACGATGTACATTTGAAAACACTGGCTTACTAATGGAAATCCTAAACTGAAAAATAATCAAGTGAAGTTAATGGTAACAGGCACCTATTTACCTTTCTCGCTTGTTTACTACAATTTGGACGAGATGACCTGAGTGTTAACATTCACTCACCATTTACACACATGAAGACTCAAAATAAATTCCATCACTGTACTATTTATGCGCTAATGATATTCTGTTCAGTGTGCTTGGTATACAGAAATTAAAAAGTTAAGCAAATGAAGCAGTGATTACCACCTCTCTCTTTAAAGCTATATTTGGTGGCATGAATACAATTTAGTTGCAAGATCATAAAGAGGGAGCCAACAGAAGGTAAGAAATCAGCATATCGGAAAAGTAAAACACAGTAACTGGGGAAAGGGACTGTGGCTGCTATATAAAAGTCTATATATTTGAATATTTGAAGCCAATCACTGCCATTTGTTACTCTTAATTTAAAAATCTGTAAGAAAGCATCAAAATCAATTCAGTCTTAATGAGACAGCTTCAGCAGGAGCCTATTCACTGTACCTCATCTAATTAGCATGAATATTTCCTCAGTGTCAAATCTGACAGTACACTTAACTAAATTAACGTTCATCTCATAATATGGGATCACATTTGAGTTAGTAGCTCTAAAAGAGAAATTTCCATATTGACATTTTGATAATGAGTAGCAAATTAATTCAGAGCTGAAGGAGATGGTATGTGACCATTGCCCCAAAAAGGGAAACCGAGGCTCAAGAAGACTAGTGGCTTGCTCAGTCTCCATCATTGGTAAGAATCTGGCTAGATTATGTTCTCCTTCCAAGCTCACTGCAGAATGTCTGGGCTCTTAAAATCTTTCATGCCAGCCAGTTACGGTATTATGATTGTTCTCTATTTGCCTAGAATAACAAAGGAAGGGGAGGAGGTCAAAATAGAAAGAATATACGGAATGTGTGGCCAAGCGCCTCTCTGAACAACTGCCTCCCTTGCCATGAGTCAAGAACTGGATGGTGCCTGACTACTTACCATTACTTAATGTTTTGATCAAAGATTCTATGGGAAAAGTCCTGATCAAAACAGAGAAAATGTATAAAAAATTTCAAATCTTCATAGAATGCAGATACTCTGGAACCATGAAGGCTGGATGAACCCCTGCAACTACTGCCTTGAGATAACCTTTACATCTTAAAATAAACCCAAAACCAAGCCCACTGCTGTCAAGTAGATTCTGACTCATAGCAACCCTACAGGATAGAGCAGAACTGCCCTGTAGAGTTTCCAATGAGCACCTGGGGGATTTGAACTGCTGACCTCTTGGACAGCAGTCATAGCTCTTAACTACCATGCCCCTAGGGTTTCTAAATGCAGTGCTTAAAACAAATATATCCCCTGAAGTACTTAAAATCAAACAAGTTTGGCTGAACTAGTAAAGAATGGATGCCATGACCACTGTGCTCTTTTAAGATCTCTCTATATGGGATCAAACTGAAAGATGAGACAAGAAACTTAGGCAGTGAGTTTACGTTAATGGAGAGGAACAGCTCGGAAAAGGGAGTGAGAATTGTACAAATCAAGGAATGTAATTAATGTTATCGGGAACTGTAGATGAGACAAGAAACTTAGGCAGTGAGTTTACGTTAATGGAGAGGAGCAGCTCGGAAAAGGGAGTGAGAATTGTACAAATCAAGGAATGTAATTAATGTTATCGGGAACTGTACATGTAGAAATTGTTGAATTGGTGTATATTCTGCTGTATATATTCACAACAATAAAAATGAATATATTATTAAAAAAAGAATAACAAGCTGGCTAGCACCCTGTACTCACAGGACCAGCCTCCCATAAACTCAACATCCAGACTCACTGCATGCGTTTGTTGAGTGATTTTTCTCTCTGCCATCTCCCTCGAGAGAACAGGATCCCTGTGTAACTTTGTAAGACTAAATGGCAATCAGTTGACACTCCACCTGAATTATTGATGACTAACAGTATTTGTTAAGTTTCCACAACAAAGGATCTCAGGTACCCCTGGGAAGGTTTATTAAGTATAACTCTTAGTTTTTAATTGTCACTGAATCTGAAATTACTACCTCCTCAAGATTTATACAAAGATAATTTGGAGATTTAGTTTGAGGTGGATGTTCACACACGTTCACCTACTGCCATCAAGCTGACTCTGACTCACAGTGACCCTATAAATCCGTTGCCATCAAGTCCGACTCACACCTACTCTATAGGACAGAGTAGAACAGCCCCAGACAGTTTCCGAGGAGCAGCTGGTGGATTTGAACCACCGAACTTTTGGTTAGCAGCTGAGCTCTTAACTATTGTGTCACCATGGCTCCACATCCATGCTAATTGACTTTAATTCACATATATTTCTAAAATGATACGAAGGATGGGGAATGAGGAAAATGTTACAAATTAGAACTAAAAAACTAACAACAAATGCTAACAAGACAGTGTCAGCCAGTTCTATGTTTTAACTGTAAAATGTTTAATATGTCCTGAGCAGGAAACCCTGGTGGCTTAGTGGTTAAGTGCTATGGGTACTAACAAGAAGGTCAGCAGTTTAAATCTGCCAGGTGCTCCTTGGAAACTCTATGAGGCAGCCCTATTCTGTTCGCAGGGTTGCTATAAGTCTAAATCAACTCCACAGCAATGGGTTTGGTTTTGGCTGGGAAGCAAGAAATGGTAAAATGACTGTCAACTTACACCTATGAATATTTACTCCTGTTTGGCTGCTCTGCAGACACTGAGGTGGGTGAGAGTGGTCCTTGCTTTGCACTGGCACATTAAAATCTTCCACTGTCTGGCTGGCAGCAACGCTGCTTCACGTTTCTCACGTCTGGACCACCAGTGCTCCCGCACTCGTCTCTGCCCCAAACTGCCAAACCTCCTCTTGCTGGGAAAGGACACCTTTAAAGCTATGCCAGCAACTGCTGGTGGTAAAAACTTATCTTTTCAAAGGAGAGTTCACACCTTAGATTTAGAGGAAAAGCAGAAAAAGGCCAAGCTGCTGGTAGTGGGGGAACAGGGCAGGGCCTCTCACCCTCTGCCAGTTCATACTTCCCTAGAGCTAAGTGGAACCTATCAGGCCCTGAAGTCCGCAGGGTGACTGTCTCAGGCTGGGACTACCAGAGTGGCTTCAGCTGTGACTGTTGTCAGTTTACTAATGGTAGTAACGAAGGTAACATTATTTTCTTTTTGAGCAGCTCCAGTGTGCTACAGCAGCTCAAGCACTTAGGTTAAGGATCTGACTACTAGCAGAAAGCCTGTTGTCAGAGCTACGCAGTGTTGCCTGGGAGTCAGGTCTGGAAGTGGGTGTCTGGAAGGCTGCAACCCTGAAAATCCTATGGAGCAGTTCTATTCTGCACATACAGGGGTGCTGTGAGTTGGAATCATCCCAGCAACTAACAACAAACAAGAGTCACTGGGTGGCACAAAATGTAAACACTGGCTACTAACTGAAAGGATGGCAGTTTGAATCTACACATGGGTGCCTCAGAAAAACACCTGACAATTTGTTGCCAAAAGGTACAGGAACGAAAAATCCGCTGGGGCACAGTTCTGCTGTGCATCCTGGGGGTTGCCATGAATTGGAATCGCCTCCATCACAACTCCCGTAGATTTGTTTACTGTGTGCCAGGATCAAAATCATCTCCATGACACCATGCTTAGCACCTGACACGCACTATCTCAGGTAACGTTCACATGGACCTCGGGACACCTGACTAATGCATGTGCTACTATTATTCTGAAGCTGTAATCCTGGCAAAATATCAACCTTCTTCAATTAAACTTATTTTCCAGATAAAAGTAAGAAATACTTACAAAAATAACAGACGAAAGGCTGATCTGAGATTTAACTAGGGGATGAGGTATCCAATATAGGGTCACAGGCAGAGTGAGGAAACAATATAAATTTTTTTTTTTTTAAAGATCTGACAAAACTATACCTAGCTACAGAATTTTAAGAGTTGGATTTATAAGTTTTTACAAACAGCTATACCAGATTCTCTTAAATTCATCACTTATTTTAAAAGTAGACAGAAGGAAAAGAAGCCCATGTGAAAGAATATAAACTACAATTTCATTTAGGTCAAACTCTAGAAAAGGTACCACTATAACTAAAATATAGTGGCAGAAGATAGACAAGCGATGGCCTGAAAGCAGTGGGGTAGGCAAGACAGACTGGGAAGGGCTACAGTGAAACTTCCTAAGATGACAGAAATGATAATGTATCTTGTTTGGGGTAGGGGATATACAAGGGTATTACCAAAAAAACAACAACAACAAAAAAAAACCCAAAACTCAAACCCATTGCTGTCAAGTACCTTTCCACTCATAGTGACCCTAGAGAACACAGGAGAACTCCCCTATAGAGTTTCCAAGGAGCAGCTGGTGAATTTGAACTGCTGACCTCACAGATAGGAGCTGAACTCTTAACCATTGTAAAACTTCAGTGAACAGGACACTTAAAATGGGTACCTTCTGTTGTGTGTAATGCATACCTCAATAAATATGATTGAAAAGGGAGGAGTTTAAGAAAAAAAGAAGCACAAATTTTCACAAGTGATATCTAATCAAATCCTCACATGTTTTCACTGAGACTGAAATACTACATCAAGTACACTTCCTCTCCAGCTACACAGGATTGACATCTTAGCAAACAGTAACTCTCTGAAGTCTAATCAAATCTTGACGGTACCTGGGTCCAGACCATGCCCACTGCTGTCACTGAGACAGTCACTGAGACAGCCCATGGAGCTGCCTGGAGCTCAGGAACTAATAAAAAAATTAACATTTCCTGAGCACTTGCTATGTGTCAGGCTCTGTGCCAAGTGACTCAGCTTATTTAACTTCACAATGGTAACAAAGCAGGAATTAACATCAAAGAGCTCTGAGGTGTATAGAATTTCCGTAGTGTGGACAAGCCCCAGAGTAAGTGACAGAGATCTAGACTAGAATGCAAGAACTTCCCAAAGTGTCACGTGTGCTTCGTCAAGGATCTGAAAATATTAGTTCACAGACATGTGGGTACCTTTTGAAGTTTCTGAATGAGAACTAAAATTATTCTAAACAGCATAAACGAACTTCTGCAGTAGCTGTTAGGTGGCACTGCATGGGTTCTGACTCAGGACCCTGTGGATGACAGAACAAACACTGACGGGTCCGGTGCCATTCTTACAATCACTACTATGTTGAGATCCATTATCGCAGCTACTGTGTCAATCAGCCTCTTTTTCACTGACCCTGCACCTTGCCAAGCATGGTGTCTGTCATGGATTGAATTGTGTTCCCTAAAAAATCTGTAGCAATTTGGCTGGGCCACAATGCCTGGTATTGTGTGATGTTCCTCCGTGTTGGAGTTTCTGCCTCTGTGACATTAACGAGTGTGGATGGGCACCAGTTGTGCCGGTGGAGCAAGATTCAATGTGTAAGTGCATTTTGTGCCTTGAGGTGGTCTCTCGAGATACAAAAGGAAGGAGCTAGCAGAGACATTTTGGGGACTTCATACCATCAGAAAGACTGCAGTGCCTGAAGCTGGGCGTGTCTTTTGGAAAAGACTGGGGTCCTTGAGCCCCAGGAGTTTCCAGTCCAGGGGAAGACTGATGACAAGGACCTTCCTTCAGCGCCAGCAGGGGAAGCTTTTCCCTGGAGCTGACAGAATGAACTGGCCTTTTAGCTTACTGGGCTGTGGCCAATAAAAATCTTTTTAAAGCCATCCACTTGTGGCATTTCTGTTACAGCAGTACCAGATAACTAAAACAATGTCCTTTTCCAGGGAATGGTCCCTTCTGATAATATGTCCAAAGTATATGAGACAAGTCCCACCATCCTGCTTCCATCCTGGTTATACTTCTTCCAAAACATGGCAGTCCACGCAATGGTCAATATTCTTCTCCAACACCACAACTCAAATGCATCAATTTTTCTTCAGCCTTCCTTATTCATTGTTCAGTTTTCATACACCATATGAGATGACTGAAAATACCACAGCTTGGGTCAGTTTCACCTTAGTCCTCAGAGTGACATCTTTACTTATCAGCAATTTAAACAGGTCTTTTGCAGTAGATTTGCATTAAAAAAAAAAGTTATCCAGATATTACTTTTATTTCCATGGTAATCTTGTAGATTTGTACTTCCCAAACTGTTGTTAGAAATGGTGCTAGATAGTGCCATGTGGGGCAGGGGAGGGGAAAATGGGACGATTAATAATTAAATAAATTTGGAAAATACTGAGTTAAAACAGGTTTTCAAGAAGAGAACATTGTTTCCTGAAACTGACCTGACCCCAAACCTTACTTTTTTTCAGGTACCAACTAGTATTTCTCCAAACCAACTTAGGAAAATTATTATAACGACTTAATTTTTATATGAACTTCTCATGAAAATTTGCCTATTTTGAGACTCAAATTTTACATGTATAAAATGCAGATTATAATATATAAATAAACTTTTAACTAGCTCAATGAGGCCCAGGTGGTACAGCGGGTGAGAGCTACAGCTGCTTACTAAAAAGTCAGTAATTTGAATCCACCAGCTGCTCCTTGGAAGCCCTATGAGGCAGTTCTACTCTGTCCAACAGGCTCACTGTGAGTTGCAATTGACTCCACCTTGGCAAGTGCCTTTCAATAAAATAGGTCCCTTCCTTGAATTTGATCATTGGCTTTGTCACTGACAAAATTAAAACTAAAAGCATGCTCACTCATGGGGGATCCATTCGAGTTTGCTAAGAAATGACCTTTAACAGCTACTGACCTTGAGTCATGAGTCATCTGACCAAGGAAGGGCAGTGACTGGAGGGAGGATATAGAGGGCCACCAGCTGGCTAAGCCTGGAGGTGAGACCAGCTAGGCCTCCACAGTATTGTGGACAATGGCCAATCTTGCCTCAGTCTTTTACTAATGTGATTTTAAAAAGTACATACAAAGTTAATACAGCAATCTAAAGTCATCATTCCCTATGTTATCTGGGTCCTATTGCCCATTCTGAGAAACAAGGGTTCTTTCTGCTCTCCACTGGCTCCTTCTCATTAGCATTTAAAACTCGTTAAGAATATGTAAATTTCCCCTCCAAGCTCTTCTCTCCTCGGTCCACACCTGCCTGCTCTCCCCTTCTTCTTGGCCAAACCCAAATTCTATTCCCAGGGGCACTCTTTCCTTCATCTCAGTCCTTTCTCAATTCACTACAGTTTGGCTTCTGCTCCCTCACCCCACAAAACTTCCTTTGGGAAGATTACAGATGGATTTCCTACAGAAAAAGCATCTCTGGGTGGCACCAATGATTTGCGCTCAATCTGCTTCTGTAAAGATTCTACACTGTTCTACATTGTAACATATGGAGTCGCCATGAGTGAGAATTGACCTGAGACCAGAAAACAGCAACCTCGCAGAGAAACAAGTGGACACGAACTGGGGCCTCATCTTACTTGAAATCTCAGCTACACTGAACAAAACCAGCTACTCTCTTTGCTTCTGAAACCCTATCCCTGAGTTTCCCTCTTCCTTCTCAGGCTCCTAGCTGTGGCTCCCTGCCAGCCACCCCTTCTCTGCCCTGTCTCTAAATATTTGAGTTTCTTACGGCCTTCGTCTTTTCTCCCAATATAATTTCTGTAAGCAGTATCAGCTACTCCAAATGGCTTCAATTATCTTCTATCAGTGGATGAACTTCCAAACTGAATCCCCCTGCCCAGACCTTTTAGAGACCTGTGTATCTGCCTACTTACGCAGCACTTAAACACGGTTGCCCCATGTTGTCAGCTGCCATGGAGTTGCTCTGGACTCACGGTCACTCACGAACAGCTGAACTAAATGCAGACTGGTCCTGGGCCATCCCCATGATCACTTGCCAGTCAGACTGTTGTGATCCAGAGTTTGCATTGGTTGATTCTCAGAAGTAGATCACCAGGCCTTTCTCTCCAGCCTTAGTCTGGAAGCTCTTTGGAAACCTGTTCAGCATTACAGTAGTACACAAGCCTCTGCTGCCAAGTTATGCCTGTGCATGAAGTGCATTGGCAAGACAGAGAACTCATGTCTCTTCATGGAAGGCCAGACTTCTACCACTGAACAACCTCTGCCCTCACTCACTGTCCCACCAAAAAACAAACTAAACCTGTTGCTGTTAAATCGGTTCTGACTCATATACCAAGTCTGCAGGATACAGCAGAACTGCGCTACAGGGTTTTCAAGGAGCGCCTGGTAGATTCTAACCGCCAATCTTTTGCTTAGCAGTCGGAGCCCTTAGCCACTACGCAGGCAGAGTTCTGGCTGTCCCACAGGACTCTCAGACTCAATGTTTCCAAAGCAGAGCCCATCCTACTCCCCACCGCCCTTCCTGTAGGGGGTCCCTGGTTCAACATGCAACATTGACTCTGTCTTCTCTCCGTCCTGCTGAATTCTTGCCTTCCCCTAATGTCGATCTCCATATTCTGTAGATTCTGCCTCCCAGGTATCCTGAATCCCTACATTCCCACAGACATCACCCTAGTCTGAAAAAGCCCTCACCTTTACACTTGTTCTAGTTCCTCTGAAATCCACGGTCCACAGCTTAAATGGAGTAAAAATTGTATTTAAAAAAAAAAAAAAAGCACGTTGGAGTCTGTCCTTTTCTGGTTAGACCCTTCCTCAGCTGTCCTGCCCATGAGACGTGGTTTGAAACCTTTAATGTGGCACAGCCATTCTCAGGGAGGGCTTCTGTTGACCTCTTCAGCTTCCTCTCCCACCACGTTCTCCTCACTCTCCATGTTCCAAGCCCACAGACGTTCTTTCTGTTTTGGAATATTCTATGCTCTTTTCTATTCCAGTGTCTTTGCTTATGCACAGTCTACCGTGTCTTTCAGCCCCAGATTCTTCTTCCTTTCTTTTGCTCTCTCTGCACTCCCATGAAGTGAAAACAAAGTGAGGGAGAACACAACTAAGAGAAACACAGTTGAAGAAAAGTACTAAGAAGAAAGGAAAAACAGAAAGGTGGGTTTGCATACTTTTATTAACTGTACTTTGCCCAATCTGATGATATATATTTTTTTAAATTGTTACTCAAGAGCTTGTACCTAAACCAGAGTAGAACACAAATAAACAGTAACAAACATTTGGAATTTCATTTTCTGTAGTTGTGAATGATCAAAAAAGGTGATGGGAGTCTATGATCAAATCTTATGAAAGTAAAATAGGATTAGTAACAAGTGTTACTGGTATTTCTTAACACAGTATATGTTACGTCTAGTGGCTGCTAGGTGGCCCAAATGGCTAAGTGCTTTGCTACTAACTGAATGGTTGGCAGTTGAAGATCTACTTCTCAAAGGTCAAACTCATCGGAAACCCCTATAGTTCTACCCTGACATACACCGGACTGCTGTGAGTTGGAATCTGGTTTGTTTTGTTAATCCAACTAAAACTAGGAGACTGAGAAGAGGATATTAAAACACCACCACCACCACAAAACCCAAGGTAGACAGGCACTGACAGGCCCTCTTCTTGGCTCCTTTATTTTATAGACAAGCCTTGGTGGCACTGTGGTTAGCTTGGTGCTAACCAACAGGTCAGCAGTTTGAATCCATCAGCTGCTCCTTGGAAACCCTATGGGACAGTTCTAGTCTGTTCTATAGGGTCACTATGAGTTGGAGTTGACTTCGTGGCAATGGGTTTGGTTTCTGCTTTTGTTCTATAGCAAAGGTGCTTACCTATGGATCAAGTTCTGTTACAAGAATAGCTGTGGAAGGGTGAACAAAGATCTATGCACTGGGCTGATACTTATTTCCTTAGTATTTCAAAGCATTATGTCTAGACTTCCTTTTTGTCTTTATCTTAAGCCCAAATTGTAACACTGACCTCATAAAACTTAAGAATTCCCTTCCTAAGAAATTCCCATTTTGTATTGTTACCTCTATAATTTGAGCAAGTACTATTTACTGGGTGATTCTGTGAAATGTGTATCTTTATAAAAGTTTTAAGGTGTTTCTTCTGGTGTAGGAGGGGCTGCAGGTTCAACCAGGGAAGTGAGAAGGAAAAATGAGGGCTATAGGGAAAAGAAAAAAAGGAAGAAAAGAAAATATGAGTAAGTCTGAGGTAGAGATGTAAAGAATATTTGTACAGACCTAGAACACAGAAGAAGCTGAAAAGTCCAGTTTGGTGACTGTGGGGTGTGTATATATTAGTTAGGCTCCTCCCATGTCCCAAGAGTGCACAACCAGACCCACAGCTCCACTCGGACAGCACGGCCACTAGACAACCTCTAACTTGGCTGCTGATTTCTCTGGCATGTATGTGATCCCGTTTGTGTTCCAAGACATGAAGAGAACCAGTTCAACTTGGGATATAATCAGTAGAGAACTCGACTTAACTGGCAGGGGCACTGCCTCACCCACCTAACCCTTAAGAGCACAGCACAGTGCCAGACACACAGTAGGTGTGCAACGGGTATTTAAGGGAAGGTGTGGTTTTGTGTTCCTTTTAAGATACCAAAAGAGCTTTTCAGTTCTAACCTTCACAGCTAAGAAATTCATTTTTTTTTCAGTGACAGTAAAATGGTCCTTCCTGTTCAAGGCTAAGATGGCAAGCATTATAAATTAACCTTGAAAATGTTGATGTGAATTATTTTTTATTCGTCTCTGCAAATACTTTTTGAGCACTTAGTATGTGCCAACCACAGTGTCAGACACCAGGAAGGGAAGAGTGAGCAAAAGAGGTGATGTCCCTGCCCTCCGGAAATGGACCTCGTTCACGGGTGGAATGAATAAAAATCGTGAAACTATTAATGACTGCTCTTAAAAATAATCAACCATTATTTGTTGAAGAACTGTTCTGCATATTGCAAATAAACAATAACCCTAAATTAGAAAACGTCAACCACACACGTTAAGTCAAAAGCATTACTTTATATATCACGTGAAGTTGAATATTGTAATGATGACACATGAACCCTTAAAACATATAAATCCTAACCAGAGGTGACAACAGATACTATTCATCAAAGTATGTTTAAACAGCTTGACCCAGTATCTGAATTCATGTCAAAGATTAGGGCTCCAAAATACAATTTCTCTCAGTATATTTAAACTGCAATTTGACTTACAAATATTTGATTTGTAAGCATTTGAACTGCAGACCCTTTTTTCTAAGATGAAATCATAGGTTCTTGGGTAGGACAGGGATTTTAAAGATGATCTGACCAGGAATTCCCAGTTTGCCATACTGTCTTGGGAATTCTGATTCACGATGACACCCTGCATTACAGAGCACAGTTGCTCCATCGGGCTCTTGGCTAGAATCGTTATGGAAGCAGACTGCCAGGCCTTTTCTTCCAGGGTGCTGCTGGGTGGGTTTGAAAGGCCAATTTTTTGGTCAGCAGCCCATCTAAAACTGCTTGCCCCATGAAGGGTAGCTGTTCCATTCAGGAAGCCCTGTAAATAGGTCTAAGTGAGTTAGCCTGATTAACACCCAGCAGGAAGGTATGGATCCTTAAACTCAGACCAGCAGCCAGGCCAGCTCATTCCTCATTCTTGAACACTTAATCTTACAATTTTTTAGCATTACAAATATAAACTAGGCATTCCACAAACCATTGTTTTGATTCCATCAATACTTTACTAGCTTTCTTTCACATGGGAGGGACAGTGGGAATGAGGAGGGTGGAGAAAGTCTCAGATCATCGGACAGACCAAGTCTGAGACAGGAAAAAGATGAGCATCACTCAACAACTCATTCGCTTTTGAGTGGTATGGGAGAACTACCCAGGATGGGAACCAAGTGAATACCACATGTTGTAATCCCATTGTAAAGATTAGAGATTACAAGCCTGTGAGTCAGGATCAATTCTTGATTCTGCACCAGATTCTGCTATTCAGTCCCTCGCAGACTCCATTCCCTCACCTAACAACAGGCTGAAGTGGTCAGACGTGTTACTTGCACTATGTTCTTAAGATACAGACCATAAGATTGCCTAGTCCTATATTGTTTACCTATCCCCCTCATAATATTAATTTAATTAATTTAATTAGGGAAACTCTAAACCTGATGTAGCTTGTATAATAGCAACTGTCTATCTGCAAGAGCAGACAAAGCCATCACTGCGCCATCTGCTAGGGGTTCATGCAGAGCCTCACCTGGGGTTATTTTAGCTTGTGGTGGTCAGTGCGCGTGGCTTGCTTCTGTATGGGTGGGACACAGCTGATGGAGGAGTTAAGATGAGGGATCTTGGAGTCCAGAGTGGCCACCCGGTTTTAATGTCTGGCTCTATCATCTCAGTGTCAAGTCCATCAGAAATGAGATATGACTTGTCCTCTGGGAGTTCCTAGGTAGTACAAACAGTTAAGTGTTTGGCTATTAACGAAAAGGTTGGCAGTTCAACTCTACCCCAGAGGCACTCTGGAAGATAGCTCTGGTGATCTACTTCCTAAAGATTATTGTTGTTGAATACCCTATGGAGTGCAGTTCTACTCTGAAACACTGGGGATTACAGTGAGCAGAAGGGACTCATTGGTAGCCGGTGGCTACCAGAAGCCAGCATATCATACATACTGGTTGAATGAATAGGTAAGTGAGACCTGGGATACAGTCCCAGATTTACCATTTACTATTTCCCAGGGCAGGTGACTTACCCTGTCTCTTGCTGAGATTGCTATGAGGATTTAGCAGGCTAATAGACACTGAGTATCAAAAGCACCCTGTTACACATAAACATTAGCTATTGGGTTGACTCTGGAGGCATATTCTTCAGAAATAAAATGTGTAGCTTTGTTAGCAAGAAATGTATTAAAGGCTAATAATCTAATTATAATTCATACTTCATGATGCGGATAATATTTATTGACTTCATTTTTAAACCAGTTGGCATCAACTAAATTAAGCCTAAAATGTTGAGTCATTCGATTTGTATCAACTGAGCAGGTATTTCATTTTGTTTAGGTAGGAAAAAGCACTTTCACACAAATAACGCTACTGATGTATGAATATTTCATCTCAAAGTTTTATATTCTTTTTCATATCTGAATGGCATGCTAAAGTGATCAACAGAATATTTTAAAAACTATTATTTTAAAAATCTGCAATTTACTGGTCATATGTGTTTTTCAATGACAAAGGTTTAAAAGATCACGGTTCTATACCTTAGATGACTTAAGATACTTGTTTACCAGAACAAATTTAGAATGTGCTTCATTGGTATCACAGTTAGCATTCTAATGAAAACTATAAATACTGAAAACATACTGTCAACAATTAAGTTAAGTCAATTATGTTTATACTTAAAAATCTACTTAAACTCAGTCCAGAATTAATCCTTTAAATATTTTATGTTAAATATACTTATTATTATTATGTTAAATATACTTATTTAACATAATATACTTATTCTCTTTATGATACAAATGAAGAGAGAATAAAAATTTGAGGACTTAATCTTATTGTTATACTTTAGTGAGTCATACACTGGAGAAAAACAGGAATAGTCAATTTAATCTTTATCTCTCAAGTTTTATCTTTTGATTATTATTATTCCTACCATGTATGTAGGTTCTTCAATTAGTTTCTATGCATATTTCCATTCTTTCACCTGTCTTTCTAAATATTTCCTGATTTTTCTTAATCTCTTATTTTTTAAAAATGGTTAAGCATTTAGCTGCTAATACAAACATTGGCAGTTTGAAGCTATGCTGAGGCTCCTTAGGAGAAAGACCCCACAAATTGCTTCCATAAAGATTACAGCCAGGAAAACTCGATGAGAAAGTTCTACTTTGTCACATGGTATCTAACAATAGCCAGATACAAGGACCCCAAACCAAACCCCCTGTTGTGGAGTCAATTCCACTCACAGTGACCCTGCAGAATGGAGTAGAACTACTCTACAGAGTTTCCAAGGAGCACCTGGTGGATTTGAACTGCTGATCTTTTGGTTAGCATTTAGTCACTATGCCTCCAGTGTTTCCATATATTAGGAAGTGCCCCACAAAGAGTCTTTAGAAGGAAATCAAATATAGGAAAGCCCTTTGTAAAAGGGTAAAGCAACACTCATGTGTAAATTATTAGCTAATTATTTATAGTATCCGTTGGCCCCCATAAAGAAACCAAACCCACTGTCCTGGAGTCCTTTCCAATCAAAAGTCAAAGCAACGCTACAGGATAGAGTAGAACTGCCCCATACAATTCGCAAGGAGTTCCTGGTGGATTTGAACTGCCAACTTTTTGGTTAGCTTTTGGTTAGCAGAGGAAGCATTTAATCACTACAGAGATAATACTGGATATCAAAGGTTCAGACTTGCTGTGACTTTAAGAGCTGTAATTAAAATGTAAACTGTGACACAGTGCCAGTTCTATGTTTCTTTGGGTTATTAAACAAACATTCAATCTTAAAATATGTAGATTAGCAGCAGGATCAACATTTATAGGGCTGATAGTGACATGTGGCAGCTTACTTCCTGTCAGTAACATTTAAAATACCAGTGTACTAAGGCTTTCTGGAGCGGTCTACAACATTACAGCAAACAAAAGGCTGAATTTTTTTTTTCTTTGCCACGAAATTCAATTTATTGGTAGGCAACACAAAGACAGAAAGGTTCAATTATTGGTGGGTACTGGTCAGGTGAGGACAGTGCTGACCAAGGTCCTCAGGAATGCAGAGCCCGCCACTTGTCCAAGGGGCCACGACTGCGGATGTATTTAACTCCACGGCCATCTGGGATGAGGCGCTTTTCAGACACCATGTCTTCAAATTCATCAGCATTGAACTTGGTAAAGCCCTACTTCTTGGAGATGTGCATCTTCTGGCGCCCAGGGAGCTTGAACTTGGCTCCGCATAGGGCCTCAATCACATGCTCATTGTTTTGTAGCTTGGTGCAGATGGGCATGATGACTTGGCCAATGTGGACCCTAGACAGTGTACCCTGGGGTTTCCCAAAGGCACCTCTCATACCTGTTTGGAGCCTGTCAGCCCCAGCACAGGACAACATCTTGTTGATGCAGATGACATGGAAGGGATAAAGTCGCACTCAGATGTGAAACCTGTCTTTGCCACAGCTTTTCACCATGTACTTGTTAGCACAAACACGGGCAGCTTCCAGGGCTTCTGAGGCGAGCTGCTCATATTCATCAGACACCATGTGGCCACAGAGTGGGAACTCATCCACTTTCGCCTTTTTCCGACCCAGGTCAAAGATGCAGATCTTGGCACGAGGGACCCCTCGGCAGAAGCGGGACTTTGGGTAGGGCTTGTTCTTACAGTACGGGTAACACCGGGCGGCGGCCCAGGGTGACACCAAGATCTTTGCTTGGTGGCGCCGAAGGAAAAGAGCAAGGCTGAAATTTTTGATTTGATTTTTTTCCTAGTGTTTAAGTTCCGACTCGACGGCACTTGGCTGGCTTGGCTTGCACACTTTAAATACATAACCTTCCAGTTTGGTCAGGCTACCTTCAGTCACGTTTCTTAGACATGAATACGGTGTTCTCTCCAGCGTTTGCTTGTGCACGGTCATCACATGAATGATCTGCCTCTTCACCTTCAGCCACAGTCCTCCTCGACTTGTCCTAGATACTCTCACCACAGTTTCTCCACTGTCTTTTAAAGTATTTCCAAGCCATTGCTCACCTCCAAATTCCTATCCTTGCACACAAGAAGTGCTCAGCAGTGCTCCTATCAAGGAATCTCATTTTCAAAATCTTCCTGTGTAGCATTCTCCTTCATCTTGCTTTTTTTCCTTCTTAGATCAGCATCTTCATCCCAACAGCTGGTACTACAGTGTATCACTTGAGATACCAATCATACAATAGAATGAGCTTAACTACTCCCCTTATACAGTGATCCTTAAATCAAATGAAGCCACCAGATGCTGAGTAGCCGACTATCCATTCTAAGAAATAACATATGAATGAATACGGGGTTGAGAGAAAATTAAATTGAAATGAGCATAATCAGTTTTCTAATGTTCTTGTTACACTTTTATTGAAATCTTCAGGTTTCTACAGTAACATGTTTTTCAACCCCTACCTTAATTCACTGAAAAATCAACATTCTGTAAGTGTAAAAAACAATATTTGCTTCAGATGAGATAAAACATCTAAAATATACTTTAATTAGATACTGTTTTATCAGAAAGAATGTCATAAAATGGAAGCCAATATTCCAAGTGTGTGTAGTTAATATAACACCCTAGTCTAAAAGCCCACAGACTTATCCTGGAAGTACTACAGTTACTGAATACTGGGAATATTTAAAGGGCAAACTAAACTAGAAGCAATAAATCCCTGCATCATTAAATCAATCATCTCTCTTTTATAACAGCAGTTTGTCAAACTAAAAACAAGTCACAAAAGGTCATTAATTGGTCAGCAATACCGCATGAAAACACCAATCAATTTTTGTGATTCTGCTGTCTATTCAGAACATACCTTAATACATCTCAACTTTAAGTGAAATTTCTATTGATTTAAGTGTAAGACAGAAGTATCATAAAATTCTAGTCAGTCATGCACTAAGAAACACAAAAGCCCTAACACAGAATCTAGTCACGAACACTAACATCAGAAGATTTCTGAAAGTTACTGCTATCACAACCTTCACAGCGCTTTAGGAATTCCAGCATCGTAAACCCTCCCTTAATCCCAAACCATCCCCAATAAAATTTAATATCTTGTACAAAAACTTCACTTCATTCTAAGCCAACTTTTCTGAATCTGCTGGAGTTTGGGTAGCCATTAAACTCATCAGAGGGCTTCCCATCTGGCTCTGGCACTTGAAAATTTCCACGGCTCTGTAAAGAGAAACAGAAGGGGTCCCCAGAGCAAACCTAGGAGGTATGGAGGTCAACTCTACCTGGGCCACAGCACACACACATCTTAAAGAGAACTAGAGGACTGAAAAACAGACATTAGGGTAAAAAAGAAAGCTTCTCTCTGCTGAGGGATGGCAAAAGATCCAGTGTGCCAGTGTGGACATGGCCACCATCAAATTTACCATTTGCCAGGACACCAGGCAGTATTGCTGAGTGGACAGTTAAAGCACTTGGCTGCTAACCAACAGATTGGTGCGTTGAGTCCACCTGGAATGCCCTAGAAGAAAAGCCTGGTGGTCTACTTCCAAAAAATAAGCCACTGAAAATACCATGAAGTAATTCTATGCTGACACACATGTGGCCAATCCAACTCAAGGGCAACTGGTTTGTGGTTTAGGAGATCAGGAGAAGAACCACTAGCCACGGTATATGGAAGTTCCAGATGAAGAAACGGCAGACAGGCCCTGAAAAACACTTGAACAACCTATGTTCTGGAGAAAATTTAGTGACTGACACTGGGATTTGATCATAAAGATGAGCACTTTTTCAAACGTAAACCATTCTGTGCTCAGACCACAAACATTCCTGTAGCACTCATGTTTTAAGTACTTTTCAAATAGAAACTGATTTAACACTGACAACCCTATAAGGCAGGCATTACTATCATCCCCATTCCATCAAGAAGGAAGCTGAAAAACACTCTGAGCAGAGCTGAAATTTGCTTCAGGGAGTTTGCTCTTACGCATCATGCGACAAAGCTTCTCAAAAGTGGTCACTGCTGTCCCCAAGCCCATTGAAGGCCGGTGACCACACGTAGCAAAACTGAAACTATGAAACTATATACTAGAAATACTCTTTTATCTCCTCTGCATAGCTGAATCATTGTTTTATAATGCTGTGTTTTGGCAAGTTCTTTTAAGTTGCTCTAGGGAAGCACCTAAGTAACTATGTGAATTTAATGTTGTACCATTTTTCTACTTTTATCCAGGAACCACAAAAACCCAAACCAAACACAGTGCTATCGAGCTGATTCTAACTCATAGCAACCCTGCAGTGTAGAACTACTCCAGTCTCCAAGGAGCACCTGGCAGATTTGAACCACTAATTTTTTGGTTAGCAGATGTAGCATTTAATCACTACACCACCAGAGTTTCCTATCTGTGAACAGTTGGTAAGAATTTTGGAATCAAGAGACCACGGATTTAAAAGGACTGACTCGGAAATCAGCAGGCTTAGGTTCAGATACCAGCCTAATTACCATGGTACGGCCTAAAGCAAGTTACTCAACATCCAACATTTGTCAACCCCAGTTTCCTCCCCTGTAAGATGAAAATAATTATCATTACTCCTCAAAGGACTGTGTGAGGATGAAACGCAAGACCCTGTAGACCACGGCTCCTCAACAGGTTACATGTGACAAGGACCCAGTGTGTGGGGGAAGCAGTGTGGTTAAGATAATGCGTTGTCAACAAGCTCCTAGGTGACACAGATGCTAGGTGACGCTGCTGGTTAGTGGACCCATCTGAAAGCGTTCACTACATTCTGATTATTATTATTGCTTATATTGCACTTCATAAGATGTTGTGAAACTTTACATCAAAGCTCTGCAGTGCATAGAGAAAGCTGTCTCTTCAGATCACAGCGCATTAAACCTAGAGCTTAATAATCACCCCCTGCCCCCAACTCCCTTCCTTTATACCTGCCTGGACTTAGTCTAATATACCCCTCAGTGAAATATTTCATCTGTACGTCACTGTCCTTAAAAATACATGTGAAAATCCACAGCAAGTTCAGGCATCAGAATTAGCGACAAGCTCAAGCAATCTGTTCCAAACACTTATTTCTCAGACTGCAGCAACAACATGGAGGATTTTTTAAAATATCATGGAAGAAAGGCCCCGTGATTTGTCTCCATAAAGATTATAGCCAAGAAAACCCTCTGGAGCA
Organism: Heterohyrax brucei; assembly: GCA_028571685.1. Taxonomy (NCBI): domain Eukaryota; kingdom Metazoa; phylum Chordata; class Mammalia; order Hyracoidea; family Procaviidae; genus Heterohyrax; species Heterohyrax brucei. The sequence continues at coordinate 27,600,188 of CM053152.1, forward strand.
GTTCTACTCTGTAACACCTGGGGTTGCCATAACTTAGAACTGACTAGACAGCAATGGGTTTAGACTTTGGTGTATGTGTGTGATCTATCAGTTTGTCCCTGGCACATGGTGGGAAGGGCCCAAATAGGACAAAGTGTGATAAATAATAGCTCCTCCTGTCCTGTGTTGACAGGAAGGATGAGGATTAAGTAGGGGGAATACTGGACTGCATCAGGTTAACCTAGACTAAGGACATGGAGTAAAACTAGAAATTGATGGTTACAAGCTTCCAAACTCGTCCTAACATTTTAATTGAGTAAGAGAATTACACACGAAGGAAGTGACATGTATCTCTGTCACCTTGCAACATTCTTGAGTCCCTCTCCTTCTTTCCCAGAAGTCTGCAACTCCTAAATTTGTCAGCCCTGTCAGTTAGCACAATTTTACCCCCTTCCTCTTGGATGGGATCAAAATGTCCATCTTCCAGGGTTCACTGTGAGAAAAACCAGGGCAAATAGTAATCCAAAGTGTGAAAGAATCCAGATATTCTCAGGGAAGGTTTGTAGTACGAGATTTTCACATGTAACTGGCTATGTAACTGGGTGGAGCTGTGACTTGCGGGTAGGGGTGGAGAATGGGCCAGTGTAGAAATAACTGAGCTGCTCCAGCAGGTCCTTGGTTCTCTCCTCCAAGGTTTCCCCAGCTCCCTCTGCTTGCCAGGGTTAAATAAACGAACACAACCTGGGAGACCTGCACACCTCCACCCCATAGGACTTAAAAAACAACAATAACAAAGTCACTGCGTGGAGAGAGATCAGGAGCTGGACTGCTGGTAATCATTACACATGAATCACAAATCTGAGAATATAGAGGGGTCTCTAGCTACAGAAGTTCCCACTGGGGCTGACAAGGCAGAAAGCCAGCTACATACATACAGTGGAGTTCCCTAAAAGCATGGGTGATGGAAACGTCAACTAAAGCTTAGCCACACTAGATTTGTAACACTGTAAGGTATCTCCTACTTTTAGTGATCTAAAAAAATTGTTACCTAAGACTGTGTGAAGTCTTAGTCATTAAGGAAAGTTTGCTGTTATATGCAGACGTGTCTTTTTAGGGAGAAAGAAAAAGCTCCATCAAATTCTTGAAAGGATAACTTGAAAGGAAGGAAGTCTGACTGTAAACAAAGTATACAGCAGAAGGACTTGGAGAATTACTGAAAACCTAAACCATGTCTAAGTAGGTTTGGCCTCCTGTAGTACTAGTGAGTGTAACAGCATGGCCTATATCTAGTTTATAGCCATAAAAACATCCATTGCCATCAAGTTGATTCCACCTCATAGCAACCCAATGGGACAGAGTAGAACTGATCCATAAGGTTTCCAAGGAGCTGCTGGTAGATTCAAACTGCCAACTGTTTGGTTAGCAGCCACAGCTCTTACTCATCATGCCATCCGGACATTAAATAACATCAGCCACATATACAGATTTAATCAGAGACTTGCTTAAGTTCAAATACTCATTTACTTCTAGACTGTATAGAAGCCCAATCGGTTATAAAGACTTGATCCTATTCAGATTCCATCTTCTCTTGAAAGATATATTTCATAAATCTGAAAACTCAAGAGAAGTTTAGAGAGCCTAAAGCTTCAAGAAGGTTCACTCTTAGTTCAAACATCAAGCAGACAATTACTTCAGTTTTAAGGGTGTTAGTCCACTAACTTGCCTTCACTCTGCAAACTCTTACTGAGAGCAAGAACTGAATTCTGCTCTGCCTGGCAGTGCTTAGCAAGTGGAAAGATGTTCAATTAAAGCAACTGAATGGAATTCATATCTTTAAAACACCAGTACAGTTAAATAAAAAAGTGTGCAAATGCAATGTTTCAAATCTTAAAGCTACATTTCCTCTCATTTTAGGTTATCATGGCCCATACCCCTCTTGGAGCCAGTTACTTCTCAAACACTGATGGTATAGTAGTTAAGTGCTACGGCTGCTAACCAAAAGGTCAGCAGTGTGAATCTACCTGGCACTTCTTAGAAATTCTATGGGGCAGTTCTACTCTGTCCTACAAACTTGGCTATGAGTGGGAACTGACTCCATGGCAACAGGTTTGATTTTGGTTTATCTTATTCCTTACCTAATTTTTTCCAAATAAGTCTTTAAAAATGCATCTTGACAAACACATACAATGCAGTAAATGGCAGACTAAGAGATGTAAAACAAATTCTAGAAAGTAAAAGGTCTAGCATATGACTAGAACCACGGATTACATGTTTACATGTTTGGCTCTAAAATTTCCACAGGAACTTCTGTATCAAGTCTGCTTTTAAAATAGAAATTAACACACCAAAATGTAACTTAAAATTCATTTTTTTTTTTATTATGCAACTGCAGCTTTAGCTGGTTTTAGGCCAAGGTGAGAATCCTGCTTAATGGCCCCATCTACAACTAGGGGCCCTATGAGAAGATCCATACCCATTGAGTTGATTGTGATGCATAGCAACCCCGAAGGACAGAGTAGTACTACCCCAGAGGGTTTCCAAGGAACAGCTGGTAGATTCCAACTGAGGGCCTTCTGACTGGCAACCAAACTCTTAATCAGGGCACCACCAGGGCTCACCTCTTCAGCAACGACACGAAGACAGCCTTTAGGAGAATTTGTTTGAGAAGATAGATTTTAAAAACTGGGTGACACAAAGATTAAAGTTTTAGGGAAAAAATGGGATCAACTTTCTCATCTGGCAGCAAATACTTCCTTTTCTATTTCCGATTAGATTTAATTGATAGTGATTTGACAGTGTGGGTTTGTATGAATTTAAAATAATACATCTGAATAATGACTGCAATACTAACATACAAGAATAAAAATAGATACTCTTTCCCAAAATCAGTAGTGCAAAACACTGACTTTTGAACTTTTAACTTTATTTTGATCTAGTTTAAATATTGAACAAGGCCAAAATCTCACCAACAGGGTTACCTACCAAGTAGAAAATTGATTCATTTTTAAAGATTTCTGGTACAAAAGCAAAAACAATCAGTGCTCAGAAACTGTTTCCTGAATGAATGAAAACAGTTGTATACTTCTGTAAATGACATATCATTTCAATCTAAAATTCCCATAAAGCAGAGCAAATACTCCTACAGCAGAAAAAGGGATGCAGTCAAAATCTAATGCTAAAAATCAAGAAACTATGTTTTGAACAAGGCAGCTGATTCCAATAGTTCTAAATAGCTACTGTAAAATATTACATTGTTACAATCGCCATACAGGTGGCAAACAGACTACTCTTTTCATGTTCACAGAAGTGTTATTGCATCTTTCAAGAATAAAGAATATCCTTCCCCTGTAATCTTCAAAACCAAAATAGTACTCTAGTAATTATCTCAATGGTACCTAAAGTTCATGATTTTTCTATTAAGTAGACCCTTCTTCTCTTCCCACCATAGCATCTGAATCAAAAGCTGGTTCCCAGTGCTGTAAGCATCTGGCTTCTTCTCAAAGGTTAAGGTAAGGAACAGTTGTGTGAGTCTTCTCAAGAGGCTGTTTCTGTTTTCAGCTCAGAACTCCTAAGAATCAAGTCTGACCCAGAGTAAAGACAACGAAACAGAAAACAGTGGCCACGCACCATGGACTTCAGAATCTTTAGACTAACAGATTTCCAACTTAAAGAATTCCTTAAAAGTACTTCTGGAAATAACCTGGCTTATGGCTGAGCAAGTTCAACTAAAGACACCTTTGTCACAGCGTACAAATGTTTCTAAGAAATATTTCTAAGAGTTCATTTTTGTTTGGTCCTACAGAGAGGTATAGCTATAAAAACTATGATACCTGGACTCTAAACTTCTATTAGTATTCTCTGGCTCTGTAAATGATCAGTTACAAATTGCTGCCATCCATCTCAGCTGAAGTATTGTTCTTTGAGGCATGAACAAAACTTTATTTCAGTGTAAAGAGAACAGCTGTGCAGATGTAGTACATGGTGCTAAACCTGTTAAAATATACCATATAATCTCTACCTGGGAGGTAGGTGACCAGTAACTGGATCATCTTGGATCACAACATCTAAGTGGATAAAAAAGAGAACTAAAGCTACTCTCTACATTAACACAACTGTTTAAGAGGATTAAAGGCTGAACCTGTTAAAACAAGCATTACCATCCCCACATCCCCCCAAACGCAAGTGCTTTACATGAGTAAAAATCACAAATTTCATAACCTTTGTTCAACCATTCATTCTCCAGCCCATCCTATATATAGTATTATGCTAATTAACATCCTCAAGAAGTGAGAAGAGTGAGTGTATCTAATGTCCCAGGCTCTTTATCTTTTGAGAAACTTGTCACGTTGGAATAACATGGTGGGTGACCCCTCTGCTATCAAGACCTCTCTAATAATATGGTCAACAGTGGGATTCAGTGCAATAGCACTTGGGAGTTACTTGATGAGGCCCAATAAGGTTAGAAAGCCTAAGTTTATAATGAAATAATAATGACCAAGGCTTGAGGTACACTAGGCATTTCCAGAGGATTAATGACCTGGAGCAGTGCCACAGGCCAGTAACCCCAGCTGGTCATTAATTCCCAGGAGATGCCCTGGACACCAGTCTTTACAATGACTTTAATAAATGCAAGGGGAATGTTTAATATCAGCTTTCCACTTAAACCAAACATCTGTTTCATAATGCAAAATGCTCAGACTTCATTCAGTGAGTGCTACAGAAGTTACTGGTTTCAAGAGTTTCGTTAAACTTCTACATGCTAGTAAAACCCATGCATGAAAAGTTGACTTAAATATGTGCAAACAGAACTACTTTTTGTAGAATTTTAATTAAAAACAACCTAGCAAAAGTATTTTTGAGAGCCACAATAATCACAAAAACTACATGGGGACACTCAAGCCTATATTTAACTTGAGAGTTACCTGACGACACCTGGAGAGTGAAAGAATCAGTATATAGTTCATTAGAACTAATTAACTCTAAAACAAGAGAGATCTCACTTCTTAGAATAAAATCAAATCAACAAATCTGTGAAATTCTAGTTATGCTCTTCCAGCACTGGTGTCAAGAATCTAGCAGGCAAATACCAGAGACAACTCTTCTATTATTATGCCAAGCATATACACACTTTAACAAACTTTCTTAGGCTTTTAACTGTCAATCAACTCGTGGCACAATGGTTCAGTGCTTGGCTGCTGACCAAAAAGTTGGTGGTTCGAACCTACTAGCTGCTCCTTGGGAGAAAGATCTACAGCCTTGGAAGTTCTATGCAGGCAGTTCTACTGTCCCGTAGGGTCACTATGAGTCAGAATCAACTCAATGGCAACAGGTTTGGTTTTGGGTTTACTCTAAACTAGTGCATTTTAAGGGTTTTACTGTATCAAAAGAATGTGGGCATTTTTTTGTTTGAAGAGAGAAAGCAAACCTTTCCAAAGAGGAGAAAGGTTTCCCCTCTTATACTTAAAAATCTCTAAAATAACCTCTCCAACTGTCAGAAATGTACTACACACACTCAAAGTACAGAAAGACACAGACTACAGGTCTTGTGTATTTTAGAAAACTCTGGTGTTGACATTACCATTCACAGCCTTTTTCTCAGTTGGCCTTGAGGCTTGCCGATTAGCTGGTGAACGTTTGAAAGGGTCAGTTTATCCAGAACTGGAATTTCCACTTTGCAGAAAGCACTGAGGTACCTGACTTCTGTTCCATGAAGCACCTGCACTATACCTCCAGACTCAGTAGAAATTCCTACTTCTGCTTGACAAGAGGGAGCCCAAACTTGTAAAAACTCCAGTGGCTAACATCTGCCTGCAGAACATAGTTCCCCAACACCTCTGGTTTCTGGCTCCTGGAAAACAGTAGCTAGAAAGTGATTACAGTTTTAATACCACTCATGAATATACTCCTCCAGGGGAAATGATACAACAAGAAGCATCCACATTAACTTCCACCTCAGCCTACACTGTTACTGCTTAGAATTAAACAATTTCAATGTGAAGCCCAGAAATGAAAGTTGAGCTGATTTGCCCAAGGTGGCTCAGTTTCTGGGAGAGAAACTCTGGTGACATAGCAGTTAGGTGCTATGGCTGCTAACCAAAAGGCCCGCAACTGAAATCTGCCAGGTGTTCCTCGCTGACTATGAGGCAGTTCCACTCTGTCTTATACGGTCGCTAGGAGTCGGCATCGACTTGACAGCAGTGGGTTTTTGGTTTTGCCATTGTAAAGTGCTCACTATCTATCTCCCTACCTACCTAAGCAGGGAGCTATACACGACCAGAGACAAGCAACATTATTTCAGTGTTCAGAGTTTCGGGCTCCAATTCATAGCCCAGCTGTGGTGCATATACTATGGTTCCATCTGAACAGTGACTGTAACAAGTGGATTTCGTTTATGTAACTACACCCCAAACTTTACATTTCATTTGACTACATGTCCCAGTACAAACCGGCACTCAACTGCCAGCCTCTCCACTCTCCACCCCCTTTTCGTAAAAAAGGGAAAGCTACAGGAAGTGGGATTGGCATGTTTTCTTTTTAATAATTTATAATATTTTCTGCCTTCGTGAGTTACGAAGAATATGTAAGAGTATTTTAATGGCTACTGTACTCACCAAGGACATTGAAAATAATTGCTTCCTTTATACTTACAGTGTTCCTGCACTCTGCCTTATAAAACTACTGCATTCAAAAGTGCAAGGCTGCAAGAGTTTAGCTAATCCTTTTGTTCTGACAACTTATGTTTTTACTGTTCCTGTGAAGAAGCAATTTGTTAGGTAGCAAGCCTTCTCTTAGATCTTAAGGTCAGGTATAAAACTTTTCCAGAAAACTACCAAGAGAGTTAAGTTTCTAAGAGTACAGTTAAATCTGATTCAGTATATTTGCTACTTTTGAAAACTTTTCCCAAGCCCAGACCTTCATCAGCACAAAAGCTAGGCCCCAAGTGGCACCAGAGAAACATTTCATGCATAGAGTTTGGTTTGGTTACCTGGGTGGGGGAAACAATAGCAGGTGAAACTATTGTGGGAGAATTGGTGCTTCTGTGCCCATTGGCTTCTGGAAGAAGAGGCAGGGGGTCGTGTTTCACGGAAACCACCACCACCGCATCCACAGGCTCCGGGGGACGGATACAAAGTCTTTTGGGGGAAGAGGGGCCGCAGATTTCCCCCGGCCGGTACACTGACTCATACAGAGTGCGCTTGGGCGCAGCCTCAGATTTCACGTCGGCCGCGACCTGGCTGTCTTTGGGGAGGATATACGTGTTCCCCAGCGAAGGCGGCTGGGGGCGGTGGTGGTGGGAGGGATGGGTGGTGGGGTGGTGGGAGTGGTGGCGAGCTGCCCCGTTCAGAGCATCAACGTAGCAGCCCTGAGGGGCGGGCGAACCCAGCTTGGTGCCGATGCCCGCGATGCTGTTGAGCGTGGCGATGGAGACGGCGCCGATGCAGTGGTTGGTGTAAGTCTTGGAGAGCTTGGCAGCCTTGGAGAGCATCTGCATCCTGGTGCCCAGTAAGTTCTTGCCGATGGCTTTGTTCTCGTACCAGGTCACATCGCCCTCGCTGCAGTGGTCCCGCGGCCGCTGGAAGAACGCCTTGCAGAGCGGGTTGCGCTTCGACAGGTACTTGACGAAGCTGGCGTAGGGGCAGAACTCAGTGCCCGTCTCGTACATGCGGGGCAAGTTCTCCTCGTCGCTGCTCTCGGCGCGCTTCTTGCTCCAAGACGATGAGCGCGACTTGTGGTAGGGCCCGAGGGACTTAAAGTAGACGAACTTGCGGCCGTCCTCGTCCATGGCCAGCCCAAAAGAGTCCTCCTCCAGCTCACGCTGGTTCTCGCGGCCGCGAGTGCAGAAGTACATGCACGTCTCGAACCAGACCTTGTTGAGCAGCCCGAAGGGTGTGCTGGTGCTGAAGACGCTGGAGGTGTACAGCTTGCGCAGGTCGGCGCGCGTGATGGCTTGCTTCTGCACAACGGGCCCGGCTCCCTGCTCCTCCAGCTTGCGGATGACTGCGGCCAGCGTCAGGTTGGCGCTGCGCAGCTCGGGGTCCTTGGTGAGGTCGAGAGTGCGGCAGTACGGGGGCTCGTTGAGGTAGCGGTTGAGGGAGCTGCGGATGCTGATAAGCGACGACTTGCTGTACAGCTGGCCGCTCTTGGAGCGGGCCTCGGCGTAAAAGGAGCGCAGCACGCGGCACAGCGCCCCCTTGTCCATGGTCTCGAAGTCTGGGCTCTGCGCCTTCTCGCTCAGGTACTCCCGGAAGATGCGCACGGCGTAGCGGGTGGCTAGCCGGGTGTTCTCGCTCAGCCGGGCCCGCTCGGGGCGCTGCAGCAGGTCGGGGTCCAGCTCGGCGCCGTCGCCGGGCGGCCCGCCGCGGGGCCGGGGCGCCAGCAGTCGCGGCGGCGCCTCGGGCTCCAGAGCGGCGCTCTGGTCCATATTGATCATATGGACCGGCTCGGGCTCCAGCTCCTCCCCAGCGGAGTCCTCGGGCTCCAGCGGCTCATCCCAGTCCAGACCCATCTCCTCCTCCTCCTCCTCGTCCTCCTCCAGCCCCCCACCTCCGTCCTCCTCCTCGTCCCCCGTTATCTGCACCTCCTGGATCTCGTCCTCCTCCTCCTCCTCTTCCTCCTCCTCCTCACCCGCGCTGCAGTAGTGCGGGCGGCTGTGGCGGTGGCCGCGGACCCCCGCGCCGCGCTCTCCCTCGCCCCGCTCCCCATTGTTCTCGGCGGCGGCGGCGGCGGCGCTGGCGCTGCCGCCCGCGCTGGTGTTACAGTCCCCGCTGCCAGGCATTCTCGCCATATTGCCGTCTCTCTGCCAGTCCTCGGGCAGGGCGCATGCGCTATATTGGACCGCAGCGCTGAGAGCTTTTGTGTTTAATGACCTTCAGCTACCGGGAGGCACAGCCGGGCTCTTAAAGGAGCCGCGCTCCAATTGTCATTCCTCAGCGCGGCTCCGGAGGGGCAGAGGCGCGCAGGGGATGGAAGAGAGGGCGGTGGGGCGAGTTAACAGGAAGGTAAAGGACCGAGTTTCCCCCATACGGCCTCCCACTTCTCAGAAAACTTTGAAGAAAAAAAGTCAGAGGAGGGAGAGTTGTCAGCAGGGGTGAAATGCTCCCAACTTACCCTCTGGCGAAGCGGCGCACGGGCCCGGGCGGGAGAGGGAGGGCCGACAGGAGGCGGGGCGCTCTCACTCTTCTAAGTAATGCCCGAGGAGCGATGCCCCTTCCACCGCCCCCTCATTGCCCCCCGGAGCCGGGGCTTCGGGGCGGCGGCTGCACCGGGCGGGCTGCGGGTGCTGCTGCGAGAAGCCCGTGGCTGGGGCCGCCCGGAGCGGAGCGGAGCAGGCAGGTTAATGAGCAGGGTGGAGGAGGCACGGCGAGGCCCCGCACCCTCTCTGCGCCCGCGGCCAGGGCGCAGCAGGCGAGGCTTGGGAGCGGGATGGGGCTGGCGGCGGCGGCTCCCCCACCTACTTGCTGGCGGCGAGGCGCGGGGGCCTGGGGCCAGCCGCGCGGCTCCCAGCTCCCTTTCCTACTCTCTCAAAGGAGCGAAACACGCCCCACGTCAGCCTCATCCCTTTAGAGGTTTCCAACAGCCACTTTTAAGCTGTCATTAAAGACCTGGGGCGCTCCCCGCAGGTCTGGGGCAAGTCCGCGCCGGTCCAGCCAGCCCGGGGAAGGAGCTGAAGAGAAAGCCTGGGAGGGGCTTGTGGGAGGGGAGACGCAGGGCGAGGCGCTCTGGACCCCAAGAACTCTTCCATAGCACCCCCAGGCCACTGCCTTCCCTGCCCCGGGGCAAACTGACACAACTTCCCTGGGACAGAAGCTCCGCCTGGCGGGGCAGAGACAGCCCAGTTCCTGAGACCCCACGGCGGGCAGGCGGGTGGAAAAAGTGAACTTGGGTCTCGGCCACCACCGCCGCCGCAACAGTTCCGGCAATTCGGATCCTGAGCGTGCTTTCACTCCAAGTTTGCTAACAGTCATTCGTTTGCCCTCTGGGCTGCGCTGCCTCCGGCGCGCGGGGGCGGGCACCTCGGAAACTGGAAAGACAGCCAAAGATCTAGCCAGGTCCCGTTTTCCCATAGGAGCCACTGTCCCACTTCCAGCGCCCGCCCCCAGAGCGCCTAGGCTTCTGGCTTGTCCTCGCGTCCCTGCCTCTGGCTCTCCCGACCCGAGGCATCGCCCCCGTAGCCCCCGGAGACCTCAGACTTTTCTCTTTGGCGTCACCGTGTGGACCACCTCCGGAGCCTGCAAGGCGTTCCAACTCTCCTCCTCTGGCAGGCTGAGTCTCCCGTCAAGCGCCAGGCAGCTTCGAGTCCCAGAAGCGAGAAAAAGCCAAGGAGGTAGGGTTGCAGCAGTGCGTCCCGAGGCAACAATGGCCCTCCTCTGAGCCAGCCTCTCCAGCTTCTCAAAAGCACCTTCGAATTTGCCTCCAAATACGAATTTCATCAGTTGGGAACTGGGAGTCAGGTCACCTGCTATCCTCCATTCCCCAGCCCTCCCTTCTTGCTTTCAAGACAGTTTGTAACGTTACTTACAATAGAAACCCCTCCATCAGTTTAAGTTTAAAAAAGAAAGGACAGTATGAGACTAGGTCTCTAGGTTGAGGGGCATCTAAACAAGACATTGGAGGATGACTTCTCCAAAGATCCGTCCTCGCTGGGACCCCACGGATCGCTGGGGAAACTGCCGGGTGTGAAAACAAGTTAAAGCAAGTCCCTGCCTCCTAGGTCACTGCCGCTCCTTTGGAAACACACACACACACACACACACACACACACACACACACACACACACACACACACACACACACACACACGCATACACACGCAGCTGTTCCCAGGAGGCTAGGGACTAGAGCGTTGAACGACTCGGGAATCCTGGCCAAGGGCGGTGACCAGACCACCGGCTGTTTACCACCACGCTGCCCTCCGGGTGCCCACTCCCGGAAATATGAACAAGGCGTGCTCATCTCCTGGAGACCAAGACATTGGGCAGTTAAGTCAGTGGCACACACGGTCCACACTTAGCTACTTCCAGAGGGTTGCCCTTTGTACCAGGATGCTCCCAGGTTTTCGGGCGCCTGGATGCTGGCACAAGAAATTTCTACTGGGTTGAGAACTCACGTCATCGCCCGGCTGATCACCTCCCTGGGGCTGCCCCCAGGCCCTGCCTAGTAGAGGCCCGCACTCCCTCGCTTGGGGCTGCGCTCCAGCTCAGCGTGGTCACCCCGGCCTAAAGTCTAGCCTAGGAACAGAGGCACTCCCAAGGTTTCCCCCCTTCTGCAAGCGAACTGCGGGGTCTGCCTCACTCTCGCTCTCGTCCCCTCTGGCCAAGCTGCTTAGAATGGCTCGCACTTTGCCAGAGGCGGTGTGCTGGATTGACGCTCCAGGAAACAAAGCAACCAAAAACAGCTCCTAGTTGACGTCAACTTATTTCCAGAAAAGAAAATAGTTTTGTGCTCCCAGGACAAAATACCCCATGGGGCAGGTCTCTACTAGCAAAAAAACAGGCGTGGGGAGCCCAGAGAACAGCAGAACGAACAAAAAGAGCGCAACTAACTTTTTAAGGGATGTGGAAAAGCAGCAGCTTTGGGTGCTTACTGGACAGTTTGCAAACAATATGGCCCTTGCTTAAATTAGATACGAAAAAGGCACCTTGGCGAGTATGCCTGATTATCCGGCAGATGTGCGTCTGCTTCTTCACACCAACATCCTGTAAAGTTCCTCAAATTCTTTGCCCATAATAATGACACTTCATCAAATATTAGAAAAGTCCTCTTCAGGTTAGCGTCTACAGTATTCACCAGCAGGAACAGACAGAAAAACCAAGCAGATATAAACTTTTTTTCCGTACAGAAACACTTTAATTTTTAAAACCCAATAGCACAAAATTAGAACTGTGTTCATAAGAGAATTCTGGGTTTAATAAATGATCCCTGAAAAGCATCCTGTGATTCCCTATACTCCTCCAAACTGAAGACATCAAGAGAGCTTTCTTAGTTTTTTAGGGAGGCAATATTGGCTGTCATTCTGCCCATCAGATTTCTCCACTTTGACTCTTCACATCAGGACGTTCGTTTAGCCCACCACTTAGAACCAACAGCTAGCTGCCAATTCCGTCCTTTGAAAGAACACTTTATTTCTTGTGTAGAATGCATTACATTACTTCTTTATTTAAAAACGACTTCAGTACTGTATGGTACATTTATTGCCAATTACTTTGCCAAAGCCAAGTGCCGTCGAGTCGGATCCGACTCATGAGCCTTTACAACTTCAACAAAAAGTTTCGTGTTTTTGTATCTTACATCATTTTAAAGTATCACCTATGTCTTTGCGCTTCACCGTTTCTCAGAATAGTTGAAAGCAGCAACATGGTTATTTTGGGAGGTAAAAAAAAGTTTCCCTTTTACCGCTCCCCCCATTTCAAGTTCACACTTCGCTAAAGGATATGCCATACAGAAACATAGTCAGCTTTTCTTCATTTCTGCTTCCTCTGTTTTCTCAGCATCACCTGCTATACTTGATGCCGTAATTGCTTTTCTCTGCCTGTTTCCTCCACTAAACCAATACTCCTTTGTAGTTCTTGGGACATGGTGAACACACAAATCATTTTTATTCAAAGGAAGGATGAACAGGTTCTGTGCTCAGTTAAATTCTAGATTCAGCAAGAAACTTTTTGTGACAAACATGAAATAGCATGAATCTAAATTTCTATATTAAAAATCAGGACAAAATGCTAACTACAAGGCAAAATACACACATAAGGCTGTTTGGGGTTAATGTAGCCTTGCCAGGAATTCCCTCTCCAGTCGAAGCTGCTATAGAGAGATGCTACAGAAGTATAGGCAGGGACCCTTTTCTCAGCAGTTAATGCTGACCCTTCTGAAAGCAAATCTGGGGAATAGAGGTATCTACCTAATCAAGAGAAGTGAGTTGGGAGCATTTAAATTGGAAAATTCAAGGAGTCTGAGGGACTTCCTGGGAAAAAAGCCCAGAAAAAACAAAACAAAACAAAACATTTAGTTCATGACTTTAAAGAAACAATAGAGAAAATCATGTTTTCTTGATTTGATTACTAAAAGATTAAGTACACTGGAGGTTAAAAAAGAATTTTAACTGAAGCTGTTTAGACGTATCTTTCAGAGTTTGACTAATAAATTCTGTTTAATGCATAGAGTTCTTGAGTAATGTTTTTGAACTGAGATTAAAAGTGAACCTATATAACCTAACTTGACAAAGTGGAAGAAAAGCAAGGTAACTCCATGCCAAGAACTGTATCCCTAGTTCCTTGCACATTTTAGCAGAGTGGCTGTACACAGCACTCAAACATCTATGTACAGAGAGAGCACTAATCTTAAGAAAAGGTTGTCGAGTACAGTGGTTAAAAGCCTCATATCTGTGTTTCAGTCATCTCTGGGTCATTTATCAGCTGCGCTTTTTATGTTTCAGTTCTCTCATCTGTAAAATGACTGATAATGATGAGCCCTACCTCCGGATTCTTAGAAGAATTAAATGAGTTAATACATGTAAAGCACTTAACAGCATCTGGCACATTAGTAACCATCCAACTGTTAGTTCTTGTTATTTATTAAGTCCCTAGTATCTCCAGGCCTTGATGTAAAACAGGAAACCAAGGCCAGGAAGGCTCAAAATTCCACCACGTGCCCACGGTTTCACAGATACACAGTTCACCCAGGAGAAGAGGCATGCCTGACTCCACAGCACACTTGACCATATCTAACCTCTAGGAACAAAAAGAATTAAAAAACACAAATTTGCAAGGGAGCAATTCTCTACCAATAAAACACTCCTGTGTGCAATTTCATGGGGAATCTTGGAAAGCAAGACTGGTAAGCAGAGGCCTTGATGGTGTCCACAACTGAAATGGGCTAAGAAACAGCATCACCTTTGTCAGCGGACCACCTCAACAGTGACACCATTTTCTGGGCTGCTGACAGCAGGGAACCTTTTGTATCCTAAAGACATGATGAGGAATTAGGAGAAGAAAGGAAGGTACACAAATCCGACAATGAAGCCTTTTCTCTTGACACATTGAGTTGGTCTGCATTAGTCTCCTGGGGGAAAGAAGGATATCATCTATTTTTTTTTTTAATTTGAATGTTTTGTCAAAGCACAGGTGAGAGTGAACTTAAAAAACTGATTGACAGGAGGAGAATGTTTCATTTCTATTTGTTACCGCATGGCCCTCAACAATCACCTACCAGTGTCCTAGGCTGTTTTTTTAAAAAAGTAACATACAGGGGGCATGTAGCTTTCCCTAAGTAAATTGTGTAAAGCCTAAAAGTGTGCTGTCTCTGTTATAATATTCTGACAGTGAAACTTCACTTGGTTAATAGAGGAGTTAAACTGTAAGATTGTCAGAGTTATATACATTATAAAAGTTAATAAGGATGGTCATTTCCTCTATCTTCCAATCACTTCTTTAAAGGATAAGTGAATGTTAGAACTCTTATTAAATAATATTTATCTCAGTGCCATTGTGATACTAATTAAGGTGGAAAAGGAGATACAGATATGTTAATATGTTGTGTAACAAATGTGTATTTTTTAAATGAGAGCTATTTAAAATTGTTTTGGAACATAAAATGTTCCTGAAACTATCTGCTTCATTTCAACTAAAGCAGCCTATTAAACTAGCAAAACAAAGTAAAAATGCTTTCTGCCCAAATGTTGGTGATAAAATGTTATTCTCATTTTTTTTTTAATTGTTAGTATCAGTTGAGATAGCCTTTTATGAAAGCAATTGGGCAACCTATTCAAAAGCCATGAAACTGATCATATTTTTTTGATCGCTATATCACTTCTGGCAATTCTTCTGAAGTAATACCTATTTTCATTGGTATTTTGGTAAATTTTGGTTTATAGAGTCTAGGCCATTCGTTTACAAATGAATTTTGCTTTTCACAAAGTGTGTTCCTGAACTGCATTTCATAATGTCTTGGGTGAATTAGCTGTGCTGACATTAAGATTAACTAAGAAACCAAACCCACTGCCATTGAGTTGGGTTGACTCATAGTAACACTAAAGGTCAGAGTAGAACTGCCCCATAGAGTTTTCAAGGATCGCCTGGTAGATTTGAACTGCCGATCTTTTGGTTAGCAGATGTAGCACTTTAACCTACTATGCCACCAGGGTTTCTGGACATTAAGGTTAGAGGGTGAATATTTGTTGAAAGACTGAAGGAAGAAGTTCAATTAGGTCAGAAGCATGACTTCTCAAGGTTCCCAAGCAGCGCCAAGTACTCTTTGAAAAATAATCGATAATGACAGCGGAGATCAAGGATATGAACTAAAAGAGCAAAGTACATAAATTTTTAAAGATCATATTTAAGCATTTTCATGACTTTGAGAAAGTTTATGGACTTTTTGAAGTTTTTAAAGTTCTAGATGTCAGAAATTAGCAACTAGGTATATATTGTGGCAGTTCACAGGATGTGCTGAGGAGTGAGTATGTACTTGCCCTGTGGGTGTGCTTCTAAATGAACTAAAAAAGAAAAAGAAAAAAAAAACCTTCCTTTTAAATACCCAGAAGCACTAACCCACATTTTGAACTAATTGACTTACTTTTTCTTAGGAAAGCTTAATTTAACTTATAGGGACACAAGGGCTTCCATGAATATTTAAAGAAACCGTGAGATTGGTTTGTTCTATTTCTCTCCTTTGACGCTGGCAACTCAGACTTAGAGCCCAACAGAAAAGGTCTGCCTTTGAGAAGGGCAGGGAGGAAGGCGGGGAACATCCTGACCTAAACCCTCTACTGCGTGAGCCTTAGAGCCTCTGCATGGTTGGTACCAACAAAGGACTCACAAGTCTTCTTGTTTAGTCTTCACTGTTCTGTTCTTTGATCAGGGTGCCCCATAGGATACATTTCAAATAAAAGCAAACTCCCCTGAGGTTGATTTCATCTGTTTTACTGTCTTTATCGTTCATTCCCTTATATTTAAAACAAAAACCGAAACACCCAAACTGTAGTTGAAATCAGCTGTTGAAAACCCTGTGGAGTGGAGCTCTACTCTGACACACATGAGGCTGCACTGAGTTGGAAATGACTTGATGGTGACTCACTTGTTTGTGTTTTTTGCTTTGGTCAAATTTTTTACACAACACTCTTGACTCTTTCTCACCAGTTTATGTGATGACTATTCCTATTCTCCAGATGAGTAGAGTCCCAGAGAAGTTAAATAATGTACCCAGCATCACAGAGGTAGTAAGAATCAGATTCTAGAACATATGATCTTTCTTAGCAATTCACCAGACCCAAACCCTCCAGTTCCATTTCCACTGCTCAGAGAAAAACCCTTTTCACATTTTGGTGGATTTCCACAACTTCATTCCCATGTGGTTGAGAGTTGAAGTACATATTTCAAAATCCATAACTCAGAATGTATAATCAGGGAATTTTGGGGGGCAAACTTTGTCAAGTAATGTGAAGAGGTAGGAGGGTGGGGCAGGAGGGGCCGTACATAGGAGATTTTCTCCAAGAACATACCCAGCCTGACTCGAGGGACATTTATTAGGCCTGAAACCAAGCCAAACCTATTGCTATTCAGTCAATTCTGACTGCTAGCGACCCCATAGGACAGAGTAGAACTCTGCCCTTGTAGAGGTTCCAAGGCATGCCTGGTGGATTTGAACTACTGACCTTTTGGCTGGGAGCCATAGCACTTTACTATACCACTATGGTTTCCCAAATAGGCCCATATGGTTAGTTTTTTTTTCTCCCTCTACCTTTTTCCTAGTTAGCCCATTTCAATCTACGGTAGAAACCCACATAACAATCTTCACCTAACTCAAGGAAGTTGGGTTGAACTGTCGGTTGGAGGATATATATAGCTCTGCTATAAAGCATAGATTTTAAATGGACAGTTACTGAGATACCTGTGGAAATGTTTGCTATGGTTACTGTTTCCACTACTGTGGCACTTTGGACATTATAAATGCATTTTAGTGCAATGAGTTAGTGGTTGACATGCTTTCTAAATTAATTAATTTAGCTTAACATTAATAACATTAATAATTGGAACGTAGAAAGTATGAAGTATAATCTAGGAAAATTTGAAGTCATCAAAAATGAAGTGGAATGCATAAACATCTATATCCTAAGCATCAGTGAGGTGAAATGGACTGGTATTGGCCATTTTGAATCAGACAATCATATGGTCTACTTTTCCAGAAATGACAACTTAATGAGGAACACTCTTGCATTCACTGTCAAGAAGAACATTTCAGGATATATCCTGAGTACAATGCTGTCAGTGATAGGATAATATCCATATGCCTACAAGGAAGGTCAGTTAATGTGACTATTATTCAAATTTATGCACCAACCAATAAGGCCAAAGATGAAGGAATTGAAGATTTTCACCAGTTTCTGCAGTCCCAAATTAATCAAACATGCAATCATTATTAACTGATAGTTACTGGTAATTGGAATGCAAAAGTTGGATTGGTAGTTGAAAATATGGTTTTTGTGATAGAAATGATGCTGGAGACTGCATGACAGAATTCTGCACCACAAATGACTTCTTCATTGCAAATACTTTTTATTGCCAACATAAACAGTGACTTTAGCAGGCTGGCTTGGCATACATAGGACCTTACTAGATGGAATACACAGGAATCAAGTGGTCTACATCTGTGGAAAGAGACAATGGAAAAGCTCAAATATCAACAGTCAGAACAAGACCAGGTGCTGACTACAGAACAGACCATCATATGCAAGTTCAAACTGAAACTGAAGAAAACTAGAAAAAGTCTACAAGAGCCAAAGTGCAACCTGAGTTTAGAGACCATTTCAAGAATACATTTGATGAGCTGAACACTAAGGACCAAAGATCAGACAACTTGTGGAATAACATCAGAGACACCGTACATGAAGAAAGCAAAAGCCGTGAAAAAGACAGGAAAGAAAGAAAAGACCAAATTGGATGTCAGAAGAGACCCTGAAACTTGCTCGTGAATGTTGAGTGGCTAAAGCAAAAAGAAGAAATGGTGAAATACAGGAACTGAACATAAGGTTTCAAAGGGCAACTCGAGAAGACGCAGTAAATGATATGTGCAAAGAGCTGGAGATCGAAAACCGAAAGGGAAGAACATGCTCTTCTAAAGAACTGCAGAAAATATTCAAGCCTTGGGTGGCAATTGTGAAAGACTCTACAGGGAAAATATTAAACAACTCAGGAAGCATCAAAAGAAGATGGAAGGAATACAGAGTCATTATACCAAAAATAACTGATCAACATTCAGCCATTTCAAGAGGTAGCATATGATCAGGAACTGATGGTACAGAAGGAAGAAGTCAAAGTTGCATTGAAGTTGTTGGCAGAAAATAAGGCTCCAGAAAATGATGGAGTATCAACCAAGATGTTTCAACAAACAGGTGCAGCTCTGGAAGTGCTCACTCATCTATGCCAAGAAAGTTGGAAGACAGCTACCCAGCCAACTGACTGGAAGAGATTCATATTTATGCATATTCTCAAGAAAAGTGATCCAACCAAATGCAGAAATTATCAAGCAACATCACTAATATCACACACAAGTGAAATTTTGCTAAAATCATTTAAAAGCGACTGCAGCATTATGTTGACAGGGAACTACCAGAAATTGAAGCCAGATTAAGAATAGGATGTGGAACCAGGGATATGATTTGCTGATGTCAGATGTATTTTGGCTGAAAACAGAGAGTCTAAGAAAGTTGTTTACCTATGCATTATTGACTATGCAAAAGCATTTGATTGTGTGAATCACAACAAATTATCGATAACATTACAGAGAATGGGAATTCCGGAACACTTAATTGTGCTTATGAGAAATCTGTGCATGGATCAAGAGACAGTCATTCAAACCGATCACGGGGATCCTGCAAGGTTTAAAGCCAGGAAAGGTGTATGTCAGGGTTGTATCCTTTCACCATAGCTATTCAATCTGTATGCTGAGCAAATAATCCAAGAAGCTGGACTGTATTAAGAAGAATAAGGCATCAGGATTGGAAGAAAACTTGTTAACAACCTGTGCTATGCAGATGACACAGTCCTTCTTGCTGAAAGTGAAGAAGGTTTGAAATACTTACTGATGCACATCCAAAGACCACAGTCTTTGGTATGGATTGCACTTCAGTATCAAGAAAGCAAAAATCCTCACAGCTGGGCAAATAAACAACATCATAATAAATGGAGAAAATATTGAGGTTGTCAAGGATTTCAGTTTACTTGCGGATTCATCAATCCCATGGAAACAGTAGTCAAGAAATCAAAAAATTCATCACATTGGGAAAATCTGCAAAAGACCTCTCTTTAAAGTGTTTAAGAGTAAAGATGCACCTTGAAGACTAAGGTGCGGTTGACCCAATCCATGGTATTTTCAATTGCATTGTATACATGTGAAAGCTGGATAGTGAATGAGAAAGACCAAAGAAGAATTGATAGCTCTGAATTGTAGTGTTGGAGAAGAATGTCAGATTTACCATGGTCTGCTAGAGGACAAATATATCTGTCCTGGAAGAAATACAACTAGAATGTTCCTTGGAAGCAAGGATGGTGAGACTGCATCTTACATACTGTGGACATGTCAGAAGGGATCAATCCCTGGAGAAGGGCATCGTGCTAGGTAAAGGAGAGGGTCAGAGAAAAAGAGGAAGACCCTCAAGGAGGTGTACTTATGTAGTAGCTGCAACAACGGGCTTAAGCATAAGAATGATTGTGGGCATGGCACAGGACCAGGCAGTGTTTCATTCTGTTGTGTATAAGGCCCCAGTGAGTTGGAACCCACTGGACAGTACCTAACAATAACAACAGAATTAACAACATTTAGAGCTACAGCCTGAGACAAAGGTTTGCAGACTTGAGGGTGCATTAGAATAACCCATGGAACTTGTTTAAAATACAGATATCTGGATACCCACTCTAGAGATTTCGATTTAGAGCTCAGATACATCTGATCCTAAACTGTCCAGACTGCAAAATGCTGCCTCAAAAACTATCTAATATATTTCAGCAAGCAGTAAAAGAGTTTCCTCTCTAGCAGTAATAAGTCATTTTGAGGCCATGGATTCATTTGAAAATCTAATGAAAGTTATGAAACTGGTTCCTCAGAAGACACACAGAGAAAGAGAGAACGAGCGAGAGAGCAAGAGAGAGAGAGAGCCAGTTGTGCTAATGATTTTAGAGGGGGCTGAGGCCACGCCTGCACTGTTACAACTCTGCTGTTTGGTCTGTGACATCATTTTCATTCTTTTCCTCCCTGGTCAGATACTGTCATAGCTCTTCCCCTACTTTAGTTCCAAGTTCAAACTCCCATTAATCCTGCCCCAGCTTTATTTCCTAATATTCTCAATTGTTGCCCTGGTGGCACAAAGGCTAAGTAAGTACTTGGCTGCTAAGTGAAAAGTTTGAACTGATTTGCTGGCTCCACAGGAGAAAGCCCTAGCATTTGGCTCCAGTAAAAGAGTACAGCTAAAACAACCTAAGTGGCAGTTCTGCTCTGTCGTGTGAGGTCACTGTGAGGAGAAAATTGACTCAACAGGACCAAACAACAACAGCACAATGTGAGGCCAGCCCTCTGTGGGTCAGGACTGCTGAGGAACAGTGCTGGGAATGTCAGACACAGGGAGCAATCATGGCTGGGACTCCCTAAGACAGTGGTCCTTAAACTCCAAGAACATTAGAATCACCTGGAGGGCTTATCAAAACACAGAGTGCTGGGCCCACCTCCAGAGTGTCTGTTTCTGCAGGCCTTGGGTGCGGCCTGAGAATTTCCGAGTAGCTAGGTGATGCTGCTGATGCTAGACCCCACTACGAGAACACTGGTCTAGGAGAAAGTGGATAGACATATCTGAAGGGGAGACTCAGCACAGGAAATGATGAAAGATGGGACTGTGGCTGAGGGGTAGAGCCTGGCTATCCCCCCGAGTCACTTCAGCAGGGCCAGAGAAGGAATCTCACCACACCCGTGGTTCAGCAGTTGCTAGAAGACCTAAATTAGAGTGAACCACCTAAACATGGCTTTCCTTTCTGACCTGGAAATTTCCTTGTCATCTCATTTAAATTGTCTGGATTCATTAAAGCCCAGCTCCAAATCTCACTTCTTCCTGAAGTCTTCTGTGACTACTATCTTATTGCCAGCGAGTTGATTCCAACTCATAGCGACTCTGTGAGAGTAGAACTGTCCCACAGGTTTTCAAAGACTGCCTGGAGGATCAAAGCTGCCAACCTTTTGCTTAACAGCCATAGCTTTTAACCACTACACCACCAGGGTTTCCTGTCACCTGAAGCAATTTGTCAGTGCTCTTTATGCTGTAACCATCCTCTGTGCCGGGAGCTCAAGATTCACCTTGGGTCTAAGTTCTAAGTTCTAAGGCGTGCATGGGGATTTCTTTATCCTACTCTCTCGCTCAGAGTCCCTGGGTGGTACAAACAGTTAAGCACTAGATAATAACGAGAGGATTAAGTCTCAGAAGGTCAGAGGCTTGAGTCCACCCAGAGGTGACTTGGAAGAAAGGCCTGGTTATCTACTTCTAGCCATTACAAAACCTTATAGATCAATTGTATTCCAACATACACAGGATAGCCATGAGTCACAGCTGACTTGGCCGCTACTGGTTTGGTTTTTACTGTCTTGCTTGTAGTGTCTTCTCTTTGGGATGTTTCACTTAGTAGAGTGGCTCTCTGGACTGGCTGCATCTTAGAATCACCTGGGAAGCTTTTCAAGAATTTTAACATCTTTGAGACCTTGGGGAGAAAAGCCAGCCCTTGCTCACCCCAAGGCTATCCAAGCAAATGTAACCAAATGTTAAGAGATAGTTAATGTAGGCCATGTGGCTCTTCATTCTTTCTACTTTCGTGTGGGTTTGAGTATTTTCTTAATTAAAAAATGTGTACCAATACCAGGTCCCACCCAGACTAATTAAAAACTCCTAAAGCCAGGTCTGAGGGCTCTGACAGCCCCTTAGACTTTCTCTTGTTTTCCGTCATCACATTTCTTCTTAGGTCTCATCAGGCCTCTACTAAAAGGCAGAGATTCTCGCCCTTGGATGCATCCTGCTATCAGCTGAACAACCTGTGAAACTACTGATGCCTAGATCTTGTTCTCAGAGAATTTGCTTGGATTGGTCGGGAAAGTGGCTTGGGGATGGGGATTTTTAAAAGCTTTCTGGGTGATCCTAATGTACAGCCGTGGTGGAGATCCACTGCTCTAAACTAAGACTCACTCCACAACAACAAAATCCCAAATTCATGGTTGCTGAGTCAGTTCAGACTCACAGAGACCACACAGGAGAGTATAGAACTGCCACATAGGGTTCTGAAGGAGCAGCTGGTAGATCTGAACTGCTGACCTTTGGTTAGCAGCCTGAGCTCTTAACCACTGTGACACCAGCGCTCCAAGACTCAGCCCACATGTCTACTCAGGGACCCTTAATGTAAAGTCTTGGGAGTTCACGAATGGTCTCCCCATGGTCTGGGAACCCATAGAAATTGTATGCAAAATGTTTTCTGTGTGTTCATCTGTGTATTTTTCTAGTAGATTCCATAATGTTCAGCAGGACCTTAAAAGGGTCTGTGACCCAAAATAGTTTAGGAAACTTCCACATGTAAGTAAGAAATAAGCACCCACATTTATACTCTATCACAAGAAGTGTAAATTGGTAAAACCTGTTAACACATAAAATGCACATCCCCTTCAACTCATCAGTTCATTTCTAGGAATTTCTAGGCTATGTACAAATATATACATATAAAATATAGATGTTGGCAGTTGCCATTGAGTCAGCTCTGACTCATGACAACCTTATGTAAACTGGAACAAAACATTGCCTGGTCCTGTGCCATCCCTGCTATCACTAGTATGTTCCAGCCAATTGTTGCAGCTATTGTTTGTAGCCATGTCACTGAACGCTGAAGACTACTTTGTTTTTGCCGACCCTCTACCAGTATGTGTGTGTCTCTATATACACACACGTGTACTCATATACACATATACACATACATGAGATTGCTCATTAAACACTGCAGAAAGAATCAGATACAGTTTAACTGTAGAGGTGGATGGTGAATAAATTGTGTCTCATCTGAATAGAATACTAGCTGTTATCACAACACTGATCTGTAGGTGCTGAGTGGAATGATTTCCAAGATACTTTATTAAATGAGTGAAGAACATGAATGTAAAGTATGAGTCCAATTGTTTGAAAAACTCAACTAAAATGATAGGTATGTATTTCACAAATGTAAACATGTTGGGGAGAAAAGGAAACACTAAATTATTTGCAATGATGACTTCTGGGGACAGGAATAGTACTGAGGAGATGACAAAGGACTTTAACTTCTTCTACTCTGTATTTTAGTACTGTTTGAATTCTGTACAATGAGCATAGGCCCAGCTAGTGCTTGTTTAACAGGAAAGGGGTCTGTCCATGTGCTGACAGTCCTCAGCTCTGTGCCTGTGGCCTTAATTGCTCATGTTTCCAACTTCCTTTTAATGTATCCACTGGTCTCTCTGCTTGCGTGCCAAGCAGATCCTCCAAGCCTAACAAGCCTACAATGAAAATACTGATTTCCTTACCACTCCTAAAGAGCCCTGGTGGTGCAGTGGTTAAAGTGCTTGACTGCAAACCGAAAAGTTGGTAGTTTGAACTTAACCAGAGGAGAAAGACGTGGCAGTTTGCTTCCATAATGATTACAGCTTTGGAAGCCCTATGGGACAATTCTTTGTTATATAGCATTATCTATAGCATTATGAGTTGGAAATGGCTTGATGGCAATGGATTTTACCACCCCTATGTCCACTCTAAACCCTGGTGGCATAGTGGTTTAGTGCTACATCCGCTAATCGAAAGGTTGGCAGTTCAAATTCGCCAGGTTCTCCTTGGAAACTCTATGGAGCAGTTCTACTCTGTCCTATAGGGTTACTAAGAGTCAGAATCAACTTGATGGCAGTGAGTTTGGTTTGGTTTTTGGTTAAGTCCATTCTGGAGCCCTGGTGGCATAGTGGTAAAGAGCTCAGCTGCTGACCAAAAGGTTGGCAGTTGGAATCCATCCGCTACTCCTCGGAAAACTTATGTGGCAGTTCTACTCTGTCCTATAGGGGATGCTATGAGTCTGAATCAACTTGATGGCAGGGAGCATATATATACACATATATGCAGTGTCTGAAAGGACAACTGTCATAGTTTTAATTAGTGTAAAGAAGCAGTCTTCCCATTCTTTATAATTTCTCTGCTAAGTATTGGATATATGATGGAGCAGTATCCACTTGCAAATCTGCAGCTCTTCCCAGGGCTGTGGAAGAACTGGATCTGAAGGTTCCAGATGAAATTCCGGTGTCCTGGAGCACATTTATAGGCAAAATGTTGCGGGGCGGCTGGCTGTCCAAAGATGAAGAGTCTGCTCCTCAAAGCTACTGGACCACTCATTTGCAAAGGGCAGCAGAGTCTCACCTAGCTAAAAACTAGTTGCCTTTGGTATGCAAGCGTTATTACTGGTTGTTTTCCCCCTAGAGTTTTATTATCATTGTTGTTGTAATATACACACAACATATACAATATTTCATCCAATTTCTACGCGTACACTTCAGTGACATTGTTTACGTTCTTTAAGTTGTGCAACCATTTCACTTTTTCTGATGTATCACACCTCCATCAACAGGTCCTCAGTGCACTCTAAGAAGAAACCTCGTTCTTTCTCCACTACCCCCAACACTTGTTGTCATTTGTGCCCTTGAACTGCCCTATAGGGTTTCTTAGACTGGGATCTTTATGGGAGCAGATCAACAGATCTTTCCTCTGGGATCCAACTGCCAACCTTTTGGTTAGCAGCCGAGCACTTAACCATGGTGCCACCAAAGCTTCTTTCTCCTGGACCTGTTGTTGTCACTTGCTGTTGAGCTGATTCTAACTCATAATAACTCTATAGGACAGAGTAGAACGACTCCATGAGGTTTCAAAGAGCAGCTGGTGCATTCAAACTACCAACCGTTTGATTAGCAGCCTGAGTTCTGAACCACTGTCGCACCAGAGCTCCATCCCACCCGCTGTGGTTGTTAGGTGCCATCCAGACAGTTCTGACTCGTATCAAACCCATGCATGACAGAATGAAGCACTGCCTGGTCCTGCGCCATGCCCACAATCATTGTTATGCTTGAGCCAGTTGTGGCAGCCAATCCGTCTCATCAAGCGTCTTCCTCTTTTTTTGCTGACCTTATTTATCAAGCACAATGTCCTTCTCCAGGGACTGAGCCCTCCTGACAACATGTCCACAGTATGTAAGAGGTAGTTTTGCCTTCCTTGGTTTTAAGGTGCACTCTGGTTGCACTTCTTCCAAGACAGATCTGTTCATTCTTTTGGCAGTCTATGGTATATTTAATATTCTTCTCCAGCACCACAATTCAAAGGTGTCAATTATTCTTCTGACTTCCTTGTCTGTTGTCTGGCTTTCACATGCATATAATGTGATTGACAACACCATGGCTTGGGCCAGGCACACCTTGGTCTTCAAGGTGACATCCTTGCTTTTCAACATTTTAAAGAGGTATCTTGCAGCTGATTTTCCCAATGCCATGCTTCTTCTGATTTCTTGACTGCTGCTCCCAGGGTTGTTGACTGTGGATCCGAGTTAAATGAAATCTTTGATAGCCTCAAACTTTTCTCCGTTAATCATAATATTGCTTATTGGTCCAGCTGTGAGGATTTTTGTTTTCTTATTGTTGAGGTATAATTTGTACTGAAGATTATGGTCTTTGATCTCCAACTGTAGGTATTTCAAGTCCTCTTTACTTCCAGCAAGCAAGGCTGTATCATTTGTATAACACAGGTTGTTGAGTCGTCCATTCACCATGATGCCACATTCTTCTTCATATAGTCCAGCTTCTCAGATTATTGCCTCAGCATACAGATTGAATAGATACAGTGAAAGGATACAACCCTGACACACACCATTCCTGACTTTAAACCATGCAGTGTCACCTCATTCTGTTCAAATGACTGCCTCTCAAACCATGTACAGATTCCTCTTGAGCACAATTAAGTGCTCTGGAATTCCCATTCTCCGCAATTTCATCCATAATTTGTTATGATCACACAGTCAAATGCCTTTGTGTGGTCAACAAAACACAGGTAATCATCTTTCTGGTATTCTCTGGTTTCATCCAAGATCCATCAGACATCAGTAATAATATCTGTGGTTCCATGTCCTCTTCTGAATCTGGCCAGAATTTCTGGCAGTTCCCTGTCAATATGCTGTTGCAGCCCCTTTAAAATGATCTTTAACAAACTTTTACTTGCATGTGATATTAATGATGCCAAGCCAAGCCAAGTGCTGGCATTGTTCCATAATTTCTCATTCAACTGGATCACCTTTCTTGAGAATAGGCATAAATATGAATCTCAGTCTGTTTGCCAGGCAGCTGTCTTCTGACTTTCTTGGCATGGACAGGTGAGCACTTCCAGCATTGCATCCATTTGTTGAAACATCTCGATTGATATTCCATCAATTCCCAGAGCCTTCTCATTTGCCAGTGCCTTCAGTGCAGCTTTGACTTCTTTCTTCTGTACTGTCAGTTCCTGATCGTATGCTACCTCTTGAAATGGCTGAACATTGACCAATTCTTCTTGGTATAATGACTCTGTATAGTCTTTCCATCTTCTTTTAATGCTTCCTGCATTGTTTAATATCTTCTCTATAGAATTCTTCACTATCGCAGCTCAAGGCTTGAATGTTTTCTTCAGTTCTTTTAGCTTGACAAAAGCAGAGCATGTTCTTCCCTTTTGGTTTCCTATCTCCATCTCTTTGCACGTGTTATGATAAAACTTTTTCTTCTCAAGTAATCCTTTGAAATCTTCTCTTCTTTTACTTCATCATTTCTTCCTTTTGCTTTAGCAAATACTTTTAACTACTTTTTTGCTTTTTATTTATTTGCTTATTTCGTACGTCGTTCCACACGGTGTTTTTCCCTTTGTGTCTGACTTATTGCACTCAGCATAATGTCCTTAAGTGTCTCCCTTGTTGTGGACCATCAGAACTTTATTCCTTGTTGTGGCTGAGCAATATTCTACTGTGTGTATGTACCACATTTTGCTTCTCCATGCATCAGTTGTTGGGTATTTTGGTTGTTTCTACCTTTTGGCTATTGTGAACAGTGTTGTGAATATATACACAGACACTGGTGTACATGTATATATGTATGTACATATATCTGTACATACATATGTGTTCACATTGTTGCTTTTGGGTCTTTCAGGTATACACTGAAGAGTAGAATTGCTGGGTTATATAGTAGAACTCTATTCAAATTTTTGGGGAACTGACAAATTGTTTTCTATAGTGGCTATAAAATTTTACATTCCCACCATCAACTGATGAGAGTTCCTGTTCCTCTATGACCTGGCCAGCATCTAGTGTTATCTCCTTTTTGTTGATCACTGCCATTCTTATGGGCGTACATGTTTATTCTTGAAACTTAAAATCTTGGCAGTGTGTGTTTGATATGCTTGCTAATTTTAATTGGGCAGTCAGTTGTGTTTTCAGATAGCATATGTGCTTAGGAAAGCTGATTTTAGTTTTTCCCTTTTAAGTGCCAGGTCTGGATGGTGGGCAGGGTAGGATGGAAGATATAAAGCATGTTTCTGGAGTTATAGAGTTGGGGGAAAGACATAAGAAAACCTTGGCTACCTGCTGCCTTTCTTCAGAATCTGTACCTACATGTGAAAGCTGTACATTCACAAATGGGAAGGAGAGTTGTTTTAAATTTTGTTTTGTTTCAGACAATTAGAATTTTCAGAAAATTAGACCATAAGATTGACTTTGCTTAGCCTCCATTGCATTTGGGTTAAGAAAGTAAGCATCACAAGTCTTACTGTAACTTTATGATAAAAAACATAAAATGCTAATTCTAATTGTCTATTAACTTCCTTTTTTCAGAAAGAAACTCAGCAATTGTCCACAATGACACAGAAAAACCCCAGGTAGTGTATAACTGTCATTTGTCAGTTAGTTTGGACTCTTCTGTTGATTTACAAAGAGATTTGCTTAATTGCAGATGGGTGCTTCTCCACGAAGAAGCTATCTTGCATGTGTGTGCATGTGTGTATGTATCCTGGGTGTTTAGGGCCACTTTTAGAGAGTCACAGAATGAACAATAACCTAACACGTAGCCACTGAGTAGATTTCAACTCATAGCAAACTTATGTGACAGAGTAGAGCTGTCTCATAGGGCTACCAAAGAAAGCTGTGATCTTTATGGAAGCAGACTGCCACATTCTTCTCCCATGGAGCTGTGGGTGGGTTCCAATAGCCTGTGTTTTCAGTTAGCAATCCAGTGCTTAACCACTGCACCACCTGGACTCCTTCAACATCCAATATCTACCGAAGACAAAGCAAAGATCATAAACTATCAGAAAGAAAGATACTTGTGACTGTATCCTAAAGTAAAATAATAATAGAAGTCAAGTCTTCCAAAAAGTTAGACCAGCTGTTCCTTAAAGAGTAGTATTGTGTAATAGGAAAGGAGCAGTGGTTAAGTGCTGTGCTTTAACAGAAAGCCTGGTGGCTTGGACCTACCAGCTGCTGCATGGGTGAAAGATGTGACACTATGAGCTTTGGTCAAGATCACAGCCTTGGAAGCACTGTAAGAAGTTCTACTCTGTGCTGCTGGGTTGCTATGAGTTGGAATTGACTTAATGGCAACAAGTTTTTGTTTGTTTGTTTAGAGGGGAGATATTGCGCTGTAAATGAAAAGAAAGGAGATGACTAATTCATTAGTATTGGTAGGGAAGGGCCTTTGAAGATGATGACTGCCAGGTGAGAGTGCTAAGTATCAGGTTACTATGTAATTAGGGATCAGCCCTGTTCCAAATCGTCTCTGTCTCTGGCAGAGTCTCATTTCTTTTTTGCAAACAATTGAATTCTTTCATTCATAACCTTTCCCTTTATATAAATATGATTCTGTGGAGTTCCATCTAAGGACTTGGAGGTCATCAGCTGCATAGAGTTATCTAGATATATATTATATTTTGGAAATGAAATCTTTATTTCTTTTTAAAAGCAAGACAAAGCAATTCCTTCTTGGCCCTTAGAACATGAAAGTGAAACTTCACAGAGTATTCTCTGAATCCCAGGCCTCTGAGAGATTCAGAAAACCCACCAAGAATGCCACCTACAAGAAATCCACTTGCATTTTTTTTCCAGTGCCTATTTCATTTTGTGGACATTAAGTTGATTCCTCTGAATCCCAACTTATTTTTTTGGATAAGTTATTCTGTCTTCAGTTTACTGCCTGATACTTATGTGGGGGGTGAGCATGCCTTGTTCCAGAACTTCTTCCCTGTGGGATGTTGAAGTGTTAGTGCCAATTTTTTTCCAAAGGGGGATGGAAGAGTCAGTTTAGTACTAAGGATTAACTCAGCAGTAGTTGCTAAATTCTTTGAAACCATCAGATGAAAGGCAAAAATAGATCCGTACTAAGTATACATATAATTGCTATTTTTGTTATTATTGTGGGAATTTGCCCTTCAAGGAACATATTATTATTGGATAGTTTTTCCTCTGGATTTACGGCATTTTATGTTTTACTTAGGGAAAAAAAAAAGTATTTCTTTAACAAATGCCCTCTACATTTCTTACCGAAGATAAGTTTCTT
The DNA here is from genome assembly GCA_028571685.1 of Heterohyrax brucei. Classification (NCBI taxonomy): domain Eukaryota; kingdom Metazoa; phylum Chordata; class Mammalia; order Hyracoidea; family Procaviidae; genus Heterohyrax; species Heterohyrax brucei. The sequence goes on from CM053152.1 coordinate 27,629,795, forward strand.
ATTTTGGTAGACTCTGAATCCTATGGCCTCGTTCTTCATTCCATACCCAGTAGCTAACACAAATCCAAGTAAACAGTAGTGGGCAACAAACATTTGTTGAACTAAAGTGAATAAAACGGCTTACCATTTTGAAATGAGGTTAAATAGCTGTAATTAAATATTGCCGCCACTCATCCGTCAGCATGTTGTACTGTGATGGCTTTTGTGTTGCTGTGGTGCAGGAAGGTAAGCCACTGGTTTTTCAGACACCATCAGGGTCACCCATAGTGGACAGTTACAGTGGCACTTCCAAACTAAGACAGACCAGGAGGAAAGAACTGACAATTTATTTCTGAAAACCCCGTGAATCACAACAGGATATTGCCCAAGATCATGGTAGAAGATGAGCCCCTTATGCTGGAAGGTCCTCAAACTACACAGTAGCTGCAATAATGGACTTAAGCACATCAGCAATTGCAAAGGTGATAGAGGACCAGGAAATGTTTCTTTCTGTTATCTGTGGGGTCACCATGATTCAGAAACAACTCATCGGCAACAAACAATAGCAACAATTATGTATTGTTCTCTCTTCAGCTAAGTTAATGAAGGATTTTTGGCATATCTGATCACTGTTCTTCCTAAAATGTTCAAGGTTTTACTGACCCTAGTGCCGTGTGGCTGAGTGGTCCAAGCAGTCAGTTGGAAGTTAGATTCTGCAAGGACAGCCGTTCTGCCCAGGCCTCTGCCCTGTGTTTACCCTAGGTTCCTGGATTTTCAATTCCTCCCTTCACCAGTCCACACCTGCACTGCAGAGGCACCAGACCAGTTTCACCGACCTCCTTTGGGCTGTCCTGAAATAAACTGCAGAGAACTTGTCACTCCAGGTGTGCCACTGGGTTCCAAGTTGGTTAGCAATTCATGAGAAGAGAGCTGAGAAACAGAGCCTGACTATAGAGGGTGAGGGTGGGTATATATAGAGCTTTTCCACTTGTCAGGTCCATTTGAGAAGTCTGAATATACAGTTTGGGGTGGGAGCTGATTCCTGGAGCATCTGCACGAACATTTGGCCTGCAGCAGCCTGTGTGCTGAAATCACCAGCCTGGCACTTGGTAGTTCTGCTTGAATATACAGGCTTTGTGGTCTGATCCAAAAGTCACAGCCCACACAGCTGGCATTTCTTCTATGGTTTGGAGAACCGTAGACCAAACTCTGTTTTGGAAGCAAACTCTTGAAGGGAATAAGAAAGGGACAGTCACCCAGCCATCTGTTCTTCTCCAAATGAGAATCTTCTGTGTCCTGAGGCTGGTCCAGGCATTATTAACCTTGAATGTGGTGTCCTGAAGGGCTGCCCTTGAGAGAACAAAATAAAGGGAGGGCTTTGTTTGGCTGAAGAAGTTCTCTGGGAACTAGGGGAGAAAAGAGAGGAAACTCAGAGGGTCTGCTGCAAACCTTCTTTCTGTCAGTGGAGTTCAAATATTAATCAGGCTTCCCTTCATACTAAAAAAACAAAACAAAGCAGCAGTGACGTTGATTCCAACTCATGATGACCCCATGAGTGCAGAGCTGAATTACATTTTGTAGGGTTTCCAAGGCTGGTGATTTTCAGAAGCAGAACTCCAGGTCTGCTGGGGTACCTCTGGGTGAGTTCAAACTGCCAACTTTTAGCAAATAGCCAAGTGTTTAACTATTGGTATTACCCAAGACAGTCCTTGATACAAGTTGGCTAGTATTCTACAAAACAAAAACAAACAAAGCAATCCAAATGTGTTGCTATTGAGTCAATTTTGACTCAGTGACAACTCCATGTATCATGAAATGCAACTGCTTCATAGGGTTTTCTTGGTTGCAGTCTGTATGAAAAGAGATCACCAAGCCTTTCTTCCAAGGAGACATTGGGTGGGTCCAAGCTGCCAACCTTTAGATTAGTAATCAAGTACAGACTATTTGTGCCACACACCCCCGCCCCCCAAAAAATCTAAGACCCATTGCTGTTGAGTCGATTTTGACTCACAGTGGCCCTCTAGGACAGGGTAGAACTGTCCCCATCAGGTTTCCAGGGCTGTAAGTCTGTATGGAAGCAGACTGCTTCATCTTCTTCCTGAGGAATGACTAGTGGGTTCAAACTGCTGACCTCCCATTTAGCACCTAATAGCTTAACCATTGTACCACCAGGGTGCTTTGTATTACCCAGGGACATCGTATTCAGGAAATTATCATTTAAATAAATATACAAAAAGCTAGCAAGCTGCTGTCTAAATAGCACCAATCCACCTAGACCTGAGGCAAATGGAGGACATCGAGGACAGGAGAAAAATATAAGCCATAGCTTACTTCAGCACAGGATCAGAACTAGATGGTGCCCAGCCACCACCAGTGACAGCCGGGATGGGGTACATGGAATGGAGCTCTGGACACAGTGGGTGATGGAGAAGAGGGCAGAGCTAGAACTCTACCAAAAGACTACACTTTATGGTCCTTCTGAGTGGAGGGCCCCCTGAGAGCATGGTCCCCTGGACTCTCTAACCCCAAACTTCATCCAGCACCAGGGTCAGCTCCCCAGAGAAGACTGACCTGGACTGTACAAGACATAAGTGATACTGGAGGCAAACAAACCTTTAAAAATGTAGATGGGGTTGTCTGAGGGACAATTTGCTGGTTGACTGGTTGAGGAGGGCCAGATCTTGGTCAAAAAGTCACGGGAAGTTCTGGACAAAAGGGGAAGCATGCTGTCACATGGCGGGTGGATGGTGGGTGGTCGGCGGGGCAGCAAGAACAGAAAGTGGTGAAAGTTCCTGGTGTTATATGGCAACATGATAGATACTGTAAAATTGTTCTTAATTCAGAATAAAATATATATATATATGTATATGTATATATCCAGTCACCATAAATGCCCCCGCCTTTTGTATGTTCCCTAGAATGGGAATTATACAGCTTCTGCTCATCCCTACACTGTGATAAGCAATACTCAGGCACTTCTCTGTGCTTCAAGAAATATGTTCCTAATTGTAAAGTACGGAATTTGGAAAACTATTAACATGACACTCATATAGTCATCACACTGAAATATATCTGTTATTCCACTGTGCTTTCTTGAAAGTAAAGGGTAGAGTAATTGCTGAGGCTCCCAAAGGGGACAACATTTTAGGGGTGGGAAGAAGGTCCCTGGGTGGCACAGGTGTGGTTTGTACTTGACTAATAGCTGAAAGTTGGTAATTCAAACTCACCAAGTAGCTCCTTCAAAGGAAGTTCTGGTGATCTGCTTCTGTAAAGATTGCAGCCAAGAAAACCCTGTGGAACAGTTCTACTGTGTAACACAGTAGAGTGCTGTAAGTAAGAACTGACTTAATGGCAACTGGGTTGGTTTTGGTGTGGTGGGAATGAGACAGGGCTGCTGTTGCTAGAGAGATACTAGTCTAATACTTGTATTTTTAAGGCATCCACCATAGCAAATAAAGATTGATATGGGAATTTCTCCTAATCTATGTTAAAAAAAAAAAAAAAGCAGAGCTTTTCTTTGTGTGAATGCATGTTACTCCATCAGAAGGAAAATAACAGTGGAATTATGTATCTTCAAAACAGTGTTGTTTATAAACTCAAAATTAACACAATCAAGGGCTTAATTTTTTGTTAACATTTGTAGGATTTTAAGCCAGCACACCATTTTAGAACTTTTTCTTCTTGAGCCACTCAGAAATTCATTCTCTACGTGCTTCCTCTCTACTTAACAAAGCGCAATCACAGATTCCATAGGTGATATCAAATGATACCCCAAATACAGTCCAAGTGATGTAAGTGGAATTATCAAGGGAAAAGTAAAGAGCCACTTATTCAGAGATGACTCAGGTATTATGAGACAGGGTCAAGAATTGAACCCAGGGCTCCAATTTCAAGTCATTTTACTTCTTTGCACCATAATAAACAGTTGCCATTGACTCAATTTTAACTGAAGGCAATCCTGTACGTGTCAGAGTAGAACTGTATTCTACAGATACAGAAATCAATGGCTAAACTGAAACCATCCTCAAAGCCCACTTTTCAGAAAAAGAATATGCAAATAACGGCTTGCTGAAAGAGGACTTGAGGCACTTACTGATGAAAATCAAAGAGACAGACTTCATTATGGATTACACCTCAATACTAAGAAAACAAAAATCCTCACAACTAGATCAATAAGCAACATCATGATAAATGGAGAATAGATTGAAGTTGTGAAGGGTTTCATTTTACTTGGATCCACAGTCAACACTCATGAAAACAGCAGTCAAGAAGTCAAAAGACAGACTGCATTGGGCAAATCTGCTGCAAAAGACCGCTTTAAGGTGTTGAAAAGCAAAGATGTCAACTTGAAGACTGGCCCAAGCCATGGTGTTGTCAGTCACCTCATACATGTGTGAAAGCTGGATGATAAATATGGAAAACCAAGGGAATTGCAACCATGTCACAAAAAAAAAATCAAGCCTTTGACTTGTGGTGTTGGAGAATATTAAACATACCATGGACTGCCAAAAGAAAGAACAGATCTGTCTTGGAAGACATACAGTCTGAATGTCCCTCAGCAGCAAGGTTGGCAAGACTACCTGTTGCATAATTTGGATGTGTTATCAGGAGGGATCGGTTCCCGGAGAAGGATAGCATGCTTGGTAGAGGGTCAACAAAAAAGAGAAAGACCTTCAATGAGATGCACTGACAGTGGCGGCAACAATGGGCTAAAACACAAAGATTGTGGAGTGGTGCAGTACTTGCCAATGTTTTGTTCTGTTGTACATAGGGTCACTGTGAGTCGGAACTGATGGCACTTAACAACAACACAACACATGTGAGGAATGTGCTTAGTTCAATCACATACACAGGAGTAAATGGGCAGCTACTGTCCAAAAGACAAGAAGGCAGGAAGGGACAGGAACCAGATGAATGGACACAGGGAACCCTGGAGTTAGAGAGGAAGAGTGTGCTGTCACATTGTGGGGATTGCAACCATGTCACAAAACAATATGTGTATAGATTTTTGAGTGAGAAACTAACTTGAGCAGTAAATCTTCCTCTAGAGTACAAAACAGTTAAAAAGAAATTATACATGCAATGTGAAAACATTAAGCGAGTTTAATTGACTAAATGTATAAACAAAACTGTTGATGTGAAAGAATTCAGTCTGAGCCATTTGAGTTGCCCAAGCATTAATCAAATGTCCCCCTGAACTGCTTATCCTTATTTAATAAAATTTTTGGATGTAAACATACAATAGCACGTTATATATAATCTGAATTAGAAATAAAATTGATCAATGGCTGAGTTTTTGAAAGTAGATTGCCAGGCTTTTCTTCTGGGGCACCTCTGGGTAGACTCTGCCAGCCTTTTTGATTAACTGTTTGAACCACACAGTAACTCCCATTCCACTGTAATTGCCACTTAAAAAGTGCAGAAATAACTGCAGGGGCCTCTGAAAAATAAGCTGAGCACTTTGGGCAGAGTGTCACTCAGGAACTAGCGAAAACCCACTCAGATCTCTCTCCTCCTGACAGCTCATAGCTCAAATGTCATGGAAGAGAAACACTTCCTACCTCTCTCGCCTTTCTCCCACCCCCGACAACACTCCTTCTATTCAGGCTGTCAGATTTTTCTTGCAAAGCATTTGGGACTTCACTGGGGGAGGGGGAGCACTTTGCCTTGATTCTTGTGACAGTGATAACTAAATTGTTACATTAATTATTGAGGGGGAAGTAGGGGCACAAATTATTCACAAAGAACAGATAATTCTCAACTCACCTCTGGTTATGAAATACAGCCCTCTCCTAGCTTATGTCTGAAGTCATGGTTGGAATGTAGTTCAGACAGAAGGAGACTGCTTATAAAATTATTCACCCCCAGATGGTTAAGAATCGTACATTGCCTGAGAAAATGGAATCAATTAGACACTGGTAGTCAATCTAAATAAAAGGTCATGTAACTTTGGCACCAATGGCAGACCAATGGCTTGTGTGTACAAGCAAAGTTAAAGGTAGCTGAGGTCCCAGAAGTAAGAAAAAAAACAGTATGCAGCAAGAACTTAAGTTAACTTCTTTGCAGACAAAGATCCTTGATTAAAATACTGAGGAAAAATTGTTTATTAATAGAAACACTGACAAAAAATGCAAACCAGTAATAAACAATTATTAAGTAATAAACAAACATGCTAAGTAATAAAGCTGCTGAATTCCAAATAGGGAGAGCTGAATGGGTGCAGTTTGAATAGCCCAGGAGGGTTTCATGGAGACAGAAGGAACTTGGAGCTACTTTTTGGGGAATGGGGAGAGTTTGGTTACATCATTGTAGATTGCTTGCTGGATAGTGACACAGAGGAAACTGTGTTCTGGGAATACTAATTCTATAAGAGATTGCAGGGAAATGAGGAGGAGAAAGATGCTTAGGAGGACTAGAGAAGAGGAGGGCAAAATCTGTTCTAATTCAGTTTATGATAGAATGGATGGCTGAGTAGGAGAAAATGAAATTGCCCTCCTCTAATGTTAAGAGTCTATGATTCCATAAAACAAATAGTCCCAACTCATCCAGTACAGATGATGACTGAGAACAACAAAGAAACGAGGTAAAAAGAGCTCAGGAGACAGAAGGACCCATGTGAATGGGAGACTGTATCAACACGTGACTAGTAGACCCAGATGGTGCCCTACCACCACCTAAGGACTGCCGTGATGGGGCACGTACTTGTGGCAACAGAAGAAAAAGAGGGGTACAGCTAAAGAACTCTACTAAAAGACCACAACAGATGGTCTGACAGCCTGGGGGATTCCCTGGGAGCGTGGTCTCTAACCTGCTGCTGCCCCTGACCAGGAAACACTACTGAGGTCTTCAGAAAAAGAAGATTGGACTTGGGGACACAGTGTTACCATATGGTGTGTGTACTTTATGGTTCTGTGCATTTATAGGATGCTGTCCTACTGATCTTTTTATAGATGGGAGAGAAGAGGGTGGAGACAAGGGAACAGGAGCTTGTTAAGAGGATACAAGTATGTCACCGGGCAAGAAAAACAGAAGGAGCTGCAGATAGGCAGGCATGCAACGTTGATCTTGATTGTACACTTTCACTTAATTACACACACACACACACACACACAGAGTCTATGACTGCAGTGAAACCTCAGAGACAGGGACAACGGTGCTTCAGTTGGTACAGGTGAGAAAATCTGGAAATGTGGTAAAGGCTTCTCCTTAGGGACATTGTATAACTTCATTGCTCTCTAAGAATACCCCAGACCTACTCTGAGTGTAACTCCATTACTCAATGGGGATGTCCCAGTCGTACTCTGGTATACCTCAGTTACTCACTGAGTGTGTTGCATACACTTCCATGGTCCTAATCATATTTTTGGAAACCCTGGTGGCCTAGTGGTTAAGTGCTACAGCTGCTAATCAAAGGGTTGGGAGTTCACATCCACAAGGAGCTCCTTGGGAACTCAATGGGGGCATTTCTACTCTGTCCCATAGGGTGGCTACGAGTCACAACTGACTGCAAAGTGTTTAATCATATTTCATGCCAGATGAAGTGTCTGAATTCTTCATCTTTATTCCTAATAATCATAAAATATTTTTACTAGTAAATATCCATTACATTTAATATTTCTTGCCTTTCTCCTTAAGGAATGAATTGAAGACTTAGACTGCAAATCTCATTTCTTCACTAAGTGGAGGGCAGGAGTGGAATCTCATTCCTTTTTGCAGTAACAGGTACCAGTATTGTTTCTTGAACATACGAGGCCAGTAAATACATGGTTATTGAAGAGTAAATGAATAAGTAAATAAATGAGTGACAGTGTTCCAATTCTCCAAACTTTAGAAAAACTGCTTTTGCCATAACAAAAGAGAGGGGAATAAAGCAAGAATAGTCTATGTTGCAGTCTATAAAAAATGCCCACCCCTGAATGATTGCTTCAAGGATAAAAAGTTGGTAGATATATATGTTATATATTCTATTTAGTTTATAGGTAACTATATACTGTTATGGAAACTCTAGTGGAGTAGTGGTTAAGTGCTACATCTGTTAACCAAAAGGTCAGCAGTTCAAATCTGCCAGGTGCTTCTTAGAAACTCTGTGGAGCAGTTCTGCTCTGACCTATAGGGTCGCTATGAGTTGGAACTGATTCAGTGGCAGTGGGTTTATTTTGGGGGAGTGATATATACTGTTCTACTATGTATCTTATAAATTACATTATGTACATACACACACACACACACACACACACACTCTCAGATTATATATAAACACAAAACCAAACCAAACCCAGTGCTGTTGAGCTGATTCTGACTCGAGGACCCCATATATAGTGACTGCTTGTTAGCTGGCAGTCACAGTGTAACCTATGAGAAATACATTTCTCATAAAATACATTTCTTTAAAACACAATCATAAGGTAGCAATTTATGCCTTGCTAAAATGTACTCACATGATGTTCCATATTGCCTCTTGGAACAATAGTATGAAGCATTTGGTCAAGTGGCCAGGAACAAGTCAATCCACTCTGTGGGGTTACTACATTTGAATGTGATATAGTAGATGTTACTTAATTTTACATCCATTTTTCTTAACTGAACTTCATGCTAATGCTGAAACTTTTTATGCTTAGCACCAGCACAGAATGACAAGTGAACTTTATCTGTGTGAGAAAATTCTTTCAAGTAATTCCAGGAAAACGAAGAGTCCCAGGTATGGCACAAACCAGTGCATGAGTCAGATTGTCTCAAGTTCTATTTATTGGTTTGGGTGGTGTTTTATTAGGGCCAGAGTTATCGGAAAGCCTGACAGATGTGAACACTGGATGACTGTGAGAGTGTGTGTCAGCTTGCTGCGCAATGTTTCTATTCAAACAAAATCAGTGTGGATTAAGATGCCAGCTGAGGTGTTTGGTTGCATCCGCAGGCAGGGACTGCCAAGTAGAATGTGGAATTACGCTGAAGGAACTTCTTAGGTGGGGCTGCCAAACACTTTACCTTTCTTTCTTTGAAATGTCTTTCAATCAATCAGCCAACAATTATTTATGCAGGAATTGCTCAGCGTTCTGTTAAACACTGAGATACTGAATAAACCAGATCACAGTCTAAGTGAGGACCACCCATTCTTGCTGACTAGAATAAACTAGATTTTTAGATGGTTGTACTGTAGTGTTTCTTAAGCCCTGGTTGTGTGGTAGTTAAACACTCAGCTGCTGAACAAAAAGTCAAGGGTTCAAGTCCACCAGCTGCTCCATGGGAGAAAGACAAGGCAGTCTGCTTCCATAAAGGTTACAGCCTTGGAAAAGCTCAAGCCAACCAAGGCTGGCCCCCAAGTGGCTTAGGTTTGGAGGAAATACTTTTGTTTTATCTTACATGACTAAGTTAAAGGCTGATTTTCTCAGATACAGACCATGTGAATATATTGTTTGATGATTCACAGGCCCTGGTGGTTCTAATCTTTAGATTTCATGCCTTCTTTTTATAACAGATATTTTGTAATGCTCTCCTTACATTCCTGTGATAAAATTCATAGATAACACATACAATTAAAAAGAAAAATCTTTGTATTGTCCTACTTGTAACATGAAGGAGAGATAAGGGGAAATAATTTATTTTGAAATAATGAAAATAGCATCATGTCAGTGCTTGGGCACAACTACACTTAGAGGACACAGTGAAGCACTTGGAAGCTATGTGGGATCACCAGGACCGGGGCTACACATGCAGATGCAGACAGGTGTGGCTTCAAGCACTCAGATCTCACCAGAACATGGCTACTGAGGATGAGATTCACAAACTGGGAACAACTCTTGGAATGCTTGAAGCAAAACAAGGCAGAGTTTTCTCTTGATGTGCATGTAATTGTGTTTTTGGAAAATTCAGTGGACTCAAAATCGTGCAAAAAGACACCTCGTGCTTATATATAAAACAAGTTCTGGCTCTAGGTTCTGGTAACAATAGGCAGATTTTTTGCCTACATGTTGAGTTGTGATTGTAAGCTGAGGACACGGGACAATTCTTTGTTCTGTGAGACTGTTTCTTGGGCTGCAGGACAGACATCTGATACCCCAGGGCCCTGCCTACCCTGGTTGTGTCCCTCAGTCACTGTCACAACCAAAAAGTCCCTGAGGTTCCCACCACGCCCTTCTTGAGAGCACTGACAAATGCGGAGTGTCCCTTGCGCCCCAGCCTGCTCATCCTCTCACTGGCATGCTCTCGCACTTTTCTCATGTTTCTCCATTCCACTGTGGTTTCTTCTTTCTTGGAGCTCATGGTTAGACTGTCATTTATCGATTATGTTTAATAAACAATAAAACAGCTTTTAAGCCTACTGCCCAAGTAGCTGAATACTAAAGAGATAATCTTTAAAAACACAGCTTCCTCTCTCTACTTTTAGAAAAGCTGACAAATAAATGAGCTGCTATCAGATGTTTGTTTAAAGATGAAGCCTTGGTGTATGTTGTGTGCTGCCATGGGGACTGCACACTGAGGACTTGATACTGTGCAGGATGCTGAAATGACTCAACGTCGAAGAAAGGTCAGGTCACCTTCCAAGTGGGCCTGAGTTATATATTTTTATTGTTGTCTTATTAGTAAAACGGAGTCCCTGGGTGCAGCAATGGTCAAATGCGTGACTGCTAACCAAAAGACTGGCAGTTCAAACCTTAAAAGAACAGCCTGGTGATCTGCTTCAGAAAGGTCACAGCCATGAACATCCTACAGAATTCTGTAACACCTGGGTAGCGATGAGTCAGAATCAACGATGGCAAATGGTTAGCTGGCTGTCACTAAAAGTCCCTGAGTGGTGCAAAGGTTAAGTGCTCAGGTGCTGTCCAAAAAGCTGGAAGTTTAAGTCCACCTAGGGGTGCCTAGGAAGAAAGGGTTGGCAGTCTACTTCTGAAAAATCAGCCACTGGAAACTCTACAAAGCCAAGTTCTACTCTGACACAAGAGAGGTTGCCATGAGTTAGAATCAACTCCACTTCATGGCAATTTGTGGTAATTACTGATACTTTCAGTAATTTTCAAGAATGCAAGGGTTTGAGGGCAGGCCTTCTTCATCATTACTTGATTTCTCACAGTATCTATTATGTGGCCTTGAGCACAGAAGACAGTCAATAAATATCTGAATTTGTCCATGGCAGATACTTAAATTAAAAATATCAATCAAAACTCCCTAGCTTCAGTCCCTCCAGATAGATGGAATTTCAGTGCACAATATGTCACTTGCAAGTATGTCATCATCTCACAATTGATAAGGAGCAATGTGAGTTGCAGTGAAGATCAAAACTCCTCACATACTTTATTCTTTCAGTGATTTCATGATAGATAAAATGAAGCAACTTGAAATCTGCAGAGTAATTATGTCAGGTAGCCTCACGTCATCATTTATTCATTCCCAGGATAAAATTACTCTCCTGGGCCCTACAAGAAACAAGTTTTGCTAAGACAAGCAACCCCCAATTACAGTGATATCTTTGCTGTGGAAAAAAATAAACGTGTAATTAAATTTTGCAGGTGCTACAAACACCACCACAAACCATGGAGGAAATCTGTGACATTATCCCGAGCAATTTTCTCTAGTGTAATTTGGAAATTAGCCCACCTGGAGACATAAACCCACAATTTCCTCTGCCATTGTCTTATCACATTTATCTTGTCTTAAATGCTGAGACTCCAATTGTGAAAAAGAAACACGCTGGACACCAACATCACGACAACTGTGTAGGATATTCCAGAAGTTTGAATTCCAGATCCATTGACTTTCATGGTGGCTTTATAGACCATAAAAACCAACCGAAAGTACCGCAGGGCATAACTAACCTGCCAGAAAAGTATTACTGAGTCATGGCAACTGGGATGCACGTGCTGACTTGAAAATGAGCCCGCCCTGCCAAAGCCTGTGTTCCTCGGGAACCACACGCGGCGGCTTCGGCGGAACACGCTGTGTGAACACAGCTCGGGAACGAGGCTCTTCATCATCAGATACTGTGACCTCCTCACCACACTGACATTTGTAGCTGCTCTCTCCGTCTGTTCAAGAGCGGAAGAAGAGCTGTGGTCTAGACACCAAGACAAAGAGGTGGAATCAGAAATTATATGGCCTGTCTGGTTTCTGCAAATATGTGACTTGGGGAAATTGCTTTCCCAGCTTCAGGTTCAACACCTGTGAAAGGAGTGACTTCATTTACAAAAGGTCTTTTGAGATCTTCAAAGGCAAGTCTCTCCACCATCATTCAAGTATTTGTATATCTTGGAATCTGTGCTCCCCAACCTTAGACCACTCAAAAACGTTAACTGGGACTACTCAAAAACTTTAGAATGCTCCTCCCTCCTTATTCAGCCCTTCCCCACACCTCCAAGCTCTCCCTACCCTGGGTCCCCCCAAAACTTCTTGAACACACTTCTCCTTTCATCCGAAGTCCTGGTGGCTCAGTGGTTAAGAGATACAGCTACTAGCCAAAAGATCAGCGGTTGGAATCCATCAGGCCTTCCTGGAAACTCTATGGAGAAGTTCTGGTCTGTCTCACAGGGTGGCTAGGAGTTGGAATCGACTCCATGGCAACAGATTTTTGTATTCTTTCATTAGACACCTCTAGGTGGCACCAAAAGTGCTCAGTTACTAACAGAGAGGTTGGTGGTTCAAGGTCACCCACAAGGACCTCAGAAGAAAAGCCTGTAATTTGCTTCCAGAGAATCAGCCACTGAAACTCTGATGGAGCACATTTCTACTCTGACACACAGGGGTCACCTAGTCACCCTGAGCTGGTGTCGACTCCACGGGCATCTGTTAAATTGTTTGATTATTTGAAATCCTGAAACAGAGCCACAGATCGAATCTCCAGTGTCATCCTTTGCATGGTGTGCTTATGCTGACTTTATGCAAATACATCTTCTAGATACATGAACATGTAAAAATGAATGTACTTATGAAAGGATATGATGCTTGACAGTTGACAGTCATGTCTGTATACCCAAACCCTGCTTATAGAACCTTCTCTTATACTCACCACCCACCCCCGGACTGGGTGGCTGCCTCTTTTACATCCTTCTCCAGCATTCTGTGTCCACATCTAACAGCAGTTATCACCATACGTTGTATTTGTGTGCTTATTGTCTCTTGTAAGAATTCCTTGAAGGCCAGGACTGTACTGTTAATTGTTATTTCTCCTATGCTCAGTGCATGGCATATCATAGAAAATCAATGTAGTTTTGAATGGATACACGTGTTTTGGGCATTCTCTTCATTTCTTTAACTTTCACATTTTTATAAGTTGTTTCTAAGCTCTCAAAAGCTATACGTAGTGGCTCCTGATATATATTTCAAACAATTTCCATAGAGGGAAAATATGGATGTCTCCTTTCATCCCTCCTTATCAATCTCACTACCTTCCCCCGAGCAAATAATCACTGTTAACGCTTTCTCTTTGCATTTATAAACATGTTTAACACAGCAGCAAAAATATATGTTAAAGCATAATGGGGCTGTGTTTTAGTTACTGTTCTGTATCTTGCTCTTTCCCCTTCTTAATCTCTGGTATATCTTATTCCATCCTACTTATAAGCTCAGAATATTTATTTTTTCAGGCATTTATCTACATTCATTCTAAAACTGTTCAACACACTTGTTTATTTTTGGTGGTTATCCCTATAGCTCTAAATAATTTCTTGATTTTTGAACCTCTGGTAATATTCATCAGTTTCTTGATCAGAAAGCCAAGGAATTTAGTGATCTTCTTCACCTCCCCTCCACTTTTCCACCTTTTGATTTTCTTCCCATTGTTATGATTATTTTAGTAATTACATTAATAGCCTTATATAAAACAGTTAAAATTCTATTTTGACAGCAAGTGACAGTCACACGCTACGTGCATTGCAGATAGACCTACTCTTATCTCCCCTTTAGCTCTGCCTCCATCCTTCACACTTCGGTCAGCTACAGCACCACGGTCAAGGTCTAGGATATTCACATCTGCGCTTTAGTTGTTGCCTCTTCCGTGCATTGCCTCTGCTTTTGGCTTCCAGAAATTAGCTGAGCTTTTTCATCTGATAATAACATGTTTCTTGTTTTTAGTGCTGTTGTAAATTACATCTTTATAGGATTTTATTATTATTATTATTATTATTGTTTCAGTGTGATTTGAGGAGCTAGTAGAGATACCTGTATAGGTTTTAGGTTGCTGTCTTGAACTAGGCACTTCTGGGTTTTTTTTTTTTTTGCTGTGATTACTTCTTAGATAGTTGTTATTGCTACGTGCCATGGAGTCAACTTTGACTCACAGTGACCCTATAGCAGAGGAGAACTGCCCCATAGGGCTTCTAGGAAGCATCTAGTAGATTCAAACTGTTAAGAGCACCAGAGCTCTTAACCACCAGGACTCCAGATAAATTCTTTGGTAGTTCTTAATTCTGATTATTCTTACATATAATTATGTCTGTGATTTGAACTGTGTTGAAATGAATTTAAGGATCTGAGAAGTTAACCAGATGATGCTTTTCGTATCATGACTGTAACTCACCACAGTTTTCCCTAGTTGCCCAGCTTTTTTCTAATAAGCAATAACAGCAAAATTCTCTTGTGAATAATGATACATTTTTCTCTCTCCCACAGAATCACTTACAAATTTTGGTAGTACACTGGTGTCTCTAAAAGACTTGAACTGGATTTAATAAAAAAATATATTTATGCTAAAATTGAAACTATATCAAGAAATTAAAATTGTTCAAGTCATTGAGTCCCTGGGTGGTCCAAATGGTTAAGCACTTAACTACTAACCTAAAGAGTGGTGACGGGAACCCACTCAGAGGTGTCTTGGTTAAGAAAGGCTTGGCAATCTGCTTCTGAAAGGCCCCAGCCTTGAAAACCCTGTGGAGCATTTCTGCGGTGCAACAACTTGGGCAGGTGTTGGAGCAGAACAAGGGGACACTGCATGGTTTAAAGTTGTGTTCTTTCACCACACTTACTCAATCTGTGTGCTGAACAAATAACATGAGAAACTAGACTATATGAAGAAGAATGAGGCTTCAGAATTGGAGGAAGACCCATTAACAATCTGTGTTACGCAGATGAAACAACCTTGCCTGCTGAAGAGGACTTTAAGCATTTACAGGTGAAGATCAAAGACCACAGCCTTCTGTACAGATTATGCCTCAACATGAAGCATAAGTCCTACAACTGGACCAATAAGCAAAATCATGATAAATGGAGAAAAGACTGAAGTGGTCAAAGATTTCATTTTACTTGAATCTACAATTAATGCCCAGGAAAAGCAACAGTCAGGAAATCAAATGCCATCTCGCATTGGGCAAATCCACTATAAAAGATGTCTTTAAAGTATTAAAAAGTAAAAATGTCACCGTGAGGACAAACATGTGCCTGTTCCAAGCTATGGTATTTTTCAATCACTGAAAGTTGGACAATGAAGAAGCAAAACCAAAGAAGAACTGATACCTTTGAATCCTGGTATCTTTGAAAAATATCAAATATACCAAGGATTTTCCAAAGAATGAACAAATCTGTCTTGAAAGAAAAATAGCCAGAATGCTCCTTAGAAGCAAGGATGGTGATGCTCACTTTCAGGTACTTTGGACACATTATCAGGAAGGACCAGTCCAAGAGAAGGACATCATGCCTGGTAAGGTAGAGAGTTAGCAGAAGAGAGGAAGACCCTCAGTGAGATAGACTGACCCCGTGGCTGCAGCAATGGGCTCAAGCACAGTGATTGGCACAGGACTGGGCAGTGTTTCATTCTATTATACATCAGGTAGTATGAGTTGAAACCAACTGAACAGCATCTAACAAGGCAACATGACTCAGAATCAACTCAATGGCAATTGCTTTGGATTTCTTGGTGGGTATGATAGATTATTCCCATCATGTATTCTATTTGTCCCTACGTTCTGTCTCCACAAACAGACAGTAAACTGTGAAAAATTATAAAGAACTTCAGAGATTGAGTTTTTTTTTGTACCTAGCAAAGAAATGTTATATAGTTGGTGTTTGCTTAGGATTGCTGTCCTGAACTGAACTGGCCTTGCAATACCTATTGCTTCTTCCTTGCAGACTTCTGGGCTCCAAGCCATGGGAATAGCATAGCCTCACACATTTCTTTCCCATGTGACTATATGAAAGAGCCCTGGAAATGCCTGAGAAACTCTTTTTAATCTAATTATACATGACTCCTTCTTTACCCTTCTTGGTATGCCAATAATAAATGCAACGGAGAAACTGATTTCAATTATAGTGGGTGACTTCCCCTTCTAGTTCATCAAATTACACTGCAGCACTTTTAGGAGGTTATCCAGTGTAATTCTTAGTCCTGGGGAATATGAATAGGGTGCCAATTACTTAAGAAGTGCTCATTATGAGTTAGAAAGCAAATATAATTACTGCATGCCAATTGCATAGGAAATAAGAAAGCTTTTCAACAAAGCCAGTGTTATTTTATGTGGCCCATATAGCTCCCACAAGATCTGTTCTTACCTGTCTTCTTACTCCATTATGAATACATATAGAAGATGAAGGTTTGAGAAATAAGAAACCTACTTACACAGAAAACACCTTCTCTGTTTTGCTCCATTGTACATTTAGGGCCCATCAGGACATACAGAATGTGCCCCAACTCCTGGGGCAGTTCCACTTTGTCACGGGGGTTGCTGTGCTTTGGAATCAATTCAGTGGCACCTAGGAACAACTTCTATCTCCTCCACATGATAGAGAAGTTGGCCAGCAGCAACCTGGGCCTCGCCAATGCCCTCTGAAGCAGGTAAGTGGTAAGGCTTTGTGTGTTTAGGGAGGCTCAGGCTCACCTGTTCAGTATCAAATGAGTGACTTGGAAAGAGAGGTGATTCACTCAGTCAACAATATCTATAGATAGCCCATCATATGGGAAACCATTTTTAGGCTTTGGGGATCAGCAGAGAGTAAGACAGAGGAACAGGTCCCCTGGCACCACAGTGGCTTGCACTGGACCACGAAATGGAAGGTCAGTGGTTTGAATCCCCCCAACAGTGAGAGGAAGAATGGCCTGGCACTCGACTTCCATAAGATCATGCAGACTGAAAACCCCATAAAATGTAATTCTACTCTGACATACATACAACGGGGTCACCCTGAGTCGGAGTTGACGCCACAGCAGCTGGTTTGGCTTTTTAAGGCAGAGATGTTCTTGCCCTCATTGCGGGAGGCAGACAGGAAATCTGGAAATACATGATGTAATGTCAGGGGTCCTAACGGAAATGAGGAAAAACAAAGCGGGGTCAGGGGCTGCGTGGCATCAGGGTTAAGCTCTGCTAACCGAGAGTCCGGAGACTTGAGCCCACTCAGTCTCTCCCCAAGAGGAAAGAGCTGGAGATCTGCTCCACTAAAGATTACAGCCTAGGAAACCGTACGGGGCAGTTCCACTCTGTGACATGGAGTTGCTGTGAATCGGCTTAGTGGTACACAACAGGGGCTACAGAGTGAGGGGCAGGAGCGGAAAAGGCTTGGCTTTGGCGTGGGTGGGGTTCGCGGCAGGTAAGGGAGGAGCCCAGGGTGCCGCGTGGAGGTCTTAGTCCCGAGTCAGGTCTGTATTCCCGGCAGTCTGTCTACCAGCACCGCGACAGGAGCGGGGCTGAGGACAGCCCTTCGTTTTGTACAGCCCTGCCTTTGTTTGGAGAACTGAGGATGTGATTTATTACGATTATTATTGTTATTACAGATGTTGGCCTTGGCCTTGTCAATGAAGTTCCTGTTGTTTCTAATTGGATTCTAAAAGAGGCCGCAGAAACCCTCAGCCTAGAGGACATAAGAGAGGTAAGGCTGTAGAACGGTTTAGGAGCAGGGGTCAGCAAATTGTGGTCCGCATGCCAAGAGCAGCTTGCTGTTTCCATACGGCCCAGGGGCTAAGAACGGTGTTTTACGTTTCTAAAGAGTTGAAAAAATCAAAAGAAGGATAATATTTTGTGATACATGGAAATGACATAAAATTCAAATTTTAGTTTTCCTAAAAAATAAAGTTTTATTGTAACACGACCCCGCTTATTTGTTTAACTATCATCAATAGCTGCTTTCAGACCACAATAACAAACTGGAGTAGTTGTGACAAAGACTTCGTGACCTGCAAAACTTAAAATATCTATGATTTGACTCTGTGGTCAGCAAGAAGCCAGTTACAACTCTTATGGCATGTGTTCAAAAAACAATAAATACTATGTACCTATGAACAACAGTTACATAGATTGCTACACATTGTGGAGTTCCCGGGTAGGTGCAAGAGGTTAACATCGGTGGCTGTGATTAGAAAGACTAAAGTCCATGCAGAGGCACTCAGAAGAAAGCCCTGACAATCTACTTCCAAAAAAGTCAGCCAGTGAAAACTTGGTGGAACACAGCTGTTCTCTGACACATGTGGAGTCGCCATGAGTCAGAAGTGACTTGATGGCAGCTGGTGATGGTGGCACGGTATACTGTCACTGAAAGATGTCAGTGATATGTAAAGCAAACAAAAATAACTGGAGAACAGTATGTTTGACTTTTCTAAACATTCCTCTATGACAGAAGTTCCACGAGTGCCCTCCTCTGCCTTGGATACCCAGCACCTAGAACCTAGTGGTCCATGGTGCAGACTCAGTTTTTTTTGAATGAATGACTGTAGCACAAAATGTAAGGAGCTATAAATTTAGCTGTATACAAATTAAATGAAATATATTTTTACATGGCAAAAAAAAAAAAAATCCTCGTGAGAAAGTCAACAGGGTAATGATAAGCTCAAAAATTTTTAGGAAGAGTCTATTCTTGAATGGGCTACTACAAATCAATAAGATGACCAACAACTCAACAGAAAAGTGGGCAGAGGATATCAACAGGCAATCCAGTTTGGACAGGATGATCAAGCTTACTTATAAGAGAGAAACAAACTAAGTGAAATACTACTTGTATTTCATTTAATAAATAGTACTTGTAGCACAGTGATTAAGAGCTTGGCTGCTAAATAAAAGGTTGGCAGTTCAACAGTCCGCCCCCTCTCCCCCCACTTTGTAGGAGAAAGACCTAGAGATCTGCTTCAGTAAAGGTTATGCTCGAGAACACCCTATGGGACACTTCTGTTTCGTCACACGGGGTTGCTATGAGTCAGAAATAACTGGATGGCATCCAACAACAGGTAATGGGGACACATTGTACTAGTAGAATTGTAAATTGGCAAAACTTTCTAGGAAGTACAATTTGGCAATATCTAATCAAAATTTTAAAACATGTGTAACCTTTGACTTAATGATTCTAATTCTAGAAGTTCACCCTATAGAAATACTCGCATTCAAAATGGTGCGAGTGCATGGTTACTTATTGAGCCATTATTTACAAACCTAAAATATTAGAAATAACCTAAATATCCATCAGTAGGAGACATATGTGAAAGTATAGCCTATCAAAATATCCTCAAAAAGAATGAGGCAGCTTTTCATGTAGAGATATAGTAAGTGAAAAAGGAATAAAAAATGTGTATAAAATAATAAAATTTTTGTTTTGAAAAAAGAGAGGGTTTATATGTAGTTCCTCACATAAAATAGCTTAAGAAATTTACATGGTGATGATGGTTGCACCCATAGTGAATGTAACTGATGTCACTGACTTATCTACTTAAAAATGGTTAAAGCAGTAAATGTTTTGTTTTATATATTTTACTACAATAAAATAAAATGAAGTATACAAAAGAAATTGGTGACAGTGGTTGCCTTTGAGAAGGGGAACTGTTTGGCTTAGGAACAACTACTTTGTTCCTTTTGATACCATAAACAGTAAACAAAAGTAACAGTGAAATATGAATTGTCTCAGCATAGTTTTGAAAAAAAATCAAATATGCATTGAAAAATCTGTAACAATATATACAAACAACATTATAGGGAATTTTCCTTTAAAAATTACATATTTCTGCAATGTGTAATAGTGGATAGACAGTATTCAGAAAAATAACATGTAAAAAGACCAGACTTAATGGTTTGACAGAATTCAGAAAAATAGCCTGTAGAAAGACCAGACCTAATGGTTTGACAGAAACTGGAGGAACCCCCCAAAACTATGGGTGCTGGATGCTCTGTTAACCCAGAACTGAAAGTATTCCTGAGGCCCACTCTTCAGACAAAGATTAGACAAGACTATTAAGACATGGAATGACATACAAGAGGATTATGTTTCGTGATTCAGTTGAATGTGTGAGAAAGAATGGGCAGTTTGTATCTGGAGGCAGGATGAGAGGGCTGGAAGGGGCAGGAACTGGTAAAATGGACACAGGGAGTCCCGGGAGTAATGGGGGAATGTGCTACCACACTGGGGGGATTGCAGCCAATGTCACAAAACAATATGGATATAAATTTTTGAATAAGAAGTTAAAAAAAGATAAAGACACTATATTCTATTAAAATGTATACTATCTGATATAGTCTCTTTTACCTCATTGGATCAAAAAGCACTTGGCTTTAGATCAAATCTAAAACCCAAGCCCACTGCCATGGAGTTGACTCCCACACATGGTGGGAACCCAAGTGTTGCAGAGTGAGATTGCTCCATGGGGCTTCCTTGAATTTGATCCTGACCCAAGTAGACCACCAGGACTTTCTTCCATGGCAGTACTAACCCGGAGGCTATTGGTCTTGCAAACCATTTGTGTCATCAGGGATACTGGTTTTAGATAGGTTACATGAAGATTTAAATGAATTCTTTGATCTTGATTCTGGTATCACCCGAATCTTTGGCACAACAAAATACAATGAGGCCACTAGCTAGTCATTTCAACTATCATTTTGATTACATGCTTTTTTTTTTTTTTTTTAACAGTTGTTTTAGGAAATTTAAAAACATCTTTTCTGATTAAGAAAAGTAAGACTTCTCAGTTCACGGAGATAAAAAATTAGCTCTTGAAGACCCCGAGAAAATATCACAGTATTGATAATGGTATCTTCTTTCTAACTAAGTAGGATAACCACCCATTTTTCCTCTAGCTAAATGTCATAATTACTTCAGTTTTGAGTTTGGCCTGTCATTTCATAGCCTCGAGTTAGCATCAAAGGTCAAGGGACAAGTCTTACACACTGGCTTGTCTCTATCTTTTCCAAAAGCCAGCAGGGTTTGGGGCTGGCCCAGGTCTGTGTGAGGTGGAGTCATTCCTCATCTGGAAGACCAGGCTTTGGAGCCATGATGGACTTTGAGTGGCCTCGCAATGTCCTGAACTGAAACTTCTGGGCAGGAATGTTCCTGAAGTCTAGTGTCACATTGTCCAGTAGCCAAGTTCCTTGAAATGTGGCTGGTATATTACTAGACTTTGAAGATTTGGAACAACAACAACAAAAGGCAACAATCTCATTAATAATGTTTTCTATTGGTTACATGTTCAGAAATAATATTCTGTAAGTTAACTACAATAATGAAATGAACTCCACCAATTTGCTTTTTCTCTTTAAAATGTGGCTCCTGGAGAACTGGAGTCCCTGGTTGGCATAAATGGCTAAGCATTTGAGCTCTAGTGGCAAGACGGGCACACTTGGAACCCACCCAGAGATGCCTTAAAAGACAGACCTGGCTACCTGCTCCCAAATGTCACAGCCCTGCTGGCTCTTCACCCATGGGGCGTGAGAACCAGAACTGATGGGACAGCAGTCAACAACAGCAACTAGAAAGGGAAAGATGACTTAGTGGCCCACATTGCATTTCTTTTGTCCCTGATAACACTTAACAACAGCAACAGTCCTCACAAAGGTAATCACATCATTTCCATTTTACAGAAAAGGAAACTGAGGATAAGTACCTTGCCAAAGTCCTGGTAGACTGGCTCTAGAGTCTATGGTCAACCACGCTACTAAGCTGCCTCTTCTGTAAACTCTGGTTTGACGCAGATGGTCCTTGCTAAGGGGGCTATCATGCAACTTTAAGCACATTCCCCCAGCTCCTGCACAAACCCTGGGCTCAGTCAGATGGAATGCTTGCAGTTTGCTAAAGACTGTCTTCAATTTTCTGCCTCTGGGCTCTGCCCTTGCTCTTCTCAAAGCTTAGAATATTTGTCCTGGTTTCTTCATCAGGAGAACACCTCTTGGTCATTTAACTGCAGAGCTTCTCTCTCTCTGAGGCCTTCCCTTGGTGTTCCAGGTCCCTGAACATAAACTTCCTCCTTCATGCTCCCATAACCTTATATATACCTCTACTACAGACTGGTAAACCTTGGCAGCATAGTGGTTAAATGTTATGGCTGCTAACCAGAAGGTCGGCAGGCTAAATCTGCAAAGCGCTCCTTGGAAACTCTGTGGGGCAGTTCGGCTCTATCTGCAGGGTCACTATCAGTCAGAATTGACTCGACAGCAGTGGTTTGGTTTTCTGGGTTCATTACAGACTGACCAGACTGTGTTATCATTGGGTGTTTACATGTCTGGCTTCTCAGGAGTGTGTGGGCTCACCAAAGGCACAGGATATAACTTTGCAATTTTTATAAAGTCAGAGGAGAGTACTGTGCCTTGCCCAGAGATGGCATTAAGAAAATGCTGAAGTAATGAATGCTTGTTCTTTGTGCTCTCCTTATAGTTACATTGGCGCCTCAAAGCTACAGGGTATCTACTCATTTATTCATATAGCCAGTCACTCAACAATTATTTTTAAGGAGATGACTATGTGCTGGGCATTGTGCTGGGCCCAAGAGATAGCAGGATGAACTTTCATTGCAGTGCAAGAGGCAGATGAGAAGAGTGTGGTGGGGATATTCACAGGGTCTTTTGAAGGCACACAAGAGGCGCTCCTGACCATGTAGAGTGTGGTGATGAAGGCCAGAGGAGGGGAAGTTCCCTGGAGTTGCTGAAGTCTCAACTGAGTATGGAAATAAGTAACCAAATTGGGATGAAAACTAATGCCTAGGATACCAGTCTTCATTTGTTGCATTTCTTTTTTGGATGACTTTCGATTTTCCTTAATTCATACATTGTACAGTCTATGTTCTGATTACTAGTGGATGTTTTCTGCTGTTATTTTAATTTTAAGTCATGTCACATCAGCAAATGAAGGGTGCTGCAGCTTTACTCCGTCCACATCACTAAGGCCGACTCTAGTTGGAGAAGGCAGCTTCTCAGTTGTATGTCTTGAGTGCTTTCCAACCAGAGGGACCCCTCTTCCAGCACTGTATCAAACAATATTCTGTTGTGATCCATAGAGGTTTCATTGGCTGATTTTCAGAAGCAGATACCCAGGACTCTCTTCTGAGTCTTTCTTCCTCTGGAAACTTTGCTAAAATCTGTCTGTCATGGATGACCCTGCTGGTATTTGAAATACTGGCATAGTGTACTGCAAGCCACCACAGTATAATAAACGGACTGGTGGAGAATATACCACAGACAGCCAAAGGAATGAACAAATGGTTCTTAGAAGAAACACAACCAGAATGTTCCTTAGAAGTGGAAGATGGTGACATTTCTGAATTATTTTTGACAAGTCATTTAGAAAGGTCAATCACCAGAAGACAGCTTATGTTTGACAAAGCAGAAGGCCAACAAAAATGAAGCAAACACTTAGTAAGATGGATTAACACAATAACAGCAACAATGGACACAAACATACCAACGATTGTGAAGTTGCAGGTCCTGGCAACATTTCATTCTGTTATAATGAAGTCATCATGAGTCGGTACAAACTCAGTGACAGCTCACACACACAGGAGAAAGTGGGGTATGGGGTGACAGGTGTTGTGAGCGTTGGTAACAGCACATACAAGAGCCAAAGACAGAGAGAAAGTGGCTTCCATCAGGGGAAAAACAAGTGGCCCAGCTGGAGTTTGAGAGTCAAAAGTGTGTGTCAGAGAGGCAGGGTCCAGATTATGAGAAATCCTTTTTTTAGGTTTTCTTCCTTCTAACTTTAGGAAACCAGGACCAGAAGGGGCACCTCAATGATATTCTGGACCATCCTTTCCCTGGTCTGATTCTACTCCTTGGTAACCCGAGAGAAAGGTAAACTTAGCAGGGCCCTGGCTTCCTGGCAGCCAGGACCTGCCATGAGCCAGGAAGGTTCAGACTATGTTTTTTTGGTGACCTGCATGTTTTTTGTAACCAATACTTTTTAGCAAATACATTACCAATTCTGATAAGATCCATACTGGTAACTTACTTAACCTAAAGTTTACTATCCAAATGGAATTCATTACCTGTGCAAAGAATTAAATGTTTGACCAGGGCATTGCAATAAATACTGAACCCAAAAGTTTTTGCTCTGCTACTGATGATCGGCCTTAAACAAGTCAGTATGCTGGGACCTCAGGGTTTCTGTTATTTTCAATGAGGGTTTCACCTTGGTGATGTCTATTTCTCTTTCAATTTTAATTTTCACAAATCCTGGCATGTGATACATGCACACTAATAAAGAAGTATCTAACTAGGATTAAGTTCTGGTACAATGGCAAGAAGGCAAAAATGAGATTTCATTCAGTTTACTGGTCCAAGTCAGAGAATTAATTATATACTTTGCAACTATTATTCAAAGTGTCACATTCTACTGAATTACGTTGTCTGATGCATCTAATTTTTTTTTAAAGCAAAATTGGCAAAATAAGAGGAATAACTACTCCTTGAACTGTTTCTGATAATGGTTTTTAAATCTACCAAATTCAATTAACTGCAGTTAAAGCAAATTGTTTTGTATTTCAATAAAATTTATTACTAAAAAAATTAAGCTAACAAATACAATTTTAACACAACAGATTTTCAGTAGACATGGAGCCTTCTCCAGTCGAAGACAGTAGTCAGCAGCTGCTCCAGAGTTTTTCTTGTGTGGGACACTCTGCATTCCATTGTAGAACACACTGTGTTGAGAAAACTCAAATCACATGGTTTAGAGCAATAGTTCTCAAATTTTTTGGTTTCAGGATCTCTTTAAATTCTTAAAATTTATTGAAGACCCCAGAAAGCTTTTTGTTTGCATAGATTGTTGAATACTTGTCATTTTATAAATTAAAATGGAAAACATTACAATTTTATTTTTTAAATTCATTGAAATTAATAATAAAATCCATGTCAATATGGATTACATATTTTATGAAAAATAATTATATTTTTCAAAGGAAAAATATTTAATGAGAAAAGTTGTGTTTTTGAAAGTTTTGCATTTTTGCAACTCTCTGTAACCCAGCTTAATTTAGAAGAAACCCAGATTCTCACTTTTGCCTTTAATCTGTAATATCACAAGTCATGTGGCTTTTGGAAAGCTCCATTGTTCAGTTGTAAGAAAGTGAAACAAATGTCTTAATGTTATTATGAAAAGAGTTTTAATACACAGATCCTCTTGCAAATATTCTGAGGAACCCCAGAGTTCCCTGAGCCACATTTTGAGAACTCCTTGAACAGAGGCTAGCTGAAAAGAATCTGTATTCTGAGGAAAACAGAGTTTGGACCCTTAACAGTAAATATGGAATTAGTGACATCTTGGCCAAGCAATAAAGAACGGCCGAGATACTGATGCTGGAGCCACATGAGGATGAGCTGGGTGCAGGGCAGACAATACCCAGGTGGCAGTTGGCATTCGAAACACGATAGCAGATGTCTGCGAAGCTTATCATCAAAGAGATGTTTTCAGGGCCTGGGAATGTTTTCTTGGCTGGAATGAAAAGTATAAACTGGGATATAAAGGAAATGCAACCCCGGAGAAGGAACCGACTGGGAAGAGATTTCAAGAAAGCCATTTGGACTTTGCATGTGATAGGAGATAATGTGTGTGCCAGGGCAGATTATCCAATAGGCAAGGCAAGCATGGTGCTTATCTTGCTTACCAGATCATCTGTAGCAAAACCACTCACAACAGATTAGTAAGTAATCTCGTGTTTACCTTGATTACTGGGTCATCCAGACCTGTCAGGGATTATAAGTTTATAAAGAGGCTTTGATTCTCTAGGCAGCTGCTGTGGCGTTGGGAGAGAGATAGATGCCAAACACAACTAGAAGCAGAGTCCTCAATGTAGTAAAAAAAAGTAAAATTATTTACTACAGATGATCTGGTAAGCAAGGTAAGCACTGTGCTTTTTTGCCTCTTGGATAATCCACCCTTGTGCAGAGCCAAGAGAAGTTCCAAAAGGTTCAGGACAATGCCACTGTAGAAACTACCTAGCCCATTGGTTTTCACACTTGCTACAAAAAGCAGAGTCCCCTTTTCAAAAGAAGTCTTATACTAAACTCTAACATATCAAATATGGAAAACTCTTGTTGCTCTGGTTGAAGTGAGGAAGGGTCTGTGTGGCCTGACTTTCTTGCTCCTTGTTTTCTGTCCCTCCCCTGCCCCTAGCCCTGAGGCAATGACTCTTGACCACCCCACATGTGTCAAAGTAGAGCTGTGCTCCACAGGGTGTTCAGTGGCTAAGTTTTTCAGAAGTAAATCACCAGGCCTTTCTTTTGAGGTGCTTGTGGAAGGACCTGAACCTCCAACTGAATGCTTAACTATTTGTGCCAGCCAGGGACTCCTGAACTTCCAGGGGAAGAGAGAAGAAAATCACTGCTCTAACTGCAGTCAATGTGCAGAGCAGGACAAATGCTCTGAGTTCCCACCCCTGGGCCCGTGCTGGGAAAGATGGGAAACAAGGCAGGGCTGCAAGGGAAGTACACCTTCAGGAGCTGCCCCATGACGAAAGGCTCTGGCTGGACTTGCGGCTGTGGGATTAGACCTGGGGGAGGGTAGGACGGTGATGTGAATGCAAGGGCAACAGAGGGATGTGACCCTGAGGGACGGCTCAGAGTTTCAGTCTCAGACACACGGTGTCCTATTGATCACATGAGGACATCAGTAAAAAGTAAGGGACTAATGAGAGTTGACGCTAACTGAGCACTTCTATGCAAGCCTTTTCCAAGAACGACCTTGTTTAATCTTCACAAAACCACCAAGAAGTTTTTCCACATTTTATGGAAACTGAGGCTTAGGTAAATTAAGTAACTGTTGCACACTGGCCCAGGGGTGAGTGGCGCAGCCAGGCTTTCAACTCGGTGACATGATCCCAGTGCTGTTTTCTTAAGCACTAAGCTCTCCTGGTTTAGGAAGCAAGGTAATATATTGTTTCCTCCGTTCCTCCAACCATCCGTTCAACAAACCAGAATTTGTGAAGTGCCCATGACTTGCTGCACAGGAGATGGAGCTGTGAGCATGGTCCCTGCCCTTAGGGAACTTTGTCTTTAACCTTTACCCTTTAGAGTTTATAAAATATCCACTTGGAGTCATCCCTGAATCATGGGGAGAAAGAGAACTGAGAGATGGATGCAGCCCAAGTTGGAGATGATGCTTTGGAAGATGCAATCGGGCCACAGAAAAGACAATAGAATTTAATTTTTAAAAATTCTTGAGGAATGAGTGATTCAAAGCCCCAGAAAATTTGTTTAAGTATGGTCTTGATATATTCTTTAAAAAGTTAATATCTACCTAACATTAGCCCTGAAATTGTAATCCATTATATTGGCTTCTGAATGGAAAACTAGCCAGATAAAATCCTTTGGACTCTAAATGTACTTGAAAATGGCTGTGAAAGGCCTGTGAACAATGCTTTCAAAATATCTTGGTTGTTGTGGTAGTCACTACTGATGGTCTGCCCACTGGCCATTTCTTTCTTTCTTCCTTTTTTTTTTTTTTGGCTAACAGAACTCCAGTTTTATTCAAGTATCAGATACTCATGTGTATCCAGGAGGGTGAGCTCCTCCTCAGACCCAGAGGGTAACTCTTGATTGCTATAAGCTCAGCAGAGCAATTCCATCCCCCTTGGTAGTTCAGAAACGGGTACACAGGTATTTTTGTGTGTGAGATGAGTTTATAAAGGACAGTTAGTATTCCTGTTGCTGATGAGATTTATAGAAAGAAACTTCTTTTCTACTTCATGTAGCTATGACCACATGTGATACCTGGATCTGTGGGAGCTGTGTTGTAAGCATGAGGGGAGCCAATCTTCAAGGACAAAACTGAAAGTTGCAAAGCTTTTGTTGTTGAGCTGCTGCATTAGCAAACTCTGGAGCTGTCCTAACTGTACATCTCATGTGACAACAAATTTTTTTAAATTTATTAGAAATGTGTTAGGCGGAGTCAAGATGGCGGACTAAGCACACGTCTCCTTAAATCCCTCTGGAAACCAAGACCTGAATTGATAATCAAATGGAGCCTTCTGGTCACCTAATCAGCCCCAGGACACGGCACAGGGCTGTCACATTGGACTTCATACCACTGAGCGAAAAACCTCCTCTCTTTTGCTGACTCCCGTGCCTGGCTAGCCCTGGCTCTCACGGACGGAGGGTAAACGCACCATTTGGACTTTTTTTTTCCTCTGTCTTGGCCGGCAGGCAGAGCAGGGTCTTGCCTAGCGGCTAGACTCAGACACGCTGCTGGGGGGAACAGGCAGGCGAAATTCCCATGTTTTGAGAGCCAGACTTGGGACTCTTTTAATCTAGTCACTTTGAGCCTGTCGTTTTATATCTGCCTCAGCGGCGTTTGTGCAGAGTTTCGCAGTCAGTGTGCGGGATGCCATGTTGGTACTGAGATTCCAGCGGGACCTCGTTCTTAGCCTGGGAGCCAGCGCCTGAAAACAGGACAGTGCTTCTCCAACAGAAAAGCAGTAATTTACCTAGTGCCACCTGCTTTGGTGGTCCTGCAACAGAATCAGAGGAATCACTACCTCCTGGCACCTTTAGCCCTTCTGTCTGCTGCCTGTGTGGAGGGTGCCATCTTGGACATGGTGGCCGCAGCTGGACCTAATTCTTAGCTTGGGAGCCAGAGTCTGCCCACAGGAGAGTGCTTTTCTATCAGAAAAGCAGTACTCTATGCAGTGTCATCTAAGGCTAGGCCTTGTCAGCAGAGGCCAACAGGGCAGGAGCATTGCTGTATTCTGAACTAGTTTGTATCATCTGGGGTTGGATATAGCGGCACTTACTTTGCCAGTTGGGAAGAGGGACCTCTACACCTGAAAACCTAACTGACTTGTGAAGTGGTCAGATATCTTTTGCTTTACATTTTAAGGCAGCTTAGAGAAGAAACATCTGCAGTCCATCCTCACAGTACCTCTTCCAGCCTCTACATACTCACATGGGTCCCAAAAAGCAACAGACACTGGTGGCACACAAGAAATCAGCCATGGCTTCAGAAGGCTCCCAAACAAAGCAACCAAGGAGTTTTCCAGATGAAGAAACTTTTATGAAAGCATCAGAAAGTGAATACAAAATGATTATATACAGAGCCCTTCTAGACCTTATACAAAATGCAGCAGAACAAAATGAAAAATTAAGCAAGATGTTCGATCTGATGGAACACCAGTACTCAGAAATCCAACAGATCAAGAACAAAATCAAAGCCATAGAAACTTCCATGCAAAGCCAAGAAAACAGAATGGAACAAACAGAAAAAAGAATTTCTGACTTGGGAGACAGAGCTACTGAGGCCAGCATCTATAAGCAGAAATCAGAAAAAAGAAACAAGAAAAATGAAGAAACATTAAGAAGCATGTGGGACTCTATTAAGAGGAAAAACCTGCGATTAATTGCAGTCTCTGAACAGGGTGAGATATCTGAGAACACAGAGAGTATCATTGCTGAGCTGCTGACAGAAAACTTCCCAGAAATCATGAAAGAAGAGAATATACACATCTCAGATGCATATCATACACCACCCAATATAGATGTCAAAAGAAAGACCCCAAGACATATTATGATCAAGCTCAACAAAATGAAACATAAGCAGCAACTCTTAAAGGCAGCAAGACTCAAAGCAAAGCTAACATTCAGAGGGAAACCCTGTAGGCTGTCTTCAGATTTCTCAGCAGAAACCATGCTTGCACAGAGACAGTGACATGACACATTCAAAGCCTTGAAGGAGAAGAACTTCCAACCAAGAGTTATATATCCTGCAAAACTATCTTTCAAATATGAAAATGAAATTAGGACATTCCCAGATAAACAGAAACTCAGAGACTTTGTAAAAACCAAACCAAAACTACAAGAAATATTGAAAGAAGTTCTTGGCTCTGGCTTAGAAGAACAAAATCACTAACTTTATATCTTAGAATGACTTTACTACTCAAAACTCTACTCAGTTAGGGAAGGCTCCAAAGCCAATCACAGCTTTGATAAGGAAAGAAGCAATCCAGTGATCATCATGAAAACAATGATGTCATCATATTAAAAAGAGGGATGTACTACAGTTGTTATAGTCCTTCCAGATGGAGAGGAAAATGACAAGACTGGTAGTAATTAAAATTGGGTTTATATATAGTTTATTAAGGGGGATTGTAGGGACAGCTGTAAAGCACAACAAAGATGTATCATATCATTTCAAGAAATGTAACACAGGAGTCTCAACAACCACAAAACCAGCTCTGAAAAAGGGGAAAAATCAACTCACAGAAAAGAACGTCCAAGAACAGACTAATAAGAATAACAGAGAAAACATCAACATAAAAATAAACACATCACAATGGCAGCACTGAACACATACCTATCAATAATTGCATTGAGTGTGAATGGACTGAATGCTCCAGTAAAGAGACATCAAGTGACATCTTGGATCAAAAGACATGACCCATCCATATGTTGTCTACAAGAAACTCACTTGAGACCTAAAGATAGGAACAAACTGAAAATTAAAGATTGGAAAAATATACATCAAGCTAACAATGAACAAAGAAGAGCAGGGGTGGCAATTCTAATCTCAGACAAAATCAGCTTTAATGTCAAATCCACCATTGTCGACAAAGATGGACACTATTTATTGCTGAAAGTTTCAGTACACAAGCAAGACTTAACTATATTAAATATTTATGCACCTAACATCAGAGCACCTAAATATGTCAAAGAAACACTGACTATACTCAAAAGAGAGTTAGATGACTCCACCATAATAGTGGGAGACTTCAAGACTCCACTCTCAATACTAGACAGAGCATCTAGAAAAAAACTCAGTAAAGATACAGAAGACCTCATTGCCACAATTAACCAACTAAACTTCATTGATATATACAGAACTTTCCATCCATCAGCAGACAACTACACCTTCTTCTCCAGTGCACATGGAACATTCTCCAGAATTGACCATGTGATAGGCCATAATGCAATGCTCAACAAAATCGATACCATTGAATTACTGCAAAGCATCTTCTCAGATCATAAAGCCATCAAAGTTGAAATCAATAGCAGAAAAAACAGAGATAGAAAGTGGAACTCGTGGAAACTGAACAATACCTTGCTCAAAAAACATAGGTTATAGAGGAAAGCAAGGATGAATTAAAGAAATTCATGGATTCCAATGAGAACGAAAACACTTCCTAACAGAACCTATGGGATACAGTCAAAGCAGTGCTCAGAGGTCTGTTTATCTCCATAAATGCACACATCTGGAAGGAAGAAAGAAACCAAATCAAGGAACTAACCCTACAGCTTGAACAAGTAGAAAGGGAACAACAGAGGAACCCCTCAGAAGAAATGAGATCATAAAGATTAGAGCAGAGCTAAATGAATTAGAGAAAAGAAAAACAATTGAAAAAATCGAAAAGACCAAAAGCTGGCTTTTTGAGAAGATCAACAAAATTGACAAACCACTGGCTAAACTTACTAAAGAAAAGCAGGAAAGGAAACAAATAACCCAAATTAGAAATGAGAGGGGGGTTGTCCTCACAGATGTAACAGAAATCAAAAATATTATAATAGAATACTATGAAAGACTGTACTCTAACAAAAACTTAGGGGAAATGGACCAATTCCTTGACTCATACCACCTACCCAAATTATCACAATGTGAAGCAGAACAACTTAATAAATGCATCACAAAGGAAGAGATTGAAAAGGTCATCAAAACACTGCCAACCAAAAAAAGTCCGGGCCCAGATGGCTTCACTGCAGAATTCTTCCAAGGATTTAGAGAAGAGTTATCTCCAATACTACTGAAACTATTTCACAGTGTCGAAGGGGATGGAGTACTCCCAAACTCATTCTATGAAGCCAGCATAACCCTGATACCTAAGCCAGGGAAAGACTCAACAAAGAAAGAGAAGTACAGACCGATATCATTCATGAATCTGGATGTAAAAATCTTCAACAAAATTCTTACCAATAGAATACAACAACATATCAAGAAAATAATCCATCATGACCAAGTGGGATTCATACCAGGGATGCAAGGCTGGTTCAACATCAGAAAAACAATTAATGTGATTAACCACATAACAACACAAAAGACAACGATCACCTGATTTTGTTCATTGATGCAGAAAAGGCATTTGATAAAGTCCAACACCGATTCATGCTAAAAACTCTTAGCAAAATGGGCATAGACGGCAAATTCCTCAACACAATAAGGGCCATTTATACAAAGCCAGTTGCTCACATCATCCTGAATGGAGAGAGACTGAAAGACTTTCCCTTGAGATCAGGAACTAGACAAGGATGCCCACTCTCACCTCTTCTATTCAACATTGTGCTAGAGGTTTTAGCCAGAGCAATTAGACAAGACCAAGAAATAAAGGGCATCTGCATTGGCAAAGAGGAAGTCAAAATCTCCCTGTTTGCAGATGATATGATTGTATATGCAGAGAATCCCAAGGAATCTATAATTACTCAAACTGATAGAAGAGTTCAGCAAAGTCTCAGAATACAAGATAAAGACAAGTAAATCAGTAGGATTCCTTTATACCAACAGCGAGACTGTTAAGGAAGAAGTTATCAAATCAATACCATTTACGATAGCCCCTAAAAAGATAAAGTACCTAGGAATTAATCTAACCAGAGAAATAACAGACCTTTACAAAGAGAACTACAAGCTCTTACTACAAGAAACTAAGAGAGACTTAGATAAATGGAAAAACCTACCCTGCTCATGGATAGGAAGACTTAACATTGTGAAAACGTCTGTTTAACCCAAAGCAATCTATTTATATAATGCAATCCCAATACAAGTTCCAGTGACATTTTTTAATGAGATGGAGAAACAAATCACCAATTTTGTTTGGAAAGGGAAGAAGCCCCGGTTAAGCAAGGTAGTACTAAAGAAAAAGAACACACTGGGAGGCTTCTCATCACCTGACTTTAGAACATATTACACTGCCACAGTGGTCAAAACAGCTTGGTACTGGTATAAGAACAGGTAGATTGATCAGTGGAACAGAACTGAGACCCCAGAGATGACACCATCTGTCTAAGAACAACTGATATTTGACAAAGGCCCTAAGACATTAAATTGGGGTAGAAACAGTATCTTCAACAAATGGTGCTGGCAAAATTGGATATCCTTCTGCAAGAAACTGAAACAAGATCCATATCTTACACCTTATACAAAAACCAACTCCAACTGGATAACAGACCTAAATATCAAACTAAAACGATAAAACTCATCCAAGAAAAGGTACGAACAACAATGGAAGTTTTAATACACAATATGGTCAGACTCCAAAATCTGTCAAACAAACCACAATCATCAGAAGAGAAAATAGATAAATGGGATCTATTAAGAATTAAACACTTTTGCTCATCTGAAGACTTTATTAATAGAATTAAAAGAACACCTACAGAATGGGAGAAAATATTTGGAAACTCTATGTCAGACCAATGCCTGATCTCCGTAATTTATAAGATACTACAAAATATCAATAAAAAGAAGATAAATCATCCAATTAAGCAGTGGGCAAAGGAGATGGACAGACATTTCACTAAAGAAGAGATCCAGGCAGCCAAAAAACACATGCGGACATGTTCACGATCTTTAGTTATTAAAGAAATTCAAATCAAGACAACAATGAGATACCATCTCACCCCAACAAGGTTGGCCATGATCCAAAAAACACAAAACAACAAATGCTGAAGAGGCTGTGGAGAAAGTGGAACCCTCCTACACTGTTTGTGGGGTTGCAAAATGGTCCAGCATCTTTGGAAAGCAATCTGGCACTTCTTTAAAAAAATGGATATTGATATACCATTTGACCCAGTAATTCCACTACTTGAAATATATCCTACAGAATCAAGGCTTTTCACACCAACGGACACATGCACCAGAATGTTTATCGCAGCACAGTCCATGATAGCAAAAAGATGGAATCAACCCAGATGCCCAACAACAGAAGAATGGATAGGTAAGCTATGGTATATATACTCAATGGAGCACTACGCAATGATAAAGAACAATGATGACTTCAGGATACATCTCATGACCTGGTTTCAACTGGAAGACGTTATGTTGAGTGAAAGTAGTCAGCGACAAAAGGACAAATATTGTATGAGACCTCTACAATAATATCTCAAAACCAGACTTGTGTATAGAAGAAAAGACTCTTTCACAGCTGCAAGGGAGGAGGGGGAGGGTTTAGATTAGATAGTTGCTAGGTATCTGTTTGGGTGAAATCGGTGATAGCACACATTAGAAACAAGAACAATATTAAGTGGACTTAAATATAACATCAGTACTCCTTCCATCTTAACCCAATATTGCAAGGATAGAGTAGCTGGGGCAGGGGGCCGGGGCCCATGCTCTTAGGAGAAAGCCAGGCCAATTGGCACAACTAGCGTTTTGCTAAGAGGGCTCTCTGCACCCCACGTGGTGAGTGGCGTCTGGGGTCTTAAAAGCTGCCAAGCTGCCATCCGAGGGCACGGCAAATGGTCCCAACTCAGCAGGAACGGATGCTCACCAATGACCAAAATGACATGGGGGAAAGACAACCCAGAAGACAAAGAGACCCACGTGAGTGGGTGCCTACATCGACTTGGGACTGGAAGAACCGGATGGTGCACGGCCACCACCAGTGATAGCCGCGATGGAGCTCACTAAGTTGAGTCTCACTGGCAACACAAGAATAAAAAGGAGTGCACCCTGAGATCCCCACTAAAAGACCTCAATTGATTGTCCAGTGGTTTCGGGGTTCCCCTGGGAGCATGGCCCCTCGCCCTGATGCTGCCCTTGACCATAAATCATAACGAAGGTCCACGCTTCAGACAGGAATGGATTGGACTTGGCGATGCAGTGACTATATGTTGGATGCACTTTGTGGTTCTATACATCTATAGGATGTCATCCTGCTGACCTCTGGCTGGACGAAGGAGAGTGGGTGGAGAGGAGGGAAAAAAGAGACTGTTGGGAGGATGAGACATGTATGGAGCAGAGAGGGATAGTGTGCTGTCAGTGGCCAGGGAGAGCAGTGGAAGTTGCATATAGGTGGGTATGTAAATTTATATGGGAATGTACATTTTCACTCAGTTATATTAAATAAAAAATTAGAAAACTTCAAAAAAAAAAAAAAGGAAATGTGTTAACCTGTTTTTAAGTCTCTTGTTACTTGCAGTGTAAAGCATCCTACATGATATATTGCCCCATTTATTTAGAAAAGTGGTTGATTAAGCAATAACTTAAAACATACAGTTGTTTTATTTTCATGAGGCTTCTCTTGGAAAATAGAAACTAGATCAAGCCTTCTTTTCTGATTGTCCAGCACAGCTGTACTGCTGAAAAACGAACAGCTATCCACAGGACCACATTAAAAGGTTACATGATGCAGCTTCAAATATCAATCTATTTAGGTTACTGTTTGCATTTCATACTGGGTGAAAATTGCCTACATGCATTTTTGGAATTTCTAATTCCAGACATCTTGAAGTATTATAAAGTAAAGTATTTTATTGTGTGTAAGTCGATTTTGGCTAGGTTTCATATTGTACCCCCAATTTTAAGAGAAAATTATCTAAATAATGATTTTTAAAAAAAGAAAAATATTTTCACATCTTTTGGGACAAGTCTGTTTCACTGACAGATCAGAAGAGCTACTTATTAGTTATCCATACATACAGGACTATAATGACCAAAGGTTCGGCTTAGATAATGTATGTGAAAATAATTTGAATATCTATTTTTGACCTCCTTACCTATCTTTTAAGGATCATTTAATCCTTTTCTGAAATGTAACTGAAAAGAGACAAAGCACATTGCCCAAGGTCACCGAACAGGGAGAAAGAAGCCCCGAGCTGGGAATGAGGATGATACAACTGTAATGTGATTGGCTGCCGAGCAAAAGGTTGAAGGTTCTAGTCCACTCAGAGGTACCAGAGAAGAAAGGCTTGGGAAATTTACTTCTGAAAACTTGGCAATTGAAAGCCCTATGGAGCACAGTTCTACTGTGACACACACGGGGTCCTAATGTGTAGGAATATGATTTGGTGTGCATTTTTCGGAACTACAGCTGAACTGCAGGTCTGCTTGACTCCATTGTCTGCACATCCCCAACTCTCTTCAGGATGCTGAAACAGCCCTCTTGCCTTCACCCTGGCCACCTTCCTGAAGAAACTGTAAGAAGCAAATTGCTCAAAAGGTGGGCAGAAGGCAGAAGCAGAGAAGACAGAAGTAAAGAACCTATACAATTTAAGTATGTGCTAATCAGTTACACAAATGTTTTAGTTACTCAAATCCTGTGTAAAGCAGTCAAATTAAAAGCCTAGGAAAATTAATTATTTTTAACATTAGAACATAAAATCAAGAATTTATACAGTAATCATCCATTCCTGCTGAGTTGGGACCGTTTGCTGTGCCCTCAGATGGCAGCTTGGCGGCTTTTAAGATCCCAGGAAGGAGAGTGGGTGGAGAGGAGGGGAAAGAAAATTGCTGGGAGGATGAGACATGTATGGAGCAGAGAGGAATAGTGTGCTGTCACTGGGCAGGGAGAGCAGTGGAAGCTGCATCTAGGTGGGCATGTAAATTTATATGGGAATGTACATTTTCAGTCAGTCATAATAAAACAAAAGAATTTATACTGTAACTAAACTACTGGCTACTTTGTTAATCTAGTTGGAGCTTTTGCCACTTGTGCTAGTAATGAAATGTCTTTACCATGTTTAGTGACACCTCCTACAGAGCCTTCTTCAGAACAAAGTAAACACTTTAATTATGAGGATTAAATTCCAACTTTCTGTTTATTGAACTGTTTAAAAATTCTACTATTCTCACTGTTACAAAATAGTTTCCCCAAACTTGAAAACAGTGGATCTTCAAATACACACACACACACACACACTCCAAAAAACTGTGACACTCTTTTGCTTGAAAAATAATTTAAATAATCTTTTAAAACTCCTTGGTTCTTCTTCAGTGAAGAATACAGAGAGACCTGTGCTGTAAAACTGTAAACTATGTTTTGGGGGAGAAAAACATGAAACAGATAAATAGTCAGAATTCTGCAGTTTACTTTGGGGTTGTTCATTTACAGTATTTCCATGGTTACCACCACCAGACTCTATTAGTTTTGTGTGTATCATCCATGCCTACCAATCTCTAGTTCTTTCTCCAACATCTGTTCAGAGTTTGCTACCTGATATGTTTATATGAGGCAGGAGTGGTTTACTGGGAGAATCTCACCTTCCTTCTCTAACAGTTTGTGGCCTTTGCAGGTTTTACAGTAGTAATAATTTAATAAATGGTAGATGGCCATTAATTTTTGTTACCATTTTTGTCACTCTCCACAGTAGCTGTTTTAAACATTTTCTTCTCTCCTTGAGCTCTAAATGCCACCTCTGTCTCCCTGTCTGTCAGCAGATGACTCACTTCTCAGTTCACAGGGAAACTAAGAGATGCTAGGAGGGATTGCTGACGAAAGAGTACTCCTAAAATCACAAATGGAACTTTATCTCCCACTTTCCCTTCCACTTCCCTTCTTGAACTATATGACTCTAAAGTCATTACATGCAGTGGTAAAGAGCTCGGCTGCCAACCAAAACATTGGCAATTTGAATGTACTGGCTGGTCCTTGGAAACACTATGGGGCAGTTCTACTCTGTCCTATAGAGTTTCTGTGAGTTGGAACTGACTCAACAGCAATAGCTTTTGTTTCTTTGTTTGCTTTAGGGCAGACTAGGGGGAGCTGTGGAGGCCCAGAGGGGGTAAGAAGGATGCTAGGTAGGAGGGCTGCCTGTCATAGGAAGTCAAAGCCCTAGCAGGGTGAGCACAGCACAGTCCCAGGGTGGGGATGGATGTGACGTGAGGCTTCAGAGTCCATGCAGGGCAATGAGGGGTCCATGCAGAGATGTGTGGTGTGAATGTTACGGCCACAGTTATCATATACTGAGGAAGAAGAGCAGACCACTAAAACTTACCGGAGGCTGGGGAGGACAATCCCACAGAGGTGAACCCTAGGATGAAAGTTACAACTGAGTGGGATGAGAAGGGTAGTCCTCCTAGGCCCCCATAAAGAACTGATGATGTGTGAGGAGACAGAGCCTGTACAAGGTGAAGAGAATATCCCCTTGGAAGGAGGGACCCGGCTGGAAGTATTGGAACCTGAATGTGGTAAGGAGGGTGTCTACACAAGGAGGGGTAAGTAGCAGGAATAGACTGGCTACATACAGGAGACTGGTCAAATAGGTAAATACATTAAGGATAATGGGTGCTGAGTCTACTGTCAGAGAAAAGCTCACTGCCATCAAGTCAATTACAACTGAAGCGACCCTATGGGACAGAGTAGAACTGTCCCCTAAGAGTTTTCAAGGAGCACCTGGCAGATTTGAATTGCATACTTTTGGTTAGCAGCTGTAGCACTTAACCACTACGCTATCAGAGTTCCTGTCAGAAGAAGGGGGTTGACAAATATGGGAAAGGAGATAACTACACTGTGAGGTGGGATTGGAACTGAAGGTATCAATATGATTTCAGGGTTTTCCTTATACAGAAAGAAATATAGATGTCAAGATGCATATGTACGAGCATTGCCAATTAAGTTTGATAACTCATCCTAGAAAAATTGCTACATACCTCATTGCAGAATATCACTATAGTCACCTTCGAAGTACTCCTCTTGGGAAGCTAACAGATGCCAGAGCCTAATCCACCCTGCAAAGCAATTTTGGGACTCTTTTTCTGGAATGGCCATCAGAGCTGTCATCGTACTACCTTTAATGTCCTGAATGCCATAAAAATATCTTTCTTTTAATATTTCTTTTATCTTCAGGCAAAGAAGAAGTCGCTGGGGGCCAGATCAGGAGGATGTTCCAACACAGTTATTTGTTAACTGGATAAAAACTTAGACAAATATACAATTAGTTTGTGAACTTGCCACTGTGCCACCATGCACAATGGCCATTTCAGAAAAAATTCCAAAATTGCTTTGAAGCGTGGACTAGGTGCTGGCATTGGGGCATAGCTTCCCGAGGGGAGTACTTTGAAGGTGACCATAGTGATATTCAGCAATGAAGCACATGGCACCTAGAACAACTAGTTGTTGGACTTGTCACACCTCATATGTATTTATGTATACACATCTCCCAACCTATTTCCACTAAGAGAGTCTGGAACAAGAACACCCCAGTAACAGTGAGCACACCTAGGGCTGATAGCTTCTAAATGCCAGTCTCCAGTGTCAGAAATTGTGACTCCTTGGAGAAACAGCTGATTCCAAGAATGGGATAGAAATAGCAAACAATGATCCTGGAGCATCTTTTGTGGCAGAAAGCAAGGACGTGCTCAAAGAATGATGAGGGCGTATCACAAGGACACGGGAGCCAGCCTGAAGGGGTTTCCAGTAGCCAGATCAAGGGCAAGTTGAGTGTGAAACTAAATAATATAGTAACACTAAGTTATATAACGCATTGAATGAAAACATGAGTATGTACTGATATTAATAAATGTTGAAAGCTTGATGAGGATGGGATATTTATATAATTCAAAGTTCCTCCCCACAAAGTATGACTGATCACAAAGGGAAAGGAAGACCACTATGGTGGGGGAGTTTGGGAGACATCACCTTAATCCGCTGATCAAAGTGAATGTCAGTAATGGGACACAAACAAACCATTCACCACAGGAGATAATTTAGAGAGAACTCAGCATCACTTCCCACGTTTCTGCCCAAGATACATAGTCTATGTAATGACAAGGACGCCTTGAACAAATCCACGATGAGGGAAACACCATGACATGACTCACCTGGAATCTTCAAAAGTATCAGGGTCATGGATATCAAGGAAATCTGGTGGAATTATTCCATAGTGAAGTGAACTAAAGGCAGTGCATGAATCTGAACTGCAGTCCTTTGCAATAAAAAACATTATAGGGAATTCAAGGAAAACACAAATGGATACTGAGGATTAAATAATAGTACTTCATCAGTATTAATTTCCTGAATGTGGTGGTTGTAGTTATGTAGTAAACATTTTTGTTTGGGAGAAATGTACACTCAACTATAAGAGGCAGATGGGACACCAAAACCCAGTGCTATCAAGTCAATTCTGACTCATAGTGACTTTACAGGACAGAGTAGAAGAACTCCATAGAGTTTCCAAGGAGCACCTGGGGGATACCAACTGCCGAGCTTATGGTTAGCAGCTGTAGCACTTAACTACTACACCACCAGGATTTCCAGATGGGACACCAGGGAGGCAACTTACTCTCAGATGGCTCAAGAAGAAAAAAGTTGTACTGGACCTAAAACTCTTCTGTAAATCTGAGACTGTTTCAAAATTAAAAAAGCAAAAAGCCAGTGTCCTCTTAGCTTCAAATCAAAAGGCTGCTCTTTCACTTTTTGAGTGGTAGCATTTTATTCACTTCTTGCAATGCCTTTCCTCCTTGTTCTTTGAGATGCTGTCTTCGCTTGATTTAGCTTCTGTCTCTACTTCTGCTCAGACTTGTTTCCCTCCAGTTGTCCTTTATTGCTGCTGGTTTACCTTCTAGCCTCATCCATCTGTTCATTTTTTCATCCCCTCAAATACCTCCTGTTCACCCATTTCCCTGATCTGTATTTTCTGCTCACATCTGTTCCAACTTCCAGAAGCTAATTGCCCGCAGCCTACTGGTCATCTTCCCTAGATATGTCCTACATGGGATTCTTCCTTGTTTTGTCTTGCTCTGAAGGTTTTTTTTGTTGTACTTTAATTACTTTTTTAAATAATGACTTAATAGAGATATAATTCACATACCATAAAGTTCATCATCTTAAGAGATGTAATTGGGCGGTGTTTAGTGTATTCAGAGTGGTGTACAGATCACCACTAATTGCGAATATTTTCATCTCTTAAAACAAAAAAAAAACACAACAGAAAATATAAGAACATTAACAGCCATTCCCCATTCTTTCCTGCCCTAGCCCCTGATAACCATTAATCTTTGTTCTGTCTCTACAGATTTGTCTATTTTGGACATTTCA
Organism: Heterohyrax brucei; assembly: GCA_028571685.1. Classification (NCBI taxonomy): domain Eukaryota; kingdom Metazoa; phylum Chordata; class Mammalia; order Hyracoidea; family Procaviidae; genus Heterohyrax; species Heterohyrax brucei. The sequence goes on from CM053152.1 coordinate 27,670,863, forward strand.
TATCAAGGGAATCATATGATACACAGAATTTTGGGTCTGGCTTCTTCATTTAATGTAATGTTTACAAAGTTTATCTATATTATAGCATTTATCAGAACTTCATTGGTTGTTATGGCTGAGTGATACTCCATTGTATGGATATACCCAATTTTATTTATCCACTGATTGGCTGGTAGGCACTTAGATTGTTTTCACTGCTTAGTTGTTACAATCAATGCTGATATGAACTTGTATACAAGTCTCTGCATAGACATATGTTTTCAGTTCTTCTGGGGATACATACATATATATCTGAGGTCTGACAATTGAGTTCATGAATTCATCCTAGAAAAATTGCTACATACCTCGTTGCTGAATATCACTATGGTCACCTTTGAAGTACTCCCCCTGGGAAGCTATACACTGATACCAGTGCCTAGTCTACCCTTCCAAGCAATTTTGGAACTCTTTTTCTGGAATGGCCATCAGAGCTGTCACCGTATTACTCTTGGTGTCCTGAATGTCACCAAAATGTCTTCCTTTCAATATTTTCTTTTATCTTCAGGTAAAGAAAAAAGTCACTGGGGGCCCAATCAGGTAAGTAGGGAGGGTGTTCGAATACAGTTATTTGTTTACTGGCTAAAAACTCCCTCACAGACAACTATACAATTAAGTGTGTGAACTTGCCACTGTGCTACTTCGTGCAATGGCCATTCCAGAAAGAGTTCCAAAATTGCTTCAAAGTCTCCAGTGACGGTGCATAGCTTCCCAAGGGAAGTACTTTGAAGGTGACCATAGTGATGCTCAGCAACGAGGTATGTAGCACTCAGAACAAATAAGTTTGTGGACTTAATTGTCAGACCACTCATATATATTCCATTCCTAGGTGTATATAGGAGTGGAATGCTGGGTTGTATAGTAACACTATGAGGAAACGTCAAACAGTTTTTCAAAGTAGCTGCACAATTTTACATTCCTATCAGCAGTTTCTCCACATACTTGCCAATATTTGTTAAATGACTTATTATTGCTATTTTGATTACAGACAGTCCCTGTGTTATGTGCCTGCTTTATAGACAGCTCATATTTATGAGTGAACTGCCAAAAAGGGACACACTATTTTGTGACTCTTATGAAAATATTGTACAATTTTGAAGTATTATGTTTTATATGTATAGAAAGGTTAAAATATATACTATATATTAAGACAAATAATTGATGAACTGATATAAAATAAGGACTGAATATACCTATTTCAGTTTACCTACAAATCCCGGTTAAAGACAGACTTAGAATTGGATCTCATTCACAAACTGAGCCAGCCTGTATAGCCATCCTAGTGGGTGAGACATTGTCGTTTTGATTTGTGTTTCCCTAATGACTAATGTGAAACCCTGGTGGCATAGGGGGCTAAGTGCTATGTCTGCTAATCAAAAAAGGTCGGCAGTACAAATCTACCTGGTGCTTCTTGGAAACTCTATGGCGCAGTTCTACTCTGACCTCTAGGGTCACTATGAGTTGGACCCGACTTAATGGCAGTGGGTTTGGTTTGGTTAATAACTAATACCACTGAATATCTGTTCATGTGCTTATTGGTAGCTTGCAATATCTTCTTTGAAAAAATGTCTGTTCCCATCATTTGACCATATTTTTAAAAAAATATTTTATTGTGCTTTCAGTAAAAGTTTACAATCCAAATCAATTTGCCACATGAAACAAAACATAAACACCACTATGCAGCTCTAAGTGCTCTCTCCCCATCAAACCCTCTAGGACAGCACATCCTCCTTTCCATTCTGTGGTTTCCACATCCATTCAGCCAACGCTTGTTCCCTTCCACCCTCTCTCATCTCACCACTGGACAAGAGCCGCTCAGTCTCATGTATATATTTAAGCCAAGAAGCATATTGCTTGCCAGCGTTGCTCTATGTCTTATAGTCCAGTACAATCTTTGAAGAGTTGGCTTTGCTACTGGTTTCAGCTCTGGGCTAAGAGGGACTCCAGGAGCCATGTCCTCAGGGGACCCTCCAGTCTGACGGACCATCAAGTGTGGTCATAGAATTCTAGTTCTGCAAAACCATTTTTCTCTCATTACATCAGGGACTTTGTGTTGTGTTCCCGTTCAGGGTAGTCATTGGTGGTGACCTCTTCCGGCCTCATGCTGATGTAGTCTCTGGGTGATATGGCTCCGTCTGTCTACTGGGCTCACATTTTCATGTCTTTGATACCCTTCATTCTCCTCTGCTCCAAGTGGATTGGGAATTAGATGGGCACTTTCTAGGTTTAAAGACCGGAGATGCCACTCAGCAAAGTGGTATGCAGAATGCCTTCTTAAAAATTTAGTTATGCCAATTAGTCTAGACCTCCCCTGAAACCTTGCCCCCATCCTCTGTTCCTGCTATTCTTTTCTTTAAAATGCTGGGTTGTATTTAAAAAACGTTTTAGCTTTTGGTGTAGTCCAATTGTGCTAACCTCCCTTCTACTGTGTGCTGTCCCTCCCTCCACCTAACCCAATTCCTATCTAGTATCTAATCTATGAATACTCCTCTCCCTCCCTACCCTTGTAACCATTTTTTAACTGGGTCATTTGTCTTTTTGTTGTTGAGATTTTGCAGGACCTTGTAGTACTTGTAGTAACCATCAAAGATTATTTTCTTCTGAGCTTAAACCTTTTCTCCTGTTGCAACTGACTAATTTCACTGAGCATGTCTTGCAGATTCCTCCATGTTACAGTTCACAAATTCATCACTGTTCTTTATCACTGTATATCCTTCTGTTGTGGGAATACACTACAATTTGTTTATCCAGTCATCTGGGTTGATTTCATCTTCTTGCTATTGTGGACAGTGCTGCAATAACCATTGGTGGACATGTATCTGTTTGTGTGACAGCTCTTATTTCTGTAGTATATATTCCAAGTAGGATTGATGGATAATATGGTAGTTCTATTTCTAGGTTTTTAAGAAAGTGCCAAATTAATTTCCAAAGTGATTGTATCATTTTACATTCTGAACAGCAGTGTAGGAAAGTTCCAGACTCTCCACAACTTCTCCAACATTTATTATTTCATTTTTTTTTTTTTTTCTGATGAAATGAAACCCTGGCGGCTTAGTGGTTAAATGCTACAGCAGCTAACCAAAATGCTGGCAGTTCAATCCACCAGTCTCTCCTTAGAAACTTTATGGGGTAGTTCTACTCTATCTATAAGGTCACAATGAGTCAGATTCAACTGGATGTCTTGGTTTTCTTTTTGGATTAAAGCGAGCCTTGTTGGTGTGAGATGGTATCTCATCATAAGTTTGATTTGGATTTCTCTAATGGTTAATGTTTGTGATGTATCTGTTATCATCCTGGATGTCTTCTTTGGTGAAGTGCCTGTTCATGTCCTCTGCCCGTGTTTTAACTGGGTTATTTGACTTTTTGTTGTTGAGGTTTTGTGAAACCTTGTAGATTGTGGAGATTAGATGCCAGTTGCATTCATGGCACCCAAAATTTCTTTTCCAGGATGTAGGTAGTCGTTTTACTCTTTTGATGAAGTCTTCAGATGAACATAAGTGTTTGATTTTTAGGAGTTCCCAGTTATCCATTTTCTCTTCCGGTGTTTATGCAAGGCTAGTAATGTGTTATAGTCTGTTTATGCTGTGTATTAGGACTCCCCGTGTTGTTCCTATTTCTTCTTCCATGATAGCAATTGTTTTCGATTTTATATTTAGGTCTTTGATCCATTTCAAGTTAGGTTTGTGGAGTGATATGGGTGTGAGAAATGGGTCTTGTTTCATTTTTTGCAGATATATACCAGCTACACCAACACAACTTGTTAAAGAGACTGTCTTTTCTGCAATTTACAGACTTTGGACCTTTGTCAAATATCAGCTGCCCATAAGTGGATGATGTTATCTCTGGATTCTCAATTCTGTTCCACTAACCCTTATGTCTGTTTTTGTACCAGGCTGTTTTGACTACTGTAGCAGTGTAATATGTTCTAAAGTCAGGTAGAGTGAAGCCTCCCACTTTGTTCTTCAGTAATGTTTTCCTTATCTGAGGCTTCCTCTGTTTCCAAATGGAGCTGTTGATTTATTTCTCCAGCTCATTAAAAAATGCTATTGGAATTTGTATTGGTATTGCATTGTATGTATAGATTGCCTTGGGTATAATAGACATTTCCACAATGTTAAGTCTTCCTATCCACTTATATAGGTCTCTTTTGGTTTCTTGTAGTAGAATCTTGTAATTTTCTTTGTATAGGCTTTACATCTCTGGTTAGATGTATTCTTAGGTATTTTATCTTCTTGGGGGCAATGGTAAGTGATAATGATTTTGTGATTTCCTCTTTGATGCTTTCTTGTTGCTGTAAAGGAATCCAGCCGATTTATGTAGGTTTATCTTGTATTCTGATACTTTGTTAAACTGTTCTATTACTTCCAGTTTTTTTTTTTTTTTGTGTGTGTGTGTGTGTATTCTTCAAGTTTTTCTATGTATAAGATCGTATCATCTGAAAATAGAGATACTTTTAATTCTCCCTTACCAATTTGGATGCCCTTTACTTCTTTATCTTGCCTGATTGCTCTGGCTAGAACCTTCAGGACAATGTTGAATAAGGCTGTTGACAGTGGGCATTCTAGTCTGGTTCCTGTTATCAAGAGGCATCTTTCAGACTCTCTCCATTTAGGATGATGTTGGCTGTTGGCTTTGCATAGACACCCCTTATTATGTTGAGGAATTTCTCTTCTATTTCTATTTTGCTGAGGGTTTTTTAACATGAATAGGTGTTGGACTTTGTCAAATGTCTTTTCTGCATCAAATTGATAAAATCACATGGTCCTTGTCGTTTATTTATGTAGTGATTTACATTAATTTTCTAATGTTGAACCATCCTTGCATCCCTAGTAGAATCCTACTTGATTACAGTCAATTATTATATATATGCATACAATCCAAAGTAATTTTGCGTGCCCACCTATCTGCAGCTACTCTGCTCTCTTTGCCTGGTGACAGTAACTCCTCCTTTTCATTCTACACTTGTCACATTCTCTTAACAAGCTCCTGTCCCGTCTTCTCTCCCATCTACAAAGAGACTAGTAGGGCAGCATACTATAAATGCATAGAACCATAAATTACACATAGTATTTGGTCACACTGTGTTCCCGAGTCCAGTTCATTTTTGTCTGAAGAGTTGACGTCAGTAGTATTTTCTGGTCAGGGGCAGCAGCAGGCCTCGGGCCTATGTTCCCAGGGGATCATCTAGGCCATCGGACCACTAATTGTGGTCTTTTAGTAGAGTTCTTGAGCTGCACCCCTCTTTTTCTCATGTTGACACAGGGACTCAACCACATGTGGCCCATCACAGCTGTCTTTGGTGGTGGCTGGGCACCATCTGGTTCTTCTGGTCACATATTGATACAGTTTGTCATTCACATGGGTCCTTCTGTCTTGTGGGCCCTGTTTTCCCTTGTGTCTTTGTTGTTCTCAGTGATCATCTGTTCCAGATGAGTTAGGACCATTTGGTGTACTTTAGATGGCAGCTTGCTGGTCTTTAAGACCCCAGATGTCACTCACCAATATGGGGTGCAGAAGACTCTCTTAGTAATAGGCTAGTTTTGCAAATTGGCTTTGGTATCCCACTGAGAGCATGATCCCCAGACCCTACCCCTGCTACTCTATCCTTGCAATACTGGGTGGAGATTAGAAGAGCTTTCAGTTTATGGTGAAGTCTAGTTAAGTTGATCTACTTTCTACTGTGTGCTGTCACTACTTTCACCTAACCAAATTTGTATCAACTATCTAAGCTATGGACCAACCCTCCGCCTCCCTCCCCAACCTGGTAGCCATTGGAGTCTTTTCTCCTGCATGTAAGTCTATTTTTCAGTCCTTATAGCAGGGGTCTCATACAATATTTGTCCTTTTGCTGCTGACTGATTTCACTCAGCATAATGTCTTCCAATTGAAAGCAGGTTAGGAGATGCTTCCTAAAATCGTCATTATTCTTTATCATTGCATAGTATTCCATTGAGTATATGTACCATAGTTTGTTTATCCATTTATCTGTTGATTTATGTAGGTTGGTCCCATCTTTTTGTTATTGTGGACTGTGCTGCAATAGACACTCGTGTACATGTATCTGTTCATGCGATAGCCTTTGCTTCTGTAGGACATATTTTGAGCAGTGGGATTACGAGATCAAATGGTTTATCTATTTCCAGTTTTTAAAGGAAGTGCCAGATTTCTTTCCAAAGAGGTTGTACCATTTTGCAATCCTACCAGCAGTGTAGGAGATATCTGATCTCTTTACAGCTTCTCCAGCATTTGCTGTTTTGTGTTTTTTGGATTATGGCCAACCTTGCTGGGGTGAGATGGTATCTCATTGTAGTTTTGATTTTGATTTCTCTGATAGCTAATGATAGTGAGCATTTCCTCATGTGTCTTTTGACTGCCTGGAAGTCCTCTTTGGTGAAGTGTCTGTCCATCTCCTTTGACCATTGGGTTAATTGGGTTATTTACCTTTTTCTTGTTGACATTTTGTAGTACCGTGTAGATTAGGGAGATCAGATGTCAATCTGACATGTAGTTGTCAAATATTTTTCCCATTCTGTAAGTGGTCTTTTAACTCTTTTGGTAAAGTCTTTGGATGAACAAAAGTGTTTGATTCTTAGTAGTTTACATTTATCTATTTTTTGTTGATTGTGTTTTGTCAGAGTTTGAAATCTGTTTAAGCTGTGTATTAGAACTTCGACTGTTGATCCTATTTTTTCTTGCATGATCTTTATCATTTAAGATTTGATGTTTCAGTCTTTGATCCACTTTGAGTTAGTTTTTGTGTAAGGTGTGAGATATAGGCTTGTTTCAGTTTTTTTGTAGATGGATATCCAATTTTGACAGCATCATTTGTTGAAGTGACTGTTTTTACCCCAGTTTATAATCTTAGGACCTTTGTCAAATATTAACTGTTCATAAGAGGATGGTGGCATCACTGGGATGTAAACTCTGTTCCATTAGTCTATATGTCTCTTTTTGTACCAGTACTAGGCTTTTTGACTACTCTGTCAGTGTAATAGGTTCTAAGGTTAGGTAGTGTGAGGCCTCCCACCATGTTTCTGTTCTTGTAGTGCTTTGCTTATCCAGGGTTTCTTCCCTTTTCAAACAAAGTTGGTGATTCCTTTCTCTATCTCATTAAAAAATGACACTGGAATTTGTATTGGGATTGCATTGTTTACGTAGATCGCTTTCAGACACTTTCACAATGTTAAGTTCTTCCTATCCCTGAGCGGGGTAGGTTTCTCCATTTATGAAAGTCCCTTTTGGTTTCTTGTGAATTATTTTTTTGATATGCTGTTGAATTCTATTGGCAAGGATACTGTTGAGGATTTTTGCATATACATTCATGAGAGATATGGATGTTTAATTTTCCTTTTTTGTGCTATCTTTACTTGCTTTTGGTATCAGGGTTACACTGGCTTCATAGAATTAACTTGGGAGTATTCCTTCTTTTTCTATTCTCTGGAATGCCTTTAGTAACAGTGGTGTTAACTCCACTCTAAAAGTTTGCTAGAATTTTTCACTGAAGCTGTCAGGGCCAGGGCTTTTATTAGTTGAGGGGTTTTAAATAACTTTTTTCAATCTCTTCTTTTGTGATGGGCTTATTTGTCCACTTCAGCTTGTGCTAGTTTTGGTAGGTAACGTGTTTCTAAAAATTTGTGCATTTCCTCTAGGTTACTCAGTTTATTAGAGGACAGTTTTTCACAGTATTCTGTTATGGTTCTTTTAATTTCAGTTGAGTCTGTTGTGATACTGTCCATCTCATTTCTTACTCAAGTTATTTGCTTCTTCTCATGTTTTTCTTTTGTCAGTTTGGCCAGTGGTTTATCAATTTTGTTGTTCTTTTCAAATAACTGGGTTTTAGTCTTGTTAACCTTTCAGTAGGTTTTCTATTTCATTTAGTTCTGCTCTAATTGTTATTACTTGCTTTTCTCTTATGCCTGAGCAGTTCTTTTGCTTCTCTCTCTCTTTCCACTTGTTCAAATTGTAGAGTTAATTCTTTGATTTGAGTCCTTTCTGTTTTTTAGATGTGTACATTTATTGAGATAAATTGACCTCTGAGCACTGCTTTTGCTGTGTCTCATAAATTCTGGTAGAATGTATTTCATTCTCATTTGCTTGTGTGAATTTCTCTATTCCATCCTTGATTCCTTCTCCTGTAGGCAGCATATAGATCAGTTATATATATATTTAATCCAGTCTGCCACTCTCTGTCTCTTTATTGGTGAATTTAGTCCATTTACATTTATTGTGATTATTGATAGGTATGAGCTTAGTGCTGTCATCTTGTTATCTTTTTTGTGTATGCTGAAGACAATTTCTTTGTTCCATTTAATTTCCTGCTGAGTTTTTTTTTTTTTCTTTATGTGTTTTCTTTTCATGTTTTTCAATGCTGGGGGTTTTGTATTTACTAAGACTTCATGTTTTTCTTTCTTTCTTTTTTTTTTTTAATTTTGATGCATAGGATTGATAGTTTCCTTGGTGGTTACCTTAGTATTTACCCTTTTTTTCCTAATTTTAAACCAGTCTTTAATTTCTTTATGTCACCTTGACTTCCTCTCCACACAAAAGATTTATGTGTACATTTTCTATTGAGCCCCTCTGCTTTGTTATAATGTTTACATAATGATATCTCTGTTTCCCTATTTTCAGTGTTTAGGGTATGATTTATTTTTGTCATTACTCTATTTGCATTAACACCCAATTGCTGTTTTCTGTGTTCTGGCCTTGTTCTGGTTTGTTACCTGGTGTTATTGGTTTTCTAACCAATGAACTCCCTTCAATATTTCTTGTAATTTTGTCTTGGTTTTTGCAAATTCTCTAGATTTCTGTGCATCTGGAAATGTCCTAATTTCACTATCACACTTGTGAGACAATTTTGCTGGATATAAAGTTCTTGGCTGGTAATTATTTTCTTTCAAGCTTTTGTTTATGTCATCCAATGCCTGCTTGCTTGCATGGTTTCTCCTGAGTTGTCTGATGTTCCTTTGTAAGTTATTTTTTGTTTATCCCTAGCCACTTTTAAAAGTGTCTCCTTATCTTTAGTCTTGGCAAGTGTGATTACAGTGTACCTTAGTGTCTTTCTATAGGATTTACCTTGTGTGGAGTTTGATGCACATCTTTGGTAGATATTTTCTTATCTTTCCTGATATTAGGGAAATTTTCTGTCAGCAAATCTTTGATAATTCTTTCTGTATTTTCAGTTATCCCCTCACCACCCGATTCTGGCACTCCAATCACTTGTGGATCATTCCTCTTCATAGACCCACATAATTCCTAGCGTTTCCCGATTTTTTAAAAATTCTTCTACCTGATTTTTCCTTAAATATGTTGATGTCACATGTTTTATCTTCAGTTTCACTAATCAAGTTTCCATTGCCTCAATTTTGCTCCTTTGACTGTCTATTCAGGTGCCAAATTCTGTAATTTTATTATTAATTTTCTGAATTTCTAATTCTTGCCACACCTTGCTGTCTTGCAGTGTTCAGTCTGTCTCTATGCTCTGCTGCATTTTGTCTCATCCCCTTCCTCGTCTCTTGAAGAACTCTAAATATTAATCTTTTGTGTTCTATGTCTCATAATTCCAAGAAGTTCTCTTCCTCTGGCAAATTTTTTCTTTGTTTTGGGAGCTTTCTGAAGAGAGTATCATCCACCTCTTTAAGTGCTTTGCTATGGACCACTGTTTATGAGCCATCAGTAAATGTATTTATTTATTTTACTCTTGTACACTGTGCTCTAGTTTCTTGTTTTATAACATACAGTTTACTTATACAGATTAAGCTCAGCCATTCACATGGTAGGTCACCAAGTGTGTGGTGTAGAATTCTGCCTAATGTGATAGATGGGCAGGGGTGATTGGTATAGGCACAAGTGTCTGGCAATAGCTGCTGAGCAAGGCAGGGGGATAGTGGTTGTCCCTGATTATCTGTGCAGTTGGTGTATCCTCTTATTCTGAATCTAGGTGAAAGAATAGTTTCCACCCTGATTTTCTGGCTTAGGGTAGTTGGCAGAAATCCCCCCCCCCTTTTCCTGAGTGTGCTAAATTGTTATCCCTCCCAGTCTTAGAGAATGGCTCAGGGTAGGCTTTAGATGTCCTACTTTCAGCTCACTTAATAGTGTCAGACTCCAGCTCTGGGTGCTGGGCAGAAAGGGGAAGCAGCAGCTCTGGGAGAAGTAAGTTAGGCCTACATTGAAGGAATGATAGAAATCCATGTGTGATAGGTTACATGCAAAGATTCAGCTTTCCATGTTCTGGTGTTGTGGCTCATTGGCTCTGGAAGTGTGAGTGGATTCTCTAGATAATCACCTCCATGGAGGAGAATGCCTCTGTGTTGGGAAGCCCATGCAGCAGCCATGGTTGCTTCCCAGCAGGTCAAGTCTTTGGAATCCTACATGCTTCTAGTGCCATTCTCCTTTGTCTTTTGCTAAGCCCAATTTATCAAGTTTCCCTTTGATATTCAGGGCTCCTAGAATGTCATCTGTACTGGATTCATTTGTTCTTTGGGTCTTTGTTGTTAGAGGGGTCACAGGAAGCATCCATCTATTCTACCATCTTGGTCCCTCATCTCATTTAACTATATTTTAATCCATTCATTTGTCTTTTTATTGCTGAGTTTTAAGATCTCTTACTGAATACATGATTTATAAATTCTTTCATTCCATGAGTTGACTTAACTTTCTTTGTAGTTTCCTTTGAAAAAAAAATAGTTTTTAACTTTTATAAAGTTCAGGTTATCTAATTTTTTTTGTTGCTTGTGCTTTTGTTGTCTTATCTATGAAACCATTGCCACATCCAGTGTCATGAAGATTTATTTCCATATTTTTTCTATAAACATGATGTTTTACCATTTTAGCCTTTACACAGAGTAAGAGTCAATTATGTATGTGTTATAAAAAGAAAATTCAACCTCCTAAATGCAGTTTACATGGCTGTATATGCCCTAGCCCCAGTCTAAGCCTTCTAACTTTGTCTCTTGGCAATGTCCTCTGCACTTAAACTCTATGTTCAAGTCATGCATAACTCTGGGCCTTTTCCTGAGCACACTATATATTTTCATTATATTTTAATAACTGGTAGACTGATTGCAAACTTTTATTTATTTATTCTTTACCCTTTACTGTGTACAGTGTGGTTTTATAGTTCTTCCAGAGATGAGTTCCGTTTCTGAAGCATTGCCCCTGGGTTGGCCTTGTGGCCACTAGAATATGTTGGAAACAACTGAGTGACAGTTCTAAGTCCAATTCTAAGGAAGCTTTGTATGCATCTTCTGTGTCCTGGACCTCTGACTCCACCCTGAGAACCAATCAGGGCTAGCCTGCTGAACCACAAGAGACCACATACTGCTGAATCATCCCAGTCAAGGCCAACTCTGACCATCCAGCCCTCAGCTGACCAACCAGCTGATCTCAGACCTGGGAGCAAGCCTGGATGAGATCAACCAAGCCAGACTCTGATCAGCAGAATTGCCTAGCTGACCCACAGACTTATGAGACATAATAAAGGTTTTTTTTTTTTTTTTTTTTTTTTTAAGCCACAAAGCTTTAGGGAGCTTTATTTTGCTGCATTAACTGTGGCCACAGCTGAAGGAAGCAATGCTTTTCTATGTGCTGTTCTTTTGCCTTGAAATGCCTTTTTTTTTTTTTTTTTCCTTAAAGCCTGGTAACCTTCTAAGCTCTTCTATCAAGATGTAGATCAAAAACAGCATTAGCTGGGAAAGCTTCTTGTCCCTATCTGAGCAGATTTAGCCATTGCCTTCACTTAGCTTCATATCCCTGTTACAGTATACAAGTAACTTACAATTACTTGTTCACACATCCATCTCTCATTCAGACTGGGTGATTATCTTATAAAGTGCACCAAAAACTGCATGAATGAATAAATAAGTGTTCAGATGTTAAGCACACATAATCTTTTCTCCTTTGTGTTCTCTTTCTTCCAAACTATAAATGTAATTCTTTTTATGCTTAGGTCCTTTCCTCTGCAATACCCACCAGTTGCTGTGGAGTCATGATGAACTTATGACAGAATCAAACTGCCCCATAGAGTTTCAAAGACTGTTATCTTCGTGAAAGCAGACTGCCACATCTTTCTCCCACAGAGCAGCTGGTGAGTTTGAACCACTAAGCTTCTGGTTAGCAGCTGAGTGCTTTAACCATTTAACCAGGACTCCTTTCTTCTGCTATACCTACTACTTATATGTTGCTGTGGAGTCAATTCCCAGGCACCATGACCCAGTCAGATAGAGCAGGACTACCCTATGGGGTTTCTAAGGCTGTAATCTTTATGGAAGCAAACTGCCACATCTTTCTTCCTTTGTGCAGCTGGTAGGCTCAAAGCATGACACCTTTCCTTTGGGTTATCAGGCAGCCTGTACTGCCAGGGCTCCTTTCTTCTATAACACCAAACAAAAACAAAATCCATTTCTGATAAGCCATGAGTCGGATCCGACTCAACGGCACTTGGCTTGGCAATGCCAACTTACAGTAACCTTAAAAGACAGAGTAGAACTGCCCCATAAGGTTCCCAGGGCGGTAAATCTTTACAGAAGCAGATTGCCACATCTTTTTCCTGTGGAGTGGCAGCTGGGTTCAAACTGCCAGCCTTTCAGTTAACAGCCAAGAGCAAACTACTGCACTACCAGGTCTCATTTCTTGTGTGGCAGGGCTCCTCCCAGATCAGTCATTTACTCCACGTTGGCTTGTGCATTTCTGCCTCTTCTGCCTTTCCATTTGGGGTGTTTAGGCGCATACAGTGTCATATAGTCCTCACCCGGGAACTTCCTAAACTGGACAGGCCTGTCACTTGCAAATACTCCTGGAAATGTTGAAAGTCTTAATTGTTCCGTTTAGTTTCTCATTATATTTACTCCTAGACTTGCGAACAGACTAAAACATTCCTTGTTTGCTTTTAATGTTCCACTATCAGCTTCCTTAAGAGTGACTAAAAGTCACCCTGTCTGTTTGGTGTCTAATGTGATTTACCTCACTAATTTTCTGTGTCCAAGTGAGAGAAGAGATGGCTAAGTAAATTATTCTAACCACAGGTTTATGGGCAACTGGGTGGGATTTGTGGTTTTCATTTGTTTAGAGTTCAGTTTGTTCACTCAGAGCTTCATTTGTTCTGCACCCCTTAGACATGGCTCAGCTGTTGGTCCTAGTGCAGAATGATTGAATTCTGACAGAAAGAACCTGAAGAAAGACACCAAAAGGATCCTTTCTGTTACTGCAGCATTCCTATAGGGAGCCTGAGGGAAGACAGCAGCCCATGGTTGGAGACGGTTTGAGTGGGCAGTCCCCCACCCTCTGAACCTCCTCCAGCCCACTACTCCTGTCCCCCCCCTGCCCCGTTACCTTTGATTATGTCACATGTGTCAGCCTGAAGACATTTGAGTGTATAATTAATCATATCCTATGTCTTTATTGTGCACAGTGATTCCTCACCAACTTCATTCTGAACACAATATGCTAATTATTTTAAAGAAGACCTGTGTGCTTCTTGCAAGATCTCATTTCATCAGAAAGCTTTGTTCTTACAGCCGCTTGTTCCCCTTGTCAAAGCTAACCATTATTTGCATAATAATACAACAGCAATAACATTTAATGCCCTTTATCAAACCAGGCAGTAAACACTAATTAGCTATACTTCATTGGATTCTGGTGGGGCTCAGTAAATTATGATGCTTGTTTTATAGACACTGAAACAAAGACAAGAGATTAGCGGCTTGCCCAAGGCTGCAGAAGTTGAAGTCAAAATTGGGGTCATAACTCTTGCACCCAGTTCACCAGACTGCTCTGGATTCATTGGATACATTTGTAAAGTAGTATCAAGACCTTACATAATACGATGAAAAAGTCCTGCCATGTCAGCCATTGCAATTTAGATGACACATGTAAATAAAAATCCCTAAGCATTAAATATTTAAGTAGGAAAAATTTAATGAAAAGAGCAACTGTCTCAACTTTCTTGCACTAGTGCATCATGGTCTAATTCTCTCTAATGGGCTGTGATTTTAAAAGTGAAGTCAGCTCCTTATATAGTATTGTGCCGCGCTGGGCAAATTAAGCCAACTGGATTAAGGCAGCAAGGCTTCTTGCTGCAGCGTTGGGTTCAGCCCTCATGAGGCTAATTGGACCACATTACCATGTCTTGTACAACCACATCCAAAAGCAAGGTCTCATCAGCAGTTCAAGGGACAGTGATACCTCACTGAAACTTCTGGATACAATTTACTTTTGAAATCACTCACTGATTTTTCCCCATTAAAATTCTTTATTAGGGTGGTATGGAATTTTTATAGCTTTAGGTGTTTTGGAAACCCTTGTGGCATAGTGATCAAGTCTTACGGCTGCTACCAAAAGGCCTGCAGTTCAAACCTGCCAGGTGCTCCTTGGAAACTCTATGGGGCAGTTACACTCTGTTCTATAGGATCGCCATGAATCAGAAATGACTCAGCAGCAGTGGGTTTTTAGGTGTTTTATATAGGACTGTAGTCCCTTTCGAGTTAAATTTTCTATATGGTGCAAGGTATGGATCAAGGTTCTTGTTTGTTTTTTTTTTCATGTAAACATCCAATTTTTTTCAGTTCCATATGTCAAAAAAGACTACCTTTGCTTTACTATGCTGCCTTCATAGTTTTGTCAAAAGTCATTTGCATTTATAAATGTGGGAGGTCTATTTCTAGACTTTCCATGCAGAAATGCAGAAATGTTTTTGCCATCCTTACTTTTGTCCTTCTGTAGTAAATGTTTCCCCCTCCCTTTTAAGATTTTCTTTTTATCACTCATTTTGGATAATTTGGTTAGGACAAGACTTAGTGTAGTTTTATTTATGTTTCTTGATCTTAGATCTGTGGATTTATGGTTTCCAAATTAGCAGTTTTTGTCCACTATTTCTTCAAGTTATTTTTTCTTCCCTGGCTCTCTCCTCTTTCTTTTTGGGACACCAATTACATGTATCACGATGCTTGAAGTTGTCTCAAATATAACTGGCATTTTTTTCAATTAAAAAAAAACTTTTCACTCTTGTGTTTCAGTCTGTATAGTTTCTGTTGCTGTTATCCAGTTCACTAATCTTTTATTCTGCATTGTCTAATATGACATTAATCTCTTCCAGTGAATTTTTCATCTTAGATAATCTCGTAATTATTGTCTCTAGAGGTTTGATTTGAATTATTTTTCTATTTCTTACTTAGCTTTTTGGAGATATAGAATACAGTTATAATGACTGTTTTAATGTCCTTATCTAATTCTATCACCTATGTCAATTCTTGGTCAATTCTGATTGATTAATTTTCCTCATTATTAGTCATGTTTTTGGGCTTCCTTGTAAGCCTGGTCATCTCTCACTGGATGTCAGAAATTGTGATTTTACCTTGTTGGCTGCTGAATATTTTTGTATTTATGTAAGCATTCTTGTGCTTTATTTAGAATGAAGTTACTTGGAAAGTTTGATTCCTTTGGGTCATGTTTTTATGATTTATTAGGTTTTTGCAGATAATCGTTCAATCTAGGACTAATTATTCACAGTTTGGAGGCAAGACCTTCCTTAGTCATCTACCCTATGTACAGTGAACTGTGAGTTTTTCCAGTCTGGCTGGTAAGAAGTGGCACTGTTGATAGCCCTCTGAGCACTGGCTACCATTCTCTGTCATCTTTGTGAATGGTCTTTCCCCGGACTGGGGTGGCTTCCTCACATGCATGTGCTGTTACGTCTCTTAGGGATCATTGTTCTCTGCTGCCTTACATCTAGTGTCTTGAAGACCATTGTTTGTATCTTTTTTTTTTTTTTTTTTGGTTGATTCAGGTGGAACGGTAAATTTGGTCCCTGTTACTCCTTCTGGGATGGAAACAGAATTCATTTCCCATTTGATTTAATTGTATGGTGTTCAGTATCATCGTGCAGTACGCTTGTAACCGTGTTTTAATGGAATATAACCATTGGGGTCAGAGACTATGTCTTTTACTTCTTTGTCCTAACCACAATGCCTGAGCTAATGCCCTGAACACAACAGAAGTACAATAAGTATCTGAGCTAAACTGCACATTTTCACTTCCTCAGACTCAGCACACTGAGAGTTGACTCATGATGAAAAATCAATAGATGTAAAATTTCTTATTCAACTCGGTATTTTTAGTGTGTGAAAAATAGCCTGGAACTAAAATATTTTTGTTCCTATCAAGTTTTCAAAGAAGTGACACTCTATTTCTTTTTTAAAAATTAACAGTCATGTACATTACAGCACAGAGCTATGGAAGAAATCATTGGGCCCAAACCACCCAGACTGTGAAGTAAAATGAACAGCCTGTCATTGCTCATCTGAGTTTCCTGTCTATCATTTCTATTTGTCTCTGAGCTCTTTTGAAAGGATATAACACAATTTGGTACCCAGGTTTTCCCTGACAGGGGCATGAAAGGAATTGGAGAGAATCACATATTGTGGTTTTATTCTGAAAGTTCAAATTCATTTGGATTTTTTTACTGCTAAAGGAAGCTGTCTGCTGGGAGATAAAGGAAACACAAAAGTCTCTGATCCAAGATTTTCCAAGTGTAAGCTTTTTAAATTAGATGCTACAGATTGATGGCTTTTACACACTGGTTATAAGACAGGCATTTCTGTCCCACTTTGAACAAAGAGGAAACCCTGGTAGCATAGTGGTTAAATCCTATGGCAGCTAACTAAACAGTTAGCAGTTTGAATCCACCAAGTATTCCTTGGAAACTCTATGGGGAAGTTCTATTCTGTCCTATAGCATCACTGTGAGTCAGAACTGACTCAACAGCAAAAGGTTGAACAAAGAGAGAAGAGGCTCTCTCTTATGATCAAACTACAGACAGAATATGCTAATA
The DNA here is from genome assembly GCA_028571685.1 of Heterohyrax brucei. NCBI lineage: Eukaryota > Metazoa > Chordata > Mammalia > Hyracoidea > Procaviidae > Heterohyrax > Heterohyrax brucei. The sequence goes on from CM053152.1 coordinate 27,687,721, forward strand.
ATATAACTTTTTGTATTTATGTAACTTTATTTGTCACGCATGTTCCTACCTCAGGGCCTTTGCATATACTGTTCCCTTTGTCTGGATTGCTCTTGTCTACATGACTCACTTCCTCACTTTAACTAGGCCTATGCTCAGAGTAGCCTTCCCTGAGCATCCTATCTAAAAGAGCAGTAAAGATTCACCAAGGCTACCAATGTCACTCATTTCATTCCAGCTGTTTATTTTCTTTATTTAACCCGTCATTCACCATTTGAACAGTTAAAAAAAAAAAATTACACATATGACATCCAGATACATAAACACATATGTGTTTCTTTGTTGCCAATATCACTCCATTAGACTGACTATGAGAAAAGAAACTTCTTCTGCTACATAGGCAATCCCCTGGTTACAAACATCTGACTTACAGGCAATTTATTCTTAAAAATGGACTGCCATAAAGCCTATTATATTAAAAATTTGAGTTAAATACATATAATTTCAAATTTTGAGTTAAATACATACAACAGTTCCTAATAACGAATGCATACACTGCTTGCTAGTGAAAACATTTCATGTTTTGGAATTATGTCTTAAGTGTTTTATATGCATAGAAAGGTAAAATGCAGATTCTATACTAAGAAAAACATTTGGCTAACACTAAATAAAAACCACAAGTACCAGTTCTGATGTATCTACAAATTTGACTTAAAGGCAGATTTAAGAACAGGTCTTGTCTGTAACCCATGACCCTGGTAGAAAGCAGAACAATGGACTAAAACTGTCTTTTGAAAGGACAAAGGAAGGTGCAGTGGGGAGATGCACAATAGGTTTCCAGGTGAATCTCCCCATAGCAAAGGGTAGACAAGGAGTAGACAGTTCTAAAGTGTTACCTAGACAAGGAGTGGCAGAGTAAGCTGAGATCTAGAACCCTAGCAGCTGAAGGCCTGTTGTGCCCTGGAGGAGACCCCGGTGGCTGGATTTATGTAGGTGTAGCCAGTGAAAAGGAGAAAATGGGGCCCAATCATGCTGTCCTTGATGCCAGTAAAAGAATTTGTTATTTATCTTAAAGAGGTTACATTTTTGTTAGGTATCATTAGGATAATCTTTGTCACATAGCAACCTTATGGGACAGAGTAGAACTGCTCCAATATGGTTACCTAGGCTATAATCTGTACAGAAGCAGCTTGTCAGGTTTTTCTCCCATGGAGTCTCTGGGTGGGTTTGAAACCCCAGCCTCTCAGTTAGCAGTTGAGCATTTAACAACTGTGCCACCAGGATTCCTTGTTAAAGAAGTTAAGCAAGGTAACACTTTAGAACTGTCTTTAGCTAGTCACTTTTCTGCCCTGGAAACCTGGAGGAAGCCTCAGGATCTGGTTACATGTACCAAATGCACTCCACGCATCAACCTAAGAAGGACACACTAAAGTGGGAAGTAAGTCTTAATCTTGTCCCCACCTGAGAGGGGAAATGCCGACTCGACGACGCTTGGCTTTTTGTTTTATGAGAACCTTAAAGACAATCAAGGGGAGATGGGGTCAAGATGGCAGACTAGACATAAGTCTCCTTAACTCTCTCTGAAAACTAAGGCTTGAATTGATAATTAAACGGAGTCTTCTGGACACCCAGTGAGCCCTAGGACATGGCATGGAGCTGTTAATTTGGACTACATGCCACTGACCGGGAAACTTCCTCATTTTTGCTGACCCCCGTCCTTGTTGAATGCCGACTCTTGAAAACGGAAGGTAACTTTTAACTTTTTTCCTCTGTCTTAGTCGGCAGGTGGGGCTGGGGCTTGACTGGCAGCAAAGCTCAGTCACACTGCTGACAGGACCAGCAGGCAGGATAGCCACATTTTGAGAGCCTGGGTCTGGACTCTGTGCACCTCAGCTACTCCACCCTCTCTTTCTGAACCTCCACCACAGAATCAGCTATGCCACAGTGGGTGGGAGAGCTTGTGCAGGATGCCATTTGTTTGACTAGGAGGCAGACTTTCCCAAATGGAGGGCTCCGCAGGGGCTAATTCCCAGGCAGGGAGGCAGGGCCCACCATCTTGTTTTCTCTGTCTTAGCTGGCAGGCGGGGCTTGGGCTAGCTGGCAGCAAATCTCCCCAATCTCAAATCTCCCCATCTGCTGATGGGGCCAGCAGGCAGAATAGCCACATACTGAGAGCCAGGCGCTAGACTCTCTGCACCTTGGCTCTTTCACCCCCCTCTTTCTGAACTTCTGCCACTGAATTGGCCATTCCACAGTGGGTGGGAGAGCTTGTGCAGGATGCCATGTTGCTCGAGTGGGAGGTAGGGTTACCCAAACAGATGTGTCAAGAACTAATTTTCAGGCTGGGAGGCCTGGGAGGCCTGGGAGTGCTTTTCCAAAAGAAAAGCTGTATTTAGCACAGACTGATCTTATGGGTGGGGCCTAGCAGCAGATATCAGCAGGACAGTAGTTTTTTTGGACTTTGAACTAGTTTACAGCATCTGGGGTTGGATATAGAGTGCTTACTTTGCCAGATGGGAAGAGGGGCTTGAAAACCTGACACTCTGGCTGATTTTGGAAGCTGTCAGATAGTTTTTACCTTTCAATATAAGACTACCTAGACAAATAACTGCAGTGCATCCTGAAGGCATCTCTTCTGGCCTTTACTGACCCACATCAGAGGGTCAGCTGAAGGTCCCCCAGTGACTCTATAAGTAGGGCTGTGTCTTTGTCATTCAGGAGGTGGAACCTGCTACCCAAGATGTTCCACTGGGCCCAGTCACTGAACTACATAGAGGGGACTGGTGATCACCTTCCTTATCAGACTGTGTTTTAGATTCTGTTAAGGTAACACCGGAGAAACTAAACAACCTCCAGATGTCCCCAAAGCACAAAAGTTTGGATAGAAACGTAAAGAAAAATTCATCTATGGCTCCAGAAAGCCCCCCAAAGAAAGAACCAAAGAACTGCCCAGATGAAGAAGCCTTTCTGAAACTGTTGGAGGTCTAGTACAAAATGAGAGCCCTCTTAGACATTATACAAAATGCAGCAGAGCAAAATGAGAAATTAACCAACCTGTCAGAACTGATGGAACACCAGTATTCTGAAATCCAACAGATCAAAAACAAAGTCAAAGAAACAGAAAGTTCAATTCAAACCCAAGAAAACAGAATTGAACAATTGGAAAAACAGACCTTTTGACTTGGAAGACAGAGCTGCTGACTCTAGCATCTATGAATAGAAATCAGAGAAAAGAAACAAGAAAAATGAAGAAATATTAAGAAGCATGTGGGATTCTATCAAAAGGAATAATCTATGACTAATTGGAATTCTAGAACAGGAAGGTACATGTGAAAATGCAGACAGTATTGTTGTTGAGCTGCTGACAGAAAGCTTCCCTGAAATTATGAAAGAAGAGAATATAGATATCCAAAATGCCTATCAAATGCCACTAAGTATAGATCCCAAAAGAAAGACTCCAAGACGTATTATAATCAAGCTTAACAAATGAAACCTAAGCAGAAACTCTTAAAGGTAGCAAGACTCAAAGCAAAGCGAACATTTAGAGGGAAACCCTGTAGGCTTTCATCTGATTTCTTAGCAGAAACAATGCTGGCACAGAGGCAATGGGATGACACATTCAAAGCCTTGAAGGAGAACTTCCAACCAAGAATTATATATTCTGCAAAACTATCTCTCACATATGAAACTGAAATTAAGACACTTGCAGATAAACGGAAACTCAGAGACTTTGTAAAAACCAAACCAAAGCTACAGGAAATACTGAAAGAAGCTCTTGGCTTAGAAGAACAAAACAATTAACTCTGTATTTTAGGAGGCAATACATGACACATCACCCAGAAACCTACTCAGTTAGGGAAGGCACAAAATTCAATCAAAACTATAATATTAAAAGAAGTGATCTAGAGATCATATCATGAAAACTATGATATCATCTTATTAAAAAGACAGATATACTACAGTAGTTACAGTCCTTCCTGATGGAGAGGAACTTAATAGGACATGTAGAAGTTAACATTGGGCCTAAACATAGATTATTAAGGGGTGTTTCAGGGATACTTGCAAAGCACAATAAAGACACAATATATCAAATCAAGAAATATAAAACCAACAATAAAAAGAGTGAAAAATCAACTCACAAAGAAGAATGTCCCAGAACAGAATGGTAAGAGCAACAGAGAAAACATCAACACAAAAATAAACACATCACAATGACAGTACTAAACACATATCTGTCGATAATTACATTGAATGTAAATACACTGAATGCTCCAATAAAGAGACAGTGAGCGACATCTTGGATCAAAAAAGGCACAACCTGTCTATACGTTGCTTAAAAGAAACTCACTTTAGACTGAAAGATATTAACAAACTGAAAATTAAAGGACAGAAGAATATATACCAAGCTAACAATACACAAAGAGGAACAGATGTGACAATACTAATCTCAGATAAAATAGATTTTAATGTAAAATCCACCATCATGGACAAGGATGGACACTATTTCTGAAAGGTTCAATACACAAGTGGGACTTAATATTAAATATGGATGCACTCAATACAAGAGCATCTAAATACACTGAAGAAACACTGACTACATTCAAAAATGAGAAAGATCACTCCACAATAATAGTAGGAGGCTTCAACACTCCACTCTCAGTATTGGACAGATCTTCTAGGGAAAAAGCTCAGCAAAAAAAAAACAGAAGACCTTATTGCCACAATTAACCGACTGGACCTCATCAACATATACAGAACTTTCTGTCCATCAGCAGATAACTAGACCTTCTTCTGCGATGCACGTGGAACATTTTCCAGGACATACCATGTGTTTGGGCATAAAGCAAATCTTAACAAATTCCATGCTATTGAATTATTGTGAAGCATCTTCTCAGATCATAAAGACATAAAAGTCAAAATCAATAGCAGAAAAAAACATAGATAGAAATTGGAACCCATGGAAACTGAGCAATATCTTGCTCAAAAAGCCATAGGTTATACAAGAAATCAAAGATGAAGTAAAGAAATTTACGGATTCAAATGAGAATGAAAACACTTCCTACCAGAACCTATGGGATACAGCCAAAGCATGCTCAGGGGTGTGTTTATTTCTATAAATGCACACATTTGGAAGGAAAGAAAGAACCCAAACCAAAGAACTAACCCTGCAGCTTGAACAAGTAGAAAGAGAGCAACAGAGGAACCCCTCAGGCACCATAAGAAAGCAGATCATAAAGATGAGAGCAGAACTAAATGAATCAGAGAATAGAAGGACAATTGAAAAAATAGAAAAGACCAAAAGCTGATTCTTTGAAAAGATCAACAAAATTGACAAACCATTGGCTAAACTTACTAAAGAAAAAGAGAAAACAAATAACCCAAATAAGAAACAAGAGGGGAGATGTCACAACAGATCCAACACAAATAAAAACTATGATAACAGAATACTACGAAAGACATACCCTAACAAATCTGAAAACCTAAAAGAAATGGACAAATTCCTAGATTCATATCACCCCCCCCCAAGATTATCACAAAATGAAGCAGAACAACTGAATAAAACCATCACAAAGGAAGAGATTCAAAAAGTCATCAAAAAAGTACCAATCAAAAAAAGCCCAGGCTCAGATGGCTTCACTGCAGAATTCTACCAAGCTTTTAGAGAAAAGTTATCTCCAATACTACTGAGACTATTTCACGGTATAGAAAGGGAAGGAATACTCCCAAATTCGTTCTATGAAGCCAGCATAACCCTGATACCAAGGCCAGGGAAAGACCGACAAAAAAGAACTACAGACCATTATCACTCATGAACCTAGATGCAAAAATGTCAACAAAATACTAGCCAGCAGAATTCAACAACATATCAAAAAAATCATTCATCATGACCAAGTTGGATTCATACCAGGGGTGCAAGGCTAGTTCAACATCAGAAAAATAATTAATGTGATCAACCACAGAAATAACACAAAAGACAAGAATCACTTGATGTTGTCAATTGCTGCATAAAAGGTATTTGATAAAGTCCAACACCCATTCATGCTCAAAACTCTCAGCAAAATAGGAACAGATGGCAAATTCCTTAATGCAGTAAGGGCCATTTCTACAAAGCTAACTGCCTATATCATCCTGAAGGGAGAGAGACTGAAACAATTTCCCTTGAGAATGGGAACCAGGCAAGGATGCCCACTCTCACCTCTCCTATTCAACATTGTACTAGAAGTTCTAGCCAGAGCAATTAGACAAGATCAAGGAAGAAACGGTATCTACATTGGCAAAGAAGAAGTAAAAATCTCTTTATTTGCAGATTATATGATTGTCTGTGCAGAGAATTCTACAGAATCCGTAGCTACTCAAACTGATAGAAGAGTTCAGCAAGATAAACATAAGTAAATCAGTAGGATTCCTTATACTGATGATATTACTAAAGAAGAAATCACCAAATCAGTATAATTTATTATAGCTCCCAAGAAGATAAAATACTTGGGAATAAATCTAACTAGAGCAATAACAGCCCTTTACAAAGAGAACTACAAGATCTTACTACAAGAAACTAAGAGAGACTTAGACAAATGGAGAAACCTACCCTGCTCATGGATGGGAAGACTTAACATTGTGAAAATGTCTATTTTATCCAAAGCAATCTACTTATACAATGTAATTCCAATACAAATTCCAGTGTCACTTTTTAAAGAGATGGAGAAACAAATTACCAACTTTGTCTGGAAAGGGAAGAAGCCCCGGATAAGTAAAGCACTACTGAAGAAGAAGAAACACACTGGGAGGCCTCTCACTATGTGACTTAGAACCTATTACACTGCCACAGTTGTCCAAACAGCCTGGTACTGGTACAAAAAAAGACAGGTAGATCAATGGAACAGAGTTGAGACCCCAGAGATGCCACCATCCTCCTGTGAACAGATGATATTCAACAAAGGCCCTCAGAATGTTAGCTTTGCTTTGAGTCTTGCTGCCTTTAAGAGTTTCTGCTTAGGTTTCATTTTGTTAAGCTTGATTACAATGTATCTTGGAGCCTTTCTTTTGGGATTTACATTGAGTGGTGTTTGATATGCATCTTGGATATCTATATTCTTTTCTTTCGTAACTTCTGGGAAGTTTTCTATCAGCAGCTCAGCAACAATACTCTCTATGTTCTCAGGTGTCCCACCCTGTACAGGAACTCCAATTAATTGTAGATTGTTCCTCTTAATAGAGTCCCACATACTTCTTAATGCTTCTTCATTTTTCTTGTTTCTTTTTTCTGATTTCTCCTCATAGATGCTGGAGTCAATAGCCCTGTCTTCCAAGTCAGAAATTCTCTTTTCCATTTGTTCCATTCTGTTTTCTTGGCTTTGAAATGAACTTCCTATCTCTTCAATTTTGTTCTTGATCTGGTGGATTTCAGAGTCCTGGTGTTTCATCAGTGCAAACAGCTGGGTTAATTTTTCATTTTGCTCTGCTTCATTTTGTATAAGGTCTAGGAGGGCTCTATATATAATCCTTTTGTGCTTTTCCTCTGATAGTTTCAGAAAGTCTTCTTTGTCTGGGAAGCTCTTTGGTTCTTTCTTTTGGGGGACTTCTGAAACCTCAGGTGAATTCTTCTTTATGTTTTTATCCAAAGTTTGTTGCTTTTGGGGCATCTGGAGGTTGTTTTGTTTCTCCAGTGTTACCTTAATGGGATCTAAAGCTCTGTCGGCAAAAGATAGTGATCACCAGACACCTCTATGTACCCCAGTGACTGGGCTCAGTGGAATCTCTGGCAGCAGGCTCTACCTCCTGATTGGCAAAGACATGGCCCTACCTAGAGAGTCACTGGGGGGCTGCCAGCTGATGCTATACTGTGAGTGAATAAAGGCCGGAAGAGATGCCATCAGGATGCACCACAGTTAATTCTCTAGGCAGTCTTATATGGAAAGGTAAAACTTTCTGATAGTTTCAGAAAGTCTTCTTTGCCTGGGAAGCTCTTTGGTTCTTTCTTTTGGGGGACTTCTGAAACCTCAGGTGAATTCTTCTTTATGTTTTTATCCAAAGTTTGTTGCTTTTGGCAGCTTCCAAAGTCAGGCTTTCTGGTGTACAAATCTCTCTTACCAGCTGGCAAAGTAAGTACTCTATATCCAACCCCAGATGCTGTAAATTAGTTCAAAATACAGGAAAGCTACTGCCCTGCTGTCATCTGCTGCCAGGCCATACCCGCAGGCAACACTGTGTAAAATATTACTTTTCTGCTGGAAAAGCACTCTCCTCCAGGCAGGCACTGCCTCCTAGCCTGGGAATTAGGTACACCTTAGGCCTCCATATGGGTATTTCCACCTCCCAGCCAAACAAGATGGCGTCCAGCACAAGATCCCCTGCCTGCCTCAAAACAGTCTTCCCAATGGTGGAGGCTCACCGAGAGAGGCCATAGGTGCCTAGCTGCACAGAGTCCAAAGCCCAGCTCTCAGAATGTGGCAACTCTGTCTGCTGATCCCACCAGCCGTGCATCTGAGCTTAGGTGCCAGTCAAGCCCCAGTTATGCCTGCCAGCTACGACAGAGGAACAAAAGTTAAAATGGCAAGTTACCTTCGGTCTGTGAGAGCTGGCACTCAACAAGCACAACGGTCAGTGAAAGAGAAGTTTCCCGATTACTGGTAAGTATTCCAAATTGACAGCCCTATATCGTGTCCTGGTGTTCACTAGGTGTCCAGAAGCCTCTGTTTAATTATCAATTCAGGTTTTGGTTTCCAGAGGGATTGAGGGAGATGTGTGTTTAGTCTGCCATCTTGACTCTGCCTCCTAGACAAAGGCCCTAAGACTTTAAACTGGGGTAAAAGCAATCATTTTAACAAATGGTGCTGGCAAAATCTGATATCCATCTGCAAATAACTGAAACAAGACCCATATCTCACACCTTATACAAAAACCAACTCAAACTGGATAAAAGACCTAAATATAAAATTTAAAACGATAAAGCTCATCCAAGAAAAAATAGAATCAACAATGGAAGTTTTAATACACAAGGTAGACAGACTTCAAAAGCTGTCAAACAAAGCAAGATCAATAAGTAAGTGGGAACTACCAAGAATCAAACACTTTTGCGAATCCAAAGACTTTATCAAAAGAATTAAAAGGCCACCTACAGAATGGGAAAAAGATATTTGGCAACTATATGTCAGACTGACGTCTGATCTCCATAATCTATAGAGTACTACAAAATATCAATAAGAAAAAGATAAATAACCCAATTAAGCGATGGCTGAAGGAAATGGACAGATACTTCTCTAAAGAGGATATCCAGGCAGCCAACAGACACATGCAGAAATGCTCACGATCATTAGCTATTAAAGAAATTCAAATCAAATCTATGATGAGATATCCTCTCACCCCATCCAAGGTTGGCCATGATCCCCAAACCACAAAACAACAAATTCTGGAGAGGCTGTGGAGAAACTGGAACTCTCCTACAGTGTTGGTGGGGCTGCAAAATGGTACAACCTTTTTGGAAAGCAATCTGGCACTTCCTTAGAAAGAAGGAAATAGATATACCATTTGGCGCTGTAATTCCACTGCTTGGAATATATCCTACAGAATCAAGGGCATTCACACCAACAAACACATGCACACGAATGTTTATTGCAGCACAGTCCACAATAGCAAAAAGTTTGAATCAACTCAGATGCCCAACAACAGATGAATGGATAAACTATGGTATATATACTCAGTGGAACAGTATGCAATGATAAAGAACAATGATCATTTTAGGAAGCATCTCATAATCTGGTTTCAATGGGAAGACAAGCTGAGTGAAATTAGTTAGCGGCTAAAGGACAAATATTGAATGAGACCTCTAGTATAAGAACTTAAAAACAGACTCATATATACAGAAGAAAAGACTCTCTGATGGCTGTAAGGGTGAGCAGGGAGGGAGGGAGAGAGTTGGTTATAGATTAGATAGTTGATAGAAATTTGGTTGGGTGAAATCAGTGACAGCACACATTAGAAAGATCAGTTTAATTGGAGTCGAACATAACATGATTACTCCTCCAATCTTAAGCCAATATTTCTAGGACAGAGTAGCGGGGGTGGGGGTCTGGGGACCATGATGTCAGGGGACATCTAGGCACAGGTGGTATAACTAGCATATTGCTAAGAGAGTCTTCTGCAACCCATATTGGTGAGTGGCGTCTGGGGTCTTAAAAGCTAGCAAGCTGCCCTCTGAGCACACCAAATGTTCCCAATTCAGCAGGAACTGACAATTGTCAAGGACCAAAAGGACATAGGGGAAAGAGAACCCAGAAGACAGAGAGACCAATGTGAGTGGGTGATGGCATCGACATGTGACTGGAGGAACCAGATGGTACCTGGCCACCACCAGTGATAACCATGATAGGGCTCACAGGGTTGAGTCTCATTGGCAACAAGAGAATAAAAACTGGTGCACTGTGAGATCTCCACTAAAAGACCACAGTTGACTGTCCAAGGACCTTGGGGTTCCCCTGGGAGCATGGGTCCTGGTCCCCATGCTGCTCCTGTCTATAAATCATTACTGAGGCCAGCTCTTTGGACAGGAATGGATTGGACTTGACAAACAGAGTGACCACATCATGTATGAACTTTATGATTCTATGTATCTATAGGATGTCGTCCTGCTGGCCTCTTACTGGAGGAGGGGGTGAGGGTAAAGAGGAGGGGCCAGGAGATTATTAGGAGGATATAGCATGTACAGAACGGATAGGAGGAGTGTGCTGTCACCGGGCAGGGAGAGCAGTGGGAGCTGCACGTAGGCGGGCATGCAAATGTATATTGAATTGTACACTTGTACTCAATCTTAAAAAAAAAAAAGACAGTCAAGGAAACCCTGGTGGTGTAGTGGTTAAATGCCGTGTCTGCTAACCAAAGGCCAGTGGTTGAAATCTTCCAGGTGCTCCTTGAAACTCTATTGGGGCCGTTCGACTCTGCCCTACAGGATCACTATGAGTCAGAACCAACTGGACAGCAGAGGCAGTGGGATGAAAGACAATCCAAGCTGTGTAAGCGCCATCCCTTGTCATCTCATCCTGTCCACCCCATTCCATTTATCCTTCCAGCTAAACCCAATCCCAGCCAAGTCAAGTGATGCGGTCAGTGGCTCTCAGCTACTTACCAGCTCATCAAACCCCCTGACTCAAGTCAGAGGTCTTTCTGGCTCTCTCATTTCTTGGATTAAAAACAGGGTATGTCAGGGCTATAGGACATTTTCCTAATCTGTCATCTTTATTCAAGGTTTTTGGGGGGAGGGAGTGGAAGGTATCGGGCAGAGGGAGAGTAATTAAATAATTTAATAAATGAGTAGTATTGAATATTGAAATATTCAAATGAGAATTAAAACAAATAAAATCCGGATACATGCCACCATATGAATGAATCTTGAAAACTTTATGCGAAGCAAAATAAACCAGGCACAAAGATCAAATATTGTATGATTCCACTATTATGATGTATCTAGAACAGACAAACCCAGCAAGGATAAAAGATTAGTGGGGTATTAGCAAATAGGGGATGAAAGAAATGAGGTATTAAAAGAAGAAGAAAAATCATTCATTTTTGTGAATATGTCATAAAATAGGAATGGACTAATCCAAAAAAAGGAAAGAAAGAAAATCCATATGAGTTTTAAAATTGGAAGACAATATGTCAAAGAAATAGCTGCTTTTCAGAATTGGGATCTTTAGTGCCTTACATTGTTATGAGAGACAATGTCTCCTTTTCTTAATGCCTTTTCTCTTTTCTTTATCTTATCCTAGGTGAACCTCAGGGACTGAGAGCTGAGTTAATCACACTCTTCAGTTCAAACTCATCATCCCGAGTCTGTGCTAGGGCCCTCTCCTGATTAATTAATTGATTAACTTTTGTGCCTATTCCTTCTCCTTTACTTCTCCTACCACATGCAACTATTCTAGTGGATTTTGGGGGAGGGGGTGCATGTGTGGTAATAATATATATAACAAAACATTTGCCAGTCTAGCATTTTTTATGGGTACAATTCAATGACATTAATTACAATCATCATCTTATACAACCATCATCGCTATCCATTTCCAGATTTTTCTATTACACTTACCTAGTTGACTTTAGAGAGCATTTCGTTGTTGTATGTGTTCTTGCCAGATGCGGATTGTTGTTTTATATACCTGTCTCTTGTTTTCAGTCTGTGTAATGTTTTCAAGGCCCAGACCTGCTACTAGGTTTGTATCTGGTACAAACTAGGACTGCCACTAAGCTCTTGTCTACTGTCCCTGTGATGGACATAGAGATTGCACTTCGGAGACTAGGAATGGGACACTCAACCTAGTCCAAAAGGGTTTTATGTATACATTTAATTCTTGTTAGTTCACTAGTGCAGAGAGCAAGCAGAACCTGTCATCATCATTATTATTTACCCGGAGGAATACAAAGTTTTGCCTAGACTGTTAAGTGTACCCCATCTGACCTTGACTTAACAGTGTAAGGAAGGGAAAGAGGGTAAGTTTTCAGCATATATCTTTCTGTGTTCACCTAGCACCTTTGAATAGTGGACTCTTGAATTTTAAACAAATTGACCATTCCCAGATAATCTCTCAAGGTCATTTCTTTAGGCTGAGAACACTCAAAAATACTGCACAAAGACAATTACGTATTGTGTACTATTATATTCAGGGTCAAGGAACAGGCATTACAGTAATCCACAGAACTAGCCATGTTAGCTAAGAGGAATGTCTGCTGTCAACCATGGTAAAAAGATATGCATACAGATGAAATTCTCAACATACCACTCTCCCATGTTTAGTTTGGGGAGAAAAGCCTCACAATATGCAGGGTAACCAACAATTTAGCTTTTGCAATATATGGGAAAAACAGGGCAAACAAAAAGAGTCCTTTGGTCCACCGGATATTTATTGAGCTAAAAATACGAAAAACCAAAGATGATGTCTTACAAATGATGAGAGGTATCTGAAGTAGTCAACAATATCATTTTAATGCATTTAATTTTTCAAACAGTACCACAGTCTCCTGTGTGGTAGAGAACGGTTTTGGCATTTCAAATGTGGTCCACGTCTCTCACATGTTGGTTATAATTGAACTTTAAGTTGGATAAGGAAATTAGAGGGTGTATGTAGAGGAGCGAATTTAGCTTAATATATTTGTTTTAGCTGCAAAACTGCAGTCATGAGCTTACCATTAAGCAATATTAAAAAAAGAAAAACTAAGAGAAGGAACAAAGGAAAGAAGAAACAAACAAATGAAGGAAAAAATGGCCAAAGAACGAAAAGATCCATGTGCACTTTAAAATATAACCCTTTAAGCACAGTACAAATAACCAGTGGTTCTTGGCTAACTGGATCTACATCTGAGGTTTAAGTCTGTGTTAATGAGGAAAAATCCTTGGTCATCAATGAGTAAGAAGATCCAGATTAAAAATATAAATATATTTATTCTGCCACTCAAAGCCATGCCATTTTACTTGGGCAAGAACCTAACAACAACATTTAAGCAATTCATTTTATCTTCTGAATTTTATTTTCATCTATAAAATAGGCATAACAACTATCTCATATGTAGTTTCACTCTTAGAAAATTATCAAGTGTTATACAAATCCAAGAGATTCTCACAGGTTTAAAAGAAGATTTACCTTCAAGGAAGTTAATTGAATGGATTAGGGAGATGAAGCAGCATACTTAGTATTTATCAGTAATCCTTTGTAATAAGTCATGGAGAACCCGACCAACTGGACTTGAGCCCATGTTCCAGGACCAAGCTGTATGCCTCCTCTGCCAACTCTAATTCCATCTTTAAGTCCAAAGCAAACCAGCTGCCCTTGAGTCGATTCCAACTCATGGAAATCCCATGTGTGTAAAGTTGCACTCCAGAGGGTTTTCAAAGCTGTGACCTTTTGGAAGCAGATCTCCTGGCCTGCCTTCAGAGGTACCTCTAACCAAAAAGATAACCCAGTGTCATCGAGTCAATGCCAACTCATAGCAACACCACAGAACAGAGTAGAACTGACCCATAGAGCTCCCAAGGAGCACCTGGTAGATGTGAACTGCCAACATTTGGTTAGCAGCCTTAACACTTAACCACTAAGCCACCATCAGGATTTCCAGAGGTGCCTCTAGGTGGGTTCAAATCACCAACCTTTCTGTTAGTAGCTGAGTCTTAACCATTTGTGTCACCTGACTCCATCTTTAGAGAACAACATATCATGGACTCTAGAAAACATATTCTCAGTGGAAAAAACTGTCTCTATCTTCTTCTTTCTCAGATATTTCAATCCTTTGACAGTAAATAGTGAATGGAGAAAGGGCCCAAAGGAAAAAGTTCTCAAGGTTGACACTCTTGGAAAATTTTATGTATAGCTGTGTATTTGTAGAAGTCCCTCAATGAGACGGATTTACACAGTGGCTGCAACAATGGGCTCAAGCATAAAAATGATTGAGGGTGACGCAAGACTGGACAGCATTTCACTTGGCTGTATCAAGAGTTGGCATGAGTCAGAACTGAGTTGATGGAATCTAATAACAACAGTTGCAGTCCTATATAGGACCTGATGGGAACCCTGGTGGTGAAGTGGTTACGAGTCCGGCTGGTAACCAAAAAGTTGGCAGGTAGAATCCACTAACTGCTCCTTGGAAACCCTCTGGAGCAGTTCTGCTGATCTGGAATCAATCTGATGCAATGGGTAACAGAACCCAATGAGCTCCAAATCCAATTAGTGCTCTGTTTCAACTCTTCCAAACTGGGTTCACTATTAAAGCAGCTATGTTTCTTTCGACATTTGTAAAATTATACATAGAAAAAACTTCACATTGTTGATTGGATGTTTCTTTTCACAAATTGCCATAACTGTCTGCCTCAATGTGAAGAAGATCAGCATCTTATAAACCTTCCAGAAAAGCCAGTGCCCACTTCTGGCCTACACTGAAAACCCTATATACTCTCTGCTCTCTCTGAATTCTTGTGCAATTATCATCTCTTCAGTAGGATTAGTATAATATCTTAACCCTCTAATTTTCAGTACCAGAAAAATAATTAGCCTAGATAAATGTTATGCATATATGGCCTTTTTATTTATAAGTTATGTAGTGTCTTGGCTTCCTAACATAGAATCCCCTGGATTGTGTAAGTAATTAAATGCCTGATTACTAAAAAGGTTGGCAGCTCAAACCCACTCAGAGGCTTTTCAGAAGAAAAGCCTGGTGATCTGCTTCTGAAAGTTCCTGCAGTTCTATTCTTCAACTTGTGGGTTTTCTAAGAGTTGGGTTAACTTGGTTTTCGGGTTTTGCCTACCTAAGTACACTAAGTATACCTGACCCAAACCATGGTGTTTTCAATTGCCTTACATATATGTGAAAGCAGGGCAATGAATAAGGAAGACAGAAGAAGAAATGAAAACTTTGAATTATGGTGTTGGTGAAGAATACTGAATATGCTATGAACTGCTGGAAGCATGAACCAATCTGTCTTGGAACAAGTACAGCTAGAATGCTCCTAAGAGGCAAGGATGGTGAGACTTCGCTTCACATATTTCGGGCATGTTATCAGGAGAGACCAGTTCCTGGAGAATGATATCATGCTTGGTGAAGAAGAGAGTCGGTGAAAAAGAGGAAGATCTTCAACGAGATGGACTGGCACTGCGGCTACAACAAGTGTTTCATTCTGTTGGTCACAGTGTGGCTGTGAGTTAAAACTGACTCGACGACACCTAACAACAGCAAGGTACACTTTAAAAAGGCCCTATCTTTTTACTGCAAAGCAGCTGATGGGTCTGAATGGCCAAGCTTTTGTCAGGGGTGTGGTAAGGAGAGTACAAGGTGTCAGCCTTGTCAGGTGACACTGTCAGAGGAGGTGACACCAAAATGGCTGTCTGTAAATTATTTTGTGCAGTTTCATCAGCAGTATATCTTCTTTTTATAAAAAAATCTGTAGTTAGTTAAAACAACAATTTTTTTTGGTACTCCAGCTACAGTATCAATATATTAGAAGGCTAAAACTCTATGCTAATGTACTTTTTAGAACCTTCTGAGTAAACTGGAGGCACAGTGGTTAAAAGCTAACTCAGCTAACCAAAAGTCAACAGTTTTAATCTACCAAGTGCTCCTTAGAAACTGTGACGGGGCAGGCAGTTCCACCCCGTCCTATGGTGTCGCCATGAGTCAGAGTCGATTCAGCTGCAATGGGTTTGATTTTTTTTTTTTTAATGGTTACTGTGATCTGCTCATACAGCTGTCATTGTTACCCAATTACAATGACACCTTGAATCAAACTTTGTCCTCTCTGCCTCTCTGGTATTTTATAGTCACTGATTTTGTTAAATTTCCTGGTGTTTCAGCTACAAGGTTGTGGTAATGAGCACAGGGGAGGGGATGACACCGTGAGTTACTGTACTCCGTGACACCAGCCCTAGTGATGCCAGTAACTTTCAGTTAGCAGCCGAGCCCTCCCTCACTGCACCACCGGGGCACTGTGAATCCGGATCAACTTATGGGCAGTGGATTTAGCGGTTCGGTTTCAGTTCCTTCTGAACAGGAAGTGTATCAGGTGCTTCTTGGTGACGTACACAACACTTCCTATTACAGTGCTTCCTTAACAGTTATCTAAGTATTGCTTTAGTGATGTTTTTGCTTTGACTTTTAAAATAGCCATTACTTCTGATTAAAAAATGTCCATTTTCACATTTGAAAATGGAAAAATAAAAAGAATATGAAACAATTCCATAATGTCACCCAGTGATAATCTCTGGTTCCATGTCATTTGTCACAGATGGCTATATTGTGGTAGATACTGCAGGCTGTCTAATAGCAGCCATTTCTCCCCATTTTCATGGCTATTGGAGCCTGGATTTGTTCAGACATCTAACGGCCATGTGCTCGAGGGAGTGTGAGTGGAGCAGGCTCTGTAGGTTTTATCTTGCTGGGCCGACGACTGCTTTAGGCCTGGGTTCCATGCCAGGTGCCAGTGGCACCAGAGGAGGTGTCTGTGAGGGGAGGGTGGGGTGGGAGGCCTTGCAAAACAGATGTTTAGGAGGACATGCCCTTCTTCACTGGAGGTGGCTGTATCTGTATCCATCCTCAGACCTTAATGGAAAACATTATCAGCACACTGAGAATGAAAGAGTGTGGAAACAAAGAGCACACTGTTATTGACAACTCACAGAATTCATCCACTTCAGGAAGTCGTCTTTGGACTTCCTGTTGCATGAGATAATAAGTGGCCATCTTAATGTCACTTTTCATTGCATTTTTTGGCTACTTGTAGTCAAAATCATCTTAACTTTTTATCTTAATAGTATAGATATTGCATGTGCTTTTCTTGTCATAAAATATTCTTTCTTCAAAAGCAAACCCTGTAATTACTCTATCTCTCTTCCTCACAGATCTATTTGTTCTCTGAGTGCAGAGACTGAGGTTTTGTGTCTGTTTTAGAGTTTTGTGGCTTTTCTTCTTCTTCAACTTCACACCCTACCATGATGTCTGGCACAGTGTAGTTACTAAGTTTTTGTGGAATGAGTAAATGGATGTCTTAATGAATACCAAACCAGAAAAGCAAACCCAATGCCGCTGAGTCAACTCTGATCCATAGCAACCCCACAGAATGAGTAGAACTGCTCCATATAGTCTCCAAGGAACACCTGGTAGACCTGAACTGCTGACCTTTAGGTTAGCAGACACAGCACTTAACCACTATGCCACCAGAGTTTCTGTCTTAAGGAATAGTTGTGTCTAAATGCCACATACTCCATCCAATAATGGAATTCCTGGGTAGCACAAGTGGTTAACGCACTTGGGCTGTTACTACAAGTTTGCAGATTCAAGTCTACACAGAGGAGCCTCAAAAGAGAGATCTGGTAATCTCCTTCTGTAAAAACAATCAGCCATTGCAAACTCTGTGGATGCAGTTCCTCTCTGACACATGTGAGTCACCAGGAATCAGAAGGGACTCTGCATCAACTGGTTATAACTAGTTGTAAAAAATATTGGTTTAACATATACGTATCTTTCTGAGCTGGGCTTATCAATGTCACACTTGAGCCTATACTTGCTGAAAGGATGAATTACAGGTGAAATTAAAGAACAAAAACTATAGTACGTCAATCCACAACTGCCTTAGAACAGATATCAAAACTGCAGATTGGATAGCCATTTTAAAGTAAGAGTGTAAGAGTTGTGGAGTGACCTCATTTCTGGATGGTTTTAATCACCACACATTTGGAATATGCTCACCTTCTGAAAAAAATTCTTCATGAAGCTCTACATAAGAAATACATTTTCAGAAGGGTTTGGGATATATTTTCCTTCCTTCTTCTTCTTCTTCTCTCTCTCTCTCTCTCTCTCTCTCTCTCTCTCTCTCTCTCTCTCTCTTAGTTACGAGGTCCTGGAAACCTTGTGGCACAGTAGTTAAGAGCTTGGTTGCTAACCAAAAGGTCAGCAGTTTGAATCCCCCAGCTAGCTTCTTGGAAATCGTATGGGGCAGTTTCTGTCTGTCCTTTAGCGTAGCTATGAGTTGCGATCAGCTCAATAGGTAATGGGTCTTTTTCTTTTGCACTTTAGATGAAGAGACACAACAAACTAGTTTCTCATTAAATAGTACACATATTTTATGACATTAGTTAACAACCCCAAGACATGTTAAGACACTCCCTTCTTGACGGGTTCTCCGTAACCACCTGTCTGCTAGTCCTCGCTGCAGCAGGTGCTTTTGAATGCTACTTAGTGGATGAGCCTACAAGGGTCTCCTGATTATTGCTCTACCAGCACCTTCTACGTCCCCTTGTATAA
This sequence comes from Heterohyrax brucei, assembly GCA_028571685.1. NCBI lineage: Eukaryota > Metazoa > Chordata > Mammalia > Hyracoidea > Procaviidae > Heterohyrax > Heterohyrax brucei. Next base: position 27,706,468 of record CM053152.1, read on the forward strand.
CAGTATCAGGCTAACGGTTTCTCGTTCAGTCTGTGTTTCCCTGTTACCATGTATGCCAGCCCCCCTGAACTCAGTACTTACTGGTGGTCTCAAAAATATTTGTTGAATGTTTTAAAAGGGGAACATGTATAGTCATACAAAAAATTCAAGCTGTCCAAGAAGTAACTCTGTAAACTGGACTGTAAACTGGACTGTAAACTGGACTGTGGCAAGTAGCCACAGGGAGTAGGAGGGGCCAAGTAAGAGAAAAGGACCTGAAGGGGTTATCGAGGAGGAAGAAGAAGGGAAGCGTGGCCCCTCTCCAGGCCGTCCTAAGGAAGTGCATTACCGAAAATGCGCACAAGGGGGCAGACCAGAGCTGCAGTGCGTGCCAGCCTGTAGCCTATTTTGCTTGTTGGTAATTTTTTAAATAATATCCATTAATACAGAGTGGGCTTGTAAGTTCAGTTTCTCTTGTTGAAAGGCACTGGAAGAGCCAGCGCTTCATTTTAGTGTCAACATGCATTCCAGGAAACATACTTTTAAGCCCATATCAAATAGAAACAAAATATGCATTTGAGGGTCCTCGTGTACTTTACGTGGCCTCTACAAGGAGGCCACAAAGACCCTCCGATGCATATTCAGTTGTTTCCAGAAGGAACTAAGAAGTTCATGGATTTCTGGCATTTCATTCCCAAGGCTTGACCTACCTTCCACACGGAACATGGAATAATGAAGGAGCAAAGAACTGGAATTTTAAAACCAACCAACCAACCATGGATTCTAGTCCAGGCTTTCTCTCTCACTAGCTGTGTGGCTTTCAGTAAGCCATTTAGTGTCTCTGGGACATATTTTTCTTATTTGTGAAATAAAGGAACTTATTAGAGGCAGCATTTCTCAATCCAATAAAACTATGGGTGCGAGCTGTCTGAATTCTTAACTAAGGACTGAGAAGACAAAGTCAGAGAGTGGAGAGAGCAAAGAAGAACCCAGTTCTAATAATGGGGTGGAAGAACAGAGGAAGGAGCCGGGGGCTTGGGTCTGTAACTAGTGCCTCATTTTGGTGAAACACTGAATGAAGAGCTCTTCAAACGTTAAGTTCTGAGATTCTCGTATTTCTTACTTTATATTTCATTTAGATACTTGCCACAGACTCAGTTTACCCCGCATCAAAGTTACACCCTTCTGCCCATAAACCAGCTTTCTTTCCCTCCCATCCAGGCTAGCTGATGGGACACCAAATCTTCTTGTAGGAATGCAGACCTAGAGGGCAGTGGCGGTTCTATGGTGGAATTCTTGTCTTCCATATGGGAAACCCAGGTTTTCCATATGGGAAGACCTTGAGGTACCTTGAGGTACAGCCACCATGTGTCTATCAGTGGAGGCTTAGGTGTTTCTATGATGCTGAACAGGTTTCAGTGGGCCTTCTACACTAGGATGAACTAGGAAAAAAGGCCTGGTGATCTACTTCTGAAAATCTGGCAATAAAAATCACAGTGGTTAATCCCATTGGAGTCACCATGAGTCTAGCGATGACTTGATGGCAAATAACAACAACAGCCTCAACCAGGGGCCTTTTCCAGCAACTGCCCCTATTTTATACCACCGAGCTGAAGGCTGGTAGGGAAAAGAGACAATAATGGCGTTAACAAATCATACACCACTATAAAGTATGATAAATCCTGTTAAGAAAAAAGGATTTGTAGTTGCCAACAGTGTTAGCATGTGCTTGTGTCCAGGAAATAGAGAAGAATCTAACCTGGGTGGCCAGAGAGGGTTCTCTGAGAAGATATCATATAGGCTTCTACCAGAAGCGTGAACAGAAGCCCACCAGGAAAGGGGTGAGAGCGTGGAGGGCAAGTGATGAAGGGCTGAGATGCAAGGAGCAAGAGGCAGACCCTCTCTAATCGAGGTGAACTTGGATCATAAGGTAGAGGACAGGTCATCTTTCCTTAATCCTCATTCACCATCTATATCCCTTTGGCCAGCAAATCTGGTCAATCCCCATTTTAAGTATCTTTGATATCTTTTACATTCTTTCATTTTTAATAACTGGCCTTTGCCTTCACCTTATTCTTGGGCAATATCTTAACTGGCTCCCCTGGTCCCAAACCTCTTCGTCCTCCGCAGTCACCGTGACTATGTCCCCATCTCACCCCTCCACACAATTTTACTTTGGGCAGTGCTGCAACAGAAATGTATTCTCTTTTTAAATAAAAATACCACAGTAGTTAGTTATAACCACAAAAACATTTCTGGAAGCTCAGTTTACATATGTATCAATATGCCCACAAGACTAAAACTCTGTGCTAATTTACTTTTTGAACCTTCTAACGCCCTCCAGTCAGAGCTGCCATTATTACCCAGTTACAGCGTTGCTGTGAATCACCAAGGTTCATCTGCTTGTCCACACAGATTATTTTATCACTAAGCCTGCAAACCACTGCCAGCTGGTCTTTCTCAACACTGCTTTCATGCTATTATGCCACCCCTCAAAATCTTCAATGGCTTCCTATTACCTATCAAATATGATTCAATTCCTCTTCCTTCAAGATCTTCAACACCAGGATCCCATTTTAGTTATGCAGTCTTATTGTCCTGCATCACTGTTCTTCTGCAGCATAACAGGTTTTGTTGCAGGCTCAGGGTTATTTGCATAGTCAAGTTTTAGTGGTGATGTGGTGGGTGCCTTTCAGCACCAATCCCCCTTCCCTTAACAGGATCCAGCATTTCCTTTCTTTCTACTTCTCCTTTCTTCCTACTTCTACCACATGGTCTACTCCTGGGTCCACGGTGGGCCTGGTGGGCTTAGCCAATCCACACATTCATATCCCTGGCTATTATCATTCCTTTTTGGAGTGCATTTGAAGTCAGTGAACCAAGCCAGGTGAATCAGAGAGTATTTTGGATTCTTGACTCCTAGGACAGTGGTGTTTTTGTTGTTGTTGTTGTTAACAGTGAGAAAATAACTTTTAGTTTGTTAAAGCCACCTGCTTTATGTCGTAATTGCAGCACTAAGAAACTAAGACAGCTGCTAACCAAAGGTTGATAATTTGAACCCATCCTGGGGCACCTTGGAAGCCAGGCTTGGCCATCTGCTTCCAAAAGGTAGCAGCTCTAAACACCCTATGGAGTGCAGTTCTACTCTGAAACACATGGAATTACCAACAATTGCAGTTGACCTGACAACTGATTTGTTCTTTCAGTTGGTTCTAACAAAATCTCTACCTTATTAACGAAACTAACTTCTTTGTTAGGGCACACACCAAAACCAAACCAAAACAAGCAAAGAAAAAAAACCAAAGCACACACGTTGCTGTCAAGTCAATTCTGACTCACAGTGACCCTAGAGGACAGTGTAGAACCATCCCACAGAGTTTGCAAGGAGCAACTCGTGGATTCGAACTGCTGACTTTTTTGGTTAGCAGACTTAGCACTTAACCACTATGCCACCAAACAAAGAAAAGCAAGAATGAGATAAACAAGATAATTTTATATGTAAGTCCTATGGAAAAAATGATACCGAGAATGGTTGGGTGAAGAGCATTGGGCTACTTTAGATTAGGTGCTCATGGAAGCCTTCTCTGAGGAAGCAATATCAGTGAGCAAAGGAGGTTGCATGGGCAGATGAGCATTCCAGACACAGAGCAGAAAGTGCAGAAAGGCTGCAGAAGGTATGGTGGGCTCTAGAAACAGAAAGGAGGCTATCTGGGTGGACAGAAGAGGAGCTGTATGAGATAAAGATGTTTGAGCTTCTTTCCCCTTCTTTCTCTAGACCTTTTAAAGCTTTCAAGGCCCACCTGTACCCCTTTTCCTTCTTGAACTATCCCTGGCCAAAATAGGACCCTTACCTCCATTGGACTATAGCTTTCTCGGATGGACCATCCTTTACACTTGGCAGGTCTTCTTTAGGAGGCCCTGGTTTAGAGCTGTGGCTGTTAACAAAAAAGTCAGCAGTTTGATTCCACCAGGTACTCCTTGGAAACCCTATGGGGGCAGTTCTAGAGAGCTGCTATAAGTTGGGGTTGACTTGACAGACATAGGTTTGGTTTTTTTTCATTTTTGGCCTTCTTTAACCCTCTAAATTTTTCTTATAATTTTTTGTTGAGTCTCTTTAGTTTGATTCCAGTCTTCGAGATTCTCTTATGCTTTTTGGTGTGTTGTCACAAAAATTTAATGCCAGTAGACATAACTGTTGTGAAAATACACTTACTTCCAGATTCACTGGAGTGCACTAAAAATACTAGGTTGAACGATGTGGAATTATAATTTTTGTGGGGTTGAAAATAAATATAAGCTATTTAATATGGTTCAAACCATACTATAGCACCATTTTTAATTGCACTCTGGTGGCACAATAGTTAAGAACTCAGCTGCTAACCTAAAGTCAACAGTTCAAATCTACCAGGTACTCCTTGGAAACCCTATGGGGCAGTTACTACTCTTTCCTATAGGGTTGCCATGAGTTGGAATCAACACTGCCACTATCCAAATGATCAGTCATGGATCCCAGGGAAATCTTTTTGTGGGACCTGGGAATTGTTCCCTTGTAAAGAAGCCATGTTCTTTAGGTCAAGTGACTGTCCCCTAAGTTAACTGTAGGCAGTTCATTATAAAAGCAACACTATGTACTTTAGCATTTAGCATTTAGCATTAGTCCAGTTCTACTCTGACACATCTGGGATCTCTTAGGCGTGGATACTGTATTTGACTTTTATGCATGTGATTGTTTTTTATTAATGGGATCTGAGAAGAGCGATTATTAGTACCTATGTGATATAGTCCTGAAATCCCTAAACACTTTCAGTTGAAGTGACTACTATCTAGTTACTCATAAAGGAAGAAGCGTTCTGGTCTTCTCTCTGGGCCCAGGAATGCAATGGTGGAATTTTGTGGGTTCTTACCTAGAAGAAGGCAGACTGCCAGGATGATGCCCAAGAACTCCACTCCATTTCCCATATGTGCACTACCAGGAGTGGTGACAACTGCCAGCTTCCCTAGGGGAGGGCACCCTTTTCCTTTTGAATGCTGGAGAAGTCTCTGAGTGATACAATGGTTAATGTCCTTGACTACTTGCTGAAAGGTTGGCAGGTCTAGAAGATGCAGAGGTGCCTTGGAAGAAAGGCCTGGTGATCTACATCTGAAAATCAGCCATTCAAAACCCTAGGGAGTCCAGTTCTACTCTGACACATCTGGGATCTCTATGAGTCAGAATCAACTGGATGGTAACTGGATTAGAGATGATAAAGTGGCCACAAAACTTACTTTTGTTTGATGAGCTGGCATTATTTGTGTAGTACCAATCAATCATTTGTTTTCCATCTGAATTAAAATAACTTATATAACTCTTTGCATCTCAGTTTTTTCACCAGTAAATCAAGGACCCAGACTAAATGATTTCTAAGGTCATTTTCAGCTAAACACCATGTGGATGTTTAATGACTCATTGTTGGTGTTAATACACCTAGTATACACACACACACACACACACACACACACACACACACACACACACACACATACACTTTCAGAAATTTGATTTTGATCATAATCTCCCAAGTAGCATTTCCATGCAACTTTCCTTTTAAAGAGTGGAAATAACCTTCATATGAGCAATACTCATTCTGTGAATGACTTTATTACAGCTCTACCAAATTTCCTCAGACATGCCAAAGGCACTACAAGGCCCAACTGACAGGTTCTGAAGAAAGGAGTTGGCAGAGAGGGGGAATGGGAGAAATAGTAAAAAAAAAATCTGTCAGAAAAATGTCTTTTTTGGTGAACTTCCTTTCCCCCCGTTTTCTAGGGCTTTAAAAATAACCTAAATGAAATCTTACTGAATTTTTTACAAGAAAACACACCTTTGGGCTAAGAGACAGCATCAGAAATTTCATCCCAAAGAATTATTTTTTGGGTGGGAGTATGGGGTAGCATTAAAAGAGCCTGAAGAGAAAGGCTTCTAATTAAATTGCCCTCTCCACCAGAACTGCAGAGTATACACTGTAATCACCACAATTTGGATTAAATCTGGGACAGAATGGTAATCTTGCTGTTCGGAGGTTTTTAATCTATGGCTTGTAACTGCTGGAGACTTTCCGATGACTTTCCAAAGTTCTGCAAGGCATGTATATTTGCTGGGGCACCAGGGGAATCTCAGTAAGTGGATAATAGAGATTTCACAGCCTCAGGAAGTTTAACCAGATCTCAGGTGATCAGGAAGTGCTGGAGATGACTTTCTGGCTTTGCAGATGACAACAAACCCACAATAAATGATCCAGGAGGGAGTTCTGAAGGCTTTTCCCACTAATGGTGACAGATTTGTATTTACTCACCTGTATTCTCCAGGAAGTTCACCTGCAGTGCAGACTGAGAAGTGTAAACTGGTGACAGGTAGCATAAAGCTAAGGTGAGGCTGGTCCATGTCAGGACCTTGGCCGCAACCCTGCAATCTAATGAACTCTGCAGATCTGTCCCAGGCAAAATAGGACATTCATTCACTCATTTATTCGATAATGTTGATTGAGTGCTATGTGCCAAGTAAAGTGCTAGGTGCTGGGGATACTGAGGGAGGAAAGAAGTCAGGGTCTGCTTTCCTCAGGGACCAGGTGTTAAAGATAAGCTTACAGATAACAAGTTAGAACAGGGGCAGGGAAAGTTTCCTTGAGCAAGAGACATGGAACCCAGTACCTAAAAGATGAAGTCAAGCAGGGTGGCTCAGCATTCCAGTCAGAGGGAACAGCAAGTGCAAAGTAGAGAGGAGGAAAGGAAAGGGTAGGAAAGAGCTTGGCTCTTTTAAGAAACAAAACAGAAGCCCAATGTACCCAGAGCACTGAGTCTCCGAGTGTGGTCTGCAGAACTCTAGGAATCCTTAAGACCCTTTCGGTAGGTCAGGGAGGTGATACTAAGATGGGATTCACCATGTTCACCACGATGGCAGAGTCTCTGGCTGAAGCGGATAGCTATGAGCTCAACTGGTAACCACAAGGTAGACGGTTTAAGCCTCCCCAGAGGCAGCTCAGAGGAAAGGGCCTAGCACTGTCCTTCTGAAAAATCCATTTCTGTAAATGCTGCGGAACAGAGTTCTACTCTAACACACATGGAGTCATTGTGAGTAGGATTCCACTTAACACCAACTGGGAATAAAGGTTTGTTGACATTCACAGTGACAGTACAAAAGCAATGCTGGATAGCATTGCCAATGCCTTACTATTAGTCAAGGCAGTGGCACCAGAGTGTATGAGTAGTCACTGTATTTTTTACCTCCTCATATTACTGTTTTTTTTTTAAAGCTTCATTTAATAATGTTGTTGATGAAGCAGTGAAGCATCACTAACTTTATTAAGTCTCAACTCTTGAGCACGTCTTCAGTATTCTGTGTTGCTAACTGGGAAGCAAACACAAGAACTTCTGTTGCAGAGCAACGTCACAAGATTTTCACCCAGAAAAGCTCTTGAGCAACTGAGTTGCAGGTTGCACTAGCTATTTTATTATAAAACATAGTTATTACTTGAAAGAATAACTGACAGGCTTACTATGGTTATTCAGACTTGAATACCTGGAAGATATGCTTTTGAAATGAATGAAGGATGCCTCTCACTTCAAAGAAATCCTCTGACAATATCTGTTGCTGATGACACGATTCAAGTGAAACTTCAGAATTTTGGAAAACTCATGTATGCTACTGTGAACTTGATCACCTAGCAATGCTTACAGATACTTTTCTAATGAGATTGAGGGTGTTCATGTTCCAAGTACTTGTCAGGCAATATAATTTCTATTTTTTTTTCTGTGAAACTAATCAAAATCTACTTTGCAAAATATGATGTTTTATTTATCAATACAAGGAGCCCTGGTGGTCCAATGGTAAAGTGCTTAGTTGGCTGCTAACTAAAAGGTTGGTGGTTTGAACCCACTATCAGCTTCTCAGGAGAAAAAAACTTGGCCATCGTGTCCTATAAAGATGACAACCTAGGAAATCTTACAGGGCAGTGCTATTCTGTCACACAGGGTGACCATCAGTTGGAATCAACATCATGGCACAACAACATTTGAAAACAGAGATATGAAAATTCTAAATAGCATCATATCAGTACACCAAACGGCATTTATTCTAGGAATGCAAAAGTGATTCAATTTCATGAAACTGATGGATATACTGCTTTTTCAACAAATTAAAGGAGAAAACTAGTATGGTCTTATCAACAGATGTGTAAAAAGTATTTGATTCAATACAGCAGCCATTTGTAACGAAACTCTCAGTAAAATATGCTTGTAAGATGGACATGTGAAATAAAGCAAAAAAAGCCTCTGTCAAATAAATACACTATGGACATCAATAAAGTGACCATTTCAGTTAAAATAAGGATCTTGACAGGAAACGCTGCTATCACCATTATGCTTTAATTTTGTCTTTAGGGATCTAGTGAATGCAACACAAAAAGAACATTAATAACTGGAATAAATACTTGAAAATAAGAAGTAAAGTCTTGATTTATGCCACAATATGAATGCAGCCTGAAGACCGTATGTTGAGTTAAATACATCAATCGTAGATGGACAAATATTGTACAAAGTCACTTACATGAAAAGGCAAGAAAAGGCAAACACACCGACACACACACAAAACCCCTAGGAATTTATTTAATAATGAAGGCATGTCTAGGTGAGGAAAGCTAAATCTTACTAATGGTCATAACACAAGGTCTGAAATGGAAAGATATATCATGTTCTTGAATGGGCAGATGAGATATCACAGAACGGTAACTTTTCCAAAAATAAATAAATGAAATTAATGCAGTTACAATTAGAATTTCAACAGGTTTGGGGACAGAAGTGGACAAAGAAGGATAAAAAATTTAAGCTTCATATGGAAGAATAAATATTCAATTATAGCTGGAAAAAGAATAACAAAGAACAGTGACAGAATTGCCTTGCCAGACATCATGTTATCCTATAAAGCTTTCATGAAATAAATATGATATTGATATAAGAATGTGAAATAGATCAGTGAAAAAGAAAAAAGAATCCAGAAATGGTCTTGCATATGAAAATTGAATATACAGTGTATATCAAAAGTAGTAGTTCAACATGGGAGAAACGAATAAACTATTTTTTAAATGGCAAAAGAATAACTGGGTACCCATCTGAAATATATAAAATGAAACCCCCTTTTCACACCATATACAAAAGTATGTTCTGCATAGATTAAAGCCTTAACTGTAAAACACAAAACAAATTACTGCAAAGACACCTATGAGACTGTGTACAATCTAGGGGCAAAGACTGGAAAACACAGAGGTTATAGATGAGAAAAATATATTTGATCGTGTTAAAAATACATGTGGTTTTTGTAAATAAATTCAAATAGCAGATAACAGATTTAAGGAAAAAATGTTTGGAACCCCAATGACAAGGGGTTAATTTATATAATACAAAGAACAATCTTATTAATCAGCAATTTGGTTAAAAAAAGATCAAAGAATACACAAAGGCAATTTACACAGAGCACAAATCTACAGGACCATCACATGTATGAAAAAGATGCTTGAATTTACCAGAGTCAGAGACATGCAAACTAAGGTAATAATGAGATATCATATCTTTCTTAGCAAGCTAGCCAAAATATAAAACAACTACAACATACATCATTGATAGATATGTAAAATTTACAGTATTTTGGGAAAGAAACCTAAGTCTCTATTACAATGCAAAATACATGTACTCAGGAACCTAGATAAACTGTGTCATATGCATCCAATGGAATAATACTCCACAATAAGAGAATTACTCTATCTGTAACACCATGGCTTAACCTCAGAAACACTATGCTGATAAAATAAACCAGATGTAAAAGTCCATGCTATGTAATGCCATCTATGTGAAGCCCTAGAACAAGCAAGCAAAACTAATTTACAGTTTTCAAGCACATATATAATGATATTTAAGTATAGCAAAAAACTAGAAACAGAGAATGGTTGTGTGAAGCATGGTAGTCCACATCAAGGAGTAGCACGCAGCTAGTGAAGAGGAACAGAACACACACACAACCTGTTGGCTTGAAGGAATTTCTACAAAGCAATGTTCATAAGAAAACCAAACCCAAACCAGCAAGGTACAGAAAAAAATTTATAACAGAACTCTGTTTTGGTGAAATAATGATCTCATACCTCATATCTAAATGTTTGTACTTGTATATGCAGTGTGTCATTGTACCTGTATATACTTCAGTGAATACAGAGGAAATCATGAAAAGATATATACTTACAAAAAGGACATTTCAAGATCTTTCCTGAAGTACAATGCTATCAGTGATAGGATAATAGCCATATGCCTACAAGGAAAACCAGTTAATACAACTATTAGTCAAATTTATGCACAAACCACTGAGGCTATGACATTGATCAAACATGCAGTCAGGATGCATTGATAATTACTGGTGATTGGATTGCAAAAGTTGGAAACAAAGAAGGACTGGTGGATAGAAAATACGGACTTAGAGACAGAAATGATGTCAACCTTGCACGACAGAATTTTGCAAGACTGAAGACTTCTTCACTGCAAATACTTTTTTTTCATCAACATAAACAATGACTATACGCATAGACCTTGCAGGATGGAATACGCAGAAATCAAATTGACTGCATCTGTGGAAAGAAACAATAGAAAAACTTGACATCGTCAGTCAGAACAGAAGAGAAAAGATAAATGGGAATTACTAAGAATCAAACACTTTTGCTCATCCAAAGACTTTATTAATAGAATTAAAACGCCACCTACAGAATGGGAAAAAATATTTGGCAACTATATGTCAGAGTGACGCCTGGTTCCATCAGTCAGAACCAGACCAGATGTTGACTGCAGCACAGACCACCAAATGCTCATATGCAAAGTCAAACTGAAACTGAAGAAAATTAGAAAAAGTCCACAAGAGCCAAAATACTACCTTCAGTATATCCCATCTGAGTTTAGACACTATCTCAAAAATAGATTTGATGCATTGAACACTTAACAAAAAAGACCAAAGAGCTGCAGAATGACATCAGAGACATCACACATGAGGAAAGCAAGAGGTCATTAAAAAGACAGGAAAGAAAGAAAAGACCAAATCGGAGTCAGAAGAGAGATTCTGAAACTTGCTCTTGAATGTTGAGTACCTAAAGCCAAAAGAACAAACAATAAAGTAAAATTGCTGAACAGAAGATTTCAAAGGGTGGCTACAGAAGACAAAGTATTACAGTGATGTGTGGGAAAAGCTGGAGATAGAAAACCAACAGAGAAGAACATGCCCTGTATTTTGCAAGCTGAAATAATTGAACAAAACCCACTAAAGACTCGAGTTGTAATACCAAAGGATTCCACAGGGAAAATACTACACAACTCAGAAAGCATCAAAAGAGGATAGAAGGAATAAACAGAATTATTATACCAAAAAGAATTGATCAACGTTCACCCATTTCAAAAGGTGGCATATGATCAGGAACCAAAGGTACTGAAGGATGAAGTCAAAGCTGCATTGAAGGCAATGGTGAAAAGCAAGGCTCCAGGAACGGATGAAATATCAATTGAGATGTTTCAACAAATGGATGCAGTACTAGAAGTGTTCATTCATCTATGTCAAGAAATTTGGAAGACAGCTACCTGGCTAACCGACTGGAAAAGATCCATATTTATACCTGTTTTCAAAAAAGGTGATCCAACTAAAGGCAGAAATTATTGATCAGTATCATTAATGTCACACGCCAAAAAAAAAAAAAAAAATTGCTACAGATCATTCAAAAGCGACTGCAGCAGTATATTGGCAGGGAACTTCCAGAAATTCAGGCGAGATTCAGAAAAGAACTTGGAACCAGGGATTTCATTGCTGAGGTCAGATGGATCTTGGCTGAAAGCAGAGAATAGCAGAAAGATGTCTAGCTATGTTCTATGGCTATGCAAAGGCATTCAGCTGTGTGGATCATAACAAATTATGGATAATATGGAAGAGAGTGAGAATTCCAGAACACTCAATTGTGCTCATGAGGAATCTGCACATGGATCAAGAGGTATCTAGTTAGATCAAGGGGATCAAGGGGAAACTGCATGGTTTAAAGTCAGGAAAGGCATCTGTCCGGGTTGTATCCTTTCATCACACCTTTTCAATATCATCAGTTAAAAGAAGACAAGGTGCTGACTGCAGCACAGATCATATGCACAGATCATATGCCAAGCAAATAACCCAAGAAGCTGGACTATATGAAGAAGAAAAAGGCATCAGGATTGGAAGGAGACTCATTAACAACCTCCATTATGCAGATGACACAACCTTGCTTGCTGAAAGTGAAGAGGATTTGAAACACTGATGAAGATCAAAGACTACAGTCTTCAGTATGGGTTGCATCTCAGCTTCAAGAAAACAAAACTCCTTACCATTGGACCCCTAAGCAACATCATGATAAATGGAGAAAAGGTTGAGGTTGTTAAGGATTTCATTTCACTTGGTTCCACAAGCAACACCCAAGGAAGCAGCGATCAAGAAATCAAATGATGCATTGCACTGAGAAAATGTGCTGCAAAAGACCTCTTTAAAGTGTTGAAAAGTAAAGATGTCACCATGAAGATTAAGGTGTGCCTGACCCAAGACATGGTATTTTCAATCACATCATATGTATGCGAAAGCTGGACAATGAATAAGAAATACAGAAGAAGAACTGATGCCTTTGAATTGCAGTGTTGGAGAAGAATATTGAATATGCCATGGACTGCCAAAAGAATGAACAGATCTGTTCTGGAAGAAGTACAACCAGAGTGCCACTTTGAAGCAAGGATGGCAAGACTTCATCTTACATACCTTGGACATGTTGTCAGACAGGATCAGTCTCTGGTAAAGGACATTATGTTGGTAAAATAGAGGGTCGGTGAAAAAAGAACCTCAGTAGGATGATTGACACAGTGGCTGCACCAATGAGATCAAGCATAAAAATGACTGTGGGCATGGCACAGGATCAGGCATTGTTTTGTGCTGTTGTTCATAGGGTTGGCATGAGCTGGCTCCTAACAAAAACAACAACACACATGAGCCAGGCTTACATGAGCCAAAAGGAGAGTCATTAGAAAGCAGGAAAGGGAAACCTACTGAAGGAGACAAGGCTGAGCTAAAAACAATAACAGTGTGATATGCTTACATTTGTGCACTTGTGTCCTTAATGTTTAAATGTATAGGGTATCATTCAAAGGAAATGCTGTCTCTCTAATCTTGTATGTATTTTAAATTTGATCCTTGGATTAAATCAGACTCTCAGAGCTACTTATGGCACTACATCATTTAGGGTCTCCTTTATTTTTATTGGAAAACCTGGTAGTGTAGTGGTTAAGTGCTATGGCTGCTAAGCAGAAGGTCAGCAGCTCAAATCCAGCAGGTGCTCCTTGGAAACTCCATGGGGCAGTTCTACTCTGTCTGTAGGGTCTCTGAGTTGGAAATCAACTTGACAGCAGTGGTTTTTGTTTGTTTTCAGCTCTCCCCATTTTACAGAACCATCGAGCATCTGTCAGTTTGTCATCCTGTGGTGGCCTGTGTGTTGCTGTGAGTTTTGATGCTTTGCTAGTGATGTTTCAAATACTTGCAGGGTCACTTTTTGTGGACAAGTTCAAGCAGAGCTATCAAACTAAGACAAACCAGGAGGAAGGACTCGGTGGTCTACTTCTGAAAAAAACTGGCCACTGAAAACCTTATGAGTAGCAGAGGAACACTGCCTGATACAGTGCTGAAAAATGAGACTCTCAGACTGCAAGACACTCAAAATATAACTGGGAAAGAGCTGCCCTCTCAAAGTAGTTGATCTAAAAGACACAGATGGAGTCAGGCGCTTGGGACCTTCATTTGCTGATGTCGAAAATCTCAAAGTGAGAAGAAACAGCTGCAAGCATCCAGTAACAGTCTGAACGTGGAATGTATGAAGTATGAATCTAGGAAAATCAAAAGTCATAAAAATTGAAACGAAATCCATAAAGATGCATTCATATCCTAGATGCATATTGATATCCTAGAAGTTAGTGAGCTGAAATTGGACATTTTGATTCGACAATCATATGGTCTACTACAGCAGGAATGAAAAAATGAAGGGGAATGGCATTACAGTCACTGTCAAAAGGAACATTTCAGATCGATTCTGAGGTATAACACTGTCAGTGATAACATCCATGCACCTACAAGAAAGATCAGTTAATATGACTGTCTTAGGCTGGGTTTTCTAGGGAAGCAAAACCAGTAACGCGTGTAGGTACGAGGAAAGATTTATAATATATAGATAGATACAAATATAGGCAACAGCTCATGTAATCACAGAAGCTGAATGTCCCAAGCTCTGGCACAAGCCTCATGTGGCCACAGACGCTGAGGAACCCAAGGTCAGCAAGTCAGAGACTGGAGTTCTAGATCACCGGTTGTGTAGGTCAGTGGATCCCAAGCTGGTGGCGAGACGAAGTGACAGAGGCTGGCAAAACCAGGATCAGCAGGTCAGGGAGCAGGAGCGGGCAGAGGCTGGCGAACCCAGGATCGGCAGGTCAGGGAGCAGGACTCTCAAGTGCTGACTGTAAAGACTGATGAGTCCAACAGCGGCTAGCTCAAGTCCCGGAACAAGAAGCTGGAAGAAGAGAGCAGGAGCTCCTGGCCACGTGAGCGACCAGCAGCCTTAGTGAAAAGTTGCGAGATGAGAGCCGAGGGGCAGGGAGCCACCACAAACCCCGCCCTGCCACTTAATACAGCAGCCAAATATGTAGTAGGCAAGTTGACATAATCCTGACCACCACAATGACTATTCAAATTTACTTATCAACTACTAAGGCTAAAGATAAAGAAATGGAAGATTTTTTTTAAACCAATTTCTGCAGTCTGAAATTGATCAAATATGCAACCAAGATGCACTGGTAACTACTGGTGATTTCAAAGCAAAAGTCAGAAATAAGGATCAGTAGTTCTAAAATTTGGCCTTGGTGATAGAAACAATGCCAGAGATCGCAGAACAGAATTTTTGAAGATCAATGATTTCTTCATTGCAAATACCTTTTTTTAAAAAACATAAATAGCTACTGTATACATGGACGTCACCAGATGGAATATACAGGAATCAAATCAGCAACATCTGCGGAGAAAGAGATCATGAAGCTTAATGTAGTCAGTCATAATAAGACCAGGGGCCAACTGTTGAGTAGACTATCAATTACTCACATGTAAGTTCTAGATAAAGCAGAAGAAAATTAGGGCAAGTCCGTGAGGGCCAAAATACGACCTACAGTATATCCTACCTGAATTTAGGGATCATCTCAAGAATAGGCTTGATATATTAACACTAATGACCAAAGACCAGATGGGTTATGGAATGACATCAATGGCATCATAAATGAAAAAAGCAAGAAGTCATAAAATACACAGGACAGAAAGAAAAAACCAAAAGGGATGTCAGAAGAGACTCTGAAACTTGTTCTTGAATATTTGGCAGCAAAGGGAAAGGAAGAAATGATGAGGCAAAAGACCAGAAAAGAAGATTTCAAAGTGTAGCTCAAGAAGATGAGGTATTATAATGAAATGTGCAAAGACCTGAAGTTAGAAAAGCAAAAGGGTAAAACACACTTGGCATTTCTCAACAAGCTGAAAGAACTGAATTAAAAATTCAAGTCTCCAGTTGGAATACTGAAGGATATTTTTTGAAAAAAACAAACTGTGCTTTAAGTAGGTTTAGAATCCAAATTAATTTACCACATAAAACCCCCCAAACACACACCACTCTGCCGCTTTAACTGCTCTCCCCCATTTCGCCATTCTGTGACAGCACATACCTCCTTTCCACCCTGTATTTCCTGTATCCATTCAACCAACTCCAGACAACCCTCCAAGCCCATCCCACCTCTGGAGAGCAGCAGCTCAGGCAGCCTTATGTATGTTTAAGCCAGGAAGCATGTTCTTTGCCAGCATCACTTTCTGTGTTATAGTCCAGTCCTGGTCTGAAGACTTGGCTTCATTGCCAGTTTCAGCTCTGTGCTAACAAAGAGTCTGGGGGGCCATGTATTCAGGGGACCCACTAGTCTGACAGACTATGAAGTGTAGTCTTTTATCACAGTTTTAGTTCTGCAAAATCATTTTTCTCCTGCTACCTCAGGGACTTTATATTGTGTTCCCTGTCAGGGCAGTCATTGCTGGTGGCCGGGCACCATCTAGTTCTTCTGGTCTCCTGCAGAAGTAGTCTCTGAATCATATGGCACCTTCTGTCTGCTGGGTTCATACTTTCCTCTTGTCTTTGATGTCCTTTGTTTTCCTCTGCTCCTGGTGGATTGAGACCAGTTGATGCTACTTAGATGGCTGCTTGTTAGCTTTTAAGATATCAGATGCCACTCAAAAAAGTGGTATGGAAAACATTTTCTTAAAAATACTTAGTTATGCCAATTAGCCTGCATGTCCCCTGAAACCATGGTCCCCAGATTCCTGTCCCTACTACTTTGTCCTTCAAAATGTTGAATTGTATTTAGTCCAGATGTGATAACCTCCCTTCTGCTGTGTGCTGTCACTCTCTTCACCTAACCCAATTCCTATCTATTATCTAATCTGTGAATACTCCTCTCTCTCCCTCCCCACTCTTGTAACTATCAAAGATGATTTTCTTCTGTGCTTAAACCATTTCTTAAGTCCTTATAGGAATGGCTTCATATAATATTTGTCCTTTTGCATCTCCTTAAATTCACTCAGCATGTCTTTCAGATGACTCCATGTTATATTTCCTATGATCATCATTGTTCTTTATCCTCACACAATATTCCATTGTGTGAATATACCATACTTTGTTTATTGATTTATCTGTTGATGGGCAACTTGACTGATTTCATCTTTTTGCTATTGTGGACAGTGGTGCAATAAACACTGGTGTGCATGGATCTGTTCATGTGCCAGAGCTTATTTCTGTAGAATATATTCCAAGAAGTGGGATTGCTGGATCGTATATTTCTATTTCTAGCTTTTCAGGAAAGAATCAAATTGATTTCCAAAGTGGTTGTACCACTTTATATTCCCACTAGCAGTGTGTAAGTGTTCCAATCTTTCCACAACCTCTCCAACATTTATGTTGGAGTTGAGATGGCATCTCATTAATGCCAGCCTTGAGGTGAGACGGCATCTCATTGTAGTTTTGATTTGAATTTGTCTAACAGCTACTGATTGTGAGCATTTCTTTGTGTATCTGTTAGCATCCTGGATGTCTTCTTTGGTGAAATGCCTGTTCATATCTTTTGCCCGTTTCTTTTTTTTTTTTTTTAATTGTGCTATTTGTCTTTCTATTGTTGAGATTTTGCAGTACCTTGTGGAATCTGGACAGTAGACACTGATTGGATTCACAATAGCTAAAAATTCTTTCCCACTCTGTAGGTAGTCTTTTTACTCTTTGGGTGAAGTCCTTGGATGAGCATAAGTGCTTTATTTTTAGGAGTTCCCAGCTATCTATTTTCTCTTCTGGTATTTGTGCAATGTTAGTAATTTTTTGTAGTGTTTAAGCCATGTTTTAAGGCTTCCAGCATTGTCTCTATTGTTTTATTCAATGAGCTTTATTGTTTTAGATTTTATATTTAGGTCTTTGATCCATTTTGAGTTAGTTTTGGTGTCTGCTGTGAGATATGAATCTTGTTTTATTTTGCTACAGATGAATACCAAATTATGCTAACACCATTTGTTAAAGAGACCTTTTTTTCCCCAATTTATGGGCTTGGGACCTTTGTCAAGTGTCAGCTGTTCATAGGTGGATATTACATCTGGCTTCTCAATTGTGTTCCATTGATCTATGTATCTATTTTTGTATCTGTAGCAGGCTGTTTTGACTACCACTGCAGTGTAATAGGGTCGCCATGAGTGGGATCTGACTCGACGGCACTTGGCTTGGCTTGGCGGTGTAACAGGTTTTAAATTCATGCAGAGTGAGGCTTCCCACTTTGTTCTTCTTTGTTAATGCTTTACTTACCAGAGGCTTCATCCCTTTCCATAAGAAGTTGGTGATTTGTTTCTCCATCTCATTAAAAAATGCCATTAGAATTTGTATTGAGATTGCACTGTATCTATAGATCACTTTGGGTACAAAAGACATTTTTATGATGTTAAGTCTTATATCCACGAGCAAGGTAGGTTTCTCCACTTATGGAGGACTCTTGATTTCTTGCATTAGACTCTCTTGTAATTTTCTCTGTATATGTCGTTTACATGTTTAGTTAGATATATCCCTAGGTATTTTATCTTCTTGGCTATAGGAAATGGTAATGATTTTCTGATTTCCTCTTTGATAGTCTCTTTGCTGCTGTAAAGAAATCCAACTGATTCATGTAGGTTTATCTTGTATCCTGATACCTTGCTGAACTCTTCTATTACTCTAGTAGGTTTCTTTTCTTTCTTTTTGTTTTTTTGGAGGATACTTTATTTCTGTGTATAAGATCATGTGATAGGCATAGAGATACTTCTACTTCTTCCTCATAAATTTGGATGCCCTTTCTTTATTTTGCCTGATTCCTCTGGTTAGAACCTTCAGGACACTGCTGAATAAAAGTGGTGATAATGGGAACTATTGTCTGGTTCCTGTTTCAAGAGGAATGCTTTTAGACTGTCTTCATTGAGGATAATCCTGATTGTTGGTTTTGCATAGAGGCCCCTTACCACATTAAGGAATTTCCCTTTTATTCTTATTTTGCTGATTTTTTTTTTAACATAAATGGGTGTTGGCCTTTGTCAAATACCTTTTCCATATCATTGAGAAAATTAAGCTGTTCCTTTGTTTATGTGGTTGATTAATCATTCCTGTATCCCTGTTACAAATCCTACTGGGTGATAGTGAATTGGAAACCTTGGTGGCATAGTGGGTTCAGTGCTGTGTCTGCCAACCAAAAGAGGTCGGCAGTTTGGATCCACCAGGCACTCCTTGGAAACACTATGAGGCAGTTCTACTCTAACCTCTAGGGTCACTATGAGTGGGACAAGACTCGATGGCAGTGGGTTTTATTTATTTATTTATTTATTTTACCTAGTTTTGATATCAGGGTTATACTGGTTTTGCAGATGAATCTGGTAGTATTCCTTCCTTTTCTGTGCTCAGGAATACCTTTAGTAACAGTGGTGTTGTGTTAACTCTTCTCTGCATGTTGGTGTCTTTCTTTTGTAATCTATCTTGTGTGGAGTTTGATGAACACCTTGCATAGGTATCCTCTAATCTTCTGTGTCATCAGAGAAGTTTTCTGTTAGCAAGTCTTTGAAAATTCTCTCTGTATTTCCAGTTATGCTCCTCCCAGTCCCCTGACCCCTGTTCCAGTCTTCTAATCACTCACAGATTATTCCTCTTCATAGAGTCCTGCCTAATTTTTAGTGTTTCTTGATGTTTTTCAATCTTTTATGTGTTTTTTCCTTAAATATGATGGTACCATGTGTTTTATCTTCAACCTCACTAACTCGGGCTTTCATTGTCTCAATTGTGCTCCTTTGACTTTCTACTGAGTTGTTTCATTCTGTAATTTTATTATCAATTTTTCTGAATTTCTAATTCTTGTTGTTTCTCGCAGCTTGTTCAATTTGTCATTAAGTTCTGCTGCATTTTGCCTCATCTTCTTCCTCATCTCTTGAAGAGTTCTAAGTGTTAATCTTTTGTATCCTGCCTCTGATAATTCCAGGAAGTTTTCTTTCTCTGCAAAATTTGATTCTTTGTTTTGGGAACTTTTTGAAGAAATCATGGTCTGCCCCTTTAAGTGCTTTGAGTGCTGTTTCCAAGCCATTAGTAAATTGTAGTTATTGGTATTATGGCTGCCTAATGTATTCTAGCTTCTTATTTTAAATCATACAGTTTACTTTTCTTATATAGATTCAGCTGAGGTTTCCCAGTGCAGTTCCCCAGTGTGTGATGCAGGCTCTCACCTACTATCCTAGATGGGCAGGGGTAACTGGTACAGGCCCAGGGTTCTGGATGCAGCTACTCAGAAAGGCCATGGGTTAAAAGCTGTCCCTGAGAGTCTGTGAGGTTGCCATATCCCCTTACGTTTGAATCTAGATGAAGGAACAGTTTTTATCCTGATTTTCTGGGTTAGGGGACTTGGCAGGACAAAAAAAATCTTATTTTTTCTTTTTATTCTTTTTACCTCCTTTTCCAAGTTTGCTAAACTGTTTCTGCCTCTGAGTCTCAGAGAACAGCTCAGGGCAGGCTTAAGAGTGCTATGTCTGGCTGAGTCAATGCCACCAGATTGCAGTGCCAGGTACAATGAAGAGAAGGGGGTTGGGGGGGAAACGGCTCAGGGAAAACTTGAAGAGTCCTACTTCCGGCTCAGCCCATGGAATCAGACTCCAGTGCTGATCACAGTTCAGAGAAAGGAGGAGGGAGTGCCGGGAGAAAGGAGGCAAGGCCACACAGAAGGAAAGATTGAAATTCTCACTTACCTCTAGCCATTTTTAAAAGTCTATTTTATTAGAGATTAAATACAACAATTTAGCTTTCAGTGATCTGGTGCTGCCGCTCACTGGATCTAGAGGCATAAGTAGATTCTCCAGACTCCATGCTGTGCCTACCACTTGGCTTTCTCCTGGCAGGTCAGGTCAGCGGGATCCCGTGTACTCCCTGTGCTATTCTCCTTTCCCTTTGTTCAGTCCAATTTCTCAGCTTTCCCTTTGATGTTCATGGCTCCTAGGATGTCATCTCTACTGAATTCATTTGTTCTTTGGGGTCTTTGTTGCTAGAAGGGCCACAGAGAATGTCCATCTACTCTGTCATCTTGGCCCCGCCTCTGATATGGAGGATTTTATGGGCAAAATATTGAATGACAAAGGAAGTGTCAAAACAAGATAGAAGGAATGCACACAATCACTGTACCAAAAAGAACTGGTCACTGTTCAATCATTTCAGGAGGTAGCATATGATGAAGAACTGATGGTACTGAAGGGAAAAGTCCAAGCTGCACTGAAGACATTGCCAACAAGGATCCGGGAATCAAAGGAATACCAAATTGATGTTTTTCAACAACCAGATGAGAATTGAAAGTGCTCACTTATCTATGCCAAGAATTTGTAGGACAGTTGCCTGGCCAACTGACTGGACGAAATCCACATTAGTGACCATACTAAAGAAGGATGATCAAACAGAATGTGGAAATTATTTAACAATATCATTACTATCATAAGCAAGTAACATTTTGCTGAAGATCATTCAAAAGAGGTTCCAGCAGTGTATTGACAGGGAACTGACAGAAATTCAGGTTGGATTCAGAAGAGGATGTATTGCTGATGTCAGATGGATCACGGCTGAAAGTAGACAACACCAGAAAGATGCTTACCAGTATTTTATAGACTATACAAAGACATTCAACTGTATGGATCATAAGAAATTCTGAACAACATGGTGAAGAATGGAAATCCTAGAGCACTTGATTGCACTCACATGGGACCTGAATATAAACCAGGAGAGAGTTATTCTAACAGAATAAGGGGATGCCTCATAGTTTAAAATTAGGAAAGGTGTGCATCAGGGTTGTATTCTTTCACCATACTTATTCAGTCTATATGTTGATCAAATTGTCCAAGAACATTGACTATATGAAGAAGAATGCAGCATCAGGATTGGAGGAAGAGCAGTAGCAACCTATTTTATATGCAGATGACACAATCTTACTTGCTGAAAGTGGACAGAACATGAAGCACTTACTGATGAATACTGAAGACTATAGCCTGCAGCATAGATTGCACCTCAAATACAGAAAATAAAAATCCTCTTGACTAGACCAAGGAGCAACTTCATGGTAAATAAAGAAAATATTGAAGTTGTTAAGGACTTTATTATACTGGAATCCACAATCAATCACCATGGAAGCAGCAATTAAGTAATCAGATGGCAAGGGTCTTAAAAGCTTGTGAGCAACCACTGAAGATACTCCAATGGTCCTACCCTGTCTGGAGCAAGGCAGAAGGAAGAAAACCAAAGACACAAGAGAAAGACTAGTCCAACGGACTAAGTAACTACAACTGCCACTGCCTCCACCAGACTGAGTCCAGCGCAACTAGATGGTGCCCTGGCATCACCACTGACTGCTCTGATGGGGATCCCCACAGGGAGACCCAGAGAGATCTGAAAGAAAAAGCAGAAAAAATTCTAACTCACAAAAAAAGACCAAACTTCCTGGTTTGACAGATGCTACAGAAAGCCTCTGAACAACCTCTTAACTCAGTACTGAAGTCACTCCTGAGTTCTGCCCTTCAGCCAAAGACTGGGCAGGCCTATAAAAAACAGAGAGAGTGAATGGGTGCACCAGTCCAAAGGCAAGGACAAGAAGGCAGGAGGGTACAGGAAATTTGGCACCAGGGAATCCGAGGTTCAGAAACTGAGACTGTTGACACGTTGTGGGGCTGGGAACCTGTGTCACAAAACAATATGTGTATTAATCGTTTAACAAGAAAATAATTTGCTCTGTAAACCTTCATCTAAAGTCCAAAAAAAAAGAGAAATCAAATAATGTACAGCACTGGGAAAATCTACAAAAAACCTGTTTGAAGTGTTGAAAATGAATAATTTCATTTTGAGGACTAAACCATGCCTGATCCCAGTCATGGCATTTTCACTTGCCTCATGTGTATGTGAAAGCTGGACAACGAATAGATAAAACTGAAGAAGAATTGATTCTTTGAACTACAGGTTGGTGAAGGATGCTGAACATACCTACCACGGACTTCCAGAAGAATAAACAAATTTGTCTTGGAAAAAGTACAGCAAGAATGCTCCTTGGAAACAAGGGTGGCAAGACTTTGTTTCATGTACTTTGGTCATGTTATCTGGAAGGACCAGTCCCCAGAGAAAGACATCATGCTTGGTAGAGGATCACTGAAAGAGGAAGACTCTCAGTGAAGTGGATTGGTACAGTAGCTGCAACTACGGGTTTAAGCATACCATTGATTGTGAGGATGGCACAGGACTGGGCAGTGTTTCATTCTATTGTACCTAGATAGGGTACTGTGAGCCAGAACTAAGCTGATGGCACCTAACAACACAACAACAGCATTTTACCAAAAAAAGTAAAGCTGTAAAGCTTAAGTGACTTGCACAGATTAACACAGCTAGTGTCAGACCATAGATTTCAATTCAGGTGATCTAACACCACAAGCTACACAACTCTCAGTGTGTGCTAAATGCTTCTGAGAGCTTACCAGAGGTGAGTGAAGAACTCATCTCAGGAGCAAAAGTTAAGGAAATGCCAAGACACTCTGTAAGTAAGACACATAGCATCTGAAAACAATAAAACTAGTGCTAAAATTTCATTATGAAAAATATCACAATTTTACATAAAATCAGGAACTGACCTTGCACTTGCACAACATGGCCTCATTTGCCTTCCCTCTAATCCCAACCCTATCCATAGAAGGTTGCTCATTACTTTTATTTATTTACTTTTTCTTTGAAGAGACTTTCAGAATCACAGAGAAATAACTGTTGGTTCAACCTTTTAATGTTAAAAAAATTTTGGTTTTTCTACTTATTCGCAAAGATTTTTTTCTTTCTTAGTTAATGTTTTAAAAATTAATTCTCTCTTCCCACGTCAAGATTTAGGAGCCTGGGTAGTGCAACAGAAATCCTGGTGGCATAGTGATTAAGTACTACAGCTACTAACCAGAAGATCAGCACTGGAAATCCATCAGGCGCCCCTTGGCTGTGCTGAGGCAGTTCTACTCTGTCCTGTAGGGTCGCTATGAGTCAGAACCGACTTGATGGCAATGTGTGTGTGTGTCTGTCTGTATGGTGCAACAGTGAAGCTCTTAGCTGCTAACCAAAAGGTTGGCAGTTGAGAGTCACCCAATGGTTCCAAGAGAGAAAGACTTGGCCATCTGCTGTTTTAAAGATTACAGCCTAGAAAATCCCATGGGGCGGTTCTACTTATTCACATAGAGTTGTTAATGAGTTGAAATTTACTCAGTAGCATCTAACAACGACTTTGAGATTGATGTGTTCTTTTACCTTCTCCTAGAATAGGATTTAAAAAATAAGATTCAATGTCACAGTCATTCTATCACTAGAATCACTATCAGCCCTGTCAGACTGTTTTTATCTAAAATTTGTTATTTTGTTCATTGTGTAGTTTTTGTCTTAATTTTTGTTTTCAGAATATGTCATTGAAATATTATTTGTCCTAACTACTGAGTTTTTAGTGTCCCTTAAAATTCTGTCCCTGTGTTAACTGCTTTATCTTGCCCTCATTACTGCCTTGCTTGTCTTCATTATTTGACTGGCCGTCATGTGAAACTAAGCCAAACTCTGAGGCTCAGTTTTCTCATCTATCAAGTGGGAATGATAATAATTTCCCTTCCCATTTTACAGTGTCGTGGTGAGAATCTAAGAAGATGTGATACAAAATTGCTTGTGCAAGCTATATGTATTCTTACTTCTGAAGTGATAAGCAAGTTGAATCCCCCTAGACTTGAATTTGCTCCCTGTGCACTTGGCCTGGAAAATTCTTATAATTCTTACACTTTGCAGTCATCTCTGTGTTGTTCAGCTGGTTGCTTGTCAGGTGCAATAACCTCCATCAGTCACATCCTTTTCCCAAGCCCTCCAGGATGCAGCAAAAGAATGTACCTCTTAGTCAAGAGCAGTACTTCTCATACTTGAATGTGCGTATGAACCGCTTGGAATGTCTTGTTAAAAGCACATTCAGACTCAGCAGGTCCGGGAGGAGCACAAGTTCCCATGTTACTGGTGTGTTGTTAGGTGACACCATGTTGATTCATCTTCATAGTAAGTCTACGTACAACAGAATGAACAACTGTCCAGTTCTGCACCATTCTCACAACTGTTGCTATGTTTGAGCCCATTGTTGCAGCCACTGTGCCATTCCATCTCTGTGAGGTTCTTCTTCTTTTATACCAACTGTCTACCTAGCATGATATCCTTCTCCAGGGACTGGTTCCTCCTGATAATATCTCCAGAATACATGACACAAAGTCTTGGCATCCTTGCTTCTAAAGAGCATTCTCACTGTATGTCTTTTAAGACAGATACAGGTTTGTTCATTTTTCTGGCAGTCCCTGGTATATTCAATATTTCTCACCAACACTATAATGACAGTGTTGCTGGTGTACAGACCTTAATTTGGACAGTGCAGAGCTCCTGGATAGGACACACTGTACACTGGGAAGAACCCAAACAACAAACAACAACAACAACAAAACCCCAAACCAAATCATTTGTAGTCAAGTTGACTCTGACGGTGTCCCTATGTGTGTCAGAAAACAATCATGCTCCATAGGGTTTTCAGTGGCAGATTCTTCAAAAGTAGATCACTAGATCTCTTCCAAGGTGTCTCTTGGTAGACTTGAATATTAACCCTTTGGTTAGACGCCAAGCTTGTTAACCATCTGCACCACTTAGAGACTTCTAGTTGGTCAGAGAGACTGTGAAATGCACCAGAATAATGACAGCTTATTACCGGTCAGCCATTGTTGTGAGCACTGTAATTCTTCAATATCCCTAAAAGACAGGTTCTGTTAAGTTGAAGTTCACTACCCAAAAGCCACCAGACACACACCTCTTGTCAATGAAGATTAGATGTATTCATCTTGCCTCATCAAGGGAAAACATATGCCAAGGGGCTATGAATTTTCTCCGTAACAGAAGTTTGAAAGAGGTTTATTATGGGATTTGGGCTTGTGCTGGGAGAGTCTAAAGGGGGGTTAAAGTAGTAAGATCTAGTTTGGGGATAAGTGTGGTCTAGGAATGAGAACAACTGATGATTGGGTGTCTTGGTCATTTGTTACCAAGGAGAGCTGAGGATTAAAGTGGACTAGGCCTGTCATGGGTAGAGAAGTAGCAGTCACTCAAGCTAGCTGAAAGAGTAGAACATTACTTGTATTTGTGGTTACAGAGTATCTTTACCTCTGCTTTGTGTCACACATGGTCATGAGTGGCCTTGTCTATGGTTTGTTTCAACACCATCTTGAGGTGACTTTGTCTGGTTATTGTTTTTATTCTGAGTGATGTTTATGCTTCTTTGGTAACATCCCAACCAGGCCAGTTCTTAGACCTGGGCGAGTAGGATCCTGATCAGGGTACATACTGCAACACCTTCCTCAGAATTTCCTAAGTCCCACTCCAGTGTCTGACCAAGGCTGGCAATGCCATCTAGTAAATGCCCTGAGCCTGGACTGGAACTCCATTTCTCTCCTCTGGAGCCCCTCTGAATGTCTCCCCTGAACATAGGGTCAACCTGGTGCCTTGAGGACTCACATCCATGACATCATCCTGTGGCCTTGTGGCTGCACACCTGTTCCAGGAAGGCCAGCTGAGAACAGATTGTACCTGTTGGCTGATGTGGTATTTCTTTTGCAGGACCATGCAAGACTGAGCCACCAGAACTGTGCTGACATGCTGATTTGCAGTGATTCATCTTGTTTATACAGATGGAACTCCACAAGAAATAGTGCCTGAGGCCTTACACATCCAAAAGGCAGACCCAACAGATCACAGCCTAGCTGGCCAGTGCTATTTTTCACTGTCTCTGTTAATGTTGTTTTTAGTTGCCACCTTTGTCCAGTTCTACACTATCTTCATGATTATTGCTTGAGTCCACTGTTGCAGCCAGTGTGCATTCTGAGTGTCTTCCAGACTAGAGGCTCATCTTCCAGCACTACTTCAGACAGTGTTCTTTTGTACTGCATAGGAGTTTCACTGGCTAATTTTTGGAAGTATATCACTAGGTCTTTCCTCCTAGTCTGTCTTAGTCTGAAAGCTCTGCTGAAACGTGTCCACTATGGATGACCTTGCTGGAATTTGAAATACTGGTGTCATAGCTTCTAGCATCACAGAAACATGCAAACTACCACAGTATGAGAAACTGACAGACAGGTGGTAGTGTCAATTTTTATTACCTCCATTGTATAGAAGAAGAATTTGAGGCTAAACAACCCTCCCACACTTCCACAACTGGTAGGTGGTGGGAGCAGTGATTCAGACTCAGGAGAGCATGCTTCTGAGGCTATGCTCAAACCCACTGCGTTCCTTGCTCTGCCTCGCTGATACCAACCGTGGGACCCCCGGGTTGACTCAGCCCCCCAGGTACTGCTGATGTCCCAGAAACGCTCCTTGTGTTCAAACTGCTCACAGGTTTTTAAAAAAATTTTCTGCATTGTACTTAAAAATCTCCAGCTACCTTCCACATTTGCTCCTTCCTTCCGTCCTCCTGTCTCAGCCTCTTTTGACTGATACTAATTAGGAGCCTTGCGTTCAATTTCTGAGCCCCGGCTCAGATTTGTCACAGGATGATGGTAACACTCCAGAGCTTTGAGTTTGGCTTTATGTGAGCACCAGAGGCGGTGAACAGCTAAGAATGTTCTCTGAAATGGCAATGGCACAGGACTATCCAGATTGCTGGGGGCGGTGCTGAGGCTGGCTATGAGGAGGAGGTGCTGTATACGGGGGCAAGAAAGAAGAATGTGTAATGTCTGCTATTGTGGGTCAACCCACCTGGTGATTTCAAGAACTAGAGGCAGAGAGAAGCTGTGCCATGACTAAGAAGCTTGCTGTTCTTTCAACAGAGAGAGGTAGCCTGTCTCTTTAGTGGGATGAGGACTGTTCTCCTCTGCTGGAGAGAATTCTAGAACACAAAAGTATTAGGAAGATTTCTCTGTGTGAGTGCAGTGGTCAGTCCACCCTAAAGCTAGTCTTTACCTTGGGAAAGACATAAGCTTTGGAGTCCCCTGACCTAGGCTGGAATTGTACCTTTACTGCTTTATCAGGTGTGTGATACAGGGCAGGTTTCTTAAGTATTCTGTGCATCAGTCTCCTCATCTGAGGAGTGGAGACAATAATTCCTTCCTCAAAAGGTAGTTGCAAGGACTGAATAAGATAATGTGGGTACACAGCCTGATACAGACACATTGCAGCTATTTTTCTCATGTGTTTACCTTAGACTGTTTGTCTCCCTGGTGTTACTTTAAAAGCATAGCAATGTCTCCTGCATCTGTCTAGTTTGTTTAAAATAGTCAGGCTGCAAGAAGAAAAACAAAGTAGGAGGCCTCACACTATGTAGACATGGTAATCAAAACACCCTGGTACCAGTTAATAACAGACACATAGACCAATGAAATGAAATTGAGAACTTAGAATTAAATTCATCCATCTAGGGGCAGTTGATCTTTGACAAAGAGTCAAACCCATTCAAAGGGAAAAAAAAGTCTCTTTAACAAACAGTGCTGGCATAATTGAAATGGCACAGCACTGTCCATATGCAAAAAACTGACACAGGATCCATACCTCACACCATGAGCAATACTTAATTCAAAATGTATCAAAGACCTAAAGGTTAAAGCTAAAACTATAAAGTTCGGGAGCAGAGAGAGGAAGAAGCCGAGATGGCGTCTTAGTCAGACACACTGTATTGTCCCTCTATAGCAAAGGCCTGAAAAACCAAGTGAAACACATGCAGATAACAGTCCTGGAACCCTGAACATCAAAACAGAAGGGTAAGGAATTGAATTTAACACTGATTGGAAGGAAAACCAAATGAACACAGTGAAAGGGGACAATGATCATAGGGGCTCAGCCAGCTTTCTTAGCTCATTGTGGCAGTCTTAAGACAAGTGGCCCCAGGTGAGGTGTCCAAGAAGGCAACTTCACAGCACCCCCATAAAACACAGAGAAACAGAACAAAGACATCCAGAGAGGAGTGAGGTGAGCAGATCATGATCATGTCTAGGGAATGTGTCCTGGTTACCTAATGCTGCTATAACAAATACCACAAAAGGATCACTTTAACAAGCAAATTTATTCTCTCACAGTTTAGGAGGTTAGAAGTCCCAAATCAGGCTGCCATCTCCAGGAGGGTTTTCACTCTTTGTTGGCTCTGGAGAAAGGTTCTTGCTAACAAGCTCTGGGAGTTTCACAACGCAGGAACCCCAGGTCCAAAGGACATGCTCTGCTCCCAACAGTCCTTTCTTTGTGGTCCAAAGCCAGCCAAGTGGTAGGAGGTCCTTTGCTTTTGCTTGATTGTCTCTTTTATATCTCAAAAGAGATTGACTCAAGATACAACCTAATCCTGTAGAGTCCTGCCTTACTAACATGACTGCCTCTGATCCTGCCTCATTAATATAACAGAGGTTAGTATTTACAACCAATAGGATGATCACATAAGATCACAAGGTGGAGTTCAGTCACATGATACTGGGATTCAAGGCCTAGCCAAACTGACATGCAATTTCAGTCCATTATAGAAGTAAAACAGAAAGGAGGCAAGAATTCCAGGGATTCTGGTGTCCATGGAATAGGGAGTAACCCAGGATTCAGAGTCAGGTATACACATGAGTGGAAGTCCCTGATATCTGGGGTGGGTGGCATGTATGAAATGGTGAATTAGCAGATTATCAGTGGGAAGTCCCCCATCTGATCAGACTCTGGAGGGCTCCCCCTTCTTTGCATTTGGTAGGGACAGGTCTCAATTACCGGCTCCAGAGGACAGAAAGCACTTGGCCACCCACATCTACTGACTGAAAGGTCACACCTACCCTTCATCCACCCTTTTCATTGGAAGCAGTGGAGGGTCCCATACACTAGCTACACTTAGAAACTGGAGAACACAATAGAATCTGCCACCCCTAAGCCCCATCTGCCAACCCCTCTACCCACCCAAACAGCACCATTAAGTATGCTCACCTGTCTGCCACTCACCCCCCACCACCTCACAAGTGGTGGTGGCTGTACAGCTCTGCACATGCCTACCTGCAACCCACTCCACCACCACAAACCTGTGAGTAAATGTGAGTGCACACATGTCTGCCTGCCATCCAACTAGCTCCCACACCAGGAGGTAGCAAGAAACTCACAACCACACACTTGCCTACCCACCACCCACAACCATCCTTGATCCAGTGAGAGACAGTAATGGAACAAATGTGCACATTTGCCCATCTTCCAGCTACTGCCCATGGGCGTGGCAAATGGTGGTGACCATGCACTCCTGTGCTCACCTGTCTGCCATACACACCATCTACCTGGTGAGAATCTGTGTGCTCAGTACCTCCTATCCCATACCCCTAACCTGGTGAATGGTGACAACCACATGAATGCGCACACACACACATACACACCTCTTGGCCTGGTGGGCAGTGATAGCGACATCCCTGCTTGTCCATCCCCTCCATGAATACCACTACCTGTTCCTGTACCACTAGATCAATGACAGATGGCAACCAACACCCACCTAATTCCATAAGCTACTTTGAACCACCAGCAAATACAGACCTGAGCTCACACTCTTAGCTGCTATCTCACCTACCTGGAAATAGGTGGTGAGTGCTCCAGTGCTCCCAGACTAGTGATGAGAGTATCATGCCTGCCCAACCTGCCTGGATCTATCAAAACAAAACAAAGATAGGACAAAGCAAACAATCACGCAATCAATAAACAAATATACACCCTCTGCCATCAAGTTGATTCTGACTTACAGCAACCCTATACAACAGAGTAGAACTTCCTCCACAGAGCTTCCAAGGTGCCTGGCGGATTTGAACTGCTGACCTTCATGCCACCAGGGTTTCCATAAACAAATATAGTAACACCCGAAAGCCTCAGAGACAACAGACAACATTAAGTCACATAAAGATGATCAAAATAAAAGGCCAGAAGACCTCCCTGAGGGAAAAATGGTAATGCAACTACCTAATAAGGAATTCAAAAGATATAGATGAGAGTTCTCAAGAAATCAAGGAAAAAATAGACACTACCAAGGAAAAGACAGAGGAAACTCTAGAAGAATTTAGGAAAACAATATTAGAACAAAATGACAAAATAAGTAGACAATTAGACATCACATAAGAACAGAAACTAGAAATGCAGAAGATTAACTTAAAAAATTCAGAAATATATAACTCAATGGACAGATCCAAATTTGTTACCACCAAGCTAGTTCTGACTTGAAGCCACCCTATACAACAGAGTAGAACTGCCCCACAGGGTTTCCAAGGAGCAGCTATGGGGGCAAACTGCCGGCCTTTTGGTTAGCAGCCAACTTAACTACTGCACCACTAGGGATCCAAATGGAAGAATATAGGAGTAGAAATGGATCAGTGGGAGATAGAATCAGTGAAATAAAAAATAAATCCTTTCATATACCTGTTTTTAAGGAACACTGAGAAAAAAGAATGAACTAAAAAGAAGAAAGACTAAGATTTATGTGGCACACTTCAGGAGAAATAATTTACATGTGATAGGAATTTCAGAACAGAAAGTGACCAAAAAAAAAAAAAAAAAAAACCCACAAGACAATGTTTGAAAATTTGCTGGCAAAAAACTTTTCTAATATATGAATGATAAGAACATATCCACATCCAAGAAACTCAATGAACTCCGTACAGGATAGACCCCAAAAGAAAGTCATCAAAACATATCATAATCAAATTTTCCAAAACTGAGATACTGTGGGGAGAGGGGATGAAAGGGCGAATGAACTGTCACTTA
Organism: Heterohyrax brucei; assembly: GCA_028571685.1. NCBI lineage: Eukaryota > Metazoa > Chordata > Mammalia > Hyracoidea > Procaviidae > Heterohyrax > Heterohyrax brucei. The sequence goes on from CM053152.1 coordinate 27,737,907, forward strand.
CAAAGGGAACCAGTAAGACTGAGCTCTGATTTATCTGCAGAAACCATGTTGGCAAGAAGGTAGTACATTGATACATGTAAAGAAAGAAAAACTTGCCATCCAGCCGAAGTGTCTTTCAAATACAATAGCAAAGCTAAGAGATTTCAGACACACAGAAATTAAGGGAACTTGTAAAAACCACACCAACCTTACAAGAAATATTAAAGAGACTCCTTCAGAGAACCAACAACATCAGATAATAATCTGAGACTAAGACATATAACAACATCACCCAGATACTAAGACAAATAATTCCCCCGATAAACTAAAGCAACAAGGTTGAAAACAGGGGACCAGAGACATCAATGTGTAAAAGACTACTCCAAAATAAAAAGGTAAACTGAATGGTGTAACTACAGAACTTCTGTACAGAAAGGAAATTGAGGTGATATCAGGTTGTTTAAACTTAGGAAGATAAAGATAAATTTCAGGGTAACCACAAAGAAAATTAATTAACCTACTCAACAAAATACAAAAGGAGCAAACCATAAAGAGTCACTAAACCCTAAATCAACAACAACTAAGTAAATGAAGAGAAAACCTATAAGCAAGAACTCAGTAAAGAAAATAAGCAGAAAAATGTCCATCAGTACCACAAAAATCACAACAAAATGACAGCAGTAAATTTACACTCGTCAATAATCACACTGAATATAAATGAGTTAAATGTATCAGACAAGAAACAGAGACTAACCAAATGAATAAAAAGCCACGATGTATCAATATATTGTCTATAAGACACACCCTAGACATAAAAATAAAAATAAGCTAAAACTCAAAGGTGAGAAAAAATATACATGAAGCAAACAACATCCAGAATAGACCAGGAATGGCAATATTAATCTCCGATAAAATAGATGTTAAAGCAAAATCCAACATAAGAGACAAGGAAGTACACCATGATAAAAGAGGACATAACTGTAATAAATATTTACACACCCACCAACTGGACTCTGAAATACATAAAACAAGCTCTAACAGTGTTGCAAAGAGAAGTAGACAATTCCACAATTAATAGTAGGAGACTTTAACATACCACTTTAAATGAAAGGCAGAACAACTACAAAGGAACTCAGCAGAGATACATAAGACCTAAAAATCACAAGCAACTTGACATCGTGGATACATGAGAACTGACATTTAAGTTCATGAACTCATCTTAGAAGAAGTGCTACATACCTCATTGTTGAATATTACTGCAGTCACCTTCAAAGTGCTCCCCTTGGGAAGCTATGCACCAATGCCGGTGCCTAGTCCACCCTTCAAAGCAGTTCTGGAACTCTTTCTGGAATGGCCATCAGAGCTGTCATCATATTAACCTTGATGTCTTGAATGTCATCAAAATGTCTTTTCAATATTTCCTTTATCTCCAGGTAAAGAAAAAAGTTACTGAGGGACAGATCGGAGAGCAGGGAGGGTATTCCAACACAGTTATTTGTTTACTAGCTAAAAACTCCCTCACAGACAACTATACAATTAAGTTTGCAAACCTGCCACTGTGCCACTTTGTGCAACGGCCATGCCAGAAAGAGTTCCAAAATTGCTTTGAAGGGTGGACTAGGCACCAGTATTGGTGCATAGCTTCCCAAGGGGAGTACTTCAAAAATGACCATAGTGATACTCAGCAATGAGGTATGTAGAACTTAGAGCAATCAAATTCACAGACTTAATTGTCAGATTTCATATACAGAACATTCCACCCAACAGCAGTACAGTACACTTCCTTCTCCAATATACATGGATCATTCTCCAGATCAGACTATGTTTTAGGCCACAAAGCAAGCCTCAATAAACACAAAGTGGTAAGGTCCAAAGACAACATGCAAAAATCAGTTGGATTCCTGTATACCAACAAAAAGAACTCCAAAAAAGAAATCAGGAAAACAATACCATTTACAGTAGCTCTCAAAAACTTAAAAGACTTAGTAACACATAAGTATCTAACTAGAGAGGTAAAAGACTTACACTCAGAAAACTACAAATCAGTGCTGCAAGAACCCAAGAGACCTCTATAAATGGAAGCATGTATCATACTCATGGATAGGAAGACTTAATGTAAAAATGTCAACATTACCCAAATCAATCTACAGTTCCAATCCAAATCCAACAATACTCTTTAATTAGGTGGAAAAAGTAATCACTAACTTCACATGGAAAGGGAAGAGGCCCAGATAAAGCATTGCTGAAGAAGAACAAAGTAGGAAACCTCATACTCCCTGATCTAAGCACCTACTACACAATCATGGTAATTCAAGTGGCCTGCTGCCGCTATAATGACCAACACATAGACCAGTGGAACAGAAATGAGAACACAGAAGCACATCTACCTACTTATGGACAGCTGATCTTTGTAAAAAAAAAAAAAAAAAATCAAAATTCATTAAATGGGGAAAAGAAAATATTTTTTAACAAACGACACTGGCAAAACTGTATGGTCACCAGAAAAAGAAACAAGATCCATACTTCACACCACATACAAAAAGTAACTCAAAATGGATAAAAAACCTAAATGTCAAACCTGTAAAGGTAGTGGAAGAAAAAACTAGGGGAATGCTAGGGGCCCTAATAGATGGCATAAACAGAGTATCAAACATAACTAAAAATGCACAGACAGTAGAAGATACACTTGATGACTGGGATCACCTAAAAATTGAATACTTAATGCCCCTCAAAAGACTTCCCTAAAAGTGTAAAAGAGAACCTATAGTCAAGGAAAAAAAATTACTTATGACATATCTGACAACATTCCAGTCTCTAAAATCTATAGAAAACTTCAACATCACGACAACAAAAAGGCAAACAATCCAACTAAAAGTAGGACAAAGGGCATGAACAGATACATCATCAATATGATGACATTCAGGCAGCTAAAAAGCACAGGAAGAGATGCTTGTGATCATTAACCTTTAGAAAGACACAAATTAAAACTATGAAAGACCATCTTACCCCAGCAATAATGCCACTGATCAGAAAAGTAGAAAAAACCTAATGTGAGTAGGGTTGTGGGGAGATTGGAACTCTTATGCACTGCTGGTGGGAATGTACAATAATACAACTGCTACAGAAAACGGTATGATACTTCCTTGAAAAACCATAAATAGGAATGCCATAGGACTTAGCAATCCCATTCTAGAGAGATATCTTAGGGAAACAGGAGCATGACAAGAGTACACATGTGCACACCTATGTTCATTGCAGGATTATTCACAGCAGTAAAAAGGTGGAAACAACCTAAGTGCTGATCAATGGATGGATGGATACACATGATGGACCGCTATACACTGATGAAGTAGAATGGGGAATCTAAGAAACAACTCACAACTTGGATGAATCTGGAGGAGATTATACTGAGTGAAACAAGTCAATCACAAAAGGATAAATACTGCATGAGACCACTATTAAGCACAGTTAAGAAAAAATTTGCACACAGAAAGAAACATTTTTTGATGATTAGCAGGGCTGTGAAGGTGGGGGAGGAAACATCACTAACTAGAGAGCAGGTAAGTGTTAACTCTGGTGAAAGGAAAGGCTGCACACAAAATGAGGGAAGTCAGCACAACACCAGGACAAGGGAAGACACTGAGAGGTACACGGGAATAAAGGCCAACAACGGTTAATACTGTAACATACACAATTGTGCAACAGTAATAACAAGCAATAATTTATGAGTGGCTACATAGGTAGATAGGTATGCTGAGTGGGCATGGGAGGGGCACACAAAGGCTTCTTAGATCAAACAACTTGTGGGGTTGCTTTACTAGTTCCAAAGGCTTGAAACCAGTCCTAGGGGACAACTTAGTCAACTGGCATAACATAGCGAGTGGTACCTGGGGTCTTAAAGATTTCGAGTGACTCTAAGATACAACTATTGGTCTTGTACTCATAAGAAGTAAAAGAGAATGAAAGATATCAAAGGCTCATAGAAGAAACTAGCCCGTGGGACCAACAGCCCACATGGATGACAGCCTCCTCTACACAAGACCAGAACTAGACGGTGCCCAGCTACCCTACTGAATGTTCTGATCAGGGGGCATGATAGAAGGTCCCAGCTAGAATGGCAGAAAAAATGTGGAGGAAAACTCAAATCTCTATAAAAAGCCAGACCTACTGGACTGACACAGACTGCAGGATCCTGTGAGACTACTGCCCTGAGATACCCTTCAAATTTGGAAATGAAGTGATTGCTGCAGGTCACCTTTCAGCCCAACAATTGATTGGCTTATAAAATAAACTGTACCACCCATCAGTAATATGCTCCCTTAAACAATTAGCTATACAAGAGCAAACGTTCAACATTAACCCAAAATCAAAGATGACAAGGCAAGGAGGGGAAGAGAAGCTAGATCAATGGAAAGAGAACAAACATAATGGAAATAATGAGAATATTGACACATTGTAAAAACTGGAACCAATGAAACGAAACAATTTGTATAAAAGTTATTAAAAACTAGCAAAGTCAAATCCGTTGCCCCATGTTAATTCCAACTCATAGTGATTCTATAGAATAGAGTAGAACTGTCCCATAGGGTTTCCAAGGAGCCACTGGCTGGTGGATTTAAACTGCTGACCTTTGGGTTAGCTGAACGCTTAACCACCATGCTTTAAACAGGAACCTAATTTGCTGTTAACTTTTTCCTAAAATGCAACAAAATATTATTTCAAAAGTTAAAAAAAAATCAGTTGCAAATCATCCATTAATATATCTAACATTTGTAACATTTTGTAGTTTTAGTCTGTATTATCCACCTGTGAAGGTAATAACATTGCAAAAGTTCTGCAGCCGGTCATTTAAAATAGAAACAAGTACCACCGGTTGCCAACCACTGCAACCCTATGTGTGTCATAGTAAAACTGAGTTCCATAGGGTTCCCAGTGGCTGATTTTTCAGAAGTAGATTGCCAGGTCTTTCTTCAAAGTGCTCCCAGATGGACTTGAACCACCTACCTTTCGACTAGCAGCCGAGAGCGTTAAGCCAAAACAAGACTTCCACTCAATTCCAGTGGTGAGTTGTGCTATTCATAACCTTCATCATTTCCTGGACTCTGAAACAGCTTTGTTTTGCCCCTTGAACCTTTATCTATCTCTCTTCAAATTTCCTGTAATCATGTTAAATCTTTCTCGAAGTGTATTTGAAAGAACATCCCAGAGGTGAGTACAGCAGGACTGCAGGCATACTGGTTTCCTTTTCCTTTCTCAGTTTTTCTCTTCTGAGGGACCCACTTTCTTGTCTGTTGTAGGAGCTGAGTGGGGAAAGCTTAGTTGGGGGCCCTTGTTTTGGGGTTAGATGTACCTGATTTGAATCACATCTCTGCAGCGTGGCAGTTGGCTGTGTGACTGAGTCCCATGGGTATGGCATCTTACCTGCCACAAAGGCTTCTGGGGGCCATGAGGATGGTGCTGAGAAGTGCTGTGGCAGGGCAGCCCTGGGTGAGAGCCCTAGAGACAAGGGCTGTGGCAGCTCTGTCTGGCCGTCTGCAAAGAATAGTCTATTTTAGAACAAAGCCTCGTCTTTGCTTGCCTGAACTACTGCCCACTGCCTCTTCACCCATTCTCTGGCCTGCCTACACTATTCATTTTGCATATGACTGTCAACTGCTGTTACTCAAATGTTGCTTTTATCCTGTCCTATTTCCCCAAAATCTTCAAAAAGATGTCCTGTTGATTGCATTTCTAGGCCTGCATAGAATAACCTCAAGGAGCCCTGGTGGATAAACACTTGGCTGCTAACTAAAAGATTGTGGTAAAAACCCACCCTGTGGCTCTGTGGAAGAGACACCTGGAAATCTGCCTCTACAAAGATCACACCCTAGAAAACCCTATGGGGCAGTTCTGTTGTGTCACATGGGGTCACTGTGAGCTGGAATCGACATGACAGCACATAATAACATAGAATCACCTATTTCCTCCTTGCCTCCTCTGACTCCTTTGCTCCCACCTCCCTGCTTCCCCTCCTCAAACATCTGAGGATCGGGCAAACACCTGGAGATACCCACAAGACCATCCTCCAGTCCACAGCCTCGGGGAGTTCTAAGTCAGCACGTTGTGTGCTACTGATCCCAGAGGGCACGGGGAAGCTGGAGGGAGAAGTAGATTCCAGAGAAGCCAAGATCTGAATTCTGTCCTGCAGTGTGAACGGGCCCTTGTTTAGGGGTATTAAAGTCAGAGGAGACAAGACTCCCTAGGAAGAAAGAACACAATAAAGAAAGAAGGTGTTGGCAGGATGCAGCATTTGGGGGCAAAGAAATCTGGAGAGGCTAAAGCCTAGGATGTAAGTGGGGCGGCGGGAGGGGGTGCTGGGAAATCTGGCTGCGGCCAGATGGCGCAGGCTCCCGAGGCCAGCCCAGAGGCTTTGGATTGGATCCTGCAGGCAGTGGGAGATTATTGAGCATTTTAAAGCAAGGGATGTAAGAACATATAATTGCCCAAATAAATATCAGTTTAATGTTTGTAAAAGGATTTTACAGTTATTCTAGAGAATTAGAAAAACACAGCAAACTAGAGAAAGGTCAAAAGCAGAAAATAAAAATCCTGTAACCCATAGATAAATATAAATATTGGTAACATTGTTACATATGTATTTTTTGCCCTCTCTCTTTAGTTTATAATAGCTTCCATATAATGAGTGCTTACTATGTGCGACGCACAGTTACAAGAGTTTTGTTCAGCCGGTTCTCATAACGCAATGAAATGAGGTGAAATTTGTTCCCATTTACATCTGAGAAGACAGGAGGAAGCTTCTCTTCTAGGTTGCACAGCCACTAAGGGGCACAGCAGGGCTTTTAACCCAAGTGGTCTGGCTCTAGAACCTGTGTTCTTAAAACTCTAGGTTATATCACTTCTCAGTGGTTACACAACATACAAATAAGTACACACATACACAGATGTAAAGTTTTGTTTTAAAAAGTCTGGCGTTCCAGTTCTCTGAATCTGGGTTATAAGAAGAGAATTTTGATGAGGATGTGGAGGAGTCTGCAGTGGGCTGGGGAACAGTTCAGAGGGCTGCAGTGAAGAAAGAGCAGCTAGGTGTCTGCTGCGACGGGTCGTAAGAGGGACGGTGGACGAGACTGAAGCAACGGAAGTGAGGATGGAGAAGCGGCGATGAATACAGGGACCTTCTGGAGGTAGAAATAACACACTTGATGCCTCATGGTGCGTCTGTGGTGTGTGTGTGGGGGGGTGTGTGTGTCTAGGAAGGAGATGGGGGTAAATGAAGGAGTCAAGAAAAACCATGAGGATTCTTTACTGGGAAACTGCTTAGTTGGCAAAACCATTATGTTGTCACTGCTCATTGCTTTTGAGTTTCTTTTAACTTATGGCCACCCATGTGTGCAGAGTAGAACTGTGCTCCACAGAGTTTTCAAGGCAGTGATTTTCCAGAAGCAGATCTCCAGGCCTGTCTTCCAAGGCACCTCAGGCTGGGTTCTAACCACCAACCTGGACCAGGAAGGCAAACAGTTCCTGTTGAGACATCATGAGGTTGTGCTGTCAGGAGAAGGAGTTCACTAGGTAGTTTGGGACACGTTAAGTATAAAAATACAGTAGTCATCTTCCTTGGTGGGTGCTGAAGTCAACAGATGTGGGGTTTCCAGGAAAGAATGGACAAATGAAAGGAAAGGCTTCTGTGGAGGAGCCTTTGAGACCTAGTCAGAGGGCGTGGCAGAGGTAGATGTACTTTGGGGTCTAGCGGTCAGAAGGTGGCACAGAAGCCAACAGACTCACTGTGCTCTCCCCTAGGACTGCATTCAGCCAAGGGAATCTTTGCCTTTGAAAATTGCTTTTACATGTTGATGCCCTGTTCACGGCCCAGCCTGCATCTTCCTGCATCTCCAAGGCCCGTCTTAACCTTCGCCTCCTTCAGGGAACTTTTCCAACCTGCTTTCCCTGCCACTCTGCACTCAACTCACTTTGGTCATACAGCCTGCCGTTTATCTCCTTTCCCCTAAGAGTCCAAGCATCTGAAAGTAGGGGTTCCACCTCCTTTCTAGTCCCACTGTGTCCCACAATAAGGTGTTGGTTAACTAATCACTTACAAGCTACAGTGGAGAGCATATTATTTTAGCTGTATAGTCTGGGTTCTTAAAAATACTTTTCTTTCTACCAGAAGCTCTCTGGCTGTTTTCACTCAGTCACAGCTTTCAGACTACTTTGCATGGCATATTCCTCCCTGTTGATTTGGCATTTTGCTACTTAAATGTTTTGCAGACCACCTTCTGCCCACTTTCTGTTTTCATTTTCCTACTGGACTCTAGTGCAGTAGCCTCTAAGCTCCTCACCCACAATTTATGCCACCCTTGTCCTAAAAGCCATGGTTCATTTCTTCTGTGACACCATGTTTGCCTACCCATTGAACTCACTGCAGGTACTCAGGAATCTGAAAGAATTAGGTAGGTCTCTATGCCTCTTCTTTTGGCACAGAACATAGTGACCTTTTTGTCAGCACTCCAGAAAATTATCATGGCAGGCAACAAATCTTGACTGAATTTCATGACTTCATCTTGAGTTCCATTAACACTCTCAGGTCCCATGTACAGCTGGAAAGGGTCTGTATTCACATGCGTGTGTGTGTTGTATGTATATGATGAGTAACAACAGTAGTTATGACCATGATTACCATTTTCTGTACTTACTACATGCCTGGAAGTATGCAAAGTGCTTTATAGTCATTGCTTCATTTAACCCTATCTTTCCCATCACATCACTTTTTCCTGCCCATGAACTTTTAGGATTTCTCTAAAATCACTGTACTGCTGGACAAAGTGAGATGAGTATAGCCCCAGTACCTCTCCATAACCAGAATAGAAGCTTTGGAGAAGATCCATGGTAGCAGTCAAGGTGAGATGGCCTCATCCTTCCTCTACTCTGTCCTTTGTCACCTCTCTGAGAGTGGGCAGGTGGCCTCGTTGCCCAAGATCACCTCGGGGGAAGCAAAGGTACTGTCCTCCCACAGTGCCAGTGTCTTTGGGACATGTTTCTTTGACATTATTTCATTAAATAAGGAATAGATGGTGTGATTCTAATTAAATTAAAAAGATGGAGTTTAGAAGGAAAATCTTCCTTAAAAAAAGAATGAACTGAGGCTGTTGGGAGGATGAGACATATATGGAGCAGAGAGGAATAGTGTGCAGTCACCAGACAGGGAGAGCAGTGGAAGCTGCATATAGGTGGGCATGTAAGTTTATACGTGAATGTACATTTTCACTCAGTCATGTTAAATAAAAATAAATAAATAAATTTATTTCACACAAAAAAGAATGAACCATTTCCCTAAGCTTGATCTTTTTTTAACTCCTCCTCTTAGTTAGGGCTATTACCATTTCAGCTGGAAAATGAAGGAAAATCAACAGTGTCTACTCCCTATTTCCCCAAATTGTTTGAAAAAACATTTGGTTAAGAAATGAAAAAAAGGAACTTCAACACAGAAATACCATTGGATTCGGTGATGAGCAGAGATTAAGTTTGCCATTTAAGGTCCTTTAAATGGCATGAAATGTTGGAGGGACTGAAGAGGTTCTGATATCAAGAGACATTAAAAATAAAACATCTTGGAACATGGTCCATTCTATGTTTTGTAACATCTCCCTCTTTGAAAATGCACAAGAATATACACTAAAATTAAAGGTGATCTGCAAGGCACAACTTTCAGAGGTGCGTACAGAGGTGGGAGGTGTGGGGAGCCAGAGGGTAGCAGGCAGGCAGGAGCATCTAGAGCAGAAAAGGTTGCAGCTGTGTGTTGGCGGAGAGGGGAAGTGGAAGCATGATGCGAGAGAGGGTTGTTGCTTTAGCAGGGGTCAGTGTGCAATTGCTTGCTGGCTAAGGAGCCAGGGGCAGTGGAGTAAGGAAGGACAAGCTACTGAGCAATGATGGAAAAAAAACAAGGAAGGACTAGTGGAGTCATGCATGGATTATTGGTGTCAAGGTAGTTGACATCTTCTAAATAATAGGGAGGCATGTTTATCAGATAAATGACATTAGGGTTGGAATTCGAGAAGAGTAAAAAAGATTCAGAATCAGGGACATTGGTAGTCCAAAAGAGAATTCTTGTCTTTCCTGAGAGAACCCCAGGTTCAGTTGCTGGCTAATACACCTCATTCATAGTCACTCATCTGTCAGTGCAGGCTTACACGTTGCTATAATACTGAGCAGGTTTGAGTGAAGCTTCCAAACTAAGACAGAGTAGGAAGAAAGTCTCAGTTATCTACTTCTCAAAATCAGCCAGAGAAACCCCTATGGATCATAACAGTCTGCAGCCAATCAGAGGGATGGCACAAGAGCAAGCAGTGTTTTGTTCTGTCATACATGGGGTAGCCACAGTCCAGGGCCAACCTGACTGTAGGTAGTAACAGCAAAGACTCGGAATAGCCTTTGTGGGAAATGAGATAAAATTAAAAGGGAATTGTCAAGCATTATCAAGGGGGTAGCTACAACAAGATAACTTGATTCAATCCGTACTTCAGGTTTAATATCTTTTTTTTTAATTTAATATAACTGAGTGAAAATGTACATTCCCGTGTAAATTTACATACCCACCTATATGTAGCTTCCACTGGTCTCCCTGCCCAGTGACAGCACACTATTCCTCTCTGCTCCATATATGCCTCATCCTCCCAACAGTCTCTTTTTTCCCTCCTCTCCACCCACTCTCCTTCCTCCAGCCGGAGGTCAGCAGGATGACATCCTATAGATGTATAGAACCATAAAGCGCATCCAATATATGGTCACTGCATCGCCAAGTCCAATCCATTCCTGTCCGAAACGTGGACCTTCATTATGATTTATGGTCAAGGGCAGCATCAAGGCGAGGGGCTATGCTCCCAGGGGAACCCTGAAACCACTGGACCATCAATTGAGGTCTTTTAGTGGGGATCTCAGGGTGCACCCCTTTTTATTCTTGTGTTGCCAGTGAGACTCAACTTAGTGAGCTCCACCGCGGCTATCACTGGTAGTGGCTGTGCACCATCCAGTTCTTCCGGTCCCAAGTCGATGTAGGCACCCACTGATGTCGGTCTCTTTGTCTTCTGGGTTGTCTTTCTCCCATGCCATTTTGGTCCTCGGTGAGCATCTGTTCCTGCTGAGTTGGGACCATTTGTTGTGCCCTCGGATGGCAGCTTGGCAGCTTTTAAGACCCCAGATGCCACTTACCAACGTGGGGTGCAGAGAGCCCTCTTAGTAAAACACTAGTTGTGCCAATTGGCCTTGCTTTCACCTAAGAGCATGGTCCCCCGTCCCCTGCCCCAGCTACTCTATCCTTGCAATACTGGGTTAAGATGGAAGGAGTACTCATGTTATATTTAAGTCCACTTAATACTGTTCTTGTTTCTAATGTGTGCTATCACCGATTTCACCCAACCAGATACCTAGCAACTATCTAATCTAAAGCCTTCCCTCCCTCCCCTCCCTTGCAGCTGTCAAAGAGTCTTTTCTTCTATACACAAGTCTGTTTTGGGGATCTTATTTAGAGGTCTCATACAATATTTGTCCTTTGTTGCTAACTACTTTCACTCAACATAATGTCTTCCAGTTGAAACCAGGTCATGAGATGTTTCCTGAAGTCATCGTTGTTCTTTATCATTGCGTAGTGCTCCATTGAGTATATATACCATAGCTTACCTATCCATTGTTCTGTTGTTGGGCATCTGGGTTGATTCCATCTTTTTGCTATCGTGGACTGTGCTGCGATAAACATTCTGGTGCATGTGTTCGTTGGTGTGAAAGGCCTTGATTCTGTAGGGTATATTCCAAGTAGTGAAATTACTGGGTCAAATGGTACATCAATATTCATTTTTTTAAGGAAGTGCCAGATTGCCTTCCAAAGATGCTGGACCATTTTGCAACCCCACCAACAGTGCAGGAGGGTTCCACTTTCTCCACAGCCTCTCCAGCATTTGTTGTTTTGTGTTTTTTTGGATCATGGCCAACCTTGTTGGGGTGAGATGGTATCTCATTGTCATCTTGATTTGAATTTCTTTAATAACTAAAGATCGTGAACATGTCCACATGTGTTTTTTGGCTGCTTGGATCTCTTCTTTAGTGAAAAGTCTGTCCATCTCCTTTGCCCATCGCTTAATTGGATGATTTATCTTCTTCTTGTTGATATTTTGTAGTATCTTATAGATTATGGAAATCAGCCATCAGTCTGACACAGAGTTGCCAAATATTTTTTCCCATTCTATGGGTGTTCTTTTAATTCTATTAATAAAGTCTTCAGATGAGCAAAAGTGTTTAATTCTTAATAGATCCCATTTATCTATTTTCTCTTCTGATGATTCTGGTTTGTTTGACAGATTTTGGAGTGTGTCCATATTGTGTATTAAAACTTTCATTGTTGTTCCTACCTTTTCTTGGATGAGCTTTATCGTTTTAGGTTTGATATTTAGGTCTTTTATCCAGTTGGAGTTGGTTTTTTGTATAAGGTGTAAGATATGGATCTTGTTTCAGTTTCTTGCAGATGGATATCCAATTTTGCCAGCACCATTTGTTGAAGAGACTGTTTTTACCCCAGTTTAATGTCTTAGGGCCTTTGTCGAATATCAATTGTTCATAGGCAGATGGTGTCATCTCTGGGGTCTCAGTTCTGTTCCACTGATCGATCTGTCTGTTCTTATACCAGTACCAGGCTGTTTTGACCACTGTGGCAGTGTAATATGTTCTAAAGTCAGGTAATGAGAGGCCTCCCAGTGTGTTCTTCTTCTTTAGTAGTACCTTGCTTAACCGGGGCTTCTTCCCTTTCCAAACAAAATTGGTGATTTGTTTTTCCATCTCATTAAAAAATGTCACTGGAACTTGTATTGGGATTGCATTATATAAATAGATTGCTTTGGGTAAAATAGACATTTTCACAATGTTAAGTCTTCCTATCCATGAGCAGGGTAGGTTTTTCCATTTATCTAAGTCTCTCTTAGTTTCTTGTAGTAAGGGCTTGTAGTTCTCTTTGTAAAGGTCTGTTATTTCTCTGGTTAGATTAATTCCTAGGTACTTTATCTTCTTAGGGGCTACCGTAAATGGTATTGATTTGATAATTACTTCCTTAACAGTCTCATTGCTGGTATAAAGGAATCCTACTGATTTACTTATGTTTATCTTGTATCCTGAGACTTTGCTGAACTCTTCTATCAGTTTGAGTCGTTTACTTATAGATTCCTTGGAATTCTCTGCATATACAATCATATCATCTGCAAACAGGGAGATTTTGACTTCCTCTTTGTCAATGCAGATGCCCTTTATTTCTTGGTCTTGTCTAATTGCTCTGGCTAAAACTTCTAGCACAATGTTGAATAGAAGAGGTGAGAGTGGACATCCTTGTCTAGTTCCTGATCTCAAGGGAAAGTCTTTCAGTCTCTCTCCATACAGGATGATGTGGGCAATTGGCTTTGTATAAATGGCCCTTACTGTGTTGAGGAATTTGCCGTCTATGCCCATTTTGCTAAGAGTTTTTAGCATGAATGGGTGTTGGACTTTATCAAATGCCTTTTCAGCATCAATGGACAAAATCAGGTGATCCTTGTCTTTTGTGTTATTTATGTGGTTAATCACATTAATTGTTTTCTGATGCTGAACCAGCCTTGCATCCCTGGTATGAATCCCACTTGGTCATGATGGATCATTTTCTTGATATGTTGTTGTATTCTGTTAGCAAGAATTTTGTTGAAGATTTTTGCATCTAGATTGATGAGTGATATCGGTCTGTGGTTCTCTTTCTTTGTTGGGTCTTTCCCTGGCTTAGGTATGAGGGTTATGCTGGCTTCATAGAATGAGTTTGGGAGTGCTCCATCCCTTTCTATACTGCGAAATAGTCTCACTAGTATTGGAGATAACTCTTCTCTAAAAGCTTGGTAGAATTCTGCCGTGAAGCCATCTGGGCCCGGACTTTTTTTGGTTGGCAGTGTTTTGATGACCTTTTCAATCTCTTCCTTTGTGATGGGTTTATTAAGTTGTTCTGCTTCACGTTGTGATAATTGGGGTAGGTGGTATGAGTCAAGCAGTTGGTCCATTTCCCCTAAGTTTTCAAATTTGTTAGAGTACAGTCTTTCATAGTATTCTGTTATGATATTTTTGATTTCTGTTGCATCTGTGGTGACAACCCCCCTCTCATTTCTAATTTGGGTTATTTGTTTTCTTTCCTGCTTTTCTTTAGTAAATTTAGCCAGTGGTTTGTCAATTTTGTTGCTCTTCTCAAAAAGCCAGCTTTTGGTCTTTTCAATTTTTTCAGTTGTTTTTCTATTCTCTAATTCATTTAGCTGTGCTCCAATCTTTATGATCTCGTTTCTTCTCGTGCCTGAGGGATTCCTCTGTTGTTCCCTTTCTACTTGTTCAAGCTGTAGGGTTAGTTCCTTGATTTGGTTTCTTTCTTCCTTCCAGATGTCTGCATTTATGGAGATAAAAGACCTCTGAGCACTGCTTTGGCTGTGTCCCATAGGTTCTGTTAGGAAGTGTTTTCGTTCACATTGGAATCCATGACTTTCTTTAATTTATCCGTGATTTCCTCTATAACATTTGTTTTTCTGAGCAAGACATTGTTCAGTTTCCAAGAGTTCCACTTTCTATCTATGTTTTTTTCTGCTATTGATTTCAAATTTGATGGCTTTATGATCTGGGAAGATGCTTTGCAGTAATTCAATGGTGTGGATTTTGTTGAGCATTTCATTATGGCCTATCATGTGGTCAATTCTGGAGAATGTTCCATGTGCACTGGAGAAGAAGGTGTAGTTGTCTGCTGATAGGTGGAAAATTCTGTATATATCAATGAGGTTTAGTTGGTTAATTGTGGCAATGAGGTCTTCTGTATTTTTGCTGAGGTTTTTTCTAGATGATCTGTCTAGTATTGAGAGTGGAGTGTTGAAGTCTCCCACTATTATGGTGGAGTCATCTAACTCTCTTTTGAGTGTAGTCAGTGTTTCTTCAACGTATTTAGGTGCTCTGATATTAGGTGCATAAATATTTAATATAGTTAAGTCTTGCTTGTGTACTGAACCTTTCAGCAATAAATAGTGTCCATCTTTGTCCACAATGGTGGATTTGACATTAAAATTGATTTTGTCTGAGATTAGAATTGCCACCCCTGCTCTTCTTTGTTCATTGTTAGCTTGATATATATTCTTCCAACCTTTAATTTTCAGTTTGTTCCTATCTTTAGGTCTCAAGTGAGTTTCTTGTAGACAACATATGGATGGGTCATGTCTTTTGATCCAAGATGTCACTCGATGTCTCTTTACTGGAGCATTCAGTCCATTCACATTCAATGTAATTATTGATAGGTATGTGTTCAGTGCTGCCATTGTGATGTGTTTATTTTTATGTTGATGTTTTCTCTGTTGTTCTTATTAGTCTGTTCTGGGACATTCTTTTTTGTGAGTTGATTTTCCACCTTTTTCAGAGCTGGTTTTGTGGTTATTGAGACTCCTGTGTTACATTTCTTGAAATGATATGATACATCTTTGTTGTGGTTTACAGCTACCCTTATGATCTCCCTTAATAAACTATATATAAACCCAATTTTAATTACTACCAGTCTTGTCATTTTCCTCTCCATCTGGAAGGACTATAACAACTGTAGTACATCCCTCTTTTTAATATGATGACACCATAGTTTTCATGATGATCACTGGAGTGCTTCTTTCCTTATCAAAGCTGTGATTGGCTTTGGAGCCTTCCCTAACTGAGTAGACTTTTGAGTAGTAAAGTTGTTCTAAAATATAAAGTTAGTGGTTTTGTTTTTCTAAGCCAGAGCCAAGAACTTCTTTCAATATTTCTTGTAGTTTTGGTTTGGTTTTTACAAAGTCTCTGAGTTTCTGTTCATCTGAGAATGTCTTAATTTCATTTTTGTATTTGAAAGATAGTTTTGCAGGATATATAATTCTTGGTTGGAACTTCTTTTCCTTCAAGGCTTTGAATGTGTCATGCCACTGTCTCCATGCCAGCATGGTTTCTGCTGAGAAATCTGAAGAGAGTCTACAGGGTTTCCCTCTGAATGTTAGCTTTGCCTTGAGTCTTGCTGCCTTTAAGAGTTGCTGCTTATGTTTCATTTTGTTGAGCTTGATCATAATATGTCTTGGGGTCTTTCTTTGGGATCTATATTGGGTGGCGTACGATATACATCTGAGATGTCTATATTCTCTTCCTTCATGATTTCTGGGAAGTTTTCTGTCAGCAGCTCAGCAACAATACTCTCTGTGTTCTCAGATGTTTCATCTTGTTCAGAGACTGCAATTTATCGAAGGTTGTTCCTCTTCATAGAGTCCCACATGCTTCTTCATGTTTCTTCATTTTTCTTGTTTCTTTTTTCTGATTTCTGCTCATAGATGCTGGCCTCAGTAGCTTTGTCTTCCAAGTCAGAAATTCGTTTTTCTATTTGTTCCATTCTGTTTTCTTGTCTTTACATTGAAGTTTCTATGTCTTTGATTTTGTTCTTGATCTGTGGGATTTCAGAGTACTGGTGTTCCATCAGATCGAACATCTTGCTTATGTTTTCATTTTGTTCTCCTGCATTTTGTATAAGGTCTAGAAGGGCTCTTTATATAATCATTTTGTATTCACTTTTCTGATGCTTTCATAAAAGTTTCTTCATCTGGAAAACTCCTTGGTTGCTTAGTTTGGGAGCCTTCTGACGCCATAGCTGATTTCTTGCACGCCACAAGTGTCTGTTGCTTTTTGGGACTCATGTGAGTATGTAGAGGCTGGAAGAGGTACCGTGAGGATGGACTGCAGATGTTTCTCTAGGCTGTCTTAAAATGTAAAGCAAAAGATATCTGACCACTTCACAAGTCAGTTAGGTTTTCAGGTGTAGAGGTCCCTCTTCTCAACTGGCAAAGTAAGTGCCGCTATATCCAACCCCAGATGATACAAACTAGTTCAGAATACAGCAATGCTCCTGCCCTGTTCGCCTCTGCTGACAGGGCCTAGCCTTAGATGATACTGCATAGAGTACTGCTTTTCTGATAGAAAAGCACTCTCCTGTGGGCAGGCTCTGGCTCCCAAGCTAAGAATTAGGTCCAGCTGTGACCACTGTATCCAAGATGGTGTCCTCCACACAGGCAGCAGACAGAAGGGCTAAAGGTGCCGAGAGGTGGTGATTCCTCTGATTCTGTTGCAGGACCACCAAAGCAGGTGGCACTAGGTAAATTACTGCTTTTGTTTTGGAGAAGCGCTGTCCTGTTTGCAGGCCCTGGCTCCCAGGCTAAGAATGAGGTCCTGCTAGAATCTCCGTATCCAACATGGCGTCCTGCATGCTGACTGTGAAACTCTGTGCAAACGCTGCTCAGGCAGATATAAAATGACAGGCTCAAAGTGGCTAGATTAACAGAGTCCATGCCTGTCTCAGAATATGGGAATTTCGACTGCCTGTCCCCCCAGCAGCGTGTCTGAGTTTAGCCGCTAGGCAAGACCCTGCTCCGCCTGCCGGCCAAGACAGAGGAAAAAAAAAGTCAAAATGGTGTGTTTACCTTCAGTCCATGAGAGCCAGGGAGAGGCAGGAGCGGGAGTCAGCGTAGAAGAGGAGGTTTTTCACTCAGTGGTATGAAGTCCAAAGTAACAGCCTTGTGCCGTGTCCTGGGGCTGATTAGGTGACCACAAGGCCGTTTGATTATCAATTCAGGTCTTGGTTTCCAGAGGGATATCAGGAGACATGTGCTTAGTCTGCCATCTTGACTCCACCTTCTTAATATCTTTTTTTAATGACTATCTCATCTGACCATACTGGTTTAATTTTCTGCAGGGAATTTAGTAGCATCTGATTAAGTTCTTGGTCATTTCTTTACTATTTAGTAAGTATCTGTTCACTCCATTAGAATATAATATCCAGATGTAGCATGTGTGGCTAACAACCTCCCTGAACAACCACCTCCTTTGCCATGAGACCGGAAGAACTGGGTAATGCCCAGCTACTATCACTGAAAATTTTGATCAAAGATTATATAGAAGAATCCTGATCAAAAGGGGAAAAATTCTCATGAATTCAAGACTTTCTAGAGCCATGGAGACTGAATGAACTGCTGTGACCCAGAATTGACTCACAGTACTGGGTTCAGTTTTTGTTTTTTCTTTAAGGAACAATTGCCCTGAGAAAACCTTTAAAGTTTCAACCAAAAAATTCCCTAAAGTCTTCTTAAACCCAAACAATAGTTTAACCTAACTAGTAAAAACAATGTTGGCCTTGATTACTGTGCTCCTTTAAGATTTGTCTGAATGGAATTGAATTGATGAAACAACTGTTTCAGTCAGGCTACCAGGGCCAACTGAAAAGGTTAGATTAGAAACCTTAAGGAGCAGCGAGTTTATGTTAACAAGGAACAACTCAGAAAAGGAGGGTGATAGTAGTTACACAACTTGAAGAATATAATGAATGTCACTAAATGGTATGTAGAGAAACTGTTGATTGGTGTATGTTTTGCTGTGTATATTCTCAACAACAACAAACTAAAAGAAAAATTCTATGCATATTATATATTATACAATATAATCACATTTTTTATATCTAATAATTATATTATAATAAATATATTTACACAAATAAAAACCCAAAGAACATCATAGCAACCCTACAGGACAAAGTAGAACTACCCCATATGGTTTCCACCAATGCCTGTGATTTGAACTGCCTACCTTTTTGTCAGCAGTCATAGCTCTTAACCACTTCAGCACCATGGTTCCCCCCTCCACAGACATGCACATACACATACACACACACACACATATTCAGGCATGGGTGTGTGTGTGTCTGTGTGTAAACATTACACGTATAAACAAAAACTCTATGAGACCAAGCAGTGTTTTGTTCTGGAGCTGGTACCTTAAATTCAAGTAAATGTTGGTTGAATGGATAAGTACTTTTGTCATCGTGCCAATTAGAAGAATTATGTGACATTTTCCTGGTGTCAGTCAGGCTGCCAGGGCCAAAAGTGAGGCCAAAGGATGGTTAAACAGGACCAACAGCTGGAAAGGCAGGAATTGCAGACAGGTCAAGAAGATGAAGAAATCAAGATGCTAGTAAGTGTGCTGTTAAAATAAAAGTCTACTGGGCTGAAAAAGGAGGGAGAAATAATAATGAGAAAAGGGAAGGGAAAGAAGGGTGGAGGACCAGCAAGATGGGAAAAGATGAAGCAGGGGAGGGACTACAGAGCACACGAGGTCAAAGTGCAGGTTTAGTGGGAATGACTAGGAGAATAACACAGTCTGGTTAAAAGAGAGCTGGAGTTGGAGATTTCTGAGTTGGAAAGGCACTGAGTGACGGCGACATCCAGACTGTGTCCATGGTGTCTAATACAAAAGGGAAAGAGGGAGTCACTTAAATCAGTCAAGGAACTTGACTGCAGTGGGGTTGGTTTTTTCATATTAACCTAATGGTCGCAGTTCAAACCCATCTAGAGGGGCCACAGAAGAGAGCTCTGGCTATCTGCTTCTGTAAAGACTACACCTAAGAAAACTGTATGGAGCATTATGACTCTTTAGACAGTGGGGTCCTCGTGAGCTGCATTCAACTTGCCCACAACCGATTTTCTTTTCAATGTAAAGTCATATTTTAAAACCGATGTTTAGAAGCATTTTATGTATTTCCATATTAAATAATTATTGGGTCAAGAGTCATTTATCAGCTTATAATCTTCAGGTGTTAAAAAATTAATACGTCTGTCCTATTTTTTAGCAAAATAATTTGGAGACGTGCTTACCAGACATGTATAATTTGCAGAAGAGCTGCCACAGATAAGGCAGCTGAAGCTTCAACTGTATAATGGGTAAAAAAGCAGGAAATTCCGATTTCCCCCCACCTCCCCCAAATTGAGTTAACTCTCCTCTAAAAGTCTGGTAGAATTCTCCAGTGAAGCCATTTGGGCCAGGGCTTTTTTTGGTTGTCCGATTTTTGATGACTTTTTCAATCTCTTCCTTTGTGATAGATTTATTAAGTTGATCTACTTCTTGTGATAATTTTGGGGGGTGATATGAATCTAGAGATTTGTCTGTTTCCTCTAGGTTTTCAAATCTGTTAGAGTATAGCCTTTCATAGCATTCTGTTAAGGTATTCGTTATTTCAGCTGGGTCTAGGGTAACATCTCCCATCTTATTTCTTAATCTGGTCATTTTTATCTTCTGCCATTTTTCTTTTGTAAGTTTAGCCAGTGGTTTATCAATTTTGTTGATCTTTTTAAAGAACCAGCTCTTGGTTTTGTTATTATTTTCAGTTGTTCTTCTACACTCTAATTCATTTAGTTCTGCTCTAATCCTTATCATCTATTTTCTTCTGGCGCCTGAAGTGTTCCTCTGTTGCTCTCTTTCTACTTGTTCAAGCTGTGGGGTTAATTCTTTAATTTGGGACCTTCTTTCCGCATGTGTGCAGTTATAGAGATAGACTGATCTCTGAACATTGTTTTTGCTGTATCCCATGGATTCTGGTAGGATGTGTTTTCATTCTCATTTGAGTCTATTAATTATTTTTTCCTTGATTCTTCTATAACCCAAGGCTTTTTGAGCAAAGTGTTGTTCAGTTTCCATACATTTGAATTTCTACCGATGATTTTTCTGCTATTGATTTCAACTTTTGTGGCTCTATGGTCCAAGAAAATACTTTTCAGTAAATCAATGGTTTGGATTTTGTAGAGAATTGCTTATGACCTAACATATGGTCTATTCTGGAGAATGTTCCATGTGCACTAGGGAAGGTGTACTTATTCACTGACAGCTGAAAAGATCTGTATGTGTTGATAAGGTCAAGTTTGTTGATTGTTGCAATAAGATCTTCTGTATCTTTGCTGAGCCTTTTTTTGGATGATCTATCCACAACTGCAAGGGGAGTGTTGAAGTCTCCAACTATTATTGTGGAATGATCTATCTCATTTTTCAGTGTTGTCAGTTTTTGTTCAATGTATTTAGATGCTCTGGTATTGGGTGCATAAATATTTAATATTGTTAAGTCCTCCTTGAGTACTGAACCTTTCAGCAATAAATAGTGACCATTCTTGTCCATGACAGTGGATTTTACATTAAAATCTATCTTATACGAGATTAGTATTGCTACATGTGCTCTTCTTTGTATGTTGTTAGGTTGGTGTGTATTATTCCATTCTTTTCTTTTCAGTTTGTTTGTATCTTTCAGTCTAAGGTGTGTTTCTTGTAAGCAACACATAGATGGGCCATGTCTTTTGATTCAGGATGTCACTTGCTGTCTCTTTACTGGAATGTTCAGTGCATTTACATTCAGTGTAATTACTGATAGGCATGTGTTTAGTGCCATCATTTTGATATAATTACTTTTATGTTGACGTTTTTGATATTGCTCTTAATAATCTGTTCTGAGTCAGTCTTCTTTATGGGTTGACTTTCGGTGTTTGTTTTGTGTTTGTTGAGACTCCCGTATTGCATTTCTTGTTTTGATAAGCTGTACTGTTATTTTGCTTTGCAGCTACATCTATGATACCCCTTAACATACCAAGATTAAACCTGAAATTTTAGAGCAGAGTTAACTCCAATAGTATTGAGGCTATTTCACACTATAGAAAGGAGTGGAATACTCCCAAATTAATTCTATGAAGCCAGCATAACCCTGATACCAAAGCCAATGAAAGATCCCACAAAAAAAGAAAATTACAGACCAATATCATTCATAAACCTAGATGCTAAGGTCTTCAGTAAAATCCTAGCCAATAGATTTTAACAGCATATATAAAAAAAATTTCATCATGATCAAGTTGTTTTCATTACAAGGATGAACGGCTGGTTCAACATCAGAAAACCAATTAATGTGATCGACCACACAAATAATACAGAAGAATCACCTGATTTTGTCAATTGATACAGAAAAGACATTTGACAAAGTCCAACAACCGTTCATGCTAAAAACTCTCAGCACAATAGGAATAGAGGGGAAAGACCTCGATGTAACTAGTGGCATCTACTCAAAGGCAGCTGCCTTCATTGTCCTGAATGGTGAAAGACTGAACAAATTCCCCTTGAGAACAGGAAATAGACAAGGATGTCCACTCTTACCCCTTCTATTCAACATTGTGTTAGAAGTTCTAGCCAGAGCAATTAGACAAGACAAAGAAATAAAGGGTTTGTGTATCAGCAAAGAAGAAGTAAAAATCACCCTATTCTCAGATGATATGATTGTATATACAGAGAATCCTAAGGAATCCATAAGTAAACTACTGGAACTAATAGAGGAGTTCAGCAAAGTATTGGGATAAAGATAAACATAAGTAAATCAGTAGTATTTCTTTATATCAACAAAGAGTTTATCAAAGAAGAAATCACGAAATCAATACACTTACTATAGCCCCCAAGAAGATAAAATATCTAGGAATAAATCTAGCTAGAGAAATAAGAGACCTATACAGTGAGAACTACAACAACTTACTGCAAGAAACCAAAAAGGACTTAAGAAGTTGGAGAAACCTACCCTGCTCGTGGATAGGAAGACTTTACATTGTGAAGATGTCTATTTTACCTAAAGTAAGCTACTTATACAGTGCAATCCCAATACAATTCCAGTGTCATTTTTTAATGAGATGGAGAAACATATCAACAACTTTGTTTGGTAAGGGAAGAAACCCTGGCTTAGTAAAGCACTGCTGAAAAAGAGGAACACACTGGGAGGCCTCACACTACCCAACCTCAGAAAGTATTACACTGCCACAGTAGCCAAAACAGCCTGGTACTGGTACAGAAAGAGACATATAGACCAATGGAATAGACTGGAGACCTCAGAGATGCCACCATCCTCTTACGAACAGTTGATATTTGACAAAGGCCCTAGGATTGTAAACTGGGGTAAAAACAGTCTCTTGAACAAATGGTGCTAGCAGAATTGGATATCCCTCTCAAAAAACTGAAACAGGGCCCATGTCTCACACCTTACACAAAAACTAACTCAAAATGGATCAAATCTAAAACAATAAAAACTATGTAAGAAAAAATAGGATGAATGACAGATGTTCTAATACACAATTTAGATAGACTTTGAAATCTAACAAAGAATGATTAACAGAAGAGAAAACAGATAAATGGGAACCACTAAGAATCAAACGTTTTTTCTCATCCAAAGACTTTATCAAAAGAGTTAAGTGACCACCTACAGGATGGGAAAATATATTTGGCAACTACATGTTGGACTGATATCTGATCTCCATGATCTACAGTGTACTGCAAAATATCAACAAGAAAAAGGTAAATAACCCAGTTAAGTGATGGGCAAAGGAGAAAGGCAGACACTTCACTAGAGAGGACATCCAGGCAGCCAAAAGATATATGAGAATATGCTCACAATCATTAGCTATCAGAGAAATCCAAATCAAAACTACACTGAGATATCATCTCACCCCATGATCCAAAAAACACAAAACAACAAATGCCAGAGAGACTGTGGAAAGACTGGAACTCCTTCACTACTGGTGGGATTGCAAATTGGTACAACCTCTTTGGAAAGCAATCTGGCACTTCTTTAAAAAGCTGGAAATAGATAACTATTTGATCCCATAATTGCACTGCTTGGAATTTATCCTTCAGAAACAAAGGCTGTCACACAAACAGACACATGCACACAAATATTTATTACAACACAGTCCACAATAGCTAAAAGATGGAATCAACCCAGATGCCTATCAACAGATGAATGGATAAACCAACTGTGGTTTCAATTGGAAGATATTATACTGAGTGAAATCAGCATCTAAAAGACAAATATTGTATGAGACACCTGTTATAAGGACTTAAAAATGGAATTATCCACAGAATGACTTTGTTGGCTATGGGGTGGGGGAGGGGGGAGGGTTTATCGTTGGTGAGATAACTGATAGATGTTAGAAATTTTATTCATTTACTGTAATAAATAAAAAATTTTAAAGAACTGAGTGTATGTTTTCAAAAGTAAAGTTTGATGTAAGTTTAAAACCCAAGTGTATTGTCTCAGAATTTCCTTTAGAGTAACTGTGCATAGCTAACATAACTGAGTCTTTTAAACTGTTTTAATGAGAAATATACTCCATTTCTAATGCATTTGAGACATAAAGACATACTAGAAACGAGAGAATAACATCATGCAAAGATATGCATGCACGTAAAGGGCTTCATTAGAAGGTGAAAACTGAGGATAAGAGGCCCTGAGCTCTTAACATGTAAGTTCATACAATTTCTACTCTGTTGTTCAGTTACTCAGTCCTTCATCTACCAGCAATTGTCATGCCCAGCAGATTTCCCTTTATTCTGCTGGTCTCCAACTCCTGTGGCTCCTTTACTGTGTCGAGATGAGCTAGACTGGAAGTAAGTCTAGATCAAGATCTACTTTACTTATACAAAACCACTTGCACTTCCTACATAGCTAATTTGACTTGTGCAATCTCTCTTTTCCCTTTATATGGATTGTTTTTTAGGGAAGGTTTATGGTCACAGAAAAATTTCAGAGTGTACTGAAAATTACCATATCCTCCCTCTTTACCTGGCACACGGTTTTTCCTACTATTAACATCTTGCACTCCTAAGGGGCACTGGTTAAAATCAATATGCCAATATTAATATATTAATATTAACTAAATTTTATAGTTTACACTGCAGATCCTAGGTGGTAGAAATATTTAAGGTGCTACCTGAAGGGTGTTGTAGTCCACTCAGAAGCACCTCAGAAGAAAGTCATGGCCATGTACTTCTGAAAACTCAGGAACTGAAACCCATATGTGGTCAACCATGAATTGGGACCAACATGATGGCAACTGGTTTTTACAGTTTACACTAGGGCTTACTCTTCATAAAGCCCTATGAGTTTTAATGAATGTTAAAATGTCAAATGCCTACCATTAAAATAACATGCAGAATAGTGTCACTGTTCTAAAATATGCCCTGTCTTCTGTAACATTTTAATGATTCATTTTTCAGATACTTTGGGTCTTAGGGATACAGTGCTCTCAGCTACTAAGAAAGGAAATTAATTCTGAAACACTGACCCTTGTTTAGAACTTTTTGTTCAACCAAACCTCATTTGGGGGTAATACTATAGAACATAGAGTCCAAAGTCATTAGATGGTAAAACCCAAAAAACCAAACCCACTGCAATCAAGTCAAGTCATAGCAACCCCAGAGGACAGAGTACAACTGCCCCATGGAGTTTCCAAGGAACACCTCGCAGATTCGAACTGCTGACCTTTTGGTTAGCAGATGTAGCATTACCTCACAGGAGATGTCTACAAGTGGGCACTGTTCCAATCTCTGGCAGCACACACCAGCCTAAAACTTGTGCTATCCAGCAAATGGTCCCAACTCAGCAGGAACGGACGCTCACCGAGGACCAAAATGACATGGGGTAAAGACAACCCAGAAGATACAGAGACCCACATGAGTGGGTGCCTACACAGACTTGGGACCGGAAGAACCGGATGGTGCCCAGCCACCACCAGTGATAGCCCGTGATGGAGCTCACTAAGTTGAGTCTCACTGACAACACAAGAATAAAAAGGGGTGCACCCTGAGATCTCCACTAGAAGACCGCAATTGATGGTCCAGCGGCTTCGGGGTTCCCCTGGGAGTATGGCCCCTAGCCCTGATGCTGCCCTTGCCCATAAATCATAACAAAGGTCCACTCTTCGGACACGAATGGATTGGACTTGTCAATGCAGAGTGACCATATATTGGAGGCACTTTATGGTTCTGTGCATCTATAGCATATCATTCTGCTGACCTCTGGCTGGAGGAAGGAGAGTGAGTGGAGAGGAGGGGAAAGGAGACTGCTGGGAGGATGAGACATGTATGGAGCAGAGAGGAATAGTGTGCTGTCACCGGGCAGGGAGAGCAGTGGAAGCTGCATATAGGTGGGCATGCAAATTTATATGGGAATGTGCATTTTCACTCAGTCATAATTAAAAAAAAAACAAAACAAAACTTGTGCTATCATCTTTTCTACTATTTTCCAATTACTGATTGGCACCACTCATCTCAACCCAGAGCATGAGGACATGGCAGATCCTAGTGGTGAACATTACTTTCTTCCACTGATGTGATTAAATGCACAGAAATCAGACCTCTTTCTTCTTCTGGGCACCTCTGGGAAACTGACAAGTGAGTGCTGGCCGACAACGGTGCTGCTTTCTCTCTCCTCCTTGCCCCACAGCAACAGGGAAGAGGGACAGCTCTGAGGTGTGGATTCTTCCAGCTGCCCCTTGTGAGCCTCAATTGTTCCCTCCAAGGAGCCAAAGCAGGTTTCTACAGCCCCTCTTTTCATCTGAGGGAATGGCTGGAAACTAAGAAAAAGACCGAAGGCTGGTCCAAAAATTTCCTTGTGAGTGTATATCGCTGCCATCTGCTGGGTGGTATGGGTATCACACTTGTTCCAGCGAGTCCGCTATGTACTAAGCAGAATCAGGGAATCCCAGCTACGGTTCAGAACTGGCTGGTATATTTGCATCACTTCATATCCCCTAGGGTCGCCGTGAGTCAGATCTGACTCGACGGCACTTGGCTTGGCTCATACCCCCCACTTGAGTCTGCAGCTTTTGGCAATTCCATGACAACTGTTTATAGCAGTATCCCATGTGACTAATCAGGTCAAATTGATGTCCATCTTGAACTAATGTCCTATTTAGCATCACTAGTCACCCTAGTCAAATACGGTCTGTTACTAAATGGTTGATGTAATTGGTTAGTAAACGCCCATCACCATTAGGCAATGGTATCCGGCAGAAGTCAGGATCCTTCTGTCGATTGGAAAAAATATTCTGATGGAGGTGAAACCGCATCTGGCCTCTCCTGTTGTGTTCATTGAAGTCCTGGGTTCATGCACCCAGCAATCGTTCACTGAGCATTTACCTTGTGTTCTAGGCATGGTACGACAAATGGAGAAGGCAAAGATGAATAAAGACAGTTCTTACGCTTAATAGGAAACACTGATGGCTCAGTGGCTAAGAGCTGCAGTTGACAGTAGCAAAAAGTTAGCCGTTGGAATCCGCCAGGTGCTCTTTGGAAACTCTGTGGGGGTAGTTCTGCTCTGTCATATAGTGTCACTAGATGGCAATTGATGAAAATATTTTTTCTACTCTCAATAACACAAGATGGATAGTTTCTGAGTGCTTACTATGTGCTAGATATTTGAGGTACCTTTTTTAGGTCATTTAATCCTCAGATCAACCCTAGGAATTACCATCTCACTTACAGTTAGTTCATACTGTTACCTTACTTACAGTTCAGAAAACAGAAGCTCAGAGAGATTAAGTAATCTATGCAAGATAATACAGCTAGAAAGAGGTGGAGTTGGAGTGGAATGTGGGGTGGTGGGAGAGGGATAGATGAGGGAAAAGAGTGTTGCCAACATGGGACATGGGCCCAGGCAGTTTTTATTTTTATTTCTTCTTCACATAGAGAGTTTGTTCTAACACATATTTCTGTTCCATTAGCTACAAATTTCCCAGTAAAATGAAAGTGCTACAAAACCAGTCACTGCTGATAGGTAGACGCTTTGGGAAGATTTATCAGGAAGAATATCCTTTCCTCTAGCAAGCAATTGAAATCTATTTAGTTAACATTCTTCTTCTCAGTTCATAACTCTTCTTCTTAATAGTAGCCTTGACATCAGCAGCAATAGCTGGATTGTTGTTCGTTATGATTGGATAGAAAACAAATTCGCATTTTGCTCAGCATGAGAGACTACATGTGAGTAAAGGATTTGCTCAGCAAGAGTTAGAGAACCATTCAGATATCCTGATTTCATCAGTCGCAAGCTATCGTTTTTAATTTTTTTCTTTCTGTCTTGGTTTAAGAGTGAGCTAAGGATCCATCCTGGAAAAGGACATTTCTGATGGTTCTGGAGCTAAACCAGACAGCTGTCATTGGGGCTGGTGGGAAATAGTTGGTGGGGTTTGGAAGGAAGAAGGGATGAATGATAGCTGTTGGTAGCAAAGCAAAGCATTCTGCCAAGTGCCCATGACACATGCTCAGATGGCATCTGCTGAGCAGAGAAAACTAGCAGCCCAGGCAGGACAGGATAGTGGCTACCAGGAAAGTTTACCACCAGTCTGCCTGGGTTAGAATCCTACCTAGCACTCTCTGTCACTAGCCTATTCTTTGGTCTTAAGCATACCATATAACTTCTTTTAATCTTCAGTTTTACACCTGTAAAATGGAGGGAGGGCTTATAGTAATTCTTGCCTCATAGGATTGTTTGGTTCGTTCAGCAAGAGAATCCAGACTGGCTCACTAACTCTTAGCCAGAGTATTAGCAACATTCCACAGTCCAAAGGTAGCTAGGATACAGTGGGACAGACGTAAACAGTAGTTGTTGTTAACTCTCACTGCATTGGTCCCCAATTTTTGGCAACTCCATGAACAGTTGAAACCGCCCAGTCCTTTGCCATTGTTGTGGCTGGTTACAGGTCGAACAGTAGTGATTCAATGGGTTTCCATATGCTGATTTTGAAAAGTCAATCACCAGGCCTTTCTTCCTAGTCTGTCTTAGTCTGAAAGCTCCCTTGAAACCTGTTCAGCATCCTAACAAGACGAGAGTCTCCACTGATAGACTGGTGGCGGCTGCACACAAGGTGTACTACGTGGAAACCAAACTAGGTCTCCTGCCTGGAAAGCAAGGACTCTATTATGGAACCACCACTGCCGTAGGACTGGGGCAGAGGGACTGAGAGATGAAGCAGCAGGCACCGGAACAGAGGGGTCCTCCAGAGAGGTCAGCTTTTAGGTTTGCTTGTGTTACCCACTGCACGTGAATCTGACATACACAATACTACTTTTCCTCTCAACAATCCTATGAGCAGATTGCAGAGATTATTATCCCCGTTTTACAGAAGAAATGGATTCACAGATGACTTGGTTACAATGACGGATGTTTCTCCAACCAGAGCCTGCCCTCAGAGACACTCACAGAACACCATGAAAAGTATCTTATGGAATTACAACTCGGTATCAAATCTGCAAAGAGTGGTATTACAATCATTGCTGGAAATATCAGAAACCTGAACTTCTTAGAAGGACCATTTGTAGCAGTATCTTTGTATACTGAATTTGTCTTCTTAATAAGCTCTAAAATTGAAAGAAAAAATCAAATGCCTAATTTTACATTATTTGCAATTTGGTTGACTTCTCATAGGCCAGTGTTATTCTGGTGATGGAATAACATGTTGGACAAAACACTATTTTCTGATCTTCACATACAAGTTTTTGAGAAATAAGAACAAAAAAAGTGGACAAGTGTTAGAAATGAAAAAATTACAGCTATTTAAGAATAAAGTATGACAATATTGTATCAAGGCAATGCTAGCCAAGAATCATTACAGCAAGTCACAAACACTAAAGATAAGTGCAATAAACCTAACTAACTGGGAGAATGAACCCCCATGTCTGAATAAACTCAAATCAGTGCAACCAGAATTTACTGGGTTGAGGTCTTTGAATTCTTTCAGTGAGTGATTTGCTATAATAGTGTTCATTATTTGTATCCAAACAGGCTTTTTAAGACATAGAGTTCCTAGCTGGTACAACTGGCTAAGTGCTCAACCACTAACTAAAGTTTGGCAATTGGAGTCTACCCAGTGTTGGTAGAAAGGCCAAGAGATCTGCTTCCAGGAGATCACAGCCTTGACAGCCCCACAGAGGGCAGTTCTACTCTGCAACAGCTGGGGCTGTCATCAACGTCTGCTCCATAGCAGCTGATCTGGGTTTTGGTTTTCTAAAGACACACTAGCAGCCCGGTGGCACAGTGGTTAAAAGCTTGGCCGCTAACTGAACGGCCATCCGAATCTACCAGCTACTCCTTGGAAACCCTGCAGGGCCATTCCACTCTGTCCTACAGGCTCACTAAGTGTCAGGGCCAACCTAATGGCACCTAAAGAAAAGAAGAAGGGACACATATATGAACAATTAATTTTTATAATTATTTAATATATATGTATAATATTTTAACACAATGTTTTTCTCCTAAGAGGCACAGACTTGATTTCTGTTTTAAAAAGTTAAACACGGGCCAATTCAAATGACGACGAATTCCAATTTAGCTGGAGGTGGAAAAATGAAACACCAAAACACATTTCATAAAGAAACAGGCATTCTGGGTAACAGGATAAGAAGAGCAAAGAGGTAGTGTCGGGCACGTTGTAGAAACTTCACATACCATTGTTGACCAAATGGTAGAATTAATGAATCACCAGAAAGAATTGTCCAAAAAGTTTTAAAATTCTGTGGTCACCTTTGCAACCTAATTGTTAGCTGCTGTTGAGTAGATCAGGAATCGTAGCAACCGAGGAAGTAGAGCCAATGAAAGGTTGCCTGGTTCTTTGCCATCTCCACAATCACCAGTCTGTTGGAGTCCATTGTTTTTGTGTCAATCCATCACATTGAGGGTTTCCTTCATTTTTGCTGACCCTACTTACTAAACGTTTAACCTACTTTCATTATAACAATTTCTAACAGTTCTTTCTGCTCTGTAAATTCCTGAACTTCCATGAATTCTACTATACGGGCTGTGATGTGGGTATACTATTGCTACTCATTCTCGCGACTAGAAATGAAGTGAAACATACAAAAGCCATCGAATTTTCAGAATCCAATGTCCCTTCACTTAACATGTCAGAAACCTAGCAATCCATCTGACGTGTCTGTTTGTCCACAGCCAACCCTTGCCAATTTCTGTCAATTTTACCTTCTAAACAGATCTTGAATCTTTCCATCACTCTTTTCCTGCCACCACCCTATAACCCAAACTACTATCTTTTCTTGTCTGGATGGCTGAAACAGCCCTCCAAGGGCTACCTTATACCCATTCAGGGCCCCTGGAATAACTTTCCACAGTGCTGGCAGAGCTTAGCCTTTTAGAATACAGATTTGATTATGTCACCACTGTCCCTCGCCCAGCCCTCCTTCCCACCCTTCACACTGCTCTAGGGTGAAGTCCCAGGCGCCTGTCCTTGCAGCTGCTCTCCCATCCCTGTCTCTTCCCTCTCTTAACTCCAGCCAGTTAACCCTACAGTTCTTCCCCCACACTTCTCCCAACTTAGCAAATGCTGTTCCCTTTTCCCTTTGCCTAGAACTTTCTCCCTGTTTCTCTTTCTCTTTTTCCCTTATCCCTGCCTAGTGATAGAGCCCTCTAATTTGGCTAAGTCGCTGGTACTGCCTCAGGCACTCTGGCCCTAGTACTGGCCATTTTACCCTCCTCTTGGCCCCCCTGCTCTTTTTCCTTCAAAGCACTAAAATTTGTTTACAACTTGCCCAAATATTTGATTGACATCTGTCTCCCTGTCTGGATCACACGTTCTGGGAGATCCTGGCTTTGACTGTTTTTTTTCACCCACATGTCTCTAGCATCTAGCACAAAACCTTGTATGCAGCAGGCACACAACAAACATTCGTTGAACAAATGAATGAACTTAATGAATACAGGTTGCTGTCAAAGGCGTAATTTCTGTCTTGCTTTCTACAGTTATCTCCAACCAAACTCAGCAACAAGTATAACATTATTTGTATCTAATATGGTTTTATGAATGAAAAGATAGTACTATTATAGCACCCGAGAAAATCGAATGGTTGTTCACTTGGCATGAATAAGTTATGAACATAAGCATACATGCTGGCATTCAAAAATTCATTTTTATTCCCAAGGTTGTTTTGTCTTAGAGACAGAGAAAATCAATGCTCCATTTGCTTAAGAAATTATAAATTGTAATTAAAAAAAGTTTCAGAGTGTAGTTTAAGATACAACTAAATAAATACCATGGCAAACTGATGTGTTCCCCAACAGGCTTCCATTGAATCAAGGCTCAGAGGCAATGAAAATGGGAAAAACTTAGCATAAGGCAGCCCATTTCAGAATCAGAAAACAATCCTTCCAGTTTTGGAAATGTCAAGACAAGGAGGCATTTGTGCAAGCAACTGTTATAGATCAACCCAGAGCTAACTGGAAGTTTGATTTTTAGAAATTCTCTCTGATATAATACATCTTTCACTATTTAAAAACAAATGGCTCTGGAGAAATAATTTTATGCCAAAAGGTCCATAATGTTATTCTACAAATTGAATAATACGTTTTAATCACCATCTAATAGAAGTCTTGTTGCAGTTCCTTTTCCTAGCACTTAGGTAGCATAGTTTGTACAATAATTACTGAATACACTCCAAAATAAATATCTCACACCAGAGTATGGTGAACGGTCAGTAAATCACTACTACTTAAATAAGTATTAAGCAAGCTATTATCACACACCCCTGCTATTCAAGCACTGGCAAAGAATTATAAACACGAAAATCTTACAGCTAGAAGAGAGACCTCTAGTGCGGGAGACAGAGCGTCATATCGTTCCAGGCATAATTAATATAGCAAAATCACCACAGTCCTTTTGAATACCGGGGTGGGAGATTTGGCTACCATTCACACTCAGTTCAATTTCAAACTTCTTCCCAGCAAATGTATGAGGTTTTTGCCTAATGAGTCACTTTTTCAGAAACATATTGCCTAACCAGATGAAGTTTTCTCCTTGATGCAAAGTTTTAAGATTCTGTGGTCACCTTTGCAATCTGATTAGTAGACATTTAACCTACTGTCATTACAACAATTGCTAACAATTCTTTCTGTTCAAGCCACAATGGGACTCCAGAGTTAAATGACAGCATGCAGTCTCTGGATCCCCAGTCCCTTATAGTTAGCCAAATGCCACACAAATATAGACACAACGAATACATCGGCGTGTTGCCTGTTCTCCAGGAAACAAATGGAATTGGTACTATTTAAAATTCATCAAGTGGCTTAGCTTTTAGTTGCCACAGACTCCCATACAGGCAGGTAAATCTTGTGATGCAGAATCAAATTCAATGAATCATTCTATGGTATCAGTTTCAGCCTTTAAAAATCCTTTATTTTCTTCTTTTCCACATTGAAAACATATTTGAGATGCATACTGAAAATGTTCCTCTAAAACACACACACACACACACAAAACAGGAGGTCTCTTAAGGAGTCTACTGCTGAGAAGGTAAAAGCATTTTGCTCATTTTTAATTTGCTAAAACAATCCAAGCATACTTGGTACCCAGAGGGTATTCTCAAATAAACTTGTATCTCTAGCTGCCAGCTTAGCTGATTGAAAACAGAAGGCAAACGTTTCTTAAAGAATGAGTATGTTAAACTGTTATGTCTCTCTCCGCACCACCAAGGACACACAGGCGCGCGCGCGCACACACACACACACACACAGACACACACACACACACATACACACAAAGATTTGCTTCAAAGAAGCCAGTGTTATTATCTAAAAGGTAATGCAGTATTTCTACCAAATTACTTCTGCTTACTGGGGTACACCTCTCAGTGAGGAAGCCAGAGCCACCCTGTGTGCTGTTCTCCATGCACAAAGCAGACAGCCCCCATTTCCAACTTTGTTAACTAAGTTGGATCCTACCCAGCAGATATCAGAGGCACCAAAAAAACAAAACCCACTACCCGTCCAGTGAATTCCAGACTCATAGTGACCATGTAGGACAGAGTAGAACTGGTCCATGAGGGTTTCCACGGCTGTAAATTTTTCCGGGAGCATATGGTCACATTTTTCTCTCCCCAGAGAGGCTAGAAGGTTCGGAGCAAAAGGTTCGAACAGCTGACCTTTCGGTTAGCAGCCGAGCGTTTTAACCACTGCACTACCAGTGCCCACTCCCCGAAGCACAAGTCTCAATGAAAATGTTTTGATACCGGCATTTCCAGGACAGTGCAAGTGTTCAAAAACACAAAGGCAGACACCGTAGACCCGCGATAGCTATTAAGTTGGGTGTGCTAGCTCACAGGGCAGCTGGGCAGAGCACGCATTAAGGTAAGAGCTTCCTGCACCAAGAAGGGCTGGTGTCCTTCTGGTTCTTTGGGGGCTCGACTGTACTTTTACCGTGGATTCTCCAGAAAGCGCCCCTCACCCCTTTCTTTACCCATGAGGCACGGAATCTTTATTTTTCAGCCAGGTCCCTCTTGGGGGCGGGAGAGGAAGCACACTTCACATTTCAATAAAGAGGGGCAGTGGGGGGGGTGGGGGTGGAAGAGGAAAGAGGTCAGAAAGGAACCAAGCTGCATCCCTCCCGCCCACCTCTGCGCCCTAAGCGCAGGTTTAGACGGCTGCGACGAAAGGCGGCCAGAAAATTCTGTCCCTTTAAGGGAATCTTGGCTGCCAGAAGGGGGAAAGGATGCGGGCTCTGGCCTCAGCGCTGCAGGCACCCCGGGAAGAGGCGGGTGCAGCGCGGCAAAGCCATAGCCATTACCTGCAGCACCCCCCCTCTCCGCACCCTGGCGCCCCCTCCCGTCCCCGCCTCCCAAGGAGACTTCTAAGCCGGAGCCTGTGCTGTGCCCTTTATCAGAAAGGAGGTGGGAGGAAGAGGAATGAGAGCGTTTTAAAAATAAATGAAACGTTTACACCCAAGGGGGGGCTGAAGAGGGGGGAGGGAGGGGACTTTAAAGGCGCCCGGGCGGGCGGCGGAGGCGAAGCCGGATGCCTGGCCGGAGACAGACGGCGGGCTGAGCCGGGCACCGGCTGCTGCGCACAAAAGGCAGCTGTGCGGCTCCCCCCCGGGCCAAAGGGGACGGGAAAGCTGCCCCGCAGCCAAGCCCGTTCGGCAGCCACAATGGCGTCTTTTACGGGGCGTCCGGGAGCGCCGCCGAGGCTGCCCGCGAGGAGGGGACGGCGGCCCAGGGCGGGAGCGGAGAGCGTGGCGGGGACGGCGGCCGCTTGGCTTGGCTCGGGCC
This sequence comes from Heterohyrax brucei, assembly GCA_028571685.1. Taxonomy (NCBI): domain Eukaryota; kingdom Metazoa; phylum Chordata; class Mammalia; order Hyracoidea; family Procaviidae; genus Heterohyrax; species Heterohyrax brucei. The sequence goes on from CM053152.1 coordinate 27,772,623, forward strand.
GGGGTGCCCAGCAAGGAGGCGGGCGCCAGCCGGGGCCGTGTTAAAGGCGCAGAGCCTGGCACCGGAGAAGAAAGGGCGCGCGGGGCTCTGGAGGGCGGGGAGCCGCCGGGGCGCTGCTGGGGGGCTAGCCGGGCGGGCGGGCGGGCGGGCGGCGCTGGCGGCGGCGGCGTCGGGAGCCGCGGCGGCTCCGCTCCGAGATCCGGAACCGGCACCAAGGTCCGGAAAGGTGGCCCCGGCCACTGCAGCCGCTCCTTCGCTCCGCTCCGCGCCGCTCCCTCACACTCCTCTTCGAGGAAGAAAGCCGAGAAACGGCGGCAACCGCCCTGGAGGAGGCGGCGGCCGCTGCCCCACCGCCGGTCCGAGCGGATCCGAGCCGCCGCGGCGGGCTGTGTGTGTGCGAGTGTGCCGCGCTCTCGCCCCATGCCTGGCACATGCGTAAAAGCGAGTTGCGCCCAAAGTCCCAGCCATACCCTCCTTAGCAAATAATAACAAACCCAAACCGTCAGATCTTACCTGAAACATTGAAGCACAAAGTCTCTCTCCAAGTCCCCTTTTCCTTTTCCTCTCCCCCCTTTTCCGATTTCTCTCCCAGCGATCTGCTCGGCTCGCCACACCAGAGAGAAATGCAATAGCTTGGCTAAGGTAGACAGAACAAAATACAGAGAAGAGTTGCTCCAGGGCTTTGAAACCCCTCAAGGCAAGGATCAGGATACAATTAGCTCATGCCTCTACCTCCAGTCTAAATCAATCTCTGAAATAAAACTTAAATCAGATTAACTGATCACAGGGCAGACAATTGATCTCCTTCAAAAATAAAACTCTACGTATATGTATAGATAAATATACATATAGAAATTTTTTCCGGATTTTTTTTTTTTTGGTGGAAAAACAGTCTCTTTCCAGCCTCCAACTTGCTTTTTACCCTCCTATTGCACAGAAAAGCTGATTTTAATCGTTGTGATTAGTTTTGATGTAACGTTTCCGCGGGCGATTTCTGCAAATGGATGGAGTGTTTCTTTGCCAAAAGAGGGAAAAGCAGCAGATGATGATAATTATAAGGATTGTTGGTTGTTTCTTTTTATTTGTGTTTGGGGCTCTCTCTTCACTTTCTCAAGTTGACCTGACATTGCTGTTACTGTAAGGTCGCGCAACTTGTTGATGAGGATCACCGCCCTGTCTGATCAAAGGATAGGCGATAATTTGGCAATAGAGCAGCACATTTTTGCTTCCTTTGGCGACAGAACGTCCTAAATGACGTGGGTAAAAATAACCACATGCAGTCTGCTTTGCCCCAATCAAGTCTGAATCAGCGCCTGGGGGGTGATACACAAACTCATTTCAAACGTTCAACCATGAAGAATTGCAAAAAGATTGAAGGAGTTACACTGCATTTCTTTTCTTCCTTTTTTTTTTTTTTTTTGGAAATAGCAAAATTAAAAGCCAACAGTCTGCATTAGATATAACCAAGAACCCACAATTTAGATTTATTTGATTGATCTTCTGAACACACCTCTCCCCCGCTGTTGTCTTAGCTCCCCTCCACTGAGCATCTTTTATAGGAGGATTTGTACAGTTCCATCTTTTGACGGAAGTGCTCTACAAAGCTAAAGTAACTCTAACATAAACACATTTTTCCAGATTGCTGCTCTAGTCCCGACCTCCCTGTCTCCTCATCACTTCCCCTCCCTTTCCAGGTCTTTGTTCACAGACATTGCGCCTGAGCTGGTTGTTATCTTAAATCTTTTGAGTTAGACTGGGGTATCTGGTTATAAACTCAAGGGTTGCCTGGCATTAGTGTTATATCCTTGCAGTATACTTTTTGAAATGGTATGTTTTTGAGCACTTTACAGTTCATTAATTAAAGACTTTGCTAGACATTTTTTAATGAAAAATACCAGGCTGTAAGGCCAACGATACTTAAAAAACAAAAAAACAAACAAAATCTTCCAACCTCCCCTAAATGGAACCAGACATGAGCCACAAATACCTGTAATGACAGCATGTCACAAGAACTGTTTGCTTATCTGTTTTTAAACCATTTTACCTTTAAGGTAAACAACTACTAGCAGAAAAGGGAAAGGCCAAGCTTTTTACAAATATAGTTAATCATATCAGTACTATCACTGCATGAAAGACTAATACAATAATGAGAATCTGGAGTGTTAGTAGATTTTTTTTTTTAATGTAGCTAGTTTGTATAAGATGGGTGTATGGTTTGAGAATATCAGTGCCATATAAGAAAAAACGATGACTTAAAAAACAAAACCAAATAGAATTATTATTTGCAAATTCTCTCCCCTCACACACAAGGCACTTGCGTCCTCTGATCTGCTATCAAATAGAAGTGTTTCCATAAAATCTCAAATTCAACTGACTAAAAACTTTGTTCTTGCCCCCAAATGGTCCTAAATGTTAATGCAGGGTAGTATAGAGAGAAAAAGGACCACAGAAGAAACATCTCCAATCATTGATACTATGACTTAATAAATTCTGCAAGCGACCTAAAGTAACTTTATCTCAAAATCTGGAGAACTTTACATTATTGCCGTAGAGTCTGAGGGTGGAAAGATTTTTGCAGGCATCCAGCTCTTCACCCTTACAGATGAGGAAAGGGAAGGAAAGGAGTTTACCCAAGGTCACAGCAGAACTGAGACTAGGCCACCAGAGGCAAGACTAAGAGAAAGGTGAGTGGTGTCCTACTGCAAACAGTGCACAGCATTCTCAGTTGTGCTGATGTAGCTTTCTACTCCTATAGCACATCCTTTTCAATATATATAATGGCAACAGATTTTTGTCCTTAGATAATTAAATTTTGGAAGCAATTCCCCAACCCCCAAACCAAAAACTGGAACTAACTCTGGGACACAAGTGAATAATGAATATGGTCTATGCTATGTAGCACCAAAAAAAAAAAAAAAAGAGGAAAAGGAAGAAAATATGACTAAAAACAGTGATACCGGTTTTCCTTCTGTTAGTTCTTAAACTGATCAGACAGTACTCAAAATAAGCAGTGGAATCATTATCAAAGGGGTTTTGCTCTCCAAGATAACTACTGTGAAAGGACGAGCATTCCTTTGAATTTCATGTTCTGAAATGTTTGTTTTTATTTGCAAAATTTTACTACTTTAGATTGACATCATTCAGGATGCTCTTTCTAAACATTAAGCCACTGATGTTCTAAAGTGATTCAGCCTATTAGTTTGCTCTCCAGGTTTACACACGTTGTTCTCAAGCTCATGTAGACTTTGGAGTAAGGTCTCAGTTTACTGTGGTGAAGATTTTAATTTTCTCAAACTGGAGGCTATAGGAATTCAGAGTCAAAAGTTATAGTCTGGAATGTAGTTGATGAACAGTACAAAAATTATTTGGAAAGCTTTTTATTCCATGCAGTATAAACAGATGGACAAACCTTTAAGACCTTCAAATAAAGGATGATGACATCTCATTTTAAATTGTAGAATAGGCTGATAATGAAATGATGTGTAAAAAGCCAGGTCCATGCTTTGTCAAGTACTGAAAGAACTTGATACAAACCATTTACACACTTGGCTGCTAAGGGAAAATCCACACAGAAGCCCCTCAGAAAAAAGTCCTGGCTATCTACTTCCAACAAATCATCCATTCCAACCCCTGTGGAGCACAGCTGTACTCTGACATGTGTGGTCACCATGAGTCTGAGTCCACTGGACAGTGACTGATAGATAAGAGTTTACATGACTTCAATCATCCCCAGTAACCATTAAGTTACTCAAAAGCACTTTCTACCTAATTAACCGCTATGCAAGTGAGCTGCTCCATTTTGTGGTTGCCAGTTATTAAAGAATTTAGGGAAAAATGTATTAAAACTCTTTTGAACCACTTTTCCAATAAATAAACGAGACCAGCAGCCTGGCAACTGTTAGTGACATGAAAGACAATAGCAATGAAATTGTCAGCAAGGAAACAGACCTCGTTGATCATCTTCTAGGGTCTCCCTATCAAAATGCATGCCATCATTTTTAAAGGCATAAAAACAATGATACAATATTTTGAATTGAAATCAGGAGCTCAACCGAAAAAAAGTTTAGCACTACTGCTGGCCTAGAAGAGAAAATGGGATGTTATTCTAGGGGCACAGTAACTCCATTCTGAAGTTAACACGGGGACAGCTCATTTGGTAGCGCTGTAGTCACTGAGCCTTCACATGACAAGTGCCCACAGAATATCACAGCTTCATACAGGGGTAGCCTGGTAGTACATTCTTGCTGGTGATTTGACAAGATATGAACATTAGTTGCTGAGATGAAATGTGAAATTGAAAAGCCCTCCACTGGAGCAGCCAGATGCTCAGATCAAAGTTAAAAGTTCCATTGTGTTTTCCACCAAGAAGGAGGGAGAAGCCTCACTGCTCCAGTCCAGTCTTCCACTGTGTCTGAATGTGTGTGGGTATTACCAGCCCGGGCCAGACGGCTACACTTTTCTCCCTGGTCACCAAAAAACAGTGTATCCGTCATTCCTCTTACAGGAGCCACCTACAACTACCACAAGAGACATGCAACCCAGAAAGACAAAATACATTGCCTTATTTTATGCTTGAGTCAATTTTGTCCTTGAGCAGGAATAAATCACCTGTTTTTTATCAACCGACCTGAGACTCCCCATAATGCTGTGGAATGTGCACATTTTCCTGTAGTTGAATAGAAGCATTAATGAGCTCAAACAGAATGGGTATGTGAGTCCTGGAGCTGGGCTGCAGCCACCACCTGTTTATAATTAGCCTCTGGAAGGCATACTAGTTTTCTAGTTCTCTGTTAATGTTGAGTCTGTAAGACCTTGCTTTCCATAATGGTAATGTTCTCACAAAGGTAGGTGTGCTGATAGACATTGTTTTCAGTTTACCTGGAATTCTGGGTAGAAACAGATACCACGTGCTTGCATCAAGGCCCTTAAGTCAGTTTGGTCCTTTTATCAGAGTTTCCTCTATAGCTGCTGAGTGTGAGTACTGGTGGTGATCTCACATCATAAAGCAATGCAAAAGGTGAATGAAGAGATTAAACTGGTGATGAGCTATCCTGACTGCCAGTTTAGATAGTCTTATTCAGTTGGGGGCCCTGGTGGCTACAGCTGTCAGCAGTTTGAAACTACCAACCTCTCCTTGGAAACTCTATGGGGCAGTTCTATTCTGTCCTACAGGGTCACTACGGATCAAGATGGACTTGATGGCAATGGGTCTGATTTGACAGAATACAGAAGTCAGCAAGAAACTAGATAATACAAAGAGCGATGAAATATGTGTATTTCTTACTGACGGGTCAGAGTTTTGTATGTTTTGAATAAATAATTACAAGTAGGTTTTATGAATCTAATTAAGTCACAGTCATTAACTTTGTCACTTAACTTGCAATGTGACCTGATCCTTAATTTCTTTCACCATAAAATATGAATGAATGTTCCTATCTTGAAGAGTTATTTTCAGGTGAAATGTAATGATATGTGGAAAGCATCTAAAACTGCGGTTAGCATACACTAAGTTCTCAATGGATAGCAATTATTGTTATCATTTATAGAAGTTGTTGAATACACAGTACGCTCCCTGTTAAAATGTAACTGTTAACAGCACATAAAACCAGTTGCCTGTTGATAGATTTCTACTGCTAGCGACCCTTTCTGCACTGAGCAGAAGTGCTCCAGAGGACTTTCAAAGCTGTGGCCTTTGTGAAGCAGATCACCATGCCTTTCTTTTGAGGTGTCTCTGGGTGAGTTTGAACCATCATCCTTTTTGGTTAGTAGTTGGGTGCTAAACCAATTATACCATCTGGAGATTCCTTAATAGAATGCAAGAAGGATATTTATGCAATGAGAGATGCCCCTTTAATCAGAACCTTTGTGACTGATAAATGTATTTTTAAATAATGGCTAAACCTCATTTTATTATTACATTTAGAAATCACATGATCATCTCACTTTTTTCACATGCAAAAATAAAAACCAAACCCCATCTCATTGCCATTCAGTCAATTCCAACTCATAGTCACCTTTTAGGAAAGAATAGAATTGCCCCATAGAACTTCCAAGGCCATAATCTTTAAGGAAGCAGACTGCCATTATCATTCTCTGGTGGAGTGGCTGGTGGGTTTGAACCACTGACCTTCCAGATAGCAACTTAATGTTTAACCACCAGGGCTCCTAAATAATGTGGTGAAATGAGATATCCTCCAAGGTAAATTCTAGTGATGAAAAATCATATGTCTGTGATGCTGCTTACTAGGGAACACTCTTCTTGTTCCTTTGAGGATCCTTGGTTTTGACAAGAATGACTCACATATAAAACAATTAATTAAGCATTTCACATAATTGCTTGTGTAAAAAAAAATGAAACAACTAGAATTCTGTCATGAACCTCTTTCTTCTTAATTATTTCGTTTTTGCCTTTCAGGAATTATGGAATCAGTACAAGCAAGTGCTTTAAAAACAAAGTTTTTAAAAAAAAAATGCAGTTTCTTAAATCAGAAAAAAAATGAACTTCAGGGCTGATTCAAATCTCTAAGAATAGTTCAGTCAATCAATATCATATTATTCAATTCAGATTACTCGGTTCTCTACATTCTCTGATTTATGTGTATTCTTCCTTCCTCAGCTTTAGACGTTATCATTTTCAAATTGTTCCGTGTCATCTGTCGGGCTACCCATTTTAAAGGTATGTGGTGGCTGTTTGAAAGAATGGTTTTTACTAGTATAAACATTTCATTAGATATTGTGCTGTTTCATATCTCAGTGCCTTAGAGTGAACTGGCTGTCACTGAAAGGTACTTCTGCTCGCAGTGTGGTGTGTCTCATTCACAGGCCATCCAGGGCACAGCCACTTAGACTTGCTTCAGTGTCCTGCTGTTGGAACCACGGCTGTTCATGAGAAACCCCTTAACACAATGGAGGCAGCTCCGGGGCACCATATACCTTTATGGAAGTTATCTCTTCCTGCATCCTTTGGGTGTCAGAACCTCTCAGCTTTGCTAACCATAAAATACTCGCCTTAAGCACATTACTAACTTGAAAATCCTAATAATATGGATGTCATATTTCAATTTTTAAAAAACCTTTCCCTGCTCCACCCCAGAAAAAAAGAAAAAAAATTGTAAAACTTATCCAGTGGACTCATGTTATAGTTAAAAACACAACATTTACTTTTAAAAGTCATGAAAATAAAGCTAATAAAACAAATAAAACCTACCCAACCAACCCAAGACCAACAACCACAACAAAATAAACTGGAAGCAAGCTTATTACTTTTCAAATTCTGATAAGAACTACTATAAACAACTTGCTTTATAAGTGAAAACCTGTGTTTTCTTTCAAATTATCTGGACAGTGATTTCTGGGACGCTAATGAGCATAAACCTGATCGGTTAAAATGGACACCGTGAGGTGGGAAGCAAACAGACCCGGGATTATTCAATGTGGGTGCTGAAATGGTTTCAGTATTCTTTTAATAACCCCATTACTGATAGTAGTGATAAGAAACAATTATGAGTGATGGTGGGAGCTTCCGTTCTGCAAGGACCATCTGGCTATGAGAGTCAGACATGAAATTCTCAAACTAAATTCTCAATCTGTCCCTCTGAGGTTGCTTTGTAGATAATGGATATCTTAATTTTTAAAAAAGAAAAAAATAAATTGTACCAAACATACAGCAGCTCCTGCTGAGAAAACAAAGCCTGTGTGTCATTTCCTTTACTAATTGTTGATGTCCCCAAACAAAACAAAGGCTCTGTGAAAGAGCTTATACTGATAATAACTCATTGTCCTTTTATTTCTGGCCAATGCATCTAAAGTTTTTTCTTTTTTTTTTTATTTAACATAACTGAGTAAAAATGTACATTCACATGTAGATTTACATGCCCACCTATATGCAGCCTCCACTGCTCTCCCTGTCTGGTGACTGCACACTATTCCTCTCTGCTCCATACATGTCTCATCCTCCCAACAGTCTCCTTTCCCCTCCTCTCTGTCCACTCCCCTTCCTCCAGCCAGAGGTCAGCAAGATGATATCCTATAGATGTATAGAACCATAAAGTGCTTCCAACGTATGGTTACTCTGCATTGCCAAGTCCATTCCATTCCTGTCCAAAGAGTGGACCTTTGTTATAATTTATGGGAACGGGCAGCATCAGGGCCGGGGGCCATGCTCTCAGAGGAACCCTAAAACCGCTGGACCATCAATTGAGGTCTTTTAGTGGAGATCTCATGATGCACCTCTTTTTATTCTTGTGTTGCCAGTGAGGCTCCTCTCTGTGAGCTCCGTCATGGCTATCACTGGTGGTGGCCGGGCACCATCCGGTTCTTCCGGTCCCAGGTCAATGTAGGCACCCAGTCTTGTGGGTCTCTCTGTCTTCTCGGTTGTCTTTACCGCATGCCATTTTGGCCCTCGGTGAGCATCCGTTCCTGCTGAGTTGGGACCATTTGCTGTGTCCTCAGATGGCAGCTTGGCAGCTTTTAAGACCGCAGACGCCACTCACCAATGTGGGGTGCAGAGAGCTCTCTTAGCAAAACGCTAGTTGTGCCAATTGGCCTGGAATTCGCCTAAGAGCATGGTCCCCCGCCCCCCGCCCCAGCTACTCTATCCTTGCAGTATTGAGTTAAGATGGAAGGAGTACTCAAGTTATGCTGGAGTCCACTTAATGTTGTTCTTGTTCCTAATGTGTACTGTCACCGCTTTCTCCCAACTAGATTTCTAGTAACTACCTAAACTAAACCCTCCCCCCCTTGCCCTCCTTCCCTCCCTCCCCTCCCTTGTAGCTGTCAAAGAGTCTTTTCTTCTATACACAAGTCTGTTTTTGAGATCTTATCGTAGAGGTCTCATACAGTATTTGTCCTTTTGTCGCTGACTACTCTCACTCAACATAATGTCTTCCAGTTGAAACCAGGTTAGGAGATGTTTCCTGGAATCATCATTATTCTTTATCATTGCGTAGTGCTCCATTGAGTATATGTACCACAGTTTACCTATCCATTCTTCTATTGTTGGGCATCTAGGTTGATTCCACCTTTTTGCTATTGTGGACTGTGCCGCGATAAACATTCTGGTGCATGTGTCCGTTGGTGTGAAAGGCCTTGAATTTGGGTCAAATGGTATATCAATATCTATTTTTTTAAGGAAGCGCCAGATTGCCTTCCAAAGAGGCTGGACCATTTTGCAACCCCACCAACAGTGTAGGAGGGTTCCACTTTCTCCACAGCCTCTCCAGCATTTGTTGTTTTGTGTTTTCTGGATCATGGCCAATCTTGTTGGAGTGAGATGGTATCTCATTGTTGTCTTGATTTGAATTTCTTTAATAGCTAAAGATCGTGAACATGTCCGCATGTGTTTTTTGGCTGCCTGGATCTCCTCTTTAGTGAAGTATCTGTCCATCTCCTTTGCCCATCGCTTAATTGGATGGTTTATCTTCTTCTTATTGATATTTTGTAGTATCTTATAGATTATGGAGATCAGGCGTCGATCTGACATAGAGTTCCCAAATGTTTTTTCCCACTCTGTGGGTGTTCTTTTAATTCTATTAATAAAGTCTTCGGATGAGCAAAAGTGTTTGATTCTTAATAGTTCCCATTTATCTACTTTCTCTTCTGTTGATTGAGGTTTCTTTGACAGATTTTGGAGTCTGTCCTCATTGTGTATTAAAACTTCCATTGTTGTTCATCTAAAGTTTTTTGACAGGTAAAAGCAGCATTATAATCCCATTACTCCTTATTTCCTCAGGTGACAACTGGGAGAATCTCCCTAGGTTTCCTGACTACAGTAAAACTTACTTAGAAAAACTAACAGGAGGGAGTGCTAAGCCTTTGGTCTGCAACAAATGCACAGTTTAAAGCTTATCTTTACATAGTAGGAAACCCTGGTGCTGTAGTGCTTAAGTGTTACGTCTGCTAACCAAACAGTCAGCAGTTCGAATCAATCAGGCACTCCTTGGAAACTCTATGGATCAGTTCTACTTTGTCCTATTGGGTTGTTATGAGTTGGAACCTACTTGATGACAGTGGATTTTTTTCATTTTGTTTTATGTCTTTATGTAGTAAAGAAATGCCGAGGAGATAGCGTCTAACTCAGAACCTGGAATATGGACAGTATTAATAGATAGTTGTTGTTTCAGTTTTACTTATTACATCTTGTTGTTGTGAGCTGTTGAGTCAGTTCCAGCTTATAGCAACCCTGTAGGCTATAGTAGACCTGCCCCAAAGGGTTCCCTAAGCTGTAATCTTTATGGAGGAAAGCCTAGTGGTATACTGGTTAGGTGCAATGGCTGCTAACCAAAAGGTTGGAAGTTCAAATCCACCAGGTGCTCCTTAGAAACTCGGTGGGGGAAGTTCTCCTCTGCCCTATAGGATCACTATGAGTTGGAATCAACTTGACAGCAGTGAGTTTGGTTTTTTGGTTTTTAATCTTTATGGAAGAAGATCAGTAGGTCTTTTCTCCCAAGGAGTGTCTGGTTCAAACCTTGGACCTTTTGGTTAGCAGCCAAGAGCTAACCAGGACACATTGGGTTTAGCTATTTCTAATGTATAGGTCCTCTGGTTATATCAAAATATGTTGTGGTTATGGTGCTCTCATGCACAGTGGAAGTAGACCACCAGGCCTTCCCATCTTAGTCTGGAAGCTGCTCTGAAGCCTGTTTAGCATCACAACAACACGCAAGCCTCCAGTGACAGACAGATGATGGCTGTGCGTGAGATGTGCCGGCCAAGAATTGAACCATGGTTTTCCACACTGAAGACAGGAATTCTACCACTGAATTACTTGTCTTGTACATTAAAATATAGTTTATGAGTCGGGGGGTACAATTTGTTTAAAACAAAACAGGGTGCCTGGTTCACTGACTTCCTTCTGAACTATGAGTTTTAATCATTAGAATTTACCTTGGAGAAAATCTCATTTCACCACATTATTTAGAACCTTGATTAAGTGCTCAGTTGCTATCTGAAAGGTCATTGGTTCTAATCCACCTGCGACTCTACAGGAGAAAGATGTCACAGCCTGCTTCCCTATAGATTACAGTCTTAGAAACCCTAGGGGGCTGTTCTGTCCTGTCCGATAGAGTTGCTATGAGTTGAAATTGACTGTTCAGCAATGGGTCTGGTTTTAGTTTTTATTTTACGTGTTAAAAAGTGTGATTTCTAAACGAAACAATAAAATACACTGTAGCTATTATTTAAAAAAGTTAGTCACAGAGATTTTGAGGAACTGAGTATCCTTCATTACATAAATATTCTTTCTTGGGTGCTAGTAAGGAATCCCTGGGTGGTACAATTGGTCAAGCACCCAACTACTTGCCAGAAGTGTTACATCGATAATGCACAGAACAAACAAGCTGTGCCTGATAGTAGCCGCTTCGGCAGGTCTGTGTGTTCCCCGTCGTCACACTGAAGAGCCCCCCTGAGTATGGGATTCAACAGACCACTTCGCCACTCTGTACCCAGCTGAGCTGAATGCCCCTCCATTGAAGTTTCCTTTATTACAATACAAAAATTTGGATATTTGAGTCAGATCAAATATTCTGAAATTGGCAGATGTGAGTGTGGATATTTGGAATTCTGTAGGCAGAACAGCCTGATGTCTGACAGTATTTCAGATGCGTCTGTTTGGAAACCTTGGTGGTGGTGGTGCTAAGTGCTACAGCTGCTAATCAAAAGGCTGGGAGTCCTAAACCTCCAGGCATTCTTTAAAAACTCTATGGAGCAGTTTTCTGTCTACAGCATTGCTATGAGTTGGAACTGACTCGACGGCAACAGATTTAGTTTGGCTTTCTGGTATCTTTTTTACTGTGTAGACATGGCCTTGTACCTGGAAATACAAAATCTCCAACAGATCACAATTTAGTGAAATAATTAACTAAAATGACCATTTGGAATTATGAATTTAAAAACCATTCTTTTCCTTTAGCTTTCTTGCTTAATTTCTTGTGCCATCTAGAGATGCCTGTATCTACCCATTCAGCCCAAATACCTACTTCCTTGTCGTTTTATTGCTGCCCTTTGATTTGCCAGAACTGGATATGTTTTAGTTCTGGAAACAACAACAAGAGTAACTTTTAGATCTAAATGAGTAAAATCCTGTAATCGTATCACTCTGGTTTTTATATGAACTCAGCCTGAACCCTGACTTCTGTGTGTGGCTGATCTTTCATCATGTCTTGTGATTTCCTTGTAAGGAATGTTGATACTGATGGTGGAGTGCCCTGTAAAAATCACATTTAGAGACATGCCTTTCCTAGATATTATTCAACTCATCTTCCCACAGTTATAGCTTGGGTCCTGCGGAAATGCATCTAAGCAAACGGAGAATTCTGAAAGGACTGAGAAGCTTCCTCCTTGTGACTAATCTAGAAGGACTTACAGCTAATGGTAGAGACTTAACAAAAGAATTTAAATCGAGAATGAAAAAATTAAAGGATAAACCAAGCTAAAAGCACAGTATTGTGCAGGTTTATGGGGACTAGAATCGGAGCTGGGGTGAAGAAGAAAATATAAGCCTACTTTTCCTCCTCCTATTTTGGCCACTTAGGGATCACAAGTTCTCGCTGTTAATACCTGAAGAAGTAAAAGAAGCAAATTAAAAATGTAACATTCATCTCCCTTCTTAGGCAGTGTGTTTACTTTCAAAGCATCTTGACTCGGATTTGAGTCTATATTTTAATTTAGGATAAATTTATCCTTAACTAGCTGACACCATTTCACCTAGTTACGTTGTTTTCCAATTATAACTTGTGTTTTTAATAACTTTTCTTCTTTAGACAAGGAGGAGTTATATTTGTACAGCTTACAAAGCACTGTCACCTCCATTACTTAATTTAGCGCTCTCACCCCAAATCACTGTACCAATTGTATTGAAAAAATGAGGACAGAAAGGCTCAGCAGGGTGAAGTGACACCCCCAACATGGCACAGTAAGAAGAGTCACTTCTGACTTTAAGACCAGTGTTCTTCAACCAAACGACCAGTCCTTTGGTTCTCGGTTTGGTCTACTCTGTATTTGCCTTTGGTTCCTTGACAAAAACCAGGAAGCATGTCCTACATAAACTGAAACAGTGAATGAACTGTTCAAATGCAGTAGAACCTGTAAAAGCCGGAATGAGTGTGAGACGAAAACCTGTCAGAGAAGGAAAGCTCAGCTATCTTCCTCTGACAGAAAGAAGTAGAAAAGTAGTAAGATTGTCCTCTGTCAAAGGCAGGAAACTTTTGAGACCTGGAAAAAGAAGGCGGTCCTGTTGAGTTCTGGCTGTCACAGGTTTCACTGTAATTAATTCTTTCTTAAAAAATTGCGATTAAGTGAAAGTATACATTCCAAACCAATTTTGCACGCCTGTCTATCTGCAGCTCCTTCTGCTCTCCTTGCTGGATGACGGCATACTCCTCATTTTCATTCTATACTTGTAGTATGCTCTTAACAAGCCCCTGTCCCCTCCTCTCTACCTTCTTCTCTCCCATCTAGAAAGAGACCAGTAGGACAGCATTGTGTAAATGTATAGAACCATAAAGTACACACACCATATGGTCACAGTGTGTCCCTGAGTTCAGTCCATTTTTGTCAGAAGAGTTGACCTCGGTAGTGCCTGCTGGTCAGGGCAGCAGCAGGTTTAGGGACCATGCTCACAGGGGATCCCTAGGCTGTTGTACCATCAGTGGTGCTCTTTAGTGGCATTCTTGAGCTGAACCCCTCTTTTTCTCGTGTTGCCACAGGGACTCAACATCATGTGCCCCGTCACAGCTTGGTGATGGGCAGGTGCTCTCTTGTTCTTCTAGTCACATTTTGATAAAGTCTCCCATTCACATGGGTCCTTCTGTGTCCTGAGCTCTTTTTTTCCTGTCACTGTAATTCTATGGCACAGTATCAGCAAGTAAAACAGAAGAAATTGTACCAATTTCTTTATCCTTTGGATATCATGCTCCTCATTTAAGTGGTGAAACATTTTTTCCTTCCCCTGTTTCTTCTTCTTCTTTGTCTTTCCCTTTTCTATGAAGACTTTGACTCTTGTAGTTGCTGTGATATCATACCCCTTGTAAGATCTCCTGGGATTCTGTTATAACCTCTCTGTCTCTGTAGACAAAGCCTGGCTCTTGGGCAGAGCAAACTTGCTCTGGCTGATGCATTAGAGGGTAGTTAAATCCAGAACGCAGATGTGACAGAGAAGATAGAACTGTCTTTGGAATCCTCAGTAAGACGTTCCTGTCCTGTTGAGTGAGCAGGTTTGCTATGAAGTAAGAGTAAATGTTAAGGATGAAGCTGATCTTTTCTGTTGTCCACTGTCTCAGTCACCTAGTGCTGCTATAACAGAAATACCATAAAAACCAAAAAACCAAACCAGCTGCTGTAGAGTCAGATCTGACTCGTAGCAACCCTAGAGGTCAGAGTAGAACCGCCCCATAGAGTTTCTAAGGAGCACCTGGCAGATTTGAACTGCTGACCTTTTGGTTAACAGATGTAACACTTAACCCACTATGCCACCACAAGTAGATAGCTTTGAAAAAGAGAAATTTATTCTGTCACAGTCCAGTAGGCTGAAAGTCCAAATTCAAGGCATTGGCTCCAGTGGAAAGCTTTCTATGTTGGCTCTGAAGGAAGTTCCTTGTCATCAAACTTCCCCTGGACTGGAAGCTTCTGCAGTGCAGGAACCCCGAGTCCTTTCCAAAGGACATGCTCTGCTCCCAGCACTGCTTCTTGGTGGCATGAAACTCCCCAGTCTCTGTTTGCTTCACTTTCCTTTATATCCCCAAATGTTGCCTCAAGACACAATACAGTCTTACACATTGAGTCCTGCTTACACAACACAACTGCTGCCTGTCCTCATTAACATCATAGAAGCAGGAGTTGCAATGTATAGGAACATCACAGAATGCTGGGAATCATGGGCTAGCCAAATTTCAGCACACATTTTTTGGGAGACACAATTCAATCCATGACATTCATCTATGCTCCCACATTTTGGAGCCAGGAAGGAAGGAGGCAGGCAGGAAAAAAAGTAGCAGAAATAATCTTTCCATGTTCCTATCTGGAGCCCTGGTGGTGCAGTGGTTATGTGCTATGGCTGTTAATCAAATGGTCAGCAATTCCAATTTATCAGCTACTCCTTGGAAACCCTATGAGGCAGTTCTACTCTGTCCTATAGGGTTGCTATGAGTCAGAGTCAGCTTGATGGTAACTGGCTTGGTTTGGTTTGGGTTCCTATGCTGATACATACCTCTGCAACATGTGTTGGGTGATAATCCCTGTAATTTTGCTTAGCTGTCAGGGTCCAACACAGGGGTGGCTGGAGTCAGCGTGGACATAGATGGGACTTGACAGAGCAGAGCACATGGTCTCCATTCTTGGAATTCCACCCTTAGTTTTCAAAAACTTTCACAGCTCTACTCCTTAGTACCTCTCTATGTTCTCTGTTGGTGACAAACAAAGAGAAAGGTGTTCCCCAACTAAATCAAGTGCAAGAGGAATGTTGCCACAGCCTAGTTAGCTGGCTCTGAATTTTGGAAAAACTTGACTGTGTATGTCTCCTAATTAGATTAGGAAGACCAAATAGGAATGTTGATACTGCCTCTCCCAGACAGGCTGTGTGTTAAACCCAGCTACCACCCAAAGGAAATTCTGTGCCTTTTCTCTTTCTAATTACTTTACCAAACTTTAGCTTCTGTTAAACTTAAATCTGTTACAACTTGAAGGTCTAGTCCTCAAATGCCCTGGTATATATCATACGTGTCAGATCACACCTTAAAACGCTAAAATTCTCTAGATTTTTTGCTTCTCTCTCTCGGCTGTCTCTATGTGCAATTCCATATGGATCTCAGATAGAGATATGTTCATTTCCTTTCAAAGATGGAAAAGGAAATTGATTCTGCACAGGAAAACAAATCCCATTATTATTATTTTTTTAACGAATCTAAGATTTCCCAAACTGAATTGGACCCTGAGCTGGGTAGTTGGGTACCTTGTCTCTGGCACAGGCTACTGTGTAATGTATCACGGGAAGGGAGAGGAGCGCCCAGTGCACACAAAGCCAATTGTATCATTTTATATACAAGAGGACGTGTCTAGGCCAAGCCCCACGGGTGGTCTGACAGCCTAAAGCGCCAGAATCCATTACCCATGGCTTGCTTAATTCCAAATGTCCTTGGTTGTCAACAAAAGATCTGGCTGACTCAGAATTTTAAGCTCTGTCCGTAATGAGGTGCTACAATAGGAGTTACCTGGATGCTAAAAAGAGACATTTTGAAAGAATATGAATCCAAGCTACCAACTCCTGTTATTGACAGCAAAACTGTCAGTTTCTATCCTTGAGTGCCATACTCAGGAACATACATGAACAGTACAGAGAAGAATCCTTTTCTTCCCATACTTCCTTAGAACATAGACTGCTTTTGCCGATAAATGGGGCCTGGCTCTTAGCAGGCTGTCCATAAACAAACATTTTCAATAGTTTTCCCCTGCTCTTTGGGGAAAGATCACAGTCTCTCAAGCTTTGCTTGATTGGCTCCACTTGCCTCTGCAGCCTCCTGAAGCTTCTATCTCCCCACTTAGGTTTCTCCTGTTGCTCTTGGCTTCCTTCAGCTTCTCCAGCTCAGTTTGATGCCCCCAGGGCCTTTGAAGAGTAGATGTCTCTCCTTTGTAGAAGGCTCTTGCCTTCTTCTAGCTTAGTTACTCCTGCTAATCCTTCAGCTCCAGCATCATTTCCTTAGGGGAAGCCTTCCTTCCTTTCAGAGCCAGGTCTGTGCTCTCTGTTACACAAAGCCATAGTTCATTGGGCTTTTCCGTTAGACCACTAACCAGTTTGCAAACAGCTGATGCAGTTGTACAATCATTTGATTACAGTCTGCTTCCATAAGGTAGGCACTACATCTGCTTTTTCTCAAACTGCTTTTCCAGGGCCTAACAACACTTGACAGATAATTGGCACCCAATAAATTTTTTTATTGAATGAAGGAATGAATATAAAAGAAAGGACTCATGAGAAAAATATTTCAAAAGAAAAAAAAAATAAGATTGAGGTTGCTAACAAGTAGCAGTAAGGGGAGGAATGTGTGCTTTAGGGATTTGGTGACTCTATGTGTTTGGCATTAATATTTTGTTTTGTCATAGATTCCCAAAGCTCTAGAGAATTTATGCTGAAATCTCATATTCCCTCAAGTTCAGAATCTATTTGAATGAAGTGAAAGTCATCATTTCTATCTGATTCTGTTTAAAAAAATATCTGTTTACTGTGCTTCATTTTGTATTTTTTTTTTAAAAAAGGTCATTTCTTCTCTTTTATGTTCATAGAGACTTTATAAGAATCAGCAGACAGTGGTGGCATGTGTTTTATCACTGCAAGGATAATTTTCTAGAATGCCAACATAACATAGACTACTTTACCTCCAAAACAAAATATTAGTCCTTAAGTTTGACCCTATGCACACATGGGGTCAAAATTTTTCAAATTAGGGGCATTCCTAAAAACAACAACAACAACAAAAAAAAAACACCAATACAGCCCTTCATTTCATATTTCCTATAAATTTGTAAGTGCAGTTAGCTCTCAGGTCTAATCTATCATTTATCTGTAGAGATAAACTAAAGTATGGCCTCACAGATGCATAAAGATCTGTGGCTGATACAGAAAGTTCTAACACTGGTTTTCAGAAGAAGAATAATTCTCTGGACTGTGGATAAAAATCCCTATGGTCCAGAACTCCAGCCTTAAAGGTGCTCACTCTGCAAGTGTGGCACAGTGGTGAAAGTCTCCATCCTAAACCATCACTGGAGGGGGCTCTAATGAAGGTGAACCTCCTTGCAGACTGGAAAACATTGGTCTGCATTGCTGCTACCTTGGAAAAGGAACCTTTATATATACTTCATCTGTTGTTTATACTATTTGTAAGAGGCAAGGAGAGGGCCTTGAGATTGCTCATAATATGCATTCAACTTTTCGGGGAGAACAATTCTCAGCTACATTTCAGTTCTTATCTAGAGCCAGTAATTATCAAATTTTAGGGGGTTACCGATTCTGTTGAAAATGTGGAAACTACAAACTTTGTCTCTGCCAGTATGAGCTCACAAATGTTCTGCAAGCCCTCCAGGGGAGTCCTTGTTCCTTTTGCAGTGCACCTATAGACTCCAGGTAAATGTTCAAGCTCCCCAGCCTCTCCCTTGCAGAGAGGACTCTTACTTCCATGTGGAGAGGCCTCTGTGAATCATATAATTTGATATTTGAAAGGGTACTAAATGTCTGCGGACCAAAAGATTGACAGTTCATCATCCACCAGGCACTCCTTGAAAACTCTATGGGGCAGTTCTGCTCTGTCCTACAGGATTGCTATGAGTTGAAACAAACTCAATGTTTTTAGGGATGATGTAATTCAATCAAGTCTTTTTTTTTTTTTTTGTAAGTAGAAGAAACAGAGGCCCGGAGAGACTGACTAATATCACACTGGATTAGAACAAACCTGTCTAGATTTAATGGAAGGTTCTTTCAATAATCTTCATTCAGATTTGTCCTGGAGATATAACAAATGAGAATATGATCAGTCTGACCTTATTTTAATTTGTGGCATGTATTATAGTCCCCATTACACACACACACAGTGGATTTGTTTGATAACACTTTGGAGTCCATTGTAGCTGAGCACGATTTTAAGATGTGATTGAAAATGCCATGTCTTGAGTCAGGAACACCTTAGTTTTCAAGATGACATTTTTGCTTTTCAACACTTCAAAGAGGTCTTTTGCAGAAGATTTTCCCAAATGCAATGCATCTTTTGATTTCTTGACCACTGCTTCCACAGGCATTGATTATGGATCCAAGTAAAATGAAATCCTTGACAACTCAATCTTTTCTCCCTTTATTAGGATGTTGTTTATTGGTCCAGTTGTGAGGATTTTTGTTTTCTTGATATTGAGGTGTAATCCATACTGAAGAAAGCAGTCTTTGATCTTCAATAGGTGTTTCAAGTCCTCTTCACTTTTTGCAAGCAAGGTTGTGTCATCTTCATACACAGGTCATTTCCAAGGCTATAAAGATTACAGTGGTCAAAGTGGTGGAGTGGTTAAAGTGCTTGGATGCTCACCAAAAGGTAAAGACCACTGCCTTGGAAACCCTAAGGGGCAACTTTACTCTGTCTAATAAAATTCCTAGGCATCAGAGTCAAGTTGGAGGGCAATGGGTGGCTTTGGCTAGGGTTAGCATTGGTGGTGTTGAGGAAAGAGAATGCAAGCTTTCGTTTGGGAGACATGAAAATATTCTTGAATTAGTGGTGATGGTAGCACAACTCTGAGTACACTTAAAACCACTGAACACTTTAAATGGGTAAATTATATGACATGTGAAATCCACCTCAATAATAAAGAAAAAAAAAAAGAAGAAGAAAGAAAGAAAAAGTATCTCTTGGAAGTCTTGTGGCACTTGCCCAGGCTGAAACAATCAAGAAGGCATAGCAGAGGAGACCCAAGAATGTGATCACAGTTAGAGGGAATGGAGTGAGGCGAGGGAAGAGGATAATTTACACTGAAGGACTGTGGGATGTGCGATGGGGCACCAAATGCAGATCATTCAGTAATGGATTTTCCAGTTCAAAGTTCATCACGGAGGCAGCCAGGGGCCTCCGTGGGGTGGAGAGAGAAGGGCAGAGAAGGTTGAGAGTCCCAGACTCACCAGGTAGCAGAGTGGCCTGTGGATGGCGGTGTGTAAGCTGAGAAAAAGGAGAAACAGAAGAACTGTGTGGCGACTGGGGACAAAAAGGAGAGATTTTCTTAGAGATCGTGTGCGTGCATTGGCTGCACCACGGTAAAGGCTTTTCTCTGGGGTGAAAGACTCGCAAGGGCCATCACTGAGTCTCCTCACGGCTGTCCCACGGGAGTCGGATGTCTGGCGAGGGCTGCCAGCAGAGGTGGGTTGCAGGAGCTTACAACTTAGTTTCTGCTGCTTTGTGCACATGCAGAGACCTTATCCTCCCTCACAATACAATTCATGTTCTGTGAGAATTGTCCTAGGGGTAGGAAGATCCTCATTTTCGGTAGAGAACAAACACAAATCCGATATTTCATATCTTCCCTGGCTTTTGCCCTTCCCTGTAATTGGAAACTCTTGCCCTCAGTCTTGCCAGCCTTCAGATGTAGAATTCTGTTCTCACCAACACCTCCCTGGTCGGCTTTTTCTTTTTTCTTTTTCTTCTTCAGATTTTTCTCATTCTTTATGTTATTTTTAAAGTTCTTTTGATTAGTGATGGTAAAAGAAGTAGGGAGAGGACTTTTCTGTTTCATTAGGGCCTAATAAAGTTTAAGGTTTTTAAAGGTTGCTTTCAAAAACCTGCATCCCTTTCTGTTATTTAACAGACTGAAATTTACCTCCTTCTTTCATACTTGGGTTTTTGCTTGGAGGCACAAAGACCTCACCGCTCCTCTTCGTGGTGCGGTTTTAAGGCGCCGCCAGCTGATTCCTTGGGCTGAGAGTCTCTTTGCCTTCAGCTTATTAGCCCTTTCCTTCTTACTCCTAGAGCAGACCCTATCCCCTCAAGTTCACCGTCACAGAGTTGCTCTTGGGAGTCACCCTCAATTATAATAGCAAACCTAACTCCACGGTGATCTGATTGTCCACTGTAGAGCCCACACTCAGGCTTCCAATTGGGCCAGAGCAGGAAATTAATTCTCTCCTTCTCAGGGTAAGCATTAAGAACAATCTGTGTGAAGAATGAGTTGTTTCTAAGGCAACAACTGTCAATTACCCTGATAGAACCTAGTTAAGAAAAAGGGGGGCTATTCTAATTACTGTTGCATCAAGTTATTGCTCAGTGGTGGTGGTTGTGAATTGCTAGCAAGTTGTCTCTGACTCATGACAACCTCATGTGCAACAGAATAAAACATTGCCTGGTCCTCAACATTTTCATGATCTTCAGTATGCCTGAGTCCATTGTTGCAGCTGTTGTGTAGTGCCTTCCAGCTTAGGGGGGCTTATTTTTTCAGCACTGAATCAGACAATATTCTGTTGTGATCTGTAGAAGTTTCATTGACTAGTTTTTGGAAGCAGATCACCAGGTCTTTCTTCCTAGTCTGTTCTGGTCTAGAAGCTCTGCTGAAGCCTGCCCACTACAGGTGACCCCAGTGGTATTTAAATTACTGGTGGCACTGTTTCCAGCACCATAGCAACACATATACCACCACAGCATGACAAACAGACATACTGAATAGGTGTACGCATTAACATTCAAAAGATAAGTCTTGGTCTGACAGGGATCAGAACAAAGGGTACTGGAGAGCGCTGGAGAAAAATGTAGAACAAAATTCTAACTCAAAAATGTCAGACTTGCTGCCCTGACAGAAACTGGAGAAACACTGTGAGTATGGCACTCAAACCCAAAAAACCCACTGCTGTCGAGTTGATCACTACTTGTAGTGACCCTACAGGTCAGAGTAGACTTGCCCCATAGAGTTTCCGAGGATCGCCTGGCAGATTTGAGCTGCCAACCTTTTGGTTAGCAGACATAGCACTTAACCCACTATGCCACCAAGGTTTCCAATGGCATGCAGGCACCCTTTTATCTCAGTAATGAAGTCATTCCTGAGGTTTATCCTTCAGCCAGAGATTGGACAGGCCCATAAACCGAAGCAAGATTAAAGAGACATGCCTCCAGTCCATTGGCAAAGACTTTAAGACAGGAGGGGACAGGAAAGCTGGCAATATGGAAACCAAAGCTGGGAAGAGAAAGTGTTGGCCTGTTGCAGGGTTGTTAACCAATGTCATGAAATAGTGTGTGCACAAACTGTTTGGTGAGAAAAGTAGGGTTTTTTTTTTTTTTTTTCTTCCCCCTACAAACTTTCATCTAAAGTGCAATAAAATAAAGTCTTTTGGATGATTGGGCTTTGAATGCCAATAACTGTCTGGCTTTCCCCTTCTCCACCCCCCAACTATATCGCCCTATGAGGTACATACAATTTGGGATATAGAGGTATGGGGAAGGATGCTTATTCTTGGGTATCAAAAGTCACAGGAAGTTGTTAACTTGGCTTTTTTGGGGCATTTGTCTTCATTCTATGAGGGGTAGTGGTGATGGTGGTGGTGAATAGTTTTAGTTTTTATTTAGTTTTCTTCCTTGCCTTCCTTCCCTCTCTCTCTCCTCCTTCATTCGCTTTCCCATCTTTCTATTCTTCCATTGCCTTTCTTAGAAGCCTGCCATTACCTTATACACAAAATCACCAGCCTCCACCTACTTCACTAGACTATACTCACTTCGTTCATCAAGGTAAATGTACAAATCAGCCTTACACTTGACTCTGAGTCTTGACAAATGTCACTTCTTTTTCCAGGGCATGCCTGTTGCCACTTCCCAGTCCTAACAGCTCAGCTTCAAATCACCTTCAAGATTCTTTCCATGTTTCTGTCTAGTTAAAATATACACAAAATATCCAGGAGCACCCTGAGTTCTCAGAAGCTAAGAACATTCTGGGGATATTGATTTTACTACTCAGGTCCAGAACATAATCTAAGGAGTTGTGATCATAATTCTGTCCCTCCACCCTCAAGTCAGGCAGAGGTGTCTGTATTTTCAGAGCATAGACTCCACACGGCCTTCTCTACACTGGCTCTGGTCCTGAACTTCTGGGATTTGGAGAATGCTGTTGCTCAGTTTTGTTCATTCATTCTGATAGTTGGCCCACAACTATCAGAGGGAAGCAGGAGAGGGACTGTGTAAACCAAAATACAAACCAACCAACCATATCAGGCTTGACAGTGATCCCATGTGTGTTAGAGTAGAACTGTGTTCCACGGGGTTTTCAGTGGCTGTGACTTTTCAGAAGCAGACATCCAGGTCTTTCTTCCAGGAAAGATTGGATTCAGACCTCTAGTATTGGGGTGAGCAGCTGAGCTGTTAACCATTTGTGCCACCTGGGGTCTCCCGGGGGTTTTGTGGGGTTTAACTGTAAGACCCGCATCATTATTTCAGGATGTTTATTGCCTTATCCAAGTTTTACTATCAGCAGAGGGAACTAGGGACCTCAAAACTGGTAGGAAAGGAAAGATCATGGACTTGTTTTATGTCCCCAAGGGGAGGGGGAAAAAAGCTGCCAATTAAACTATGACAGTCATTAATTGTCAGACATGATTTCAGAGTTGTTAGAATGTAAAAAACGTGCATCTTAGGATCAACAATCTCACACCATTGTTCCATGTAGAAGCAGCTTGGGTTTGAAGCTTAGCCCAGTAGTGTTTGACGTTTGGCAAGCCACTTACCCTCTCTGTGCCTCAGTTTCTCATCTGTTGAGTTAGACTGATAGTAATATTATCTACTTAGAAGGGTAGTTTTGAGAATTAAATGAGTCATTACATGTAAAACACTTACTACAGTACCTAGAATATAATAAAGATTCCATAAATATTAAAAAATTTAGCTGAATGCTAATAAATGATAGTAGTTAACAGCTAATATGGTCAAGCACTTATGTTCCTCATGCAATACTGAGCATTTTATGTGAGTTATCTTGATCTGTAATCATCACAGTAACTCAATGAAGAAAATACTACGATTCTTTCCATTTTCCAATGAGGTAAAGTGAGGTTATACGTTAGTTGCCTCCTAAATGTCACAAGTTCCTGCCCTTTTGCTTAACATTTCACTTTTTATGTAAGATAAAAATTTCTCCTTTCCTCTTAATCACAAACAGTTTTATAATGAGGTTAGGCTTCAGAACCCTTCATTTGCACAGTCTTCTCAAGTCTGTGGTGCTCTGGGTGATGCAAACAATTAATGTACTGAGATAATGCTAATGAAAGGCTGAGGTTTGAGTATGCCTAGAGATGCCTCAGAAGAAAGACTTTGTGATCTATTTCTGAAAAATCAGCTGTTAAAAACACTATGGGACAGTTTTCCTCTGACACACTTAGGGTTGTCATGAGTTGGAATCAGCTTGATGGCAGTTGGGTATGATGGGGTAGAAAGGAGAAGGGGTCACTCCACCAATGTCTTGCTGGAAACATGCCATTTAATATAGGCCAGAGAGAGAGAGAGGAATTCAGCAGACTGAAGTGTGAAAAGCCAACTAAGCCAAAGGAACAGCATGTGTACAAATCTGCAGAGGTGGAAGGACTTGGCTTCAGTGACTGCATCAGAGGCTACTGCCCTGGGACCAAAAATGGGATGTACAGGGAAAAGAAGTGCTGAGAGAATTGCAATGAGGGTTTGTCATTTTATGAGTTTCCTTCTGATGCTGTAATAAACTATGACAAACTCAGTAACTTAAAGTAACACAACTATTATTTTAAAATTCTTGAGGCCAGAAGTTTAGACAGGCTGCATTCCTTTCAAAAGCTTGGCAAGGAGTATCTGTTTCCTGGCTGTTTTCCGTTTCTTGAGGCTACCTACACTCCTTGGCTTGTGGTGCCTTTCTGACATCACTTCAACTTCTTATTTCTGTTGTTATGTCTCCTACTAGTCACTCTGACCTTCCTCTTTCCAACACGGATCCTTGGTATTACATTATCTTGAGTAATCCAGGATAATCTCCTCATCCCAAGATCTCTGACTTAATCCCATCTGGGGAATCCCTTTCACCCTGTAAGTACTCGCAGGTTCTGAGGAGAGACTGTGAACACTTGCACAAAGGAGGTGTTATTCAGCCTTGATAAAGCGGGCCTTAAGAGAAGAATGATGGTAGAGGAGTGAATGGAACGTGGGAGACTGACTAATATTCCAGAAAAGGGGTAATTAGGTCATGTGCTGAGATAGTGGCAGTGGGAGAGACAGGGACATGAACTTGAAGATGTTAGAAAGTAGATTCATTCTCAAAACCTCTTTCTAAGAATCTGCATTCCTTAGAAGCTCACAGGCAATGGCCGTGTTGCTGGCTCTTCAACCCCACCTTGAGTAGCAGGGAAATACCAAACTCAAGAGGATGGCTCAAGAAGGAACCCAAAAGGCAGAACTCATGGGTTCTGAGAGATCAGAAGAGTTCCAGGTAAAGACAGTGGCCTGCAATCCCTAGGGGAGAATCAGCTCTTAAGCAGACCATGGTCAAGAATGTTAGAGGAGAATGCTGATGCTGGCCACTAGTCAATGGCAATGTTATTGAAAGCAGTTTGGGTGAGAATTTGGGAGCAAAAAAACCCTGTACCGCCTTTATCCACCCCTCTAAACAGACTCTAGTCTGCTATATTTATCTAAAAAGTGAGGCCAGGTTAGGGGTGATGAGGAAAGTGCTGGGAACATGCCCTCTAACACTGGCAGCAACTGTGGTATACAATTGGAGCTCACTGTCAGGTGGTCTCAGCTTATGAGCTTGTTCTAGGCTTTGGCACATTGCTTTTGCCATTACATTAGCTTATTTTGGGACACACAGAATATTTCTTTTCAAGGACACATAACCACAAACAGGCTGAAATGATTAGTTTCCTGAAAATTCTACAAAGGCAACAGCAGACCCAAAAGGCCCATTTTCATTGACTAAAAGGAAAGGCATCACAAAATGAAGACCGAGTCTGCTTACCTACTCAGTTCACTCTCAGGTGGGTCTCTAACACATGTTTACAGTGTCTTTTTATATTTATCCTAATCATATACATTGTACTATCTTTTTCTCTCTGTGTTAGAAACATTGTTTTTTTTTGTTTGAAGTATACTCTGACCTGATAGTATCAGATTACAGTTCTGTGGCCGAATATCACGTATCACTACATAGTAATATACATTACTGTTGCCCTAATAGTGCCCATTTTTATGTCCTTCTTTGTCTCTGGACAGCTACTTAGTTTTTTAAAAGGGTAATGTTGCACATTTGTTAAGACATAAATTAGCTAACTTGTTCTCTTCTGCATTATGACTCCACCAACTGTGACCTCAACCAAGCAGAAAGATTTCCACAATATCATGGGAAGGAGTTGTGCAGGAAAATATTAATAAAGGAGAAAGAATATGGCACTGAAAGTCAATAGGTTCTCTGTTTCACCACAAACAGGAAAAGATATTCTTTTAATTTAGATCACAGGTTTCTCATTTACTCATTCTTTTTAATTTTTTTTTTTTTTTAAAGAGAGTCTTCTGGACTCAGAGAAAAATAATTGTTATCTCTGTCTTTTCATTTAAAAACACACTGGTATTTTAGTTCAGTCTTCAAATATCAAACATCTTACTTCTTTTAAACAAGTTTAAAAACAATTATTTCTAAAGAATGAGTGTTTTCTATTCTCCTGGAGTGGTGTTTGGAACATAAGATTTGATGTTATAATCATTTTATTATTCAAACACTGGCTCCAAGAAATCATTTCATCCGTTTCACTGATGATTTCCAGCAAATCGACTGGCTTTCAAGTCCTTCCCTCTGTTTGCTTTTTATTGAGCACCTACTGTGGATCTGGCAAGTTAATCACTGTGGCCAGACTGAAGCAGATCAGTGACTAGAGAATGATAGCTACAGCCATTGACTGGGGACAGATACCTGCAACTCAGATGCCTGTGAACGCTACCCATGCTTGCTTGAGCAACCGCATCTGTCTGGGACCTGAGGGTTGTCATTCTGCTTTTTCAGAAGACTAAGGCCCACATGATTAAGTAAGCTATTCCAGGTCATGCAAATGTGTTTCACTGAATTTTGGATTCTATGTAGCGTAGAGGCTACCAGGTATTCACCTAAACATACTGCTAAAAAAGAATGATACATTCCCACAACTATAGCACAGTGATATTTTATTAAATACTTATCAAAAAGGTTCTTTAACTTATTTTCTAAGATGCATTCAGATTTCAGAAAGTAAAATGTGAATAAATGCATCGCTTAGATTCAAATTCATTTGTGTCTAGCTCCTAAGCTGGACACAGAGAAAGCTCTTGCCAGCTGGCTTCAGAGGTCAAGTACTGTACATCACAAGACAGAAGTAGATGCCAGATTTTTCTGTATTCTAACTTCTTTAGCTTCCTTAACTCCCGCTCAACTGCTCATACCTCCAGTGGTCCTTTTCAAGTCTCTTGGGAAGGCAGGTTGGTGAGCCTTTGGGCAAAAAGGAAAATTCAACACCAAATGAACTGGTTTCCATCTTTGCCGCAGAAACACTCTCATTCATTCAGCAGAAGTTGTCTGGAGCACACAGTTTTATAGAGGGGTGAATCAAGAGTGCTCTGTGGATTCACTAGTGTGAAAGTTCTGCCACTGGAGTCTGTGCAAACAGACTGGGTAAAAAAGTCAACAAGGATCCTAGATGCAGATGACAGTGACCCTGAGGAATTGACTGCTCTGAGTTTCCTTGGGATGCTGGTTTCTAATTGTGGTACCCATAACCTGTTACTTATAGCTCAGTCTAGTTAAAGAATATCATAGTCTCTTGTGGAAAAATCCTCAGGTCTATAGGTTCTAGATGGAAATACTTACCATCGTAATTCAATCTGCCTGAATAGATGACCACTTGGCCTAGCATTAAGGAAGATCATCTAAGATGCTTATGTTTTGTGCATAAAAATACAGCAGTAGGTATTTTCCACTCTTGCCCTTTCAGATTTCTTTGAGCATTGGAGTTTATTTGACTGTTTTATATTTTATATTTGTTTTATATTTTGGCAGCTAGGGACTAAGATATTTCTTTTGTGTTTGCTTCTCTCTGTCTTTTCTTTCTTTCTTTTTTTTACAGTTTAACAAGTCAAATACGAAACTCAGGGGAGTTTATAAGCCTCGTGATGGTGCTGTGCGTAGCATCGCGTTATTGATTGGATAGACTGCATCGGAATGCTGTGAAAGAGCCCCAAACAAAAAATTTCAGATGCCTGAAGCCTTGAGCTTTCCAATTAGGCTGAAAGGTTCCCTTGATAACCAGTTGTGCTGAAGCTTTTAATATTGTTTAGCTCTATCAGTTATCAGCAACATTTTCTAGTTATGAAGGCCAGCAGATCACTTCCTGTCAGTGAGGTAACTCATCTAACCAATTTGCACACTTTCTGATCAAGTATTTTATCTGAAGGGGAAAAAAATCTTCAGTTTAACATAAACTGATCATAATTGGAAGCAAATACTTCTTTTCCTTTCTTCAATGCTATCTCCTCCTGTGCAGCCTATTTTGCATCCAAAGATACATTTGAAAGTCGAAATCCCTTAGAGCTAAATATTCTAAACTGACAGAAGAATGTCTAGTGGCACACCAGCCTAGAGCCATGTTTTTATGAGGACATCACTTTCTATTTCTAAGCTTCAGCAGGCACTCTTGCTTCCTTATTGCTGGCAGCCACGCCATATCAACTTGCCTCCTTTACAGCTTTTAATGTTTTTTTAATGGAGTCCAGTTTTCCGCCTAAGTTATGGCTAGCTTTCTGACAAACCGTCACACACCTAAGTAACCATAATGGGGGTGTCCGGATGTAACGGGGGGAAGAGGTAAAGGTAAAACTTTCCTACCTTAAAACAAAACAGTTTTATAATAATTCATTTTTACCAGGCTCCTGAGTTTGCTGATATAGGCTAAAAGAGGCTTAAGAAAGCTTTTTAAAAATTAATATGTGATATGAAGTCTTTTCTTGTAAGCCACAAGCTAAAGCAATCAGTTCTGAATCAGGCTGGCTTGGTGTGTAGGCTGCCTGTACA
The DNA here is from genome assembly GCA_028571685.1 of Heterohyrax brucei. NCBI lineage: Eukaryota > Metazoa > Chordata > Mammalia > Hyracoidea > Procaviidae > Heterohyrax > Heterohyrax brucei. The sequence goes on from CM053152.1 coordinate 27,801,159, forward strand.
GAGAAAAGTGGTGTGGTGGCTGCATGTTTTTCTGCAGCATAAAATTGCTCATGTAGCAATGAGGTTTGTTATCTAACGTGCTATAAGGCAAACATACTTCTTAGCTACCTGATTGCTTAGAAGAATTAAAAAATAATACTAATTGTGAATTAAAATGAATGATGGATTATTGCAGATGTAAATCCATTAGGGAATTGCTATGGTAAAGGAAGAAATACATACTCTTAAAACTCAACAGTTTAAATGGTTTTAGTCATACAAATTGGAGGATGTTTGCAGAATATTTGGTAATTAAATATGCCCTGAATTCAGTCATAATGCCTGTGGGTAAGTTAAAGGTGAGTGTTCTTGCTGTGCTTCGGTGTTGAGATTTCTGCTTGGAGTCGTATCAGTTGCTGAGACACTACTTGTGAGATTATACAATCTGTGTAATAATATAAACAAATCAGTCATGACTAAGAACAAACAGAACTCACCTTCACAGGTTTGGAATGATTGGCTCTTTGTTGTTATTCAGGTTTCAGCTCGCTATCACCTCTCCAACAAGGCCTTACTGTTCATTTTAGCCCAGCTATCTGTCCACATTTGGCAGTTCAAATCTGCCAGGTGTTCCTTGTAAACTCTATGGAGCAGTTCTGCTCTGACCTCTAGGGTTGCTATGAGTCAGACCTAACTCGACAGCAGTGGGTTGTCTCTTCAATATTGCCTAATTTTTATTTTGCTAATCACTGTCTGAAATTATTGCCTTCATGTATTTCTTTGCTGGTTTATAGAGTGTCTCTGCCTGATCGAAAATAACCTCCTTAAGCGTAGGATCTGATCTCTCTCTACTACTGATTCCCAGTTTCTAGAATCTGTGTCTCGTGCATCATTGGCTTTTCAATAAACACTAGTTGGATAAATGACTGACTGGATGAAAAAGGGGAAAGCAGAATGCTGTCTGTAACGTAAAGACATCTACAGACCACTGGATGGTTCATCAGATGGCTGTGAGATGTGTACACACATAGAGTACAAAATGTAGTCTAAAGGAGGCCTGGAATTTTCCTTATACTTGAAAGAAAGCCCCACAACATGTGGCATAGCACCTGATGATTAATTCTGTTGCTGCTGCTAGTTGCCATCAAGTCAATGTGGTACCTATGTGACCCATGTAGAAGGGAGCTAAGTGCTGTCTGGTCCTGTACCATCCCCATGACTGGCTGGAGACCTGACTGGTGTGATACATAGGATTTTAGTGGCTGATTTCCCAAAGCGGATCTCCAGGTCTTTCCTCCTAGTCTGGAAATTTGGCTGAAACCTGTTAAGCATCAGAGCAACATTCAAACCTCCACCGACAGGCAGATGATGACTGCACAGGAGGTCCATTTCCGGGAATCAAATCTGGGGAGGTGTCCCGAACCACCACTGTTCTCTTACTCTGTTGAAGGTTTATGAATGAAGAAGTCTTGGAGAGGTGACCTGGTGTTGACCTCCAGTCCAGTGAGGATACAGGGCATGTGCCAAAGAGGAAGTCCTTTCAGGGTGTCCACTGATAGCCATCCTAGGGAGAAGGCACACCCTGACAGCTTATTTGAGTTGAGAGTAACTGTCCTTTTTAGTGAAAGGATTCTGTTAGTTTGAGATCCACTAAGTTTTTTCTTGAACAAACACTGGAAAAGCCTTTACCACATGATTAATATTTTTGATGCTTTTTGTTAAGCCAGTCCTTTCCATCTTTTATACAGGTAAGGACTGTGGTTGTCAGAAAAGTAGTTTCCTGACAGGGTCTCAGATTCATTAGAAAGATTAGTAGATTAGTAGTTTTTTTTTTTTTTTTTTAAATCCTCCCTTTGAATTTGATGTATTTTACAGGAAGGGGGCCAGTTTGATGTTGCCCAGCTTAACTTTTTATCCAAATGCCCTTGAGGAATGTTTTTTAATCTGATATATTTTTATCTGTATCTTCTGAAGTGGCATTGTCTCCCCTTTTTACAGGAGTGTACAGTAACAAGGAAAGCAGTTTTTATTCATTCCAAGGACAACTAGCTCACATACAACCAAGAGCAGAGTTAGTCTCAAGGTGCATAAACTAGCGTAAGGGTGTCAAGGATGTATGTGTCTTACTTAGGAAATTCTTTAAAAAAAATTATTATCTTGTGATTAGTATCTAATGTCAACGGTATATTTTCTTTTTAAAAATCTGAGGTCTTTATTTCCTAGAGACAGTGATTGAACTTCTTTTTACCTTGTTCCCAGCCCTTTAATGTAGACATAGGCACATTGGCACATACCCCTGACTGGTGACTCCCCTGCACATGGCTGCCTTCCCCACTGAAATTGTTTCTCTTCATATTTCAATCTCAGTCAATTTTAACTGAGTCAAATTAAACATATTTCTTAAACCCCTTTTTGTGTGTAACGTTTGTATCCTTAGCTAGGTAGTATATACATACTCTTTCTGTTTCTGCTTCTGTTTTGCTTCTATTTAATGCTTCTGTTTAATATGATTACCAAGGGAAATTTCTGAAGGATGGATTTACAAATTTAACTATGTACGGAAAACAGAGATGGAGACACTCAATAGTGTATTTCCTAACAAGAATTCATTAATAAAATTTTGGTTGTATTTAAAAACTTTTAAAAACTTTGGACATGGGGTCAGTTTTGTGCCCAGTTTTTAATCACTAACCGCAGTATGCGTGAGTGTATTTGTGTGTGTGTTTGTGTGTGTGTATCTCATCTTATCACATCAAGAATTCCAAGAGGTTAGCATGTAATATATAGAGAACTGCAGTAACTGTACTGTAAACTATACATGAAAGAGCCATGCTCAATTGCTTTGATGTCATACAATCACAGCCCACCAATCTGATGTCAGTGTGATGGATTAGAAATTGCCAGGCTGAAGTTATTGGCTTGAAGAAATAAGGATTCAAAGTAATCTGCGAAGGGGTGGTTATGTTAGTCCACTTGGAAAAAAAGAGGTAATGTAAGTCCCTCATTGCTGAAGTTAAGTATTTTATACATCTTTTCCAAAAATAAAAAGATGTGGAGGAAAGAGTGGCTTGCTGGGGAAGCTGGGATGGTCCATATCTAGAGCTCTAGTAAGGCTTGTTCTTCTGGAATTTTCCATTAAAATAAAGCATTGTTTCTCCCAAAAAGCGTGAGATGAGAGAAGAGAGATTCTGGAACAAGTCAGAGGCAAGGGAGGATAGGGAGCAGGAAAAGTGGCCAATTGGAGCCTCACTGTTCAACTGGGGAGGAACTGGTTCCCTTACGAAGTTTGCATGCAATGTGTAACTGCTGCCTCAGACTAACATCTTGACTTAATGAAGAGACCCGCAAAAGGAAAAGAAAAGAAAAATGTAAGACAAAAAAATCCCCAGTAAGACAATAAAAAGTTTCCTCCTCACACCCACCGCCCTAGGGGTTTTTCTTGTGAGCCTCAGAGCTTATCCCACTGAAACTCATCAATTTTTGCTTTTATGCTGGAAATGCCTGAAAACATTTCAAGCTTCACAACCATCCCTTGGGCAAGAAGGTTTCACAATGTCCACCAAACCTCGCAGTGTGTCCCCAGCGAACACCAGAGGCCACTGGGGAGAGGAGGGTAGCGTTTTTTCTTTAAGTCAGGGCTCAAGTCCCTTCTCCCCACCAGCGTGTGAACAAAGGACAGAACCTCAAAGCTCCATCCCAAACGCATGACCTCAGGGCCAAAAGCAAAGCATTTTATCTCTGGGTCCTAGTGACATAAGTTCCTCAGGGTCTGCAATTGTAGTTTATGATATGACTAGGAACCTTTGATGGAATTACCCTTGCTTTCTACTTCTCTGGCTAGCCATTTATTATTCTGTGTACTTTTGAGAGCTGTGGGAAACTTCCATAACCAAGGCCTAAGCCAGGCAAAAACTTGTTCTATTTGGAATTTGTAATGAAGTCACAACATGGCCTGAATTTCTGAAAGCCTCCTCTGGCTGCGTGCAACAGCCCCAGGGTGCAATCAGACAGGGATGGGAGAAGGCCTGCGAGCAGATTTTGTTACCAAGAATAGGGCAGAACAATATCTGCCTCCAAAACCAAGGGCTGCTATTTACCTTCTCAGCTGGAAGAAGCACAAGAGAAATGGATATGCCACATAAGGCACAGATACCAATTCTGTAATTTCTATTGATTGGAATTTTCCCCTTAGCTTATCCTAAACAAGGGTTTAGGGAGAATTTTTAGCCTATTTGATTTCTTGACCTAAGGGAAGAAATTCTTCATTGCAGAACTTTTGACCCCCAAAGAACAGTGACTTTGTCTGAAGTGGAGACATTGAAAGAATTGAATAAAAATTATAAGACATTTAACTTGATTATGGGTTTTGACAATGTGTCTTCCTTTTGTGTTCGTGGGTGTCGTATTTCACAGAGCAGTGCTGTGAAAAATCAAGTTTCAGTGTGTTTGGGTAGAAAACTTTGCCTGCTTTTCAGAAGCTCTTGCAAATTTTTCGCTAATTTAAAACTACTCCCCCCAAAGAGCCTCGTTCCTGAACCCAAATGGTAAGTTATAAGATGTAGTTTCTAATTTTTGTTTAAGTCAAATGTTAATAGTGAGAGGGGGGTTTGGTCCTTTACTGTTTCAAGTTAATGTTTATTTTTCACCATCGTTTAAAGAATTTCTTGAGGCCCTTATTTCACCTCCAAAAGCAGAGTAAGAGAACTCAGATTTCATGCCCCAGGGCTTGAATCAAGGAATAAAAACAGCACAACATTTGCATCTATTTAACAGCCTCACTTCTAAGAGCCCCCTCACAGTGGGAGGGGGAGTTGGGTCCTGCCTCTCTAGGTTAAATGAAGCTAGTCTGAGATATTTGCCAAAAGCACAATTCAGAGAAAGATAATCATTGTCAGAAATGACCTGGGAATTCATGGCCTTGTGATTGAAAACACAAAGCTTAGAAAGGTGCACTCTCCTGCTTCTCTGCCTGCCTGGATATCAGTGAACATCAGGTAAAGGTGGCTGAGGAACCAATTTTATGCATCTACTGTATGAGGAAATGAACTGAGCCAAGGGCAAAAATAAAATTATACAAATGTTATTATAGACTAGCCTGCTTCTGTCCTAGTTTAATTCAAATTTTAGTGCTGCAGGCTTTGCTTCTGGCAGTAGCCTTCCTGAATAAATCAACATTTGCTTACATCTAAATTATTGGAGGAGCATGTGACTTTGTTTATTGTATAAATTATACGCAAGGTTAAAGCATTAACTGTTCAACTGGCTTTTTTCAGTTACCTCACCAACTCTCCTCCAAGTAGGAAATAAAAATCTGAAGCTACTAATTTTGTCGATAAACCAGGTAACAATGCCACAAAGTGCCACAGTTCTGAAGTTAGGGATGGGGAGGCGGCATTTAGGATACAGAAGCAGTTAGGGCCCAACAAATGGCTCCAAGGGGCTCTGATGTGGTCTCTACACAAAATGAAAGGGTGATCTGGGAAATAATCAGTGAAGTCGATTAAGACAGCCAACCAAAGGGGATAACTTAATATCCAAACTAAAGAAAGCCTTTTGGCTAGGATTTTAGTAGACAAGAATTTCAAGCTATATTGCAATGTTGAACCCCAAACGTTTTTATTCCCTTTGTTTGTTAAAAAGTTCAACATAGACTCTCTGGGAAATGTATTACTAAAAATGGGTGGTATTTTTTGTTTGTTTGTTTCTTTTTTTTCTTTTTAATTTCTGCCCATCTCTGTTAAAGGCTCCTGAGAACCTGTCCGTATGTGTGCACGATCTAAGGATGGAGTATGGATAACTGGAAAAATTTTTACTTTCTAAATATTTAAACAGTCAAGTTAACAGACATGCCCTATTATGATAACTTTCCATTTAAATAAACACCAAAGATTTAAGAGATAAATCATAATTATTTGCTTACAAAAAGTTATTTTTTAAGAGCACTCACAGTAGGTTTATTTTAAACTCCGAATTTGCAGTAATAAATACAACTGCAAGAATTCCATCTTTTCCAAGAAGAAAAATACATGTATTTCAAAGCTCCTTGTAGAAACACCATATGTCAGAAGATTTTTGTACAGAATGGTCCTGTCCAACAAGTAGTTTGAATCTAAGAGGTTCTTCAAAGGAGAATCAATTACCCTGCACCCCTAGTTGCTACTAATTCTTTTCTTTGTGTCTTAAGTTGGGCTTTGAGGTCTTGAACAAAATTCACCAAATGTGATCAATAAATAGACCACTATTTTTCCAGATTTAACATGGAATCAAGCTATCTAGCTCTACTCTCCCTTTTCTACATGTGTTTTCCACCACCCACCTGTTCATTTGTTGCACTGTGGTGGATGCTGGAAGCTATACCATCATTACTTCAAATACATGAGAGTCACCTATAGTGGACAGGTCTGAGCAGAACTTCCAGAGTAAGACAGACTAGGAAGAAAGGACTGATGATCTGCTTCTGAAAATCAGCTAATGAAAACCTTGTGGATCACAACAGAATACTGTCCAATATAGTGCTAGAAGATGAGCCTTGTAGGTCAGAAAGCATTCAAAAGATACACAATGGCCACAACATACCAACCACCACAAATATGGTGCAGGACTGGGCAATGTTTTATTCTGTTATACACAGGTATTCATGAGTTAGAGCTGACTCAACAGGATGGAACAACCAGATGTCAACCCAGATGGGAAAATCTTGGCAATAATCAAAGCTAAAATCATGAAAATAGGGAAATATCAATGTCATTATGTAAAAGATGACAACATTTTAACAAAAAGGGGGGACTAAAAAATGTAGTCATAGATCTTTCATATGGAGAGGAAGTCAAGGTGATACAAAGGAATAAAAGACTGATTTAAATTTAGAAAAATTGGGGTAAATATTAAGCCAAACACAAAGGAGAAATTAACAACCCTTCATCTCAAAATAAAAAATAAAGAAAAACATGGAGTCTCAACAAATACAAACCCCAAAACAACAGAAAAGGTGAGAAGAAAGCACATAAAGAAGAAAAGGCTCAATGCAGAACAAGGAAACTTTCAGCAATGTACAAAAAGAGATATCAAAATGACAGCACTAATCTCAGATCTATCAATAATTACACTGAATATAAATGGACTAGAGGCTCCAATAAAAAGTCAGAGAGTGGCAGAATGGATATAAAATGTATGATCCATCTATATGCTGCCTACAAGAGACACACTTGAGACTTAAAGACATACCAAAAGGATGAAAAACATTTATCAAGCAAACAGCATTCAAAAATAGCATCAGCAACAACACTAACACCTGTTGAAACAGACTTTAAAGTAAAATCTACCACAGTGGGTAAGAGAAGACACCATATAATGAATGAATAAAGGGTCAGTACATGGAAGGACGTAGCCATAATAAATATTTATGTACCCAATGATAGGGCTCCTAAATACATAAAACAAACTCTAACAGTATTAAAAAGAGAAACAGACAGCTCTGTAATAATAGTAGAAGACTTTTAACATACTACTTTTGGTGAAGAACAGAACTTCAGGAAAGAAGCTCAGTAAAGACATGGAAGATCTAAATGTTTTAATCAACCAACTTAACTTCATAGGCATATACAGAACACCCAACAGCAACCAGCTATACTTTCTTTTCCAAAGCATGTGGAACATTCTCCAGAATGGACCACTGCTGGTCCCAAAGTAATCCTTAACAAAGTTCAAAGTCTTGAAGTATTACAGAACATCTTTCAGACCATAGAGCCATAAAAGTAGAAATCAAACACATGGAAACTGAACAACGTCTTTCTGAAAACCTACTGGATTGTAGAAGAAGTCAAGGATAAAATAAAGAAATTTGCAGAATCAAATAAAAATGAAAACACATTCTACCTGAACCTTTGGAACATAGCAAAAGTATTGTTCAGAGTTCATTTTATTTCAACAAATGCACACATCCCAAAAGAAGAAAGAACCGAAAACACAGCACTAATCCTACAACTTGAACAAGCAGGATGAGTAGTAAAAGAAGTCCTTGGGCACCAGAAGAAAGCAAATAATAAAATTAGAGTTGAACTAATGAGTTAGAGAATAGATAAACAACTGTAAAAGGTAGCAAGACCAAAAGCTGTTTCTTTGAAGAGATCAGCAAAATCAACAAACTACTGGCCAAAGTGATGATAGAGAAACGGGAGAGGAAGCAAATAACCTGAGTGAGAAAGGAGATGGGCAGTATTACAACAGACCCAACTGAAACTAAAAAATCATCACGGAAGTACATGAAAAATTATAATCTAACAAATTTGAAAATCTAGAGGAAATGAACAGATTTCTAGAAATACATTTCCAAGCCAAACCCATTGTCTGTGAGTTGATTTGGATTCATCCCAACCCTATAGACAGAGTAGAACTGTCCCACAGAGTTTCCAGGGAGTGCCTGGCAGATTTGAACTGATGACCCTTTGGTAAGCAGCTACAGCGCGTAACTACTACACCATCAGGGTCCAGAAACACACTACCTAAAATCAAACAAACAGAAGTAGAACAATTAAATGAACCCATAACAAAAGAAGAGATTGAAAAAGTAGTTTAAAAACTCCCCGAAACAACAATAATAAGCCCTGACCTCAGCAGCTTCACTGAAGAATTCTGTCAAACTTTCAGAGAATTAACAACACTATTACTAAGGATATTTTAGAGCATGTCAATGGATAGAATACTTCCAAACTCATTCTACAAAGCCAGCATAACCTTGATACAAAAACCAAGCAAGTACCACCAAAAAGGCAAATTATAGACCAATATCTTTCATGAACTTAGCTGCAAAAATCCTCAATAAAATCCTGGCCAATAGAATTCAACAACACATCAAGAAAATAATTTATCATAACCAAATGGGATTCATACCAGAGATGCAGAGATGCTTCAACATTGGAAAAACAATCAATGTAATCAACCACATAAATAAAACAAAAGACAAGAACCACATGATTTTATCAACTGATGCAGAAAAGGCATTTGACAAAGTACAATACCCATTCATGTTAAAAACTCTCAGAAAAATAGGAATAGAAGAGAAATTCCTCAGAATAATAAAGGGGATTTATACAAAGCCAACAGCCAACGCCATCCTAAATGGACAGAATCTGAAAGCTTTGCCCTTGAGAACAGGAACTAGACAAGGATGCCCTTTGCTACCACTTTTATTCAACGTTGTGCTGGATCTTCTAACCAGAGCAATCAGGTTAGAAACACAAATAAAGGGCATCCAAATTGGAAAGGCAGAAGTAAAATTATCTCTGTTCTCAGACCATGTGATCTTATACACAGAAAACCCTAAAGAATCCAGAAAAAAAAGTGACTGGGACACAGAAGAGCTCAACAAAGAGTCAGAACACATGATAAACATACAAAAATCAGTTGAGATTTTAAGAGAACATCAGAGGGGAAATCACCAAATCAATACCATTTACAATACAATAGTCTACAACAAGTTAAAATACTGCAAGAAGACAAAAGAGATGATATAAGTGGACAAACTAGCTTGTTCATAGGTAGGAGGATTCAGTATAGTGCAAATGTCTATTTTATCCAAAGTGGTCTATAGATATAATGCAATCCTAATCGCCATGAGTCGGATCCGACTCGACGGCACTTGGCTTGGCAATCCTAATTCCTGTGACATTTTTAGTAAGATGGAGAAAGAAATCACCAACTTCATACGGAAAGGGAAGAAACCCTGGATAAGTAAAGCATTACTGAAGAAGAAGAAGAACGAAGTGGGAGGCCTCACACTATTTGAAATTAGAAATGGTTACACTGCCACAGTAGCGAGAACAACCTGCTACTAGTGCAAAAGCAGACACATAGACCAACGAGACAGAACTGAGAATCCAGACATAAAGTCATCCGTCTGTGAATAGCTGATAGTTGACAAGGCCCAGAGTCTGTTAACTGGGGGACACGACATTCTCTTTAAAAAACAGTGTTGGTATAACTGGATATCCTTCTGTAAAAATATGAAACAAGACTTATATCTCACACTTTGAACAAAAACTACCTCAAAATGGTTCAAAACCTGAATACAAAATATAAAACGATAAATATCATGGAAGAAAAAATAGGGACAATGCTGGGAGCCTCAATATGTGGCATAAACAGGATATAAAACATTACTAACAATACACAAACACCAGAAGAGACAATAGATAACTGGAAACTTCTAAAAGTCAAACACGTATTCTCATCTAAGGATTTCAGTGAAAGAATAAAAAGCCTACAGACTAGACTGGAAAAAAAAAAAATTGGAGATATGACAAGTCTGATCAATGTCTAATCTCTAAAACCTGTAAGATACTGCAAAACTTCAATAACAGAAAGATAAATAATGCAATAAAAAATATGGCAAAGGATATGAACAGGTAATTCACCAAAGAAGACATTCATGCAACAAACAGATACATGAGGAAATGTACGCAATCATTAGCCATTAGAGAAATACAAAACAAAACTACAATGAGATACCACCTCACCCCCAACAAAGCTGGTAGTAAGCCAAAAACACAAAATAAAAAATGTCAGAGAGGCTGTGGAGAGACTGAAACACTTATAACTGCTGGTGGGAATGTAAAATGGTATAACCACATTGGAAATCAATTTGGCATTTTCTTAAAAATCTGGAAATAGAAACACCATGTAATTCAGCAATCTCCCTTCTTGGAATATATCCTGGAACAAAGAAGTGTCACATGAATAGATAGAGGCACACCAGTGCTCATCACAGCACTGTCCACAATAGTAAAAAGATGGTATCAACCTAGCTCATTACAGAGTAATGGATAAACAAATTGTGGTATATTCACGCAATCAACTACTTTGCATTGATAAAGAAATATGATGAATTTGGGAAAGAATACAAAAGAATCTGGAAGGCCTTATGGCAAGTGAAATTTTTCACAAAAGGACAAATACTATGTGAGACCTCTATTATAAGAACTCAAGAAAAGATTTAAACACAGAAGAAAACAGTTTTTGAGGATTATGAGGGTAGGAAAGGAGGGAGAAGGGTATTCACTAATTAGACAACTGATGAGCATTATTTTAGGTGAAGAGAGGAGCAACGCACAGTGGACAATAAGCCAGCACTACTACAAGTTAAAGACTAAACCAAAAGCTAAGACATCTCCTAAACATAACCAACCTCTTTGAGGGACAGAATAACAGGGACGGGGCCTGGGGCATAGCTCAATTGGCCTAACAGGGTTATTAAGAAAATGTTCTGCGTCCCACTTTGGTGAGTGGTATGTGGGGTCTTAAAAGCTAGCAAGCAGCCATCTAAGAAGCATTAGTCAGTTCTAACACACCTGGAGCAAAGTAGAATGAGGAGCATCAAAGACGTAAGGAAAATACGAGTCTAAGAGACAGAAGACTCCATCAGCTCATGAGAACAGAACTAGATGGTGCTAGACTACCGACCACCGATCACTGCCCTCACAGGTTGCTCCACAAAATGTCCTGGATGGAGCAGGAGGAATGTGGTGTGCAGGACTCAAACTCAAAAAAGACCACACTTGTTGGTCCGACAGACTGGAAGTTCCCCAGAAGACTATGGTGCTGAGGCTCTGTTAGCCCAGAATTGAAACCATTCTTTAAGCCAACTCATGAGACAAAGATTGAACCATTGTAGAAGACGTAAAGAGTGTGCTTCTTGACTTCAAGTAGATACATGAGACTAAATGGGCAGCCCCTGTCTGGAGGTAAGATGAGAAGGCAGAGGGGAATGCAAGTTGGTTGAATGGTCATGGGAAATACAGGGTGGAGGTTAGGAGTCCACTGTCACAGTGTGCTGTCACAGTGTGGGGAGAGCATCTAGAGTCGTATAACAAAGTGCATGTAAGTTTTCATATGAGAAACTGACTTGAAGTATAAACTTTCACTTAGGAAACACACACACATGTGCACACACACACAGATAAGAAATAGATGCAATCTTGTAAGGTAGTGTAGAACTGCCCCACAGGGTTTTTAAGGAGAGACTGGTGGATTTGAACTGCTAGCTTTTTTTTTTTTTTTCCAGCACCTGAGCTCTTAACCACTGCACCTCCAGGGCTTTGTATCAGGATGGAGAAGCAGAGACTGTGGCATTAGACAAGCACAATTTGCAATTAGAAGCCTTGATGGCAAAGTGGTTGAGAGCTGGGCTGCCAAGCAAAAAGTCAGTGGTTCAAACCCACCGGTCTCTCTGTGGGAGAAAGATGTAAGTTTCTGTTTCTATAAAGATTTACAGCCTTAGAAATCCTAAGGGACTATACTACCCTGTCCTGTATGCAGGGTCATTGTGTGTCGAGACTGACTCAACAGCAACGGGTTTAGTTTTTCTACTTGTTTCGTATGTTTTATTATTCATGTCTCACAATGTTTGGCAAAAAACTGAAGGTGTCTAGCTTAGTTTTCTTGTCTGTGATATGGGAATATTAACTTTGAACATGCTGGATATTGAGAAAATAGTAATATGTAGGACATGTTTAAGACATAGCAGATGTTCAATAAAACCAGTTGCCACTGAAGACAGACTAACAGTTTTCTAGTGTTAATAGAAATATTTTCATGAAAGAGATGTAACACAGTAGGACACAGAAAATCTCAGAAAGCTGAACAGTTTGGGGACGATGAAAAGAGAATAGAATACAGGGAAAGGGGTATAAGAGCAGGCTTAGGGTCTCAGCAGTTCCCTAACTGGACATCACTGAATGCCAGTAATAGCACTGATGATGATAAAAATTTTCTAGTAGTCTAATCTTGCAGAAAATGGTAGTGTTGCGCACAGAATGTTGTCTTAACAAGATCTATTCCTGCCTGAAGGTTCTATGCTACATATTTTCAACTGTGTTATTTAATCATTGTATCAAGCCTATAAAAGTTTATTTTATTCTTAGCCCCATGGTCCTGGGAATACGTGTGAAGTGGTCGCATCTTGAGTCATGGAAAATATCCAGTGAATCTCATGCTGTGTGTGTGTGTGAACTACGTCTCCAAAGCAGATACATTGTCCGCTCAATATCCATTTAAGGTAAAATCCTTCCCTCTCCCACAATCAGGCCGTATGGCTTAATAGGCGTCGGTTGCATCTCCAACACCAGGTGTAGGTGATGACTGGCCGAAGCTGTCTGCATGTACACTCTCCTTGGTCACAGCAGATGGTTCACTCACGGGCCACATGACCTTAGCAGTTTCACTGAATGAAATTGCTGTTCTTTCCGAAGAGACTTGAACCTGGAGGCACGTGAGCTGGTGCTACAGTTGACCCCTTGCCATCAGACATATGTAGCCCAAGATGAAGCCGATGAGTAGAAGAATGCTGAGCCCAGCAGACAGATAAACAGACACTGGCTCTTAGTAAGATCCGTGGAGCCCAAACCATACCATTCTGGAAGGCAGTCCCATCCTAGATTTTCCACTTACTTGAACCAATAAATTCCTTTATGGCATTGGCCAGTTTGAGTGGAATTATTTTTCCATTGGTGACAGAACAGAGTTCTGATTGGTGAAACATCTTTTGCTGCCATTCTATGCCAGGGGAGGGGTGGGCATTATAGACAGAGCTGGGCTGTTAAGCGGTTGTTATGCAAAACAAAGACAAAGGGGACAAGTGGCAAGTTAGGGTCATTTTATGTTCTGAGAAGACGTAAGGCTGATCTCCCTATCCTAGAGCACATTTTACAGAGGTTGCAAACTAAGCTAATGTTTTTTCTCTCCCTCTTAAAACCTCTGTATGTGACCAATTGGAAAACAATTTCTTATACCACTTTGTGATTCAGAATGTCCATCTGACTAAACTCTTGACAACGGGATTTAATCAGTTGCTCCCTGTTTGGGTTACCTGGTGCTGCTACAACAAAAGCGACATAAGAGGACACCTTTAACAAACTGTAGTTTATTTTCTCATGTTTTAGGAGACTAAAAGTCCCTGGCCCCAGGAAAATGCTTTCTTTCTCTGCTGGCTCTGGGGAAAGATTCTTTTCTGTTCAGCTTCCACCTCAGGCTTCTTTGGAGATATCCATGTGTCTTGGCATTGTTCTTATCCCCTCTCTGCTTGCTAGCTTGCATTTAGTCTCTTTTTATATCTCAAAAGAGATTGACTCAAGACACACCCTACACTAATCCTGCCTCGTTAACCTAACATAGACATCCCATTACCAAATGGGATTATAACCACAGGTATAGAGGTTAGGATTTACACCACATATTTCTGGGGGCACAATTTAATCCATAACACTCCCAAATAATTTCCTTAAAAGATGTCTGGTATGTATCCTTTTTACCTATTTTCTTTGCTCTTTCCTTCATCTTGCTGTGATTACACTAGATGTGATTACTGGAACCCCTGCCACCGTCTTGCACCATGAGATGGGCACTGTACCTCGGAAGCAGAAGAACTATGAACTGCAAGGAGCCCCGGTCCTTAAGGACTTCAGGTGACTGGCCAAGACACAGCTCTGGGTTGCCTACACTGAATTTTTATTTGAGAAATAAATAAAACTCTGTCTTAAGACAATATCACTTGGATTTTTGTTAGCAACAAACCTAATTCTAACTAGTATACCCTGATGGCAGTTCTAAGAATATTTTTTGTAAGAAATTTAATTATTTCACAGTATCTCTTTGACTAGGCATGGAAGTGAAAGTAAATACAGTTAATGTTGTATAAAATGTTCATGTAATGTTGGTACACACACACGTAACATACTGATATTTTCCATTAGGTTTAGGAAACGATTATTCTCTTTTATTTTTTTTTATTTTTATTATTATTTAACATAACTGAGTGAAAATGTACATTCACATGTAAATTTACATGCCCCCCTATATGCAGCTTCCACTGCTCTCCCTGTCCGGTGACTGCACACTATTCCTCTCTGCTCCATACATGTTTCATCCTCCCAACAGCTTCCTTTCCCCTCCTCTCCTTCCACTCCCCTGCCTCCAGCCAGAGGTCAGCAAGATGATATCCTATAGATGTATAGAACCATAAACTGCTTCCAACATATGGTTACTCTGCATTGCCAAGTCCATTCCATTCCTGTCCAAAGAGTGGACCTTTGTTATAATTTATGGGAACGGGCAGCATCAGGGCCGGGGGCCATGCTCTCAGAGGAACCCCCAAACCGCTGGACCATCAATTGAGGTCTTTTAGTGGAGATCTCATGATGCACCTCTTTTTATTCTTGTGTTGCCAGTGAGGCTCCTCTCTGTGAGCTCCGTCATGGCTATCACTGGTCGTGGCCGGGCACCATCCGGTTCTTCCGGTCCCAGGTCGATGTAGGTACCCACTCTTGTGGGTCTCTCTGTCTTCTCGGTTGTCTTCACCGCATGCCATTTTGGCCCTCGGTGAGCATCCGTTCCTGCTGAGTTGGGACCATTTGCTGTGTCCTCGGATGGCAGCGTGGCAGCTTTTAAGACCCCAGACGCCACTCACCAATGTGGGGTGCAGAGAGCTCTCTTAGCAAAACGCTAGTTGTGCCAATTGGCCTGGAATTCGCCTAAGAGCATGGTCCCCCACCCCCCGCCCCAGCTACTCTATCCTTGCAGTATTGAGCTAAAATGGAAGGAGTACTCAAGTTATGCTGAAGTCCACTTAATGTTGTTCTTGTTCCTAATGTGTGCTGTCACCGCTTTCTCCCAACTAGATTTCTAGTAACTACCTAAACTAAACCCTCCCCCCCTCGCCCTCCCTCTCTCCCTCCCCTCCCTTGCAGCTGTCAAAGAGTCTTTTCTTCTATACACGAGTCTGTTTTTGAGATCTTATCGTAGAGGTCTCATACAGTATTTGTCCTTTTGTCGCTGACCACTTTCACTCAACATAATGTCTTCCAGTTGAAACCAGGTTAGGAGATGTTTCCTGGAATCATCGTTATTCTTTATCATTGCGTAGTGCTCCATTGAGTATATGTACCACAGTTTACCTATCCATTCTTCTATTGTTGGACATCTGGGTTGATTCCACCTTTTTGCTATTGTGGACTGTGCCGCAATAAACATTCTGGTGCATGTGTCCGTCGGTGTGAAAGGCCTTGAATCTGTAGGATATATTCCAAGTAGTGGAATTACTGGGTCAAATGGTATATTGATATCCATTTTTTTAAGGAAGCACCAAATTGCCTTCCAAAGAGTCTGGACCATTTTGCAACCCCACCAACAGTGTAGGAGGGTTCCACTTTCTCCACAGCCTCTCCAGCATTTGTTGTTTTGTGTTTTCTGGATCATGGCCAATCTTGTGGGGGTGAGATGGTATCTCATTGTTGTCTTGATTTGAATTTCTTTAATAGCTAAAGATCATGAACACGTCCGCATGTGTTTCTTGGCTGCCTGGATCTCCTCTTTAGTGAAATATCTGTCCATCTCCTTTGCCAATCCTTAATTGGATGGTTTATCTTCTTGTTACTGATATTTTGTAGTATCTTATAGATTATGGAGATCAGGCGTCGATCTGACATAGAGTTGCCAAATATTTTTTCCCACTCTGTGGGTGTTCTTTTAATTCTATTAATAAAGTCTTTGGATGAGCAAAAGTGTTTGATTCTTAATAGTTCCCATTTATCTACTTTCTCTTCTGTTGATTGAGGTTTCTTTGACAGATTTTGGAGTCTGTCCTCATTGTGTATTAAAACTTCCATTGTTGTTCCTACCTTTTCTTGGATGAGCTTTATCGTTTTAGGTTTGATATTTAGGTCTTTGATCCAGTTGGAGTTGGTTTTTGTATAAGGTGTAAGATATGGATCTTGATTCAGTTTATTGCAGATGGATAACCAACTTTGCCAACACCATTTGTTGAAGATACTGTTTTTACCCCACTTTAATGTCTTAGGGCCTTTGTCGAATATCAACTGTTCATAGGCAGATGGTGTCATCTCTGGGGTCTCAATTCTGTTCCATTGATCAGTCTGTCTGTTCTTGTACCAGTACCAGGCTGTTTTGACCACTGTGGCAGTGTAGTATGTTCTAAGGTCGGGTAATGAGAGGCATCCCAGTGTGTTCTTCTTCTTTAGTAGCACCTTACTTATCCGGGGCTTCTTCCCTTTCCAAACAAAATTGGTGATTTGTTTCTCCATCTCATTAAAAAATGATGCTGGAACTTGTATTGGGATTGCATTATATAAATAAATTGCTTTGGGTAAAATAGACATTTTCACAATGTTAAGTCTTCCTATCCATGAGCAGGGTAGGTTTTTCCATTTATCTAAGTCTCTCTTAGTTTCTTGTAGTAAGGGCTTGTAGTTCTCTTTGTAAAGGTCTGTTGTTTCTCTGGTTAGATTAATTCCTAGGTACTTTACCTTCTTAGAGGCTATCACAAACAGTATAGATTTGATAATTTCCTCCTTAACAGTCTCGTTGTTGGTATAAAGGAATCCTACTGATTTACTTATGTTTACCTTGTATCCTGAGACTTTGCTGAACTCTTCTATCAGTTTGAGTAACTTACTTATAGATTCTTTGGGGTTCTCTGCATATACAATCATATCATCTGCGAACAGGGAGATTTTAACTTCCTCTTTGCTGATGCAGATGACCTTTATTTCTTCGTCTTGTCTAATTGCTCTGGCTAGAACTTCTAGCACAATGTTGAATAGGAGAGGTGACAGTGGGCATCCTTGTCTAGTTCCTGATCTCAGGGGAAAGTCTTTCAATCTCTCTCCATTCAGGATGATGTGGGCAATTGGCTTTGTATAAATGGCCCTTATTGTGTTGAGGAGTTTGCCGTCTATGCCCATTTTGCTAAGAGTTTTTAGCATGAATGGGTGTTGGACTTTATCAAATGCCTTTTTGGCATCAATGGACAAAATCAGGTGATCTTTGTCTTTTGTGTTATTTATGTGGTTAATCACATTAATTGTTTTCCTGATGTTGAACCAGCCTTGCATCCCTGGTATGAATCCCACTTGGTCATGATGGATTATTTTCTTGATATGTTGTTGTATTCTGTTGGCAAGAATTTTGTTGAAGATTTTAGCATCTAAGTTCATGAGTGATATCGGTCTGTAGTTCTCTGTCTTTGTTGGATCTTTCCCGGGCTTAGGTATCAGGGTTATGCTGGGTTCATAGAATGAGTTTGGGAGTACTTCATCCCTTTCTATACTGTGAAATAGTTTCAATAGTATTGGGAATAACTCTTCTCTAAATGCTTGGTAGAATTCTGCCGTGAAGCCATCTGGGCCCGGACTTTTTTGGGTTGGCAGTGTTTTGATGACCTTTTCAATCTCTTCCTTTGTGATGGGTTTATTAAGCTGTTCTGCTTCACGTTGTGATAATTTGGGTAGGTGGTATGAGTCAAGGAATTTGTCCATTTCCCCTAGGTTTTCAAATTTGTTAGAGTACAGTCTTTCATAGTATTCTGTTATGATGTTTTTGATTTCTGTTGCATCTGTGATGACAACTCCCTTCTCATTTCTAATTTGGGTTATGTGTTTCCTTTCCTGCTTTTGTTTAGTAAGTTTAGCCAGTGGTTTATCAATTCTGTTGATCTTTTGAAAAAACCAGCTTTTGGTCTTTTCAATTTTTTCAATTGTTTTTCTATTCTCTAATTCATTTAGTTCTGCTCTAATCTTCATGATCTCCTTTCTTCCGGTGCCCGAGGGGTTCCTCTGTTGTTCTCTTTCTACTTGTTCAAGCTGTAGAGTTAGTTCCTTGATTTGGTTTCTTTCTTCCTTCCCGATGTGTGCATTTATGGAGATAAACAGACCTCTGAGCACTGCTTTGGCTGTGTCCCATAGGTTCTGGTAGGAAGTGTTTTCGTTCTCATTGGAATCCACGAATTTCTTTAATTGATCCCTGATTTCGTCTATAACCCATGTTTTTTTGAGCAAGATGTTGTTCAGTTTCCAAGAGTTCCACTTTCTATCTCTGTTTTTTCTGCTATTGATTTCAACTTTGATGGCTTTATGATCTGAGAAGATGCTTTGCAGTAATTCAATGGTATGGATTTTGTTGAGCATTTCATTATGGCCTATCATGTGGTCAATTCTGGAGAATGTTCCATGTGCACTGGAGAAGAAGGTGTAGTTGTCTGCTGATGGGTGGAAAGTTCTGTATATATCAATGAGGTTTAGTTGGTTAATTGTGTCAATGAGGTCTTCTGTATCTTTACTGAGCTTTTTTCTAGATGATCTGTCTGGTAACGAGAGTGGAGTGTTAAAGTCTCCCACTATTATTGTGGAGTCATCTAACTCTCTTTTGAGCATAGTCAGTGTTTCTTCGACATATTTAGGTGCTCTGACATTAGGTGCATAAATGTTTAATATAGTTAAGTCTTGCTTGTGTACTGAACCTTTCAGCAATAAATAGTGTCCATCTTTGTCCACGATGGTGGATTTCACATTAAAGTTGATTTTGTCTGAGATTGGAATTGCCACCCCTGCTCTTCTTTGTTCATTGTTAGCTTGATATATATTCTTCCATCCTTTAATTTTCAGTTTGTTCCTGTCTTTAGGTCTCAAGTGAGTTTCTTGTAGACAACATGTGGATGGGTCGTGTCTTTTGATCCAAGATGACACTCGGTGTCTCTTTACTGGAGCATTCAGTCCATTCACATTCAATGTAATTATTGATAGGTATGTGTTCACTGCTGCCATTGTGATATGTTTATTTTTATGTTGATGTTTTCTCTGTTGTTCTTATTAGTCTGTTCTGAGACACTCTTTTTTGTGAGTTGATTTTTCACCTTTTTCAGAGCTGGTTTTATAGTTGTTGAGACTCGTGTGTTAGATTTCTTGAAATGGTATGATACATCTTTGTTGTGCTTTACAGCTGCCCCTATGAACCCCCTTAATAAACTATTTATAAACCCAATTTTAATTACTACCGGTCTGTTCATCTTCCTCTCCATCTGGAAGGACTATAACGACTGTAGTACATCCCTCTTTTATTATGATGACACCATAGTTTTCATGATGATCACTGGATTGCTTCTTTCCAAATCAAAGCTGTGATTTACTTTGGAGCCTTCCCTAAATGAGTATTGAGTAGTGTGTCGTTCTAAAATATAAAGTTAGTGGTTTCGTTCTTCTAAGCCAAAGCCAAGAACTTCTTTCAGTATTTCTTGTAGTTTGGGTTTGGTTTTTACAAAGTCTCTGAGTTTCTGTTTATCTGGAAATGTCTTAATTTCATTTTCATGTTTGAAAGACTGTTTTGCAGGATATGTAATTCTTGGTTGGAAGTTCTTCTCCTTCAAGACTTTGAATGTGTCGTGCCACTATCTCCGTGCCAGCATGGTTTCTGCTGAGAAATCTGACGAGAGCCTACAGGGTTTCCCTCTGAATGTTAGCTTTGCCTTGAGTCTTGCTGCCTTTAAGAGTTGCTGCTTATGTTTCATTTTGTTAAGCTTGATTATAATATGTCTTGGAGTCTTTCTTTTGAGATCTATATTGGGTGGCGTACGATATGCATCTGAGATGTCTATATTCTCTTCCTTCATGATTTCTGGGAAGTTTTCTTTCAGCAGCTCAGCAACAATACTCTCTGTGTTCTCAGATGTCTCACCCTGTTCAGGGACTCCAATTAATCGAAGGTTGTTCCTCTTAATAGAGTCCCACATGCTTCTTAATGTTTCTTCATTTTTCTTGTTTCTTTTTTCTGATTTCTGCTCATAGACACTGGCCTCAGTAGCTCTGTCTTCCAAGTCAGAAATTCTTTTTTCCATTTTTTCCATTCTGTTTTCTTGGCTTTGCATGGACGTCTCTATGTCTTTGATTTTGTTGTTGATCTGTTGGATTTCAGAGTACTGGTGTTCCATCAGATCGAACAACTTGCTTAATTTTTCATTTTGTTCTGCTGCATTTTGTATAAGGTCTAGAGGGGCTCTGTATATAATCAACTTGTATTCACTTCCTGATGCTTTCATAAAAGTTTCTTCATCTGGAAAACTCCTTGGTTGCTTTGTTTGGGAGCCTTCTGAAGCCATGAGTGATTGCTTGTATGCCACAATTGTCTGTTGCTTTTGGGGTCCCATGTGAGTATATAGAGGCTGGAAGAGGTACTGTGAGGATGGATTGCAAATGTTTCTGTAGGCTGTCTCCAAATGTAAAGCAAAAGGTATCTGACCAGTTCACAAGTCAGTTAGGTTTTCAGGTGTAGAGGTCCCTCTTCCCATCTGACAAAGTAAGCGTCACTGTATCCAGCCCCAGATGATAACAAACTAGTTCAGAATACAGCACTGCTAGTGCCCTGGTGGCCTCTGCTGACAGGGCCTAGCCTTACCCAACACTGCGTCGAGTACTGGTTTTTTGATAGAAAAGCGCTCTCTTGTGGGCAGGCTCTGGCTCCCAAGCTAAGAATTAGGTCCAGCTGCGGCCACCGTATCCAAGATGGCGTCCTCCACACAGGCAACAGACAGAGGGGCTAAAGGTGCCCAGAGGCAGCGATTCCTCTGCTTCTTTTGCAGGGCCCCCAATGTAGGCAGCACTATGCAAAATCACTACTTTTCTGACGGAGAAGCGCTGTCCTGTTTGCAGGTGCTGGCTCCCAGGCTAAGAACGAGGTCACGCTAAAATCTTGGTACCAACATGGCATCCCGCACCCTGACCACGGAGTTCCACACAAACCCCACTGAGGCGGCTACAAAACGAAAGGCTCAAAGTGTCTGAGAGCCTGGCTCTCAGAATATGGGAATTTTGCCTGCCTATCACCCCAGCAGCGCGTCTGAGTCCAGCTGCCGGGCAAGGCCCAGCTCCGCCCGCCAGCCGAGACCGAGGAAAAAAAAGTCAAAACGGTGCGTTTACCTTCCGTCAGTGAGAGCCGGGGCTAGCCAGGAGCGGGAGTCAGCGAGAGAGAGGAGATTTTTCGCTGAGTGGTGTGAAGTCCCAATTAACAGCTCTGTGCCGTGTCCTGAGGCTGATTAGGTGCTCAGAAGGCTCTGTTTGATTGTCAATTCAGGTCTTTGTTTCCAGAGGGATAGAACGAGACGTGGGCTTAGTCCGCCATCTTGACTCCGCCTCTCTATTCTCTTTTTTTAAATATAATTTTATTTATTTTGTTGTTGGCAACTATACAGACAGCAAAACTTTCCAATTCAATGGTTTCCGTAATGTACCGTTCAGTGACACTGTTTATCATATTTTTACACAAATAGTGAACACTTTCTACATTTGTTTGCCCCTATTTCCTCCTTCTCCAGTGTGTTTTTATAAGCACAGATATGTCAATTTTTTTATATTACTGTGAAAAAAAATTAGTGTACTGTACTTACAAAAAATACTTCTCAGGGGAAGGGTGCAGTTGGCAAATAAATTTATACAGAGCAGGTTTTTGCATAAAAATACAGGACATTCTTAGAGTTGCATAACTATTTTCATCTTCCTTTTCTTAGTTGTTCCTCTCCCATTAACATAAATTCACTGCCCCTAAGGTTTATATTTAATCTTTCAAGTTGCCATTGTCAATTTAATCCCATATAGTTAGTTCTTAAAAGAGCACAATGCTAAAGGCAGATCTTTGTTACTGGTTGAGCTAAACAATTGGTTTTAAGATGACTTCAGGGAATATTTTTTTGTTTAGATTTAAAGATGATCTCAGAGCAATAGTTTCAGAGATTCTTCCAATGTTCATGGCTCGGAGGAGTCTGGAGTCTGAGAGAATTTGAAATTCTGTTGTGTATTTTCCTCTTGTAATCAGGATCCTTCTAAGGAATCTTTGATCAAAACACTCAGTAGTGATAGCCAGTCACCACCCAGTGCTTCTGGTCTTGTAGCAAAGGGGGTAATTGTTCATAGAGGCGATTAGCCGCATGTTCCATTTCATCCTGTTCCTGATGTGTCTTCTTCTTCTTCTGTTCCAGGTGGATAGAGACCAGTTGTGCCTTCAACAGCTACTTGTAAGCTTTAAGACTCCAGCCATTATGTATAGAACTAGTAGACAGAATAGAAACATTAATCATGCTATTAGAACAACAACCTGGCCTATTACTAAACTATATGTCCTCTGAAATCATGATTCCAAACCTCCAAACCAAGAAACCAAATTCTATGAGGTTTTTGGTTGTACATAAGCAGCGTTAGTAGCTATACTCCTTTTTTTTGGTCTTAGTCGTAAATATATCTACCACAATTTTTGCCAATTCAACTTTTTGCAGGTGCACAATTTATTGATAACATCTGTAATAATTGGCTGTGCAGCCCTACCCTTAATCAATGCAATGTTGGAAGATAGTATTTATACAACATTTATAGTGTAAATACATAAGTAATTGCAACTGCGGTTGTTAAACTCATTGTAAACTAAAAATTGATTCTTCCTATGTGCTGAATATTATGCTAGACTATTAAGACTTGTCAATAATTAAGATGTGAATTTGACACAAAGATTTAGTTTAGTTTCAAACCCATATGTTTGAAGGCAAAATGTTGTGCTAATTTAGGAGAGAAGCAAGTGTTGTACACATTGTGGTTCATTTAAATGTGGTTTATTACAAGTATAGACACTACTTGAGGGCCTCTGTCTTACAATAGCTGTGGTTCAGATTATATACGTATTTTTCAATGCCAAAATTAATAAATTACAGGGGAAGAAATGAATTCAATTCTATTTGCCTCATGGAGGTTTTTTACATTGCTGGGTAAAATTGAAAATTAGCAAGTATTTTTCAGTTAATAAATTTATATACTCTATTAATAATTTTGAGAATTGTTTTTGTGAGTAATTTCTCCATAGCCAAGTGCCAAGTGCCGTCGAGTCGGATCCGACAGTAGGCAAATTAAAATGTTCATTCCCATGTTAAAAGATACTGAGGCAGAGAAAGACAACTGAAAATGACCATCGTGTCTGTGGGGTGGGGTGGTAGAAATTAGAAGTCGCCTATATGACCCTTTAGCTTGGTGACTATCCAGTTACCAAACATTCATACACAGGAGACAGTGATACACATGATTTGTTTGAATGGTGGATATCATTTTGCTCAACGGTTCCCCAAGGCTTATCAGAATTCTTGTAAGAAGTACATGTTCTGTCAGGTGTGAATAAATGCAAAGCAATAAGAGGAAAGCAAGCTAATACAGCTGTAATACTTAGCTATTGCTATGTAACAAACCACCTTAAAACTTAATAACTTAAACATCATCTATTTAGCTCACGATTCTGAGGATTAACAGTTTAGGCTGGGCTCAGCTGGGCAATTCTAATCTTGTCTAATCTCCCTTGTGTGCCTGTGTCACCTGTGGATTGACTTGGTAGTTCTTCTGGCCATTAGCTGGGGCACCTTGGCTCCCCTCTAGATGGCTTGGTACCCTCTATAAGACTAGCCTGGGATTTTCCCATAGCAAGTGGCAGAGTTTTGAGAGAAAGTAGAAATAGATCTGACTTCTTAAGGTCTGGTCTTGGATCTGGTAAGCCATCACTTCCACTAAACACTGTTGGGCCGAAAAAGCTACAAGACTAACTCTCTTGATGAAAGTTGCTGCAAAGCCATATTTCAGAAGGTACAGATACAAGAAGGGGAGAAGTAGTGTGATTACTTTTTCAAGCAATTTACCACATTAGACAGTATTGGGAGGCTGAAGGAAGATGGACTTTATTTGTTGGGAAGTGAGTGGGCAGAGAAATAGGAAGAAATAAAAAAAAAAAAGATGCAGGCAAGGGAGAAAGAAGGGCATCAAAAAGTAATGAGTGGTTAAAATGTGATGCAGATAGCAATAGGGAACCCCAGAAGACCCTTAAGCAAGACAGAAATGTAGATGAAGCAGGAGGCACTATTAAAATCCACAGTTACAGGAGACTTCTGGCTGAGGGCCTAGTAAGATAAGTAGAGCGTTTGTATCTCTGGGTTTCTGAGTTAATGATGCCAGCAGTCTCTGGACCAGCCAAATTGTGGTGGATTTATTATTCACATTACAACTGCATTTAAAAAATGAAAACATATGTCTATATTTTTGATGCCTTGAAAATGCCGTAGAATTTTTATATCTAGAAATAAGTTGCAATTTCCCTATCAAATAAAATTGCTGTATGGTTTTTTGTGCTCTATATTATTATGGAAATTTAAGTTTATCAACTATAGTGAAGTCAACTGAAATGAGTAGTCCACTTAGGTGAGCTATTTTCTCCCACACCCCCAAACATCTTATTCTCTTTCTACTTATGCTCACAATGTGCTGTTATTGTTTTGGTGCAACGCAACCTGATTCACAGGAAAAAAGCAAATAAATGTTTTCAAGCTCTCTAGTGGAGATGACACTGTACTGGAATAACTCTAGCAAGGGAAAATCTTAGCGGCACCCTGGAGTTGCCACTTTCTTCTTTCTGTCCTTGCCCGTGATGCACTGCTGATGCTGACAACTCAGGAGATGCTTAGGGCCCAGTTAATTTTGCTGACTTCTTTTAATCATGCCTGGTTTTGTCCCTGGTGACCATATGAGTAATGGTAACTTACAGTATAACTGGACAGTTCTGTGAGAACTCCCTTCTTCCTGGAGCAGTTTAGGAGGGTGTGTGTGTGTGTTTTATTATGCTGTTGAAAACAGCTAGTACCCAAATCCTGTTAGCCAATAATGTGATTTCTGAGCTTGGGTTCTGGGCTAACAATGTTATAGGGTCTGTGTCACCAGCTGTACGGGGAAGGTAAAAGTCACATTTCTGGAAAAATATGGAATGCTAGAGTCTAGGAGTTTCTACCATCTCTGAAAGTGGTCTTCAAGTCTGGCCTCCATTTTCTTGTTTTAATTTGCCGTCTCAGACTTGGTTGATGGCCAAGTCTGAGCAGGAGGGTGAGATCTGGTGGTAGGCAAAGAAAAATAGGGAATGATGGGCTTTCCCTAGTTTGGGGCTCAGAGAAAAATTATTTAACCCAAGAGTCTAGGTGTTTTGGGTAGTGAAAATGTTGGGTGATTAACCTGCCAAGAAAATACTTAAAAGGAGAAATGGATGTTTCTGATGGCTTATTTTCATTACGAAACCCTATCAGTTTACACTTGGGGCCAAGAACATGGCCTTTGAAGTTAGTTTCCCCCTCTTCCCAGATGCATGACTTTGGGTAAGAACCTTAAACCTCAACCTGTCTTAGTTTAATAATCTCATAATTGAAGCTGTGGCAAAAATTTTTACCATAACTTTGGTAAAAATTAAGAGACAGTGTGTTTTGTGTTCAGCACAGTTCCTGGCACCCAGTAAGTGCTCCACATCCGTGTCATCATTATCGTCCTTTATCATCCTTATTGTCATCATCGAGCAGCCTCCTCACATCCGTTTCTTTAGCCTGATATTCAAAGTAGAAGCTCACTAACCCAACTGCATCCCTTATATGATGCTTACTGCACACAGAGTTGCTTCTGTTTGACTTTCCACACTGTAATCCACACTAAATCAGAATCAATTCAATGTCAACTCAATGGCAGTTGCTTTCTGAGGCGCTGGTCACTTAGTAGTAGAATTCTCACTGTGGGGGACACTGTCTGACTTCTGGAGACTAACACACATCATGCACAACCACAAGTCCTCTTTCACTGGGGTTTTTGGGATGCTGTGGTACTTAATGGGTTTCAGCAGAGTCTCTAGATTAGGATGAACTAGGAAGAAAAGCCTGGTGACTGACTTTAGAAAACCATCCAATGAAAGCCTCATGGATCAAGGCTCCTATGTGCAACCTATCATTCAGAACTGGGTGGCACTTTGTTCCACTCTCATGGGGTCATCGTGAGTTGAGAATGATTCAGTGGTAGCTAGTGACAAGCAGGTGCTAGACATAAAGTAGGTTCCCAATGTATTCTTGACAAATAAGAGAATGAATGAATTAATCAGTAACATTGTTAAGTCTAGTCAATGGATGAATAGCAGTGTCCCAAAAGATTTTTAAATTCAACTAAGTTGATCACTATTTCTGATGAGATACAAATGAGTGGCCAATGACTTTTTTGCACCAGGGGCTTATTTATTTGTTTGTTCAAAAACAAAATATGGTGCCCAATAACACGTGAGTAAAAGTGTAGCTGCTCCCTGACATCTAGGTTCTCATTGGCTTCTCTCTGTTTCACCTCCCAGGTGGCCCTGAGGTCCCTCTCTGGAACCCTATGGCTCAGTGGAGCTCAGTGTGAAAACCACTGCCCTAACAGATCTTTAAAGTTAATGCCTTTACTGTTTAACAGTTTTGATAACCAATTTTTTTTTTTTATTTGAAAAAAGGACCATATTCACGGCTACAAACTGAATTTCAGGCAAAGCATATCCCAAACCAAAACTCACTGCTATGGAGTCAGTTTCAATTCATAGCAACATTATAGGACAGAGTTCCCTGTCTGTAGGGTTCCCAAGGCTGTAACCTTTGTGGGAGCAGACTCCACATCTTCCTCCCACAGGGGAGCTAGTGAGTTTGAATTGTCAGCCTTTTGGTTAGCAGCTGAACACTTAACCACCTTGTCACATAACCACTGAATCACATGCATCACGTAATTCAGGACATCTCAGCCACCATGACCTGGTAAGAACATGCCCTATTTTTCAGAGAGAAAGACTAAGGGAAAATCTCAAATTATGATTATCAAGATTTTGTTTAGATTTACTCAAGTGTCTGTGACTTTCTACACTCTGGTCTGTAATCACCCTGTTTCCCAAGAATTTCTGGTGTGTTATCTTCTTTCTAATTGGTGCAGTCTCCTTAGCACCCTTAATTATACCATTTCCTCTTGTTTTCAGAGACCTCTCTCCTTATTTAAATCCTTTATATCTTTCAAGTCCTGAGACAAATTATAACATTTCTTAGGCATATTTTTCTACAACTTGCTCCCTTATTTAGATCTACACAGTACAACATTTAATTGTTTTGTTTTAGCTTTGTCTTCCTAAATAGGTCACATACTCCTTGACAGCAAAGATTATGCTTTAGTTTCCCTTGTTCACCACTCAGAGGCTCTCCCAGTGTAGTAGATGCTGATTAAATATTTGTTGATTGATCTCCTACAAAGAGATAGCTGAAAACTCAAGTTAAAGCACAAAGCAGAGCCAGGGTAGTGATCTGAATCTGCCTTCAGGAAGATATTCTTACGGAATGGAGAAAGTCTTCAAAGAACCATGCCAGCCAATGTTCTTTGAATGTCCTTCCAATGAGATGTCATATGGAGATGACCAGAAGGTTTCAAGAGCAGCTGCTCTCCTCTGCCAGAGGGTTAAGGGCCACTGAAGACTTCTTGGGGGGCCACAGGAACTATGCTGTGCACTGAGACATCTGGATAGGATGTAAACCTAAAATGGAACTGTGCACACCTGTTTCTGATGAACGTCTCTCACCTACAAATCAGAACTAAGACAAGTTTAACGCTAATAACCTGAATATGAGGAGAAGAGAGAGGAATTAAGTCCCTGAGGCTCTGTGAGAGCTGGCAATCTCAGTTAGAATGGAGGGAGGGGAAAACCACTTGTTGACATTCAGTCAATAAAGACTCATAGAAACCCCTTGCAGCTTAGAGGAGTGCTGTGCGCCATGGCATTTTCAGCGACCGACTTTTTGGACATAGATTGCCAGGACTTTCTTTTAAGGTGCCTCTGGATAGACTTAAACCCCCACCCTTTTGGCTGACAGCTGAGTGAGCTTAAACTGGAATTGTCGTTTGGTGCTGTTGACTCAGTTCTGGCTCACTGTGACCCTAAGTACTTCAGAATAAAACACTACTCAGGCCTGCACCATCCTCACAATCATCTCTGTATTCGAGCTTACTGTTCCATTGAGATTAGTACATCAGTCCATTTCGTGGAAGGTCTTCCTCTTTTCTGCTGACTCTCCACTTTATGATGCATTAAGTTCTTCTCCTGGTCTGGTCTCTCCTGACGATATACTCTAAGGAGTATTCTGACTATACTTTCTCAGAGGCAGATTTGTTCATTCTTCTGGCAGTCCATGGTATATATATAGAAGATACTTTTCCAACACTATACTTCCAAGGCATCAATTCTTCTTTGGTCTTCCTTATTCATTGTTCAGCTTTTATGTACCCATGAGGTGAGGCTATTGAAAAGACCAGGACTTGGTTCAGATGCTCCTTAGTCTTCAAAGTGACCTTTTTGCTTGTTAATGCTTTAAAGAGTCTTTTGCAGAAGATTTCTCCAATGCAATATGTCATTTGACTTTTAGACCGCTACTTCCATGGTCATTGATACAGCAATCGATACTAGCAAAAAATGAAATCCTTGACAACGTCAAATTTCTCACTTATCAGGCTGTTGCTTATCCAGTTGTGAGGATTTTTTTTTTTTATGTGAAAGTGTAATCCATACTGAAGGCTGTAGTCTGCGACTACTTTGACTACTACTGTACTCTTTTGCTACCGTAGTCTTGTAGTCTTCATCAGTGAGTACATCAAGTCCTCTTTACTTTCAGCAAGCAAAGCTGTGTCACTGAAGATTGTTAATGAGTCTTCCTTCATTCCTGATGCTTTTTCCTTCTTCATGCTGTCTGGCTTCTTGCATGATCTGCTCATCATACAGACTGAGTAAGGGTGGTGAAAGGATAAAACTTTGGTGCACATCTTTCTTGATTTTAAGCCATGCAGTATCTCTTGTTTCTGTTTGAATGAATGTTTCTTGGTCTACGTACAGGTTCTTTATCAACGCAATTAAGCGTTCCGGAGTGCCCATTTTTGTAACGTTATCCGTACTTTGTTATGATTAATATAGTGAAATGCCTTTGCATAGTTGATAAAACGCAGATAAACATCTTTCTGGTATTCTCTGCTTTCAGCCAAGATCCATCTTTCAAGTCCTGTCCTGAATCTGAACTGAATTTATGGCAGTTCCCTGCTGATACACTGTAGCAACTACTTTTGAATTATCTTCAGCAAAATTTTACTTGCGTGTGTTATTAATTATAATGATAATGTTTGATAATTGCTGCATTTAGTTGAATCTCCTTTCTTTGGAATGAACAAAAATAAGGATCTTTTCCAGTTTGTTGGTCAGGTAGCTGTTTTTCAAATTTCTTGTTGTAGATAAATGAATACTATTAGTGTTGTGTTGTTTTTTGAAACATCTCAAATTGTATTCCTTCAATTACCGAAGTCTTGTTTTTTTGCCGGTATCTTCAGTGTAGCTTGGACTTCTTCCTTCAGTACCATCAGTTCTTGGTCATATACTATCTTCTGAAATGGCTGAATGTTGATCAATTCTTTTTAGTACAGGGGCTCTGCGTATTCCTTCCGTCTTCTTTCCTGCATCCTTCAATATTTTGCCCACAGGATCCTTCTACGTTACAACATGAGTCTTAAATTTTCTTCTTCAGTTCTTTCAGCTTGAGAAATGCTGAGCTTGTTCTTCCCATTTGGTTTTCTTACTCCAGATTTATATATATCTCATGATCAAAAGTGCATGTTTGGATGTGGAACCAATTAAAAGAGATTTAAAATTAGCTCAAATTGTTATGTTTAGCTTCTTCTCAATTTACAAAGAGTTTGAAAACTTCCCTCTGGTGTGAAAATTGGGAAGTGTGCCCCAAGCAATTCTTTACGGGGCTTAGGGCTCTAAATAAAAGAAAACAAGTAAGAGGCAAAGTAGCAGGACTGGGCTGAATAGATGCAGGGTAGAGAGCTACATTTTCCATCTCGCTGGAGAAAACATAGATAGAGGGCTCTACAAATACACACACTTCAAACTTTGGTGATGACGAGGGCTGAGCTGCAGGAAAAAATTAAAACCACAGCTATAAGTTGATACACAAGCTTGTCTGATAGCTGCAGGTGCCATCGTTTTACAACTTGAAGCGACGGCTTATAGCCTTGTTTGAGATGTTTGAAAAGTATTTAGTCATTCAGCTAGATATTCACCAGGACTGGAAAGCCAAGGTTTTCAGGTCTATAGGAATTAGTGTTAGCCTCTAACAAATACAATTCATCCTTAGTCTTAGAACATAATGGCAAGAGATTCGTATCACCTGGTTGACTTACTGGATAACTTTTGGTGAGGATTATCTGGGAAGTCACTGCAGATTGCTTATTTAGAAGGTCTTTGGTGTGGATATTATAATTTTTAAGTGGAAATTTTATTCTTATTCTGGGTCCAAAATATTTCCCTTTGTATGATAACTTTGAAATTTTAATGCAACACATAGAAATTTATAAACACTCATGCATATACTTACACACATACATACAGACCCTCTTTCCTTCACCTGTCCTCTTGGATCACTGACTTTTCTTTCTACCTAAAATCTCTCAGGATACTTACATGTCTCCTGGTGAGATCTTTACCTCTTCTAATCAGTCTCACCCAAAGGTTCTTTTTTAAAAATTGTACTTACTTGGTTGTTTTTCAGAATATATAAGAAAAATGTACACCAATTCAATAGCTTCTACATGTACCATTTAGTGACACTGATTATATTCTTAAAATTGTGTAACCAGTCCCATTCTCCTTTTCTGACTTGTTCTATCTCTGTTAATGTAAACACACTGTCCCCTAAGGTTCCTGTCTAATCTTTCACATTGCTGTTGTCAGTGTGATTCCATACAGATAGTTCTCAAAATAGCTTAGTGCTCAAGGCAGATTTTTCCCCCCACTAGTTAAGCCAAACTATTGTTTAGTTTTAAGAAGACTTCAGGGCATGTTTCTGGTGTAAGTTTTAAAGACCATCTCAGGGCAACAGTCACAGGAGTTCGTACAAATTCCCTAGCTCCAGGAAGTCTGGAGTCCAGGAGCATTTGCAACTCTATTGTGCATTTTCTCCCTTTTGATCACACATTCTTCTACAAAATCTTTGATCAAAATATTCTATAATAGTAGCCAGGCACCATTCATTTCTTCTGGTCTCCTGGCAGAACAGGCAGTTGTTTATGGGGGAAATTAGCCACTCATTCCACTTCCTCCTTGTATTCCTAGCACTGCTACTTTCTCCTTTGCTCCAGGCAAATAGAGACCCATTGTGGCTTGGATGGCCATTTGTAAACTTTTAAGACCTCAGAAACTAGGAAGTAGAACAGAAACACTAAACTTGTTAGGCCAATTAACTGTGATGTCTGATGTAACCAAGACCCTAAATCTCCAACCCAAGAAACCAAAGAAATACTGAAGTTGTTCTTCCCATTTGGTTTTCTATGAGATTTTTGGTTGTACATAAGCAGCTTTGGCGGCAATTCTTTTTTTTAAAAAAATGTACTTATTGCACAACTTTTGCCAATTCAACTTTTTACAGTTGTACAAGTTATCGACAGCACTCACAGTAATTGGCTATGCAACTGTATCCTTAATCCATGTGATATTTCCATCACCATTAACCCTCCCTCCTGTCACTGGTAACCACTAATAAACATTGATCTGTGTAGATTTGCCTTTTCTTGCCTTTTGTATAAGTAAGGTCATACGGTATTTGGCCTTTTGTGATTGGTTTATTTCACTCAGTGTAATGTCTCTCAATGATTCATGTCTCTGATACTCTGCTTTCAAGTCCATTGGTTAAAAACCTGGGAGTGGAATTGCTGGGTCATGTGGTACTTGTAGTTTTAGGGATTTTTAAGGAACCACCACACTGTTTTCCACAACAGCATTTCTTTCCATTTTGCAGCCCTGCCAGCAAATGGATAAGGCTCCAATTTCTCCACATCTTTACTGAGATGTATTATTCTGATTTTTTTTTTCTTTTCATCTCAGCCTTCCTATTGGGAGGGAAATGGTATCTCATTTTGGTTTTGATTTATGTCTTTCTGATGGCTAATGATGCGGAGCATCTTGTCATGTGTTTCGTGACCGGTCATCTGTGTGTCTCATTTGGTGAAATGTCTATACCTTTGACCATTTTATGATTAGGATATTTGTTTTTTTATTGGTAAAGTTTTATATGTATTTTAGTTATCAGAGTCTTGCCAGATAAATGGTTTCCAAAGATTTTCTCTCAGTCAGTAGCTTACTTTTTCCACTTTTTTGGTAAAATCTTTTACTGAACAATTTTTAATTTTTATGAGGTCCCATTTATTTATTTTATTTCTTGATGTTTGTGCTTTTGTTATTGTTATTATGTATTAGTAAGAGCTAGGCCTAACAGCATTGTCCCTGCTTGTTCTTCTAAGAATTTTGTGGTTTTAGTTTGCACATATCAGTTCTCAATCCATTTTGAATTTGTTTTTGCCTATGATGTGAGGTGTGGATCCCATTACATTTTTCTACATGTGGACATCCAATTTTCTCACTATTATTTATTGAAAAGACTCCCTTTCCTCACTGGATGGACTTAGCACTATTGTAAAAAAAAATCAGGTGACCATAGCTATATATGTTTATTTGCGTACTTTCAGTTCTATTCAAGCAATCTGTGTACCTGTTGTTATACAAATACCCAGCTGTTGTGATTATCTATTTATTAAGCTTTAAAATCAGCACTTGAGGACAGCTCCATGGCAAACTGGAAGAGGTCCATATTTATGCCCATTCCAAAGAAAGGTGGTCCAAATGAATGCAGAAATTACCAAACAATATCATCAATATCACACGCAAGTAAAATTTTGCTCAAGATTGTTCAAAAGTGACTGCAGCAGTATATTGACAAGGAAGTTCCAGATATGCAAGCTGGATTCAGAAGAGGATGCAGAACCAGGGATATCATTGCTGATGTCAGATGGATCTTGGCCGAAAGCAGAGGATACTGGAAAGATGTTTACCTGTATTTCGTTGACTATGCAAAGGCACTTGACTGTGTGGATCATGAGAAATTATGGTTAACATTGTGTAAAATGGCAATCTCAAAACAGTTAATTGTGCTCTTAAGGAATCTGTATACAGGTCAAGTGACAGTTGTGCGGAGAGAACAAGGGGAAACACGGCATGGTTTCAAGTGAGGAAAGGTGTGCATCAGGGTTGTAGTCTTTCATTGTACCTTTTCAATCTCTGTGCCTAGCAAATAATCTGAGAAGCTGTACTATATGAAGAAGAATGAGGCATGAGAATTGGAGGAGCCAAAGCCAAGCCAAGTGCCGTTGAGTCAGATCCGACTCATGGCAACCCTAGGGGCCAGAATAGAGCTGACCCCAGAGTATTCAAGGAGCGCCTGATGGACGACACCACCTTACTTGTTGGAAGTGAAGAAGATTTGAAACACTTACTAATGGTGATCAAGGAGCACAGCCTTCAGTGTGGATTGCACCTCAACATCCAGAAAACAAAAATCCTCACAACTGGACTAGTAAGCAACATCATCATAAATGGAGAAAGGATTGGGGTTGTCAAAGATTTCATTTTACTTGGGTCCACAATAGGTGCCCATGGAAGCAATAGTCAAGAAATAAAAAGACACACAGCATGGGGAAAATCTGGTGCAAAGGATCTCTTTAAAGTATTGAAAAGTAAAGATGTCACTTGAAAACTAAAGTGTGCTTGATCCAAACCAGGGTATTTTCAGTTGCACCACATGCATCCAAAAGCTGAACAGTGAACATAGAAGACAGAAGAGGAACTGATGCCTTTGAATTGTAGTTTTGGAGAAGAATGTTAAATGTACCACAGACTGCCAAAAGAACAAACAGATCTGTTCTGGAAGAAGTACAACCAGAGTGCCCCTTGGAAGAGAATATGGCAAGACTGCATCTTATGTACTTTGGGCATGTTGTCAGGAAAGATCAGCCCATGGAAAAGGACACCACACTTGGTAGAGTGGAGGGTTAGCGAAAAAGAGGAAGACCCTCTATGAAATGAATTGACACAGTGGCCACGACAATGGGCTCAAGCATAAAAATGATTGTGGCCATAGAGTAAGACAGGGCAATGTTTCATCTTGTTGTGCACAGGGTTGTTATGAGTCAGAATTGAATTGACAGCACCTAACAACAACAAAATCAGGAAGTGTGAGTCCTAATACTTTGTTTTCCTCTTTCAACATTCCTTGACTTTTAAATGGGATTCTTAGATGATGCAAAATAACTCATGCTCCTAGGCACGCCTGTGTAGACTGTTAGTAATCAAAGACAAAGCAGAACGAGGGAAAGAGTTTATGATATTTTGATGGAAAAAGACAGAACCAGAATGTGGATGATTGAGTATTTAATAAACTGCCTGCTATTACCCTGGGTTCCTAGAGAATGTTTGGAGCAGAGGATAGCCCAGGCAATCTGCTGGTTGGTTTCATCCATGCTCTACTTAGCAGTCCAGTAGTTAGGGAAGGTCTCTCAAGCAGAAGACCCCCTTAGATGTGAGTTTTCCTCACCACTGGCACTGAGAAGGAAGAAGGTGAAGCAGAAAATGATGGAGATCTATGAGAACAGTTCACAGAAGAGATATGAGAGCAAGCCTGGCCTCAATCCTCTTTCTTCTGTAACTCCCAGAGTCTGTTACTGCAGCGGTTCTCAGGGGTGGTCTGAGGACCTCTGCAGGTTCCAAGACCCTGTCAGGGAATTGGCACGGTCCTCCCTTTTCCGACGTCATGTCTGTATGAGTCTGGATTTTCTTCACGTACATCCATTAAAACAATATGTTGCAACAAATTGAATGCAAAAGCAGATATGAGAACCTAGCTGTGTTCTGTTAAGAAACATGTTGGCGATATTTGCCAAGACATAAGACAATGCTGCTCTTGCAAATTTTTCATTTTGGAAAACATTATTTTTCATAAAATGTGTTATAAATTAATACACGAATCTTAAAATTTTCTCATGGTTAATTTCTAACATGGTCAGTATAGGTAGATATAACCCAGACAAGCCAGGGCCTTTTGGGGTTCTCAGTAATTTGTTCCTCAGACCAAAATTTTGACAAATGCTGCTCTGGGTAAGAATTTATGAGATCCCGAAGCACTGCATGAACGGTGATCCGCAGAGGGTACTTTCAGAGATATGTTAACTCTGGAAAGGTCAATTCTTCCTGTCTAAACTAACTGCTTGAGTCTTCTCAAGTGCAAGTGTCTCAGGAGAGTTACAGCGACACAGGTTCCCATGTGTCTGTTGCCTTATTTCTTGTACGGTTAGATCACATCGTATTCTTACTCAGTGACTAACATAATGGCACATCTTCCTTATGTCGCATTTATTCTTACAGATATATAGACAAAGTATACTCCTTTACAAAATATAAACAAGGAAGAAGTGTGCATAGTCCAGAGGTTTAATCAAGAAAGGAAAGTCTAGAGACTACAGAGTTGATCTTGGTCCTACTGTTTTCAGAATGAACATAATTACAACATTAAGGAATGCATTCATGCCTTAAAAAGGAATGATTGTAGGTTATTTAGCCATGAAGGTATAAGGAAAATATTTTTTTTTACGTGTACAGGTGGCCCTCTGTGTCCACAGTTCCCACATGAGAGGATTCAACCAGCCAAGACTGAGAATACTCGGAAAAGAAAAAAGTAGAAAGACTCTCATTTCCGGAACTAAGTGATGTGTGGTGTCCCCTGCAGTAGCCTCCCTCTGTTTCACAGATCAGCAGTCTCTCCAGCACTCACTCATGAGCATTGCTGGGGCTCATTTGTTCAGTCTTTGTGTTGTATGCACCCTCTGTTCCTGTGGGAAAAAAATGACTCTGAAGAAAATCAATTAAGTGGTCAAAGCAATCCCTCAAAGTCTAAGAGGGAGCATAAGATGCTCTCTCTCATTCCCTACAACTATTTATGCAACATTTGCATTGTATTACCTATTATAAGTAATTCAGAGATGATTTAAAGTATACAGGAAGATGTGTGTAGGTTATATACAAATGCTATATCATTTTATATAAAAGACTGTAGCACCTGCAGATTTTGGTATCTGTGGGAATCACGGAACCTATCCCATGTGGTTTTCAGAACTGAAGGACCACTGTGTATGTTTATGGCCACTATACTTTTTAGGGTGGATCTAGGAGATTCCTCTCTCACACTGTTGCAGCTAAGAAGTAGGCGTTGTGATATGGATCCAGAGCTAGATAACAATCACAGTGCTGATAACCAAATTCTGAAAGAACTAGCCTTGGGCAGGAGGTTTCTACTAGACAACAGAGGGTGTGAAAGACAAAGGGCAAGGTGTTTGCACACTTGAGAAGTCCAGGGCTTCGTATTCAGGGATCCTGTGACAATAAACAGGAGGGCAGGAGGGGTGAGAGACAGGTATCAAGGTCCAGCCTACAGGGACATGAGCTCGGACCCCCTGAAATATGTAAGGAACAAGTAATGGGGAATGTTCTAGATGGTTGCTTTGCATGCCTGCAGTTTACCTAATTTCTTTACCGGCGGATGTTTTATGGGCAGTAGAGTGAGGTTTCCTTAAAATGGCAAAGATCAGATTTATACTTTAGGAAGATAACTTGTTAAATACCTATTACTTGATGTAGGTATTGTTTCTAGTCTTTTTTGGATCTCCAAGTCTCCATATTCTACAAATCCCTCCTTTTCTGGAGGATAGAGTTAGAGGCACTTGATAATCTTCAGCAACCATAGTATCTTGACTACCGCTGCTGTGTGATCGCAGCTGTGATGCTATTCCCTAAACTCCTTCCAGCACAGCTGCTGACATGGGTGGCCTGCTCTGCCTTTCCTGCACTTCTCTTGGCATGTTCTCCTGTAAGTGCCACTTATTCTAGTTCAAGGATTCTTGAAGTTAAGCATGTTCCTCCTAACCCCAACTAATTAGAGCCGGTTGGTAAACAAAGGGTCTTTTTCTCTGTAACTATAATGGCCTCTACTGAGAAACTTAGGATAAGTTCCCCAGAACCAGAGCTGGCCAGTCCTTAAAGGGCAATCTGCTCCCCCATGATTCACAAGCTGGATTAGCCACTTACTCTGAAGATGGATCATATGAATGCTGAACATACACAATTTATGGTCCAAACTGCAGGGATCATGAAATTGAATGGAAGTGCTGTGAATAATTACACAAGAATAACAGGGGTTAGCTGGGACTGCCTTTCAGTTCTTTCATCTCCCAGAGCTTTTTATTTATTTATTTAATTTTTTCTTTTGTGATTGATTGAAAATGTAAAATCCCATACAACTTTGCATGCCAGACTATGTGCAGCTCCCACTGTGTGACAGCACACTCCTCATCTCTGTTCTACACGTCATATCCTCCTAACAATCTCCTGCACCCTCCTCTCCACCCTCTCCCCAACCTCCCATAAGAGGTCAGCTGGGTGACATCCTGTAGATGCACAAAACCATAAAGTGCACACACGATGTGGTCACTCTGTGTCGCCAAGTCCAATCCTTTCCTGTCCGAAGAGTTGACGTGCATTATGATTTATGGGTAGGGACAGCATCAGGGTCAGGGGCCATGCTATCAGGTGAACCCTGATGTACCTGGACCACCAACTGCAGTATTTTAGTGGAGATCTCAGGATGAACCCCTTTTTATTCCCAGAGATACTTTTTTAAGGATAGTGTTCCGCTGCTTCATCATTACTCTGACTGTTTCCCTCTCATTTTCTTCCAAAAAAGTCTAGGGAGTTCTCATGCAAATTGCTGTCCTGTTGATTTGCTCTGATACAGTAGAAATTGCAGTTAACATCTAGACAGCATTTACCATATACTGAGTACTGACTGTCTGTATGTTTTCTGTTTGTTAACTTTCTCAGTCCTCACAATCCCTTAAAGTTGTTGGCACTCTATTTTCATTCCCATTTTGCAGATGGTGAAACAGCAACATAGAGATTAAACAACCTGCCCAAGGTTGCATAGCTAGCAAGCAGCAGAGCCAGGATTTGAACCTAAGGGTCCCCCCGCTGGTGTATGACAACACTTCATTCGGCTTCCATCATTCAGTACAATAATTTAGTGCAACCAATGTTTATTAAGGATCACCAGCGGCTCTGGAAGTGTGCTGGGTGCTGGTGGTGCCAAGGTGAATGGAGATGAGTCATGCTGGCGGTTTGTGTCCCAGTTCAGCAGACCCATCAAGTCCTCTTTGCATTGGGAAAATAATGGTTAGTGTCTGCTGTAGGGAGGACTAGCTAGATTCTCATGCAGCTTACAGGTTTATATTCAGCTCTTAAGGTATTTGATTTGGATGGTCACCACTGAGTTCCTTGGCTCTTACTTTTCAGACTTTCTTATTATGAGTTGTTCTTGGAACCCCAAATCAAAATCCTTCAGAGGCAGTGGTCCCAAAGCAACGCACACTGTTTAAAGACATTGCCAAGGAAATGTTCTCAATAGGCAAGCGGTGTTAATCAGAAGTTGGTGGTGCCTTTGCCTAGAATTGCCAATTTCTTATTTGGGGTGCTGGCTTTGCTGAAAGAAAGAGAAGAGTAGAGTCTCCAGAAGCAACATTTTCCAGTCTGCTTTCTCAAGAAGTGTGATCTCTATAAAGATGAAATACAATTTGGTATATAATGCTGAAACAGGCAGTCACGTACAACAAGGGTAAAGTTTTAATTTTGGCACAGTACAAAGGGTTTGGTGGTTTTTTTTTTTTGGAAGAAGCACAGTTGTGGACACAGAGCACTTATTGTTTAGCATGTCAGGGCTCTGTGCAGCCAAGGAAATGCTGATTAAATTCTTATCGTTTGCAAAGGGGTGAAAGGTAGGAAGTCCTCCCTGGAGAAGAAGAGGGCAAATAGGTACTGGTATTGAACCTGCTCTTCAAAAAACCCTTCCAACAGTGTAAAGGCAATGTGGTGCATGTGTATGCATGTGTGTTTAAAATCAGAAGACTTACAGCAACGAAATAAGGGCCACAAGACTTCCTGCCTCACCCAGTGCCATGGCTTGTTTTGCCTGCTTTAATTTATACAGTGCTGGACTATTTACAAAGCACACGGACACACTCCAGCTCATTTGATCCCCATGCCGCCTCCAGATTGTTTTGTTCGAAAACTCTGGAGGAAGTTAGCCGGTTAAAACAGTGTTTCAAAACAGGGATTTGTTCTTCCTAAATGAGGAGACTCTTCAGCACGCTGAAGCCAACCTTTGATCACAGCAAGCGGACCACTGTTTGTTGCATACCATCACAGTGAGGGCCTCTAGGTATGCAGCATTTTGTAGGGTTTGGGGATTGGCTGGTGCTTCGCTGTGTCCCTGGAAAGCGTTGTTCTGTAGTGGTTAAATGCGGTGGCTGTTAAGTGAAAGATTGGCAGTTCAAATCCACCAGATGCTCTTTGGAAATTTATGAGGCAGTTCTACTGTATTCTGTAGGGTTACTCTGAGTCAGAATAAACTGGACTACAACATTTTTTTTTTTTTAAATTTAACTGCATTCCCAGTCCTCATACTAACTTGTAGAGGTGGGTAATAATGGGACCATTTTGTGAAAGGGAAGAGTGAGGCTAAGAGATAACTTCTCCTATGCAGTGAAACCAGGATTCAAGCCCATTGTTGCCAGCTGGTCCAACTACACCAGCCTGCTGCGGGCCTGCTCAGTTTCTTCCGGTGTATGCAGAATGGGCCCACGGAGAACGCTTTTACATGCGCACATTCAAATCGGTAAGTTTTATAACTGTGACTGGAGACTTCTAAAGACCAAGGTGGTGTATATGTAAGAAACCAAAACTTGTTGCCATTGAGTTGGTGCCAACTCACAGTGACTGTATAGGACAGAGAAGAATTTCCCCACAGGGTATCCAAATGGAGCAGCCGACCTTTCGGTTAGCAGCTGTACCTCCTGACCTCTGTTTGTGTGAGGGAGCAAAGAATACTGACTGTACCGTGGACTGCCAGAAGGGCAGACAAATCTGTCTTGGCTGTCTTGGAAGAAGCACAGCAAGAATGCGCCTCAGAAGTGAGGATAGCAAGACTTCATCTCACATGATCTGGACGTGTTATCAAGTGGGATCTGTCCCTGGAGAAGGACATCATGCTTGGAAAGTAGAAGGTCAGTGAAAAATGGCATGATACTGAGCAAGGTGGACTGACACAGTGGCTGCAACAACGGGCCCCAGCATAACAACGATTTTGAGGTTCTTTCGTGACCAGGGTTTCCTTCTTTTTTACATAGGTTTGCTATGAGTTGGAACCAACTCCACGGCACCTAACAACATCAGTAATAACAACACTGTACATTCTGCCATTAATATTTTGTCCTACTTACATTATCCATCCATCCTTCTATCCATCTATGACTCTATCACTTCTTGAAAAGTTTCCCACTGCCAACATTGTCACACTTCCCCTACTTATTTCTTCATGCATAGGTTAAGTGGGTAGATAGCGTCACTGAGTTAACTCCAACATGTGGTGAACATATGTACAACAGGATGAAACGTTGTCTGATCCAGCATCATCCTCAGGATCGCAGGCATGTGCAAGTCCGTTCTTGCTGCCGTTGTGTGGTCCCTCTCACTGAGGGTCTCGTAACTCTCACTGGCCCTCTTCTTCATCCGACATGGTATCGTCCTCCAGCAGCTGTTCCATCCTCAGCACATGCCCCAAGGAATGTTCTGGTGGCATAGTTTCCAGCGTTGTAGCAACAGGCAAGCCACGAAGGTACAAAAAATGAGACTAGAGTTCGAGGTTTATTTTCATTTTTCTTTTGATACAAGATTTACATGCAGTGAAATGCATGAGTCATTTATTCAGTATTAGCTGAGAATTGATAAATACACACACCTATGTATCCCCAATAGTTGTAACATACTAAACACTGTGGCCACCTCAGTGAAGGCCGCTTTAGCTTGCAAAGAACAAGATCTCTTGATCATGCTCTTTCACAGTAACTCCCTAATACCCAGTAGAGACCACCATTGTTGTGATTTTTCCACCAATGTGCTGTTTTGTGTAAGGCTTTTTTTCTCCTTAGTTTTGAGAGTTATCATTGCTGTGTGAATCAGTAGTCTGTTCCGTAATTCTGAGTGGTAATCCATCTAAGACTATTCTATAGTTTGTTTATCTATTTCCTATTGATAAGCTCTTTTTAGTGTCTGGATTTTATGGCTAAATATGTGGTGGTGTAGTGGGTTAAGTCCCACCACTGCTAACCACAAGGTTGGCAGTTCAAATCCACCAGGTGCTCCTTGAATACTCTGGGGGTCAGTTCTACCCTGGCCCCTAGGGTTGCCATGAGTCGGATCCGACTCGACGGCACTTGGCTTGGTTTGGCCACGTTACAAATATTCTTGTAAAAATCCTTTCTTGAAAATATGTTTTTATTGCTATTGGGTAAATACCTGGGAGTAGAATTTTTAGGTCATGGAGTAGATATATGTTTAGGTTTATTAGAAACTATCAAGCCCTTTTCAAAGTGGTTGCACCATTTTATAGTCCCACTAGCAACATATGGTGGTCCTGGCTGCTCTATATCTGCCAGTTTGGGGTGTTTTCTGT
This sequence comes from Heterohyrax brucei, assembly GCA_028571685.1. Classification (NCBI taxonomy): domain Eukaryota; kingdom Metazoa; phylum Chordata; class Mammalia; order Hyracoidea; family Procaviidae; genus Heterohyrax; species Heterohyrax brucei. The sequence continues at coordinate 27,843,280 of CM053152.1, forward strand.
CTTTTTAACTGCAGCTGCCCTAGTGGGTGCTGAGGTAGATAATTGATGCTGACAGCATTGATGATATCTGTGGAGCGATAAGTAGCTCATCACCACAAATTACAGATGCTATTTCTTAGATTTCCCTTGGAAACACATGATTTTGGCTGTTGGACCCGGTCTTAGCTCTCTAGGAAACCCTGGTTCATAGTGCATAAGTGCCATGTCTGCTATTCAAAAGCTGGCAGCTTGAATTTTCCAGGTACTCCTTGGAAACTCTATGGGGCAGTTCTACCCTATCTTACAGGGTTGCTACCAGTTGGAATTGAGTTGACAGTAGTGGATTTTAGCTCTTTAAGTGTCCACCCTAATGTTTTCTGATTGACAGATGGAGTGCCAAGGGCAGCTCTGATGTTCGGGTTAATGCTCCTAGTACAATCAGCCCACTTAGGGGTTCTTTGTGTGGCCTGGATGCTTAGCTTTAACCCTTTGACATTTCTTAGCTTTAATTCTTTGTCAGACAAACTTCTTAGGCCAGACTGCAATTTCTCTTTCCTTTCAGAGTTTTTCATCCAGCAAAAGTTTGATGGTTTCAACGTCAAAGGAAGCAGACTCCAAATAAAAAGCAGAATAAACAATTTTGAGGACCCCTCTTTTCTGCCATTGTTATTTCTCAAGCCTCTTTGGATTCCTACAAAACAGTAGGAAGAAAATGAAGCAGGAGTTAAGGGCAGAGAGCAGGCCTCTTGGCCTCTGATCTGGGCTGTGCAGCTATGCTGGTGTTGGGTTATTTCGTTCATCTTCGATGAGTTAATTAAGTTCCCCCGGTTTCAGTTTCCTCACTAGCTGAACAACAAACCTGAAACAAATAATAGTTCAGGGTTGATTCTGAAATCTTAAAAACATCTATTTATATATTTTTTTATAAGTTAAGACACAAAAAATCTTTTAAAAAGCTTTAAGATAAGAATTTACTTTTCTGAAAAATTTGGGATCCTTTTAACATCTCCTACATCCCCTCTAGAGGCTTGAGGATAGCCCTGAGGTATTCACAGAAACAGGTCTCTGTTCTGTGTTGTGACTTAAAGGTTTCCTTAATTATGCCCTGGGCTGCGATCAGATGCTGCAGTTCACTGTGGTAACAGGATTTTATTGCAAACTGTGGGCATGCTGGGTGAGCTGGTATTTATTTTGTATTTGTTGTGGGATTCTGTAGGACTGAGTGGGTGGTTGCACTGAAATCGGTGCTCCCCCTACCAACCTGCATTGTTATTCTTGCTGTCCATTTGCATTTTATAATTGGGTGGTGATGGTAAAGAGAAGGAAGAGTGTATGAAAAAATGCTTAGGTGGTGTACCTTGTCTGCAGGCAATCATTCTGGAACAGGAAGGAAAAGGGAAGGGAATAGCCAGAAAAGGTTGGCTTCAGGGAAAAACAGCCTAAATCTCAGTTAAAGCAAGATAAGGGGCATAGAGATACAATCTGCCCAGTAAAGATTCTTTCATTTATTTTCCTGACATTGCTGTTAAAGCCTTAAATGTATGGAGATTTTCCTGCTTTTCATTCCCTGAAGTCCCAGGAGGAGAAAGTATCGGGTCACAGAAGAAACCTTCAACTACAGACAAACCACAGTCCCCAAATGCTCTCCAGCTATAAGGCTTCCAGCACAAAACTTCTTGAGCACACACTCCAGGTGCCTCTCTGCATTGATAGTGAGTTTCTGGTGTAAGCAGAGAGTGCTGCAGATGATGCTGAAGGTCAGATGAAGGTAGAGAAGCCGCAAAACAGCACGACGCACCACCCAACAGCAAGCTAATTGGGGAGGAAATGGTTTCAAACTGGCAGACTGTGGCCTGATAACTGAAATCTCTTAGGGACAAAAGGTTCATGTCATTTAAAGGGGTAGCTTTGCCTATTTAAATTGTGCAAACAAAAGAAATGAAAACCCCCCTTGTGGGATGGGAAGTTCTATTAGCAGATATTACCATCCTTGCTTTTATGCCCTCCTGTGTCACAAACCCTGAACATGTGCTGCGTGTCCTCAGGCATTCATTGGTTAATTTACTTATTCAAAGTAAGGCAACAACAACAAAAAGCAACAGAAAAACCCCAAACAAATTACATACTGGGGCACAGGCAGCATTAAGATGCAGTGCACAATTTTGATGTGTGGTTTTATTTTTTTAAAATAAATGTGTTTTGTCTAAAATTGTGCATACGTTAAACTCCTGGGAATGTAAAAAGCATACAGTGGATCTCCTGGGAATTGTTTAAAAAAAAATTCTTTTCTTTTTAAAGGTATCATTGCATAAAGAACCAGAGACACTCAATAGAATGTCAAGTACTCATCAATAAGCAACAGCAGCCCTGTTAGGTTTGTCTTTAATCAATGTTCCAGTAAAGTCAACTGGAGGAGGTCAATTTTTCTATCATATGGATGTGGTCAAAGTTAATTACATTCTTAATTATATCCTCTGGTTTTGAAGTCTTTATGGAAGTCTTACAAAAGCAACCTTGTGTATACTTTCCTTTGTGTATACTTTTGTTTTAAGGTTGAATTGTAATGAGTGAAATAAAACAAACTAATACTTGAAACTTTATATTTAGTTGGATCTTCAAAAAAGACCAGCCAACAAGCTATTATGATGCTGTTCTGTGGTCTATAGGCCTTGCCTTACATTTTGCTAATGGGAAGGCCTCAGTTCAGAAAAGCTGAAGAACTTACTGATGTCATAAAAGAAGGTGATTCAAACCACTCTTGTTTCCTCATTTCAAAGGTTAATTCATGAGTTGTCCAGTTCATATATTTAGTGTTTCATGGGTGTATTTAGTCAGTGTTATATAACATTTAAATTTTGTTGGATAGCAAGTAACTGTGTTTAAAAGAAGTGAACATAAACTGAGTAAGAAAACTGTAAATCCAATCATAGTTACATCCTACTTTATGCTTCTAGATAGAATATCCTTTCTAGAGCTGTATTGCTATCGCTACTGTTAAAAACAAACAAGCAACCACAAAAAACAAAAGCAAAAACAAAAAACCTTAAGGTAAAAGAATGGTAGCTATTACAATTTTTTTAATTGATGAGATTTTCTTGGTGATTTATCTTTAATAATCAGTTCTCTACATGTTTTCCCAAATTTGAAAACATTCAGAAATAGGAAACTCTAAAGCAACATGTTATATTATACACATTTAGTAATGTTTTGAAGTATTTCAGGGACTTTCTCATCCTGTGTGGCAGGGATGACAAGTCTATGGCACAAAGGACAATTCTGGCCTGTATAAACTCACATTCCACCACTTAACTTACGGAGCATTTTAGAAAAATAACAGTGTGCTGTGGGTACGCTTTACTTAGGTAGCTACACTTTGAGTGGCTGGTATGCAAATACCAGTATTTCCATGAGCAACCTAGATCACCAGCCAAGCTGAGTTTAATTAAACTCTGAACCCTGGGATAAGCACCACGTCTATGTTCGAAAAGAGTAATTTGAGGGAAAATGAAAATCTACCCGTCCTGTAATTTTCCCTCTACCAGTTCTCCATCATAGTACCTAAAATAACCAGTAGTCACAACCAATCTAAGGCTCTATATCCGGAAGGTCCCTGTTAAAACACAAACATGTTACTTCAGAAGGGGATACTCATCAATCCGTTTGCACCTTAGCAAGGATTCATTTATCAGATCAGAGAAAGAAGATTAGAGTCCCTGAGGAATGGGAGATAGGCAGTCTAGTTTGGAAAGGGCTGTGGAAAGCGTTTTCTATAGGAAAATACTTGCTCTCTTGACTCTGTGCCTTTGTGAACTCACATTTTACTGCTTTAAATGCCCTCTTACTGCTACTGAAATTCAACTCTACCCAAGTGTCCAGTCAATACTTGTTTTTTTCTCTGGAGTGTTCTCTGAACTCCGGGGGAAGAAGTGAGCTCTCTGCCACCTGAATGCCTAAGCTTTTTTACACGTACCATTCATTTATCAGTCCTGTTTTTGTTGACAGTGGTTTTTCCTTTGTATATCCTATAGGCACCCTTGGTGTTGGCTCCCAGAGTGCTCAGGAGCCAGGGTAGTGACTGGAGGGAGAGAGGGTGACTTTATCAGGAACTGGGAGCAGGGACTGCTGTCTGTCCCTGTAGCATCTTAGCTTCTGCCCTCTCTCTGCCTCTTCTCTTTGGTTTGGTGATGTTGACCCTGTAGTCTTTGTTTTATTGTTGAAATCATCCTCAACTCTTGAACTAGGGACCACACAAGTTGTTACCCACCACGTAGTGCAAAGCCATTTGGCCAGGTGGAGTAAACTGTGCCTCTCTTCTGGAAGACAGGCCTGTGCGATGAATGCAGGTATTACTTACCATTCTAGATGTCCTTCTCATTTTGTCTTCTTGGTCAGTGTTTTTGTTCTAACAGGGGACTGGGTACCATGTTCTGGTCTCTAAATTGTGATCTTGACAGATTCAAGTGGATGGAGAATGGTTCAACTTTTGGGCAGCTGGTCTAGCTACTCACTTTGCCAGAGATTTAATGTGGTATGATAAACAGAATCTTAAGATGAACTCCAATAACCTGTGCCTTTGTATAATTTTCTCCTCTTGAGTGAGGGCAGAACTTATGACTTGCTTCTAACCAACAGATATAGTGAAGGCGATGAGGTGAGCCTTCTGTGATAATATTGTTTTACATGGCAAAGGTGAAGAAATTTTGTAGACGTAATCCCAGTCATTAACCAATTAACTTGGGGTTAAACCGAAGGGAGCTTACCCTAGGTAGGCCTAACCTAATCAGATAAACTCTTTAAAAGATAGACTGGGACATTTCCCCAAGGTTAGAGAGTTTTTCCTGTTGGTCTTAAAAAGAAAAAAAGCCACTGTGAATTTTATATTTCTAAAGGAATGAATCCTTCCAAAAACCACATTAGTTTGAAGGAAGACTCAGAGCCTTGGATCACCCTCCTGCTTTGGCAGATGCCCTTATAGCAACAGAGGCTCCAGCTAAGCTAGGCTTGAACTCCTAGCTCAAGGGAACTGGGGGATAATAAATGTATGCTGTTGGCAGCTTCTATGTTTGCGACAATCTTGACGCGGCAATAGAAAATTAAAGAGGTGGACACCACTGACAAGATTTGATCAGCCTTGTGTCACTTCATATGACATTTATGTACGTGAACATGTCAATAAAATCATGCTTTGTTTATGACATCGTTGAATGGTGCTACATTGTGGTTAATAGCATGCATGCAAAACCAGCCAGGAGACTTTGGGACAATCACCTACCATCTCCGTGCCTTAGTTTCTTAAATATGAAAGGAGAAGAATAATAATACCTGGTTTGTTGGTGGTTTGAAGGTTAAATTAGATGATGCATGCTTATAATATGGAAAAGTGAGTTTCTGATACACGGTAAGCACACAATAAATGTTAGCTATTATTATTTCATAAAGGTCATTCAGGAAATTCTCTCTGGCCTTAGGCTAACAGATGAAAGCCTGCTGTTGACAATTTCTTTCCTATGTCAATCCTTAACCACTTGTTCAAGTTCAGTCCTTTATAATGGTCTAACTATACAGTGTTTTATGTGGTAGGCTGCTAACCAAAGATTGAAAGTTCAAACCTACTATCTGCTCTGTGGGAAAAAGATGTGGTGGTTTGCTTTCATAAAGATTTACAGTCTTGGAAACCCTATGGGGCATTTGTACCTTGTCCCCCAAGTTCATCATGAACCGAAATTGACTTGACCCCGACGGGTTTGGTTTTTGATTGTTAATGTAGTACGAATCACACTGTCATTAACCATGAGGTATGTGGGGAAATCTGAAACTGGAAGATCGTATAATGTCTTTGGGCCAGAGTCTGGGTGATACCTCCTTGGTCTCCTGAAATTTATCCAGGAATGTCAATGTAATATGGAAGAGAGGGTATGAAAGCAGTGACATAAAGGGCTTGACAAGTGAGGGATACAACGGGTCATGGACTTCAAAATTAATTCTCTTTCAGTAGGATGAGGCCTAGACTTTTAGCTTGGCATTCTTCCACTTTTGTGAAATGATTTTAGCTATGTTATTCACAGCAAGTTGAAACAATACATGTAAATTGTTGTACACAGTGGCAAATAATAAATGCTTAGCAAATAAATGGTAACTGTGGTGCTGTTGATGATTTTGATGAGGCCTGTTTGGACAAAGCTTGTGTTAACATTCAGAAGTGAAAGAATGAAAACTGAAAATCTGCTGTCTGTTGAAGACAGCCAAGAGCCTTTCATAATTCATGTAGGGGAAAGGCTTTTTAAAAGAAATCAGGAAATGAGGTCAGTGGAGAGGTGGGGAAGCTGGGTGCCATATAATCGGTGTCAAGATCCAAGAGCCAAGAAATAAAGTGAAGAGTAGGAAGGTTAGACGGCTGGACAGAATTCTGGGAAGCAGTGTGCTCTGACTGGGAGCCTGTGTGGTCCCTGGCTACTCTTTGAGTTTTTTACCTTGTCCACGTGGCCACGGTATGCTTCAGCTGGTTATATAGTACTTTCTACTTCTTGATATTCTGTTATGTCAGTTAAGGTTCTTTGGTTTAAAGCAAGCAGAAAGTGACTTGGGCTAACTTAACTAAAAAGGGCACTTTAACGGCAGAAGCACTGCTGTTGTTAGGTGCCATTGAGTTGGTACCGACTCTTAGTGACCCTCTGCACAACAGAGCGAACCACTGCCTGCTATTGCGCTACATCCACAGTTGTTTTTATGCTTAAGCCCGTCATTGCAGCTGCAGTGTCTACCCTCCTCATAACACGTCCAAAGCACGTAAGACATAGTCTTACCATCTTTGCTTCCAAGGAGCACTCTGGCTTTGTTTCTTCCAGAATGCTGCTGTTTTTTCTTTTGGCAGTCCATGGTACATTCAATATTCTTATCTAACACCATAATTCAAAGGTGTCAATTCTCCTTCTGTCCTCCTTACTTACCACCCAGCTTTTGCATATGTATGATGTAACTGAAAATACCATGGCTTGAGTCAGGCACACCTTAGTCTTCAAGGTGATGTGTTTCCTTTACAAAACTTTAAAGAGGTCCTTTGCAGCAGATTTCACAATGCAATGTGTCTTTTAATGTCTTGACTGCTGCTTCCATGAGCACTGATTGTGGAACCAAGTAAGATGAAATCCTTGACAATCTCAATCCTTTCTCCACTTGTCATGACATTGGTCCAGTTGTGAGGATTTTGGTTTTCTTGATATTGAGGTACAATTCATACGGAGGGCTGTGGTCCTAAATCTTCATCAATAAGTGTTTCAAATCCTCTTCACTTTCAGTAAGTGAGGTTGTGTTATCTGCATAATGTAGGTTATTAATGGGTCTTCCTTCAATCCTGATGCCTTATTCTTCTTCGTATAGTCTAGCTTCTTGGATTATTTGCTTGGCACACAGATTGAAAAGGTGTGATGAAAGGATACAACCCTGACATATACCTCTCCTGACTTTACACTATGCAGTGTCCCCTTGTTCTGTTCACACAACTGCCTCTTGATCCATGTGCAGATTCCTTAAGAGCACAGTAAAGCATTTTGTAACTCTCATTCTCCACAGTCTTATCTATGATTTGTTATGTTATGATCCACACCGTTGATTGCCTTTGCATGGTCAGTGAAACACAAGTAAGCATCTTTCTGCTTGCTTTCAGCTAAGATCCATCTGACATCGGCAATATCCCTGGTTCCACATCCTCTTCTTAATCCAGCTTGCATTTCGACATTTCCTTGTCAATGCTCTGTTGTATTTGCTTTTGAATGATTTTGAGCAAAATTTTACTTGCATCTGATATTAATGATATTGTTTGGTAATTTCTACGTTCTGTTAGATCGCTTTTCCTGGGAATAGGCGTAAATATGGATCTCTTCCAATTGCTTGGCCAGATAGCTGTCCTACAAATTCCTTGGCATAGATGAGTGAGCACCTCCAGGGCTACATCCCTTTGTTGAAGTATCTCAATCGATAGTCCACCAATTCCTGGAACTTGTTTTTTGCCAATACCTTCAATTCAGCTAGGACTTCTTCCTTCAGTGCCACTGGTTCTTGATCATATGCTACCTCTTCAAATGGTTGAACCTCAACCAGTTCTTTCTGGTATAATGACTCCAGGTATTTCTTCTATCTTTTTTTGATGCTTCCTGAGTCACTTAATATTTTCGCTGTAGAATCTTTCACTATTGCAACTCGAGGCTTGCATTTTTTTTTCTTTAGTTCTTTCAGCTGAAGAAATGCAGAGTAATGTATTCTTCCCTTTGGTTTTTCTATTTCCACTCTTTGCACTTGTCATTATAATGCTTTATTTTGTCTTCTGAAGCTGCCCTTTCAAATACTATGTTCAGTTCTTTTACTTCATCATTCCTTCCTTTTGCTTTAGCTGCTTGACATTTGAGAGGAAGTTTCAGTCTCTTTTGACATCCAATTTGGTCTTTTCTTTCTTTCCTGTTTTTTTAATTACCCCTTGCTCTCTTCATTGATGATGTGTTGGATAGCATCTCACAGTTCTTTTGGTTTTTGGTCATTAGTGCTCAACACATCAAACCTGTTCTTGAGATGGTCTCTAAACTCAGGTGGGATACAATCCAAGGTCATACTTTGGCTCTTGTGAGTTTGTTCTAATTTTCTTTAGTTTCAATTTGAACTTGCATCAACAAGCACCTGGTTTTGTTCTGATTGCTGATACAGAGATTTTTCATCATCCCTTTCCATAGATGTAGTTGACTTGATTCCAGTGTATTCCATCTGGTGAGGTCTGTGTGTATAGTCACCATTTGTGTTGGTGAGAAAAGGTGTTTGCAAAGAAGAAATCATTAGTCTTGTGAAATTCTATCACGTGATCTCTGGCATCATATCTATCACCAAGGCCATATTTTCCAACTACTGATCCTTCTTCTTCATTTCCAACTTTTGCATGTCAATCACCAGTAATTATCAGTGTATCCTATTGCATGAGCAATCAATTTCAGACTGCAGAAGCTGGTAAAAATCTTCAATTTCTTCATCTTTGGCCTTAGTGGTTGGTATGTAAATTTGCATAATAGTCATATTAACTGGTCTTCCTTGGAGGCGTATGGATATTATCCTATAACTGACAGCATTGTACTTCAGGACAGATCTTGAAATGTTCTTTTTGCTGATGAATGCAACACCGCCCCTCTTCAAGTTTTCATTCCAGGTATAGTTGACCATAAAATTGTCTGGTTCAAAATGGCCAATAGTGGTCAATTTCAGCTCACTCATGCCTAGGATATTGATGTTTATGTGTCCCATTTCGTTTTTGATGATTTCCTGTTTTTCTAGAACCATACTTTGTACTTTCCACATTTTGATTGTTAGTGGATGTTTGCAACTGTTTCTTCTCACTTTGAGTTGTGCCACCTCAGCGCATGAAGGTCACAAGGGTTTTATTCCATTCACATCACTGAGGTCAGCTCTACTTTGAGGACGCAGCTCTTTTTGTATGTTTCTGTGATGCTAGCAGTTATTCCACCGGTGTTTACATATCAGCAGAGTCACCCAAGCTGGACAGGTTTGGGCTGAGCTTCTAGACCAAGACAGACTAGGAAGAAGAAGCTGGCTGGCTACTGAAAGGAATTAGCCAGTGAAAACCTTTATGAATAGCAGTGGAACTTAGTCAGATATAGAGGCTTCCAGGTTAGAATGCACTCAGAAGATGACTGGGGAAGAGCTGCCTCCTCAAGGTAGAGTCGACTAATGTCTTAAGTAGGTAAATGAGAAGACTGGGGATAAAAAGTTTAGCTGCAACTGAATCCAGTGCTCAAATGATACTATGAGCATCCTACTTCTTTTTCTAATTCTCTTCTCTCTGGTTCATTTCGTTCATAGGTCTAATGATGAAAGATGAGCAGTGGCAGGGTTATGTGGTTCTTATAGTACGTTGTCGTGTCTTGTCTCCCAGCATTCATAGCAATCCCTAAAATAGAGTCTGATTACTCCCTCTTGAGTCACATAGTCATTTTTGTGTATCGCTGTGATGTAGGGTAGAGAGTTGCTCATTTATTTTATTGTGCTTTAGATGAAGATTTACAAAGAAACTTAATTTCTCATTGACAAGTTAATGCACATAATGTTTTGTGACATTGCTTGCCGGCCCTGCAATGTGTCAGCATGGGAAAGAGAGTTATTCTGACTGAACAGCCTGCGTCTCAGGCTTACCTGTTTGTTGGAGGAAGTGTTTCTCATTGACTGACAGCCCCACCAGAACTGCCCAGACTAGGAAGGGTACAGAGCAGCCAAAAAGAGTGACAGATGTCCAACTCATTCCATAAATGCCTTCACATTACAGGTATTCAGTTAATGTTTGTTGATAAAGATGATGAAGTGTGTTCCCATGAAAAAAGGTCTGGGTTCCCAGAAAGGGCAATCTTTGCATCCAGGGAACACCCTGGTGGTGGGGAAGGGTCAAGGGAACTGAAAAGTGAGAAAAGTTTTGCCCCAAAAGGAGGTTGTAAGGGGCATTACCAATGCTTAAGGTTGTTTTTTTTTTCTTTTTTCTTTTTTCTTTTTTTCTTTGTTGCCTGGGGCAGACTCTGACTGAGACCAATATTTGCTGAGCCAAATGACCCTGTAAATGATAACCTGTTCGCCAGTGATTTCTTTTCATGGGAGGTGACATGGCACACTTTTTACTTTTGATGAATCATCCTAGATAGCAGGAGACTTTAGTCTGCTTTCATACCAGATCAATTTCAAGGTCTCAAACTGTGTATTATAATTAGCAATGCAAACCTCCAGAGGATAACTTCATCTAAAGAAAATATAGTCGGCACTTGGCTGGCAGTAGAGGAGTCTAGTAAGCACCCCCTGAGCCATTTAATGGTTTTTCAGAGCCCAAGCTCAATGAGAAAGCCACTCTTTAGAGGGCAGAATCTGATGCATGCTTTTATTGCTAAATACTGGCCAAATGGTAGCAGAATTCTCTTCCTTGTTTAATGGCCTTTGTTAATTTAGTCTGAGGTATCACAAGGAGAATGAAAATTCAACTATATTTTTTATGAGAAGAGAATAAAGCAGAATCTGGTCAATGGCAGTAGGGTTTTATAGGCCAATCAGAGAGATGGAGACTAAGTTAGTGTACTTTTGCTTGAGCTCTTGGGTAAATGGGCACTTCCTTTTCCCCACTGATCGTAAAAGTCAAAAATGTGCAAGATCTGGCATGAGCAAGTCCCCGTGAGCATGAAGCCAACAGAGAGGAGAGTAGAGGCAAGAGCAGAGCGGAGGACACCAAACTTTAACGACCCTTTAAACCCTTGAATTAGCCTTGCCTAAAGCCTGCCTTTGTAAACTAGTAAATTTCCTTTGTTTATGAGGTAGGTTGAGTTGGGTTTTCTTTCAGTCAAGAGTTTTAATAGTCACAATACACTTAATCTATATTATGGATTGGATTATGTTCCCCCCTCCAAATAAGTGTGTTGTATTCCTTATACCCGTGGGTAAAATTGGAAACCCTCGTGGCATAGTGGTTAAGGGCTAAGGCTACTAACTGAAAAATCGGCAGTTAGAATCCACCAGATGCTCCTTGAAAACTCTATGGGGCAATTCTACTTTGTTCTATAAGGCTGCTATGAGTCAGAATCAACTAGAAGGCAGGGGGTTGGTTGTTGGTTTGGTGGGTATAATCCCATTTGGGAGTATAATTTTATTGATATGTTAATAAGTACATACCAGTGTAAGATATGTCCTAAACCAATAGCCTTTGAGATTCCAGGCCATGTGAAGATCACCAAGGAGACCAGGAGTAGAAACTGAAAAGAGACAAGGACTCTTACCCAGAGTCAACAGAGACTTAGAATTCCCACTTCTAACATCCAAAACTGTGAGAAAATAAATGTTTTTGTTCCCGAGAGCCACCTACTTGAGGTATTTCTGTTACAGCAGCATGAAGAATCTAAGACAATCCACAAAACAGATGCTATGGTGGTGCATGATTTCTTGGGTCAAGACTCTGACAATTAAGATAAGGATTTGAGGTGCAGAATCTACTTTCCCTTAAATAATCAGCTTCTTCTTTTTCTTCTTCTTGTTCTTCATTTTTTGACTTTCACATAATCAGTTTGAAACCACAAGCAAGCCCTATATGAGTGAATTTCACAGCTGGGCTGCAGGAGTTCAGAGAGGATTGTGCTCAGCACAGTTTTTAGGACAAATGCGTTCTGAGTATCTTGGATGGAAGATTTCCACAGAGAGATGCCCCTAGAGAAACAATGTGTTGGGCTAAAAAGAGCCCTGGACAGGAGGCAGGAGAGAATGGGGTTGTGCCTCTATTAATACACGACTTGGGGGTAAGACACTTAAGTGCCTAGGGCTCAGTTTTCTCATTTGTAAAATGAGGGGCCTGAACTAAATGATCTGGAAGACTCTTGCAGCTTGAAAGATCTATGACTCAATGAACAGAAGCGCCTAGTCAGCTGGCCTTTCAGAGCAGGGGTGCCTGATGACAGAGACCACTCTCTGGGCATGTGGATTTCCATGACTGTAACTGGTCTTATAAACACCAGGTTGAGTGTCAGGGGCTTTAGAGCCACATTCAGTGGCAGCTTGCTTTGTTTACAATCAGTGTTACCAAAGATGAAGTAGGCAGCTGCCATTGTACGAGAACAGAAAAAATTAGTAAGGATGAACTCACTTCTTTCATTCATTTACTCAAGGCAAACAGCCTAAAGAATGAGCCCATTTGAAAGAGAACCAAGACTTGCTGGAGGTCTCAAAGCAATTTAGTGGCAGGACTGAGGCAGGATCCAAGGACTCCTGACACTCAACCCAGTGCCAGATCTGGAAAAGGACAGCTGGGAGCTGGAGGGAAGAACTTCACCTGCTCCCTAAGTCTGCTAAGGGCTGCCCTTCAGCATCTCTGCAGGAGGGTGACTTGTCTCCTCAGAGTGACCTCTGTGTCTTGCTGCGAGTAGCTGAACAGTAGGAGGTAGGCCTGGGGCCTCAGAAAAGCCTTTCTGGGGCCAAAATTCAGGGAGGCCAGGGAGCAGGGTCCTCACCAGCATCTCTACTCCGGGCAGTCCATTCATCTCTGTTTCTTCTTTTATTTAAGAGCTGAGATATAATTCACAGATCACAGAAGTTGGAAACTCTGGTGGAGTGGTAGTTAAGTGCTACAGCTGCTAAACTGAAAGATAGGCAGTTAGAATCCCCCAGGTGCTCCTTGGAAACTTGGGGCGATTTTACTGTGCTGTATGGGGTCTCTATGAGTCGAAATTGGATTGACAGTAATGAGTACCACAGAAGTCATCACTTTAATGTGCGTAATTGAGAGGCTTTTAGTACATGCGCAAGGTCTAATTCCAGAAAATGTTCCTCACCGAAAAGAAACCAGGACCCGTTAGCAGTCGGGCCCAGTAGCAGTTGCTATCCATTCCTACCTGCCCTCTGACTGACCCAGCACCTTGCTGCTGGGTCAGTTCTGAACCACCCCACAGGGTTTCCAAGGACGGCTGGGGGACTAAAACCGCTCACCTTTTTGTTAGCAGCCACCACAGCTCCCTGACACTAGGTAATCACGAGTCCTCATTCTGTCTCTATGATGTGTCTATTCTGGACATTCCTTATAAATGGAATCATGCAATTTGTGGCCTTTTGTGTCTGGCTTCTTTTACTTAGCATAATGTTGTCAAGGTTCATCTATGGCTTGTATCACTGTTTAAATTTATTATAGCTGAATAATATTCTACTACACAATTACACTACATTGTGTGTATCTGTTAATCAGCTGATAGATATTTAGTTCTTTTTCCACTTTGTGCTGTTATGAATAAAACTGCTAAGAACATTCATATGCAAATATTTGTGCAAAATATATTTTTATTTCTCTTGGGATCTAGGAGTGGAACTACTGGATCATACGGTAACTTTATGTTTAATTTCTTGAGAAACCAGCAAAACATTTTGCATGTCATTCATCTCTTTCTAACCACAGGTACAAACACACAAAAATAGGAATTGGCTGTCATGGGTGAAGAGGATGGTGTTGTGCCATAATAAATTATTCTTTATGTAGCCCTCTTACTCCTTTACCTCTTTTACTCGCTAGTGAGCTGGAGAGAATTTAGATTTTCAAATCAGAAAGGCCTGGGACAGTGCTTTAAATTTGCTGCACCCTTAGTTTCCTCATTAGTAAAATGTGCCTAGGACTTCCATGAGTCCTGAGAAAGATAATGGTCATCAAGTTCTTGGCACAGGGCCTGGCACTGGGCAGGTACTGACTCAACACCAATTCTCCTGGAGCTTCTCGATGAGTGGATTGTTTCTCTCCTGTCTGTACATCCAACTCCTTGGCATGGTTCCTCACATTTAGTAGCTGTCCGGTAAACCAAACCAGTTGCTACTGAGTCAACTTTGACTCATGGTGTGTTAGTAGAACTGTACTCCATAGGGTTCTCAATTGCTGGTTTTTCAGAAGCAGAGCCAGGTGCTTCTTCTGAGGTGTCTCTGGGTGGACTGGAACTTCCCACTTTCCAGTTAGTAGCTGAACACGTTAACCATTTGCACTACCCAGGGACTCCAACTGTTCGATACTTGGTTGATAAATGAATGAATCAACAATGACTGAAGCAGTAAATACATTCATAAGCAGGATGATGCCTACATGTAGTAGGTGTCCAGTATATGTCAGGTGATGAAATGAAGAAATAAAAAAAGAAAAGAGCATTGGAACTGCATGAAAAATAAATCTCCCAGCAGAAGTATTTTTCCTGGCATTTGGGTGACTCTGGCTAAGCTCACTCAGAGGCAACATATGTGCAGCTGTCTCTTCTCCTTCGGAATGAATAGATCTGTGCTCAGGCTGCTATGTGGGAAGAACAGCCCTTTTCTTATTTTTGCAGCAAGGTCATGTGACAGTTTCCTGTCTGTCGTTACTGGGAGCCCAGGATCCGGTGAGCCAGAGAAAGCCTGTGTGTCCTGCTTGAGCCTTTTTGTTTGTGGGAGTCCTACCCTGGCATCCTGGCTGTGCTTGGATGTAGCTCTGGACATGCCTGGAGCAGCCTGGTACACAGGAGATGAACAGTTTAACACAAATTGAATGATTCCAGCCTCAAGTACCAATCAAAGATATTGACTATGTTTTTAATAAGACGCTAATACTGACTTAACTAGTGAAAAGATGACTGGTGATCACGCTGAGCAAGGAGCCTTATAAAACAAACAAACTTTCTGCTGTTAAGTCAATTCCGATTTATAGCAACCCTATAGGTCAGAGTAGAACTGCCCCATAGAGTTTCCAAGGAGTGCATGGTAGATTGATTCCCAACCTCTTGGTTAGCTGCCAGGCTCTTAACCTCTATGCTGCCGGTGTTTCTAGGAGACTTATACTAGCCTTTAAACAAATGTGGCAATGGCATGTCTTATTCACGAGTGCCTAGAAAAACAAATCAGCCCAAAGCTCTGAGATTAAGATGTGCTTTCCAAAGAGCTGGCACTTTTTGAGATTAGCACAAGTTCTTGTGAACAGACTTTAAAATGCACAGAGGAATGTCAACAGGCTTCTTGGGAAATTTCCTTTTACAAACAAGAATGATTTCCTCCTCTCTGTCTGCAGAGGTCAGGCAGAGTACAATTACTTAGATAGTTCAAGCAGAAAAACCCTGTTGAGGTAGAATTAGTTTGAGGGGGGGCAGGATAGGTGGGAAGGAGCAAAAATGGTCCTATATTCTTAGACGTTCTGTCCTTGTTGATCAGATTCAAGTGCCTAAATTGGCATTTTATTTTCTCTGGGAAGACAGGGCATCACTTACAAATTCACCACAAAATATCTAGCATGGAATGAGCTCTTGGTGGGATGGGGCTGGAAGGGAGGGTGATAGTGGGGGTGTGGTATCTTTTTAAAACTCACTATTGTAAAAGTATATGTAACACAGCATTTGCCATTCAACTTTTTGTGTGTACAGTTATCAATTGTTTTAATCATGTTGTACAACTATCATTAATAATTGTTGTTAAAGTTTCCATCAGACAAGGTGTCTTGTCCAGAAGCTTGGCAATCTGCATTGGATTGCCCTGTTACTGTAACAGAGAATTGAGGATGGAATATGAAATGACTGAATGTGACACACTTGTCCAGGAAGTCAAACCACCTTTACTAACTACCCTCTAGAGTCTTTAAAGTGAGTTTAGAGTGTCTGTCTGGCAGAGAAATAGGGAGGCCAGATTACAGCCCCTCTTTCTACTCTGCCATAGATGGCGCCAAACAGCAACAGGTCCTTTGTACCCCGTTCGAAGAACCTGCATTGTGTGACCTCGGACAAGTCACTTGCCTTGCCAGGATCAGTTCATTCTCCACAACAAGAGCATTTGCTTAATCAGTGTTTTCCAAATGGCACTCTGAGGAGATCTAGACATCCTTAGAGAACTCTGTTGTGACAGCCAAGGCAGTTTTGCTTCTTGTTCTAAGGACTGGAATTCACTCAAAAATTTTACTTGCAAATTGAAACATGCTACTAAAAAATGTTTGAAAAATGACTGAACTTGTTCAGCTCTTAAATTCCCTTTTCATCCTCAGTCCTGAGTCTTCAACAGTTACCTGCCACCTGGTTTCCTTTCTTTGTGCTGGGAGAAGGTGCTGAATTGTCAAGACGGGGTTGTGAGCCCACCACATTTTAGCTAGGGATTATTATAAGGATCTGTCTCGATTAACTTGGAACCCGCTGCAGATTCACGTAGTCTAAACCCACAGAAGGGAGCTGAGAAACTGCCAGCTCGAATTACAAGTTCCACTCACTATGATGACCTAATTTAAAAACAGGTGAGCCTCTGCATCTGCCCCTAAAGTCATGTAAATGCAGAAATTTCTTCTTTGACGTTTTCCTAAATCCTGGCCTGTCTTACAACAGGGGCTTTCAGAAGGTATGAGAAGGCTATCCTTTGCTTAACATATATTGCCTGATAGCCTGCAGGCTTTTTCAGGAAGAGGGATTGGCAGACAGCGCAAAAGCCTTTTACAGGCTACATGGTATATACGCTAATGAAGTGACCATCTGCATCCAATAATTATAAGTGGTCTCCCCTGACTGATCTCCATGTGCTGACACAGACTGGGGGGAGGCGCACCCTCCATGGCCACTGAAGCCCGGGGAGGAGAGGTTGGGGAGCAGATTGTGTGTCTTCCCCCACTCAGGGGCACACAACCTGCTGAGTGGACAGGTGCTGGCAGTGGGATGTCCGTGGGCAATGATGCCTGCCTGTCCTAGTGGCTGACATCTATATCTCCATCTCCCCGGAATTTAAAACTGACACAACATAAGGAACGTCACTCTCTATTACCCTATGTTCACAGGCATCTATGTTGAACAAGCGTCTCGGTCACAACTGTCCTCTTTCTTCAGCTTGATGGGTGGGATAAATCACTGCAGAGAGGCAAGTGGTGTGAGTTCCTAAATTGCTTGCTTTGTCACCTGGGTGTAGGTATTGGAAAGTTGAAATCATTACTCAAGGATTTTTATGTTTGATAATTCTGGCCAAGTTCAATTTTCCCCTTGTTGGCTAAGTATAGTTGACATTTCCACCTGATATTTGCAGGTTTTTTGTGCACAAGTTATATTTGTTTGAATTTTAACACTTTGGAAACCATGGCATTACCACAGTGCAAGTACAATTTTGTCTACACACACAATTCGTTCATAGTGTGTCAGCCGGTTCTGACTTCAGTTCCTTTCTAATTTTTCTCCTCTGCTACTTCCCTCCTGTCCTGAGAAAATCTCTGGCTGGACAACATCAGATCCAAATGAGGGGATACCATCAGGCATTTGTGGTGCAGCTTTGTGTAACTTGGAGCGGACAACCAGCTCCTGTAGTTAAAAAATGCTTCTGAGAACTTAACTGGTGTTATATATGACTCAGAGAAGATGACAGATATACTGCCTTTATGGTTTTGAGACAGAATTTTAGGTCACTCCAGGGGAAGTTTCTTTGTATATTCAGCCATCGTTTCATTGCTTTTAAGAAACACACATAGGCGTGTTAAATATTCTTTCCAAAATATTAGAAAATAAGGAAAGAACCCTTTTCCTTTGTTTTCTGTCTGTCTGCCTGGCTGCCTGTCTATCAACCAATTTTCTATCCATCTGTTTATCTATCATCTCCCTCATTTAAAAACTCTGGCCCTATTATAATTTGTTTTTCTAGGCAATGAATACATGTCAAGATTTTTCAAAGGAAGAGTGGGAGAGACCTCAAGGAGGACACATAGTGACAAGAAAAACATTTGTAAAAAGAGTTAAATTCTTAATCAAGAGTCTCATGTTTGGCTTTCAATTCAGTTTAAGAAACATTGCTTTAATTAGAAGCCTTTTATCTACTTTCCATTTGCAAAGTTCTTTTACATCCAACATTTTATTTGGTTCTTTCAACAAAACTGAGAGGAGAAAAATGTATTGTAATTTTTAGTAAGGAAATCAGGCTCAAAGAGACACAATACAAAATAAACATGCAGATTCTGCTGCTCCATGTCCTTAGAAATATTTTTTTAAAATTCATATACATACACACATACTTCTATGTTTGTATATGTATATGTATATATGTATGCATGAGTTTATATATACACACACACACATATAGGCTTCAGATTCACATATATATACATATATATAGGCTTCAGATTCACATATCATAAAACCTGTGAAAGCTAGAAACTGTGTAATCAGAGAAACCTGTCAAAGAAGGAAAAATGACAGCAAAAGTGGTAAGACTGCATTCTGTTAAAAGCTGAAAATTTATGAGACTTGGAATAACAAGGCAGTCCCTGTCAAGTTCTGGGTTTCACAAGTTCCACCGTATATAAATATACATTTGGAAATAAGAGTAGAAATCTACCCCATGGACCATAAACCCTAGGAAAGGCGGAAAGCAGACTGAATCATGTTGAAGAAGGAAGCCCAAATCTGAAATACACATAACAAAACATTGGAAAGGCACCTAGTGGAGGTGGAGCATGCTTGGAGCAGGAGAGCTTGGATGCAAATACATGGAGCCCCTGGATGGCATCAGCAGTGACTATGCTCGGCTACTAACCAAAAGTTTGAAAGTTCAATTCTATTCAGTTTCCTTGGAAAAAAAGCCTGGCGATCCGTTGTTGCCAGGTACTGTGGAGTCGGTTCTCACTCACTGCAACCCCGTGTGCAGCAGAGGGAAACACTGCCTGGCCCTGCGCTGTGCCAGTCATTGGTAGGTTTGACTGCATTGTGACAGCCACTGGATCAATCTGTATTGTTGGGGGTCTTTTTTTCTTTCACTGACCATCATTTTACCAAGCGTGATGTCCTTCTCTAGTGATTGAGCCCCCTGACAACACGCTCAAAATAGTAAGATGTAGTCTCACTATCCTTGCTTCTAAGGAGTGTTGTGGTTGTACTTCTTCCAAGACAGATTTATTTGTTCTTTTGGCAGTCTGTGATGTAATCAATACTCTTCTCCAGCACCACGATGCAAAGGCATCCATTTTTCTTCTGTCTTCCAGCTGTTACAAGCGTAAGATGCAATTGAAAATACTGTGGCTTGGGTCAGGCTGGCTAAGATTTAAATAAATAAATAATGGTTGGACAAGATATGGGAAAATTGGACACTTACCCATTGCTGGCAGTAATGAAAAATGCTACAGCCGTTATGGAAAAGGGTGGCTGTTCTTCAAAAAGCTAAAAATAGAGCTACCGTATGAACCAGCAGTTTTACTTCTAGGTATATATCCAGAAAACTTGAAAGCAGAGACTCAAATATTTGAACATCAATGCTCATTAGCAGCAGTACTCACAATACCAAAAGGCGGAAACAACCTAATGTCCATCAACAGAAGGATGGACAGACAAAGTGTCATAGAAACATACAGCATACTACTCAGCCAGTAAAAGAAATAAAGTCTTAATACATGCTACAGTATGGTTAGAGGTTGAAGATACCGTGCTGAGCAAAACTAGCCAGCCTAATGGGAATGAAAGGTTATTTGTGAAGCAGTTGCTTCTGTGTGTTGTTTGGCTAGCCATCGTGGGCTTGTCACTTCATGCAGGTAATTGTGTAATGGTGGCTTATCAAGGGGGTTGGTCAGTTTTTCCTTAATGATAGCCAATTCCAGGGCAGTGGTACAGATCCTACCCCCATGGAAGGGGAGATCTGACAGCAGAGGACTGGTGATGGGCTTCCCAGTCCCTGGAGAGAGAATGTCGAATGCCTTTAGGCAGAGACTGAGGGCTAAGAAGAGGCATGCTTATGAACACAGCTGGCAATAGGCTATTGTAACGGAAGACTGTATCCTGAGAGGTTTTGAGTTTGAATTGTAACTGTTACTTCCCTTAGAATAAATCCCATAATCATGACTATGATCTCTGAGTTTTGTGTGACCATTGTTGAATTCAGCAGAGAAGTAGAGAGTGCTGTGGGAGGGACGGTTGACGTGAGAACTGGTAGAGATAGTGGAGAGTGGAGGCTTGTCTGGCTTCCACCTAGTGGGATTCAACCTTAGTTACTGACCTTGGTTCAAGAATTCTTCCCCCTTATGATTTTAGAGGAGGTCAGCCACCATCCCTCCCCCAGCCAAACTGTTTTTACAGTATCTCACTGTGAGTTTGATTTGCATCTCTCTGATGGCTAATGACACTGAGCATCTTTTTATGTGTTGGGTGGTTATTTGAGTGTTGTCTTTGATTAAACATCTGTTCAAGCCCTTTAACCACCTTATGATTGTGTTATTTGTCTTTTTGTTGTTAAATTGTTGAAGTTTTATGTTTATTTCAGTTGCTAGGTTCTTGTAAGACATGTGTCTTCTGAAGACAGCCTCCTAGTCAGTAGCTTGTCTTTTAACTTCTTTGGTAAAGTCTTTTACTGAACAAGTTTATAACTTTTATGAGGTTGCATTTATTTTGTCTTTTACTTTTTATATTTTTGTTATTATATTAGACAACCCATTGTCAAAAGTTAGTTCTGACAGCACTGCCCTTGCCTTTTCGTCTCAGAATTTTATGGTTTTAGTTTGCACATTTATGTCCTAAATCAATTTGAAATTGTTTTTTTGTATGGTGTGGGGCACAGATGGATCTTCATGTTTCATTTTTTCTGCATGTGGATAGCTAATTTTCCCAGCACTATTTATTGAAGAGATTCTTATTTCCCCATTGAATATGCTTAATGTCCTTATCAAAAATCAGTTCACCTTTAATTCTATTGCAATGGTCTATGTATTTATTGTTTTACACTTGTACCGAGATGCTTTGGTTTCTGCAGTTGTATACCGTGTTTTAAAATCAGGAAGCTGAGTCTTTTTACTTTGTTCTTCCTTTTTAACATTGTTTAGCTATTTGAGTCCTCTTGCTATTGCATGTAAAGTTGAAGATTGGTTTTTCTATTTCCGTAAAGAAAGGTGCTGGAATTTTGATCAAGATTGTGTTCAATCTATAGATCACTTTGAGTGGTACCAAACATTTTAACAAGCCTTTCACTTGATCAACATGGGATCTCTTTTTGTTATTTAAGTCTACTTTAATCTCTGTTAGTAGCATTTGGCAGTTTTCATTGTACAAGTATTTCATATCCCTTGTTAGATTTACTCCCAGGTACTTTATTATCTTAGATACTATTGTAACTGGAATTATTTCCCTTCCAAATTTCTTATTGCTGGTGCATAAAAACCTAGCCGAGTTTTGTTTGTTGGCCTTGTTCCCTGCATCTTTGCTAAAAATTCCTGTATTAGTTCTAGAAGTCTTTTTGTGGACTCTCTGAGATTTTCTATACAGAGGATTATATTATCTGTGAAGAAAGATAGTCAGGCTCTGTCATGGTTGGAATTGTGTCCCCCCAAAAATGTGTGCAGCCACGTGGCTGGGATATGGTTCCCAGTATCTTGGGACTGTCCTCCATTGTGTGGTTTTGCTAACCTGTATGTTAAAGGATTAGGGTGGGGCTGTAAATTCCTGCTGTAGGGGAGTTTCCCTGGAGTATGGCTTGCCCCACCCTTAATGCTTTTAGCTTGCAAGGAATAAAAGGAAAAAGAGACAAAGGACAATTTGAGAACCTTGCTACCATCAAGCAAGCAGCACCGGGAGCAGAGCGCGTCCTTCCGACCAGAGGTTCTTGCGTCAGCACGCTCCCTGGACAATGACTGATGCAATACCGGACTTTTCCTCCAGAGCCGACAAGGGGAAAACCTTCCCCTGGAGCGGACACTCTGAATATGGACTTGCAACCTACCGGACTGTGTAAGAATAAATCTTTCTTTGTTAAAGCCATCCACTCTGTGGTATTTCTGTTAGAGCAGCCCTAGCTGACTGAAACAGGCTCTTTCTTTCCAATCAGGATCTTTTACTTATTTTTCTTGGTCTTATTGCTCTGACTAGAAGATCTAATACCGTGTCGAATACAAGTGGTGATAGTGTTATAAGTACAATTCAATGAACTTGGACAAATGCATACAGCATATGATCACCACTGCAAACCTGATACAAATAAAATAGCTCAAAAAGTTGAACATAAAGGTATCTTATAGCCCAAATTACCACTCCTGGGGATAGATCTATGTTTTCATATGAGAGCTTGTATACAAATGCCCACAGAAAAACTGTCACCAACCAGCCCTTCCTTTTCCATGGCAGCCATGCATTTGCTTTTTGTCACTACACTCTTACCTGTTAAAGAATGTCATGTAAAAGGTACTATGTGGGATGCAGTCTTCTGTTGCCAGCTTCTCCATCCAGGGTATAATTTTGAGATTCATCCATATTATTCGGTGCATCATTAATTTGTTTCTTTTTATTGCTGGACACTATTACATTGCATGCATTTGGTAAAATTTATTTATTCAACAGTTGACCACCATTTGGATTGTTTGCAGTTTTTGGTGGCTGTGAATGAAACAGCCCTGATTGTTTGACTAAAAGAATGTGTGAGCTTGTTTTCACTTCTCCTGAATAAATGTCTGAGAGAGATTGCTGAGTTATAGGGTAAATGTCTTTTTAACTTCATAGAAAACTGCCAAACTGTTTACCAACGTATTTCTACCATTTTGTAGTATTGCTAATAATTGTGTAGGAATTTCAATTGCTTCCTGCCCTTGTCAGCAATTGGTATTATCAGTCTTTAATTTTAGCCACTTTATGGGTTTGTAATGATACCTTGTAGCCCTAGACATGTGGTGGTTAAGAGCTTGGCTGCTAACCACAATGTTGGCAGTTCAAATCCACCAGCTGTTCCTTAGGAGTCCTATTGGGACAGTTCTACTCTGTCCTATAGGAATGCTATGAGTTGGAATCAACACAGCGGCAGTGGGTTTGGTTTTGGTAATGATTTATGATTGTGGTACATATTTTCTTAAAGATGAATGATATTGAGTATCTTTTCCTATGTTTATTAGCCACTTGTTTGTCTTTTAGGTTTTATCTTATTTTTTGATCCTCTATTCCAATCAGACTGCCTTTTTATTGAGCTATAAGACTACAAATCTTTTATCAGATATCAAATTTGCAAATATTTTCTTCCACTATGTAGGAGAAATAAGTCTGTCTTTATTCCTGGTCTGCCAATTGACAGGCAATTCTAATCTATCAGGTGCTCTTGGAAACTCTATGGGGCAGTTCTACTCTGTCCTAGAGGGTTGTAATGAGTCAATAAACTTAATGGCAGTGAGTTTAGTTATTTTGGGGAGGCAGTATTCTGCTTTGAGTAATTTATTATTTAGAAATGTTTAATTTTATTTGCAAAAATTGTTTCTGTATATCTTTCTTTTATTGCTTTCTGGTTCAGTTCTGTGATGGTTATGTAACAGACTTTGTATAAGATTTATGCCCCTAAAATACTGTTTTTTTTTGTTTGTTTTGTTTTTGTTTTTTTATTATGATTGAATGAAAATATACATTCCCATGTAAATTCTCATGCTCACCTATATGCAGCTCCCACTGCTCTCCCTGCCTGGTGACAGCACACCCCTTCTCTCTGCTCCATAGATGTCCTATCCTCTCCATCCACTCCCCTTCCTCAATCAAGAGGTCAGCAGGATGACCTACAGATGCATACAACCATAAAATTCCCACAAGATATGTTCATTCTGTGTTTCCAAGTCCAATCCATTGCTGTCCGAAAAGTTGACCTTTCTCATGACTTATGGAAAGGGGCAGGCAGCATCAGGGCCAGGGTCCATGCTTCCAGGGGAACCCTGAAGCCCCTGGACCATCAGTTGTGGTCTTTTATTGGAGATCTCAGGGTGTACCGCTACTTATTCTTGTGTTGCCAGTGAGATTCAACTTCGTGAGCTCCCGCATGGCTATTACTGGTGGTGGCCGGGAACCATCCGGTTCTTCTGGTCACGAGTCAATGTAGAAACCCACTCACGTGGGTCTTTCTGTCTTCTGGATTCTCTTTTCCCCATGTCGTTCTTGTCCTCAGTGATCATCCGTTTCTGATGAGTTGGGGTCATTTGCTGTACTATCAGATGGCAGCTTGACACTTTTAAGGTCCCAGACACCACTCACCGATATGGGGTGCAGAGAGTTCTCATTAGCAAAATGCTAGCTGTGCCAAGTGGCCACGATTTCCCCTGAAAGCATGGTCCCTGGACCTCCGCCCCAGGTACTCTGTCCTTGCAATATTAGGTTAGGATGGGAGGAGTACTCAAATTGTGTTGAAGTACAGTTATTATTGATCTTCTTTCTAATGTGTGCTGTCACTGATTTCACCCAACCAAATTTCTATTAACTATCTAATCTAAACCCTGTGCACATCACCCACCTGCCCTCCCCCACCCTTGTAGCCATCAAAGAGTCTTTTCTTCTATGCATGACTCCGTTTTTAAATTCTTATGGTAGGGGTCTCATACAATATTTGTCCTTTTGTCATTGACTACTTTCACTCAGCATAATGTCCTCCAGTTGAAACCAGGCTAAGAGATGTTTCCTGCTATCATCGTTGTTCTTTATCATTGCATAGCATCCCATTGAGTATACATACCCTAGTTTACCTATCCATTCCTCTGTTGTCAGGCATCTGGGTTGACTCCATCTTTTTGCTATTGTGGACTGTGCTACGATGAACTTTCGTGTGCATGTAGTGTAGTTGTCCGCTGATGGACAGGAAGTTCTGTATACGTAGATGAGGTCTTGTTGGTTAATTGTGGCAATAAGGTCTTCTGTGTCTTTACTGAGCTTTTTTCTAGATGATCTGTCCTATATTGAGAGCGGAGTGTTGAAGTCTCCTACTATTATTGTGGTCTCCTTTTTGAATGTAGTGTGTTTCTTTGATGTATTTATGTGCTCTAATATTAGGTGCATAAATATTTAATATTGTTAACTCTGCTTGTGTATTGAATCTTTTGGCAATAAATAGTGCCCATCCTTGTCCATGATGGTGGATTTTACATTAAATAGACTTTATCTCAGATTAGAATTTCCACACCTGTTCTTTGTTCGTTGTTAGCTTGATATATATTCTTCCATCCTTTAATTTTCAGTTTGTTCCTATCTTTAAGTCTAAGGTGGGTTTCTGTTGGCAACATATAGATAGGTCATGTGTTTTGATCCAAGATGTCATTTGACATCTCTTTACTGGAGCATTCAGTCCATTCACATTCAATTTAATTATTGACAGGTATGTTCAGTGCTGCCATTGTGATATGTTTATTTTTGTGTTCGTGTTTTCTCTGCTGCTCTTATTAATTTGTTCTGCAATGTTCTTCTTTCTGAGTTGCTTTTTCACCTTCTTCAGGCTTGGTTTTGTGGTTGTTGAGACTCCTGTATTACATTTCTTGGTATGGTATGTTGCTTCTTTATTGTGCTTTATGGGTGTCCCTATGATCCTGCTTACTAAACTATACATAAACCCAATTTTCATTGCTACCAGTCTTATCCACTTCCTCTTCATCTGGGAGGACTATCATGACTGTAGTACATCCCTCTTTTTGGTATGATGATATCATAATTTACATGATATGATCACTAGATAGTTTCTTCCACTACCATAGCTTTGATTGTGTTTGGAGCCTTCCGTAACTGAGTAGGATTCTGGATAATGTGTCCTTCTAAAATATAAAGTTAGCAGTTTTGTTCTTCCAAGCCAAGAGATTCTTTTAGTATTTCTTGTAGCTTGATTTGGTTTTTACAAAGTCTCTGAATTTCTGTGTATCTCCAAATGTCTTAATTTCATTTTCATATTTGAAAGATAGTTTTCCAGGATATGTAATTCTTGGTTGGAAGTTCTTCTCCTTCAAGGCTTTGAATGTGTCATGCCACTGTCTCTGTGCCAGCATGGTTTCTGCTGAGAAATCTGAAGAAAGCCTACAGGATTTCCCTCTGAATGTTAGCTTTGCTTTGAGTCTTGCTGCCTTTAAAAGTTTCTGCTTATGTTTCGTTTTATTAAGCTTGATTACAATATGTCTTTCAGTCTTTCTATTGAGATCTATATTGAGTGGTGTTCGATATGTATCTTGGATATCTATATTCTCTTCTTTCATAGTTTCTGGGAAGTTTTCTGTCAGCAGCTCAGCCACAATGCTCTCTGTGTTCTCAGGTGTCTTGCTCTGTTCAGGGACTCCAATTAATTGTAGTTTGTTCTTCTTAATAGAGTCCCACATGCTTCTTAATGCTTCTTCATTTTTCTTGTTTCTTTTTTCTGATTTATCCTCATAGATGTTGGACTCAGTAACTCTGTCTTCCAAATCAGAAATTCTCTTTCCATTTTTTCCATTCTGTTTTCTTGGCTTTGAATTGAAGTTTCTATGTCTTTGATTTTGCTCTTGACTTGTTGGATTTCCGAGTACTGATGTTCCATCAGATCGAACAGCTGGCTTAATTTTTCGTTTTGCTCTGCTGCATTTTGTACAAGGTCTAGGAGGGCTCTCTACATAATCCTTTTGTATTCACCTTCTGATAATTTCAGTAAAGCTTCTTTGTCTGGAAAGTTCTGAGGTGGTTTCTTTTGGGTGCCTTCTGATGCCATGGGTGATTTCTGGGTTACCAACTTCTCCAAAGTTTGTTGCTTTTGGAGCTTCATGTGGGTCAATAGAGGCTAGGAGAGGTGCTGTGAAGATGGACCACAGTTGTTTCTCTAAGCCATCTTAAAATGAAAAGTAAGAAGTATTTGACAATTTCCAAAGTCAGGCAGGTTTTCAGGTGCATGGGTCTCTCTTCCCAGCTGGCAAAGCAAGAACCTCTATGTTGAACCCCAGATGTTATAAACTAGCTCAAAATACAGAAAGGCTACTGACCTGGTGGCCTCTGCTGTCGGTCCCCAGCTTTAGGTGATACTGTGTAGAATTCTGCTTTTCTGCTGGAAAAGCAGTCTCTTCTGGGTAGGCACTGCCTCCCAGCCCAGGAATTAGGTCCAGCTGTGTGGATGACTCTGCCTCCCAGCAAAACAAGATGGTGTCCCTCACAAGCTTGCCAGCTGGCTGGACCAGGCTCCCAGCAGAATGAGAGGCCAAGAGTGCCGAAATACTCAGAGTCCACAGCTTCCACCACTGGGCCCTAGCCCTACCCCAGAACACCACCTCCCTGCTGGAAAAGCAGTCTCCCCCCAGCAGGCACCACCTTCCATCCTAGGAAACAAGTCTGGCCGGGGCCTCTGCCTGGGCTTCTCTATTTCCTAGTGGATCAAGATGGTGTCCCACACAAGCACCTCTATAAGGCTACAACATGGCGGAGGCAGAAAGATAGGCCAGAGGAGGCAAGGTATACAGAGTCCAAAGCCAGGCTCTCAGAACGCGGCAATTATGCTTGCCAGTCCCACCAGCAATTTGTCCGAGACCAGCGGCTAATTAAGTCCCAGCTGTGCCTGCTGGCCAAGACAGAGAACAAAAAAATCAAAATGGTGAGTTACCTTCAGTCTGTGCAAGCCTGTGCTTACCGAGAGTGGGGTCAGTGAAAGAGGAGGTTTTGCATTGAGTGGTATTAAGTCCAAATTAACAGCCCTATGCCACATCCCAGGGCTCACTAGATGTCCAAAAGTCTCTGTTTGATTATCATTTCAGGTCTTGGTTTCCAGTGGGATTTAGGGAGACGTGTGTTTAGTTCACCATCTTGACTCCACCTTCCTCCCTAAATTACTGTTTTATGTGCACTAGAAAAGAATACATATTCTGTTGCTGTTCAGTAGCATGTTTTATAATTGTCATTTATGTCAAGGTTATCAGTAGTTCATTCAAATCCTTCATACCCATACTGATTTTTTGTGTACTTGCTCTATCAATTGCAGACAGAATAGGGTTGTGTCCACTTGTAGCTATGAATTTGTCTGCTTTTCCTTTGAATTTTATCAGTTTTGACTCATGCATTTTGTAATTTTGCTATTGGGTATATATATTTAGGGTTATGATATCCCTTCTTGGTCAATTAAAGCCTTTATCACTACGTGAATCTGTCTTTATTGAAGGTAATATTCTACGTTCTACAATTTACCTTCTCTGACATAGCCATTCCAACTTTCTTTTGATTAGTATTTTTATGTATCTCCTTGATTATACTTTTACTTTTAACTTATTAATATTTTTATATTTAAAATAAGTTTCTTGTATATAGTGTATAATTGAGCCTTATTTTTTCATTCAGTCTGAGAATTACTGAATTTTAATTGAAGTATTTGGACCACTTATATTTAGTGTAAATACTTTTTTAATTTAGCTTAAATTTTCCACTTTGCTGTTTGTGTTTTACCTGTTTCATCTGTTCTTTGTTCCATTTAGCCTCCATCCTCACCTGCTTTGGGACTAATTTACTTACTTTTTTATGGTTCCATTTTCTTCCTTCATTTTTCTAAATATTTCATTATGCTTTAAGTGACAGTTTACAATCCAAGTCAATTTGCCGTATAAAATCCTTCATGCATTCTTCTATGCAACTCTAGCTGTTCTCTTGTGTGCACCCTTAACAGCACACTCTTCCTTTCCACCCTGTATTTCCTGTAACCATTCAGTCAACCTTTGTCCCCCTCCACCCTCTCACCTCACTTGTGGGCAAGAGCTGCTCAGACAGCTTCATGCATGTATTTAAGTCAAGAAGGACATTCTTGGTCACTGTCACTCTATATCTTACAGTCCAGTCCAATCTTTGTCTGAAGAGTTGGCTTCAGTACTGTTTTAAGCTCTGGACTAACACAGAATATGGGGCCATGTCACCAGGAGACCCTCCAGTCTGATGGACCACCAGGTCTGATCTTTTAATATAGTTCTAATTCTCCACAGTTATTTTATTCCTGCTATTTGGGGACCTGATGTTGTGTTCCTTGTCAGGGCAGTCATCGGTGGGGGGCGGGTACCACCTAGTTCTTCTGTTCCCATGCTGATGTAATTTCTGGTTAATATGGCACCTTAGGTCTCTTGGGCTCATATTTTCCTCATGTCATCAATGTCCTTCATTCTCCTCTGTTCCAGGTGGGTTGGGACTAATCAATACTTCTTAGACGGCAGCTTGCTAGGTCTTACAGCCTCAGGTGCCACTCACTAAAGTTGTATACAGAACGTTTTCTTAAAAAACAAAAACAAAGAAACTAGCATAGATATCTCATGAAACCATCATCCCCAGAACCCTGTTCCTTCAAAACACTGGGTTGTATTTAGGAAAACTTTTAACTATTGGTGTAGTCCTGCTAACCTCCCTTCTACTGTGTGCTGTCACTCCCTTCACCTAACTCAATTCTTTCCTACTCTCTTATCTGTGAATATCCCTCATCTTTCTTCCAACCTTGCAACCATCAAAGATTTATTTTCTTCTGAGCTCAAACCTTTTCTTAAGTGTTTATAATAGTGGTCTCATACATATTTGTCCTTGTGCGACTAATTTCATTCAGCATAATTTCCTTCAGATGACTTCATGTTATGAAATGTTTCCTAAGAAGATTGTTGTTCTTTATCATCGCATAGTAAGCATTCCATTGTGTGAATATACCTTACTTTGTTTGTCTATTTGTCTGTGATGGGTACCTAGGTTTATTCCATCTATTTATTATTGTGGAGAGTGTGGCAATAAACATTTGAGCATATGTATCAGTGTGTTTGGCAGCCCTTTTCTTCTCTAGCATATACTCTAAGAAGTAGGATTGCTGGATCATATGATACTTCAACTTTCAGCTTTTTAAGAAAGTGCCAAATTGATTTTCAAAGTTGTTGTACCATTTTACATTCCCATCAGCAGTGCAGAAGAGTTTCAGTATCTCTACAGCCTTTCCAACATTTATTATTTTGTGTGGTTTTGGATTAATGACAGCCTCTTTGGGGTAAGACAGTATCTCATTAAAGTTTTGATTTGGATTTATCTAATGGCTAATGATCCTGAGTATTTCCTTAAGTATCTGTTAGCATCCTGGATGTCTTCTTTGGTGAAGTGCTTGTTCATGTCCTTTGCCCGTTGTTTAACTGGGTTATTTGTCTTTTTATTATTGGGATTTTGCAGCATTTTGAAGATTATGAAGAACCCTGGTGACATAGTGGTTAAGTGCTACAGCTGGTATCCAAAAGATTGGCAGTTCAAATCCACCAGGCATTCCTTGGAAACTCTATGGGGCAGTTCTACTTTGTCCTATAGGGGCACTATGAGTCACACTCAGCTGGACTGCATTGGGTTTGGTTTAGTTTTTGTAGATTATGTAGATTAGATGCCGATTAGATTTGTGGTAGCCAAAAATTCTCTCCCAATCTGTAGGTAGGCTTTGGATGAGAATAAATGTTTGATTTTTTTGGAGTTTTGGGTTATCTATTTTCTTTTCTAGTGTTTGTGGATTGTTAGTAGTATTTTGTAATCAGTTCATGCCTTGTAATAGGGCTTCCAGCAATCTCGTTATTTTTTCTTCTACGATATTTACTGTTTTAGATTTTATATTTAGGTCTTTCATCCATTTTGAATTAGTTTTTTGTGCATGATATGATATGGGTCTTGTTTCATTTTGTTACAGATGGGTATTCGCTTATGCCAACACCATTTGTTAAAGAGATGATCTTTTCTGCAGTTATTGGACATTTGTCAAATATCAGCTGCTCATAGGTGGATGATGTTATATCTGGATTCTCAATTCCATTCCATTAGTGTACATATCTATTTTTGTGCCATTACTAGATTGTTTTGACTGCCATGGCAGTGTAATAGGTTCTAAAGTTAGGTAGAGTGAGTCCTCCCACTTTGTTCTTCTTTATCAATAATGCTTTACTTATCTGTTTTTTTTTCCCCTTTGCATAAGAAACTGGTAATTTGTTCATCTCATTAAAAAATGTCATTGGAATTTGTATAGGAATTGTATTGTTACTATAGATTGCTTTGAGTAGAATAGACATTTTCATGATGCTAAATTTCCCTACTGACGAGCAAGGTAGATTTCCCCACTTATGCAGGTCTCTTTTGGTTTCTTGCAGTAGAGTCTTGTTATTCTCTTTCTATAGGTCTTTTATGTTTCTGGTTAGATTTATTCCTAGGTATTTTATCTTATTTGGACAATGATAAACGGTAATGATTTGGTGATTTCCCATTTGATGCTATAAAGGAACCCAACTGATTTATGTATGTTTATTTTATATCCTGACACTTCGCTGAATTCTTCTATTACTTCCAGTAGTTGTTTTATTTGGTGGATTCCTTCCAGGTTTCTGTATATAAGATCATGTTATCTGCAAGTAGAGATACTTTTACTTCTTCCTTACAATCTGGATGCCCTTTATTTCTTTATCTTGCCTGATTGATCTGGCTAGAACCTCCAAGACAATGTTGAATGAAAGTGGTGAAAACAGGCATCGTGGTCTGGTTCCTGTTCTGAGGGGGAGTGCTTCTAGGCTCTCCATTTAGGATGATGTCAGTTGTAGGCTTTGTATAAATGCTCTTTATAATGTTGATGAATATTCCTTCTGTTGCTACTTTGCTGAGAATTTTTAACATGAATGGGTGTAGAACTTTGTCAAATGTCTTTTCTGTATCCATTGATAAAGTGTTTCTTGTGGGTTTTTTTTTATTTATTTGTTTGATTACATTAATTGTTTTTCTAATGTTGAACAATCCCTGAATCCCTAGTATGAAGTATGTAGTATGAATCCCACTTGGTCATGGTGAATTAGCCTTTGATATGTTGTTGAATTCTATTGGCTAGAAATTTGCTGAAGATTTTTGCTTATAGGTTCTGAAAGGTACTGGTGTGTGATTTTCCTTTTTTTGTGCTGTGTTTACCTGGTCTTGGTATCAGGGTTATGCTTCATAGAATGAGTTTGGGAATATTCCATCCTTTTCTATGCTCGGGAGTATCTTTAACAGTGGTGTTATCATTTCCCTAAAAGGTTGGTAGAATTCTCCAATGAAACTGACACAGCGAGGGCTTTTTTTGTTGGGACTTTTTAAAATTACCTTTTGAATTTCTTCATTTGCAGTGGGTTCATTTACTAGTTCTACTTCTGTTTGTGCTAGTTTTGGTAGTTGATGTGTTTCTAGAAATTTGTCCATTTTCTTTAGGTTTTTAAAATTTATTAGAGTATAATTTTTCATAATATTCTGTTATGGTTCTTGTAATTTAAGTTGGGTCTGCTGTTGTGATATGGCCATTTCATTTCTTATTTGAGTTATTTGCTTCCTGTTCTGTTTTTGCTTTGTCAATCTGACCAGTGGTTTATCAATTTTGTTGATCTTTTCAAAAAATGAATTTTGGTCTTGTTAACCCTTTCTGGTTTTTTTTGTTGTTGTTGTTTTGTCTTTTTATTCTCTAATTCATTTGGTTTTGTTCTACCTTTTATTATGTGCTGTCTTCTAGTGCCCACAGGGTTCATTTGCTTCTTTCATTCTATTTGTTTGAGTTGTAGAGTTAATTTTTTGATTTGGGCCCTTTTTTCTTTTTATATACATGCATTTGTTGAGATGAGTTGACCTCTGAACAATGCTTTTGCTGTAACCCATAGGTTCTCATTTTCATTTGATACCATAAGTTTCTTTATTCCATCCTTGATTTCTTCTACAACCCAGTTATTTTTGAGCAAGGCATCGTTCAGGTTTCATTTTTTTTTTTTTTTTTATGTTATTGATGTGTCCTTTATGGCGTTATGGTATGAAAAAATGCTTTGGAATATTTCAGTACTCTGAATTTTATTAAGGATTGCCCTGTGGCCAATTTTGGAGGATGTTCCATGTGCATTGGTAAAGAAAGTTTACTTGGCTGATGTTTGGTGGAGTGTTCTGTCTACGTGTACCGGGTAAAGTTGGTTGATTGTAGGATTTAGATCTTTTGTGTTTTTATTGAGCTTTTTTCATGATGTTCTGTTCCTCTCTGAGAGTGGTGTGTTGAAGTCTCCTACTATCATTGTGGAGCTATTTCTTTTTTCAATGCAGTTAGTGTTTGTTTTATGTATTTTGCAGCCACATTGTTGAGTGTGTAGATATTTAATATAGTTATGTCTTCCTGGAGTATTGATCCTTTACTTATTACATTATGTCCTTGTTCATCCAATGTGATGAATTTTACTTTAAACTCTATTTTATTAGAGATTAGTACTGTAATTCCTGCTGTTTTTTTAATGTTGTTATCTTGTATCTTTGAGTCTAAGGTGTGTCGGGTGGTGTTCTTTATTCAATCTATACACTTTGTCTCTTTATCAGTGCATAGCATTCAGTGTGATTTTTGATAGAAATGAGCTTAGTGCTGTCATTCTGATGCTTTTTTATGCTTTGTAGACAATTCTTTTATTCTGTTTAATTTTCTTTATATGTATTCTTTTCATCTCTTTCAGTGTTGGTAGTTCTATATTTGCTAAGACTTCATGTTTTTCTTTTTTTTTTATTCTTAAGTATAGGATTCATAGTTTCCTTTGTTGTTGCCTTAACATTTACCCTATTTTCTAAATTTAAACCAATCTTTAATTTCTTTATAGTGCCTTGACTTCCTCTCCACATGAAAGAACTATGACTACATTTTATTTTGGGTCCCTCTTTTTTATTACAATGATTACATAATGACATTTCTGCCTTCCTACTTTCAATATTTTGTCTATGATTATCTTTGTGATTTCCTTATTTGGGTTGATATCCAATTGCTCTGTTTTGTGTTCTGGCCTTGAGTTGTTACTTGGCATTATTTCTTTTCTAATTAAAGGACTTCTTTTAATATTTCTTGTTATTTTGGTTTGGTCTTTGCAAATTCCTTGAATTTCTGCTTATCTGGAAATGACCTAATTTTACCATCACATCTGAGAGAGCAATTTTGCTGGATATATAGTTCTTGGCTGTCAATTATTTTCCTTCAAGGCTTTATATATGTCATCCCATTGTTTTCTTCCCTGCATGGTTTCTGCTGAGTAGTCTGAATTTAGTCTTACAGATTTTCCTTTGTAGATTGTTTTTCATTGTTTCTGTAGTGCTTTTAAAAGTCTCCTTATGTTTAGTTTTCGCAAATTTTTATAATACAACTTGGTGTCCTCCTTTTGGGGGCATCTACCTTGGATGGAATTCAATGAGTATCTTTCATAGGTAGCTTCTCATCTTTCATAATGTCAGGGAAGTTTTCTTTCAGCAAACCTTTGACAATTCTCTCTGTATTCTTCATTATTCTCCCTGTTCTGGTACTCCAATCACTAATGGATTTTTCCTCTTCAAAAAGTCCCACATAATTCTTAGTGTCTCTTTTTTTCAATTCTTTATCTGATTTTTCTTCAAATATATTGATGTTATGTGCTTTATTTTTAACCTCATTAGACTGGCCTTCTATTGCCTCAGTACTGCTCCTTTGATTTTCTGTTGAGTTATCTAAGTCTTTAATTTTATTATTAATTTTCTGAATTTCTAATTCTTGCTGCTGTATGCTTTCTTACAGCTTGTTCAGTTTGTCATTATGCTTGCTGCATTTTGCCTCCTCTCCTTCCCCATCTCTTGAAGAATTCTAAGTATGAATCTTTTGTATTGACCTGTGATAATTCCAGGAATTTATTTTCCTCTGCAAAATTTGATTCTTTGTTTTGAGACCTTTATTAAGAAATCATGGTCTGCTTTTTTAAGTGACTGGGAATTGGTTTTTGTCTCTGAGCCATCAGTAAATTGAATTTTTTATTTTGTGTTTGCCTACTGTGTTCTAACTTCTTGTTCTGAAATATCCAAACAGGCTAGTTGTATGTGATAGTTTGGTTATTGTTGTCTTTTAAATTCTAATGTCCTGTGTTTTAAGACATCATTTACTTCTATATATGACATATACCTAATAATATGTTTGTAATTATTTTTACTTTAAACAGTTATTTTTTAAAATACATATTCAAAATGGAAAAATATTTTATAATTGTATAGATAGCTATCACGTCTGGTGATTTTCATTCATTTTTCACTCCTTTATTCATCTAATATAAATTCAGGCTTCTATTTGTGTTGTTCTCGGTTGCCTGAAAACAGTTTCTCCAACATTTCTTGTAGTGTAGATGCACTGGTGATAAATTCTGTCGGCTTTTGCTTATCTCAAGAAGTATTTTACTTCTCTTTGTGAAAAATATTTTCACTGCGTAAAGACTTCTAGGTTGATGGATTTTTCCCTAGAACTTTAAATACGTCTTTTTCTTGCCTTCTTATAAAGTTTTTGACAAGAAGTCCACTGTAACTCTTACATGAAATGTATCTTTTTACTTTGAAGGTTTTTTTTAAGATTTTATTTTTATGACTGCACTTCGGCATTGTCATTTAATTATGATGTTCTCTAGTTATCAGCTTTGTGGATTATTGAGCTTCTTGGCTGAATGATGTAGTTTCACCACATTTGGTACACTTTTTACCCACTATTTCTTCAAATATGTTTTCTGTTCTGTCCCCTCTCTCCTTACTCCAATTTGGTTAGACTGCTGATGCTCTGTTGAGCAACCTCCTCACCCTCATATCATCTCTTTGTGCTTAATTTTGGATAGATTCTAATGCTAAGTTTTCAATATTACTGATCTTTTCACCACTTCCTTGTCTAATCTGTTGTTATTCTCTTCTTTCTCATCATGTTCATGTTTTCCTCTGCCTTCTTGCATATATTGTGTATCTGTCTTAACGTCTTTTTCTGCTAGTTTCATCTCTCAGCTTGAGCCTGCTCTTTTTATGGGAAATCTCAAAGTTAATCTATCCCAGTGTAAGAAATAATTCCCTTTGAATAAATTTGTTACCAGATTTCCTTATGGAAATAGTTAACCTTTATTGTCTCAGTATTTTAGAGATGTCACTTGAAAAGTTATATATATAATCTTCAGTGCAAAATAAATGGTTATGTAGACTATGTACCATTTTGTACATAGAACTAAATTAATGGAGTCTTAAAGATACAACTACATGGTGTTTTACGATTTTTTTGCTTGTCTTTCATTGTTCCGTGGAAGGCAAGAATAATAGCTAAACCCTAAACAATATCCTTTGGTTCAATACTCCTCATGTGGCTAATTTTTTCTGTGTTACTACTTCCTGTACCCAGGTTGTAATTAGTCAAGGTGTGTGCGTCTGAATTCTTTTCAGGTTAAAATGCAACATCTGGAAACTCTTGGAAATTAAGTTGGTTTGTCTTAAGCTGTGTATACTTGTGTTTTGTAAGCCTATTAACAGAACAAACATTTCTAATTTCCAGGCTAATTGTGGGGTATTAAATAAAGGCTGTTATTTAAATAAAGGTTATTTATTATTATCTATAAGAATGTAGAGCTTATTAAGATTAGAGGAAGAATTTGAACTTGGTTCTTTTGAGGAGAATACATTTCTGTTATTTTGGCTTCTCCTCCAGTTTCACCAGAAGTACTGTATTACTATACTCATGAAGATAGAGACTATTTTCAGTAGTGGTGGCTTACTTGGCATTGTCAGAAAGAGCAAGAATGAAAGGGAAAGATCAATCGTATTAGATGAAAAATGTATTTTGTGATGTATGTGGGTACAATCTACATGCTGAGCAAATAATCTGAGAAGCTGGACCATATGAAGGCATCAGGATTGGAGATTCTTCAACAATCCTCCTTAAGCAGATGACACAACCTTGCTTGCTAAAA
This sequence comes from Heterohyrax brucei, assembly GCA_028571685.1. NCBI lineage: Eukaryota > Metazoa > Chordata > Mammalia > Hyracoidea > Procaviidae > Heterohyrax > Heterohyrax brucei. The sequence goes on from CM053152.1 coordinate 27,880,202, forward strand.
ATGAAGACAACTTCAAGCACTTACCGATAAAGATCAAAAACCACAGCCTTCAGTCTGGATTATACCTCAACATAAAGGAAAGAAAAATCCCTACAACTGGGCCAATAAGCAGTGTCATGATAAGCAGGAAAAAAAACAAACTGAAGTTGTCAAAGATTTTGTTTTACTTGGATCCACAGTTAACACATGTGAAAGCAGCAGTCAAGATATCAAAAGAAGCATTACACTAGTCAAACACCTACAAAAGACCTCTTTAAAGTATAGACAAGCAAATATGTCACACTACAGAATGCAATGAATGTAACCCAAGCCACAGTGTTTTCAGTTGCTCCATATGTATGCTAAAGCTAGACGGTGAGTCAGGAAGATCAAGGAAGAACTGATGCCTTTGAATTGTGGTGTTGGCAAAGAGTATTGAATATACTATGGACTGCCAAAAGAATGAACAAATCTGTCTTGGAACAAGTACAACCAGAATACTCCTTAGAAACAAGGATGGCAAGACTATGTCACACTTACTGTGGACACATTGTCAGGAGGGATCAGTCCCTAGAGAGGGACATCATGCTTGGTAAAGTGGAGAACCAATGAAAAAGAGGAAAACCTTTAAGAAGATGGGTTGATGCAGTGGCTATGACAGTGGGCTCAAGCATAACAACTGTGAGGATGGTGCAGGACTAGGCAGTGTTTCCTTCTGCTGTACATAGGCTCATTATGAATTGGTACCAACTCAACAGCACCTAACAATAACATATGGGTTCAACATAAATAAGTATATGAACCCATAATCCTTTGAGTTTGACTCTCAGGATATTGGTGAACTTGGCAGTGCCTCACCTTTTGTGATTCTTTTGGAATACTCATAGATCTACACCCTCTAGATCAATGTTGCTGAATAGAATATAATATGTCATGTGTATAATTTGAACTTTTCTAGTAGTCACATTAATAAAATAAAAAGAAACAAGAAAATTAATTTTATCTATGTATGTTATTTAGCCATTTAAAATTTAAGTATTACCATTTAAAAATGTACATTTTTTTGTATCCAAGTTTTTGACATATGGTATACATTTCATATGTACAGTACATCTTATTTTGGACTAGCCACTTTTCAGATGTGCAATAGTCACATATGGCTGATATCTATTTTATAGGATGACATAGATGTTATAAAGTTAGTCCTCAAGTAGGGAAGGGGAAGATGTAAGTATGAATCTAGAAAAAAAGTAAAACACTTCATAGCTAAATTCAAGTTTATGGCAGATAATATTAAAACGCAAATATGGGTTTCTAAGTGCTTTTTAATCCTGGAATAATGCATATCCCCAAAATCTGAAGATAAAAAGGAAAAGAACTAATATTTTTTGGTCACCTAAAATGTAGCAAGATTCTTGCTAGGTTTAGCAAGGGGTTATTTTATTCTCACTGTAACTTCTCTTTTATTATTGGCCTCATTTAAAGGTAATGATAGTGACAGAAAGAAGAATGAGTAAGCCTCCCCAAAGAAACACAGTTATAACTCAATAGCATAGCTGGAGTTGTAAGTGATTCCACACTGTTAAAAAGTTGATATAGATTCATTAGCTTGACATTTTTAGATCACCATATGCCCAAATTGATTTGCAAAATATATTTGACCATTAAGACTGCTAATACCCATAAAAGAAGCTACAAACCATGAAAAGATGCATGTCACTAGCTATCAGAAAGGCAAATGAAAACCATTTCATTCCCATTAGTATGACTAAAATTAGAAACAAAACAAAAAATCATAAGATAACAGATATTGGTGAGGATGTGGGGAAACTGGAATACCTACCTACTACATGTAGGAACACAAAATGGTACAAACATTGTGGAAAATACTGTGATGGCGCCTCAGTAAACTAAAAATACAAACACCAGCAATTGCATTCCTAGGTGTATACCTAAAAGACTTGAAACTTAAACATCATTATACATTTCAGTACTACTCACAGTAGTCAGAATGTGAGAATAACATAAATACCGATCGACGAATGAATGGATAAACAAAATGTGGTACATACATTCAGTGGAATATTACTCAGTCAGCAGGAGAAATGGAGTACTGATACATGTTACAGTATGAGTGAAACTTGTAGACATCATGCAGAGTGAAATAAATCAATCACAAAAGGGCAAATGTTGTATGACTTTACTCATATAAAAAGACTGGAACAGGTAAACGTATAGATACCAAAATTCATCACTGGTTATCAGGGGTTGGTGAAAACTGAGAGAGAGGAAGTATTTTCGTTATGTAAGAACTGATTTATGATGGAGATAAGAAACCCTATTGTGAGTCGGGGATGACCTGTACTGAGTGCCTATTTATGGTGATGGAAACATTGCATTTCTTTAAGGATAGGAATGCACAGCGGATCAAGGTAACTTCTGTTAATAAGTTGTACATCTATAAGAAAATTGAATCAGCAAATGTTGTATGCTAGATATATTTACAATGACCAAAAGAAGAAAGAAAAAAAAAAGTAGCTTCTGCTTACGTACAACCACTTACCTCATGGGATTTGTTTTTTTGTTTGTTTTTTGGTGTGATGGCTTAAGATCATAGGTTCATGCAACATACCAGTTAATTGGCTAAATAAAGTGCTCTGTCCTTCTGGTCTACCTCCTAGATTGTTGCATTCTGCCTGATCTCTTAGAGGCTTGCAAGTGGTCATCCAAGGCACAATGATTGGTCTCTAGTCACCTGCATGCCATATAATTTCCAATTGCAGTTTTTATTTTCTAAGGTTTTTGGCCTTGATACACCGCAAGGAAAAGATACGGGGGGAAAAACAAAACAAAAAGAACTTAATATCTCCAACCTTTCAAGTAAATAAGTAAATCCACTGTTGTCGAGTTGATTCTGACTAGTTACATAAATTAGGAAAATAAACAAGTAGTCTGTATTTTATGGATGGGAAATACTGTTGATACAACTGCTGATAGCTAGATGCTGCTGTTGGATGGCACTGGGCAAGCCTGTCATTTGGCTGCTGGTACCCTTCTTGCCCTTCATTAGGTTGACTCTTTGATGTACACCTTTAGAGTTTCTTCTGTGTTTATTGGCTATAGGGTCCCCTTCCAACTATTCAGATAATGGAGCAACACAGTTCTGAAATTTGGTCCCACTGGGGCTCTGAATCTGGCATTCTCTTCCAAATGCTTTTGTTTTTTGCATACTAATCAGGATTTCCAGTGGGAAATCCCCAGGCAAGGTACACAAAACCAAACTGGCATGGCAGTGGCCCTGTGAGGGAAAGCTGATGGCTGAGGACCTACCTGTAGACTTTGAGGGCTTTGGAGAAGGCCTTTAGAAAGAAAACTATAAATAGAAAGTATTTAAAATAATATACAAACGAGTCCCAGGTTATTTCACTACAGAAGTTTGAGAATTTTAGGTGACAAGCCAACACACCCCTTTAATCAGTTTAAGACCCTTAAAGGGTAGCACACATCACAGAACCACATGCTCATCCTACAGGCTCTTGTATGGATTTTGGGAGCAACTCTGTCAAAAGTACCTTTCTCAGAGGTACTTCCTAAGAAAATTAAGATGTAAGGATTAAAACCCCTAGTTACTTTTGGTGATTTAAAGTAAAGAAATGCACACTATTGTTCGGTTAGGAAAAACCTCTACTGAATCAACCTGGTCAGGTTGTACTCTCTCTTGTATGTGAGAGACTAATGCAATGCAGCTAGGGCGCTGAACTTAGACTTTAGGTGGAAAAACATTGTAGTGAGTCATATAGATTTTTAAAAAAATGTTTTAAAAGTTGGGAGAGAATAATCACAGCATGACTGCAGACTAGTTAATTTAAGTAGGGATGCTAGGAACGTGTATCTGGACATGATTTTGTTCAAGATGTGGCTGGTATTTTATTATTGTATGTTGTTGCTGCTCTTGCAAAGATTGTCTCTCATGAAAAAATGTGAAAACCCAGACAAAATGACCCCAATCCAAACCAGACAGCCATGGTGTTTTGGTGTGAACGAAATTATGTTCTTTACAGCAGTGATTTTTAGTCATGTGCAGTGCGTTAGATTGATTGCTGAATTTGGGGAAGGGAAAGAATTTCCCTCTGGGGTATACTGGCAATTATTTTTCAGTTGTTTTTGCCCTGCCCTGGAGCTTGAAGCAAATATCATTTTTAGGATCAGGTGAATTTATCCAACAAGATCAATTTCCTGTGATTGTCTGCTGTTGTCACTGGGGGGAGGGGAAAGCAGCTCTCCTTGATCACTTTGACACTAAAAGGTGTCATTTGGAAACTGACCAGGGCATAAAACTCCAAGCCTCTAATGGCAACCACAAAAAGATCAAGAAACTAGTGAAGTCAGGAAGAGAGTAGCCTAGTACAAAGTAGGTTATCCCTCGTTCATGCCTTTACTGTTCCCTCTAATGAGGTACAGCACTGGATAACTGGTGTCGAGTCATAAAGCATCAGTCCTCTAGAGTGTTCTGTCAGGGTCTGAGGATTCACGTGACATGACAGATCTAGTGGGAGATAATAAGTCAAATTTTCCCTGCCGCCGAGTGTTACACTATAGGAATTGCAGGTGCTGAAGAAGGCAGTCTATATTTGCCATGTAGAGGAGCAATCTGTTCCATGGCCACGTCTGGACAGGGAGCCTTTTTTGACAATCTCTTGGCTTTGTTGAGAACTAGGTAAATCCCATGGGTTGTCCTGTTGTTCATTCCAAGAGCTCCTTGTCTGCCACCTGAAGTTTCACTTTTGGGTCCTCCACACATTTCTGCTCATTGGTACTTTCCTTCCTCTTCCAAATTCAATTCAAGGCAAGCAATACTTATTTAAAACTCATTGTGAGCCTTCTGATCATTACCCCTGCTCCTAAATTTGGTCTACTTTCCACATAGGTGGTCAGAAAGACCTTTAAAGACATAAATTAAGAGAACATTGGCCCCCTGCTTAAAATCTTCTAAAGGTGTCTAGTTTTCCCATCACCTGTGAGGTTCTACTTTATCCCGGGTCTTCTTAGCTTTCTGAACACATGCCATGCGACTTTCCCATCACTCGTTACACTCTAGCTTTGTTTTTCTTCTTTGAATATACTCTCCTGCCTCAGTGCGGGGAACACTGAGATGCGAACTTCAAGGAGGACTGGATCAGCTGTGTTGAGAGCTACTGAGTTACAGTGCGTTAGTTAAGGGAACTGGGCACTACCTTTGGGAAGATGCACATCATCAGTGCCTCCAACAGTGGTGATTTCAGTGGTTGGGGTAGAGGAGAGAAAAACAGGTGAGGAGGTAGCCACCAAAAGCAGCTCTTTCAAGTTTTCCTATGAACAAGCACAGAAAATGAGGCAGGACCTGGAGGGGATATGTGGTAAAGGGCGTACCTTGTTATTGTTATTTTGTTATGGACAATAGATAACAGAGCATGTCTACACACTGAGAGGCTGCCTTTAGTGGACAATGTGGAGATGCAGGGAAATGGCAACTGTTCTAGGTCAAAGTACTTTGGAGAAAGAGAGCATGAGATGCAATGCACGATAGGTATCATCCTTAGTAACAGGAGTGTGGGAAGACAATAGTAGCATAGATGTGGACAGGCTGATATGTTTGTTTGGGGAAGACAATGGAATTTCCTTCCTCACTATGACTTAATAAGATGGATTAGCAGTAGTTCCATTGATGGGATCTGCAAGACTGGATAGTGTCTTTAGCTAATCTCTCTTGAGATACAAAAGAGAGAAGCAAGCAGAACAACACAAGGACTTCGTAGCACCAAGAAAGCAGTGCTTGTAGCAGAGTACATCCACTGGACCTGAGGTTCCTGTGCTAAGAGTATTCCAGACTAAAGCAAGACTGATGCAATACAAGGACCTTCCTTAAGAGCTGATGTGAGGTGCCTTATCCTTGAGCTGATGCCCTGAATTCAGACTTCTAGACTACTGGACTGTGAGAAAATACATTTCTCTTGGTTAAAGCCATCCATTTTTGGTATTTCTATTACAGCAGCACTAGATGACTAAGAAAGACAGGCTGGGATGGCATTGCTGAAAATCTGAGCAGAATGGAAAGGGTGTGAAATTTTCTTTTAGGAAAGTTGAATTTGAATTTTACAAATAGGGGATTGGAGCAAAATTTCCTTAAGGAGTTGAATAGCCATGGAGAATTTGAGGTCATGAATTTAAATTGGGAGCATGAATATGTATTTTTCGAGTGATACTTAAGCTCTGGTTGCCATCCTCAAGTAGCTTCTTTAACTTAGATGAAGACAAGGACAACATGGTTGAAGACAGCTGGGCATAGAAGTGAGTGATGCATGGGTTTAAATCTTGTCTCCATGAGTTGGATCCGACTCGACGGCACTTGGCTGGCTGGCCTGTTTTTCACTCATTATTCGATTTTTTTTTTAAACTACTTAACCTTGATTTCCTTGTATGTAAAATGACAATAATACCTGCCTCACAGGACTGTTATGAAGAAAAATACAATCATATAACCAGTAATCAGCATTAACCAATGATAGAAAATTCTACTATTATTATTTCCTCTCAAAGTAGCTGAAGTTAGCTCTTGAAAACTTGCTCCTACCATTTGCTTTTCTTAATGAAAGCTAACTGCTGAAGTTAACTGGTAAGGATATTGGAAAAAAAGTTCTGGAAATACACTGAAAGACCCAGTAATGTTCCTCAGCATTTTGCACACTGGAGATTGCAGAACTAACATTTTCCTAAATGTACAATATTAGGGCTATCTTATGCTGTCTGATGGTCGAGAGTTTTTCTGCAGTATTAAGAACAACAGAAGACAGTGAGATCCTTAAAAATTAAAAAAAAAAATCCAATGTACTACCCCACCCTCTGCCACGAAAAACAACTACAGTAAAACCTGGAAAAGCTGGAATTTGTGTGAGGCAAAAACCTGTCAGAGAAGGAAAACTAAAATATTTTCTTACTTAACCAAGAGTGACAGACTGCACCCTGTCAAATATAGACAACTTTGGATACAGAAAAACAAGGGAGTCCCACTGGGTTCTGGCTTTCACAGTTTTCACTGTGTATCTAATTGACTTACTTTTGAACTACTCTGTACTTCAGACCTCTTTGTACATATTCGGGAAGCCTGATGGCATAGTGGTGAAGCACTACAGCTGCTAACCAAGGGGTCGGCAGTTCAAGTCTACCAGGTGCTCCTTGGAAACTCTATGGGACAATTCTATTCTGACTTATAGGGTCGCTATGAGTTGGAAACAGCTCGACAGACCTAACAACAAGCAACAATAAGAACATACATAATCAACATGATTCTTCTCCCATGGGTGAAAGAGAAGGATGAGGTAAAACTGTGTGTAGAAACTCTATGATAATTCACTGAATGGTAGAGAACTACTTATATAAATTGGCAAAATGTGAAGAAAATTTTCTGGAGGAAATAATCATTCCTGAACTGCAAGACAAGTTGTTATGACTCTAGTGATTTATTCTGAAGCTATCTCAAACATAAACAAACTAGATCCATTAGTACAACAAACATCCCACATACCCGTAATCCAATTTCAAAACTCCTTCTCTCACTTCTGTAGTTTTCTTAAATTCCAAGGAACATAATTTTGTTTGAAAACATTTTGCATGGGTTTCTAAAAGATGAAGACTTGTTAGAAACATGACAATAAAATTGCTACCACATCTAAGAAATATAATAAAAATTCCTTAATACTATCAACTATCCAGTCAGTGTTCACATTTCCAATTGTCTAATAATTTTTACAATTTTGGGGGGGATATTCTGATTTTATTGTTCCATTCAGTTCACATTTAGGACAACAGTAGTTTTATTTAACTTCATTGATTTATTATCTTCCTTTCTTATTCTTGTGGAGAACTTGCTGGTGTAGTAGTTGAGTACTATGGTGCTAACCGGAAAACCTGATGGTGTAGTGGTTAGGTGCTATGTCTGCTGACCAACAGGTCAGTAGTTCAAATCCATCAGCCACTTCATGGAAAATGTGTGACAGTTCTACTCTGTCCTAAAGTATGGCTATAAGTCAGAAGTGACTTGATATCAAAAGATTGTTTTAAAAAAACTTCATTTTTTGTGGTGGAAGTTTGTTTTAAAAAATTCTAAGATGGGTAGGAGAAGGTTAAAATGGAATAATACGAGCAATGATAGTTTACTCTAGATGCCATTCTTTGGGTGCTACAAAATTTCTGATAATGTAAGGACTTCATGGAATTAGATAAAACTTCACTAACTGACATGTTACGATTCATGGAATGATACAAGGACAACAAAAAGAAACATAGTATTGTTAAAAGGAAACAAAACATATTTCAGAGCTTTGGAGAGTTTGTTACTAATTCATAGTTTTGCTCAAGTTCGCATATTTGGATAATGAAGAACAAGAAAACCAAACCTATTGCTGTTAAGCTAATTACAACTCATAGCAACCCTGTAGGACAGAGAAAAACTGCACTATAGGATTTCTAAGGAATGTCTGGTAGATCTGAACTGCCAGCCTTTTGGTTTGCTGTGATAGCTGTTAACTGCTACACCACCAAGGTTTCCTTTGGATAATAAGACATGAATATATTAATAAAAAAAATCCTCCAAATGTATGTGAATGGGTGTTTTTTCCATTGGTTGATTTTGCTTTGAACAATAATGTCATTTAACACTGTAACTACTGTCAGTTGTTTTAATAGTATTTTCCAAAAACAGGGTCAAAAATAAGTAGAAGTACCCAACAGGGTTTTCAAGGAGCAGCTGGTAGATTCACACCTCTAATGCTTTGGTTAGCATCCGAATGCTAAACCACTGTGTTATCAGGGCCCTGTAAGTAACTTTTAGTCAGGTTGAAACGAAATAAGTGTTTACAAAAGAAAAACAATAAATTCTGGGGAACAATCCGCTTCTTATCTTAATTGATTCCATTGCTAGAGTTATTAAAAAAAATATATCAAGTCATCCCATCAGTTTTTATCAGACTTGGAGAGTGCTTGGTAATTTATTCAGCCTCTTTCAGGAGTATGACTTGAATCAGCAATTACACAGAATTTTAGAAACACAGAGAAAGAAACTTATGGAAAGAAAGACAAAAGGAAATTTCTAGGCCTAACTGGTTTTCATCCTTCACGTACCTTCTCTCGGCTACGAAGACCTCAAATGGCAGACCTAACTTCAACGTGGTTCTTAGTACTAAAACTTCCTTAGGATGGAAGACATTCAAGAAGTTGTAGCTTAGCACTCTTAGACCTAGCGTGAGAGAACCTGGCACGGTACTTCTATATTATGCTAAATGTCCACAGAATCTGAACTTGAATATCCTGTTAGGAACAGGCCTATGGCCTGAGATCAGGTATCTGGACACTGAACAGTGTCTTAGGGTTCACTAAGAACTAATGATCTTCCTGTTTCTATATAGATACATATTGCTTCAAGGGATTAGATCACATGACGGGGGAGGGCAGTGCTGGTGAGTCCAAAACCTATAGGTTAGGTGTCCAGCTGAAGACTTCTGTAAGCTTACATACTAAGAACTGTAGGTCAGGCCATGGACAGAGTACAGTGCAGGGAGAGAGAGAGAGAGAGAGTAATGCCAAAATGTCTCCCTATAGACTAAAGGCAGAAGACACTCTATGAAAACTTCTTTTTAACTGACTGGTTACATTATGGAAGATGGTTGCATTACATCACATTGTAGAACAGTAACTAGTTTAAGTATTTGGCTAAACCATTGGGAACTATAGCCTAGCTACACTGACGCATAAAATTTACCATCACACAGTATGAAGTGTGAGCCAATAGATGATGGTACAGGACAGACTCCCTTTCCTTCTAGAGCTGTGGTTTTCTTTGTTCATTGTTCCAGATTCTCCACTTTTATGATCTTCTGAGAAATCTCTCCCTCTAGATCTACTGCCTCATTTTGTTCTACTGGTTCCTTTTATTTGGAGGGTGGGGGTAGGAGTTCTAACCCTGAACCACAATCTACTGCCTGAGTCCCTGGGACCATCGCCCTTTTGATCAGAATATCATCTACTCTTAAAAGGTCTTTCTGACCTCCTCTTTGACTCCTGGGCCTCTTGAACATTGATGGCTGGGGATGAAATTCCTGACTGTTCAACTATGTGCCCCTCCTGGCTCCCATGATTGGTGCTCTGAGTCCTCTGACCAAAAGTAAGTACACCACGGCCAACCATGGAGAGAGAAGAAAAATAATGTGGAGATCTTTCCAAATACCTCTCCTTCTTCAGCTTAGTGTCCTCTCCTGATATTGCTACTGATAGCTGCCAACAAGTAGCCCCTGACTCACGGCTACCTCATGCAGAATGGAATGAAACATTGCCTAGTTCTGTGTCACCCACGTGAGCAGTTAGGGATTTGGGTCTTGTGATTAGCAGGGTTTTCACTGACTCATATTTCACAAATATATTGCCAAGACTTTCTTCCTCATCTGTCTTAGTCTAGAAACTCTGTATAAACCTATTTACCTTTATAGAAACTTGCAAGCCTCTGCTGTGGCTATTCACGAAGTACTTGGCGGGGAATTAAGTCTGAGTTACCCACATGGAATGCAAGAATTCTAACACTGAAACACTATTGCTCCATTCCTCTGATAAAGATATTGCCAAATATTTGGATGGTAATTAAAAAGTTCATATATAGTTGGATTTCTCTGAGGTGAAATAATGGAAATCTAGAGACTTCCCAGCTCCATCAGATATTGGCTGTGTGACTTAAGAAAGTCACTTAAACTTTCTGCACCTGAGATTCCTCATCTGTAAAAGGAAATGACAGTAGTACTTACAGACATGTGTTAGGATTAAATGAGGTAATCCACATAAGACACTTAGATTAGCCACTGGCACATGGTAAATGGTCACCAGTGTTAACCACTGTGTTGTCATCGTCATTATTAGTCAAATTATTGGATGGATTAGTTTTCCTTTAGCCACTCTGCATTCATTTTGAGCAGTTGGTTGTGGTTAAACTGCAAGCTTTTGGAGAGGAACATAAAAGATCAGCTATGTCGGATGCTGCTCATGTTGACATAAGGAGAGAACTGACAGTTGAGTGGTAGGTTTGGCAACATGGAGGCTATTGGTGACTTTCAAGAGAGCAGCTTCAGTGGAAGGATAGGAATGAAAGCTTGATTACAGTAGGGCTCAAGAAAGAATGAGCCAGAGCACACCAAGTTCTACGGTGGTACGACAAGTCAGTCCAGGAGCTTTATTGTTCTAAATTCTATATCTCTCATTACCGAATATCACTACGGTCACCTTCAAAGTACTCCCCTTGAGAAGCTATGCACCGACACCAGTGCCTACTCCACGCTTCAGAGCAATTTTGGGGCTCTTCATCTGGAATGGCCACCAGAGCCGTCATCATATTATTCCTGATGTCCTGAATGTCATCAAAGTGTCTTCCTTTCAATATTTCTTTTATCTCTGGGTAAGGAAACAAGTCAATGGGGCCAGATCGGGTAAGTAGAGAGGTTGTTCCAATACAGTTATTTGTTTATGTGTCTAAAAACTCACTCACAGTCAACTATACAACTGAGTTCAGGAACTTGCCACTGTGCTACTGTGCTCAAACAGAGTTCCAAAGTTGCTTTGAAGGGTGGGCTAGGCTCTGGTGTCAGTGCATGGCTTTCCAGTTGGAGTACTTCAAAGCTGACCGTAGTCATATTCAGTGATGAGGTATGTAACACTTTTTCTAGGATGAGTTTGGGATCTTAACTGTCAGTCCCGGTAAACAGAGTCACAGAATGCTCCAGCCAGTTTGTCACCTGACCTTCGAAGAGCACTGCTTGTCCTCTGTGGCTAGCCTGTGCCCTGCTTCTGGGGCTGGATCCACGAGGAGTCACCACACTGTCTTTCTACACATGTCATCCTACCTTTACAGGAATCCATCCTAAATTCTGATTAGTATTGTTGCCTCATGACTTTTTGCTCAAAAATCTCCCAGTTGGTGATAAATAATCTAGTAATTATATACAGCAATTGGCTGCTTACTTCATATTCACTCTCATCTTTACAACCTTTTCCAGTAGCAACTAAATCTTTGTTTAGACTTTCATCCTGTATCAGTCAGACGCCATCACGAAAGGAGATGCAAGCTTGTTATTTCAACTTTTTTGAGAAAAAGTTTCTTTCCCACTCTTCTGAAAGAAATATCAGAGGGCATCTTCTGATATCATAAATCTCTCTCTTTTGGCTACCGTGGTGGGTCAGTGTCAAGTATGGAGCTGCTGTCGCCGTTATGCCACTATGAGGGAGTTGGGTTGAAGCTGGCTAAACTGTGAGAGGCAAAGTGGAGAGACAGAAGTAATCTGAATCTGTTCTTAATATTTGTAATGTCTGTTGCTCCATCAAACTAATCTTGATACTTATCTTCCCACTAGACTTTCCAGTTACAAGCCAACACATTCCTTTGATTATTTAAAACAATATCCTCATATACAATGGCCTGAATTCTACTTCTCTGAAGATTAGTGTCTTAGTTGTCTACTGTTGCTATAACAGAAATAAAGCAAATGGATGGCTTTAACAAACAGAAATTTATTCTCTTACAGTTTAAATCCTTTGCCTTTGAATTGATTCTGACTTGTAATAACCCCACAGGGCAGAGTAGAACTGCCCCAGAGAGTTTCCAAGAAGTGCTTGGTGGATCCAAAATGCTAACCTTCTAATTAGTAGCTGTGGCACACTTAACTGCTATGCCACTAGGGTTTCCTTCTCACAATCTAGGAATCCAAATTCAGGGTCCCAACTCCAGGAGAACTGTTTCTCTCTCTATTGGCTCTGAGGAGAATGTCTTCATATCACAGATCTTCCCTTGATCTAGGAGTTTCTCAGTGCAGGGATTCTGGGTCCAAAGAATGCATTCTTCTCCTGGCTCTTCTTTTGTGGTGACATAGGGTCCTCTTCCCCTTTGTTTGATTCTCTTTTGTATTTCAGAAGAGACTGACCCAAGATACAATCTAATCCTGTAGATTGAATTCTGCCTCATTAAATAACTGCCTCTAATTCTGACTTACTACCATCATTAAAAAAAATCCACTTTTAGTTTGTTCTGACTCATAGCAGCCCTGTAGGACAGACAAACTACTTCATAGGTTTCTAAGAAGAAGCTGGTGGATTTGGTTAACAGTCGTAGCTCTTAACCACCATGTCACCAGAGCTCATTAGACAGGTTAGGATTTATAACACATAGTGTAACCACATCAGATCACAAAAGGATGGACAACAACGCAATACTGGGAATCACAACCTAGCCAAGTTGACACATATTTGGGGGGTCACAGTGTAATCCACAATAGCTGGTTTGGTTCTCATTCAGGTTTAATGCCAAGGAGATTGTATGGTGACGAATCTAGTCATGGTTTACTCTTGGCTGATCCCTAATAGTGTAGAAATGTAAATCAGTCCTAAAGTTTAACCAAGAACTGGGTTTGCTCTTCAGTCGGCAATATATAATTAGCTGAAGGCACTGTTTAACACAACTCTTCTGTCATAGAAATAAAACACCTGGTACAACATTCATTAAATTTTAATGTCTTTTCCTCTCTCTCCATGAGCTTAGGTTTAGCATAACCACTGGAAGTTGGAAATTTGGTGCCAATTTTCAGGATAATTTACAACATAATTTCATTCTTTTTTTTTTACTCTGAGATTTTTTACCCCCCTTCATCAGTATTGTTTACCACGAAGGAAGTATTATTTCTGCATTTCTCAGTATTTTAATTTATGGAGCTACCATTTAAAAGGGCAAAAGGGTTTTAGTTAGCACAGATTGGAATTTATTTGATTTATTAAAACTACACCCTAGCCTAAGGGTCTCAGGGTGTGCATACAAAATGCTTCAATTAAATTCAAACCAGCAGCTAAAATTTCCTATTATGAAATTGAAATATAAAAATCAATTAAAAATATAATAATAATAACAATAAAAATAAAAATTCCCAACTGGGAATGCAGCCAGAGTTGGAGAATAGGCCCTGTGCCATTTCTTTATGATCAACAAGTTGGCAGGCTGGTGAGCAAGGAACAGGAACAGTTGTCAAACAGGACTGGCATCATGTGTGTGGAGTGTTTATTTCATGAACTTATAATTTAAAGGGCCCTGTACATTCCAGTCCTGATAACCAGTAGTGACAGTAAAAAAAAAAAAAAAAAAAAAAAAAAAAATCAGGGTCTTTGTTTTCTTTTGACCTATGTTTGAAACCTTCCTGAACAGAAATCTTTTGGGTTAAAAAGCATCTTTTAAAAAAATCATTAATCTCAGAACTTACGATACAGCCATGATTGTCAAAGCAGCCTGGTACTGGTACAATGACAGACAGGTACACTGAAAGAACAAAGTAGAAAACTCAGACGTAAACCCATCCACCTATGGTCAACTGATCCTTGGCAAAGGACCATAGTCTACTCAATAGAGAAAAGACAATCTTTTTAGCAATGGTGCCAGTGAAACTGGATGTCTCTTTGCAAAAAAGAAACGGGACCCATACTTACACTGTATATAAGCAGCTAACTCAAAATGCATTGAAGACCTAGATATAAAACTTAAACCAAAGATCATGGAAGAAAAAATAGGGTCAATGATAGGAACCATAACACACGGCATAAATACAATATAAACCATACCTAAAAATACACAAACACCAGAAGATAAACTTGGATAACCAACTAGTAATTCCTAGAAATTAAACACTTAAACTCATTCAAAGATTTCATCAAGAGAGTAAAAAGAGAACCAACAGACGAGGAAAATTTTTTCACTGTGACACATCTGTCAAGGGTCTTATCTCTAAAATCTGCATAATACGTCAACATTTCAACAAGTAAAAGACAAATAATCCAATTAAAAGTAAACAAAACACTAGTGAGTAGCACTTGGAGGTCTTAAAAGCTTGTGAGCAGGCATCTAAGATATACCTATTGATCCTACCCTACCTGAAGTAAAGGGGAATGAAGAAAACTCAAGACATAAGGAAAATAGTAGCTCTAAGGAAACCCTGGTTGCCTGCTGGTTAAGTGCTATGGCTGCTAAACAGAAGGTCAGCAGTTCAAATCCCCCAGGTGCTCCTTGGAAACTCTATGGGGTGGTTCTACTCTATCCCGCAGGGTCACTCAGTGTTGGAATAGACTTGACAGCACTGTTCTTTGTTTTTTAAGGACTAAAAGATCATATAACCCAGAGACTCCACCAGCTAAAGACCAGGAGGACTAGATGGTACCCAGCTACACCCAGTGACCACCCTGACAGGGATCATAAAGCAGAGTCCCGGGAAAACAGAAGAAAAACGTGGACCAGAACTAAAATTCACATAAAAAGGCCAGACTTCGTGGTCTGATGACTGGAGGAAACCCCAAAAATATAGTCGCCAGCCACTCTGCTAACCCAGAAATGAACCCATTCCCCAAATCTACTTTTCAGACAGAGATTACATGGACATATCAAACAAAAAATAACACACGTGAATATTATGCTTCTTAGTTCAATCAAATGTATGAGACCAAGTGGGCAACACTTGTGCCAAAACAAAGTCTAGAAGGCAGAAGGGAAAACTGGGTAAATGAATACAGGGAACCCAGAGTGTAAAGGGAAAACAAAATAATTTATGCATAAATTTTGGAATGAGAAACTAAATTGTACTATAAACTTTCACTAAAAGCGCCCCCTCCGCACACACGCACGCACGCACATCATATAACCTGGGCCAGAGAAGGAGTTGTTGTCTTGGAGTTGGCTGTAACTTATGCTACAACTGAACAAATCATTTGTTGGTGCTGTGCCGTCTTCCCTATCAATGGTAGGCTTGAGATCATCGTTGTGAACACTGTTTATCTGAGTACTTTCTGACCTTGAGAGCTCGCCTTCCAGCATTTTATCACATGGTGTTCTCTTGTGATCTGTTAAGGTTTTCATTGGCTAACTTTTGAAAGTAGATCTCCAGGCCTTTTTCTTAGCCTGCGTTAGTCTGGAAGCTCTGCTAAAACTGGTCCAACATTGGAATACTGGTGGCATAGCTCCTAGTATTGTAACAACATGCAAACCACCACAGGATGATAAACTGACTGATGGATGGTGTCGGTTAAAGAAGGGAGGCTGTTAATCATTGATATTTTAGTTATAATTCAATCAATAGTTTCTTGCAAATAGTTGAGACCAATCTTGCTGAATGGATATATTTTTTTAAATTGTGGTTAAGTGAAGTATACAACCCAAATCAATTTTGCATGCCCGCCTGTCTGCAGCTTCATTGGCTCTCCTCACCCAGTGACTGCATCATCCTTTCCACTCTATCTTTCTAGTGTCCTCTTAATGCACACCTCTTTCCTCCTTTTCACCATCTTCTCTCCCATCTAGAAAGAAACCACTAGGACAGACTCCTATAAATCTGTAGAACCATAAAGTACACACACTGTATGTTCACACTATGTCCCCAGATCCAGTCCATTCTTGTCTGAAGACTTGACCTCAGTACTGGTTTCTATTCAGGGCCAGTAGCAGGTCTAGGGGTCATGTTCACAGGGGACACTCCAGGCTGTTGGGCCACCAATTGTGGTCTTTTAGTAGAGATCTCGAGCTGCACCCCTCTTTTTCTCATATTGCCTCAGGACCTCTGCATTGTGTCCCCTGCCATGGCAATCTTTGGTGGTGGTCCAGTACTATCTAGTTCTTCTGGTCTCATATTGATACAGTCTCCCTGAAAGAATACAAATTTCTTGAAGGGAGGACAGGAAGGAATTGTGGAGCATGGAGTTTCAGGATAAAAGATAGACCTGGATTGGGTAATCCAATAAGTTGTAGAAGTCCTATAGCCTGAGAAAACTGGGCACAGAGCCTGGGGTCGGGAGAATAGTGCTAAAAATCTCTGTACTTCTTTCACTGGCCACTTTTGTCTATCACAGAATTGGAGACACTTTCAAAGAAATTTGGTATAGACCTTTGTAAATTTAGTAGAGAATAATAGCATGGGAGATGTAAATTATTTTTATTGTTATGATTTTTCAGAAGATGAAAGCAAATATCGAAAAATCTTTTATGCATAGACTGGAACCGAACCCGGGGCAAAATGAGATTAGCTGGGGACTGGGGTGGGGAAGTGTTTTCAAGCAGAATCACCTACAGGACTGAAGCAGTTTCTGCTATTAGTGGATGTGGTGTGAGGCCTGAATATCTGCAGTTCTAAAGAGTTTCCTGCTTTGAGGACTGTCGCCACAGAGAAATGCCTCTTGAGGCTAGCTTCAAGTAGAGAATATTGCCCAGGAAGACAAACTGAAGGCTTAACTTTAGAAAAAATGTTACAAACTGACACTGCACTGGAAACTATGTTTCATTGTTACCATTTCCCGGTATCAAAATAATATATTAGGCACTATGTGCATTTGGCACTTTGCAAAGCAAATGAATTAGAAAGAAAACCTCATGCTCACAGCAGGATTTGTTGATAGTAGAAGCTAGAGTATATGTACTTTAAGGAACACAGCCAGATTACCAGATTTTGAACTCTTCTTTTGGCTCTGTAATGTCACCATGTGTTGGAAGCGACTTGACGGCAGTAGATTTGGTTTTCTACATGATACCATGGCATTTTGCCCATACTTGTATTATAAAAGTGATTACATTGCATCATAGTTATTATTTATGTTTGTGTCACTAAACTGTTAGTGGCTTGAAGATAGGGACCATGCCAATAAAGAAACCAGTAAGTGAGTCAAGAGCTGTCTGGGACTTGGGCAGGCTTTTGGCAGTGCCTGTGCTCGCCCCTAGCTAGAGGAAAGTGAGAACGTATCAGTGGAGAGGGATCTCCTGCTGCCGCCAGAAGCCACCCTCCACAGATGCTAAACTTCTTTGAAGTCTCATTTTCATTTAAAAAATTCATGTGGATTTTGCATTCTATTCCATAACATATCCGTGTTTGTTTTAATAGAAAACTAATGTTTAAAACAGCTTAGTTAAATTACTTGATATCCCCTGCCATGTTAAACCCATCTTCAATTTGAGAAAAATGCCATGTTTATACCATAAACATGTATACCACCAGACTCTCTGTTAGGCACCCACTAAAAAGCTGAGGAACAGGAAAATGTAGCAGGGTGGAGGTGGTCTGGGAGTAAAATGGACAGCAAGAGCTCTCATGGAATTGACTCTTTAAGGGGGCTGGTGAAGGCACCAGGCAGGACCAAGAAATCAGCAGCTGTTTACATTTGAGGAGAGATGGATACAGCTGCCTGAGAGCTGATGTGAGTTTAGGACGACTTTATGATAGGTGAAACTCTACGTACCTTTCTGTTTTTCTTTTGGGGTTGGGGACAGTAAGCAAAAGGAAAACCGTTTAGGAGAGTCCTTGAGAGATCGGTATTTTGATTGTAGAATCTTTGTAGACTGGTAAAGCCAAATTTCTTGATTGCCAGGGCAGTCGGTCCTTAGGAAAGTGTGGAAGGTTGGAAGCAAAGGGGAAAAGAGCCTTAGCAGGGATACCCGGAAGCTACTAGAGGTGCAAGTTGTAATGGTTCTGTATACAGGTATGCAGGGATAACCTCCCAAAGTGCCAGTCTGTGGAACACCTTGGGAATGCGACTGCTGTCCTTCAACCCAGACAGTTCCCAGGATGCCCAAGCAACCCTGTGAGATTAGAACAGCCCCCACAGGCCTTTATCGATGGTCTTGGCTCTCCCCACACAAGCTCTATTTACCTACATTAGCATCACCTGGCTTATACTGTCCACCTTTCCAAAGGCTTCTGTATATCTATGAGACATTCACACATTGTAATTGAGTCATTATTTTGGTTCTGTCAGCCCTGCTCCTGAAACTCAAGGGTTGGCATTTACACAACTTATAATCAGCTATTTAGTTATTACCTGGGACAATCCCTTGGAAGCAAAAAAAATTAATCATGGTTTTCTGAGAGGATGATGATAGTCCCTCATTTTTGCTGTGAGAACTCGGCACAGGGAGCATGACTTCACCTGACGTTTTACTTGACTTCAAAAGGTATGGTTTCACCCATTTAAGGCAGCCATGCAAAACAGCACCCTCCCACCCCCACCTCCAGCGGTGGTTCAGAATTCAAAGAAAATCAATCTAGTTCTGAAAGAAATCACAACAGGAGGCGGTATGAAAATTAAGCAGCAATTTGGCACCAGTCACATGACTCCTGTACTTCAGCGGGCAGATGCGGCTCCTGCGGTTAGCTGTGATTCCCACACTGCTTTGTGGCAAGAACTGGTTAGAACTTAAAGCATTTTACGGGTCATGAGGCTTTTTGGCTCTCTCTGCAAAGCTGCCCCGAGGAATCGGCTTTTTTATGCTTTAACTATTCTTTCAAAAGCTTACTTTTCACTAATAGTGGGCAACCAGCAGGTCTTTGTCCAAATCCATTACATAATCCCTCCAGGAAACGCCGTGGCAGTGTCCAATTGATGAAACGGAATCCCTGGCACAGTGACCTTTCTCCCAGACAGCCTAGGACACACTTTATGCTTTGCTGGGCAAATCTCCCTCCTTCCAAACTGAATTCAGTTCCGAAGACTTTTCCCTCCCTGGAGGCTAGGAAGCACAAAAGGTTGCCGAAATAGTGAAAAGTTTTCTCTTTTTCTTTTAACAGAATTATTATCTGTTTCTACAAGCTGGAAGTTTGTAGAAATTTAAACATTGTATATTTAAATAAAGTTTGTGCCCAAATAGAAGAACCTAGTCTTTGCCCAGAGGAGATAAACAGTATGAATGATGCAATTCAAGAAGAAAGACAAAGACCATTGGCACTTGTTTATCTTCCCATACTGTTGATATTTTTTGGTCATGGTTTTACGTCGGTAACTCTAGTGGCATAGCAGTTTAAGTGCTATGGCTGCTACCCAAAGGGTTGGCAGTTCTAAGGAGCTCCATGAAAACTTCTGGGGGCAGTTCTACTCTGTTCTATAGGGTTGCTATGAGTTGGAAATGACTCCATGGCATTGTGACAAGAGGAGGAGCTCTGGTTAGCACAGTGCTTAAGTACTCAGTTGCCAACTGAAAGATTGATGGTTCAAACTCACCAGCTGTCCATGGGACAAAGATGTGGCCATTTATTTCAGTAAAGATTATAGCCTTGAAACCCTATGGAGCAGCCGTACTCTGTCCTACAGGGTTGCTATGGGTCAACATTAAGTAGAGGCAATTTTTTAAAAATTTTATTTTGCTAGTAAAGAATGATAGATATTGGAATTTTCTGAAATGTACCTTTACTTTTTTTTCCCTCCTAGATGTCCTAGATGTTAACCTACTTTTTTTTCTGTGAGAGGCATACAAAATGTATGATCTAGTTCATGCAAAATTTATTTAAATATGTTATTTTTGTGTTTACTTATGAAGTCTCAATGTTGATCAGCAAGGCTAGAAAAAAGTCTTGCTTCTGGGGATTGTTGCTTTAAGAGTAATTATCCTGCTGGACTTAAGAACAATGACTAGAATGAGTGCTTACCTTGAAATGACAGTGGAATCTATATGTCCTTGAAATTTTTAATTCCTCTCATAGTCCTACAAAGTAGGCAAGCTAAGAGCCCTGATGTAGTTGTTTATTTGAGGCTAATTAATGAGATATAGTCTCCATAAGCACAAAGAAGACAAACTATCTCTAGTCTATTAAAACTTAAACAAAAAACCCAAGGCCATTGCTGTCGAGTGGATTCATACTCCTAGTGACCTTATTGGACAGAGTAGGACTGTCCATAGGGTTTCCAAGGAACATCTAGTAGATTTGAACTGATAAACTTTTAGTTAGCAGCCTTAACTTTTAACTACTATGTGACTAGGGTTTCTAGTGTATTAAAGGGTTATAAAGTTGTAGACTAGTTTTCCTAAAACTTCAACAATGCACTTGCTCTATTAGAGGAAAAATTGATAACATTTTGACAATACTGACTTAGATTGTTTTCTGTTACAGTATTACTCAAATTTATACAGACAACTTACATGTGATTAAAAAGTATGTGTATTAAAAACATTATTGAGGAATGCATATATGTTCGTTGGATAAAAATCATTAGTTGTAGTGTTCAAATCTTCCATACTTCTGTGTACTACTTTTTGTCTGCTTTATCTACCAACTATTGAAAGAAGCATATGCAATGCATTTCTAAGAGTTGCTGCAACAAATTATCACAAACCTGGAGGCTTAAACAGAGCCTTGCTGGCACAGTGGTTAAGAGCTATGGCTGCCAACTAAAAGGTCAGCCGTTTGAATCCACTAGCTGTTTCTTGGAAGTCCTATGGGACAGTTCTACTCTGCCCTGTGGGGTTGCTATGAGTTGGAGTTGACTCGATGGCGATGTTTTTTTTCATTTGTGTCATTTTTTTTCAGTGGCTTAAGACAAGAGTCATTTATTCTTTCACAGTCCTAGAGGCCAGAGTCTAAAACCTAGGGGTTGGCAGGACTTTTTGCCTCTGAAGGATCTAGAAGAGGAAGCTTCCTTGTCTCTCCCAGCTTCTGTAGCTCCAGAAGACATTTTTCTTGTCCTCTGGTGGTGTGACTCCAGTCCCTGCCTCCTTCCTCCCACTGCTTCCTCGTCTGTGTGTGTCATAATCCTGTCTCTAGACCCTTAATGTAAGTATATCTGCAAAGATCCTTTGTGCAATAAGGTTGTATTCACAGGCTCTGGTGATTAGGACACAGAGATGTGTTTTTGGGGCCGCCATTCAGTCTATTACAGTGTATTAAAATTTCCCACTCCATGAATTTCTGATTTTTCCTAACTTTGCCAATTTATAATTTTATATATTTTGGGTATGATGTTATTAGTACCCTTGAATTCAGGACTTTTTTCCCTGATGAATTGTTTCTTTTAACATTATGTAGTGGCTTTTATCTCCTTCACACCCAAAATGTTTTATTTTCATTTGTTTTAAGGTTTAGCTTTATAGTTGTGCAGTTTTGCTGGGATTGTTGTTTATTGTTTTCTGTTATTTTATTTAAAATTTTTATGTTTTATTGTTTTTTAGTTTTTTTCCCTTACATTTTATCGTGCCTTAAGTGAAAGTTTACAGTTCAATGTGATATACAAAAACTTACGCACACATTGTTATGTGCCCCTAGTAGATCTCCCCACACTGTAATAATACATTCTTCCTCACCACTCTGTATTTCCCTTTTCCATTCAACCAGCTCCTGTCTGCCTCTACCTTCTCATCTCATTTCCCGGCAGGAGATGCACACTCTCAAGTAGCTACTTAAGCCAAGAAGCACATTCTTCACTAGTATTATTTTATGTCTTATAGTCTAGTCCTGTGTTTGAAGATTTGGCTTTGGGAATGATTTGAGTGCTGGACCATGTCTCCAGGGTCTGTGTCTTCTGGGGACCCTCCAGTCTGTCATCATCAAGTCTTCTCTTTCTTTTTTGTTAGAGTTCAAGTTTGGTACCCCACTTTTCTACCACTACATCAAGGACTCTTTCTAGTGCTCCCTGTCAGGGCAGGCATAGGTGGTAGCCAGGCACCATTTAGTTCTTCCGGTCTCATGCTGATGAACTCTCTGGTTTATGTGGCCCTGTTTTGTCTAGGGGCTCGTATTTTCCTTATGTCTTTGGTGTTCTTCATTCTGCTTAGCTTCAGATAGGCTGTGACCAATAGATCTTCTTAGATCGCTGCCTTGATAGCTTTTAAGACCCCAGACACCACTCACCAAACTGGGATGCAGAGCATTGTCTTAACAGAGTTTGTGATGCAAAGTGGCACAGATGTCCCCTGATACCATGGTTCCTAGGCTCCTGCCTCTGCTACTCTGTCCCTTGAAGTGTTTGGTTATATTCAGGAAATGTCTTAGCTTTTGGTTTAGTTCAGTTGTGTTGACTTCTTCTGTACTGTGTGTTGTCCTTCCCTTGCCGTAAAATGATTCTCATCTACTATCTAGTTAGTGAATACCCCATCCCTCCTTTCCCACCTTCGTAGCCATCAGAGACTGTTTGCTTCTGTGTTTAAACTTTTTCTTGAGTTCTCATAATGTGTCTCGTAATAGTAACCTCATGATCCGACTCGACGGCACTTGGCTGGCTTGGCTATGTGAGTCATACAATTGTGACCTCACACAATATTTGTCCTTTTGTGACTGGCTAATTTCACTTAGTGTAATATCTTCCAGATTCCTCTGTGTTATAGTTCACAGATTCATAGGTCTTTTTTTTTTTTCAATCACTGCATTCTCTTCCATTGTGTGATTATACCATATTTTGTTTATCCATTCATCTGTTGATGGGTGCCTAGTTAGTTCTGTCTTCTTGTTATTGTGGACAGTGCTACAGTTAACATTGGTGTGCATATATGTGTTCATGTAACAGCTCTTATTTTCTGCAGGATATACTCCAAGGAGCAAGATTGCTGGATCATACGGTATTTCTATTTCAAGCTTTTTAAGGAAGCACTGAACTCCTTTCCAAAGTGGTTGTACCATTTTACATTTCCACCAGCAGTATAGAAAAGTTACAGCCTCCCCACAGCCTCTCCAACATTATTATTTTGGTTTTTGGATTATTGTTAACTTTGTTGGAGTGAGAGGGTATCTCCTATAGTTTTGATTTGGATTTCTCTAATGGCTAATGAGTGTGAACATTTCCTCATGTATCTGTCTGTCTTCTTTGGTAAAGTGCCAGTTCAAATACTTTGCCTGTTTTTAATTGGGTAATTGGTCTTTTTGTTGTTGAGGTTTTTGTAGTATTTTGTAGATTTTAAAGATTTGACACTGATTAGATTTGTATCTTTATTTTTTCTCCCCTGTAGTTTATAGTTGTATTTTCACTCTTCTGGTGAAGTGTTTGGATGAGCGTGAGTGGTTTTTAAGAGTTCTTAGTTATCTATTTTTCTTTTCTGGAGTTCACTGTTTGTTATGCTTTATATTTTGTTTATGCTGTGTGTCCCTATTTTTTCTTCCATGATGTTCATAGTTTTATGTTTATGTCTTCGATTCATTTTGTGTTAGTTTTTGTGGTTGGTAAGAGGTATGGGTCTTGTTTCATTTTTTTACAGTCAAATATCAGTCGCTCATAGGTGGATGATTTTATGCCTGGATTCTCAATTCTGTTCCGTTGGTCTACATATCTGTTGTACCACTACCAGACTGTTTTGACTACCATGGAAGTATAATAGATTCTAAAGTTAGGTAGCATGAGGCCTCACACTTTGTTTTTCTTCTTCAGTAATGCCTTAATTATCCAGGGCCTCTTCCTTTTCCGTGTAAAATTGATGACTTGTCTCACCATCTCATTAGAAAATGCCATTGGAATTTGAGTTGGGATTGCATTGTATCTATAGATCATTTTGGGTAGAATAGAGATTTTCATAATGTTGAGTTTTCATATCCACTAATCTATGTCTCTGTTTTCTGCAGAAGTGTCTTGTCTTTTTCTTTGTATAGATCTTTTACATCTCTAGTTTGATTTACTACTAAGTATTTTATCTTCTTGTGGGCTGTTGTCAATGGTATTGATTCAGTCATTTCCTCTTTGACATTCTCTTTGTTGTAGGGGAACTTAACTGCTTTTTATACGTTTATCATATATCCTGAGACTTGTTGAATTCTTCTATTAATTCCAGTATTTTGTTGTTGTTGTTGTTTGTTTTTGTGGATTCTTTAGGGTCTCCTATGCGTAAGATCATATCATCTGCAAATAGAGATACTTGGACTTCTTCCTTACCACTTTGGATGCCCTTTGTTTCTTTTCCTAGCATAATTGCTCTGGCTAGAACCTCCAGCACAGTGCTGAGTAAAAGTGGTAACAAAGGGCAGCTGCATCTGGTTCTCATTCTCAAGGGGAATGCTTTCAGACTCTCTGTTCAGGATGAATCTGGCAGTTGGCTTTGTATAAATGCCCTTTATTATCTCGAGGAATTTCCCTTCGATTCCAGTTCTTCTGAGAGTTTTTAACATGAGTAGATATTGGACTTTGTCAAATGCCTTTTCTATATCAGTTGATCAAATCATGTGGGTCTTGTCTTTTGTTTTATTTATGTGACCGATTACATTGACTTTTTATTTCTAATTTTGAACCACCTCTGCATGCCTAGTATGAATCCCGTTTGGTCATGGAGAATCACTTTTTGAAATTTTGTTGAATTCAGTTGGCTTGAATTTTGTTGAGGATTTTTGCATCTATGTTCATGAGACATATTGGTCTGTAATTTTCCTTTTTTTGTGCTTGTTTTAACTGGGTTATGTTGGATTCATGGAATAAGTTTGGGATGCTCTTTTTCTATGCTCTGAAATACCTTTAATAATAGTTGTGTTAATTCTTCTCTAAAAGTTTGGTAGAATTCTCCAGTGAAGCTGTCAGAGTCAGGACTTTTTTGAGTTGGAAGTTCTAAAATTACCATTTCAATCTTGTCTTTTGTTAATAAGTTTAATTAGTTGTGCTACCTCTATTTTTGCCCATTTCCCCCGGGGTTTCAAATTTCTTAGAGTGCAACTTTTCATAGTATACTGTTATTCCTGTAATTTAATTGGATCTCTTATGATGTTAGCCATCTCACTTCTTGTTTGGGTTATTTGCTTCCTCTCCTGTTTTTCTTTTGTCAGCTTGGCTAGTGGTGTATCGATTTTGTTGATCTTTTCAGAGAACCAGCTTTTGGTCTTGTTAACTCTTTCAACAATTTTTTTATTCTCCATTTCTTAGTTCTGCTTTAATTTTTATTATTTACTTTCTTCTGGTGACTCGTGGCTTCTTTTGCTATTGTCTTTTTATTTGTTTGGGTTGTAGGGTTAAAGTTTGGCGTTGTGTCCTTTCTGATTTTTGAATGTGTGCATGTATTGGTATAAATTGACCTCTACGTACTGCTTTTGCTGTGTTCCAAAGGTTCTGATAGAATATATGTTTTAGACATCTAGTGCTACTCTAACAGAAATACCACAAATTGGATAGCTTTAGAAAAGAAAAGCTTATTCTTACAACTCCAGTAGATGACACGTCCAAATGCAGGAGGCCTGCTCCAGGGGAAGGCTTTCCCTCTTTGTCACTCTGAAGAAAAGTCACTGTGTAGCATCAGTCTTTGGTCAGAGAGCACCTTGGCACAGAAATCTCAAGTCTGAAGGACATGTTCTTCTCCCAGTGCTACTTTCTTGATGGTGTGAGGTTCCTAGTTCTCTGCTTGCTTCTCTTTCCTTTTATCCCTTGAAGAACAGAAGGATAAATGGTACAAGCCTTCAAGGCTTTATATATGTTATCCCATTGTATTCTTGCCTGCATGGTTTCTGCTGAATAGCCCAACTTTAGTCTTATTGACTGTCCTTTGTAGACAATTTTTTGTTTATTTCTAATGGCTCTTAAATAAACTCTGTTTATCTTTGCAAAGATAAACTCTGTTTATCTTTGTTTTGGTAAATTTGGTTGTGTCATGGTTTCTTTCTTTCGGAATCTACTTTGTGTGCAGTTTGGTGAGAATCTTGATAGACATCTCATCTTTTGTGATATCAAGGGAGTTTTCTGCTAACAAAACTTCAATAATTCTGTCTTTATTTTCTGTTATCCCTCCCATTTTGGTACTCAAATCATTCGTAGGTTATTCTTCTTGAAAGATTCTGAATTATTCTTAGTGTTTCTACATTTTTTTTGTGTGTATGTGATTAAGTGAAAGTATACAATCTGAGGCAATTTTGCATGTGAGCGTATCTAGAGCTCTTCTGCTCTCTTTGGCTGGCAACAGCACACTCTTCCTTTTCATTTTATACTTGTCATATCCTCTTAACAAGCTCCTGTCCCCTCCTCTCCACCATCCTCTGCCCCATCTACCAAGAGACCAGTGAGACAGCCTCCTATAAAAGCATATAACCATAAACTACACCCACCATATGGTCACATCTTGTCCCCAAGTCTAGCCCATTTTTATCCGAAGAGTTGATCTCAGCAGTATTTTCTAGACAAGAGCAGCAGCAGGTCTAGGGGCCATGCTCCCAGGGGATCCCCTGGGCTGTTGGACTATCAGTTGTGGTCTTCTAGTAGAGTTCTTGAGCTGCACCTCTCTTTTTCTCATGTTGCCACAGGGACTCAACATCATGTGCCCCACTGTGGCTGTCTTTAGTGGTGGCTGGGCACCATCTGTTTCTTCTAGTCACATGTTGATACAGTCTCCCATTTACATGGATCCTTATGTCTCCTGGGCTCTTTTTTCCTCATGTCTTTGGTGTTGTCAGTGATCATCTGGTCTGACTGAGTTGGGACCATTTGGTATACCTTAGATGGCAGCTTGTTAGCTTCTAACACCCCAAATGCCACCCACCAATATGGGGTGCAGAAGACTCTCGTAACAATAGGTGAATTATTCCAATTGACTTTGATGTCTCCTGAGATCATGGTCCCCAGACACTGCTCATGCTACTGCATCCTTGAAATACTACTTTGATGTTAGAAGAGCTTTCAGTTTATGGTAAAGTCCAGTTAGGTCAATCTATGTTCTACTGTGTGCTGTCACTGCTTTCACTGAATGAAATTTCTATCAACTGTCTAATCTGTGATCAATGCTTGGCCCCCTTCCTGCCCTTGTAGCCATCAAAGAGTCTTTTCTTCTGTACACAAATCTGTTTTTAAGTCCTTATGGCAGGGGTTTCATACAGTATTTGTCCTTTTGCCACTGACTGATTTCACTCAGCATAATGTCTTCCAGTTGAAGCCAGGTTATGAGATGTTTCCCAAAATCATTGTTGCTTTTTTCTTTCTTTTTTTATCATGGCATAGTGTTCCATTGAGTATATGTACCATAATTTGTTTATCCATTCATCTGTTGATGGGCATTTAGGTTGATTCCATCTTTTTGCTATTGTGCACTGTGGCACTGTGCGCAATGAACATTCATGTGCATGTGTCTGTTCATGAGACAGCCTTTGTTTCTGTAGGATAAATTCTGAGCAGTGAGATTACTGGATCAAATGGTATATCTATTTCCAGATTTTTTAAGGAAGAGACAGATTGCTTTCCCAAAAGTTGTAGCATTTTGCAATCCCACCAACGGTGCTGGAGAGTTCCAATCTCTCCACAGCTTCTTCAGTGTTTGTTATTTTGTGTTTTTTGGTTTATGGCCAGCCTTGTTGGGGTAAGATGGTATCTCATTGCAGTTTTGATTTGGATTTGTCTGATAGCTAATGATCATGAGCATTTCCTCATGTGTCTTTTGGCTGTCTGGATTTCCTCTTCAGTGAAGTGTCTGTCCATCTCCTTTGCCCATCTTTTAATTGGGTTATTTACCTTTTTCTTGTTGATATTTTGCAGTACCTTGTAGATTACGGAGATCAGACATCGGTCCAATGTGTAATGACCAAATATTTTTTTTCTGTTACATAAGTGGTCTTTAACTCTTTTGATAAAGTCTTTGGAAGAGCAAAAGTGTTTGATTCTTAGTAGTTCCCATTTATCTATTTTCTCTTCTGTTGATCGCGCTTTGTCAGATTTTGATGTCTGTCTAAGCTATATTTTAAAACTTCCAATGTTGACCCTGTTTTTTCTTGCGTGATCTTTATCATTTTAGGTTTGATATTTAGGTCTTTTATACAATTCAAGTTAGTTTTTGTGTAAGGTGTGAGATATGGATCTTGTTTCAGTTTTTTGCAGATAGATACCCAATTTTGCCAACACCGTTTGTTAAAGAGGCTGTTTTTACCCCAGTTTACAATCTTAAGGCCTTGTCAAATATCAACAGTTCAGAGGAGGATGGTGGCATCTCTAGGGTCTCAACTCTGTTCCATTGGGCTATCTGTCTCTTTTTGTACCAGTACCAGGCTGTTTTGACTACTGTGGTAGTGTAACAAGTTCTAAGATTGGGTAGTGTGAGGCCTCCCTCTATGTTCCTCTTGTTCAGAAGTGTTTACTTACCTGGGGTTTCTTCCCTATCCAAAGTTGGTGATTTGTTTCTCCATCTCTTTAAAAAATGACACTGGAATTTGTATTGAATTTGCATTGTATATGTAGATTACTTTGTGTAAAGTAGACATTTTCACAATATTAAGCCTTCCTATCCATGATCAGGTTAGGGTTCTTCATTTATGTCAGTCTCTTGGTTTCTTGCAGTAAGTTGTTGTAGTTCTCTCTGTATAGATCTCTTATTTCTCTAGTTAGGTCTGTTCCTGGATATTTTGTCTTCTTGGGGGCTTTAGTAAATGGCATTGATTTGGTGATTTCTTTGATGATCTCTCTGTTAGTATAAAGGAATCATACTGATTTACTTGTGTTTATCTTATATCCTGATACTTTGCTCAATTCTTCTTGTTAGTTCCAGTGGTTTACTTATGGATTCTTTAGGATTCTCTTTATATACAATCATATCATCTGCAAATAGAGAGATTTTTACTTCTTCTTTGCTGATACAGATGCCCTTTATTTCTTTGTCTTGTCTAATTGCTCTGGCTAGAACCTCTAGTACAATGTTGGATAGAAGTGGTGAGAGTGGGCATCCTTGTGTAGTTCCCGTTCTCAAGGGGAATTTTTTCAGTCTCTTACCATTCAGAATGATGTAGGTGGTTGGCTTTGCATAGATGCCCCTTATTCCATTGAGGAATTTCCCCTGTATTCCTATTTTGCCAAGGGTTTTTAGCATGAATGGGCATTGGAGTTTGTCAAATGCCTTTTCTGCATCAATTGAAAAAATCAGGTGATTCTTATCCTTTGTGTTTGTGTGGTTGATCACATTAATTGTTTTTCTGATGCTGAACCAACCTTGCATCCCTGGTGTGAATCCCACTTGCTCATGGTGAATTATTTTTTGATATATTGAATTCTACTGGATAGGATTTTGTTGAAGATTTTTTACATATAGGTTTATGAGTGATATTGCTCTGTAATTTTGTTTTCCAGTAGGATCTTTTCCTGGTTTTGGTATCAGGGTTATCCTGGCTTCATAGAATGAATTTATCAGTATTCCATCCCTTTCTAAGCTGTGAAATAGCCTCAGTGGTATTCCAGTTAACTCTTCTCTGAATATTTTTTAGAATTCTCCAGTGAAGCCATCTGGACCAGGACTTTCTTTGGTTGGTAGTTTTTTGTTGACTTTTTGAATCTCTTCCTTTGTGATGGGTTTGTTAAGTTGTTCTACTTCTCCTTGTGATAATTTTGGTAGGTGATATGAATCTAGAAATT
The DNA here is from genome assembly GCA_028571685.1 of Heterohyrax brucei. Lineage (NCBI taxonomy): Eukaryota > Metazoa > Chordata > Mammalia > Hyracoidea > Procaviidae > Heterohyrax > Heterohyrax brucei. Next base: position 27,910,298 of record CM053152.1, read on the forward strand.
TGTCTATTTCTTCTAGGTTTTCAAATCTGTCACAATACAGTCTTTCATTCCATTCTGTTATGATAATTTTGATTTCAGTTGAGTCTGTTGTGAGATCGCTTATCTCATTTCTTATTTGGGTTATTTGTTTCCTCTCCTGTTTTTCTTTTGTAAGTTTAGACAATGGTTCATCAACTTTGTTGATCTTTTCAAAGAGCCATCTTTTGCTTTTATTAATTTTTTCAATTGTTCTTCTATTCTGTAACTCATTAGGTTGTTCTCCAATCTTTATTATCTGTTTTCTTCTAGTACCTGAGGGGTTCCTCTGTTGCTCTCTTTCTGCTTGGTCAAGCTGTATGGTTAGTTCTTTGGTTTCTGTCTTTTCTGCCTTCTGGATGTGTGCATTTATAGAGATAAACTGACCACTATGCATTGTCTTTGCTGTATTCCATAGGTGCTGGTAGGATGTGTTTTCATTCTCACTTGATTCCATAAATTACTTTATTTCATCTGTGATTTCTTCTATAACCCATGGCTTTTTAAAGTCGGATCCAACTCGACGGCACTTGGCTTGGCTGGCTTTTAAGCCAGGTATTGTTCAGTTTCCATGAGTTCAAATTTCTACCCACAGTTTTTCTGCTCTTGATATCAGCTTTTATGGCTTTATGGTCCAAAATGATGTTTGGCAATTTTGTTGAGACTTGCTTTACATCCTAACATGTCATCTATTCTGGAAAGTGTTCCGTGTACATTGGAGAGGAAGGTGTACTTATCTATTGATGGATGAAAAGTTCTGTATTTGTCCATAAATTCTGGCTGGTTGATTGTTGCAATAAGAACTTTTATATTTTTACTGAGTTTTTTCTGGATGATCCGTCCATTACTAAAATGGAGTGTTGAAGTCTCCAACTATTATTGTGGAGTAATCTATCTCATTTTTCAGTGTTGTCAGTGTTTGTTCAATGTATTTAGATGTTCTGGTATTGGATGCATAAATACTTAATATTATTATGTCCTGCTTGAGTACTGAACCTTTCAGCAATAAATTAGTGATATTCTTGTCCACAATGATGAATCTTATATTAAAGTCTACTGTACCTGAGATTATTATTACCACTCCTGCTCTTCTTTGTATGTTGTTGGGTTGGTGTATATTTTTCCATCCTTTGATTTCAGTTTGTTCATATCCTTGAGTCTTATGCGTGTTTCTTGTAAGCAACATATAGATGGGTCATGTCTTTTGATCTACAGTGTCACTTGTTGTCTCTTTATTGTAGCACCAAATTCATTTAAATTCAGTATAATTATTGATAGGTATGTGTTTCATGCTATCATTTTGATGCATTTATTTTTGTATTATTGATGTTTTCTATGTTTTCCATAACATTCTGTTCTGTGTCATTCTTCTTTATGGGTTAACTTGTCATCTTTTCCGGTGTTGGTTTTGTGTTTGTTGAGACTCCTGTATTATGTTTCTTGTTTTGATATGCCACATTGCTATTTTCTTTTGCAGCTACTCCTGTCATCTCTCTTACTTTCTGAGTTCAACTGGACTCTAACTTCTGCAAATCTTTTTACTTCCCTCTCCATCTGAAAGGGTTATACTTACTGTGATATATTTCTCTTTTTACTGTGGTAATATTAGTTTTTGTGCTATGATCACTAGTTCCTTCTACATTTAATAATGTAGTTTTGATTGAACTTACCGACTTCCCTGAGTAGGATTCTGGATGCTGTGTCCTGTATTGCCTCTTTAAGTATACACTTAATTTTTTTGTTTTTCTAAGCAAAGAACTTATTTCAGTATTTCTTGTAGTTTTGGTTTGGTTTTCATAAAGTCTGTAAAGCTTCTGTTTATCTGCAAATATCTTAATTTCACTGTCACATTTGTGACACAGTTTTACAGGATATATAATTCTTTGTTGGAAGTTTTCCCCCTTCAGAGCTTTGAATGTGTCCTCCCAATGCTTTCTTGCCAATATTGTTTCTGAAGAGAAGTCAGACGAAAGGTTTCCCTCTGAATGTGAGCTCTGCTTTGAGCCTTGCTACCTTTAAGAGCCTCTATTTATATTTCATGTTGTTAAGCTTGATTATAATATGGCTTGGTGTGTTTCTTTTGAGGCCTATTTTTTGTAGCATTCAATACACATCTTGGATATCTATGTTCTCTTTCATAATTTTGACAAAGTTTTCTGTCAACAATTCTACAGAAATGCTCTGTATATTTTCAGCTATCCGTCCCTGTTCTACAACTCCAGTTATCTGAAGATTATTCCTCTTAATAGAGTAGCACATATTTCTTAATCCTTCTTCATTTTTCTTTTTTTCTTCTGATTTCTCCTCATAAATTCTGGTATCAATTTCTCTATTCTTAAGGTCACTAAGTCTGACTTCCATATCCTCAATTCTGCTCTTTTAGCTTTGGATTGAATTGTCTATTTCTAGAACTGATGTTCCATCATTTCAAATAGCTTACTTAATTTTTCATTTTGCTCTTGTGAATTTTGCTTAATCTCAAGGAGGGCTTTCTATATAAGTCTTTTGTACTCAACTTCTGATAGTTTCAGAAAGGCTTCTTCCTCTGGGAAGTTTTTTAATTGTTTATTTTGAGAGTTTTTCTGAGTCATGGTAGACTGCTTCTTTAAATGCTTAGCTGTTGTCTGTTGTCTGCATGTCATCTAGAAGCTGTTTGATTTCTCAGGTGTTACCTCAACAGGAGCTGGAGCATAGTTCCAAGAGGGGAGTTGGTCACCAGCTGCCTCTGTTACTCTAGCGACTGGCTCCAGGTGGACTCTCTGTGGTGGCAAGCTCTGCCTCTTGGCTGACAAAGACAGCTCCTATTTATGGAGGCTTGGGGGCAGGGTTGCCAGCCAGCATTATGATGTGGATAAATTAAGGGTGGAAGAGATGCCCCTGAGCCTCTCAGCAGTTCTCCAGGTGGTCTTATTTAAAGGAGGACTTTACTTGTTACTGGGGAGCTGTCCAACTGCTGCCCCAAACACTCAGGCCACCAGGTGTGGCAGGCCCTGCCTTTAAGCTGATAAGGAAAGTAACTCATACGCCATCCCCAGATGCTACAATGTGGTGCAAAGTAGGGAGAGGTTAGGGCCTTCCAGCCATCCTCTGCCAGGCCCAACTGGTGAATCTAGACATGAATTATCTCAACCCCCTTTTTCCGCCAGGGAGAAACTTGTCAGATAGGCTACTGTTTCACTTGAGAATCAGTCAACAGCTAAGACCACTCACTGAGTGACTCTGCCTTCCAGAAAACCAGGACTTGGTGTCCCGGTCAAGTTGCTGTTCCTGCCATGATGCAGAATCTGTGGCACAGCTCAGAGAAGAGAGAATGGAGGGGTAGTGGTACCCTGTCAGCAGGTGGGCTCTCAAATGTGTAGCTATCCCACACACTGCCTCTCTGCTGCATGATATGCTGTTTACCTAAGTGATATTGTTTGGCATATTTGCTGGCTCATTCCCAGCCCCTGCCTCCCAGATAACAAAGAAGATGTCAGTGCCTGCAGTCTTTTGGAATGGTGAGTCAGCAGGAGTGGCTGTCAGTATCCATTAGCTTGTCTTTGAGAGGGGTAGTTTAGCCTATTATTGGTGCCTAGTCAAATCTGACAATACCACTTCAGACCCAAGGGCTCCCTGGATGTCCACTGCTCCATTCTGTTATCATTCCAGGTCTTAGTTCTCAGAAGGAATTGAGGAGACATATGTCTACTCAGCCATCTTGGCACCTCCCTCCACATTTCCAAGTTTTCAGAAATCTGATTTTTCCTCTAGTGTCTTGGTGTCAAGTGCTTTATTTTCAACCTAATTCTGACTTCCGTAGCCTCAATTCTGCTCCTTTGAGTTTTTATTGAGCTGTCTGGTTTTGAAATTTTATTGTGAATCTTTTGAATTTATGTTTTCTGTCTTTTGATGAATTCTTGAAGCCTGTTAAGTTTTCCCTTATGGTCTGCTCTAAACTTCTTAGATTCCTCAAGTTTTGTATGTATTTCTTTCTAGGTTTGGTCTGCATTTTTTTCTTATCTCCTTTCTGATCTCTTGAAGAGTTCTATATATTAATTTTTTGTAGTCTATGTCTTCTAATTCTAGCAACTTCTCTTCATCTGGAAGATTTCTTAATTCTTTGTTTTGGGGGCTTACTGAAGCCATTATGGTCTTCATGTGATTTGTTTGTTGTCTCTGAGTGATTGTTTTCATTTGTTTGGTGTTTTCCTGCTGTGTCCTAGTTCCACCACCCCATCCCCCCCAATATGCTCAAATAGGCTGTTCATGGAGCTAGTTTGATTATTGGGTGCTTTGAAGCTCCAATGTTCTGTCATCAGGTTGTTAGAGCTTTTGCTAGGTATGTGAGCTTAGAAGTCCATTACTTTTCTTGCATGGATTCAGCTCAGGTATCCAAGAAGTCATTCATCAAGTGAGTGATATAGGCTCTAACTTGCAGTCCTAGATGGTCAGCAGTGATTAGTGTAGGCCCAGGTATATGCCTGCACATGTTATACAAGGCAGGGTGTTTACAGTCACCCCTGAATGTGAGGAAAGCGCTCCCTGTTCCATATAGTGTGAGGGTGTTGCTTTTGCAGCTGGATTATGGGTACCAAATGCTGTTGGCTATAAGGATTGAGAGACACCACTTATTCTTGGACCCCTGTCATAGGTGATTAGATTGCATTGGTAGAGCCACCAGTCCTCAGGCCCCTGCAGTGGGTCAGTGCAGATCCTGCTTAATAGGCTGCTCAGAGCCAAATGTTAGGAGCCTGCCTTTCCATAATACAGATCATAAAGTACATTTAGGGTTCTGGTATATACCCTGTTGTATTGCACTATTGAAGGCTTACCCTACTGTAGTGGGCTCACACAGATCTATGCAGGGGTGAAAGACCTTCAAAATCTGTGAGCACCCTATGCCTGCACCTAGACAAAGGCACTGTTTCTGCCCTGAGTTCCCAGTTTAGGGAAGTCAGCCATTGTTTTTTCCCTATTTGTTAATTTGTTCTGTTTTCAAGGGTGGAAGAATGAATCAGGGTGTCTGAGAGGTCCTACTTCCCGTTGACAGGATACATCATTTTCTGGAGCCAACTCTCAGGCAGAGCACAGCAGAGCAGAGCAGGAGGGGGACAGATACAAGGGAGACAGGTTTATCCCAAAGTGGTTTTTAATCCTTGTGTGGTAGGTTAGAGGCAAGTTACTTATCTATTGATGATTTAGCACCACGTTTTGTTGATTCTGTAGGCATGGGTTGACTCTCAAGAGCTTAGTCTCTCTCAATGTGGAACGCATGGTCTGAGTGCCACTGCTTGGGTCACTGCCTTCATGCCAGCAGATCCATCTCTGGGATGCCATTTCTCTTTGTGTCAAGTCTAGCATCTTCTCTCTGCTTTTGAACCTTCTGTCCCTCCCTGCCACTCAGTCTGATTCTGCAGCTTTGCTTTGAATGTGCAGGGCTCCTAGAATGTCACATATAGTCAGTCAATTCATTTTTTGGGGGAGGAGGTCTTTGTTGTAAGAGCGATCACTGGATGCATCTGAATACTCTGCCATTTTGGCACCATGCCTTAGTGGTGTTTTTTGAAGACATTTTATAGTCAGACTAAATTTTTTTTTAAATTATTCAAAAGTAGAGAATATGGTACAATGAACATCCAAAGACCCATTAACAAGACTAATTTATTATCAACATTTTATCACATTTGCTTCCCATATCCCTTTAAAAGTGTTCTTTTTCATGAAAGAATTTTAATGTACTTGCCACACATCATGTAATTTTTACCATGTTCTGGATTGAATTGTTCTCCCCACCAAAGCATGTATTATAAATCCTAACCCTTATATCCTGGTCCTCAGTGGTTATGCACTTGTCTGCAAAGGGAAAAGCTGTTAGGTTAAACCCGTTAGCTACTCTGAAAGAGATAGATGTAGCAGTCTGCTTCTATAAGGGCTATGGCTATGAAAATCCTATTTGTCAGTTCTACTCTGTCCTGCTCATAGTAGGGTCACTGTGAGTTGTAATCAACTTCATTGAATTTTGTCACCCAAATTATCTTTCAGCCTGGCTAGGTCATGATTCCCACTATTGTGTGATTGTCTACCAATTTGCTTTCTGATGTGATTTCCTGTGTGTTGTAAATCCTATCAGTATGATGTAATGAGATAGATTGTGTTGTTAGGTGATATAAAGTCATGTCTGACTTACAGTGACCCTGTAGAACAGAGTAGAACTTCCCCATAGAGTTTCCAAGGAACATTTGGTAGAGCTGAACTGCTGACCTTTTAGTTAGCAGTTGTAGCACTTAACCACTTATGCTACCAGGGTTTCCTGAGGCAAAATTAGTGGCAGTTACATTGATAAGATAGACAAGATTAGATAGCATTTTAAACCAACCTCTTTTGCGATAAAGAGGAGAGAAACAAGCATAGAGACATGAGAACTTCATACCACGAAGAAAGCACTGATGGGAGCAGAGTGTATCCTCTGTACCTGAGTTTCCTGTACTGAGGTGCTCCCAGGCCAAGGGAAGACTGATGACAAGGATCTTCCTCCAGAACTGACACAGAGAGCAAACCTTTCCCTGGAGCCAGCACCCTGAATTCAAACTTCTAGCCTTCTGCATGGTCAGAGAATAAACTTCTCTTTGTTAAAGCCATCCGTTTGTGGTATCTCTGTTTTAGCAGCACTAGTTAACCAAGACAACACCTGTGGATATAATTCCATTTGGGGATGGGTTTTCTCTATGTTAATGGAGCAATACTAGTGTAGGGTATGTCTTAAAACAATTTCTGTTGAGATGTGAAAGTGCAGCTTAACCAAGTAAGCAAGCAAGTACAACACAGGGGAAGATACAGGCCCCGTGATCACCAAGCAACCTAGGAATCATAGGTTCTCAAAAGAGACAGGGGCTTTCCCCTAGAGTGGGCAGAGAGAACTTTCCCCTAGAGCTAGCACCCTGAATTCAGAGTTCCAGCCTCCTGGACTGTGACAAAATAAATTTATTTTCATTTAAGCTATCCACTTGTGGTATTTCTGTTACAGCAGCACACTTCATATGTTTTGGGAAAACCTGATGAGATAGTGGTTAAGAGCTACAGCTGCAGCCTAAAAGGTCTGCAGTTCGAATCCACGAGGCACTCCTCGGAAATTCAATAGGGCAGTTCTACTCTGTTCTATAGCATTGTTAAGAGTTGAATTGACTTGATCGCAAAGGGCCTTTTTTTTTTGTATGTGTTTAGCAAAAAATATGAGCATTTTCTTTCTTGTAAAATAAAAGATCAGTATTTTAACTAACAAAGTTAATAATTATTTGTATCTTTGGTGTCATATGACACCCATGGTATAATTAAATTACTCTGATTATCTCAGACTTTCTTCCAGTTAGTAATTTGAGTAAGGATCTAAACAAGCTTTGGTTGTTATGTCTCTTAAGCCTCTTTTAACATATCACAGTTCTATTTGTTTTTTTCTGTCCTCCTATTTATTTCAGAATCGACTTGATGGCAGTATGTTTGATTTGGTTGTATAGAACACCCCATCTCCTAGGTTTTTTTTTAATAGTATCTTTTGTTTTGTTCTCAATTCCCTTTAAATGGAAGTTATTTGATCTGAATTTCTTTTAACTGGTTACGTAGATGCATTCACATTGGCTGAGATTGCTAATATTTAAAATTTATTTCTATTACCTAGTTTTGTGCTAATTGCCTGAACTTTGTTTGTTTCTTTTCTTTTTCTTTTTTCTTTTTTTTTTAACCACATTTTAACTTCTTTGTTCTTCCCTTTTCCCTCTATGCTCTGGAAGTCAAACTTTTGATTTCTATGCTTTTATTGGCTATGTTTAAGTTTTTTAACTTGTCCTCCTGATCTAATCAGATCTATAGGTCTTCAGTATCTCTGCCATTTTCCTTACAAGGATCTTAGAGAGCTTTAAAACCACCCCTTTCTAAGTACATGTTATTGTTTTTCAATTTTATATAGTTATTTTTCAATTTTATATAGTCAGTGTTTGCTTAATTTAGAAATTACTTATCCATTACTTTGCTCATCATTTCTTTTAAATTTCACTTACTTGGGAATGGAGGTTGAGGGCCTTTCTTAAAATGGATGTTTTAGTAATGAATAGTAACGGGTAATGAGTAGTGATGTGGTAAACTCTTTTAGTATTTGTGTAAAAATTTTTTTTTTGTTATTTTACCACTCTTACTAAATAGTAGTTTAACTCAATACAAAATTCTAGATTTCTTCAATACTTTGAGGAATTTATTCTATTGTATTCTAGTGTCTGCTTTTGTGACTGAGAAGCCATTTGTCAGTCTAAGGGCTCTTCCTCTTAGACTCCTGTGTTCTTTTTCTCTAGTTACCTTTAATATTTTTTTCTTTCCAATTTCACAATGTTATATCAAGAGATATTTTATTATTATCTATTTTGCTTGAGAGTCAAAATTTCTGTTCATGTGAGCATTCATTCTTTCAATTTGAATAAATATTATGTTTTCAAGTATTGTTTTTCTCTGATTATTCTTTTCTGTTATACGTGAGTCGGATACGACTCGACAGCACGTGGCTGGCTGGCTTATTCTATTAATCATTTTTATTCCTAATAATGGCTGAAAGAGATTTTCATTTTCTTCTAAATATGTCTTAATTTTTCTTACATATCTTTTTCTTGTTTCTTTTTTCTGATTTCTGCTCATAGATGCTGGCATCAGTAGTTCTGTCTTCAAAGTCAGAAATTCTTTTTTCTATTTGTTCCATTCTGTTTTCTTGGCTTTGCATGGAAGTTTCTATGTCTTTGATTTTGTTCTTCATCTGTTGGATTTCAGAGTACTGGTGTTCTATCAGATAGAACAGCTTGTTTAATTTTTCATTTTGTTCTGCTGCATTTTATATAAAGTCTAGAAGGGCTCTGTATATAATCATTTTGTATTCACTTTCTGATGCTTTCATAAAAGTTCCTTCATCTGGAAAACTCCTTGGTTGCTTTGTTTGGAAGCCTTCTGAAGCCATGGGTGATTTCTTGTATGCCACAAGTGTCTGTTGCTTTTTGCGTCCCATGTGAGTAATAGAGGCTGGAAGGGATACTGTGAGGATGGACTGCAGATGCTTCTCTAGGCTGTCTTAAAATGTAAAGCAAAAGATATCTGACCACTTCCTAAGTCAGTCAGGTTTTCAGGTGTAGAGGTCCCTCTTCTCAGCTGGCAAAGTAAGCACCACTGTATCCAACCCCAGATGATACAAACTAGTTCACAATACAGCAATGCTACTGCTTGTTGGCTTCTGCTGACAGGGCCTAGCCTTGGGCGACACTGTGTAGAGTACTGCTTTTCTGGTAGAAAAGTGCTCTCCTGTGGGCAGGCTCTGGCTCCCAAGCTGAGAATTAGGTCCAGCTGCAGCCCCTGTATCCAAGATGGCGTCCTCCACACAGGCAGCAGATAGAGGGGCTAAAGGTGCAGAGAGGTAGTGATTCCTCTGCTTCTGTTGGCAGGGCCTGTAACATAGGTGGCATTGTGTAATTTACTGCTTTTCTGTCAGAGCAGTGCTGTCCTATTTGCGGGCGCTTGCTCCCAGGCTAAGAATGAGGTCCCGCTAGAAGCTCTGTACCCAACATGGCGTCCCACACACTGAATGCGTAATTCTGTACAAACCCCACTGAGGCAGAGATAAGACGACAGGCTCAAAGTGGCTAGGTTAACAGAGTCCTAAGCCTGGCTCTCAGAATATGGGAATTTCACCTGCCTATCCCCCCAGCAGTGTGTCTGAGTCTAGCCGCTAGGCAAGACCCAGCTCTGCCCGCCGGCCAAGACAGAGAAAAAAAAGTCAAAATGGTGCGTTTACGTTCAGTCCGTGAGAGCCAGGCCTAGCCAGGAGTAAGAGTCAGTGAAAGAGAGGAGGTTGTTTGCTCACTGATATGAAGTTGAAAGTAACAGCCCTGTGCCGTGTCCTGAGGCTGATTGGGTAATCAGAAGGCTCTGTTTGATTATCAGTTCAGGTCTTGGTTTCCAGAGGGATATAAGGAGATGTGTGCTTAGTTGGCCAACTTGACTCCGCCCCCTTCTTGCGTATCTTTTTAACTTTATATGTTGGAATCTTATTTTGGCTAACTTATTCATATTGCTCAATAATTTTTCTCTTTAACCTAAGTGGCTCTTAAACATATCTGCTGAATTTTTAACGTCTTTCTCTTTTCAGAATTTAACTTTGTTCTTTTTTACATTTTTTTTGTCATATATAGTATTCTTTTTAAATGTTATACCTTTTATACCTGTTTAACCAGTTTAAAACCAAATCAAATGCATTGTCTACAAGTTGATTCTGATTCTTAGTGACCCTACAGGACACAGTAGAACTACCCCTTAGGGTTTTCAGTAGACAAGTTCTTAACCATCAGGCCACCAGGACTCCATTAAACAGTTTAAATGTGTTTATCTCATATTATTTTTCAGATTGTTATTTTATTAGCACAAGTTGTTGGATTTCTTAGTCTCCTCTGTGTTCTGCCTTTCTGTTATGGTAGATCGTTTCCCCATGTATGTTGTAATTTTTTTATTGTGAATTATTTTTAATAGTGTTAGGGTCCACAATTTTCAAGATGCAACGCTGTTACTTTAAAGGTTAAATTTTATTAAAAAAATATGCCCAATAGGAAAAATACTGGTGCACCAGGGATGCACCCCAAACTACACAGAGCAGGGGGTGACGACGAGCTTCCTCAGCACCCAGTATTTAAGTCATGAGATTACAAAGCAGGGAGGGGGAACTGACCTTTACATTGATTGGTTAAGGCCACCTGGAATTCCTGTTAGTTGTAAAATGTGGTCAAGGTCTAGGGGTCACTTGCAAGGCTATCCGTGGTCAAGGTCTAGGGGTCACTTGCAAGGCTGTCCCCAGGCTTGTCTTGTGACAGATGTTTTGTAAGACAAAGGTGAGATTACTCTATGGTATTTTCTGCTATTAAGTTGTTTCCTGGGGCTTTCTTTAATACCTTGAATTTTTACTGCACCCTTCCTCAAAGGCTGTCACTTATGCCTCACTTTAACGATAGTACTTAGACGTTATGAAGAATTCTTTGTGACAAATGTTGTAACAATGTTCCTCTAACTGAAGTATGTGTTAACTTATTGGCTTGGAATTTCCCAATATTTGTGAATAGAAGCTTTCATACATTAAGCTTATCAGATTCCCAGGACTAATTTTTCTTTTCTTTACGAATTCTTTTCCCCTACACAGAGCCACAACAGAGACATCCTCTGTCTGACTCTATGCCAGCAGAGAGAATTTTTCTAGTTTCACTTTACCAGAGTACCAGAGTTGCAGCCCTTTAACTGACCTAATTTTATATATGAGTTACACTTCCAACTTCCTGTATGTTACAATTTCTTGTTGATCATAGACCCTAATCCTTTAGCCTGGGTTCAGTTACACCCTCTGCTACGTCCTGACGTCGTGTACCATCATCATGAGTGCTTACTAAGCTCTGGTTTCAATTTCTTTTTTATTTCTAATATCAAAAGATCTTTCTTCCCTACATTTTCTTGCTTCCTTATTTCCTTCCTTCTGTCTTATTCTCTATCTTCCTTTCTCTTCTTCCAAATCCTGACTATTTGGTCTTTATTCTGCATCTCTATGTTTCTGAAACATCAAAATATTTTTAAAAAGCCTGTGAGTGAGTCCGTGGATGTGTGTGCATATGGTGTCAATTCCCTTATCATGCCGTTTGTAGATCCTTTTTTAACATCATTCCTGCAAATTGATCTTGGACATAAATGTGATTACAAATGCTACACAATTGCAAGAAATCACACTCAGTGATTGCATAGCTATCCAAGTGCTACCAAATATGCATTTGTTACTCTTTATAAGGATTGCCAAAGGAAAGGGAAACAAAATTAAAAGACAAAATTTTCTCACAGAGATCTTTTAATTCCGGAAAATTTGTCCAGTTTAAGGAAACTGATGCCAGAAAAGCTATCCCTTGGCTCACTCCTCTGTCAGGTTTATCACTGACTGGTTTTAGAAAGTATACTCAACTCCAGACCCAACTCTGATACCAGTTCTGCAAAGTTTTCTGTAATTTGGAGTGGGGGAAGGATAAATAAATTATACTGACATTATACCTCTTGTCTGTTACTTGGTTAACTATGTGTTTTTATGTTGCCTTGTCTCATAGGCAGTGACCATCTCAAAGGCTGACATTGTCTTTGGTGTCTAGCATAGTTCTTAAAGTTTTATGCATGATGGGTAGATGTTTATTTAATGAATGGATAGTAAGTGGAGAAGCAGGAAGGAAACAGAAATGCATTTCAGTCGGTTGATATTGTGAAAGAGACTTTTGGACTTCTTAAAAAGATTATTAGCAATATTTGTGATTACAACCCTATGAATGTTTCAGGAAACACTTGTGGCAAGGTGGCTGAGAGCTACAGCTGCCAACCATAAGGTTCGCAGTTTGAATCCACCAGGTCCCCTTGGAAATTCTGTAGGGCAGTACTACTCTGTCCTGTAGGGTCACTAAGAGTCAGAACTGACTTGATGGCTGTGGCCATGGGTATAAGTGTTTCTCATCAAATACTTTTGATTGTTACAACCAAGGGGGTCTGTTACGTGCCAGGTACCATACTAGGTGCCATCAGTGTTTCTCAATGGCTATAAGTAGGCATACAGGTTACATATGTCTGATTTACAGACAGCTCAGCTTATAGACTGCCTTAAAGCCTATTAGGTTAAAAATGTGAGTTAAATACACATAAAGGGTCATGATAAGGAACACTTGTGCTACATTGTGATACTCATGAAAACACTGTATGGTTTGAAAGTGCTTCTTAAGTACTTTGTAGGCATACAGAGGGAAAATACATACTATATACTAAGACAAATATGGAAACCCTAGTTGCTGTAGTGGTTAAGTGCCACATCTGCTAACTAAAGGATTGTCAGTTCGTATCTGCCAGGTGCTCCTGGAAAACTCTATGGGGCAGTTCTACTCTGTCCCAAAGGGTTTCTATGAGTCAGAATTCACTTGATGGTGCTGTTTTTTTGTTTTTGTTTTTGTTTTTTTGAGACAAGTATTTGACTAACCGCTGCTAAATAAGAACCACATGAATCTGTTCCAACTTACATACAAATTTGACTTTAAGACAGACTTAGGAATAGATCTCATTCATGACTCAGGGGTTGCCTATAGACCCCAAACTGTTACGTTCTTTTCTTGAAGAAAGGATGATGCCTGATTGTTTATGACTCTGTTCAGTTCAGAATTACATTACTCTTAATGTAATTTCAGGGATGGATTTAAGACTTTTATGGGGGGAGGAACGGGAGAAGCAGGACTCCTGAATTTTCGAATCTTAAACACAGGTAACTTCCAGCTTGATTTTGGAGATGGAGTTTTTGCAAAGAAATTACATTCAGTTCTTCAAGTTTTTGTGTCTTAGATTCCCTTTCTTCCTGAAGCATCCTGTATGGGACTACCAGCACAGTTATTTATGGAATTTTCGTGTATATTGGCCCCTGTAACAATTAGATTCTCCATTATTTTCATTCTTCATGTAGTCAAAACTTTATTCCACCTCTGTTCTCTATTCTGTGCTCTAGTGAAACTAGCTGATTGTAGCAGAGCATAAAAAGTTGAAACAACTCTTAAAACCATTTCAAAACCCAATTATTTTTTAGTATCTTGTGTTTTCAGTAGTATGAGCATGCTGAGAATCAGAACTGACTCAACAGGAACAAGTTTTTTTTTTTTTTTTTTTTTTTTAATGTGGATTTTGAGAAATACTATATGGGAATACATAGTTACCTCAAAATTTGGTGGGCTCTTGGGTGCCATGATTGGTTGTTCCCTGTCTTTCCTGCTGGTCATGGGAGGCAAGATTTATTGTGTTGTACCTCCCATTAGGTTAAGGGGGGAACCTCCAAATAGGACACACACACACAGACAAATCTAGAAGGGCTTTTTTTTCTATCACACCGGGAGAGGGGAGAACGAAGAAACGAAACAACGACGACAAAATAAGCCCGTTGCCATCGACTGGGTGCCAACTAATAGTGACCCTATACAACACAACTACCCTACAGGATTTCCTAGGAGGGGCTGGTGGATTTGAACCGCCGACGTTTTGGTTAGCAGCCTAACCACTGCGTAGCGCTCTTAACTATTGTGCAACCAGGGCTCCGACTCTCCCACAGCAAACCACAGACATACTTAAAAGGCTTATCTGGGGATACAAAGTTCAAAAGAGACAAGGTTTGTATCTAATCACACTTTCTGGTGTGCTACCTCACATTGAAGCCTGATTCCTCAGCTCTTTTTTGTCCATGAACATTTCTTTCCCATTTCAGCACTACAGGGGTACCCACTGAAGTGTAGCAAATACTTTTAACCAGAAAAGTAGGGTTTCAAGAGAACAGAGAGGCAGAAAAAGTGTCTGTGATACCTTATGTCCCATGAGCTATGAAAGGACTTAAAATCAGATGAATCTTGGCCATTTTCTTACTGCAGATGGCTACAGGGTTCAAGCTAAATTATCTAAGAAATATCTGGCATTAGTTTTCATTCCATCAACAAAACCCACGTAAGACAGTGAATGCGGTGCTTTATTGTACTTGGTGGCTCTGGAATAATTACAACTGCTTGTGAAAAGCAATCTGATGGTTCAGATCTTGAACAAAGGCCAGTTAGCTGTGCTCTCTATCTATAGAGTGCACCCAGTCTTTGCGGTTGTTTTTAGAAAAAATAGTATGGGCAGGTTCATTGCTACTGTTGGCAATCTGGGAGAAAATGCTCCACAGGGCAGTACTGTTGGCCCTCTACCAAATGTAATATTTTTATTAGTGTTAGCAACTTATGTGAACCACAAAAGAATGTCTTTCTTCTTCTGTGCAGCCTCCACCTTGCAGTTTGAGAAAACATACAAAAATGTATAATCATACGTTTTGTTTAAGAATCTATACTTTATTTACTTTCTAAGCTTAGATACAGAAGAAAATCAGAATGCAGCTTCCTTATGTCTTCAAACAGTAAAACGTTATCCAGATTTTTAGGTGATTAAATAATTAACAAGTTACCTGAAGAACGTTATGTGTTCACCCCTAAAATTCTATGGACACAACTCTCTTTTTTGCCATCTCTTTCAACGTTGTCTCTCCTCTTAAACTTCACTGAGAAGTTTTTTTTTTCTATTTTTGATCAAACATCTTAATCTTTTCCTGCCTACAGTTTTCAATTATTCCAGTCTTGAAAGGCCTGATGATAGCATCTGTGTTAAAGACGTCACAAACAGTTTTAGCATTATTGTAAGTTGTGCAGGCCCAAGTCCCACACAAAGACTAGACCTCAATTGAATGCAGCTTCTGGATATGTCTCCTGTATTTTCTATAAGCAATTTGGAATTGTTTTCCTTTTTGACCTGGATAAACCAAAAATAAATAAGTAAATGAATGAAACTCTCATTTCTGGATTTTTTTTTTTTTTTTAAGTTAGGAGATCATGCTGTTGATAAAATGGAGAAGTTGGGAACCCAGTAGCCTTTGTGCAAGCTTCCCACCTGCCTTTCTTTAGCAGACAGAAGGACTGTAGAAACATAACCCCAGGCTTTGCTTTTAAGCCTAAGTCCCACGGACATCTACCATTATGGGCAAAGCAATAAAATAGAAGTCAGAGATGAAGGCCTACTTAGTGTTACTCAAAGGGACATCCATTCGGAATGGAAAACATACCACCTTTATTCTCTTTCCTCTATCTCTGAAACACGCCCAGTGTTGCCTGGACTGTCAGTTGCTGGCTGGAGTTTGTGCAGTCTGCGAGCTTTGTAAGCATTTCTGTTCCTTTTCCTTGCTTCTACGGGTTGTTTATGTTTCATTATCTGTTTCATCCAAGGTGAACACAAGCTATTAGGTAGTGCTCATGAAACAATTGTTTGGCTTGTTTACAGGAATTGTCTCACATTCTTGCAGAATTGCAGTTCAGTTAACTTTTCTTCTCCTTGTGCAATAAAGGAGGCATTCTTGGTTACTCATCCAAAGTTTTATGATGCTGAAGGAGGGGACTCCACTGAGATGATATTTTAAAAGTTCAACTTTGACACAAATAAGCAAAATGCGTTTTGTTTCCTGGGTTTATAATAAGGTACATCCCTTGGACCAGAGTCTAGGTACACATACACTGTAAACACAAATGTATGAATTTAAAAAGGTAAACCTTTTTCACTCAACAGAATTCTCTGTACAGGTCAAGGAAATGCCATACTTAACAGATGTCTTACACTGTGCCCTGCAGGTCAGTAAATTAGAGTTTTGTTGAACTAGGAAGAGGAAGGAATTCCAGAACTTCAGGTCCCCAAATGGAAATGCCCCTCAGGACAAGTCTAAACTAGGGAACTAGCTCTGGAGCTCTTCCAAGACAGTTGGCCCAGCTAGTGAAACTCATTCCTGGGCCCCCCCGCCCAAAGCTGTTTGCTCAACTCTGCAGTCTACAACAGTGGTGTCAAAGGGAGTTAATCATTAGCAAGTGTGAATAATGTCGGATTAACAGGGCATGATTGCAGTGCTCTTTGTTTTGACAAACTTTTAAGCATTTTTGAGAATTCAGAGACACATGACCATAGCATGTGAAAGTGAGCATGGAATTTTGGGAGCAGTGAATTAATTTTCTAGCATTTAAAATCACTGTTCTCATTGTTTTCCTAGAGTACAAGGTGGGGTGATACGCTAACGGTGACAGGGTTTGACTGACTAGCCTTGGATGGTCTGATCCAGCTCAGGATGCCTAGTCTTCCGAGAGCAAATTAAAAGTTTATGTTTAAAGCTATCAATCTCCCAGTTCTCCTTCTCTCAGGCCACTATGTACTGTTATAGAAATAAGATAGTACAAACAGTTAATGTGCTTGGTGGCCAGTGAAAAATTGGGAGGTGCAAATCCACCTAGAAGACACTTGGAAAAAAAGACCTAGCCATCTACTTCCAAAATACCAACCAGTGAAAACCCTGTGGAGCACAGCTGTACTCTGATACATGCGGGGTCACAACGAGTCTGAGTCAACACAAAGGCAACTGGTTAGATGTGACTGAGAATTTCATTGACTTTCTGCTTGTCCACTGAGTTGGGGATCATAATGAATCCAAGAACTCTCTTTGGACTGAAACTACAGGAGCCCTATATTCTGGAATTCTAAGGTCAGTCATAGGATGTAAAGAAACAATAAAGCAGGCCATGGAGGATGTATTTTCCTTGTGTTCACCTGAGTTGTACTAGAAAACGGGATGATTGTTTTAAAATGCAGTCAAGAATTTCAGCAGCCAACCAAGGGGGCTGTATAGTTTGAGAGAAAAAGCATGACAAGAAGCCCAGCCAAACTCTTCATGAGAGCAATCTGAGTGCTCAACTCTGTAGGGTCTCTGAAAATCACATTATGATTATAATAATTGGGGTGTTCTTCCAAGAAGGCTCCCAGACAGACCTCATCTTTCTCTGAGACCAGTGCCCCCTCACATACTCTTTTTTTTCATCTAACACACCACCGATCACGTGCTGTATTTCTCTGTCTAAAAAATCAGGATGCATTAACTCAACAACCAAATCCTATTTCTAGGATATCCAGTTATCCATCTCCTCCCTATTCCTGCTACCATTGGCTTAGTTCAGTCCTTGTAATTTCTCTCTTGGACTCTGTGATAGTTGAGATTGTATGTCAGCTTGGCTGGGCCATAATTCTCAGTAGCTTGGCAGTTATGCAATGATTAGTGTGGCAGTTGTGTAATGACAGAGTTATCCTCCATATGTAATCAGTCATTTGTAAAGGACGTTTCCTCAGGGCTGTGGCTTGCATCCAGCATATATATATCTATGTACTATATATACTATATAAGTATACACATATATATACTATATATGTAGATATATATAGATGGGCCAGCAGCCTGCCATTTTACCTGCCTGTCTTGGGCTCATCAGCCTCCACAGCCCTTCAGCCTATACTCTGCCCTCTGACCTGCCAATCATGGATTCATCTACCCCTGCAGCTATGTGAGTCAGGAGAAGGCTTCAGGCTGATGCGTGGTCCGTGGACTTGGGATTTTTAGCCTCTACAACTGTGTGAGCCATTTATTTGAGATAACTTTTATCTCTCTATAGACATACCTTTACCTGGTTTTACTTCTCTAGAAAACCCAGCCTGAGACAGACTCCTAGAGACAGACTCAAGATGCTGCCAGAGCAAGCTTTTTAGAATGCATGTCTTATCCCAGCCCTCCTTTGTATGCCCTGTGTACCCTTTCTAACCTATGGATGTGGCCTGTGATTCACTGTGCCACCAAGACTGTGTCTTCTTTTCTGTTTTCGTTCTCTCCTGGTCTATACCACACACTGGAGTTTTATACATCATGGGCTTTCACACCTCTTGACTCCTATGAGTTTTTCCCTCCACCTGGAATACCCTCTGCACACGGCTAACTTGAAAACTCCATTAAATTGTCCGTAGGAAGTGGTCCTTTCACTCCTATTTTCCTTCTCTTCTCCCCTATTTCTACCACCTTGGACTGTATTCCCCTCTTCTGTACTCTCTCAAGTTCCTGTACGTTAGAACATTTACCACACTGTCTCAGAAGCATTTGGTATGGGTGTCTCTTTCCCCACATTATGAGGTTCTAGAAAGCAGAGCCTCTCTTATTCATTTTTGGATCTCCATGTCCTAATACACTAATAGTCAGTAGTGTAGAAGACTGCTGAAGCACTTAGAAATGAAGGCTAAGTAGTTGTTAGTATATCTACTGAAGCAGTTCAGCTTGATTGAAAAGACCAGACTTCGTCAGGGTATAAAATGAAATGATCCTAATGAGTAGTTCTCAGTCGTGCCATACTTCATAACCACCTGGAGATCTTTAAAAAGTACTGATGAGAGTTGGTCTCAGAAGAAGAAAAACTGGTCTGTTCGAAAGCTTTCTTGGTAGAATATCCTGGGTCCCAGCCCCAGAGATTCTGACATAATTGACCTGAAGTATGCCTGTAACAACAGAATTTTTAAAAGTTCTTGGCTGGCTGAGGTATTGCTGACATGTATTGAGTTTGAGACCCATAGGTCTGATTGACTCTGCCCTATTAAAATTAAATAGATATAGCACTGCTATTTTGTCTTTCTGACATGTTTCTTAAGTTATTTCTCTTTTCTACTTCCCAGTCCAAGGCTTTCCCATTCTCCAGGTATAGGGACTCAACAAAGTAGGAGAATCAGGCCAAGTATGGAAGAATCTCTCAACTCAGGCTGCACAGTAGGATTATTTTCCAGAAAACTTAAAAAATACTGATGCCTAGGCCTCAGCCCCAAGCATAAAAAACACATAGCCTTCTTGACATTACTGAAAGTGGTGGGAAAGGAATATTTTGACTTAAAAGTTGTCAGGAAAGAATGAAGGAGAAAGATTTGGGAGAACAGAAAGGGACAGAGATTGTGAGGGAAATGAAATACGTATGACCCCTAATGGGAATCTTGCCAACAACCGCTTTAGGTTGTACTTAGTGACACAAATAGAACTCATGGGAAATTGTTTTCTCTCTACTCATCTAAGCTATTGACCTATGCATTTGGTAATAATTGTCGTGATGTAAAGAGATAGCTAAGACTTATTCTCTGTAGTGTACATCTCCATCCTCTGGGGAATCTGATAGAGGAAGGGGAACAGAAGGGAAATGTTTTCCTCTGGAACTTTGGTAAGATGCTCAAGTGGCAATGAGATGTTAGGAGATCACTGTTAGAGCTATAGCAGAGATGTCTTATCTTCAATTAGTATGCCTCACAGAACTTTCAAGAGGCTGCTTTGGGGCAGGAGACAAATGAATGTTTCCCTCTAAGAGCAATGACTGGGGTGTAGCTGATTTGAACATACTGCTTGTGGATATGGCTTGTTATATCACTCTGACTCACTCCTAATTCATTATGTAAGTGTTAGGGCACTTGAAAGCAGCAAATGGGATGGAGAGGGAAGCTTTTAAAATACAATTTGAAAGAAAGTAGTATACAGTTGGCAGTTCAAATCCACCAGCCAGTCTTTGGAATCCCTATGAACCAGTTTTATTCTGTCCTGTAAGGTTGCTGTGAGTCAGAATTGACTCAGCAGCAAACGGGGTATAGAGCACATTAAAAAAAAAAAACCCAAACCAACCCCCATGCCGTTAAGTCGATTCCAACTCATAGGGACCCTATAGGACAGAGTAGAACTGCCCAGTAGAGTTTCTAATGAGTGCCTGGCAGATGTGAACTGCTGATCTTTGGATTAGCAGCCATAGCTATTAACTACTACACCACCAGTGTTTCCGTAGGACATACGTTTTTGTTGTTAGGTGCTGTTGAGTTGGTTCTGACTCATAATGACCCTGTGTACAACCGAACGAAACCCAGCCCGGTCTCCCACCATGTCCACTGTCGCTTTTACTCTTAAGCGCATTGTTACGGCCACTGTGCCATTCAACCTTGTTGAGGGTCTTCACATGTTTTGCTGATCCTCCACTCTGCCAAGCATAGTGTCCTTCTCCAGGGACTGATCCCTCCTGACAAGTCCAAAGTATATGCAAGGCACAGTCTTGCCATCTTTGCTTCCAAGGAGCACTTTGGTTGTCCTTCTTCCAGAACAGATCTGTTTATTCTTTTGGTGGTCCATGGTACATTCAGCATTCTTCTCCAAGACTATTGTTCAAAGGCATCAATTTTTATTCTGTCTTCTTTGTTCAATGTGGAGCTTTTACACGCATATGATGTGACTGAAAATACCATGGCTTGGGTCAGGCACACTTTAGTCATCAAGATGACATAACGTTATATTATTCATTTAAATAGAAGCTAAAAGGTAAACATGAATATCCTTATAAACTCTATTTCCCAAGGCTCAGTGGTTGATTGATGTTAAAATCGAGGACTGGTAAGTACATGTCTGGTCATTTAAATTGTGAAGTTAATGTGATGTACCTTTTTTAGTTGGACCCTGTTGCTTTTGGTGTAAGAAGGTAAATGGTTTCTGTCCCCTGACTTTAAAAGTTGTCTCTGACTTAGTAGTCATTTGCAAGTCAAAAGTTTACTTTTTCTAGCAACACAGTGAAATATCTCTCTTCTCTTACATCTAGCTGATGCTTTATGTAGCTAAGTCCAGAGGGGTGCGCACTCCCCAACCTCATGGATTAATGGTGGCCTGTGTGCCTTCCATAGAGCTTGGTCTGAGAAGTACTCAGTAAAGGCTTGTTCTCTCCTCTTCTCCTTTCTTCTCTGATTTCATTCTTATTTTATTTTATTTTTACCCCATAAAAGTGCCCCTCTGGAATGATTATGATTCTTGTCTTCCAAAATACCAGGTGACAGCAGAGTTTACTAATGTTTTCTTGTGTTTCTCCTATTGTTAACCAAGCAATTGCTATCCAGTTCGTGGTGATCCATCAGTATCAGAATAGAACTATGCTTATAGGGTTTTGAATGGCCAATTCATTGGAAGTAGATCATCAGAACTGTCTTCTTGGATGCCTCTGGTTGCACTGGAGCTGCTGTCCTGTTGGTTAGCAGCCAAGCATGCTAACTTGTTAACCACCCAGGACTCTGACAACTTACATAGTAAGGAAAAACTGTTGACCAAACTTGAATGAATATCTTTTTTTTTTAAAGTTTATGTCTCCTATATTTGACGTTCCAGCATTTTAGCAGGTAGTTTCAAAAGTGGTCTTTAATGATTTTCACTGGTTGTTAGTCATTGCTTTGCATAATTCCTGTGCTTGAGTAACATGCTTCTAGCCAATAGGGCACCCCAATCTTGAGAGGAATCCACTTCTGTGATCATATTACAAGAGCGGGAAACTTCTGTTTTGCAGGCAGACTTGCATCCTTACTGGCCTGACAAAGCAAGATGCTAAGTTTGAGAGGTCTGTGTGCAACGGTTGGGCGGTAGCCTCTGGGAAACAGCCACCCAGAAACTGAGGCCCTGAGTCCAATAGCCCCAAAGGAATCAATTCCTGCCAACAAGTGAGCTTAGAAGTAGAACCTTCCTCAGTTGCCCTTTCAGGAGAGACTTCATGCCTTGCTGACTCCTTGATTATAGTCTCATGAGAGACCCTGAGTTGGTGGACTCTGCTAATCTGTACCCACATTCCTGACCCACAGAAACAATGGAATAATAGACATGTAATGTTTTAAGTTGCTAAGTTTGTAGTCAGTTGTTACACTGATAACTAATATAGACACAGTTTGGTAACACTATGCTATCATATACAAGTCTCAAATTATTATACATATTTGGATGACTCCTATGAAAACATTATAAAACTCTGGGAAGGAAAAATGTTTTTTCCTTGGCATCCACCCTCAAAATACATAGCAAGACATTTTTTGTTTCATGAATGCTCCTTAAATATTTACTGACTCACTGAAGTATATTTGTTCTTGATATTTGTAGAAAGTGACTTGAATTCATACCTTCTGATATCTTGCATCTCTGATTTTGCTATGTTTGTGTAGTTAAGAGGCTCACGCTTATTTTTTTCTCAGTTAATGAAGAAAGATTAATTATATTCCACAGTATACCTTAGCTTTTTGTTTTGATAAAAATTGGGAGAAAATGTAGTACTAGTTATTGCAGATGTAATGAGGAGGCCAATGAGATGCACTTTAGAAAGTCAGGCAAAATATGTTTGAGCTACAACTCTAGGTTTTGATAGTTTTCAGACTGCCTGTAGCACAGTGGTTAAGTGCCATGTCTGTGAACTCTAAGGTCCATGGTTCAAATCCACCAGGCACTCTTCTGGAAACCATATGGAGCTGTTGTACTCCGTCCTATAAGGGTCACTATGAGGCAGAATCAACTCAATGGCAGTGGGTTTGGTTTCGGTTTGGCCTTTGCTCATTTATTTTTTACCATTTTATATTGTTCACCCCAAAAGTTAATCAGCTAGCTGGTCCCCTAACAAGAGGATGTATTTGAACTAAGTTAAAACCTTAATATCTCAAACAGCAGAAGAGTGTTCTAATCTGTTCTTTGTCTGCTGAGATCTGTGATAAGAAAATAATTTACTACTAAGCCCTGTTCAATGGGGAGAAAAATCAATGAATATGTCCGTGCAAAAACCGTAAGTCATATTGTGATTAATAATTAGTTTAATTTTTTACTCACCTCTTCAGCTTTACAGTCCTTCTTTTTTAGACAATGTGGTAAGTGTGTGGAAGACCTGAAGAAAGTCAGATTAAAGGGAAACTTTCCCTCTTCTCTACCTACAGTCATCTTCCCCTTCATCTTTTTATTCTTTATAGCTTTCAAAAGATGCTTATGATTTCCCTGAATGACTTCCCTATTCTTCATGAAGTTGCATTGTTTTTTGGGTTTGGACTTCAAAGTTTATAGTTGCCTTGTGTCCTCACCCCAGCAGAAAGACATCCTCTCCCTGGGGCTATGGCCATATGGGTTGGTGACCAATCTGTCCTCCTTAAGAAATCTGACCAGGGCATGCAGGGGAATCCATCTGGGTCCTTCATGGCTCTCTGGGAGCTGGGAGAGAGCCTATGAAGACTGAGCAGGCAGTAATGAGTCCCAGGTGTAGTGAGTGAGACCCCCTTTGGTCTACATTGCACAGGATACACCATCTTGAAGTCTGGGCCCTGGGTACATTCTTTCCTGGGGGGTAAATAAGGATAAAGTTAATGGTGCTCACTACCCTCGCATGAGTGTTTCCATTTTTTTTTTTTAAGGTGTTTTCAAGTCTTACCTATGTATTGCCTGTACACACAGTACAAGACTACATGGGCAAACGAGCTATCAGATTTTAGCAGATGCTTTTCTAAATTTATAGGAATGTGTGGATTAAATGAGCCTGTGTTTAGCTAATCTTGTAAACAAATGGAGCCACCAGTTACTGGAGAGTGTTGATTGATGGATTACCTGGAGAACATTTGAAGTGGGTCTGTCTTTTCCAGTATTTGTTTATTGGAAATGATTCATGACTCACTGATCATCTCTGTTGATTATATAAAGCAAAATGAGCTTAAAGAGTTCATTAAATATTGGACTAACGGGTGAAATCTAACAAGACAGACTTCAGCAGGGATAAAAGTAAAATTCTACAGTCAGGCTCCCCGCCCCCCAGCCCCGGTACAGTCTGTTCTGGTCAACCAGTCAAGAAAAGCTTGAGTTCTGAATCTTGGACTTGAATGCGGTGTGCAGCCATGAGAGATGTATTGCACGTAGAACTGGGGCATGGTAGCTTTACTTTGGGGCTGTGCTGAATCAAAGCTGGCCATGTGGTTCAACCAAGTTATATTCAAAGCAGTCAGGCAGTGCAGGAGCATCTGGCTGTAAAGCCAGCCAGATACAGATCTGTTGACAAGGGAAGTGTCTTGAAACCGGTGGGGGGAGGCAGGTTGTAGGCAGAGCCTGGGGCAGTTCCTGTGTGGCTGGTTGCTGTACTGCTTTCTATCTGTTGCGGTAGCCTTAGGCTTGGGTAGGGAGGGAAGTGTGAAAGGCACCTGCCAGGTGTAGACAAGCATAAATACAGAAAGGGAGAACTGTCTCTTGTAGTAGCACCAACAAAGAAATGGTTTAGGGATTGAATTGAAAACATGTGAGTCAATATAGGATGCAGTTGCCAAAAATCTAATTTGATCTCAGGCTGTGTTGATACATATTAATAGTATTTGTTGTAACAGAGGTCCTGTTTGCTTCTGTCTTGGTCTGACATCACCTGGTGTATTGAGTCCAGCACTGGGTACCATACTTCATACAGGTCACTGACACAGTACTATAAGGTAGCCAGAAGAGATGATTTGTTCATTCGTTTATTAACCAAACGTTTATTGAACCCCTATTAAGTACCAGATATTTTTCAAGACAGCAGGGATTTAACCACAAAGAAGTTGTCCCAAGAACTTTATGTTTTCTAGGGAGAGAAAGACAATACAGCAAACAAATGAATAAAATAATCACAAACAGTAATAGGGATTAGGGAAAATAAAATGGGATGAAGTGCTGGTAAGTGACTTGGGGTAGTCAGAGGAAGCCTCTCACTCGAGCTGAGACCTGAAGGATGAAGCAGAGACAAACTTAGAAAAAGCCAAGGTAATGATCCCCCAAGTAGAAGGAATAGCAAATGCAAACTCCCTGAGGTGGGAAAGAGCTTGAGGAATAGAAAGCGAGCCAGCGGTTCTGGGAAGCAAAGGTGAGAGCAATGTGTGGTAAAGTAGTGACGGCAGGTAGGGTCTGTGACGAAGACTCTGGTCTCTAATGGTCTCATTCATGTTATCAAACAGTCATGCATGTAACGCTTACTATGTGTCAGACAGTGTTTTAAGTGCTTCACAAATATTAACCATGAAAATAGGTTGATAAAAATGATGGTGATAACTAGTAATCAATTGCATCTTTGCAGTTTAAAAATGGTTTTATGCCTATTGTTTCATTAGAAACATACAAAAATCACATTCAATAGATAGAGCTTTTTAACATTGTAATTTTATAGACCTGAAACACAGAGAGAATAAATGACTTGCCCGAGGACCAAATTCTGTGCTATTTTTGCCTTGATGGCAGTTTTAGTTGTCTAGTTCTGCTAGAACAGAAATACCACAAGTGGGTGACTTTAACAAAGAGAAATTTATTTTCTCACAGGTTAGGAGGCTAGAAATCTGAACTCAGGGTGCTGACTCTAGGGGAAGATTTTTTCTAACAGCTCTGGGAGAAGTCCTTGTGCCCTTTGAGCTTCGGCTCCTTGGTGAGCTTCACGCAGCATGGCATCTGTCTTCCCCTGTCTTTGCTTGCTTGCCTTCTTGTTTAATCTTACTTACATCTCCAAAGAGAATGACTTAGGACACACCCTACACTAATATTGTTGTATTCACCTAACAAAGAAAACTCATTTCCTAACGGGATTATAACCAGTACAGAGATTATAGGATTTACAACACACATTTTTGAGGGACACAATTCATTTGTCATTTGAGTAATAAGTGAAGGGACAGAGAATATTTAACTTAGAGAAGATGAATCTTAGAAGGGAACACCGTAGCTATGCTTAAATATTTGACAGGCTGTTCGATGGCACTTGGCTTGGCTGGCTGGAAACCCTGGTGGTGTACAGGTTAAGTGCTACGTCTTTTAGCTAAAAGGCCTGCAGTTCAAATTTTCCAGGAGCTCCTTGGAAACCGTAGGGGGCAGTTCTATTCTGACCTATAGGGTCACTGTAAGTTGGAATTGACTCAGTGCCAGTGAGTTTAATTTTTTTTTTTTGGTGGGGGGAAGGCTAGTTGCTTGCTCTTGCTCTGCTCGGTGACTTGTAACCCTGACCAGGGACCATCAAGAACCCTCTTTTCATACTAGATGAGGACCTGCTATTAGGGAGGTTGTTGATCTTTTTCGCTGTTGCTTTTCTTTTGCTTCATGAAAACTTTAAAGCACTAGAAAAAGGTTTACAATGGATACCACCTAGTCAAGCCAAAAACCAGAGCCAATGCCATTGAGTCAATTCCGACTCACAGCAACTCTGTAGGACATAGTAGAACTGCTCCATAGAGGTTCCCAGGAATGGCTGATGGATCTGAGCTGCCGACCTCTTGGTTGGCGGAGATAGCACTGGGCCACTCCACCACTAGGGTTAAGACAGCTATTATTTAAAACAAAAATGAAAAACTAAATAACAAGTGTTGGCAAGACTGTGGATAAGTTAGAATGCTTATGCACTGCTGATGGTAATATAAAACTGTATAGTCACTGTGAAAAGCAATTTGATCATTCCTCAAAAAGCTAAACATGAAAGTACCATGTGACCCAGCAATTCCACTCAAACAGACACTTTTACACCAGTGTTCATTGCACCATTATTCAAGATTGCCAGATGGTAGAAAAAACTCAAATGTCCACCAACAAATGAGTGGATAAACAAAATGTGGCATAAACATACACTGAGTTATTATTCAGCCACAAAAAGAAATAAAATTCTCTATATGCTAAGTCATGGATGACCCTTGAAAACATGCTAAGTGAAGTAACCAGCCACAAAAGGACAAATGTCATTTAAGAGCTCATGTGATGAAATATCAATAATGTGCAAATAATAGAGACAGAAAATAGACTAGTGGTTACCAGGAGCTGGGAGAAGGGAAGAATGGAGAGGTATTAATTAATGGGCACAGAGTTTTGTTTGGGGTGATAATGTGGTTTTTTTTTTTTTTAATTATTTAAGCTAACAGTGGTTACAGGTGCAAATGCTGTGAATATAATTAACACTACTGAATCATACATTTTACAATGGTTAAAATGGCATTGTTCTTTGTTGTTAATGATTTAAAAGAATGGTTATCAACCTTTCCAATTTATGATTTGGTTATCAAGGAAGGAGGAAGGAGTGTAGCATGTGCAAACGTGATCCTACTACCATTTAGTCTTTCAATTAATAAACAGTGAACACTTCTCATGGTTAAGACACTATACTTGGTACTGGGTATAGAGAGCCAAATGAAACAGATACAATTCCTGCCCTTATGAAATTTACATTCTAGTGGGAAAGGCAACAAACAAATAAGAATATACAGCATCAAGACAATAGACAACATACAAAATTTTTAAAACATCTACATAGTTTCACAGTTTATTGTGTGCCAAGGAAACGGTGACATGTATTTTGTAATCTTGTATTATGGAATTACCTTGGAATTTAATAGTTTAAAACAACCACCTAAAAGCCCAGGCAAACCCACAGTCATTGATTACAACTCGCAATGACTCGATGGGACAGAATATGTCTGCCCCATAGTTGTTTCTACGGATGTAAACCTTTCAGAAGTAGACTGTCACATTTTTCTCCCACAGAGCAAATGGTAGTTTCAAATCACTGAACTTTTGGTTAGCAGCTGCACCAACAAAGCAAAACTTTCAAAAAAATAAACTCATTGCCATCAGGTGGATTTTAAGTCATAGCAACCCTATAAAACAGAGCAGAACTGCTCTATAGGGTTTCAAAGACAGGTGGTGGTGGATTTGAACTGCCGATATTTTGGTTAGCAGCACAGCTCTTTAACCGCTGAACCACTACATCTCCTTAAAACAGTCATGGTCATCCATTTTGCTCACAAATCTGCAGTTTGGGCAGGGCTGAGGAGTAGTTTACCTCTGCACTACACAGCACCAGGTTTGAGACCCACTGGTAAATTGATCACAATCGTCATTTGGGAGCTCAGCTGGGGTTGTTGCCTGGGAGTTTCGTTTCAGTTATACCTGAGCTTCCTCATGCTGCTTGGACTTCCTCACAACATGGTGGCTAAATGCCAAGAGACAAGAGGTAGAAGTTGTCAGTGTTTTTAAGGGTTGGGCCCAGAAACAGACACAGACTCCCTTTTGCCATATTCTGTCAGCCAAGCAGTCACAGAGCTCACCCAGATTCAAGGGTGTACAGGTCATGGGTGCAACTCTTGATGAGAACAATGTAAAAAAAATCGTGGCCATCTTCAATGTATCATAAACTGTCATTTCATAAATATTTTTACGTCTAGTGCCATAGAGAGGATTTTTTTTCCCTGAGGACTTTTCCTATAATTAGGATATATAACACTGGTTTATAGATGTTGGATTAACTGTGAGCTACTGGTCTGAGTAGCTCTAGAGGACTTTTAATTGATGGGTTATCATATCTTTCCCCTTGATTATACATTGTTTTTTTAAGTAAACAACCTCTTTCTTATATAATTAAGCACAAAAGTTCGAGCTATCAAATATGATTCCCTTTGTAACACTGGGTATGAAGTTTCTATATTTAACTTTCTTTCAAAATCAACAGCCCCATTTCTTAGTCATCTAGTGCTGCTATAACAGACATACCACAGGTGGATGGTTTCTAACAAAGAGAGGTTTATTCTTTCACAGTCCAGTAGTCTGAAAGTCTGAATTCGTGGTGCTGGCTCCAGGAGAATGCACTCTCTATCTACTGGCTCTGGAGGGAAGGTCTTGTCATCAGTCTTCCCTTGGTCTGGGAGTATCGCAGCACAGAAACCTCAGGTCCAAAGGACATACTTTGCTTTTTTGGTTGGTATGAAGTACAACCAGAGTGCTTCTTGGAAGCAAAGATGGCAAAGCTGTGTCTTACATACTTTGGACATGTTGTCAGGAAGGTTTGGGCCCTGGAGAAGGACATCATGCTTGGTAGAGTGGAGGGTCAGCGAAAATGAGGAAGATCCTAGATGAGATGGATTGACGCAGTGGCTGCAACAATGGGTTTACGCATAAAAATGATGGTGTACGTGGTACAAGACGAGGCAGTGTTTTGTTCTGTTGTTTGCAGGGTTGCTGTAAGTCAGAACTGACTGGACAGCACCTAACAACAGCAACATGAGGCCCTGTGTCTCTCTGCTCACTTCCTCTTTTATATCTCAAAAGAGATTGGCTTATGACACTATCCAATCTTGTAGACCTCCTTGATATAAACTTCTGCTAATACATTTTGTTACATCATAGTGATAGGATTATAACACATGGGGAAATCACATCAGATGACGAAGTGGTAGAGAATCATACAATGCTAGGAATCATGAGATAGCCAAATTGACAGATATTTTGGGGAGACATAATTTGGTCCCTGACAGACCTTATTTAGCCTTTATTCTATGATCAGTTTCTGAGTCTCACAGAATTTTACATAATCCTAGAATGCCAGGTAGCTACGAGTTGGAACTTACTTGATTGCAGTGAGGCTTTTTTTTTTTTTTGGTTTAAAATATTGTAATAAGCCCATGTACAGAGCCTTCAGCATGCTTTATTTGATAATGACTATTTGTCGAAGTCATAATTAGAAAAAAGCATGCTTGTTTTCTTTGGTTGTTGGCTAAAGAGAAGACTGTCTTGTTTGGCTTCTCCACCGTTGCTCAGTTAGCCTCCCCCTGCTAGGGTGACAAAAGAAACACCTGGCACTGAGTTCCATCTGTGACTGACTTCTGTGCTACTTAGACAAGTTCATCTTTCTCAGCCCTTTTGGCAAGCATGCAGTGGATAACAATACTAAATTGAAACATGTTTCAGAGCACTTAACAAACTAGGTACATCACCTGAGCACACACAGTACTCCAGTAGAAGGTTCCTTTCTTTTCTACAAGCTGTTACCAATTTGTGTCTTTCTTTTGCAGGCTGGAAACCCCGGTGGTATAGTGGTTAAGTGCTACATCTACTAACTTGAAGGTTGGCAGTTCAAATCCACCAGGTGCTCCTTGGAAACTCTATGGGGCAGTTCTACTCTGTTCTATACGGTCACTGTGAGTCAGAATCCACTAGGGGGTGATGGACTTGGTTTTGGTTTTTTTGAGGTCGAAGTCTTCAAGCCAATATTGCGTTACATAGTAGCATGTTTTCACATTCTTTCCCCTGAATCATTAACTACTTTGGAAACGTTTGGGACCAACACGTGGTATTGCTGATTAAAAGCAGCAGCACCAACATTCATTGCGTGATTTCTCCTTTGCTCATTTAGCAGTCAGACTCAAAAGTCTAGCTCACTTCCAAATCTGTCTCCAAGTCCTGCTACAATAAAACCCAAACCCTTTACCATCAAATTGCGTTTGACTCACAGCAACGTTATAGGATAGAAAACTGCGCTGCCTCCTAAGTTCCCAAGGTTGTAATCTTTGCAGAAGACTGCCTCATTTTCCCTCCCGCACAGTGTCCGTGGGTTGGAACCGCTGACTTTTCCCTTTCCGTTAGCTGATGAGTGACTTAACCGCTGCACCACCCGAATTCTATTGTTACTAAAAAAAACTAGCCAGAAGAAAATATTTAAAACCAAACTGAAGAGAAACAGAAGCTTTTGAGACAGATATAGATGGTCTTTCCCTGGCTGCAGATGTTTTCCTCCCTTTTTTCCTGTGACTGGGGCCCTCATTTCCACCCTGCCCTCAGCACCGCCCCAGGGAAGGGCTTCCAGAGCAGAGAAAGGCGGTGCGCCCTCCCCGGAACTGGAGCTCTGACTTCTACAGACTCTTGCCACCTATTGTTCAGAACTGACCCTGGCTAATCTCTTCCTGAAGGTTTGTGTATTTCTGGGATAGATTCTGTTTGCAACTGGCAGGTCAGGAGAGAAAGAGGAAGGAATTACCTCGGATGACTGGAGCGGAGAACTAAAGAAGGGAAGGCCCCGGGCCTTTGCTAGTGGGGCATCTGGCTGGAAAATCGATGGATGAATCAGCACAAGTGGGATGCTCGCTGAAATGACCAAAACTGTATATTGCAGTGATCGCTGTGGATGGTATCAGATTAAAAGTCAAGGACTGATGTGGAAGGGTGCCAACTTTTATTGGAGTTACCTCAGGACCTCCAACTGAGTCTTTTTGTAAGCAGGAGGCTGGTCTCCAGACACCTTGTAATGTCAGCATTTGGACTGGGAATCTTAGGCTATCTCTATGCACTACTATAAACCAGTGTCATTATAAAGGTGGTAGACTACTTAGCCTTTCTCTTAGAATGCTGAAAAGGACTATCCTTTGTATGGAATTGGATATTAAAAGCGGTTTCTTTTCCATATGCCCTAAAGCCATCAGTGACATCCATGATTACTCAGGACATGGGAAATTCTTGGAATGCTAATTGTCATCTTGTGGTACATGGGGCTTAACATTTTCTGTTGCTGTTCGTATGTAGCTCTGGGTACCCAAATGGCATTTTCATGTGCTCTAGACACTTAGTTTATGCACTAGGTAATTGTAAATGTCATATATTGTATGTTTTTGTATAGCCAAGTGGTGATTTAAAGTTAAAGGGTGCACAGAGAAAATAAGGAATAAAGTATATTACTGAAAGTTCCATAGAGGATGGGAGTTGAGAGCACGAATAGGAGTGGGACGATTGAGAGTCTAACTTTACCGTGCATTCAATGCCGGCTGAATGTCTTGAAGAGTTATTTTTCCTCACCTCTCTCAACTCCTGTTTCCTCATCTGTAATATTGAGGTAATGATATTAACTACCTTAGTAGGTTCTCATGAGGAAAAAACACATACACATGTGATGCCTTTGAGTCAATTTCAACTAATAGGGACCCTGTAGGATACAAGAGAACTGCCCCATAGGGCTTTCAAGGAGCAAGGCTGGTAGCGTTGAACTGCTGACCTTTCTGTTAGCCACAGAACATGTAACCACTGTAACCAGGGCTCATTATGTGGAATGAGTGAGATAATAGATGGCTTGGCATAGTTCCTGTCACAGGAAAGATCTAATAAATAGCAGATATAACTAGTGCAAGAATATATGTGGTGCCCATAATCAGGTTATATAACCTTAGCCAAGTGCCAAGTGTATACAACCTTGGGAAAGTAATTTAGCTTTTTCTACCCCCATCCCCCTATATTGCATGAGTTTCTTGTGTGCTTATTTTTCAGGGTTGCTAAATTAATTTAGTACTTATTGAATGCTGTCTTTTATTGATATTATCTTTGCATGTATATCTTATTGTCTTAAGTGTTCTTCTGTGTCTTAGAGGGTAAGGACAGTGTTGCTCATTTTGTTATACTTTCCACAGTGATTTAGGTGTGGTTTGCATACTGTGTGCAGTGGTTAAGTATTGGACTGTTAACCAAAAGGTCAGCAGTTTGAATCCTTGGAAACTCTATGCGGCAATTCTGCTCTGTTCTGTAGGGTTGGTGTGAGTCAGAATCAACTCAAAGGCCATGGGTTTGCATTCTCTCGCTGTTCAGTACTGCTTGGTAATGATGGAGAGTGAATAAAGCATGTAGTACAACCAAGTCACCTAAGCTCGGTGATTCAGACTTCATGTGCTTTAGAAAGCTGTGAGTTTGCAGGAGAGAACTTACTTCGTGAGTAGAGGATTCAACCTTCATCGTGGATGATCTTTTACACCTGTCCACTCTGTGTGAAACTAGGCAGATAGACAGAAGTACATCCATAATAAATACTTGAGAGGTTCTTATAGCTTTAAAGTGAAAGCTTAGGAATTGCTTTTTGGGGTTGTTTTCACCCTAAAAAAAAAAAGAGACATTGAAAAATAAAATAGTTTTCAACTAAGCCCCACTGCTAGCTGGATCAGATACACCCTGGAAGTGGCCCCCTCTCTGCTGGGCCGGGCTGTGCATCACCATTTAAACTGCTACCAAACTTCCCGCTGTTTATGAAGAAAGGGCTCCGTCAACCCTTATGTGGTGACTCAGAGTGTGTATGGCAAGCCTAGTTGTTTTGTGAAGAATTCAGAAACCCTAGACTCGTTTTTTGTCCTTTTTAAAAGAAGCCTGGAGACCAGAGTTCCTTTGAGGTATTAATCTGGGACCCTAGTGTTGCTGATGAGCATCGGTAATGTCTGCACATTATCTTGGGCAGCTAACCCTCACCCATCCAGTGAGCTTCCTCTCCTCCTGCTGGCCAGACCCAAGAACT
This sequence comes from Heterohyrax brucei, assembly GCA_028571685.1. Lineage (NCBI taxonomy): Eukaryota > Metazoa > Chordata > Mammalia > Hyracoidea > Procaviidae > Heterohyrax > Heterohyrax brucei. Next base: position 27,943,639 of record CM053152.1, read on the forward strand.
GTTACTCACATTTTCTGCAAGAGCAAACTCTCCCTCTCTGACCTTGCTGCTGTATGTGACGGTCATCTTTTTGTTTACCCTAAATGTGCTTTTGCCCAGTAGTAAGTCCTAGGGGCATAGCCTGTACAAACAAGAGGAAATAAAACAAACAAGCAAACAAACAGATGCAAAAACAAACAAATCAAGACCTTAATCATTTCCAGGCAAGACCACCCAACAAGAGAATGTGACTCTCAGCTTATACAGTGACTTTATGTGAGACACCAGTTGGTTCACTGTAATTTGTCTGGTCATCTGTCACTTTATGATACCCCTAGCAAGTGTCAGATAGGGGTCCCTCGGTATGACAGTAGTTAGTATGCTTAGCTGCTAACTGAAAGTTTGGAGATTTGAGTTCACCCAGAGGTGACTTGGAAAAATGGCCTGGCAATCTACTTCTAACAAATCAGCCACTGAAAATCATATAGAACACAGTTCTCCTCTGACACTCATGGGGTCACTATGAGCCAGACCTGATTCCACAGTAACTTTTTTTTTTCCAATGAAATCTCAGGTGCTTAGAGTGCCTTTTCTCTCCTGCTTCCTCTTCCTCTTCCCTTTTTGACCTAGGGGACTTAAGGGACAGGCAGCGGGAACACAGGGGTCCCTTTTACAAAGGCTAATGGGGCTCCAGGAGAACTTAGATAGCCTGTTTGTGGGGACACAGGGCAATGCTGGATAGAGGGGACCAAGAGAATTAATGCCCGGCACATTGGAGGCTCTCTATATGTGGTTACTGGAAGAATAACTTGATGAAGGCGTAGCATTCCTGTGATAAGAAATGCCAATGGCAAGCAATGTCTAATATTAATGCCATTCTGCAAATGGAGAAATAAAGTCACTGAGAGACTAATTGATTTATATGGGCTCAGTCAGCTACTCAGTGTTAGGACCAAGACCAAATTTTGTGTTTCTAGACTCAGCCTGAAGGTTTTTTGTACTAGATTTCTAGATTCATGGACTGACTGACCTATTCATTCTTGCTTGTTGACCATTTTGATAAATCTTCTCAATTATAAGCAGATGTTATTATGGTATACGTGGAGGCATCTCTTACTGATGTTCAAACAGTGAAGTTGCTATTTATGATTTTCTGTCTGTGTGTGGGTCTGTGTTTCTACCACCCTCCAAAAAAAAAAAAAAACAAATAAGCAAAAGCTATTACAATAAAACTAGCTGTAGTGGCATTGGAGTTTTCAAGAGATCATGAGTATAAAGTCATATGTATTTTCCCAGAGATTATAGCCTTGCTTGGAAAATGAGCAGCACAACTGAGATTGGTTTGGTGTATGGAGTAATCAGACACCACTCACATAGCAGTGGAGGTTTCTGGGAATCCTGATCTGGGGAACAATGACCGTAACAACCCTGCTGCTTTATGACATCTGGTGCTAACCACCATGTTCTGGGAATCCTGACTTACGTGTGGACATTTTCTTAAATCGTCTCTTTCCCGTGCCCTATTCACTACGGCTTTTATTTTCTCGTCGTAGTTTCCTTCCTGATTACAATCGTAATACATGGGAAGTGTTCAAGATTTGGAGGAAATATGAAAAAGTATAAAGATAAAGTGAAAACAGCTTGTAATTCGCTACCAGAAACGACTGTTGTTAACATTCTGGCGGTATACTTCTCTATTCTCCTGCTTATGTCTGTATGTAATTTTCAAAATTGGGATCTACATTTTTTAACTTTTTTTTTTTCACTTAAAGATGTTCTGTGAGAATTTTTTCCATACACTTCAATTTTCTTCTGAAACACAGATTTTTAAGGAGGCATAGCTTTCTGTTTATGTTTACTTAACCACTCCCTGTGGTAGAATTTTTACAGAATTCTGACATTTGTAGTTCTCACTTATGTGGATAATGTAGCATTAATTTTTGCATCAATAGATTTTATTTTACAAATAAATTTGTTTTGAGCGGTTTTAAAGTATTTGATGGTTTTGAAATTAAGTCCCCTGGGCCCTTGGAGTTACAGTAAAATGACAAAAAAAAAAAAAAAAAAAAACAACAAAAACCCCAAAAAACAGAATAGTGACTGAGACTGGGGGGAAACTAATAACATTTAAACTGTAAAAGCTATCCTTCCTTCTCTCCTTTTCTTCTTCATCCCTTGCTTCCTTTAATGAATGCCTGCTACGTGATGGGCACAGTGCAAGCCCGTGGGACAATAATAAACAAGTGCTTGTCCCTGCTTTAAACCACAGAGTTTGGAGGCTGTCTGGGTGTTTAGGGGATTACAGTGGGGGAATTGGGTGGCTACACTGGATTATTAACCTTGTAGGAAAGGCAATGGCTGGCTTGGGGTTCTTTGAGGGATACCTCTGAAAAGTATGTGAGTGTGTGCACATGTGCACACCTCAGAGTTGGCCAAGAGCACAAGTTAGAGAGACTGTGCCAGGTGAGTCAATGAACTTTCTTAAGGACTTGGGAGATCCTCCATGCTTCAATTCTCAGTTCATTGCTGAAAATAATGCTAACATGAAATTCCTACTTTCGTAATTCAAAGTTTTTAAGTTGTGTTAAATTCATTTTTACACCCATTTTTCTCATCCATCCACGTGTACCCACCAAATTGCAAACTATTTGTACTAGACACTTAAATTGGTGAAGAAGGAATTGCCACCAGCTGTCCTTTGGTCCCCTGCTTCTGTTCTCAGGCCCAGATTCTCTTATTCTGTGGGTAAGCTTCCTCTTGGAATAGATGTGGCTGATATGTAGGCAGAATTGGACCACAGTTTGTCACTATCGCATTTCTACTAACAGAAAGTCATAGTGCCAGGCTCTGTACACCAGGCTGGGTCTCAGGGTGTTTTCTGATCAGGAGATGGCCCCTAGCCTCCTGACTAGAAGGCGACCTTTTGACCACACTCACTGCTCCCCTGTCTCCATGCTCCCATTCTTATGCTTCTGTCCATGAAAACAGGACAAACTCCAACTGGCCCACCAAAATTCTGAATTATGATGGCACTTCTCTTTTGTTCACTCCTTTACGCATAAGGTCTTTAAAAAAATAGACAACCCAAATCCGTTGCCTTTGAGTTGATCCTGACCCATAGCAATGCTGTAGAACCGCGTAGCACTGCTCCCTATGGTTTCCAAGGATCTTTAAGAAAGCGGACAGCCACATCATCCTCCCCAAGAGCCCCTGATGGGTCTGAACTACCAACCTTTCATGGGCAGCTGAGTGTTTAACTACTGTACCACCAGGACTCTTAAGATTTTACCAAGGGCCAAATCAATAATGGCATAGTTAATTATCTTGTGTGGTGTGACAAGATTTAGTTATTCTTGAGGAATGAGGCTTATTGATTGATGCAAAGCTATCCTTAGTTTAAATGTGAAAATAGATGCTCCATGTTAAACAAATAAATTAAGAAGTTGATAACTAAATGTGAATTATTTAGTATATGAGGGAAGAGGTCCATATTCTTTAGTAAATTCTCCATAAAGCAGTAAAGCAAATATTTTAAGAAAGCTACACACATTAATATGGAAGGATTATAATCATAATCATAAATCTGAAAGTGTTTTAAAGTGATGGTTTCCTAAGATTATTACTTACTGAGCACTTAGCATGTACCTTATACTGTGAGTGGAATTATGATTCAGAACCCATTGGAGGGCAGTGGTTTTGTGTCAGTCATGTAGGGCTGCTGTAACAGAAATAGTCTGAGCAGCTTAACAAAGAGAAATGTATTCTCTCACAGTCCAGGAGGCTAGAAATCCAAATTCAGGGTTTCAGCCACAGGGGGAGGCTTTTTCTCTCTGTCAGCTCTTGGGGAAGATACTTGTCATCAACCTTCCCCAGACTAGGAGCTTCTTGGCACAAGGACCGTGGGTCAGAAGGAGGAGATTTTCTCCCGGCACTATTTTCTTGATGGCTTAAGACACAATCTAACCTTGTAGACTGCGTCTTGCCTCCTTAACATAATTACGTCTCATTATGCCTCATTAATATCATAGAGGTAGGATTTACAACACACAGGAAAAGCACATCAGATGACAGAATGGTGGACAATCACACAATGCTGGGAATCATGTTCTAGCCAAGTCGACATATACCTGAGGGGAAACAGTTCAATCCATGATAGTTTTGGTTTATTTAATATTTGAAAAAACTGGGATTTAGGGAGGATAAATGACTCCTTCAAAACTATACAGCCAGTAAATTCAGAAGAAGGAATTTGAACTCGAAAATTATTTCTCTAATCAATTGGTATTTTCTAAAGACAGTAGTCAAGTTATATCACTTAGTAACCGTCATAACTCTGTGATATTAGTCTTCTTTTAGTAACAGGCAAACCGCAGCTACGAAAGATATCGAGAGTTGCTCAAGGTGCGCGGTTATTATGTGTCCTGTTGAAATTTCGACTCATGTCTGTCTGACTCCAAAGCCAGTGCAATTCCAGTGCCCAAAACGTCCTTGTGAAACCTGTATGATTTGAGATATTCTTGGCTTCTTCAAATAAACTTCTGTTAGTTTCTCAGACTTGAGAAATCACTAAAAGTGAAGATATTCTGGATTTGGATAGGAAAACAGGAAAGGGACAACCCCCTCTCATCAAAGAATCAGAACAAGCAGAGGAAATGGACTTTCTTCCCTCGCCCAATTTTATATGATTTTTGAATAATTTTTTCCCCTTAAAGTCAAATTCAGAACACATTCTATTTCTTGGAAAATTATAGTTTTATTATAGTAATTTCTGTTTTCATAGTCTTCACTTAAGATTGAAAAATGGTTTTGAAATAGCAGGAAAAGCAGCCCAGGCATTCCCTCCTTGAGAAGAGTTAAGAGGTTGCGGGGTGCTCTTTTGTGAAATGACATAAAGACGAAGTATGGGACGCCTGACACACTGGAAGATCCAGAAAAGTAGGACACCCTCGAGGGTATTTGGCGTGTGACAAGACTGAGTTAGAACGAAGAGCAATCAGAGCAGCCAGGCCTCACATTGGAGGCGGGAGCCTGCTGGGAGCTGACAAAGCCCAGGCTATGACAGCGCTTACCCATAGGAAAGGAAATGAAGACATTCCTCAGCTCTCTACCCACCCTCCCCTCAGATGCAAAGATGGTTTACTGAATTTCAGGCTAGGTGGAAAGGACACACGTGTTGCCAGCAGATGCCACTGTCCACAGGTCATTGTGGCTTTCCCTGAAGTCAGATCTTTAAATGCATCCTCAAAGGAAATCCTAAAGGAAGTCTTCCCCTTGCCAAAATGTATGTGCGGTAAGCCTATGTGTGTGCATTCTGGAGATGAGGCAGCCTTAAGGAGAAGTTTTGCTATGAATGCCCAAAAAGCTTCTGGCCATGAGACCTGAGAGAGGAAAACTACATTGTATGAGCAAAGTCCTTGCCAGCTGGTGCTGTGGGGAACAGGAAGTGCTTCAGGGCCCAAGGAGTCAAATCTTCCTGCCAGCTCGGCAACGTTGGCCAAAATTTTATATGGGAGTTTGCATTCCTCAGACAGGAAAAACCCTTGGCATCTATGCAAAAAAAAGCATTCCCTAATAGGAAGCTGCATCTTTTCCTTCTCTACTGTGTGCCTTTCTATGGTGAGCTCACCTCCTGTGTTTACTACCTTATGCTATTTTGTAAAAGTAAGCAAACAAGCAACAGTATAAGAACACAATGGAAACACTGTTGTATCACATAAACACACACACACACACACACACACACACACACTTTGACACCATAGTCTCAACACATTCTTAAGATGGTCCTTGCATTTAGAGAAATTTTTGTCATTGTTGTTGGTTGTCATTGAATTGACCCTGACTCATGGCAACCTGGTTACAACATAATAAAACATTGCCCGGTTCTGTTGCTTCTTGGTAATCATTGGCATGTTTGAGCCTACTGTTGCACGCTAACCTATGGGTTTCATCTTCCTGTGCTGTATCAATGATCCATTGTGATCTATAGGGTTTGCACTGGCTATGTTTTGGACGTAGATTCCCAGGCCTTTGTTTGGGAGCTCTGCGGACACCTGTCTACCATAGGTGATTCCCCTGATATTTGAAATACTGGTGGCATAGCTTCTAGCATCACAGCAATACGTCAGCCACCTCAGTAGCAGAAACTGACAGACAGGCAGTGGACACACAGTTTTACCTTGGACTAAACACATTTTGAAAAGTGTTTACCAAATGATTCTTCACATAAACCAGTGGTTCTCAGTTTGGGAAGAAGCACGGAGCCTCACACTTTAGAGACTGTGATTCACTTGCTCTAAAGTGGGTATGCGGCAACAGTGTAGCCAGGGCCGAGAAGCCCTGAGGCCTGCAGAGAAGCACTTCGTGCCTGCCCGCATCTGCTTCATAGCTCATTCCTGCTATGCCTGGAGGAGACAAAGAGGTGCAGAACACTTGGAGTTTAAGCCAGATTATAAAGTACTCTTAACATATATTTCAGTTAGATTTCCTGCGTATTTATTTCATTGTTGAGCTTTTTCGATAAAGGAATTCCTTTTGATTTATCAAGTTTGCTGGAGCACATGTCCAAAGTGTTAAAGTGACCAACATGGTAAATCTTGAGGCTTAGCAGAATCTGCTAACCTCTGGCTGTAACATCCACAGAAAATTTCCTTGTCAGGAGACACACGTTTGAGAGAACACCTTGGCATCTTTTTGTTCACCTGTACAATTAAGAAAAAACAAACAAATCAATGTTTAGATGGATTTCACGCTTCATCTGGAAGAATCCCACTGGTCATTAATTAGTATTTTCAAATTACCACAGTTACACGCCTGTTTTATGGCTGAGGATGTTAGAGCTCTTTGGTAACTGGGTCTCAGTGATCTAGGTACAGCTGAACCTTCACTGCTCGGCTTCAGGCTGCAGCAAGCCTGCTTATGTGGGCCAACATGCCTTTCTGATGAAGCTTAGTGAGAAAAGCTTTTTGACTTAAAGACTGAGAAAATCTCAAATGTCTTGGGGTCTTAGGACATTATTGATGGCTCATTTATGGTATCCTGGGAGTCTGAAGAAAGAGAATTTATGGAACCATGTTGTTCAATACATTAGGGTTCCACATTTTAATAGTGTATGTGGTGCTGGCAGTCATTTGTGTACGTATATGTGTATGTGTATTTTATATATAATAAAAATACTAATTTATGTTTCATAGAATAAGTAACTAGATGATATTGTACTCAATATATTATCTGGATCCTACTGCTGTTAATTTTTATCAAGGCAGTTCAGAGTCACGGCTACCCCATGTAGAACAGAACTAAACATTGCCCCGTGCTGTGCTATCTTCATGATTATTGCTATGCTCGAGACCATTGCTGCAGCCACTGTACCTCTGGGGCACATTGCATCCTAGGAGGACCCTTCTTTGGCACTGCGTCAGATAATAGTCATTGGCTAGCTTTTGAAAGTAGATTACCATGCCATTGTACCTAGTTTGCTGTACCTAGTTTAGAACCTATTAAATCCCATGAATTTAAGAGAAATCAATATAAAATTTTTTCAGGGCCTCCTGAAAAATATCTGCCTTTCTGGACATTATGGCCTAGGTAGGTAGAGTTTCATCTTATTTGAAATGTTATTTATTTATTCCAAAATAGTTAATATGATCAGAAAGCTCAACATTCTGAAAGGATATGAGGTGAATGATGACAAGCTTCCTCCCACTCATCTCACCTCTACCTCCTTAACTTTCTTTAGTCAAGCACCAGTGCAAGTCTCATATAGGGGAAACTTTTATTTCTGTATTTTAAGCAGAATTGGAAGAGAGAAGAGATATTTTTCTCTCAGAGCAAAAAAGAAAAAAGTTCTGGTGGCAAATGGAGAACAGAAATGCATCTCTTTGACTACGAAGCCAGTGATATTTAGCATCAAGTTAATCCTCAAAATCATTACCACTCTAGCTTAGTGCCTCCTTGTTAGAGTTGAAGGACTGTTTGTTCATGTAATTGGCTGTTGAGGCAAATAATGTCTTCCTTCCATCTCATCCTCTCTTGTCTGCTTTCTGCTGTTCCCTCATCCCCTGTGAGGTTCTGGAATCTGTGAAGTGGGGCCTCCTTACCACTGATTTCCCTGTCTTCCACCACCAGCCTATTTATCATGGCTTGACTTGGAGACTTGGGCTAGGGTCCCCTATCTGTGCCTTCCCCATATGACCATTGGGGCTCACCGGTGCTCCCTCAGAGCTCAGAGTTACACTGAGACCAGACTACCTTCTCAAGAGATGTGGAGCTGAAGAGGGCTGAAACACACCTCCTGCTGGGTTAAGAGGTGCCTTCTACCTCCCCAGCGGGAAAGAAGAGTCCTGCTGCGAGAGAAAGCAGTTTTTAGCTATCACTGCATGTCAAATAGGGCTTCCTATTGTTTTGTTTATCCTGTTGGCTAATCTATGATTTTAGTTTCAGAAGGATTTTGCCAGGTGGCAAATATTCTAGGTGATTGGGAAAGTGCAAAGGCATAGTGGAGAAGAAGGACAGGGCTCTCTTTGGACCAACACAACTCTGACTTTTATTCTGTATCATCGCTTCCCTCTTTGATACCCTTATTTTAAAAAACCTGACAGAGTGTATGCGGCAGGCTGTACTGGGTAGGCTGAAGCTAAGAAAGCAGTTTCCTTAGCAACTGCAACCATATGAAAAGTCGGCATGTCTTCCTTGTCTCATTTCTCATTTCATTTTCTGCAGTTTCTGAAAACAGGTCAGGCACCATGTGTCAAGCTTGCATTGTGATGTGGCTTATTGTACCTCTTGTATCTGAGAGGGGATGCAGACCACTGTGCATATCACTAACTACCTTGGTTGATTTCAATTAGAAATAAACACATATACGCAGTCAGACTTTGTGGTCGCTTTTCCAAGGACCATAGAATATTAGTTATATTTGTGAAGAGTTCAGAAATGAAAGTGTAAAAGCTAAATCTGACATCAATCTTACATTCATTTGCTTTACCCAGAGCTATTCTGATTTTGAAATTGTATTAGAATGCTTTTGGTGAGACCAGCAGAACCCTGTCTTTTTGATTCAGAACAGTCCTCCACTAATCCTCTTCTAAAGTGATATGCAAGATCCCCAAAGCAAGTATGTGGCTAAGTTCAAGGTTCCCTAATTCAATTCAAGAATATTTATTGCATGTCTGGTTCACTAAGAACTGCAGGGGACAAACAGATGTGGTGAGATGGTCTGTGCCCTCAAGGAGTTTCCAATTTAGTCATGGGAATAAGACAAATGCAGGGTAATTCCAATGACAAGGAAGAAAATGATAAATGATATCAAGCTCTGCGTATTGACCTCGGCTAAATACTGGAATCATATGGGGAGCTTTAAAAACACCAGTGCCGTTGGTTCCTCTACAGAGATTTTGATTTGATTGCCCTGGGAGGTGGGCAGCCTAGTGATTAGGATTTTGGGAAAACTTTCCAGGTGATCCGACTGTAAAGCCAAGGTCAAGAACCACAGATAGAGGGTCCATGTCACTTTTTTGTTTGCTTGCACCAGAAAACACTAACTTTGCAATAACATCTGATGAAGGCCTGAAAAAGTGGGTATGATTCTAAACAGTCAAGGAAATTGGGAGGAAAAAGAAATATCTGAGGTGATGGACAATGGTTTAGCTTAAATAAAAGGATGTCTGCCCTAAGTATTGTGCTCTTTTTGTGAATTTCCTATGAGGCATCAAATTGACAACAGCATCTGGAAAGATTAGATGAGAAGCTTAGGAGGCAGAGGGTTTACGTGAATAATTAAAAAAAAGACATGGAAGGTAGTTACACAACTTGAATGTGATCGATGTTACTGAATTGATTGTTGAAACGGTGTATCTTTTGCTGTGTATACTTGTACGACAAAAAAGAGAAAAGTCACAGATATGTGACACTGGATGTGGATATGTAGGTGAGTGCAGAGTACCGTATCTTGGGGAAAAGAAAGCTGAAAAGGCAGATCGAGAAGCACCGAGGCAGGTAAGGTGCAAAGACCACTAAGCCAGAAGCAGGAGGGGGCTCAAGTTAGATTTCTCTGCTTTTAACTGTGCCACAGCGTTGTTGAGGTGTTGAGCCGTGCTGTAACTAGGAGTCAAGCAGGTGGGAAGACAGGAAAGAGAACATTGTTTATAGGAGAAGACTGTGGTTTCAATATTTAACAAAAACCAGGATATTGTAAAGCAGAACTATGGAGATAATTTGGTTAATCTCCTTTGTTGGGCAGCCGAGGAAGCCCTAGGCAGAATAATATGACTAGTTAAAGAGATGATGTGACTCAAAGTTCAGTCAGATGTCCAGGTGATGATGTCCCAACAGTTTGCAAACAGGTGTAAAGCACGGGAAAGAGGTCAAGGACGCACGCAAAGTTTTGGAAGTCATTTTCAATGAGGTAGTAAGGATTTGTTGGCAGTAGTGAAATTCTCACCCTCCATGCAGACTTGTGTTTGGTTTTGAACCAGTTCACCTCTTGTATAGCCAGCTAGTAGAAGCCCCCATGTTGCTGTGATGCTGAAGAGGTTTCGCTAGAACATCTACATTAAGATGGACTAGGAAGAAAGGCCTGGTGGTCTACTTCCCCCATGTTGCTGTGATGCTGAAGAGGTTTCGCTAGAACATCTACATTAAGATGGACTAGGAAGAAAGGCCTGGTGGTCTACTTTAGAAAATCAGCTAATGAAAACCTTATGGAATGCAAAATCATACATTCCCTTTGTTCGTGGGGTCACTGTGAGTCAGGGACCAGATCAATGGCAACAGACAACAGCAGCCAGGATCTGAGGACAACGGAGGAACATGGAAAGGAGAGAGAGTGAAAAAAAGGGGCATTTGAAATCGACAAAAGAGGTACAGAATTGTGGTTGTTAGACATCATCGAGTTTGTTCCTACTTGTAACAGTCCTGTGTACAACAGAATAAAACACAGCTCCGTCCCACACCATGCTCGCAATCGTTGTTATGATTCAGTGTATTGTTGCGGCCACTATGTCAGTCCATCTCCTTGAGGGTCTTTCTATTTTTCACTGACCCTCTGCTTTGCCAACCATGATGTCCTTCTCCAGAGAGCGGTCCTCCTTATAACATGTCCACAGTACATGAAAGGAAATGTTACCATTCATACTTCTAAGGAGCATTTGGGCTTGTACTTCTTGCAAGACAGATTTATTCGTTCTTTCAGCAAGCAAGTAAACAAACAGACAGACAAAATACCTACTGCCATCCATCAGTTCTGACTCATAGCTACTCCACAGGACAGAGGAGAATTGCTTCCACAGGGTTTCCAAGGCTTTAAATTGTTACGGAAGTGGAGTGTCACATATCTGACTGACTGGTGGCTTCAAACCACTGATCTTTTTGGTTGGCAGGCACCAGTGTTCTGTCCCTTTAAGGTTTCTTTTTTTTGTTAGCTTAATATTACTTTCTTTTGTTTCTTAATTTTATTATTTTTTATTAATTACAGTAAAAGAATAAAATTTCTCACATTTATCGATTATCTTGTTTATGATAAACCCTCACCCCCCAACCAACCTTGTAGCCAACACAGTCATTTTCTTCTGTGGATAAGTCTCTTATAACAGGGATCTCGTACAAAATTTGTCCTTTTGACACTGATTTCACTCAGCATGATCTCTTCCAAATGAGAGCATGTTATGTTTTCTAAGATAGTAATTGTTTTTTATCATAGCATAGTGTTCCATTGAGTATATGTATCACAGTTTGTTTATCTATTCGTCTGTTGATGGGCGTTGGGGTTGATTCCATCTTTTTGCCATTGTGGACTGTGCTGCAGCAAACATTTGTGTACATGTGTCTGTTCATATGACAACTTTTGTTTCTGAGGGATAAATTCAAAGCAGTGGAATTACAGGATCAAGTGGTATATATATTTCCAGCTTTTTAAGGAAGTGCCAGATTGTTTACCAAAGAGATTGTACCATTTTGCAATCCCACCAACAGTGTAGGAGAGTTTCAGTTTCTCCACAGCCTCGCCAGCATTTGTTGTTTTGTGTTTTTTGGATCATGGCCAACCTTGTTGGAGTGAGATGGTTTCTCATCATAGTTTTGATTTGAATTTCTTTAAAAGCTCACGATTCTGAGCAATTCCTTGTGTGTCTTTCGGCTGCCTGGATCTCCTGTTTAGAGAAATGTCTGTCCATCTCCTTTGCCCATCACTTAAGTGGACTATTTATCTTATTCTTATTGATATTTTGTAGTATCTTGTAGATTATGGGGATCAGATGTCAGTCTGACATACAGTTGTCAAATATTTTTTCCCATTCTGTAGGTGGTATTTTAATTCTTTTGATGAAGTTTTTGGATGGGCAAAAGTGTTTGATTCTTAGTAGTGCCCATTTATCTATTTTCTCTTCTGTTGATCATGCTTTCTCAGATTTTGAAGTCTGTCTATGTTGTGTATTAAAACGTCCATTGTTGATCCTATTTCATCTTGGATGAGCTTTATCATTTTAGATTTTATATGTAGGTCTTTTATCCACTTAGAGTGGGTTTTTGTATAAGGTGTGAGATACGGGTCTTGTTTGAATGTTTTACAGATGCATATCCAAGTTTGCCAGCACCATTTGTTAAAGAGACTGTTTTTACTCAAGCTTACAATTTTAGGGCCTTTGTCGAATATCAACTGTTCGTAGGAGGATGGTGGCATCTCTGTGGTCTCAACTCTGTTCCATTGGTCTCTATGTCTCTTTTTGTACCAGTGCCAGGCTGTTTTGACTACTGTGGCAGTGTAATAGGTTCTAAAGTCGGGTAGTGAGAGGCTAAAGTCAGGTAGTGAGAGGCCTGCCAGTGTGTTCTTCTTCAGTAGTGCTTTACTTATCCAGGGCTTCCTCCCTTTCTAAACAAAGTTGGTGATTTGTTTCACCATCTCGTTAAAAAATGTCGCTGGAATTTTATTGGGATTGCATTATATAAGTAGATTGCTTTGGGTAAAATAGACGTTTTCACAATGTTAAGTCTTCCTACCTATGAATAGGATAGGTTTCTCCATTTATGTAAGTCTCTCTTAGCTTCTTGTAGTAAGGTCTTGTAGTTTTCTTTTTTTTTTATTATGATTGTATGAAAATATACATTCCCATATAAATTTGCATGCTCACCTATATACGGCTCCCAGTGACAACACACCCCTCTTCTCTGTTCCATACATGTTCTATTCTCCCAACAGTCTCCTATTCCCTCCTCTCCACCCACTCCCCTTCCTCCAGGAAGAGGTCATCAGGATGGTATCCTATAAATGCATAGAACCATGAACTTCCCACAAGATAGTCACTCTGCAATGCCAAGTCCCATCCATTGCTGTTCAAAAAGTTGACCTTAATTATGATTTATGAACAGGGGCAGCATCAGGGCCAGGGGCCATGCTCCCAGGAGAACCTCGAAGCCCCCAGACTATTGATTGTGGTCTTTTATTGGAGATCTCAGGGTGCACCCCTGTTTATTCTCTTATTGTCAGTGAGACTCAACTTTGTGAGCTCCCTCGAGGATATCACTGGTGGTGGCCAGTGATATCTTGTTCTTCTGATGATGAGTCGATGTATAGAGCATGTAGAGATGTGGGTCTCTCTGTCTTCTGGGTTCTCTTTTCCACATGTCATTCTTGTCCTTGGTGACCATCCTTTCCTGTTGAGTTGGGACTGTTTGCTGTACCCTCAGATGGCAGCTTGGCAGCTTTTAAGACCCCAGACTCCATTCACCAATGTGGGGTGCATAGAATCATCATTAGCAAAACACTAGCTGTGCCAGTTGGCCTTGATTTTGCCTGAGAGCGTGGGCCCCGGCTCCCTGCCCCAGGTACTCTGTCTTTCTAATGTTGGGTTAGGATGGGAGGAGTACTCAAATTGTGTTGAAGTCCAGTTATTATTGATCTTCTTTCAAATGTGTGCTGTCACTGATTTCACCCAACCAAATTTCTATTAACTATCTAATCTAAGCCCTCCCCCCCATCTTCCCTCCATCCCCCCCCTTGCAGCCTTGAGAGTCTTTTCTTCTATACGTGAGTCTATTTTTAAGTTCTCATCATAGGGGTCTCATACGATATTTGTCCTTTTGTTGCTGACTACTTTCACTCAGCTTAATGTCCTCCAGTTTAAACCAGGTTAAGAGATGTTTCCTGCTATCATTGTTGTTCTTTATCATTGCATAGTGTTCCATTGAGTATATATACCATAGTTTACCTATCCATTTCTCTGTTCCTGGGCATCTGGGTTGATTCCATCTTTTTGCTATTGTGGACTGTGCTGCAATGAACATTTGTGTGCATGTACCAGTTGGTGTGAATGGCCTTGGTTCTGTAGGATATATTCCAAACAGTGGAATTACTGGTCAAATGATATATCTATATCCATTTTTTTAAGGGAGTGCCAGATTGCTTTCCAAAGAGGTTGCACCACTTTGCAATCCCACCAACAGTGTAGGAGAGTTTCAGTCTCTCCACAGCCTCTCCAGCACTTGCTTTTTGCATTTTTTGGATCATGGCCAACCTTGTTGGGGTGAGATGGTATTTCATTGTGGTTTTGATTTGAATTTCTTTAATAGTTAATGATCGTGAGCATGTCTGCATGTGTTTTTTGGCTGCCTGGGTCTCCTGTTTAGAGAAGTGTCTGTCCATTCCTTTGCTCATCGCTTAATTGGATGATTTATCTTTTTCTTATTGATATTTTGTAATGCCTTATAGATTATGGAGGTTAGTCATCAGTCTGACATAGAGTTGCCAATTTTTTTTTTCCCATTCTGTAGGTGGCCTTTTAATTCTATTAATAAATCTTTGGATGAGCAAAAGTGATTGATTCTTAGTAGTTCCCATTTATCTATTTTCTATTCTGATGGTTGTGGTTTGTTTGACAGATTTTGAAGTCTGTCTATGTTGTGTATTAAACCTTCCATTGTTGTTCCTACTTTTTCTTGGATGAGCTTTATCACTTTAGATTTGATATTTAGGTCTTTTATCCTGTTTGAGTTGGTTTTTGTAAAAGGTGGAAGATATGGGCCTTGTTTTAATTTAGTGCAAATGGATATCCAATTTTGCCAGCACCATTTGTTGAAGACACTGTTTTTACCCCAATTTAATGTCTTAGGGCCTTTGTTGAATATCAACTGTTCATAGGCAGATGATGTCATTCCTGGGGTTTCTATTCTGTTCCACTGATCTATCTGTCTGTTTTTGTACCAGTACCAGGCTGTTTTAGCTACTGTGGCAGTGTAATAGGTTCTAAGGTTGGGTAATGAGAGGCCTCCCAGTCTGTTCTTTAGTAATGCTTTACTTATGAGGGGCTTCTTCCCTTTCCAGAGAAAGTTGGTAACTTGTTTCTCCATCTCATTGAAAATTGTCACTGGAACTTGTATTGGGATGGCATTGTGTAAGTGGATTGCTTTAGGTAAAGTAGACATTTTCACAATGTTAAGTCTTCCTCTCTCTGAGCAGGGTAGGTTTCTCCACTTATGTGAAGCTCTCTTACTTTCTTGTAGTAAGGGTTTGTAGTTCTATTTGTAAAGGTCTGTTATTACTCTGATTAAATTTATTCCTAGGTACTTTATCTTGTTAGGGGCTATAGTAAATGGTATTGACTTGGTGATTTCCTCTTTAATAATCTCATTGTTGGTATAAAGGAATCCTACTGATTTACTTAGTTTATCTTGTATCCTGAGACTTTGCTGAACTCTTTTATCAGTTTGAGTAGTCTCCTTATGGATTCTTTGGGATTCCCTGAATATACAATCATATCATCTGCATAGAGGGAGATTTTTAGTTCTTCTTTGCTGATGCAGATGCCCTTTATTCCTTAGTCTTGTGTAATTGCTCTGGCTAGAACTTCTAGTACAATATTGAATAGGAGGGGTGAGAGTGGACATCCTTGCCTAGTTCCTGTTCTCAAGGGAAACTGTTTCAGTCTCTCTCCATTCAGGATGACGTAGGCAGTTCGCTTTGTATAAATGGCCCTTATTGCACTGAGGAATTGGCAGTCTATTCCTATTTTGCTGAGAGTTTTTAACATGAATGTGTGTTAGACTTTATCAAATGTCTTTTCTGCATCAATGGACAAAATCAGGCGATTCTTGTCTTTTGTGGTATTTATGTGGTTGATTACATTAATTGTTCTTGTGATGTTGAACCAGCCTTGCATCCCTGGTATGAATCCAACTTGGTCATGATGGATTATTTTTTTTGCAGGATATATAATTCTTGGTTGGAAGTTCGTCTCCTTCAAGGCCTTGAATGTGTCATGCCACTGTCTCCATGCCAGCATGGTTTCTGCCGAGAAATCTGAAGAGAGCCTACAGAGTTTCCCCCTGAATGTTAGTTTGATTTGAGTCTTGCTGCCTTTAAGAGTTGCTGCTTATGTTTCATTTTGTTAAGCTTGATTATAGTATGTCTTGGAGTCTTTCTTTTGAAATCTATATTAGGTGGTGTACAATATGCATCTGAGATGGCTATATTCTCTTCCTTCATGATTTCTGGGAAGTTTTCTTTCAGCAGCTCAGCAACAATACTCTCTGTGTTCTCAGATGTCTCACCCTGTTCAGGCACTCCAATTAATCGAAGGTTGTTCCTCTTAATAGAGTCCCACATGCTTCTTAATGTTTCTTCATTTTTCTTGTTTCTTTTTTCTGATTTCTGCTCATAGACACTGGCCTCAGTAGCTCTGTCTTCGAAGTCATAAATTCTTTTTTCTATTTGTTCCATTCTGTTTTCTTGGCTTTGCATGGAAGTTTCTATGTCTTTGATTTTGTTCTTGATCTATTGAATTTCAGAGTACTGGTATTCAATCAGATCGAACAGCTTGCTTAATTTTTCATTTTGTTCTGCTGCATTTTGTATAAGGTCTAGAAGGGCTCTGTATATAATTATTTTGTATTCACTTTCTGATGCTTTCATAACAGTTTCTTCATCTGGAAAACTCCTTGGTTGCTTTGTTTGGGAGCCTTCTGAAGCCATGGGTGATTTCTTGTATGCCACAAGTGTCTGTTGCTTTTTGGGTGCCATGTGAGTAAGTAGAGGCTGGAAGAGATACTGTGAGGATGGACTGCAGATGCTTCTCTAGGCTGTCTTAAAATGTAAAGCAAAAGGTATCTGACCAGTTCACAAGTCAGTCAGGTTTTCGGGTGTAGAGGTCCCTTTTCTCAACTGGCAAAGTAAGCACCACTATATCCAACCCCAGATGATACAAGCTAGTTCAGAATACAGCAATATTAGTGCCCTGTTGGCTTCTGCTGACAGGGCCTAGCCTTGGGCGACACTGTGTAGAGTACTGCTTTTCTGGTAGAAAAGTGCTCTCCTGTGGGCAGGCTCTGGATCCCAAGCTAAGAATTAGGTCCAGCTGTGGTCACTGTATCTAAGATGACATCCTCCACACAGGCAGCAGACAGAGGGGCTAAAGGTGTTGAGAGGTAGTGATTCCTCTGCTTCTGTTGCAGGGCCTGCAACATAGATGGCCTTCGGTAAATTACTGCTTTTCTGTCAGAGAAGCGCAGTCCTGTTTGCAGGCGCTGGCTCCCAGGCTGAGAATTAGGTCCTGCTAAAATCTTGGTACCAACATGGTGTCCCATACACTGACTGTGTAATTCTGTACAAACCCTGCTGACGCAGAGATAAGACGATAGGTCTAAAGTGGCTAGGTTAACAGAGTCCTAAGCCTGGCTCTCAAAATATGGGAATTTCACCTGCCTATCCCCCCAGCAGTGCGTCTGAGTCTAGCCGCTAGGCAAGACTCAGCTCCGCCCGCCGGCCAAGACAGAGAAAAAAAAAGTCAAAATGGTGCGTTTACCTTCCGTCCATCAGAGCCAGGGCTAGCCAGGAGTGGGAGTCAGCAAAAGAGAGGAGGTTTTCCACTCAGTGGTATGACGTCGAAATTAACAGCCCTGTGCCGTGTCCTGGGGTTGATTAGGTGATCAGAAGGCTCCGTTTGATTATCAGTTCAGGTCTTGGTTTCCAGAGGGATATAAGGAGACGTGTGCTTAGTCCGCCATCTTGACTCCACCCTCCCTATTTTTTTGATATGTTCTTGAATTCTATTTGCTAGTATTTTGTTGAGGATTTTTACATCCAGGTTCATGAGTGATGTTGGTCTGTAGTTCTCCTTTTTTGTTGGATCTTTCCCTGGCTTTGGTGTCAGGGTTATGCTTGCTTCTTAGAATGAATTTGGGAGTATTCTATCCCTTTCTATGCTGTGAAATAGTTTCAGTAGTATTGGAGTTAAATCTTCTCCAAAAGCCTGGTAGAATTCTGCAGTGAAGCCATCTGGGCCAGGGCTTTTTTTGGTTGCTACTTTTTGGATGACTTTTTCAATCTCTTCTTTGTGATGGTTTTATTCAGTTGTTTTGCTTCACCTTGTGATAATTTTGGTTGGTGATATGAATCTAGGAATTTGTCCATTTCCTTTGGGTTTTCAAATTTTTAGAGTATAGTCTTCCGCAGTATTCTGTGATTATATTTGGGATTTCTGTTGGATCTGTTGTGATATCTCCCCTTTCATTTCTTATTGGGATTATTTGTTTCCTTTCCTGTTTTTCTTTAGTAAGTTTAGACAATAGTTTGTCAATGTATTGATCTTTTAAAAAAAACCAGCTTTTATACTTTTCAATTTTTTCAATTGTTCTTCTATTCTCTAATTCATTTGGTTCTGCTCTAATGTTTATGATCTGTTTTCTTCTGGTACCTGAGGGGTTCCTCTGTTCCTCTCTTTCTACTTGGTCAAGCTGTAGGGTTAGTTCTTTGGTTTGAGTTCCTTCTTCCTTACAGATGTGTGCATTTATAGAGATAGACTAACCCCTGAGCACTGCTTTGGCTGTATCCCATAGGTTCTGGTAGGAAGTGTTTTTGTTCTCATTTGAATCCACAATTTTTTTTTTATTTCATCCTTGATTTCTTCTATAATCCATGGCTTTTTGAGCAATATGTTGTTCAGTTTCCATGAGTTCCAATTTCTATTTATGTTTTTTCTGCTATTTATTTCAATTTCAACTTTCATGGCTTTAGGGTCTGAGAAGATGCTTTGCAAAAATTCAGTGGTATGGATTTTGTTCTGCTTTGCTTTATGTCCTAACACATAGTCTATTGTGGAAAATGTTCCATGTGCACTAGAGAAGAAGGTGTAGTTATCTGTTGATGGATAGAAAGTTCTGTATATTTTGATGATGTCTAGTTGGTTAATTGTGGCAATAAGATCTTCTGTGTCTTTACTGAGCTTTTTTCTAGGAAATCTGTCCAAATACTGAGAGCGTAGTGTTGAAGTCTCCTGCTATTATTGTGGAGTGGTCTATCTCATTTTTGAATGTAGTCAGTGTTTCTTCGATGTATTTAGGTGCTGTAGTATTAGATGCATAAATATTTAATATTTTTAAGTCTTGCTTGTGTACTGAACCCTTCAGCAAAATGTCCTTCCTTGTCCATGACAGTGGATTTTACATTAAAATCTATTTTATCTGAGATTAGTATTGCAACACCTGCTCTTCTTTGTGTATTGTTAGCATGGTATATATTCTTCCATCCATTAATTTTCAGTTTGCTCATGTCTTTCAGTCTAAGTGAGTGTCTTGTAGGCAACATATAGATGAGTCGTGCTTTTTGATCCAAGATGTCACTCATTGTCCCTTTCCTGGAGAGTTCAGTCCATTTGCATTCAATGTAATTGTCGATAGGTATGTGTTTAGTGCTGTCATTGTGATGTGTTTTTTTTTGTTTTTTCTTTTTTGAGTTGATGTTTTCTCTGTTGCTCTTATTATTCTGTTCTGAGACATTCTTTATGGACTGATTTTTCACCCTTTTCAGTGTTGGTTTTTTGTTGAGAGTCTTATATTAGGTTTCTTGACTTGACAAATTGCATCTTTATTGTGCTTTGCAGCTACTCCTGTGATCCCCCTTAATAATATGTGTTTAAACTCAATTTTAATTTCTACATGTCTTGTTAAGTTCCTCTCCATCTGGAAGGAATATAACTACTGTAGTACACCTCTGTTTTTAATAAGATGATATCATATTTTTCATAATATGTTCACTGGATCACTTCTTTTAATATTATAGCTTTGGCTGAGTTTTGTGCCTTCCCTAACTGAGTAGGTTTCTGGATGATGTGTCCTGTATTGCCTCCTAAAATATAGAGTTAATGGTTTTGATCTTCTAAGCCAAGAATTTCTTTCAGTATTTCCTGTAGCTTTGGTTTGGTTTTAACAAAGTCTCTGAGTTTCTGTTTACCTGCAAATGTCTTAATTTCATTTTCATATTTGAGAGGTAGTTTTACAGGATATATAATTCTTGGTTGGAAGTTCTTCTCCCTCAAGGTTTTGAATGTGTCATCTCATTGCCTCTGTGCCAGCATTGTTTCTGCTGAGAAGTCCGATGAAACCCTACAGGGTTTTCCTCTGAATGTTAGCTTTACTATGAGTCTTGCTGCCTTTAAGAGTTTCCACTTATGTTTCATTATGTTAAGCTTGATTATAATATGTCTTGGAGTCTTTCTTTTGGAATCTATATTGATTGGTGTTCAATACGTATCTTGGATATCTATATTTTCTTCTTTCATAATTTCAGGCAAGTTTTCTGTCAGCAGCTCAGCAACAATACTGTCTGTGTTTTCTGGTGTCCCTCCTTGCTCAGTTAGTCAAAGAATGTTCCTCTTCATAGAATCCCACATGCTTCTTAATGCTTCTTCATTTTTCTTGCTTCTTTTCTCTGATTTCCATTTGTAGATGCTGGAGTCAGTAGCTCTGTCTTCCAAGTCAGGAAGTCTATTTTCCAATTATTCAGTTCTGTTTTCTTGGATTTGAATTGAATTTTCTATCTCTTTGACTTTTTATTGGTATGTTGGATTTCAGAATACTGATGTTCTGTCAGTTCTAACAGGAATTTTTCATTTTGCTCTGCTACATTTTGTGTAATGTTCAGGAGGGTTATATATATAATCCTTTTGTACTCAACCTCTAATAGTTTCAGAAATACTTCTTAGTCTAGGAGGTTCTTTGCTTCTCTATTTTGGGGGCTTTCTGCAGCGATAGATGAATTTTTCTTTAAGTTTCTGATCAAAGTTTGTTGTTTTTTGGGCATCTCAATGTTGTTTAGTTTCTCTGGTGTCACCTTAACACGATCTAAAGCACAGTCTGATAAGGAAGGTGATCGCCAGTCACCTCTATGTACTCCAGTGACTGGGCCCAGTGGAATCTCTGGGATAGCAGGCTCCACTTCCTGATTGGCAAAGACATGTCCCTACTTATTGATTCCTAGGGGGCCACCAGCTGACCCTATGATGTAGATCAGTAAAGGCTAGAAGGGGTGCTGTCAGTATGTACTGTAGTTATTTCTCTAAGTAGTTTTATATTAGAAGGTAAAAGCTGTCTGACAGCTTATAAAATCAATCAGACTGTCAAGTGTGCAAGTCTGTCTTCCCAGCTGGTGAAGTAAACACCTCTATATGCAACCCCAGAGCCTGTAAACTGGTTCAAAGTATGGAAAGGCTACTGCCCTGTTGTCATCTGCTGCTGGGCCCCTCCTGTAATGTTACACTGTGCTAAACACAGCTTTTTTGTTGGAAAGGTACTCCCCAGGAGGACACTGCTGCCCAGCCTAGGCTTCAGTCCCTATCGAGGCCTGTGTTTGGGTAACTCTGCCTCCCAGTTGAGCAAGATAGCATCCTGAACAAGCTCTCTCTCTCACTGTGGAATAGCCTATTCTACAGGAGAGGTTTGGAAAGAGAGGGTGGAGGAGCTGGGGTGCACAGAGTCCAGAGCCAGGCTCTCAAAATGTGGCTATTTTGCCTGCTGGTCCCATCAGCAATGTGGCTGAGCTTTGCTGCCAGTCAAGCCCAAGCCCTGCCTGCCAGTTAATACAGAGAAAAAAAAGTTAAAAGTTACCTCCAGTCCTTGAGAGCTGGCATTCAATAAAGGTAGGGATCAGTGAAAAAGTTTCCTGATCAGTGGCATGTAGTCCAAATTGGCAGCCTCATGCCATGTCCTAGGGCTCACTGGGTGTCCAGAACTCTGTTTATTTATCAATCCAGGCCTTAGTTTTCAGAGGGAATTGAGGAGACATGTGTCTAGTCCACCATCTTGACCCTACCCTCTTTCCTACCCCTTCTTGCCTTCCGAACTTTGTTTTTCTGGAAATGCTGCTGAATTTTTTGTCTCTTTTGGCTGATTGTTTGAGGAACATGTTCATTGTGAGTGTTATTGTTAACTTTACAGGCCTGTCTGTTGTTTGGCTGGATGATGATCTCTGGGAGTGGGTTTTGTTTCAGATTTAAGGGGTGTCTAAGAGCCATGGTCTTGAGAATCCCACCAGTCTCTATCAGACTGGTAAATTTGGTCTTTTCAACATCAACTTGAATTGTTTTCATCATTTTTTCCCCACTCTGTCCAGGATCTTCTCTTGAGATTTTGATCACAACAGTCAGTGTTGGTGGCTGGGTACCATCCAGTTCTTCTGTCTCAGGCTAGTAAAGGCTGTGATTCATATGGTCCATTAGTCCTTGGACTGATTGTTACCTTGAGTCTTTGATTTTCTTCACTCTTCTTTGCTCTGGCTGGCAAGAGACCAATAGTTGTATTTTAGATGACTTCTTGCCAGCTTTTAAGACTGCGATCGCTACTCACTGAAGTAGGATATAGATCTTATCTTTATGGACTATGTTATACCAATTTGCCTAAATGTACTCGGAGACTATGGTCCTAAGTCCTCAAGCCTAGTGACTTGATCCCTCAAGGTGTTCACTTATGGCTGAGTTTTCATAACTTTGCCTCCTCTGTGCTCTACTATTATCCATGGATCTATTAGTAGCATATACAAATACATGTTTACAAACATCCTCTGCCAAACATACACATGCTCATGACTGTATTCCCATATGCTATCATTTACATATCTACCAGTATATTCACTCATAAGTTATTATGCAGGATTGTGTATGTAATAGTATTTATCATTGTTGCCTTTTACACTGCCTCCCAGTAATTTCCTTTGTGCTGAACTAACCCTTGTTGTGTATTGCCTTTCCTTTCTCCTATGTTAATATATATCTACTATCTAGTTAGTGATTTTTCTGTCCCTCCCTCCCCCATCCCTATTAACTATCAAAGAATATTTTTTTCTGTATGTAAACCCTTTCTTGAGTTTTGTAATAGTGGTCTCATGTAACAGTCATCCTTCTGTGGTTGACTTATTTCACTCAGCACAATGTCCTCTGGGTTCATACATATTGTGAGCTGTTTCTCAGATTCATCATTATTTCTTGATGTTGGGTAATATTTTGTGTGAATTTCTTTACTGTGAGTTTTATGGGTGTTGATTTTAGTTCCAAATAAGGTGAAATCCTTGACAACTTCAATACATTCTCCATTTATCATGACGTTGCTTATTGGTCCAGTTGTGAGGATTTTGTTGTCTCTGTGCTGAAGTATAATACATAATGAAGGCTGTGGTCTTTGATCTTCATCAGTAAGTGCTTCAAGTCTTTGCTTTCAGCAGGCAATGTGTGTCATCTGCATTTTGCAAGCTATTAATGAATCTTCTAGTCCCATCTTGTTTGTATAGTCCAGCTTCTGGAATAATTTGTTCAGTGTACAGATTTAGCAAGTGTGGTGAATTAATACAACCCTGACACACACGTTTTCTGATTTTAAACCATGTAGAATTCCCTTGTTCTGTTTAAGCAACTGTCTCTTAGTCTTGTACAGAGTCTGCATGAGCACAATTAAGTGTTCTAGAATTCTCATTCTTTGTGATTCTATCCATAATTTGTTATGATCCACACAGTAAAATGCCTTTGCATAGTCAATAAATCATAGATAAACATATTTCTGGTAATATCTTCCTTTAATGAAAATCCATCAGACATCAACAATGATATCTATTGTTTCATGTTCTCTTCTAAATCTGGTTTGAATCTTTTGGCAGTTCTGTGTCAATGTACTGCTGTGAACATTTTAGAATTAATTACAGCAAAATTTTGCTTATGTGTGATATAAATTTTTTTGATAATGTTTCCACTCTGTTTGATCAGTTCTCTTTGGAATGGGTGTATATATTGCTCTTTTCCAGTTTCTTTACATAGACAAGTGAGTTTTTGCAGTGTTTCACCTATTTGTTGCAATGTCCTTGGTATTCCCTCAATTCCCGTAGACTTGTTTTTTTTGCCAATACTTTCCCTGTAGCTTGTGCTTCTTCCTTCAGTACCATTGGATCTTGATCATGTGCTACCTCTTGAAATGGTTAAACATTGACCATTTCTTCCCGGTCAGTAGCTATACATTTCTTCCATCTTTTTTTGATGTTTATTGCATTGTTCAATATTTTACCCATAAAATCCTTCAATATTGCAACTTTAGGCTTGGGTTCTTTCTTTAGTTCTTTCATCTACAGAAATACTGAGTGTATTTCTGAATTTTGTTTTTCTAACTCCAGGTCTTTGCATATTTCATTAAATTGTACTTTTCATGTCTTGGGGTTGGCAACCAATGTCACAAAATAATACATGTACTAATTATTTAATGAGAAACTAATTTGTTCTATAAACCTTCATCCAAAGCACAATAAAAATGTTTCAAAAAATTGTGCTTTACTTTGTCTTCTCCAGCTGCCCTTTGAAGTATTCTGTTCAGCTCCTTTCCTTCATTATTTCTTGCATTCACTTTAACTGCTCTACATTCAATAGCAACTTTCAGAGTCTCTTCTCACATCCATTTTGGTCTTTTCTTTCTTTCTTGTGTTTTTAGTGACCTGTTGCTGTCTTCAATTATTCACAGCAGAATTTTGCTTGTGTGTGATACTAGTTTGGTCTGGTCTTCAATGATTACTATTCAGTGCAATAAAGCTGTTCTTGAGAAGGTTTATAAACTGAGGTGGGATATATTCAATGTTGTATTTTGTCTCTTGTGGATTTCTTTTAATTTTCTTCAGCTTCAGCAAGAATTTGCATATGAGCAATAGATGGTCTGTTCTGTAGTTGGCCACTGGCCCAGTTCTGACTATTGACACTGAGCTTCTCTATCATCCTTTTCTGCACATGTAGTTGATTTGAATCCTGTGTATCCAGTGAGGCACATATGTGTAGTCACTGTTTATGTTGTTTTAAAAAGATATTTCCAATAAGTAAGTCACTGGTCTTTCAAAATTCTGTCATGTAATGTCCACTATCATTTTTATCAATAAGAGGCACAGAATCAACATTAGAAAAATAAAAAGAGAATCAAAATAATTCTGTGGCATAGAAGCCAAGAAAGAGTTTCAAGGAGAAGAGAGCTATACAAGTATGAGGGTTGTGAAGAAGTCTTTGGAAGTGTGACTGATATGCAACCAGTGATGCCAGTGTGTACTGAGTGAGGAGTGGAGGGTATGAGGTAGATTGCAAGAGGTTATGAACTCAGTGGCCACTGGGAAAGTTGTTGTGAGCTCCCCTCATATCATGGGTAGTTGTCTAATTCTTGCCTTAAGTCATTTTTCATCTACCAAAGTACTATATGGTTGTGGTGAAAAATAGATGACGTTGCTGTCTGAGAATAAAAAATACTTCCAATTAAAATATTTTTAGTGAAACGAGTAAAAAAATAAGAAGGCATTCTATAATATAATCTTGAAAAAAAAATGCAAGAATTAGTATCTTCCAAGTGTTTAAGTCTAAATCATTTACAAATGAATACCAATGGATGAGAAGTGGCTGCATGAACATGTATGTAGATCATATGTGTACATTTGATATACACACCAGGGGAGAGAGAACAAGTGGGGTGTGAAAATGGAAAAAAGAACAGACTTGGGATTTTCCCTATGGGGACAGCAGACAGCTTGCTTCAAACTGTTTAGTGACTCTGCTCATCAGTGAAAATGCCCAAAGGTGCTATGCCCTCAGAATTCCCCTTGGCTTCCCAGAAATAGAGACAGTTAATGAACAGGGACAGACATTACCAACAAAAGAAGAAATGCTTTACTTATTAATCACTAATCTCCAGGGTCCCTGTGCTATTCGGATTTAACACATTCTCTGGAATAATGGTTTAACATTTCCTAATTTGACATAGCTGTACTTATGTAAGCACGTGCAACTATTTTTCAGGAGGTAAGGAGGGAACCACTTTAATGGAGCCCTCGAGTTTCCCAGGTGTTGGAGGTCATTTGTTACAACTCCTCACCCCAGTGTAGGAAATACCTGACTACATTCCCAGTAAGGGCTGCCTTGTCTTATACATTTCTAGTGATGAAGAATTTACCACTTAATAAAGTAGCCCATTATGTTTTGAGTGGTTATATAACCTCTGGAAACTTTAGTGACTTAGTGGTTAAGTGCTACGTCTGTTAACCAAAAGGTCAGCAGTTCAAATCCATCAGGCCCTCCCCAGAAACTCTATTGGGCAGTTCTACTCTGACCTATAGGATTGCTATGAGTCAGAATTGACTAGACAGCAGTGATTTTTTTTTTTTAAATAGCATCTTATACTTGGTCCTAGATATTTTCTCTGTTAGACAGCCTGTCATTTTCCTCAAGCCCTTTCCTTTTAACTACTGAATATATATTCTACTACTGGAGTTATCATATCCATTTGCTTTATGAAATGAAAAAGAAAAAGTGAAAAAAATTACAATTTATATATTCAAACTAAAATTCTTTGATATAATGCTCATGCCCAGTTTGACCTCTTCATTCCTCCAACAAGTCTGTGAAATCAACATGTCATTGGTAACTGCTCATTTATCCTAGTGGTGTTGAGGCTACTTTTAGTCATTTCCATGAATTAATTGACCTTTGGTGGATCTCTCACAAATATTTTTCTGTACAGGGAACTCCGTTTGTGTACACTGGGCCTGCTGAGTACAGTCAATCTATGATGTGAACTCAAACATTTCACTTTCTTAAGGGGTGAATGTTGGCAAGTGTGAGAGTTATGAGAAGCTTTTACAGTTATGGGTTTCAGAGGTCCATTTATACCTCAAACCTCAGAATTTTCAAATTATCGTCTTAGGGAAGGGATCATGCTAAACATTTTCCTAAACAGCAAAGTACCATGAACGAGAATTTGGTAAATTCTTGTGGAGTTGGCTACATGGAGTCTGGTTCAATAGATTTCCCTCTTTTCCCTGAATTTATACATTTTCATATGGGGTTACAGCAGGGGTTCTTCACAGAAAAAGAGAAATGCCTTTGGATTATTTCTACTTCTGTGAAGTATATTCAGATCTTGTCATGGTGTTTTAGTCAGCTAGGGCTGCTCTAACAGAAATACCACAGAGTGGATGGCTTTAACAAAGAAAGATTTATTCTTACACAGTCCGGTAGGTTGCAAGTCCATATTCAGGGTGTCCGCTCCAGAGAAAGACTTTCCCCTTGACGGCTCTGGAGGACAGTCCGGTATTGCATCAGTCATTGTCCAGGGAGCATCCTCACACAAGAACCTCTGGTCTGAAGGACGTGCTCTGCTCCCGGTGCTGCTTGCTTGATGGTAGCGAGGTTCTCAAATTGTCCTTGGTTCTTTTTCCTTTTATTCCTTGCAAGCTAAAAGCATTAAGGGTGGGGCAAGCCATGCTCCAGGGAAACTTCCCCCATAGCAGGAATTCACAGCCCCACCCTAATCCTTTAACATACAGGTTAGCAAAACCACACAATGGAGGACAGTCCCAAGATACTGGGAACCATATCCCAGCCACGTGGCTGCACACATTTTTGGGGGGACACAATTCAAACCATGACACATGGAAACCCCAGTGGCATAGTGGTTAAGTGCTATATCTGCTAACCAAAAGCTTGGCAGTTTGAATCTGGCAGGCATTCCCTGGAAACTCTATGGGACAGTTCTACTATGTCTTATAAGGTTGCTATGAGTTGGAATCAACTCTATGGCAGTGTTGCTTTTTTTTGGTGATAGATTGAATGCCATCTCCCCCCAAATGCATGTCTAAATAGCTGGGTCAAGATTCCCTGTATTGTGTGTGATTGTCCACCATTGTGTCATCTGATACGGTTTTCCTGTGTGTTATAAACCGTATCTCTATGTTGTTGATCAGGTGGGGTTAGTGGCAGTTATATGTTAAGGAGGCAGAACTCAATCTGCCAGATTAGATTTTGCTTTAAGTCAGTTTCTTCTGAGATAAAAAAGAGAGAAGTGAGCAGAGCAACACAGAGACATCCTACCACCAAGAAAGAAGCACCAGGAGCGTAGTGTATACTTTGGACCTAGGGCCCCTGTGCAGAGAAGTTCCTTAACCAAGGGAAGACTGATAACAAGAACCTTCCTCCACAGCCGACAGACAGAGAAAGCCTTCTCTAGGAGCTGACACCTTGAATTCAGACTTCTAGCTTCCTAGACTGTGAGACAATAAATTTCTCATTTTTCACTTTGTGGTATTTCTGTTACAGCAGGACTAGACAGCCAAGACAGATTCTGTAGCACTTCTCTGAAGAACAATCAAGTATTCTGTGTAGCAACCAAAGGAACCAAACCCATTGCCACTGAATCCATTGTGACTCACAGTGACTCTATAGGACAGGGTAGAACTATCCTGTATGGTCTCTAACGAGTAGTTGGTGGATTTGAATGGCCAAATTTTTGGTTAGCAGCCAAGCTTCCATATTCTATGTAAAAATGATTTAAGAATTTTTTTCAAAGCTGATAAAACAAAAGGGAGAAAAATTAGGATAATCAGTATATAGAAGTCAAGTTAGAAATCTGTGTTAGTGTGTTCCACAGGACAGCAGACATTCCTACAGTCCAATATCTCAAATAGAATGTAAGGAATGCTTAGCTTCTTTATCCATGTTCTTCAGAATCCTCAGGATATCTGGAATGACTTCTTTTTCAGACACGTTTGTTCATCAGGGAATTAACATTGTTATTTTTGTCCACAATGACTAAGAAATGAAAATACGTCGCAAATGGTTTGTTTATACTTTTTTTTTCCAGAGTAATTTTCCTGGTTCTTCTTTTAAGTTTAAATAATTTGCCAGTTGAGGTGAGACTAATTTAAATTATAAACACTCATTTCTACATTTAACAAATCCCCTTATTCCACCCAGCTCTATTGCATTCTCCTTGACAGGCAGTTCACTGTAGAATCACTTTGCCAGGGTGGATTCCGTGAGTCGATTGGGTTCCAGTATAACACATGCATTTGAACATCCCCTTCTGTCCATTCTCAGCAGCTAGTCTGTCAATCTACTTAATGATAGTTCCTTTGGCCTTTTTAGTAAGGTATTTATGTACATCAGTGATTGAAGGCTTATGCGCAAATACAATTTGACATATTTTCTAATGTTTGGTTGGCATTTAGTATAAACTTAGTGCTTCTTCCATAAATTGCAGAGCTGTTAATTTTACTGGGAGACCAATCTTTGGAAACAAAGAAAATGGCCAAATGCTTGCCTGTCCTGCCCTCTTTAGCCTTTTGGTGAGGTATACATTTTCCTTTGATTTTAATGAAACTTAGTAGATACCAGGTATCTATATGCCAGACTATTTGAGGATAAATAGCTGGAGGAGCTGCCTGTGAGTTGGGGAGATGGCCAAGAGCCCTATCAGGGCATTTTAATGCTTATGTTTTCTCAGGATCACAGGCACAGGTAAGTGGGAAAAAAGTAAGATAGCTTTGTCATTAAACACAACACAACACAACAAACAAAAAAAATTATTCATGTTGTTGAGTTGATTTTGCCTCATAACAACCCTACAGGATGGAATAGAACTGCCCCATAGGGTTTCCAAGGCTGTAGTCTTGATGGAAATAGATTGCCACATCTTTCTCCTAGGGAGTGGTTTGCAGGTTTGAACTGCTGACCTTTAGGAACTCGATAATTCACCACTGAGCCATCAAGGCTCATCTTTTTCTGGTCATCAGCAAACATTTAACTCTAGGTGCAGAGGCTAGGGAGGAGAAGGCCTGGGAAGCTCAACACACTAGTAGAATAGGTCAGGGTTCTGAGTGTGCATCTTGTATGTTTGTGAACCTTGGCATCCTTTTCTACATAATACCTTCTTGTATCTTGCAGATGAAATTCTCTTTCCTTCTAAAACCTTCTAATCACACTGCTCTCTGGGGTCCTCCAACAGAGCAGTTTCATTTCCTTCTCTCTTAAAATTTAGCTCAGTGCTGGACGTAGGGGAGACATAGAATATGAGCTGAGGGAGAGAATCCATTAACCTTTGTCACGACTTGGATGTGCCTACCTTATGGTTTGCACATGGCCCTCCTCCCATTATGCTATTGGCTCTTCAAGGATCAACAAAACAAAACGGAGCAAAACAGCTGTCATCCAGTCACTTCTGACTCATGGTGACCACATCAGACAGAGTAGAACTGCGCCATAGAATTTCCAGGAAGCTTCTAGTAAACTCAAATTGCTGACATTTTGGTGAGCAGCTGCTGCTAACCAACACACCACTACGACTTCAAGGACATTTTTGAGTCCCAGCAGTGCCGGGCACAATATGTTTCACAGGTTAGGAGTTTGTGTTTGTTTGCTTCAAGAATAAGAATAATCCTTCTTAAATAAAACTAAGCCAAACTCACTGCTGCCTAGTTGATTCTGATTCATAGTGACCCTATAGGACACAGTAGACATGCCCTACAGTGTTCCCAAGGCTCCAGTCTTTAAGAGAGCAAACTGCCACACTTTTCTCTCAAGAAACAGCTGCCAAACTTTCGCTTAGCAGCTGTGCACTTAACCACCAGGTCCCCAGGGCTCCTGTTAAATAAGCTATTTCTTAACTGTCTTATATTTTGTATAGTAACTTTTGGGAAGACTTAACTTTTAATATTGTTTTATTTTCTATTGCATCTCAGTATGTTTATATGCTTAAGTTATAACCTATGTATGCTTATAATATGTACTTATAAAATGTTACTGTGGGAAAGAAATGATATAAACTTCCATCCGCTTCAAGAATTAGAATGTTACTAAAACTGTCACCTTGCTATGTATTCTACTCAAATCCTACCTAGATTTCCAGAGGTAACTACTCCTCTAGTATCACTGTATCAGTCCATTTCTTTTTATTTTCCACTTTTATCTTAATGTATATACACCTAAACAATGTACTGTTCAATTTGTTTTTGAGTTCTTAAGAAAAAAAAATCCTATTATCTTTCTTATGGCCTTTGAGAACTTGCTTTTTCCTTTTTCCCAATTCAAAATTGGGAACAGAGTAAAGCTACCCCATACGATTTCCAAGGAATGGCTGGTGGATTCAAATTCCAGACTTTTTGGTTAGCAGCCGAGATCTTAACCACGGTGCCACCAAGACTCTAGTTCAAAATTAAGTTTCCAAAACTCATGATCGTTGTTGCATGTAGTAGTAGTTTACGAATTTTCACTGTTGCATAGTGTTCTATAGTATAGAAATAGAATACAATTCATTTTTTCTGGTTCTATAGTTGGCTTGTTTATAGTTTTTGCTGTATGGACCAATCACATGTATAAGCATTTATTTGGGTGTTTATATGCTTGAGAACAGAATTTGGAAGTGCTCAGCTCAGCTAGATAATGTTAAACTGTCTCCTAGAATAGATCTACCAATTTATTTTCCACCAGCCGTTGATGAGATTCCTCATGGATTTATTTTTTCTATCACCATTGAAGTCATTAGACCTTCCTTTAAAAAAGAAAAACCAGAAACAATCTAAATCCATTGCCGCTGAGTTGATTCTGACTTACTGTGGTCCTATAGGACAGAGTAGTACCACCCCATAGGGTTTCCAAGGACCTCCTGGTGGATTTAAACTGTGGATCTTTTGGTTAGCAGCCGTAGCACTTAACTACTATTCCACCAGGGTTTCCAAAAACAATCTAGTGTACACAAAATGAGTTATAAAAGCATGTAGTAGATAAAAACGATAGCTCACTTTCTCTGCTTTATAATATCTGCACAGAGTAGGTTTTGTAGTGTGTGCTTGTTGAACTGATTCTCTAGAGAACTTAGATCAACAGAGTCTTAGAAATAGATGGAATTTTAGGTGGTGGATTATCTGAGAGAGCAGGAGGCTTGTGCATGCTTTCACTGTGTTTATATCAATACACACATATACACATACAAACACACACATGAGGTAGGCCTTTGCTGTGCATGTGTAATGGACTAAGCCTTTTGGTATGTTAATGTTAATGCAACTATGCATGAGAGGAGGGGGCAGGTGGGTTAGGATGAGAGCTGTGCAGACTGTCAGACTGGCTTTCCAGAGAAGAGAGATGAAAATAACTGCACTGCTAATGAGATTGTAAGTTGTGGGGAACAACATCACTAAGGCAAGTAGATGTGTGTATTCCCTGTGTGTATCTATGTGTATGTGACAGAGAGAGAGTATAGGTATCTGAGAAGAAAAGGTATGGATACGAGAATTTTTTGGAGTTTGAGTAACCAGTTATCACAAATTTTGGAAGCTAGAGGATTAAAGAGAAAGGATAGAGAGAAAGCAGGTATTAACACGATTTGGATTCTCTTTTAAGGTTCTCTGAGAAGTCAAAAACAGGATTTGAGTCATCACTGAAGTCCTGTTCGAGACTTGCCCATGCTTTCTTTAACTTGACCAACACTGTAATCAAACCAAATGGAATCTCGAATTTATGAAATTTTAGTGTGACTATTTACATATATCCTCAAAACCCTAAGCACAGTATTGTGAAAAACATGAAATGTTTTTTGAGACTATCATTACTAGCTATTTCATGTACCTGTTACAAGGAATAAGATATAAATGCTGTACCCACAAAGTACAATGGAGATTTGCGCTTTTACTGGCAAGTATCTCCTTATGCCCTATAGCCCTTGTCACAGACTGAATTGTGTCCCCACAAAGTATCTGTCAACTTGGTTAGGTAACGAGTCCCTGTAGTATATGATTGTCTACTATTTTCTCACTTGATGCAATTTCCCTGTGTTTTGTAAATTCGACAACAGTTAGGTAATGACGTAGATTAGCAGTAGTTATACTGATGAGATCTACAAGATTAGATAGTGCCTTAAGCCAGTCTTTTTTTGAGATGTAGAAGAGAAGTGAGCAGAGAGGTGGTGGGACCATATACCATTGAGAAAGCCATGTGAGGAGCAGAGCACATCCTTTGGACCTGAGGATGCTGAGTTGAGATGCTCTGAGAGCAAGGGCAGAGTGATGCATCACAGGGACCTTCCTCTGGAGCCTTCCCCTGCAGCCAGTGCCATGAACTTGGGCTTCTAGCCTACAGAACTGTGAGAGAATAAACTTCTCTTTGTTAAAGCCATCCACTTGTGGTCTTTCTGTTATAACAGCACTAGCTCCCTTTTAAAACAGATTAAAAAATATAAAAATACAATATCCACTGAACACTTGATGCTTGTAAACAATAAAAAACAAGTAAGTAGAGATAGTCTCCTTCTACTCAACCTGAATATTAGCTTTTGGTTTCAAATGCAGTATAGTTATCCTGTTGGAGGAAAAAAATCATTCAAACCTTTTCTAATCCATGTGCAGTTTCAGCAGTCTGCTGAACCATGTGAATAAGAATTCGCTCATATTTAGCTGGGCCAACTTTCTCAATGTCAAAATCACTCACCAAAAGGCAAGCTTTATCCATTTTTCTTGGTACTTCTCTTCAGGAAAGATACAATTATTAGTTTACTCATTTAGTGTTTGACTTCTTTCAGAGGATACTCTCTGTTTTCAGCCTTGATATGAAACTCGTCTTTTATATAGCAAGCAGTAATACAACTAAAGAAGAATGAAATGTGCTATCCAGAAGTTTGGACCTCTGCATCCCACTTCAAGTGTCTCTTTTTAACATAAAGACTGTATAAACATATGCTCCAAGTTTGTCTTGATGCTTCCAACGTCAGTCCCACTAGGAATCCCTTGAGAAGTACCATCTCAGATGATGCTGGATACACTCTCAGGTTGATCTTCTCAGATGTCACAGCATTGACACTCCTATATCCACCCGGGTTTCTGACCTCTGCGTCCCCTACGGACTGTCCTGGCTGCAAGAACTCCATTTTGCATTAGCAACCCCTTCGCTTCTCTTCCCACATCATCTCTCTCACCCCTTTTCTGACGATCTGTCTGACAGCCACTCAAGTTTTCTTCACTGGCAACATACTGTTACCAGTAATTGCAGAAGCCATTAATAAAGTAGGTGGGGGGATGTGCAGAGAAGAGCAAAGTGAGACACAAAGGCAGTAAGTATTGTACATAGCCCCCAGGCTTTTCCCTCCGACACGTGATTCACTGTTGTACCCCGCCTCACACGGGAAAGCGTTGTACTGCTGAAAATACACCTTCCAGGCAGCTCTGCCTCAAAGATATCACAGACGCATATTAATAACACGCACTTTGTAGTGCCTAGAGTTGTTTATAACGAAGCAAGTTGAAATATACCAGCAACTCTCTCATCTCTTTCTGTGTGTTTCAGATAACCTGAAAGTATGGGCTTGGATGGCTGCTGCCCCTGGATGAGAGATGAGAGAGGCGTGGATAGTTAGGGTTTATGACAGGAACTGAGAGGGAAGGAAGGCTTGTGGGACTAAATTAGGCCACCATCTAAAAGCCAAAGCTGTGGGAAGAGTTTCAGCCGGGAAGTGGCCACAAATGTCAGTAAAAGAGTAATTGAAGGTCAACAGAGGTGAGAAGAAGCTCTGGAAATGAAATCCAGAGGCTTAGGAGTGGATTATTTGAGGGAGGGACTTTGTACAAAGATGATCAAGGGATCCTGTAACTGCACAGTGACCCTTTGCTATCTCATCTGCTGTTTCTCATTTTCCTACAGACCTTAAGATCTTATTTGAGGAAAAGAGACCCCCTCTGTTAGGTGGGCCAAATGCAAGCTTGAATTTTTAGAGTCAATCTAATATATTCTATGTGTTAAGTTTCTGCTCTCTTGGGTCCATTGTTCTGTCTCCAAAGAGCTGATGACTTGGGGCTCAGCAACAAACACGACTGGTTCACTGCTAGTCATTATTGGGCTTACCTTTGTTAGACTAGTTCAAGATGCAAGTGTGGTCTTTCCAAACATTGCCAATGAGACCAAAGTGAATGCTTTCATTGTCTTGTGTTTTACCGCAGGTACTTCAGGCCTGGGATGCTGAGGCGTGATTTGGGCAGACTCAGCAATGGAGGCACTAGTTTTATTGGCATAATGGCAGTGGGTAGGTACAGCATTCAACAGCTCTGTCACCTTGTGGCACTGTAGCCTTATACAGATTCACTCAAAGGTGGCTAGCAGCCAGATACATGAGCTCTCAAGGCCAGGTAGGTTATATAACAGGGTACGTCATACTGCTAAATCACTGTTGTCCAGATGCCTGTACCTGGCTGGAAGGGCTGAGCAAGACAACATTCCATGCTATCCCCACACTGCACCCTGAAGGGTGTTTGGCTCACTGTACAATCTAAGATGAATTCTTCCATGAGGGTCTTCCCCAGATGAGGTGTGGGACTATATTGATCCATACACCACGGCAGCAATATAAGCAGGAACAAACAAAAATAAACCTGTAGGCTATCCCCAGTATAGTAATTAAGGTGGCCTACCACGTATATCCCAATTTATGCTACCATTCGGCCAGGGGATCCCCAGTGAGGCTAGTAAAACATCATGTTTCTTCAGGCTGTTATCGTCGTCCTTGGCTCATGTTATTATGAGCATCTGGGGTGCAAGTACAACATTCCATGTGGGGGAGTGTTCAAGTCCCCCCCTGAGCTGCAGTTAGGATGCCCAAGGCCAGGCGGGTTTGCAGCACCACTTTTTGGACTTGTTACACCTCTTCATCTAGCAGGGGCGGGGCCTGATGCATGCCTTTCAGAGCCCTGGCAGTGAGTAGCTCTAGTGGTGTCACCAGCATCTGGGGGACTATAATAGCAGCATGGGACCTAAATAAGGCCAATGGGTATACCACTAGGTGGTACGCTTTACCTGATGTCGATACCAGAGGACATCCCAGTTGCTGGGCTTGCCAGGTAGGGATTTTAAGATATGGCCTGGTATATATGGTCCTCCCCACTTAGCTGGCCAGTCAGTTATCAGATAAGTAGGGCCACGCATGAGAGTCACAAACCCACAGACTGCCCCGGGGTATTAGGTAGGCTTCTGGATTTTTATTCTTTTCCAATTTTCTTCTCCCCCACTGTGTGGTATTGTTTTGTGGGGCAGATTTCTGACATAGGCCTATAGGAGTCCATCCAACATGGGGTCCCCCCAGAATCACTGGCTCTATGCAAACGGGGCTTCATCCCATGGTTCAATTGCCTCAGCTGTAAGCCACCCCAGGCCATCCCAGCAAGCATACCCCATCCAGGGTCAGGCATGGGTCATTTGTTCCCTCACCAGGAGCTTCATATGTGCCCACGTGGCATTCCAGGAGGTCACTACATTCCCATTTTCATAACCCCTTCCAGTTCTCTCCAGCGGCAGGGTGACTTCTCCAGGGGCAGCCTCCCATAGCACCGATGGTATCTCGGCACAAACCCATCATACTGATTGGGTGGAGACCTCTGCCAAGGTGTGAGCCCAGTAAGCCAAGGTGTTTCCACTGGTTAGCCTATGGCTGCAAAGAGAGAGATTGGAAAAACCAGTAGAAGGAGGTCTTTCCCATCTGGTAAAATGCAAGCCACTTGTCCATCCCAGAACAAAAAGGTAGCTGGCAAGGGGTATCCCTGACCTGTCATACCAGACTTTAGCCCCTGTATCACTAGGTAAGGTGAGCTCAGTGTGGATAAGTACAGGCCCTATATGTATAGGCCAAACACTTAGCACAAATGTACCTTTAAGAATGGCAGCTGCACACATGGGAAGGGATATTATAGTCTTTGGGGGCCACTCACTCAGTATCCACACACGGGCATTCAACCCTCTCTCCTCCCAGATCCCCCATGGGGACACTAAGCCAATCCAAGTGAAGGGCTCTGCTTTCATTTTCCAAGGCCATGTCCACTTGGCATTTTCTCCTCCATGAAGGACTGTGGGAGTTGGGAGGAGAATGTGCCCCTTGCCAGGTTTTAGAAATTCTTCTGCTGTTATGATCCGCAGCTGTATAAATTCGGTAGTAAAGTGAGGGATCAAGTCCACTGGGGCTGCTCGTGCTGGGTGGGGGTGCTTGTTTAACATTTGTATTACCTGCCCCAGGCGAGCTGTTCAGTTTCTCGGAGTACTGTCTGGTGAACTCACTCGGAGGACTTGCTTCAATATATCATTATACCTTTCTATCACCACTGCAGCCTGGGAATGACAAGGAGTGTCGAAATTCCACTGGACCAATCGTCCTTTGGCCCACTGCTATATCAAATGTGTAGTAAAGTGGGTCCCACTGTCCGACTCAGTTACCTGGGGGCACCTGTAGCCTTCACTGAGCCATTTCACAGCTTATAATACTACCTTCCGGTCTGCAGCAGCAGCTGGATGGGGAGCTAGTAGATTGGTATATACTGCCGCCACTATATACTGTACACATAGTATATAGAATATATATATACACACACACCATATACTATACATATAGTATATATCATGTATATACTATATACTATGTACTTATTCACCTCAGATAAGAGTAGGGGTCCAATTACATCTACCTGCCCATGTTCCAGGGGTCATAGCCCTTGTGGAATCTGACCAGGGGTGCTGAGTACCCTTTGAGGGTGCTCCTTAGAGTATACTTGGCAGATGTCATTTGCTGCACTTCCTTGTATGTTACCAGCAAGCCTCAGGGTTGTGTGGCTGCCCACACAGGTCGTGGTCTGGCATGTAATAACGGGCAGCGCAGCCAGGAGGCCACATCCTGTCCATCAGCCTGTTCTGACCAGTGGACTCTGGCAAGGGCATCAGCGTCATTATTGCCTGGATATTGCCAAGGGATGTGTCCAATCATGTGGTATATAGTGACCTCCTTCTGGTGGCCAGTGTCCCAAAGTTCCTCGCACACGTCCTGTCCCTAAAGTGGACAATTTCCTACTGTCCATTGATTGCATTTCCAAGCAACAAGCCACAGAGTCAGTCCACAGAGTACAACCAAATTACCAGTGCCTGGCTCTTGGGAAAGCACCATCCATACTGCTTGAAGCTCAGCCCATTAACTGCTTTGTCTGGTGCGAAAATCCCAGCAGATAGTCTATGTTTCTGGCTGATACGTGGCCACAACCCACTTAGCAGAGGTCCGCAAGCTTGAACTGTCTGTATACCAGCTGCTAGGGGGATTGGAGCTCTTCCCTCCTCATATGGGCCGGGTTCTCACTGTAGCATGGAGTGCTCCACCAGCATCTCCATCAGCCATAAGGGACAGGTGCCCCAGTACTTCTTGTAACTCTTTACTCAGAGGGAAAGTTGACAAGGAGGCCCTTTGCTTTAGGTAGGCTTCCCATTTCGCCGGACTAGGGGTCTGGGCGACCCCACTCCGAGGCTTGGCTGTCCAGTCTCACACTCAGCCTACTATGGGGTAGGTCATCTCTGCACTGCAACAGCTGCAGTTTGGGTAATGGCTTTTGTAGCCTGTAAGGCCACGTTTACTGCAGCTAGCTGTTTATCAATGTGCAGTGCTGCTTGGCACCTTTATATAGTTGTGACTGAAACCCAGTAGGCACTCTAGTTACGCCTTGCCACTGCTACAACTCCCAGCCAAAACTCTAGGTTGTAATGTTACATGCACTGTGAGTTCAGCCGGCAAGGAAATATCAAATACCTCGAGAGCATGGGCCTGTCGTACAGCCTGCTTGGCCGCCCCAAAGGCTGTCTGCATTCCTTCTGTCCAGTCCCAGGTGGCCCTTTCCTTTACCAAAGTATACAAAGGCCACATGCGGGATAAATACCTGCCAATAACGCAAGAAACATAGGAATTCCTGCAACTGCTTAACAGTATTGGGGACAGGGAAAACTTCTATTTTATCTGTCACTGATTTTGAAATAATATTAGTATTATTAATATTATTATCAATTAATAATTAATTAATTATTTAATTAATAATTAATTAATATTAATAATATTAATAATATTATTAATAATATTATTAATATTAGTATTATTAATAATAATAATATTGACCAAACAAATCCCAAGAATTTGACTGACAAGCCAGGCCCTTGTAACTTGGCCTCATTGAACTTCCAGCCCCATGGTCACAAATGTTGTGAGAGTGCCGGTGCTGCCTATTCAAGCAAAGGAGGAGTCACTTGTAGGTAATAAATCATCAATATAGAGGTACAAGTGGACCCCCTCAGGAGTTCTCCACAGCACCGTGGGTTTCGCTACTAAACCACAGCTTATAGTGGGGCTGTGGAGGTAGCCCTGAGGCAGTACATTAGAAGTCCACTGCTTTCCTTTCCCCATGAATGTGAACTAATCCTGGATCTTTTCGGCTATAGGACTGAAAAAGAAGGAATTAACAGGTCAGCCATGAAACGATACACGCCTGACTCGTGGCTTCAAGTGTCTATCAGTGCAGCGATATCAGGTGCTGCTGCGTGCGTGGGTTGCACCACTTCATTTAACTCATGGTAGTTGACTGTCATATGCCAGGAGCCTTTTTCACTGGCTACTTGGGAGGGTTGAAGAGGCCTCAGGCAAGCCTTAATATTTGCACTCAGTGCAACTCTTCAGTAGTTTCCCCTAATTCCTGTGCGACCCCCCAAGGCGATGCTGTTTCATGTTCACGACATGCCCGGGGGCAGGCAACTCCACTGGGTGATTCAGGCTTGACCCTGCACTACAGCCTTCATGGCCCTCAGCTGCCTGCTGTGTGCACTACTTGGCTGTGCAGGATGTCTATACCTAGAATGTATTCTGGCACTGGGGAGATATGGGCTCTATAAACCCTGAGGGGAAATCAGCCAATAGCTAACAGCAGCTGGACCTCTCATACCTGAATGGCTTGGCTGCCGTATTCAGCTGTCACTAGTAGGGACCCAGAAAACTTTTTGGGGTTCCCATGGATTAGGGAGCATTTAGCCTGGTATCTTCCAGTGCCATGACATGTTGCACATTTGAGGGGGACCAGTAGATGGCTAATTCTGCATAGGGCTTCTAGTCCCCAGCAGGATCCCCACTTCCTGTGTGAGGATCTTGGCCTGGATCATGTGCAAACTTCAAGGCGCTGAGCACCGTGGTCACTGGGGTCCCCCAAATAATCTTGGAGTTGTACAGCTCATGCCCCCCCATCCCAACTGGCAGGATCCTTCCTTTCTTTCCCTGTTCCTTGGCTTAGGGGTCACAAATTGCTGTTCAGTCTTCAATTGCTGTCACAGCTCCAACAGCACCCCTTTAGGCTTCCCATCCACCTTCTCTGTTGACACCTGCTGCCACAAGGACAGCCGACATTTGCAATCAGGTTACTTTAAGGGGTCCCTTTCCCCTCTGCGGCCTCTGTCTCCCATCTAGTGCCTTCAGGGCTCATACTCTGTGTTCTGCCAGATATTATCTGACTCCCCCAAACTGACTATCACCCAAGTGATAGATTGATTGGTACAGAGGGCCAGCACCACAATTAAGTTCCCAAACACAGAAGCTGGAGCCGTCTGCAAAAGGGTGTCCTGCACACCTGGTGTAAATACCTCCTCATTGGGTACCTGGGCGTTTACATTATAGATGACATTTTTCATTTCCAACTCCTGGATGGCATTTTGCAGTTCTATGCACAACTGCCATTTGCTAAGTCCTCCAGGTAGATCGCCAGTGTTAGCCCACGCAACCCAGATTGCTGCTATCAGCCACTTTATTAGGAAATGTATATTATCATCTTCAGGATGCAGATGCTGAAAATGCTGCTGAAGGGGGAGTTGAACAGTAATAGATGCTGATTTTTCCATTTCCTCCCTAACCAGCATAATAGTATCTATCTTTATGTTCCACAGCCACGATACCGAGGTGGCCAGTGACTCGCCCCACTTTTGGTGAAACTCACAAGCTAAAGCCATCACCTCTGACTGAATATATGCTCTAATGACCAAAGGGACCATGATCTCAGCCTGGACACCATCCCTTTGCAGGCCCTGAGTCTTAATCTTCATTGTAACCAAAGGCAGGGCATGCAAGCCTCTCCTCGGGATCCTTCCTCCTTGTCCAAAGAGTTCACTATGATAGGGGCGGGGAGTTATATCCTCACGGAAGGTGCCAGGGTAGTGGCTGGCTGAGAAGACTGTTTTTCCAGTGTGGCTGCTTGCTCCTGTTTCTGTCACAGCTGCTCCCAGAGACTGTCTGCGTCACCTGCAGTGCTCGTGCTATGACTTGCACCTCCAACTCCATTTCCGTAGTTGCTTTCAAGGCTGTGAGAAAATTGCAGCCGAGGCCCCAGTGTCAGCGTATGTCCCCCTTTTCTCCAAAGTTTCTCCCAAAGCATGCAAGGCTTTCTCAACACTAGCTGATATTCCATTTACGTCTGGCTAGTCCTGGAGCAGGGACTAAGCTACCAGGACCATTGCCACTGGGAGTCACATACTAGAGGGCAGCCAGCCCACCAGCTCTCCCTCCATTGTCATACCAGTCTGTGCCAAATCCTGCTGACCACACCAGTTGTACTGCAGGTACTCAAGGCCTGGAATACTGATGCATGCTTTGGGCAGACTCAGCAGTGGAGGTCAGTAGGTGTAGTCATACTAGTTTTATTGGAGTAATGGTAGTGGGTAGTTACAACATTCAGCGGCTCTGCCTCCTTGCAGCACTGTGCCTTTATATACAGATTCACACAAAGGTGGCTAGCAGCCAGATATATGAGTTCCCAAGGCTAGGTAGACTGTATAACAGGGTATGTCATAACTGCTGAATCACTCTCATCCAGAAGGCCTGTACCTGGTCAGAAGCCCTGAGCAAGATGACCTTCTATTCTATCCCTACACTTGTGATTTAACTTTATAGAGGGGAAATGTATTCCATGTTCACATGGTTAACTCACAAAGACAAATAATGTATATGCACTTTTGAAGACAAAGTCCTTGTCACCACTGGGAAACCAAAAGGTCAACCTAAGCTGTTCCTGTGCTTCTTAACACCTGTTTTTTCTTTGCATCTTGGAGGAAACACCCTATTGCCTTTCACAGCATGCTTCAGTAGTTTTCTAATGTTCTACCTGCTTTTAGTTTCTTTGCCTTAATAACCTGACGCATGAAAGTCAGATGTAGTCTATTTATGCCATTTACATCAGTGACTCTGAAATTAAATCCCAATTCTTTCACACTTAAGGCTTCTATGTTTGATCCAAGGTTTTCCTTTCAATCTTAACTCCTAATACTTTTTTTTCACTTAATATTTGAATCAAATTAAATACAGGCAATTACTGTGTTACCCAAGAGATCTGTTCCTGAATGTGTCTTTAAGAATTTGTGGGTAGGTTGGAACAGGTACACAAAATTATTCTTTAGCCTTTAGTGCAAGCAAAGGCTTAGAGCCTTTTCAATGATTTAAAAGCTGTGCATTCAGCAAGTGATGGTAATTGTGAGGAAGAATTTGTTGGGGTGTATGGATTGGTTGAATTGTTTTAAATTGAGGGACATTTTACATAACACTGAAAGGAAGTACAGTTGTCTTTAAGAGAGACTTTTGTGATCAGGAACTTCCTATAATCCATTAGACCTCACATTGACTTGACATTTTCCCACGCCTGGGCCTGTTCTAAGGAGCCCTGATGGTGCAGTGGCCAAAGCAGTCTTAGTGGTTCAAAATCATCAGTGGTTCTGCAGAAGAAAGTTGTGGTAGTCTGTTTCTATAGGGATTTATACAAGCCTTGGAAACCCCAAGCTGTTGCTATGAGTCAAATCAACTCGTTGACATTGGGTGCCATGGGTGTCTGTTATGACATTATTCCTGGCTGGAACACCTCCGCCCCAGTTCTGGCTCTCAAAATTCTTTACTTCCAAAGCACTCTTTAAAGGTCACTAGTTCCGTGAAAATGTCTTTACCTGTTGTTTCTTGTACGTATTTCTTCTTCCTTTTAAAGTATAATCATTTATTCCTTCAACAGTATTTATTGAATACCTAACAGCTGTAAACACTGTGGTACATGTAAGAGTGCTTGCAAACACACTTAACCTCCTGTGTCAGCTAAGGTTATGTTACCTGTTCTAAGAAACAGACCCTTAACTTTTAGGGATTTAATGTAACAGAACAACATAGTGTTTCTGGTTAGTGGAAGGTTTTTCTCCACATGGTGATTCAGGTAGTTTATTATTTATCTCTTGATGCATAACAAAGTAACTTAAGACTCAGTGTCTTAAAACAATATTTATTGCTTTGCAGTTTCTGTAGGTTAGGGATTTGGGGGAGGTTTAACTGGTTTGACTTACAGTCTTTCACAAAGGTGCAGTCAAACTGTAGGCTGGGGCTACAGCCATCTGAAGGTTTGACTGGGGCTGAAGGATCCACTTTCGCCTAGGTTCACTCGTAGTTTCTTACCACATGGGGCTGTCCAGAGCATATAGCTTCCTCCTAAGCAAGAGATCTAGGAGCGAATAAAGCAGAAGACAGTATTTTATAACCTATCCTTGGAAGTCATACCCTGTCATTTTTGCTTCTTTCTGTGTATGAAAAACAAGCTACTAAATCCAGCTCACACTCAAGGTAAGAATTAATTTCTACCTTTCGGAGGGAGGAGTATTAGAGCATTTGTGGGCATATTTTAAAAGCCCAACAACATGGGGACCATGCTTTTTCCACTTTGTGGGGCTCTATATTCTCTGAGGGTCAGGATTCTTTAGTTTCCAGCTCATGGAAGATGAGAGTAGAGAAGGAATGCTGGCTGTTAAAAACACTCATCTGAAAGTGACACATAACATGTTTGTTCTCATGCCAATGTGGAGTCTCACAGCCACCTCTGGATTCTCAGGGTATCTGGGAAATTTAAGTTCCTGGATGGATAGCTGTTTTCCAGAGACAACACTATGTAACTCCCAACCCAACCCTAAATGTTAGCTTCTGTTGGGCAGGGATGGATCTTATCCTTTGTGGCCTTCCCCACTATTGGTAGGGCCTTCCCCCTACCAATAGCACAGGCCTTGTACAGAGTAGACAGTCTTTAAATATTTAGTGAATGAATGAATTATGATTGGTAGCATTATTTTTCTATGTAGTCCAAAAGACAAGTAGAGATTTGATTCTTAAGTGGAATATACACCAAGTCTGCTATTCAAATTCTATTTACAACTACACTCTGGCATACTTGTCTATGATCAGAGCTACCTAGACGTGATGGTTCTCTTGTTATTTCTTATGAATTATTTATCTTCCTCCCTCTGAACTTTCTTCAAATGGCACATTGAAAAGGACTAGTTCTTTACTAAAGAATATTATATGAAGTCAAAAATGTTCAAAGCTTCTCTGCATCACTACACAAACAATTCAAGTAAGATGCTGCTGGATGAAAAAGTGATATGATCACAGGGTAGTGGGGAATAAGACATTAAATTGTCATAGCAACCAGAAGACCAATGTTGGAACGACTGCATTCCAACGTGACAGGTAGTTCCAAGAGCACAAATACAAGCAAAGAAATGGCTAATTTTTACAAACATGTCATTTAGATGAGAGAGCACCAATTTAAACTTTTCTGGGTGAATATAATTTGGAAATAGTATAACATGGGAAAAGGCCAAATGAGGTTATTAGAGAAGCTTCCCTATAATGTTTAATAAGAACTTTAATTTATATTCATTGTTAAACTCTTTTTTATTTTAGAAAAAATAATTGATTATTCTTCTGAAGATTATAAGAATGATATATGCTTAGTGTAGAAAAATGGGGAAAATGTAAGAAAGGGAGTTAGAAAAAACCCTACTATTCAGATGAAATCATTTAAAAATATTATAAGTATATATATATTTCCAATATATAAATATATTTCCATTAATATGTATATTAAAAGAAATTGATGTTGATTACACGTATTTCCTTTTTCATTTACATTATCTCATGAAAATTTTCCCTTGTATTTAATATTCTTCAAAACATTTTTTCTGGTGACTTCCTAACACTTTACAATTTAGATATACCATAATTTTATTTAATTATCCCTATCTTGGTTAACATCTTGATTGTTTCAATATGTTTGCAATTATAAATAAT
The DNA here is from genome assembly GCA_028571685.1 of Heterohyrax brucei. Lineage (NCBI taxonomy): Eukaryota > Metazoa > Chordata > Mammalia > Hyracoidea > Procaviidae > Heterohyrax > Heterohyrax brucei. Next base: position 27,988,609 of record CM053152.1, read on the forward strand.
TTAAGAATGAACACTGGTATATAAATGGTTTCTGTCACATAGTAGGGGCTTAATAAGAATGTGATGCATACATTAAAAGATACAAATCTTTTGGAATGTCTCTGATTCTTTTATATTCTTATATTCAAAATGAATTCTTATGCACTATTTGAAAAATTTATTGTTTTATTTTGAATACTTAAATTTGGTTTCTAATGCTTATGCTATAGATTTTTTTTAATGTAATATAGAAGTAATAGTTTGCAAAACATAGGTGAGGGAATGAGAATAGTACCTTGTATTGCTATTGTTAGCTGTAGCCTAGTCGACCCCAGACTCACAGCGATCCCACACACAATGAGCTAGGACCACACTCTGTGTAGCCTCCCTCCAATAAACCTTTGGTGGCTGCAGACGCCTGTGATCACTTACTACCCTGTAAGAGGTCCCAAGGAGCATCTGCCAGATTCCAACTGCTGAGCATTTGGTTAGCAGATGTAGCACTTGACCACTACGCCACCACAGTTTCTAGTCCTAGATTAGAGCATTTGATGTGCAAGGGCTTCATAAGTGATGACATGTCCTCTATTCATTAGACCAGTCTGGAGACCACAACAGGTCAGCTGGGTCAATATATATGTGTCTTTTTCATTGTATAAGAAGAGGAAAGGTGGTTCAGTATGTGAGTTTGAAGTTTAGCCCAAGAATCTGATGCGTTGGCTGGCTTGGCTGCAAAAGAATCTGAGATTTTCTTGTATTAACTCTTGCTTCTCAAGGCATTTCTTTAGGAGAAAACAGAAAAAAAGGTAGGTGGGGTTGCAAGAAAAGAGGAACAAGCAGGATGAAAGGCTTTCAGATGAAATTTTTAATGAGCAGAGGTAGATTAGTGCTTTTTTAACTGGATAGAATTCCACTGAGTGGGACTTTATTGGTAATGATATTTGGGTAAAATTCCCAGCTGGGAATACTGTCGCCATGGAGTACATTCTGACCCACGATGATTCCTGTAGGACTGGGTAGAACTGCCCCATATGATTTCCAAGTGAATTTGAACAGCTGACCTTTAGGTTAAGAGCTGTAGCCATACATGGTGTTCGCCATGTACATGTGCTCTTTCCATGTATTAGTTTATTTTATCCTTTAAATAAGTCTATAAATTAAATGCTATTTTTGTTATTGCTTTAAGGTTCCTGAATGGCAAAACCATCCGTCTTTGTCTAACTGAAACATTGGTGGTTTGAACCTATCCAGCAGCACTGCTAAAGAAAAGCTTGGTGATCCGCTTCTGTAACGATTGCTGTTGTTGTGTGCCATTGAATCTATTTCAAGTCATAACAACCTCATGTCTCAGAGTTGAACTGTCCCTTGGAGTGTATCAGACTGTAATCTTTATGGAAGCAGGTTGCCAAAGTCTTTCTCTCATCAAGCTGTTGTGTGGGCTCAAACTGCCAACCTTTTGGTTAGCAGCCAAGCACTTAACCATTGTTCCACCGGGCCAAGAGGAACCCCGTAGAGCAATTCTACTCTATAACACATAAGGTCACCGTGAGTCAGAATTGACTTGAGGATAACAGTTTGGTTTGGATTTATTGTTGTTAGCTGCCATTTAATTGGTGCCCAACTCATGGTGACCTCGTGTTCAATGAAAGAAAAAATCTTTCCCATCATGTGGCATCCCCACAACCAGTAATCACGATCCATTGGGACTTCACTGGCTAAGTAATAGAAATAGATGGTCATGTCTTTCTTTCCAGGCTGTTTTAGTCTGGAAGCTTTGTTGAAACCTGATCAGCATCATAGCAACATGCAAGCCTCCAATGACAGACTGGTACTAGCTGTGCTTGAGGTGTACTGGTTGGGAATGGAATCGAGGTCTTGAATGTCAAAGGTGTGGTTCTACCACTGAACCACCACTGTCTCCACTGCTATTACTACCCTTACTTAAATAGTGATGGTCACTGGGGTATCAAAAGGGTAAATGATTTGCCCTTTATCACATAACTAGCACACAGAAGTGCTAACTTTCAGCTATGGAACCTTGTTCTTACAACACATCAGTTGCCCCATCCACCCTGCTTGCTTCAAAAACATGCAAAATAGAGGGCTGACTCAAGATGGCAGACTAGAAACACATCCTCTCAATTCCCTCTGAAAACTAAGGCCTGGATTGATAATTGAATGGAGCACTCAGGACACCCCGGGTGCTGTAGGATAGGGCATAGTGTTGTCAGATTGGACTACGTGCTGCTCAATGGGAAACTTCCTCTCTGGGACATGAGCCAGTGCATTCTGAGCCCTGCTCCTGCTCACTTGCTGCTTGTGTGGACTACGGGTACTGATGCTTTTTTTTTTTTTCGTTATCAGGGAGGCAGAGAGGGGCATGAGCCATTAAGCATACTGGACTACAGTGCTAAAGCAAACAGCATATAGTGCAGCAGAGAGATAGTGCATGGGACCACCACATTTTGAGAATCTGGCTGCTGACTGAGGGCACCATTGCCACTCCACCCTCTTTTTTCTGAGTGGTGCCACAGATTCTACTGTTCTGTGGTGGGAAGGGCAGCTTGGCCAGGATGCCATCTTGATTGGCTGGGAAGCATAGTCACCCAGATGGAGGCCTTAGGAAGGGAAACTACCCAAGCTGAGAAGCAATGCCGCTCCAGAGAGTGCTTTTCCAGCAGAAAAGCTGTGTTTAGCCAAGTGTTACCTTATGGGTAGGGCCTAGGTGAGGATGGCAGCAAGGCTACAACCCCTTCCCTACTTTGAACTACATCATAGCATCTGGGGACGGCCAAAGAGGTGCCTCTGTTGTCAGCTGGAAAGCGGAGCCTGACACACCTGATGGCCTGACAGATTTTGGCAGCTGTTGGACGGCTCTCAGGTTTTTTTTTTTTTATTGCAATTGAGTGAAAGTATACAATTCAGTTTAAACTAACATGCCCACCTATGTGCAGCTCCCACTACTCACCTTGCCTGGTGACAGCTCACTCCTCATTTCTGTTCTATACATTTCATATCCTCTTAGCAATCTCCTGTCCCCTCCTATTCACCCTCTCCACTCCCCTCTAGTAAGAGGCCAGTAGGATGACATTCTATAGGTGCATAGAACCATAAGGTACACACATGATATGATCACTCTGTGTTGCTGAATCCTTTCCATTTCTGTAAGAGAAGTTGACCTCAGTAATGTTTTATGAACAATGACAGCTCCCAGGGGAACCCCCAAGCTTTTGTACCATCAATTGCAGTCTTTTAATGGGGTTCTCAGGGTGTACCTCTTTTTATTCTCGTATTAACACTGGGACTCAACATTGTGAGCCCCATCGTGGCTGTCACTGGTGGTGGCCAGGCACCATCTCGTTCTTCCGGTTGCATGTTGATGTAGTACCCCATTCACATAGGTCTTTCTGTCGTCTGGGTTCTCTTTCCCCCATGTTGTTTTGGTCCTTGGTGACCATCTATTCCTGCTGAGTTGGGACCATTTGATGTACCTCAGATGGCAGCTTGCTAGCTTTTAAGATGCTATTCACCAATATGGTGTGCAGAAGACTCTCTTAGCAATAGGCTAGTTATGCCAATTGGCCTTGAAGTCCCCTGAAAGCATGGCCACTGGACCCCCCCCCCCCCCACCCTGTTACTCTGTCCTTGCAATATTTGGTTAAGATTGGAGGAATTTTCAGGAGAAGCTGAAGTCCAGTAAAGTTGATCTACTTTCTAATGTGTGCTGTCACTGATTTCACCCACCAAATTTCCATCAACTATCTAATCTATAACCAGCCCTTTCACTCTCTCCCTCCCTTCTCTTGCAGCCATCAAAGAATCTTTTCTTCTGTACAAGAGTCTGTTTTTAAGTCCTTACGTAGGGGTCTCATACAATATTTGTCCGTTAGCTGCCGACTAATTTCACTCAACATGATGTCTTCCAATAGAAACCAAGTTATGAGATGCTTCCTAAAATCATTGTTCTTTATCATTGCATAGTGTTCCATTGAATATATGTACTATAGTTTATTTATCCATTCATCTGTTGTTAGGCATCTGGGTTGATTCCATCTTTTTGCCATTGTGGACGGGGCTGCAAAACATTCGTGTGTGTATCTGTTCAAGTGACTGCCCTTGCACCTGTAGAATATTTTCCAAGCAGTGGGATTACTGGGTCAAATGGTATATCTATTTTGAGCTTTTTAAGGAAGCACCAGATTGCTTTTCAAGAAGGTTGTACCATTTTGCAATCCCACCAGCAGTGTAGGAGAATTCCAGTCTCTCCACATCCTCTCTAGCATTTGTCATTTTATGCTTTTGGGATCATGGCCAACCTTGCTGGGGTGAGATGATGTCTCATCTTAGTTTTGAATTAAATTTGTTCAACAGCTAATGATTGCGATCATCTCTGCATGCATCCTTTGGCTGCTTGGATATCCTCTTTATGGAAGTATCTGTCCATCTCCTTTACCCATCACGTAATTGGATTATTCATCCTTTTTTGTTGAAATTTTGTAGTACCTGGTAGATTATGGAGCTCAGACATTGGTCTGATATATAGTTGCCAAATATTTTTTCCCATTTTGTAGGTGGTCTTTTAATTCTTTTGATAAAGTCTTTGGATGAGCAAAAGTGTTTGATTCTTAGTAGTTCCGATTGATTTATTTTCTCTTCTGTTTATTGAGCTTTGTTTGTCAGATTTTGAAGTCTGTTTATATTGTGTATTGAAAGTTCCTTTGTTGATCCTATTTTTTTCTTGGATGAGCTTTGTTGTTTGTGATATTTTGGTCTTTTATCAAATTTGAGTTAGTTTTTGTATAAGGTGTGAGACATGGGTGTTGGTTCAATTTTTTGCAGATGGATATTAAATTTTGCCAGCACCATTTATTAAAGTGGCTGTTTTTACCCTAGTTTATGATCTTGGGGCCTTTCTCAAATATCAGCTGTTCGTAAGAGGATAGTGGCATCTCTGGGGTCTCAACTTTGTTTCATTGGTCTATATGTCTTTTTTTTTTTTTGTACCAGTACAGGCTACTTTGACTACTGTGGCAGTGTAATAGGTTCAGATCCCAGCTTTTTAAAATAAGACTGCCAGGAGAAATAACCACTGTGTAGTCTGGTGGCATCTCTTCCAGCCTTTACTGACCCACATCATAGAGTCAGTTGATGACCTCCCAGTGACTCCATAAGTAGGGGCAAGTCTTGCTCAGCTAGGAGGTGGAGCATGCCAGCCCAGGGAGTCCACTGGGGGCAGTTACTAGAGCACACAGAGGCAGTTGGTGACCAACTTCCTCCTCAGAACTGCACTTCAGCTCCTGTTGAGGTAACACCAGAGAAACTGAACTGCCTCTAGATGGACCAAAGCCAACAAACCAGCACTATCCATTTAAAGAAACAGTCCACCGTGGCTCCAGGAAACTCCCAAAATAATCAAAAAAACTTCACAAATGAAGAAGTCTTTCTGAAGCTATTGGAGATTAAGTACAAAAGAGTTATATAGAGAGCCCTCCTAGACACTAAACAAAATGCAACAGAGCAAAATGAAAAATTAAGCAAGTTCTTCTAACTGATGGAACATCAATGATCTGAAATCCAACAGATCAAAAACAAAACTATAGAATTAGACAATTCAATCCAAAGATGAAAGAGCAGTATTGAGGAGATGAAAGTCAGACTTAATGACCTTGAAGACAGAGCCACTGACACAGCATTTATGAGGAGAAATCAGTGGAAAGAACTAAGAAAAATGAACAAGCATTAAGAAACATGTGGGACTCTGTTAAGAGGAATAATCTACGATTAACTGGAGTTCCTTAGCAGGAAGAGATAGTTCAAAACACAGAGAATATTGTTGTTGAGTTGTTGACAGAAAACTTCCCTGAAATTATGAAAGAAGAGAACATAGGTAGTCAACATGTGTGTCAAATGCTACAAAAACTGGACCTCAAAAGTAAGACACCAAGACATATTATAATAAAGCTTCATAAAATGAAACACAAACAGATTCTCTTAAAGGCAGCAAGGCTCAACTCAAAGCTAACTTCCTGAGGGAAAGCTTGTAGGCTTCTGTCTGACTTCTTTGCAGAAATGATGTTGGCAAGGACACAGGGGGATGACACATTGAAAGTCTTGAAGGAGGAAAATTTCTAATCAAGAATTATATATCCTGCAAAACTGTCTCTCAAATATGAAGACAAAATTAAAACATTCTCAGAGAAACAGAAGCTTAGAGACTTTGTAAAAACCACACCAAATCTACAAGAAATATTATAAAACTTTTTTGCTTGGAAAAACAAAGTGTATATTTAAGTGTATATTTAAGGAGGCAATGCAGGACACAGCATCCAGAAACATACTCAGTTAGGGAAGTCGCAAAACTCATTCAAAGCTACAATGTTAAAGGAAGGGAACCAGTGATCGTATCATAAAAACTATGATACCATCACACTAAAAAGAGGGATATACTACAGTAGTTATAGTCTTTTCATATGAAGAGGAAGTTAATAAGATATGCAGAAGTTAAAACTGGGTTGAAACTTAGAATATTATGGAGGGTCATAGGGGTAGCAGCAAAGCACAATAACAATGCAACATATCAAAACAAGAAACATAATACAGGAGTCTCAATAAACACAAAATCAACACTCAAAACCATGAAAAGTCAATCATAAAGAATAACCCAGAACAGAATATTAAAAGCGACATAGAAAACACTAACATCAAAATGACAACACAAAACATGTACCTAAATAATTACATTGAGTGTGAATGGACTGAATACTCCAGTAAAGAGACAACGAGTGATATCCTGGACCAAAAGACATGACCCATCCATATGTTGCTTACAAGAAACACACCTTAGACTGAAAGACATGAACAAATTGAAAAGTAAAGGACAGAATAATATACACCAAGCTAACAATATACAAAAAAGAGCAGGTACGGCCTGATAAAATAGATTTTAGTGTAAAATCCACCATCATGGACAAGGATGGTCACTATTTATTGCTGAAACATTCAGCACTCAAGTAGGACTTAACAACATTAAATATTTATGTACCTAATACCAGCACATCTAAATACATTGAACAAACACTGACTACACTGAAAAACAAGATAGATCACCCCACAATATTAGTTGGAGACTTCAACACTCCACTTTCAGTAATGGACGGATCATCCAGAAAGAAGCTCAGTAAAGACACAGATAATCTTACTGTGACAATTAACCAACCAGACCTCAGTGACTTATACAGAACTTCTTATCCATCAACAGATAAGTACACCTCCTTCTCCAAAGCACATGGAACATTTTCCAGAATAGGCCATGTGTTAGGACATAAAGCAAATCTCAATAAAATACAAATTATTGAATTATTGCAAAGCATCTTATTGCACCATAAAGTCATAAAAGTGGAAATAAATAGCTGAAAAAAACATAGTTAGAAATTTGAAGTCATGGAAATGGAATAACAACTTGCTCAAAAAGTCATGGGTTATAGAGGAAATAAAGAATTTTGTGGAATCAAATGAGAATGAAACCACATCCTACCAGAACCTGTGGGATATAGCCAAAGCAGTGCTCAGAGGTCAATTTATCTCTATAAATGCACACATCCAGAGGAAGAAAAGACCCAAACCAAAGAATTAACCCTACAGCTTGAACAAGTAGAAAGAGAGCAGCAGAAGAGCCCCTCAGACACCAAGAGAAAACAGATAATAAGGATTAGAGTAGAAATCAATGAATTAGAGAATACAAGAAAATTGAAAAAATTAACAAAACCAAAAGCTGGCTTTTTGAAAAGATCAACAAAATTGATAAACTACTGGCTAAACTCACAAAAGAAAAACAAGAGAGGAAACAAATAACCTGAATAAGAAATGAGATGGGAGATGTCACAACAGACCCAACTGAAAAAAAAAATATTCAAAGGAACCTGACATACTCTTCCGTTGAATGCTGTTTCTGAAGATATTTCTCCAGGGGGAAAAAAAAAAAATGAAGCAGAATGATCTTTTTAGATGTGTGGTCAATTTTCTACAAGAGATTCCAGGGCCTTGATTTATTATTTTTAACCCAATATGTTTTTTAATGGTTAGTAGGAACTGTGGCTTTCATCCTGAAAACTTTTCAGGGAATGACTGTGACACCTGCTAACATTGCCTTTGCTCTCAGGATGAGAGGAAGAATAAGGATGTAACAAACATGTTAAAAGATTCTTTTAAAGCTTTGCCTTAATAGAAAATAAGCAAAATTTTACAAAATTATTATGAAGGCTAGTTAGCATAACCAAGTCTCTAACATTTTAAGAAATGTACCCCTTTCCTGAAGCTCCTTGTAAATATCAAGTGGCACTTGTGACCACTCAGAGATAGACTCGAGGGAGCTGATTCCTAGACTCTTCTTGGAGTTCCACATTAATAACACCTTAATCAACTCATTTGGACCACCAAATGTCTGCCAGTTTGTCCCACTGTAGTGGCTTGCATGTTGCTGTAATTCTGGAAAATATGCCACCAGTTCTTTAAACGCCAGCAGGCCAACTCATCCATGGTGGATCACTTTCAGTGGAACTCCAGATTATCCCTTTCTTCAGCAAGTATCTTTTTCAGCAACATAAAGGGTGACTACACACATGCACATCACCAGATGGAATACATGAGCATCAAGTTTACTACACCTGTGGAAAGAAATCATAGAGAAGCTCTATGCCATGAGTAAGAAAAAGGCCAGGGTCTGACTGCTGAATTTGTTGTATGCAAATTCAACTGGAAGCTGAAAAAATTTAAAACAAGTTCAAAAGAAATAAAGTACAACCTTGTGTATAGCCCACTTTAACTTAGAGACTATCTCAAGATTAGTTTTGAGGCACTGAACACCAGTGACCCATCACCAGAAGAGTTGTAAGACGACATCAAGACACGATACATGAAGAAAGCAAAAGATTATTAAGACAAGGAAAAAAAAGAATTAAACAGATGTCATAAGAGACTCTCAGACTAACTCTTGAGCACAGAGTAGCTCAAGCTTCAGGAAGAAAGGGTGAAGTAAATGAGTTGAACGGATTTCAGAATGCAGTTGGAGAACACAGGTAAAGCACAATCATAAGGAACTGTGCAAAGACCTGGAGCAAGAACACCAAAAGGGAAGAACGTGTTCAGGGTTTCTCAAACTGAAATAGTTGAAGAAAAAAATTTGAGCCTCAAGTTGCAGTACTGAAGGATTCTATGGGCAACATATTGAATAATGCTGGAAACATCAAAAGAAGTGGGGCAAATATACACAGTCACTGTACCAAAAAACAACTGGTCGACATTCAACGATTTCTTGAGGTAGTATGTGATCAAGATCTGATAGTACAGAAGGAAGGAGTACAAGTTGAACTGAAAACACTGGCAAAAAACAAGGCTCTAGGAATTGTAGGAACTGAGATGTTTCAACAAATCGATACATCTTTGGAAGTGCTAACTTTCCTATGTCAAGAAATTTAGAAGGCAATTGGCAATCACCTGGCCAATTGACTGGAGAAGATTCATATTTGTGCCTATTCCAAAGAAAGGTGATCCAACAGAATGTGAAATTGTTGAACAATTTTGTTAATATCACACACCAGTAAAATTTTGCTGAAGATCATTCAAAAGTGGTTGCAAGCGGTATGTTGATAGAGAATTGCCAGAAATTCAAGGTGGATTCAGAAGAGGATACAGAATGAGTGATATTACTGCTGATGTCAAGCAGAGAATGCCAGAAAGATGTTTACCTGTATTTTATTGGCTATGCAAAGGCATTTGACTGTGAATCGCAACAAATTATGAATAATGTTTTGTAGAATGGGAGTACCTGAACTCTTAGTGGTGTTTGTGAGGTACGTGTACATAGAAGCAGAGGCAGTTGTTTGAAGAGAACAAGGGAATACTGAGTGGTTTAAAGTCAGGAACAGTGTGCATCAGGGCTGTAGACTTTCACTATACTTATTCATTCTGTGTGCAGAGCAAATAGCCTGAGAGGATCAGTTATATAAAGAAAAACTCAAAATCTGGATTAGAAGAAGACTCATTAGCGATGTGCCATACGCAGATGACACACCTTGCTTACTGAAAGCAAAGAGAACTTGAAGCACTTCTAATGAAGATCAAAGATTATGGATTACAACTTGACATACAGAAAACAAAAATCCTGACAACAGGACCAATGAACAACATCACAATAAACAGAGAAAAGATTGAAGTTGTCAAGGATTTCATTTTTACCTGGACCCTTGGAAACAACAGTCAGGAAATCAAAAGCTGTATTGCAACAGGCAGATCTTCTGCAAAAGACTTCTTGAAAATGTTAAAACTACAACAACCAAGATATCACTTTCAGAATTAAGGTTCACCTGACCTAAGCCATAGTGTTTTCAGTCACCTCATGTGTGTGTGAAAACTGTACAATGAATAAAGAAGACAGAAAAGGAAATGATGGCTTTGATAGTGGTGTTCACAAAGAATGTTGGATACACCAACGATTATCAGAAGAGTGAGCCAACAGGTCTTGGGAGAAGTGCACCTAGAACGCTCCTTAGAAATAAGGCTGGTGAGCCTCCATCTCTGCTACTTTGGACATGTTACCAGGAGGGGCCATTGGGAATATCACTCTTGTTAAAGTAAAGGTGACTGAAAAAGAGGAAGACGCTCAGCAAGATGGATTAACACAGTGGCTGCAACAGTGGGCTCAAACATAGCTGTGATTGTGAGGACAGTGTAGTACCGGGCAGTGTTTTGCTTCATCGTCCATAGCGTCTCCGTGAGTCAGAACTGGCTTGATGGTGCTGAACAACAGCAATCATAATGTTGAACTATAGGCCAGGCTTGAAGGATTTCAAGTGAATATGTGAATTAGATGGAATTATTTAAAATTAGTAGTCATAATCCTGGTTGCACATTATATATACAATGGAAGATTTTAAAAATGAAAGAAAGAAAGAAAGAGATAGATGTCTGGGCCCCTAGCCAAATAAAATCAGAATCTCTCGGGTGGGGGCCAACCATCAATATCTTTTAAGAGCACCCCAAATGATTGTAATAGGCAATAAGGGTTAAAAGCAATTTAAGTTTTATAAATGCCTTCCTGTGGGGGAGACATAATGCATTATAGGCCACACAACTAAGAGCAGCCTTTGTGAGATTGGTGGGGCTGGACCTAGGATGGTTCTATGTTACTGGGGACTATGGGCTTTAAATATATGCACTTGTCATATGCAATCACAGGAAAATCTTTTATATCAAGCTTAAAACATAGGTCTCCCCATCAAAGATGTTTAGGAATCTTTGAGGAAGTGACACTGACCCTAAAAATTCTAACATCCTTAACTGGGTTTTAGATATTTCACTAGACTCTCTCCCTTGGGTTGCCATTACCCACTCTCTATTTCCAAAAGCCCTTTTGTTGGCTTAAGTTTAGTAAGAGCCAAAAAGTCCTGAAGTCTTAGCTAAAAGCACTTCAGTGTTGAAAAGGCAAGTAATGTCTAAGCTAGCCCCCAGGAGCAACCTTTGAAGCAGTTGACAATTACCTAAAGTTTACAAAAATTGCTTCTTGAAGTGATATCCCTAGTAAGTCTAGGTTGTAGCCTAGTTGTCCTTGAGCTCAGTGCCACGGGGAAGACTCACGTATGGTTCACAGAGCCTACTTTTTTTTTTTTTTTATTTAACATAACTGAGTGAAAATGTACATTCACGTATAAATTCACATGCCCCCCTATATGCAGCTTCCACTGCTCTCCCTGTCTGGTGACAGCACACCATTCCTCTCTGCTCCATACATGTCTCATCCTCCCAACAGCCTCCTTTCCCCTCCTCTCCATCCACTCCCCTTCCTCCAGCCAGAGGTTAGCAAGATGATATCCTATAGATGTATAGAACCATAAAGTGCTTCCAGTATATGGTCACTCTGCATTGCCAAGTCCAATCCATTCCTGTCCAAAGAGTGGACCTTTGTTATAATTTATGGGAAAGGGCTGCATCAGGGCAGGGTGCCATGCTCTCAGAGGAACCCCAAAACCGCTGGACCATCAACTGAGGTCTTTTAGTGGAGATCTCATGATGCATCTCTTTTTATTCTTGTGTTGCTAGTGAGAGTCCTCTCTGTGAGCTCCATCGTGGCTATCACTGGTGGTGGCCGGGTACCATCCAGTTCTTCCGGTCCCAAGTCGATGTAGGCACCCACTCATGTGGGTCTCTCACAGAGCCTACTTTTCACCTCTGGAAACCAGATGTAGTTGAGTAGTGCCAACTTGTGGTGACTCCAGGTGTTGTCAGAGTAGAACTGAGCTCCACAGTGTTTTCAACAAAATTTTTTTTTGAAGTAAATTGCCAGGCCTTTCTTCTGAGGCCCCTGTGGATGAAATTGAACCCCCGACCTTTCAGTTAGCCGTGAGTTTATTAACTGTTTGCACCCCTCAGGAACTCTTTTCACACCTGGAAGAGCAGGAACGTAAACTCTGACTTGGAGAAGGATGTAGTGGCAGCGGTGGCCGGTCAGCTACTCACTCACAGCACGTTCTCACTGCAGCCTCTGGGTTTCAGCTCAGGCCCCTGCAGGCCATTCTGTCTCTAGAAGGGTGAGTAAAACCCTGGCTGGGGCTGCAGACAGCTGCAGACAGAAGCCCTCACCACAGCTCTGACCACTCTTCTCTCCAAGCCCAAACTCAGACTGTACCTCCTTAATCCTTCCTCTGTTACCTTACCAAAAGGAAACACCAATTATTATTTTAAATCTTAAATATAAATTCTGTTTATTATATATTAAATGTAATAACTTCTGGGTGGGGAGAGATGGATTCTATATTCATTAAGAACGGCAATCATCCTAAACATTCTTAGTTGTCATTACTTCTTTTAAGTCTCATAAAATTTATTTATGAGACTTGTGTGATGTTACTTGCATATGTTGGATGACTTCATTGGTTTACCAACTTGGACATCCGAAATCTAAAAACCAGCTAGTGGTGACATGAGCCTCTTAGTCCTCCTGATAAGTACGCTAAGGAGTCAGCTGAAAGTGAACCTGTGGTCAAACTGGATAAAAGGGCTGCTATGATTAAACTGCTTGGTTTTCGTTTCCTTTGACTTAATCATCTCAACACTCTGAGGCATCAAATTTCATGTCAGTGCAGTTACTGCCAAAGCAATTGTACAGGAAACCACATAATGAAAGGAAAAAAAAATCATTGTGTTTCCTTTTTCAGTTCTGCTATGATCATCCCTTTGCCAAAACCCAGCTTCATCACCCTCTTGTTTAGCTTCCATCTCCCTAAACTTAAGTTGTTATGCAAATACATACACACATCCCTTCTGTGAAGAGGGATCAGGATGTCTCCAGCGGAAATTATCTACTTTCAACACCTGCCAAGGGGTGGAGCTGCAGAACCGCAGACGAGTAGTGGTCCTGTTTTTCCCAGCCCATCAATAGTGCCTTCATCTATGATTTAGGCAGAGCCATCTAGTAGGACGTTTCCTTACTGGGTTCTTGTTTTTTTTCCCCTCTGGTCATTTTACCCTGATCATAAATGTGATGGAAATTTCTCCCCAGTGCACCCCTACTGGGATCAGGGGAATGTGCTCCAGGGCACAGCCTCCAAGAACACATTTCAATAAACTCTGTGCTTGAAATTTAGAGAAAAATTAAGTGGCCAGAGAAAATGGTGGTGCAGAAAATATGTTTCTCAGAGAAGGACTGTTAACTTTAACAACTTTGTTTCTAAAGACCTGACCAGGATTGCCATTTAACAGATTTTTAATTTGGGATTAATGGAGAAAACAAAGGTGTCAGGGAACTAAACCTGAAATTCCAGGATTAGAAAAGAATGTGGTGAGTGAAGCCTAGCCTCTCTTGTTGAGGTGGGGGGAGGTGGATTCTGTATTCATTAAGAACAGCAATCTTAAACATTCTTAGCTCTCATTACTTCTCATTGATAGTCAATCTGGACTGTAATATTTAAAAGCACACTCAAGATCTTCATGAGACCTGTAAAACATCAAGACAAAGTTACCGGTTGTAACTAACACAGCTGTTCATACTCTGATCACTTCACTTAAATTAGAATGGGAAAAGAGACTGAGGTTTATAAAAGGTGCTTAGATGTGATCACCAACTTAAATCAGAAGCAGCTGGTGTCACCATTAGGTGGCACAATGTGGCCACCTATCATTTAGACTGGAGCAAGCTGTGCCACCAAGGCAGAAGTTCCTACTCCTCTCCCTGGACCTTTATCTTCAACATTTAAGACTGCAACACTTGGCCACTCATCAAAAGGTTGCTGGTGTGAACCTACCCAGCTGTGCAGAAAGACGTGCTGATCTGCTTCCCTGAAGGCTACAGGCAGGAAAACCCTATGGAGCAGTTCAACTCTGTCGCATGGGGTCACTACGAATCAAAATTCACTCCGCGGCACCCAACCACAACAGCAGGATGGCAACATTAAGACAGTGTCTACTGAAACCAGCAGCAGGAGTTGTGATATGCCGCTGAGGTGACTGGTGGTAACGTTTGGTCTTTAGCTGCATAGGCTGCTACTTCAGACTCTGCTTCTCCCCCTGCGGTTTCTGAGCTGCAGCTCCCTGATGCTGCAGCTCTTCCTTTCAAAGGCAAAAGATTTTCACTGGCAACTACAATCACATGTCAAAACCTACACTCAGTTTAAACTAAAGTCTCTCTCTCTCCCTCTCTTTCTATATTTGCTACATTTTCAGCGGGTCAAGAAAATTGGTGTAATGTGGCTTTGTGTTTTGTAACAAACACTAGCTGTTCTGTAAACCCACACTGCCTTCCGAAGTTTGAGCCAAAGTAGAAAAGATTTTTTTAACAAATGAAATCATGGTCATTTCCGGGTTTCAAAGTATTTGCCAATGTAATCTTCTCCCTTTAATCATCTGTAATGGGTAACCTTTGCTTTCCCAGGTCACATTAGCTAGAAGGATACAACCCAAAGGGCAGTTAGCAAGAATCAGGGTCAAGATAAGACTCTTTGGCTCCAGGTTTTCCACCAGCAGAATCTCAGGGCCTGAGTTCCAGAACTGCCCATCCAACTCCTGGCAGTTTCTTGGCTGCACAGACTTCTTTTCTTGGAGGTCGTTACCATTGTCTTTGGACCTGATACTCTGCACTTGAAGAAGAGACTTCCGTGGTGCCCCCATGGACCCTGCCTCTTCTGTGTTACTCTGTGAACTCCATTGCTCCTGTAGCTCAAGGTGCTCTTGTGAGGTTCCACCAAGGCTAACCTAAGACTATGTTTTACAGGACTGTTGCTCTAGGAACTTGGAATACATTCCCCTGAGGCTGTACTGGGAAAATGAAAAAAAAAACCCTAAGTAACAGAACAAATTATCCAACCCCAAAGGGCTCCTTGCTACTGACAGACAGGCCATACTCTAGGTGAAAGTCCTGGCTTCATCCTCCCACTATATGGCCTCAGTTTAAATTACGGTACTAATAGTGTGATCTTGGATGAGTTACTTAATGTCTCTCTGCCTCAATTTCTTCATACGTATGTGAAGATAATCAGAGGATTAACTTCCTAGCTTTGTTGTGAAGACAAATGATTAAAAAAAATCTAGCTCATTGTCATATCATTTCCAGGTTGCCAACAAAAGACACACTCATGCTCCACTTGTACGTGTACTCACAGTTTATCTACATGGAGAAGAGACAGAGTAAGATCAGCTTCTCTGGCGGACGCTGGTCTGCTATTACCAGTAGGATACTCCCACATGTGGTTGGTACAGGGCAGATGTCCCACATACAACCTTCTTGGCTGGAGAGACCTCATTCCTTCCCAACTGCCATTAGACCAGATACATAAGTGGCGTTGGCCAGGTGACATGTAGTGCTCACATATGTAAAAGAGATAAAGTCCCAGTGTGCCCAGAATAGGGGTAGGCTTCTCTGATAAAGAGCAGGAACTGGGAAAGAGAGAAAATGAGTCAGAATTGACTCAGCGGCAATGGGTTTGGTTTACTGAAGAATGTTCTGATAAAGAATACCCAAGTCCTTTATGTCAGTAGTCTAGATGGATGTGCAGATGCAGACTATTTCCACAACGCTCATAGTAAGCACACAAGCTTTCTTCTTATTATTAGAAAGTTTTCCAGGGACTGACCACTAGTTCTTATTTTTCCCAAGGGCCAACTGAAGTTTGGCCAAATAGTGCTTTACCCAGTATCCCAAAATTCTAGAGAGACCTAGGCAGCTTCATGTTGCTGTCTCTACCTTTCACACCTCACCGATGAGAGTCCCTTGAAGATACTATGTTAAAAATGTGCTGATAGGAAAATCACTGTGGACCTGGTACCAATGTAAGAACAAAACCATCAGAGTTTATATTTATGGGGCTCGTTACATAGCCATTTATCTGTTTTGGCCACCAAGTCTACCTTTCACCTTCGTAAGTGTACCCTGACTGTCCTTTGGAAAACCATGTTATTCCTTCTCAGCTCTGAGGGATTGAGCAGAATTAAACCCACCCATTGGTTCCAGAGTGGCCCCTGATTTAACCTACACCATTAGGAGATCTCCTCTGGCTGCTGTGATATACTCAGTGAAAGATGTTTAAACCAATCAGGACCAATGAGACCTACATAGACACTTGCTGAGGTTTCTAGGAAAGAAAAATAGACCACTTCTTTTCCCATGGTACCGGATGGGACTCTGTCTCTTGTTCCAGATGGTGAGGCATGAGAATGTGAGATCTGGAATTCGGCAAGTTGAGAAAGAGACAAATGTCAGGATAAAGGAGAGAACTCCATCCCTGGTAATGTCTTTTCAGCTGCTGGATCCATCCTTACCAGGGTTTCCTCTGGCCTTTTAGCTATAATCCAGCACATTGTTTATTTAATCAGTTTGAACTGAGTTTTTTTTTTTTGGTCACTTGCTATATATAAAGTGTGTTCCTACTAAAATTCAGCACTACAGTTAAAACATTCCTGTGGCAGGGAAAACTACTTCATGGTTTCATCAGATAAATGTAGAAACTATTATTGGTATCTCCTTTGTAGTTTGAGGTATAAGACTTCTAAGAATGTCAAAGCTTTAAGTATCTACATGTGACCTTGACCTCCCTTGTTAAACTGGATTTCCCAAAAGCATTACATCTAACAGTTAGGAATTGACCATTCTTGTACTTTACCAGAGTAAAGTTATTCAGTACACAGCACTTAGTAAGTGCTCATGGAATTACCAGAATGTTTAAGAAATGGGGTCTTCTAGTTACTTGAATTTCTGATGAATTGAAAGTTAATTAGAAACTCTTTTCCCTCACACCCACCATTTTCTCTCTTCAGAAAATCTTTGTAAAATGTATGAGTGCACTTTCTTTCCTTAGTAATTACAGTATAGTGAGCATAATTGCATTTTTGATGATTAAGAATTTTACAGTGCCTCAGGGTTATCAGACTATAAATTCTCACTGTACAATATTTTACATGGAGGAGTTTCAGGGAATCGGGTTGATATGGCTTGATCTTGGGACATTCTATAGAAATTTGTTTTCTAAAAACTCCAATATCTACTACTTTTCCTTGTCTTTTGACTTTTTCTTTAAAAAAGGAAGTGCAAAAACATTTGAATCAACTGTTTTGTCAGCTGGATTCTGGTTAAAGAAGCTTTTGTTACATTTTCTGATAAATTATTTTAACACCAGTAGCAGTAATTGTGCAAATGATCAAGCACTTGCCTACACGTAAGTTTGGAGGTTGGGATTCACCCAGAGGGCCCTTAGAAGAGAGGCCTGGCAACCTACTTCCCCAAACACCAGTCACTGGAAGTCTTATGGTGCACAGTTCTACTGTGACGCACCTGAGGTTGCCCTGAGTTGGAGCTGACTTCAGTGACAACTGGTGGTGGTAGTGGTACCAGTAATCCCACAGTAAATGGATTAATGTGGGACAGGATGTGCACTAGGAAAAACATGAGATCAAGGGGACCTGAAGTAGGCATTTGAAGTTTCAATGAAAATTGAGGCCTAGGTTTGATTGTGTAGAGCCTCAGAAATAGTCCATGACTGGTGACAATGAATTCAAGGAACAAGTTGGTGCTGATGCCAGGGCAACCAGTAGGTAGGGGTTTGGTCAATTTTTGTCTTTTTTCTTTTGTAGACAGATGTCCCAACATTTCCAGGTCTTCTCATCTTCCGTGATGTTAGCCAGTCCTGTTGATTATGTAGAGAGGTGGATATAAGAGAATATATCAGGGAAATATGTATTGTTTTTGGCAGTCTTCTCTTTAGATTAATCTTTTCTAGTCTTTTTGCCTTTGGCCTGATAAACTGCAGAAGATTGAGTGATTTGAAATTGGGGCTATCCGTCCATCTGTTCCCAACAGAGGTATGATTAATAAATAGAGTCTGAGATTAGAGGGGGAACCCTGTCTCTCGGGGTTAGCCAAGGAAGAAGCAGACCAACCAGCAGCGTGTGGACAAGGCTGGGATAGACAAGTTGGAGCTTAAATCAGAACATAAAGAGGCCTCATCAGGATCCAAGAAGCAAAAACAATGTGGCAGACTGTGGAAAGTTTCTGACTGATGGTACGCTCTCCTTTGTCTCGGTTCCTCAGAGTTTCACTTTCCCTTTTCCTAACCCTTCTCCCAGTGCCTTCTAGTCTTTAAGATGCTGTATTCTGGGGCTGGCTCAGAAAATGGCAATGAACAAGACCAAAGTTTGTGTTTGTATTTTTCCAGTTTGTCCTTTGGTAGAGTCATTCTTCATGTGCGTGCTGATGTTATTGACCTACTGTCTGCAGGCCATGTACTTTGAGTTGTGTTTATAGCAGTGACGATGAATTAAGCTTGAGTTAGTGAAACTTTCTCACCAGTCTCCCCTGTGAATATGGCTTTGCACATGTAGAGAAATTATAGGGGTTTCCTGGAAGACTTTTTATGTGCTAGCAGACTGAACAGATAGAGACAGTCCATGATTAGGGTACTAACTCCTTTTCATGTGTAAATGTTTCTTTTCTTCTTCTTTTCTTTAATAGAGTTTAAACTTTGGTCAGAACCCTGGTGGTATAGCTGTTAAATGCTACAGCTGCTAACAAAAAAGGGTTAGCAATTTGAATCAACTAGGCACTTCTTGGAAACTCTATGGGGCAATTCTTCTCTGACCTACAGGATAGCTATGAGTTGGAATCTGCCAGACAGTGGTGGGTTTGGGGTGGGTTTCAACCTTAGTCATTCCTCATTAGTACCAAGCTTTTTAATTTTAGATAACAATATTTTAATTCCAAAATAGTTTAGCCATTACCGGGCTAAGTACCATGAGGATTACAATTATGAGTTAGATAGAGTCAGAGATTTCTCACAGTTCAAAATCCCATAGGAGAGATAGATAGGAGTGATCCCAACACAAGAAAGGCTATGAAAAGTGCTATACTGCAAGTATGACAAAGTTTTTAAGAAAAATAAAGAAGAAAGAGGATGCCTCCAACTAAGGAGACTTCTGGGAGGCATTTGGGCTCAAGGACTTGAGTCAGACTGTGGTGGGGGTTTGGAACTGTATAGCAGGCGTGGACTAGGGGAAGGGAATTTCAGGAGTATGGAATAACAGGGGACATGCGCAGTCTGGAAATTACTAGGACTGTTCTAGAGTACAGAATCATCCAATGATATGAGACAGAGGGCATGGGGTAGTCATGTAAGATACAGGAGTGTGACTTAAATAAAATTGGAAATGAATGATGAGGCTGGTAATGGACAGCTTTGAATTACAGGTTAAAGTGGAAGACAGGAAGCCAACAACAGTTTTTAAAAAGGTTTTTGATGTTATTATAAAGATTTTAAAGAGAATTTTCTGCAGACAGGGCAGGCTGAAACTGAGACATCTACCTAGAAAGTTACTGCAATAATTCAAATGACAAGCTGACTAGGTCGTGACCCAGGAAAGTAATACTGAGAAGGAAAATGAGGTGTGAGGCCAGTGGAGAGGGAGGTATAAACATCTCTGAAATTCAATGAGATAAGGAACCTAAAGGAACTGAGGGAGGGGAATAAGAAGGTTTTCTTTTAGTAAGAAGGTGGAGAATTTGTTTTTGAACATGCTGAATTTTGTACATGTATATGTTCAGCAAATGTTCTAAACTTGCTCTTTAAGAATTCATCTGTGTAATCCAGCTTCATTCGTTCACCCAATATTGGCATGTCTTGTACCAGACATAGGGCTGACATACAGTAAAACCAAAAAATGAAACCCAGTGCTCTCAAGTTGATTCTGACTCATAGCGACCCTATAGGATAGAGTAGAAATGTCCCATAGAGCTTCCAAGGAGCACCTGGTGGATTTGAAATGCTGACCTTTTGGTTAAAAGTCATAGCACTTCACCATTATGCCACGAGGGTTAGAAGCCCAGTAATTGCTTGTTTAACTGAACTAAATTAGCTTTTATGGATTCTTGTGTAGGTGTCATTATTGATAGTCCTTAACCAGTACACCATCAGTGTTCCCTTGTAACTGATAGACTTCAGTAAACCCATTAGTTCACTGAGGATAGGGCGAAGGTGTAGAACCTAACAAGAATGGTTTTATGGGAGGGTATAACTAATTAACTTTTATGGGAGGGTATAACTAATTAACTCTCCTTGTAAAGAGCAGATCATGAGAATGTGATAGCATCTATCCTTCATTTTGCTTGCCCCTCAGCCTGGAGTAGACGATGAGAGCAATAGTCTTGGAGATCTTATATATGGTTATTTTATATATATCCAAAAGTGGGGGTGGCAGGGATAGAAGAGTGAGTCACTTAGGTATTTTTAGATCAGAAGCTTGTACTTTATAAGACTAACTGTATGTATGTCTCTTGTATTTTCTTTGTACTCTCAAGTTGAATTTTTCCTTAGGTGTTGGCAGTTTTCAAAACTGCAGCCTGCCTTTGTTATGTGAGTGAAGGTAAAGAAAGCAAACTTTAGATCAATCTTTTCTTAGATTAGAGTTCTGTATGAAAGTAACACACTCCAAGGGCTAAGCCTACTGGTGTCAGGGTCGTAAAAGGAAACACTCATTAAGAAAAAGCAAAGCTAATGGGGATAACCAGGGCTTGTTCCACTTGTTCTGCATCACTCTTTTCTACCCGGAGTTCTCCTTTCAAAGGCCTTTGCTTGGGCAATGGAAGTTTGTACAGCAGAGTAGATAAGAGTGTGGACTCAGGAGTCAGAGCTCTGGATTCGAGAAATCCCAATCCAGATTTTGTGCATGCGTGGAAATTATGTACTCTCTTCCTACTTCCATTTTTTTATCTGTAAAATAGAGATAACAATCACCTTCTAACAATCACCTTCTAACAATCACCTTTCCTCACCTTCTAACATAGTCACTACATTGCCTAGTTACTGTGGCATTTTCTGTCTCCTCCTACCAGAATAGAAGCTTCATGGAAGCAAAAATATTTATTTGCATTTTTCCCTGTCATATTTCATGTGCTGGGCACAAGGTTACCCTGAAGATAATACCAAGGCAAAGGAAATGAGGACAGTGGCAGGAATAATTGTGTAGCTAGGAAAAGAATATGGTTGGCATAGGCATATAATCCTGAATTGCTACCCATGTATCATTTTGTTCATACTGTGGTAACTTGTATGTTGCTGTGATACTGTAGCTATGCTACAAGTATTTCAAATGCCAGCAAGATCACACATTACCCACTGCCTTTGAGTTGATTCTGACTCGTAGAAATCCTGTAGGACGGAGTAGAATCACCCCACAGGGTTTCCAAGGCTGTAATCTTTATAGATACAGACTGCCACATTTTTCAGCACTTGGTGGATGAGTTTCAATGGAGCTTCCAGACTAAAACAGACAAGGAGGAAAGTCCCAGTGATCTACTAGTCAATGAAAACCCTATATATCACAGTAGAATTCTGTCTGATATAATGCTAGAAGATGAGCACCCTAGATTAGAAGGCACTGTACAATGGCTGCAAAAATGGACACAAGCATGTCAACAATCATAGGGATGGCTTGGGATGGGACAACATTTCTTTGTGTTGTAAATGGAATCACCATGAACTGGAGCTGACTTCATTGTAGCTAACACCAACGGTGGTCCTGGAGGTCAATTTGTAGAAGAGTTTCATAAAGGAGATGGTAAACAGACCTGGACAGTGAGGCAGTAGAGACAAGAACCTGAGGTCCAAGGAGAAGCCATTGGATTCTGATGGCAGAAAAAACCTGGTAGAAAGTGGATATAAGACTGATAAGTGGGAATGCTGTGGTGGCAATGAGTTACAACTACTCTTCCCAGGAGTGTGCAAAGAAGAAGAGCAGAATGGGATTTTATGTTTATTGAAAAATGTTTCAAGGGGAAGTTTGCTTTTTTAAATCGAAAAGGGAAGATGCTCAAAAAGAGGGAGAGATGGAAGCTATGAGAAGAGGCAATGATCAATTAATTCAGTTCTGGAGGAGGGAGTGACTGGGATATATGCAGTCACTTAGAAGACACTTCTAAGTGAAAGTGAGTAGAAAATGAACATTACGAGAAGTTGAAAAAATCTGAAACCTGAGGATGATCGAAGCAGTTCATGTTTAAAGTCTTGGAATCAACTCGATAGCAATGGGTTTGTTTGTTTTTTATTATCTCAGTAAGAAGACCTGATGGTGTGGTAGTTAACTGCTCAGCTGGTAACCAAAAGGTCAGTGGTTCAAATCCACCAGCCAGTTCACTGGTTAAGACACAGCAGTCTGCTTCTGCAAAGATTATAGCCGTGGAAACTCTATGGGGCAGTTGTACTCTGTCCCACAGGGCATCTCTGAGCCAGAACTGACTGCAGCCACAGATTTGGTCTGGCTTGGATCTGGGTCATCTTAGTAAGAATTCTTAGTAGTGAAATGGTTAAGTAATTGGCTGCTCACTGAAAGGTTGGTAGTTCAAACCCATCAGCGCTCCAAGGGAAAAAAGACCTGGTGATCTGCAGTTGTACAGATTACAGCCTACGAAACTCTATGGGGAAATTTTAGTCTGTCCTATAGCATTGCTGTAAGTGGAAATCAACACGACACAACAACTACAACAACATCTCAGTGAAATAGGTATCCAGGTAATCTGGCTGTGATGGGGCAAGAGTTTGGGTGTTAGAAAATAAATGGAAGAGCTGTGAAGAGAATCTCAAAACAGATCAATAGAGAAATGACAAAATTTCTCAGTGACTTTACTTTTGTAACAATGCTCAGAATTCAAAACGAGGATCAGAAGTAAAATGGCAGACTGAAATAATGTGAGACTGAAAATTAGGAAGATGTGGACATAGGTGAACGGTTCATGAAAATCAGGAATCTAACAAAAGTGTGTCTCAGAAAGCGGAGCAAGAGTGTTAGGGAATTCAATGAGGAGGTAAAGACCAAGGGGTTGAAAGCTTTGAGGACAAATACCAGGTGCAGTAATACTGAGAAGATGGGAGAAGTAGAACCTGTTCAGGAGACTTAGCATCATTATTTTTTTTCAAGAAAAAAAGGTGAAATTGATGAACTTTGAACTTTTCATGGAGCAATACAAGGAATAACATCCCTTTTTGCTTTTTTGGTATGTAAGTGTACATTACTGTTTTGGGCTAATAATAATATGACTTGAGTAGAAAGAGACAAGAAGGCATTTCTTCCAGTTCTATATTTAATGGTGAGAAAGAGGAAACATTATCCCTTTTTCTCAGTCACTGTACTTCTTTCTGAAGTTCATCTTCAGAAGTAGATATCAGCTCAATTTCCTCTGAAGCTAAGTTAAAACTCAAACCCTAACTTGTTGCTGTCAAGTCTATTCTATCTCATGGTGACCGTATATGACAGAGTATAACTGCCCCATAGAGTTTCCAAGAAGCTGTTGGTGGATTCAAACTACTGATCTTTTGGTTAGCAGCCACGTTACACTGTGTTACTAGGGCTCAGTGCTAAGTTATGGTAGTGCTTGCTCTATTAAGTTTCTGCTTCCTCTTTCTTTGGCTGCAGCAAGAATCAAAAGAAATGCTTTAAAAACAAACAAAAAACCAAGATGCTGTCTTATTAGTTCTGGTACCCTGAATTGATTAGCTTTGGGTAGGATGAGTGGTTCCCCTTGATTCTAAACAAGTCTGATGTTTTCTAGATGCATCTGCACCATTAAGGAGACGATTCCTGTAATGTGCCTGTTTTGCCTGTAACAAAGATGACAGTGTAATTGCCTATTCTGCCTATGTCTAAAACACATCTAGAAAAAAGTGATGTAGCTACCCATCTGGCCAAGGTAGAGAATACAGGTTCTGTCCAGCAGCCATTAGGTGGTGCTGCCTAACCAACATTCTTCACTGTTCGGGCCACCTCTACTCTTTTTACCTTTAGTGTAAATACAGTGGCCCATAGTACATAATCTTCTTTAAAAAGGTGGAAGCGGCTGAGACTGCTCTAATGCTTCTGTGGCATTTATTAGACTGCTTCCTCCCACCTTTCTTTATTTTGCAAGAGTAGCCAATAGCTGGTATAAGGAATCAATAGACAGACAAAATTACTGCTTGGACTAAAAAACAACCGTTGACTTTTCAAAGGACTTTTGTGTGTTTGAATTCCTGGCATACAGTAGATAAGCCCTTGATAAGTAATTGTTGAACAAATAACTGAAGCAATGTATGCAGAGAAAATGAGCTAATTCCGCATTGTCCTTCTATAATGTACAAATCACATCAAAATTAATTTATGAAAAGAGGTTAATTTCTCTGTGAGGCAACATCCAGGTAAATACAACATATAACCAACCATCATCATCCTTTAACTTGTGGATATTACACAGACAGAAGTTACCTTGCTATTAGAAAAATCA
Source organism: Heterohyrax brucei (assembly GCA_028571685.1). Lineage (NCBI taxonomy): Eukaryota > Metazoa > Chordata > Mammalia > Hyracoidea > Procaviidae > Heterohyrax > Heterohyrax brucei. The sequence goes on from CM053152.1 coordinate 28,013,369, forward strand.
GCAAAAAAGGTATTTTATTAAGAACATTTGTTCAGGTTTTCCTTGTTTCTAAACGGCTCTCCACTGAGGATTGAAGCTTTTGTTGTTTACTCCGAAGTGCTACACATGATATGCTACTTTACAGTCATCCCAAACGGCAAGGTAAACAGTTATTAAAAGCCACAGACATTACTTCTCTTCTTTTTTCCTAGAGTTGTCTTATTTATCAAGTTTTAATTCAGTAAGCAGTGTAGCTTTCCAAGATGTCTTATGGCTAGCTTCTAAAACTTTTCCATATAATATTGCCGTGGAAACGAAATGCAGACTCTGGTATTCTAGCTCTCAGTTCTGAAATTTGCACAGCGAGCATTTTAACCCAACATTGTTTACAAACTTCAGGAATTGTCTTAAGTAATTTCCACTGGAGGTCCTGGGAGACTGGGCGCAAATACAGAGGCTTGCAATTTCCTTCTGCTGAGGGGTGTTAATCCTATAAAGGGAAGGCCTGTCACCCCTCCCCATGGTTCTTCGGATTTCATTCTAGGAACTCTTGGAACAGTAGAAATTGTGCTTCCCATAAAGGGCATACATAGGGCTATAGCCACAAAATGTCCTCACATTTTTAAAATTTGAGAAAAGACAAAATAAATCACAAAAGAGAAAGCATGCAATCTTGTAAAATTCGAATTCTGCACATAAGTAAAAACTATCTGCCATTTCTTCTTCCAATTTTGCTATCTATCAGAAGCTGCTGCTGTCACATGCCGTCGAATCAGCTCCAGCTCTTGGTGTCCCCAAGCACAACCGAATGAAACACTGCCCGGTCCTGTGCCGTGTCCCCACCGCTTTCATGCTCAGGCCCATTGCTACAGCCGTGGTGTCAGTGCATCTTGTTGAGGGTCTTCTTTTTCTCTGACCCTCTAGTTTACCAAGCATTAGATCCATCTTCGGAGACTGATCCCTCCTGACAATACGTCTGCAGCATATGAGATGCAGTCTCACCATCCTTGCTTCCGAGAATAGTCTGGTAGTACTTCCTCTAGGACAGATCTGTTTGTTCTTTTGGCAGTTCATAGTACATTCCATATGTTTCTGTAACATCACAATTCAAAGGTGTTAATTCTTCTGTTGTCCTTATTCATTGTCCAGCTTTTACATGCACATGAAGCAATTGAAAATACCACCCCTTGCATCAGGTGCACCTTAGTTTTCAGGTGACATCTTTACTTTTCAACACTTTAAAGAGGTCCTTTGAGCAGATTTTTCCAGTGCAACGTGTCTTTTGATATCCTGACTGCTGCTTCCATGGGTGTTGATTGTGGAACCAAGTAAAATGAAATCCTTGACAATCTCAACTATTTCTCCATTTTTATCATAATGTTGTTTACTAGCTCAGTGGTGAGGGTTTTGTTTCCTTGATGTTGAGATGGAATCCATGCTGGAGGCTGTGTTCTTTGATCCTTGCCAATAAGTTGTTACGAATTCTCTTCACTTTCAGCAAGCAAGATTGTGTTATCCACACAGCACAGGTTATTAATGAGTCTTCTTACAATCCTGATGCCTTTTTCTGCCCATAGTCCATCTTCTTGGATTCTTTTCTTGTTATACAGACCGAAAAAGTATGATGAAAAGACACCACCCTGATGCACACCTTTCCTGACTTTCAACCATGCAGTGTCCTCTTGTTCTTTTTGCATGGCTGCTTCTTGACCCATACACAGATTCTTCTGAGCACAATTATGTGTTCTGGAATTCTCATTCTCTTCAGTGCGTAAATTGCTATGGTCCACACAGTCAAATGCCTTTGTATAGTCAATAAAACATAGGGAAACATCTTTCTGGTGTTCTCTGTTTTTAGCCAAGATCCATCTGATATTAGCAATACTATCCCTGGTTCCATGTCCTTTTCTGAATCTGGCTTGAATTTCTGGTAGTTCTCTGCAGTCATTTTTGAATGATCTTTAGTGAAATTTTACTTGCATCTGATATTAATGATAACATTCAATAATTTCCACATGCAGTTGGATCACCTTTCTTAGTAATAGGTGTAAATATGAATCTCTTCCAGTTGGTTGGACAGAGAGCTCTCTTCCAAATTTCTTGACATAGATGAGTGAAGGCTTTCAGTAATGTATCCATTTGTTGAAACATCTCAGTTGTTATTTCATCAATTCCTTTGATTTTTGCTAATGTCTTCGAGGCAGCTTCAGTTTCTTCATTACAATTGATTCCTAATCATATGCTACCTCTTGAAATTGTTGAATATCAACCAGTTCTTTCTGGGACAATGACTCTGCATTTCTTCTATTTTCTTTTGATGTATTTTGAGTTGTTTAATATTTTCTCTGTAGCATTCTTCATTATTGCAACTTGAGGCTTGAAGTTTTTCTTCAGTTCTTTCATCTTGAGAAATATAGAACATGTTCTTCCCCTTTGGTTTTGTATCTCCAGCTCTTTGTATATGTCACTATAATACTTTGTCTTTTTGAGCTTTCTTTGAAATCTTCTGTTCAGTTCTTCTACTTCATCTCTTTCTTTTGCATTAGCTACAGACATTCAAGAGCAAGTTTCAGAGTCTCTTCTGACATCTAAATTGGTGTTTTCTTTCTTTTCTTACTTTCTTTGTATGATATCTTTAGTGTCATTCCACAACTCATCTGGTCTTTGGTCAGTAGTATTCAGTGTATCAAGGGTATTTGTTGAGATGGTCTCTAAACTCAGGTGGGGTATAGTCAAGGCTGTACTTCAGCTTTCATGGGCTTCTAATTTTCTTCACTTTCAGTTTGAACTTGCATATGAGCAGTTGATGGTCTGTGCCACAGTCAGTACCTGGTCTCGTTCTGACTGCTGATATTGAGGTTTTCCATCATCTGTTTTAACCGGAGTAGTCAATTGGTTTTCTGCATATTCTACCTGGTGAAGTTCGTGATGTTGGTGAAAAAAGGTATTTGCAATGAAGAAGTCATTGGTCTTGCAAAATTTTGTCATACAATCTCCGGCATCATTTCTATCATCAAGGTCTTATTTTCCAGTTATCAACCCTTGTTCTTTGTTTCTAACTTTTGCATTCCAATCGCCAGCAATTATCAATGCATCCTGATAGCATATTCGATCAATTTTGCACTACAGAAGCTGGGTAAAATCTTCCATTTCTTCATCTTTGGCCTTAATGATTGGTGAGTATATTTGAATAATAGTCATATTAACTGGCCTTCTTTGTAGGCATATAAATGTTATCCTATAACTGACAGCATTGTACATCAAGACAGATCTTGAAATGTTCTTTTTGATCATGGACACTATTCCTCTTCAAGTATCATTCCTGGTATAGTAGACAATATGATTATTAGATTCAAAATGGCCAATACTTGTCCATTTCAGCTCACTAATGCCTAGGATATCGATGCTTATGTGTTCCATTTCATTTTTGACTATCTCTAGTTTTCCTGGATATGTACTTTGTTTATTCATGTTCCAATCATTAATGGATGTTTGCAGCTGTTTCCTCTCATTTCAAGTCACGCTGCATTATCAGCATATGAAGGTCCTGCAAACTTGACTCTATCCCCATCATTGAAATTGACTCTACTTTGAGGAGGCAGCTCTTTCCTAGTCATCTTTTGAGTGCTTTCCAACCTGGGAGGCTCATTTTCTGCCACCGTATCTGACTGTGTTCTACTGCTATTCGTAAAGTTTTCACTGGCTAATTCTTTTCAAAAGTAGACTGCCAGGTCCCTCTTCCTAGCCTGCCTGAGTCTGGAAGTTCAGTTGAAACCTGTCTGCCATGAGTGACCCTACTGTTGTCTGAATACCGGTGGCATATTTTCCAGCATCAAAGCGACACACAAGCCCTCACAGTACGACAAACTGACAGACAAATGCAAGACAGCCGAAGTCGTCATGGTTATACATGGTATGTGTCTCTTCTGAGTTTTACCTATAATCCTGTATTTCTTATTCTATAAGTCTTTCTCTCTTGTTTTCCATAGACATATAGTATATACACATTTGTTTCTTTTAAAACAAGGAGCAGCTATACTGTTTCTGATTGCACAGATGCATCACAATGTATTTCACTTTTGTGAGGTTCACTGTTTTGCTGTTTTAAATGCTGCTGCAATTAACATCAAAATGCAAATGAGGTCTGGCAATTAACTCTGCAAACTCAGTTGTTCCAAGTGCTACAGACCTCAGTGCTGAATACCACTGTCTGGTCATCTATTGTTGTTGCTGTTACAAATGGTCGTCAGTCCCGACTCACAGTGCCCCTACGAATAGCAGAACGAAACACTACCCAGTCTTGTGCCATGTCTGCAATTGTTTTTATGCTTAAGCGCATTGTTGCGGCCACCGTTTATCAGTCTGTCTTGTCGAGGGTCTTCCTCTTTTTTGCTGATCCCCCTACTCTACCAAGCACGATGTCCTTCTCCAGGGACTGATCCTTCCTGACAATGTGTCCAAGGTATGTAAGATGCAGTGTTGTAATCTTGGGTTCCAAGGAGCACATTGGTTGTACTTCTTCCAGAACAGATCTGTTCTTTTGGCAGCCATGGTACATTCAACATTCTTCTCCAACACTGCAATTTAAAAGCATCAATTCTTCTTCTGTCTTCTTTGTTCATGGTCCAGCTTTCTCATGCATAAGTTGTGATTGAAAATACCATGGCTTGGGTAAGGCACACTTTGGTCTTCAAGATAACATCTTTACTTTTGAATACTTTAAATAGATCCTTTGCAGCAGATTTTCCTAATGCAATGGCATCTTTTGATTTCTTGACTGGTGCTTCTACGGACGTTGATTGTGGACCCAAGTGAAATGAAATCCTTGACAGCCTCAAACCTTTCACCATTTATGATGATGTTGCTGGTCCACTTGTGAGGACTTTTGTTTTCTTGATGTTGAGGTGCAATCCACACTGAAGGCTATGATCCTTGACCTTCACTTCCAGGAAATAAAGTGGTATTGTCTGCATAACACTGGTTGTTAACGAGTCGTCTGCCAAGCCTAATGCCTTGTTCTTCTCTGTATAATACAGTTCCTCAGATTATTTGCTCGGCATACAGATTGAAAAGGTATGGTAAAAGGATACAACCCTGATGCACACCTTTCCTGACTTGAAGCCATGTAGTGTCTGTCCCCTTGTTCTGTTCACACAACTGCCTCTTGATCTATATACAGATTCTTTAAGAGCACAATTAAGTGCTCTGGAATTCCCACTAGTCAGCTAGTGCTGCTCTGACGGAAATACCACAGAGTGGATGGCTTTGATGAGAGAGGAGAAAACTTTTAAGAAGATTTAACTTCAAGATTCACAGTAGCCCAGTTGCTTCTCTCTGAGTCAGCCCATCTCTCTGGGGCAGCCCAATGACACTCCCCCTGCCCCTCACAGAATTTCTCGAGATAAGCTTAGCTTCTAAGGAGAAAGTAGCTTCTTCCCATGTAACCTAATGCCAATTGCTTATCTAGTGCCTCATTAAGTGTGCTATGCCAATGAAATTGCAATATGAAAATCTGTAAACCTGTAGTTACCAATTAGGAAGGTATATGAAAATTCCTTTGTTTGCTTCTTTGAGAAAACATATAAATAGTTGTGTTTGATAACGGAATGGGGTGAGCAGCTATTTTTTGGACTTGAGTCTGACTGCAGCACTGCCAGCAATAAAGTCCCTTCCTCTTTAAACAAGATGGTGCTTGAAGTGCTTTCTGCTCTGAGGGCTGAACTTATCTTTTTCTTGCAATGTTAAAAAGAGAAATGTTTATTCTTACACAGTCCAGTAGGCTACAAGTCAGAATTCAGGGTGTCCACTCCAGAGGAGGGCTTTCCCCTATCGGCTCTGAAGGAAAGTCCTCATGTTGTGTCAGTCTTTGGTCAGGGAGCATCTTGGCACAGGAACTTCAGGTCTGAAGGATGTACTCTACTCCCCGTGCTGCTTTCTTGATGGTGTGAAGTTCCCTACTTTCTGCTTGCTTCCCTTTCCTTTCATCGTACAAAGTTGGGCCTTTTATCCTTATAGAATTAAAGGGGGTGCAAGTCATACTCCAGAGAAACAGAGAAACTCCCTTTATGGTGAAGCAGGGAGGTGACCTTAGGAAGAGATTTACAGTCCCACCCTAATCCTCTTTAACATTCAGCATAGGAAAATCCTCAAATGGAGGACAGACATAAAATATTGGGAATTACGGCCTGGCCAAATGGCTACACACGTTTTTGGGGGGACATACTTCAATCTATGACAACAATCATTCAATCACTATGATCACCTTCGAAGTACTCCCCTTGGGAAGCTATGGAATGATGCCAGTGCCCAGCCCACCCTTCAAAGCAATTTTGAAATTCTTTCTGGAATGGCCAGTGTACTTGGTGGCAAGGTAGCAGATCTGAGAACTTACTTGTATAGTTTCCTCTGGTGGAGTTTTTAGCCAGTAACCAAATAACTATACTGGGATATGTGCACTAAGCACCTGATCCGGCCCCCAGTGACTTTTTTCCTAACTGCTGATAAAGGAGATATCGAAATGAAGGCATTGTGATGGCATTCAGAACATCAAAGTTAATATGACGACAGCTCTGATGGCCATTTCAGAATGAGTTTGTGAACTTGTCAGACCTCATACATCATTGTACTCTTTTGAATTGTCATTAGGTGCCGTGGAATTGATCCTGACTCATAGGGATCTGCTGTACTTAAAGTAGTGCTGGACCTAACATTTGAGCCTTTATCCATATTTCATTGTAGACCACCCTTTGTAGTTTTATACAAGGAATGGAGGGAGGCAGGAGGTGAAGTTTGGAAAAAGTATTATAGAATATAATATACAGTATATATAGTTGTATTATAGAACTCACTTCATAACAAATATTTTGTTACCAGCTCTGAAGAGGGTGTCTGCCATCTAGGCTCCAGTTACATTTAAAGCCTCTTGTTAGTGGGTGTAGTGGGGGTACATGGTCCCTAACTCCTTCCATTTTATGTTCTTGTGCTCTTTCAAAGTTTTCTCTAAGACTGTTTGACAATCATCATTTCAGGAAAGCAGCGCTGTTTAGTCAGTAGTTTCCCCAACCTCTTTCCTTTTCATTCAACTTCTCATGTTAATCTGTAGAAAGATGCCACATTTTCTATTTTTCTTATTTTCTTCTTTGCTCCCTTCTTCCCTTTCTCCCTTCCTTCCTCTTTGTTATCCTCTTGCCTCTACCCTGAAAGTACTTTTTTTTTTTTTTAATAGATCAGGCTGTCCTCTTTGGAACACTTGCACTGGAGTTACATTTTGCAGAAGAAAATCTGAGTTTAAAATCAAAATAAGCAGGTGGCCAATATGTTATTATTCTAATATCTCCCTTTTGGTAAGTAAGGATTGGTGGGGCCCTAGAGGGTTATCAGTTGTCAGCAGTGTGTATAGTAAGAGTGGTTTCCAAGACTTCCTCTGAGAGCTCTGCTAATACAAAGATGACTGTGTCTGGTGGCAGAAAGTTGTGGCAATCCTGAGTTACTATCTTAATGGTGTGGTTTCAAGGTGACTCCTGTTTCAAGGTGTCTCTCTTTTAGAATTTAGAGTGAGAAGGACTTTGACTAAGACTGCCAAGTTAGAAAAATGGTTCCAGTAATCAGTGTTGATTAAACAGAATTAGAGACATTATAGGTATATAAGAAAGGGGTGAGTCTGAGATGAAGTTCAGAAAAAGTATTATAGAATATAATATACAGTATATATAGTTGTATCATAGAACCCACTTTGTAACAAATATTTTCAGGGACATGATTTAACCTGTACTGAATATATAAAATCATAATTAAATTTTATTATGGGAAAAAGCAACAAAAGTGGAAAGAAGCTATTTAGTCAGAAATTTTCTGATGTGTCACTGGCTCATATAAGTGATACCGCATACATATTGCAGGAAAAACAAAAAAACAACCTATTCTTTGATGAGCAAACTGGTCCTTGTAGGTGGCGGACCTGCTCCAGTCTCCTTAATTGTGAAGTAACAAGATTTGGTTCAATTGTTTAATCATTAAAGGTGACCCCAAAGGATTAGAAATGTGTGTAGAACGGCCATTTTTCACTGTGACAACCAGACCACAAAAGAGCAACCCGTCTAACAACAGCCTCTGGTCTTCGATACAGAAATAGTCACAGCTTCTCTGGACAAAAATGGAGAGTGAAGCATGTTACTATGTTTTCGTTTCCTAAAATCTAAGATATAACAGATTATACAAAAGCAATAATAAGTTGTTCCTGACCCTATCTGTGATTTGCCTTTATTGATCTTGTAGAAGTTCTACTCTGACACACATGGAATTGGGAGTGTCATGAGTTGGAGTTGACTGTGGCAGTTGGTATTCAGAACTATGTTTAGCTTCAGTTTCTTAAGTGAAGGGAGAACTATAGAACTTATAAAGAAATGTGAGACCAACCGTCTTTCAGACTTTTGTGATTTCTCCCTCCAGTTGCTTTGCTCACACTTAATATGACAACATTTTTAAAAAAGTTTTCATGTTTATTAAGCAATGCATTACTTTATTTTATCCCTTAATTTTATAAAAATTAATGTAATGATTTTCTTTTTCTGAAAATTTTTTTATTGCAATTAAGTGAAAGTTTACAATCCGTATCATACAGAGCCCTAAGCCCCTGCCTCTATGCAACCGTATCTTCTCACCCTGTGACAGCACTTACTCTCATTACTCTAGTATTTACTCCGCGGATACCTGTCACTCCTTTCCACCCTCTGCTCTCCCGTCTAAGAAACAGACCAGTTGGACAGTCTCATATATATATTTTAAACCATAAAATGCACACACCACCTGCATCACTCTACGTCCCTTAGTCCAATCCAATCTCTGTCTGAAGTGCTGACTTTAGTATTGGTCTCCTCTCTGGGCTGGCAGCAAGCCCAGGGGCCATGGTCTCAGAGGACTCCCAGGTTGCCAGGCCATCAGTTCTAGTCTTTTAATAGAGTTCTTGATCTGCGCATCCCTTTATCTCACGCTACATCAGAAATCACACATTGTGTTCCCTGACAGGGCTGATTAGATGACAGCATTTTTAAGCAGCCTCTCCTTGATGCCTATTTCCAAAATACTTGATGTGGTTTCTTATATAGAAGCAGTAGATCTTTTGCACTTCATATGAATTGTTTTTAATAATATTTAATTAAATTATACAATTAGGTAAAAAACATAATTGTCCTCACTGGATATGGGCACAAGAGCCTCTGCCTCTTGCCAAGCACCCAGTGCAGTGGCTAGGTCAGAAGTGTATGAATGCAGCAGTGAGGTGCCTATTCATTGGGAGACTTTGGCGTTCCATGGTGTCTTGGTTTCTTAATACAGCTGTAACACAAATACCACAAGGGGGTGGTTTTAAAAATGGAATTTTTTTCTCCTACAGTTTCTTGTTGTTGGGTGCCATCAAGTCCATTTAGGCTCATAGTGACCCTATGAACAGAATAGAACTGTCCCTACAGTTTCCCAGGCTGTAATCATTATGGAGGCAAATCACCAGGTCTTTTCTCCTATGAGGTGGCTAGTGGAGTTGAAACATAGACCTTTCATCTAGTAGCCAAGGGCTAGAAGGCTAGAAGTTCAAATTCAAAGTGTGGCTCTAGGAAGGTTCCTTCTGTGTCTATTCAGTTTCTAGCAGCCTGCAATCCGGGGAGTTCCAGGACTTGTAGATTCATCTGTCTCCTTCGTTATCAGATAGCTTCTGGCTTTCATGTCTGTGTGCCAGCTTGTCTCTACGTCTAGGCTGCTCCTTATTTCTCAGAAGTTACTAGGTTTAGAACACAGCCTAGTCTGATGTGGCCTCACTAACGTAACAAAGAAAGCCCATACTTAAAGAGGAGTCCATCCACGGGTACAGGGGTTAGAATTCCAACACATATTTTTGGAGGGCAAAATTCAGTCTGTAACACTGGGCACCATGCAGTCTGTTCTACAGAGGTTAGTAAGTGCTTTGGTTAACCTTTTTCTGACTGAGTGGAGGCTGGGTAAGAGAAAGCTTTTGAACCATTGTCTGAAAGTCTGTTGGTTCTTGTAGGTCAATGAGCAACCCTTCCGTATTCTTTGATTGTATCAACACACAGAATGGAAGTGCTTATATGACAACTATTGTCTTTAAACAAGTGACAGTCTTTTAAAATCTGCTCTTGTCTAAGGGAGTCAGTGCATCTTTATTCAGGCAATAGAAATGTATAAATCAGTGAAATCTGTGTACCAAAGCACTGCTGTGTATTTCCAACTATGTAGCTTTTTCTAGTTTTATCTTTATTTTTCCCTAAAACATATATGTATTATAAGCAATGAGCAATACATGTGTTCAACAACAATTAAAAAAAAAGAAAAGAAAAAAACTTTAGTGAAATTTAATGTTGAAAATCAATACTGTGTCTCTGATTGAATGGAAATGTGGAGATAAAGGCTTTCATTCCCCCGGGTGGACTAGAAACTGCGCCTGCCTGTGAGCCTGCAGTCTGTCACTGAATCACCAGTCACTGCGTGTTTTCCTAGTGCCTACTATTTTTGAGCTCTAGGAAAGGCCTGTTCCTCTTAATGATAAGGCCAACTTCCCCAGGGGCCGTTCATGCTGGTTCACCCCTTGACATCAACCTTCAGAGTCTAAGAAATAGAAATCTGAATGAAGGAATGGAGAGTTGAGATTTTACTGTGTTCCCGTCTGGCTAGACTCCTAACATTTCATTTCATGATTCTATTTGATTTTTAAGTCATTCTGAACTCTGTCTGCAACTCTGCTGCTCTTATTTTGCCTCAGTGTTAACAACCATTGCTGCAAAGCTTATTTCAAGGTAAATCTCTTACAATTTTAATCACTTATCCCTGCTTCATGTGTCTGTTTGTTTTGGCTACCAGCTTACAAGGTGTCCTTTGAATGACTGACTTTAGTGAAACCAAAGTGATTCAAAAACCAAAAACTTTGATAGCTGAGTCTGTGTTCTCTATTATTTCACAGCTCCTCTTGCAAACTGTTCGGTTAAGTGGGGAGACAGAATCATTAGGGATGCAGAGGGCTGGGGCCTGCTGTGTAGATTGTTTGCCGAGTTCTAAATTTGTACCAGGAAGAGTGTCAGCAGAAGGGGCCATTTTGTGAAACTTCAGTAGCAGCCTGGAGACAGATTTCTGATTCCAGAATACTCTCAAATGTGGTTTTAGGTTTTCTATGTTGTTATCAGATGGCTCAGGACTGTGGCAAATGAGAGTACTTTCTTACATTTTGAGTTTTAAAAAATTACTTATTTGAGTTTTAAAAAATTACTTTAAAAAACTCCTAAAGTGGCTGTGTCTTTGGCAGCATTCCAGGAGTTCCTCTTGTCCTCCCATCCATCAGTTTGTTGTACTGTAGTAGCTTGCCTGTTGTTGGGATGCTGTAAGCTATGCCACTAGTATTCAAATACCAGCAGGCTCGCCCATGGCAGACAAGTTTCAGCAGAGCTTCTAGACCAAGACAGATTAGAAAGAAAGGCCCGGCAATCTAGTTCTACAAATAAGTCAATGGATTCCTGCAGAATATCACCCCATGTAGTAGTAGACAATGAGCCCCTTGGTTATAAGGCACTCAAAATATACAGAGGCAACAACAGTGCACCTGAAAATACCAACCGTCTTGAAGATGGCACAGGACTAGATGATGCTTTGTTCTATTGTTCATGGAGCCCCAGTGGGTCAAAGGCAACTTGACAGCGGTTGGCAACAACTCTAGGGAGGGTGAAAATCCACTCACCTCCACATTGTGCTGGCACCAGGGATGGAAGATTTTCTCAGTCCACAAGCTTTTTGGTACTGGTTGGTTCCAATGAAAGTGACTTCTCAGTTATAAAAGGAATTTCCCACATAAAACATTAGAAAGATGTTGTCTCACTGTTCTTTACATTAGATGAAATACTTTAAGGTGACTGGTCTCACAAGTTATGTTGAAGTTTTAATCACTGATATCTCTGATACTGGTGGAAAATAAGGTCTTTGAAGACGTTATCTGTTAACATGAGATGACCCCGGAGTAGGGTAGGTCCTCATCCATTCTGAGTGGCATCCTACAAATGAGAAGAGACCCAGACAGGCAGAGGAAGGCTGACAAGCTGAGGATATACCTGCAAGACAAGAGAAGCCCAGGCTACTATCAGGTAAGAGATAAGAAAATATCTTTCTAGACCCTTTGGAAAGAATATGGCTCTGCTACTGTCAGGCTACTGTCCTCTAGAGAGAAAACCCTGGTGCAGCGTGGTTAAATGCTACACCTGCTAACCAAAAGGTCAACAGTGGGAATCCAGGTGCTCCCTGGAAACTCTGTGGAGCAGTTCTAATCTGTCCTATATAGTTGCTATGAGTAGAAATCAACTCAACGGCAGTGGATTATCCTACAGAGAAAACCCTGGTGATGTAGTGGTTAAGAGCTACAGCTGTTGACCAAAAGGTTGGCAGTTTAAATCAACCACGTACTCCTTGGAAACTCTACCAGGAAGTTTTATTCTGTCCTATAGAGCATGTTACAAGCCAGAACTAATGGAAGGGCAGCAGGTGTTTCTTTTTTTGAATCTTCCAGAACTCTAAGGCAATGAATTTCTAGTCTTACATGTCAACCAATTTGTGATACTTTGTCAGGGCAGTGCCAAGAAACAGAGTGATTTCCCATAAGAAGTCACCAGGCACCCACTTGTCACCTGTAATAATAACATCGAGCACTCACTGTGGATCAGGCATTGTACATACATTTTTTTCTCTAATTTTCCCAATATCTTTATTGTCTTCACAATTTCATTATCCATGTTTTACAAAGGAAGAAAATGAGGTTTCAAAAGATAAAGTTCCCAGAGCTGGTAAATGATGAAAATGAGATTTAAATGCTGTTCTATCTGGCTCACAAAACTAAAGTTTTAATTACTGGGGAACACAAACAAACAAACAAATAAACAACCAGTCAAGTTGCCACAAAATTGATTCTGACTCACGGTGAGTCCGTGTGTTTCAGAGTAGACTGCACTGCACAGAGTTTGCTATGCCCGTAGTCTTTTGGAAATGATTGCCATGATTTTCTTCCGAGGTACCTCTGTGTGGACTCACGCCACCAGTCTTTCTGTTAGTAGCCAAGTTCTTAAGTAGTTAGGCCACACAGGGACTTCACGATTTTAACTAGGAGATGGTTATGACTATCTCAGAATATCATTGTGAAGATTTGTTCAGGATTATCCACTTGGTACTTTTTTGAGCTAGAGATACACAACCCCAAAATATTCCATTCAAGCTCTGAAATTCCTAGAAAGGAGAGCAGAATGAAAAGTTGAATACTTTTAATTATTCTTAACAGAATACAGTAATCAGCTTTCATGCTGTCAAACAGATCTCACACTGCTATCATCAAAAGATATTATTCAGCAACAGAAAAAGGAAGAGAGATGAGCAGCTATTGTCTAAGATGTGAGAATGGGGATGTAGAATCTTCCTTACAACATAAAGTGTAAGCCCATGACAGAGGAAGACTGATCCTGTTTGGGAAATAACTGTGCCCTCACAGCGTTGTCATAGATGTAAGTCTCAGTGTTATAGCCGCGCACGATGCTTGGTGAAAGTGCCATACCCTGTGATGTCGCCCTTTGGTGACTTTGGAAGTAGACTCCATGGCCTGGGGGTGGAGCAGGGGCACACTTGCAGCCCAGCATCTCCACAGGCTTGCTTTCTGAACTCTCACAACCACATGCAGACAGTCTGGCTGTCCCTAAAAATGAGGGCTATTTTCTTTGCAGGTGTTTGCCAGGTATGGCCTAACATGAAGAAGGATTTTATATGTAATTGTAGAACACCGTGATGAATGTTTTTAAACAAAAAACACCCCAGAGATAAAATTACTAAGCTCAGAAATGATCCAGATGGATTTTTTGACCTCGTTCTGCACGAACATTTCCTTTATGTGCTTGCAAATAGCTGGAGAGATTTTTATATCCATTCATGTTTCAATCCCGGGGCTCAGAAACTTTCTATATTGTGCCTTAAAGAGGAATGTATGCCACTATTAAACTTGAACTGCTCTGGACAGCTGTGAAGATGGAAAAGAAACACCCTTCTTGGAACATTTTCATTTTGTTGTATACATTCTTTACAGTGCAGCTGGTCTGATTCCCTCTAAAAAGGTGTCGTGCAGCTGTTTCTTGGAGGCAGAGCCTGAAAGCAAATAGCACAGCCATCACCCCACATCCTTTCTGATCTTGGCAGGCAATTTTGTCCTTAACTCTGTTGTGTGTAATCATTAAAGATGACTATTTATCTGAATCTTCTTTAGGATACAACACATGAGCTCATTCTCAGAAGTATCAGGAGCACAGTGTTCAGTGGTAAAAGATTTTCTATGTCTTCCTCTCTTCGTTTTCATAGTTTTTGTGGCAACATTTTACTCTGATAGCACCTTGAGGAGTGTTACTGCTACCATCACAGTTCTTTCTTCTGATCACTACTATTGTTGTTTATTGTCATCAACATCATTTTTACTGTTGGTTGGTTACATCCTGATCTTAAACACCTGGTCTCTGAGCAACATCTCAAAACAATTTAAAATGTAAAAAAAAAAAAAAAAAAAAAAATTGGAATGTAAATCTCAAGAGATTACCTGTGGTTAAACTATCCTACAACAGCTTGTCTCCACTCAATCCTTCCTACCCCACTTTGTTTTTATAACCAAATTCATTGTAATTTTTTTAGGCTGTACTTGAATAAGTTTGTCATGATACCAAGATACATACCAAATTGTTGCTACTGTGGTTGTTTTGTTTTTGGAGAAGGAAAATATGTATATGTGGATGTATCTTTCAGGGGGTGTGAATCATGTGTTCAGAGCTTTCTAACATTACTGAAGGAAATTTTGATTAAGTGTTGGGAAGTCATTGTTTAGAGATCTAATTTTAATAGAAAAACTATCTACTGATCTTGTCATACCTGCAGCCAACTCTGTGACTCTCTTTAAGACTGAGGGAGAATCAACTTCCTTTGGAAAGACGTGTACGTTTATGTAACCCAGTAGCAGGTGGGATGTACTGCACCTCTGACATCTGCTTGAACTTGGCTTGAAATGTACTGTTCTAGCTCATGAGAGTCCAGAACTCTCATTTCAGTTTCCACAAGTTCCTACAGCTGTCTCTTTGTGCCTTTCTATTCTTGGGACACTTTTGCTGGGTTTAGTGAAAACTTTGATGAAGTTTCTAGAAGAAATTTTTATATTAAGCTAGGTTACCCTGTCTCCTCTCCTGATTGCCTGCCTCCCCAATCTATTCTTCCTTTCTTTCCTCTTTTCACCTTCCTTCTCTTCTGCTTCCTTTCTGTTTTGTGCGGAGACTTTGAGAACTTGAGGAGTCACTGGGAAGAGGCACATTCTAAGGCAACAGCCTTCCAGCATCAATCTACCACTCCACCCTCTTTTCAGGCTACCTCTCCTGGTGCATTCAGTCAATTTTTCTACTCACTTCATTTAGGACAATAATCTCTGAGAAAAATTCAATCTTCTCCTCTTGGTTTCATTTCACACTTAGATGTATTTGTAGGACTTACAAATCGATCATTCTTGCTCTCTCCGTAGAATGTAGACTCAAAAGCCCAACATTAACTAATCAGTTTCTGTGTGTGTGTGTGTGTGTGTGTGTGTGTGTGTATCAGAGAAAGAGAGAATAAGGTCTAACATCCCACAGTGATGCCTCACTTCCTCCTTCTTGTCACGGGGGTACAATCTCAAACCACTCCAGGAAGCCATCAGGTGAAGTAAGTGAGTCAAGGCGATCCGGTGGATATGACAGTGTGGAGTGGGGGAGAACACATCCACGCTGAGACGCACTTCTTCTAAGGGGAATGCGTGCTCCTAAGCTCTCACCCATGACTGCATGTGTGGATCCAGGTCCAGGGTTGTCTTACCTGCCGATTTTGAAGAACTTGGAGACTTGAATTTTCATGTAAAAGTTTCCTCAAATTTAAATATTAGCAGCTAATAGGTTAAAACAAACAAACAAAAACACTGTGTGCAAGACAATATTTTGTTGACTAAACAAAATGTGTGGGCAGGGCAAACAGAGTGTGAAGCTCCTTGCCTTGGGTGTCGACTCTTCTGCCCTGGGCTTTGGTTAGGAGGGTTCCAGTGGCAATTCCCATCTCCTCTTGCACTTCTGCGATGCCATCTCACCACGATCCAGCCAGGCTGGGATGTCCTCTGCCTGAGGAGATGCTTGAAAGGATCTTGGAGTTTGAGAACTAGTTCGCTTTTTTATTATAACTCTGCAGCATTAAGGGTTGAAGGTAAATCAAAAGCAAACATCGTTCCCAACTGTCATGGGTTGAACTGTGTCCCCCCCAAAATATGTGTAGCCATGTGGCTGGGACATGATTCCCAGTATCTTGTGACTGTCCTCCATTTTGTGGTTTCCCTAAACTGTATGTTAAAGGATTAGGGTGGGGCTGTAAATTCCTGCATAGGATTACTTCCCTGGCCTGCAGTAAACGGAGTTTCCCTGGAGTATGGCTTGCCCCACCCTTAATCCTTTCAGCCTGCAGGAGACAAAAGGAAAGAGAAGCAAGCGGAGAATTGGGAACCTGATTACCATCAAGCAAGCAGCACCAGCAGAGGAGTGTGTCCTTCAGACCTGAGGTTCCTGCGCCAAGATGTTCCCCAGACAAAGACTGATGCAATACCGGACTTTTCTCCCCAGCTGATGTGGGGAAAGCCTTCCCCTGGAGCAGACACCCTGAATATGGACTTGCAGCCTACCAGACTGTGTAAGAATAAACTTTCCTTTGTTAAAGCCATCCACTCCGTGGTATTTCTGTTAGAGCAGCCCTAGCTGACTAAAATACCAACCTAGATTTTTGTGATACTTTCTTCCTTCTCAGGGTCTACAGCCATCCCTCCATCCCTTCTTTCACTCTCAGTCTCTTACTCTGGCTTTTCTCTTGTTTATTCATTTTCCAAATACTTTGCTCCTTCCCTTTACCTAATTAAGTCCAATGTAACTTTCAGATTTCATCCCAAGCTCTATGTCTACAGGGAAGCCCTTGCTGATTAGGTCTGATCTCTTTGTCAGTGATGTCATGCATGCTGTACAGCATTTCTCTCTCACGTGCTCATTTGTGTGGTGATGTAGTTTGTCTGCATTGCCATCACTAGACCAATTTGCTCATCACCATGGCTCGTGTGTTTAGCATAGCGCCTGTCACATAGGAGGCAGTAATCAATATTTTTGGATAAATAGATAAATATCTCTGTTTTAGTCAGCTAGTGCTGCTCTAACAGATGGCTTTAACAAAGGAAAGTTTATTTTTACTTAGTCCAGTAGGCTACAAGTCCAAATTCAGGATGTCCACTCCAGGGAAAGTCTTTGCCCCTTGTCAGCTCTGGAGGAAAGTCTGATATTGCATCACTCTTTGTTCAGGGAGCTTCCCAGTGCAGGGCCCTCAGGTCTGAAGGAAGCGCTCTTCTCCCGGTGCTGCTTTCTTGGTGGTGTGAGGTTCCTGATTCTCTCCTTGCTTTGCTGTCCTTTTATCTCTTGCAAGATGAAATAATTAAGCACGGGACAAGCTATACTCCAGGGAAACTCTCTTTACAGTGGAGCAGGGAAGTAAGCCTGTGAAGGAATTTACAGCCCCATCCTGACCCTTAAATCTGCAGCATAGGAAAGTTACAAAATGGAGGACAGTCCTAGAATACAAGGAATCATGGCCCAGGCACATGGTTACACTTATTTTTGGGGGGCCACAATTCAATCCATGACAACCTCCTTCATAAGACTGACTGGAGATTACATTATATAATGTACCTCAGCTACTTGACACATTGCTTAGTATATACTCAGTGCTGTTGAGTCTATTCTGACTCATAGCTCCCCGATTGAATTGCTCCATAGAGTTTCCAAGGAGCGCCTGGTAGATTTGAACTGCTGACCTTTGAGTTAGCGGATGTAACACTTGGCCAGCATGCCACCTGTGTTTCACGCTTAGCATATAGCAAGTATTTAATAAATGCAAGTTGTAATTATTACTTTTATATTTGTAGGTTTGCTACTTGCTACTTTTCTAGGATACTGGGAGCCCTGATACTGCAGTGGTTTAGAGCTATCGCTTGTAATCAAAAGGTCAGCAGTTCAAATCTACCAGATACTCCTTAGAAACCCAATAAGGTAGTTTTTTTCTGCCATATAGGATCATTATGAGCCAGAAGCCACTAGTCAGTAGTGGATTCAGGTTTTGCTTTATAGAACACTAAGTATTGAATAATGTGTGTGTCATTAGCTGAGCTTTAACAGAGCAAATGCTTTTGTTGAGATCAATATTATGCTTCAAGCTTTGACTGAATCTTGATTAAAAAAATGGAAGCCTTCCTTGACATCTGTGGAACCACTGGAGAAGATTTGATGTATAGTGTAGCAGTTAGGGACAGTGACTTTGGAATTAGATGGTCTGATTACAGTTCTTCTTTTCCAGCTGGAAACATGGGAGACTTATCCATTTGTGCCTTTCTTTCCTGACTTACAAAGTAGGGATGCTAATTTATGTTGCAATGCCATTATGAGGATTAAAATACTTAGGATAAAGCTTGGCATGGAATACCATATTTTTACACAAATAATGCCTGTCTTCTACATTTATTTTCCAACTTGTGCTGTTCACCCACAAGGCATTTTCATGTGCTCTAGTATGCTTTTTTTTTTTTAAACGTATTACTGTAAAAAAAAAAAAACTTACCATAGGGGCACTTACAAAAATACCTTGTGTGGGAGAGCAAGGTTAGCAAACAAATTTCAAAGATACTGACAATTTGCATAAAAAATAAGGTATATATTGAATGTGTCATTGTTCTTAATTGCCATTGAGTCTGTTCTGACTCATAGCAGCTATATGTGTGCAGAGTAGAGTTGTTCTCTAAGGTTTTCAAGGCTGTGAACGTTTGGAAGGCCCGTCTTCTGAGGAACCCCGGGGGGGCTTGAGCCATCAGCCTTTTGGCTAGTAGTCCATCGCTTAACTGTCTGTCCAATCCAGCGACTCCTGTTGATAATATCTACTGTATACTCAGTACATGAGAGCTATTATTTTTGTAAGGACTTACAGGATAAATTATTACAAAAACTGAAATAATCATCATTGAAGAACAGGTATTTTTCCTTTAGCTCTATGAAAGAATATACATCATTGTATTTCCTCTTTTGAATAAGTATCAGACTTTTTAGAGCAAAATCTAGTGCTCAAATGGAGCAGATATTTCATCTCTGACTACATGTACAGTAACTGCTTGCCACATATGTATCCTGTATAATTTCTTATGTTTAATATCTTGTATATCTGGATTTCTTTTGCTCTTTAATTGAACCCCCAGGCAAAATCCACTGTTGTTGAGTCAATTCCGACTCATAATGACCCTATAGGACAGAGTAGAACTGTTCCATAGAGTTTCCAAGGAGCACCGGGTGGATTTGAACTGCCAGTCTTTCGGTTAGCAGATGTAGCTCTTAACTGGTACACCACCAGGGTTTCCTTCTAATTGAAAGCTACTCCAGCTTCTTTTGGGAAGTAGATGGGGTTCATAAACTTAACAATTTCACAATGATAGATTAGAAAGAAAATACATTTTAAGGGATGTTTATGTCAAATACATTACAGGAATCCAAAATCTTCTCTATAATCTTCCGTAGAACTCTATACTTCTTTGTGAATAACTAAAAGCAAATTCAGTTTTTTTTGTTTTTGTTTTCATGGTAATATGGAAATTCTAATAAAATATGTTCAAATGCATGTAATTAGAAATTGCAACATTATTGCTGGAAGTCTTTTTAAAGGCCAAATTGCTTTCCACTGTTCATTCCTTAGAATCTAGATTTTCAAATAGGATGTGATTTGTTTACTTTTTCTTTTTCACTTGGTCTGAACAATAAGTAGGGGCTGACGAACCTAATTTACTGTTAATCTAGTTTTGAGGCTTTTTTTTTTTAAATTGTACTTATGATGAAGGTTTACATAACACACTAGCTTCTCATTAAAAAGTTAGTACACATATTGTTCTACAACCTTGATAACAACCACACTACATGACAACACTCTCCCTTCTTGAACTTGGGTTCCCTACTATCAGCTTTCCTCTCCCCTCCTGTGTTCTCATCCTTGCCCCTGGGCTAAGGTGACCTTTTTGTCTCATTTTGTTTTATAGGCCTGTCTAATTGGCTGAAGGATGACTCTCAGGAATGGCTTCAATACTGAGCTAAAAGTGTATCCAGGGGACATGCTTTGAAGGTTTCTCCAGTCTCTGTTAGGCCAGTAATTCAGGTCTTTTTTTGTGAGTTAGAATTTTGTTCTCTTTTTCCCTCTAGGTCTGTCCCAGACCCTCTATTGTGATTTCTGCCAGAGCAGTCAGCGCTGGTAGCCGGGCACCAGCTAGTTGTGCTGGGCTTGGTCTGGTGCAGGCCAAGGTAGTTGTGGTCTATTAATCCTTTGGATTAATCTTTCCTTTGTGTCTTTACTTTTCTTCACTCTATCTTGCTTCTGAAGTGGTAAGACCAATGGAAACTCACGTGTTTTTAAGATCTCAGACACTGTCCAGTTTTGTTTTTTTCTTAGAACTGATACAAAGCTACTGTCTTTTCATAGAATCATGGTGCTCAAACAGCAGGGTATTCCACCTGAATTCTTATGCTTCACTGTAGTTAGGGTAGTGTCTGAACCACTTGAAACAGAAGGATATTGATCCCATATTAAAATATTTGAAAAAGAATTGCTAAAAGCCTTTATTGGTAGTTTGTTTCAAGACTTATCACTGTGATTCTTTCTGCTTAAATTACATCTGAAAATGGAACTTTAAATCCTCTTTTCTGCCGGGTAAAAAGAGGAGAACTAGTTGATGATCATTTGTTGTGTAACAGTCTGCGGAAAAGCAGTAGGTTAAACTCATTCATTTAGCTGTCAATAAATATAGATTGCTGTCTATGTGCAGTGTATGGGTCGGTTTCTGGAAATACTCTGATGACTTGTTATCCTCAATGAGTTTTATGAATTATCAGATGGAGCCAGACAAGCATCCAAGTAAAAGAGAATTGAGAAAAACAGGATTTTTTCTGTTTCTGTTTAACCAAGACATTGATGGAATATACACAAGAATTAAAAATCACTATGAGACAAATTCTCCCCGACACAGAATTCATGAAGTGATATACATATTAAAACTAGTTGGAACTTTCATCCAGATGAAGGCTCATCAAAGCTATAGGACAGGAAGAGGGACTTGAGGAGGATTTCATTAGAGGAAATGGTGTTGTAAACCTCAATTGTCACCCACAGGGGTAGGATAGAAAGCAAATGCCACATCCTTCGCCTCAAGCCTAGACAGACTGAGCTTCACTAGGACCATTGGTAGCATTTTATTGGGGAATTAGGCCCAGCTTGGATTGGCACTGGACTGTTACTTGGGAAATACTGAGGGTGAGAGAAAGGTGGATGTGTGGCATAGGGGCCATTCTTCACTCTCAGAGTCTGTCAGAACAGAAGTGTGTTTCCTGTGGGAGAGAGGCCTAGGTAGAATCACCTTAATTCCTCCAAGAACCAGGAACAGAGGGTTAACGGTGGGCTGGGGGATGGAGTACTTCACTTTTGGTTCATCTTTTGAGTTGCAGGTGAGGAGTCCCTAGGGAAGGGGAACCCAAATAATGAAAATACTTCTGAGAGAGAGAGTCAACTTTAATCACTTAACCAGATCTGGAGGGCACTAGACTACCTAATGGTGTTTTTTAATTTACTAAATCTGTGAACTCTGTATACTTGCTTATCCTCTCTAACCACAACTGAGCAAGCTGTTGTCAAGAGGGGCAAAAGACAGTAGAGAGAAATAGCATAGAAACCAGTCTTACTCTCTTACTGGAAGGTAGGCCACTGACGGCTGGGGCCTTAGCAAGGGGAAGGAGAATTCTTAACTTTGAAGAAAAATTGAGGAGTTAATATTTTGCACAGAATACACTCTCAATAGGTGCATTAAAGGAATCATAGAGCTATCTTTTGTTTGAATGTGGGAGCCCTAGTGGTGTAGTGTTTTAAGAGTTTGGCTGTTAACCAAAAGGTTGGCAGTTTGAATCTACCAGCTACTCTTTGGAAATCCTGCGGGGTAGTTCTGTTCTTTCCTAAAGCATAACTACATGTTGGAATAGACTCAGTGGCAATGGTTTTGTTTTGATTTTAAGCAGAAAATCACGGGATCTATCAGGTTCTTTTCTAGGGACAGGAGAAGATTATCTCCACTGAATTTAATATTAGAGCAAGAGAAAGAGAAAAAAAAATGTATTTTGGTCCCATCCACATCTATGATCATACATTTGATGGGAGGATGTATCCCCTGAATCTCAGAGGCTTAAAAAAGCAATTGGTTATTGTTCAGTTTGCTCAGGGCTGCACAAGATGACTCAAGCTCTGTGTCCATCTCAGGTCAGTGGAGGCTCTGCTCCTGATAGTCACTCAGGGAGTCAAGCTGGTGGAGTGTGACAGTACTTGATGTCACTGCTCACTGTGCCAAAGGGAAAGAGAACTCTACAGGGCCTCACACTAACCATCAATTGTCTGACCCCAAAACACGCCTATCAGTTTGCTTATAACTCAATGGAGGGAACTAATCTCATGGCCTCACCCAACAGGGAGTGAAAACTAGACATATTTGGAAGAAAATACTACTCACTACCATATTTGAGTGTCTTGATTCTCACTTCCTAGTCTTTTATTGTCTGAAGGATGCTAACTTTCTTCCCAAGGAGCCCAGGTAGTACGAAGACTGACAATTAAGTCAGCGAACTTAATTGTTCTAAGTGCTACATATTGCTGAATATCACTATGGTCACTTTTGCAGTACACCCTTGGGAAGCTATGCAAGAACTCCACTGCATAGTCCATCTTTCAAAGCAATTTTGGAACTCTTTCTGGAAGGGCCATTGTGCATGGTGGCAAGGTGGGCAAGTTCGTGAACTTAATTGTATTGTTGTCTGTGAGGGAGTTTTTAGCCAGTAAAAAACAAACAAACAAACAAAAAACTGTATCAGTATACCCTCCCTACTCACCTGATCTGGCCCCCAATGACTTTTTTTCTTTACCCAAAGATAAAGGAAATATTGAAAGGAAGACATTCGATGACATTCAGGACATCAAAGGTAATATGACAGTATCTTTGATGGTCATTCCAGTAAAAAAGTTCCAAAAATGCTGTAAAGGGTGGACTTGGCACCGGCTTTTGTGGATAGCTTCCCAAAGGGAGTACTGTGAAAGTGACCACACAGTGATATTCAGCAATGAGGTATGTAGCACTTTTTCTAGGATGAGTTTATGGACTTAAGTGGTAGGTCTCATACAATGGTTAATGCACTTAACTGCTAACTGAAGGGTCTGCAGTTCCAACCTACCAGAGGCTCTGTGGGAGAAAAGACCTGGTGTCTGCTTCTGTAAAGGTTACAGTCTAAGAAGTCCTATGGGGCAGTTCTGCTCTGCCCTATAGGGTCACTATGCTTTGGAATTTACTTGGTGGCAAAGAACAACATCTTACTTCCCCAGTACATGGGAGCTGGCTTTTTAGACGCCTTGAAGTTTCTTGTCAAGACAAAGAGAATGATTCTGACCTATACCCATCTTTTAGTTAGAGCGATGTGGTAAGAGTTACCATAGTTACTACCAGAAGAAAACACTCATATCTTCAAGGAAAGCTTTATTGTTTACTTATAGAGAAAGGCAAGCCCTTTATAGGTTCAGCAGTATATTACTACACTTTTGACAATGATACTAGCCTTTCAATTAATAAAATATCTATACAAAAAGAACCATACGCAAGAGGGTGACTTTGTCATATGTATGTTGAATATCTTAAGTGCATCCATCGATGAGTATTTCGGTATGCATCAGTGGCATCGCTAGCACCGGTGTCACCCCCAGTGTGGTAACTCATGATGTCATCCCTCGCATGCCAATTGCCACAATGTTGTAGTTAAAACACCAGAAATTTGACAAAGTTAGCGACTATGAAACACCAGTGTGTGCTTGTAGTGCCTACAGATGAAACCATGTGATTCAAAATATCACTGTAATTGGGTAATTAAGGAAATCTCTGACTGGAGTGCATTGGAAAGTTCAAAAAGCAAATAAATACAGAGTTTTAACCTCATAAGTCTCTTGAAACACATAGATGACAGCGGCTTTGGTTTTAAGCAGGGCTAACTTTTTGTTGTTGTTGTTACAACTAACTGTAATGATATTTTGTTAAAAATAAATAATTTCTGCTGAAACTTCACAAAATTTTACAGACAGCATTTTGGTGTCACCATCACTCACAATGTTATTCAGTGTGCTCTGCGCCCCCTGCACCTCCCTGGTGATGCCACTGTTATACACTCAGAAAAAAAGATATTCCAAACGATTGGGAGAACTTACCAAGTGGATGAGTGCTGAGTTGTGTGGTGTGTTCCTTCACTGTTACGCATTGTTGCTTGGCCTAGCTGTCAGTAATGCATTGTGACTTCAGCCCCTTCTGGGTCCTGAGTCACAGGGAAGAGACACTAGGATTAGCAGAATCTCTTCTCCATCAGTGAGTACTTTCCTTTCTTTAGGTCTAGCATACATGGGGCAAATTCATCCCGTCAAAGATCCAGAGTGAACACCGAGGTGACCGGCTGGCCAGGGTGGGCCCATAGTCCCGCTTCCTAGGCCATTAGGTTAGAGTCTTGACCCCATCGGTAGTCTCCGGTGTCTCCTTTGTTGGTTTGGCTAGTTCCCTACCCAGTGTGGGCCTGCCTGGTACACTGACAGACATTTGCATCCATGGTATTATAATATATATTTGAACCAACATTAAGTTTAGAGACTTCCTATACAATCTTGAATTTCTAGCTTTGTGAATAATTCATATCACTCTGCACTTGACAGGAATTCTTAGGTGACAAAAACCTGGTAAGCTGAGGGTGTCCTACTTTTCTCCCGAGGACCTTCTTGGCTCCTTTTTGTTGCTTGTCCATCTGCCCCTGCATGAAGTTGAGCCTTAGACCTTTCCTTTGGCTCTACCTGTCTACTCCTTGACATAGATAAGGACACGGGAACCATTACCACGTAAAAGCTTTCACTGTGTATTCTACTGACCTGTATGTTTAAATCATACGTCTGATGTACCTTTAAATGTATTCATTTTTTCTCCTCCTGATTCTGAAAGTAATACAAGTCCGTTGTACAAAACATAGAAAATATGACACACATATTGTCCCAAGTCTTACAATCTTCTTGCATTTTGTTGCTAGTTTTCCATATACTCCTTGGAAGTGGCAATTAGGACTTACCTTGCCATCCTTAGCATGGACCGAGCCCTCTGTTTCTCACTTACTATCAATTTCCTTCAATTTCTTGGCTGAGATTTCAGGATACTTCACAACTCAAGAAGAGTTATTTTTTTCCATGACTTCAATGGAAGAAATTAAACAAGCTTGTATTCGTCTATGTGTGTGAGTGTGTGTGCATTTTAAGCCCATCATTCTGGATATTGCTAAGGTTAAAAAAGGAAATAAGAAAAAACCAAACAATCAAGAGATGAGGCAATTTAGTGGTTTTCTAACATCACACAATTCAATAATCAGAATTTACTATCCCTTATATCTCTCAGTGTTTCAAGGCAACACTTTCCATTCATGTTAACTTGTTATTGCAAATGCTTTTTAATGTGAGCCATAACTGTATTATTTGTAAGTGGATTACAAAGTTCTTTTAAAAAGGCTTGAGTAATAAGAAGAAAAATGCTATGCCTCTTAGAGAATAAAACAGGCCATAATGATGTTAGGGAGAACATGTAAGAATGGATGTAATGGTTAGAATTAAAATGGTGCCTGACAATTACTTTCAATTTGAAGTGAGGTGAAGAAAATCCGAATTACAATATCTTGTGATTAAACTTTGATGAGATGAAAATGTCATCATTGTTTGATGAGAAATTTTTGTATTAGAGTTCAAAGACTATGAAAGATTTAACCACGATGTACTGACACCACGGGGCTGAATAATCTCTGTCTTGAGTCTTTCTTATTGCAGGTCACTGCAGAAATCCCAGTTGCACTCATTCTCCACTTCTTCAGTGACTGTTTCCATAATACGGGCTTTTGGAACAAGATACGTCTCTAGTCCTTTGTGGGAGGTGCTGAGATTGAAACCCTGGAGTAACTCAAGGTGGGGAATGATTTCTAGGTACCACATGCTGACACTTAGGCTCAGAATTTTTTTTTTTTTTTAAAGAAATAAATTCTAGAGGCTAGATTACTTGAGAGAAAAGGGGAGACCCTGCTTTATTTTGTATGTATTGCTGAAAAACCAAGATGCACTGTATCCTTTTACCTTTTCTGTGGGACACTAAGGGTGTCAAGAACACACTGGGACTTTTCTGTGCACAGTGGCACCTGCATTGAGTGGGGAGGCCCTGGATGGTGCAAGAAGTTAAGTGCTTGGCTACTGAGCAAAAGGTTGGAGGGTTGAGTCTCTGCAGAGATACCTTAGAAAAGGCCTGGTAATTGCTTCTGAAAAATCAGTCATTGAAAACTCTGTGGAGCACAGTTCTGCTCTGATACACATGAGGTCATGACAGTTAGTTGGAACTGATTTTATTTTTTGGCACTGGGTAGGTAGCAGGAGAGCCACGACCCCTTGCACCTCCCTTGCTGCTAGCTAGGGATTAATGTTCTTCCTCCCTCCTTCCCTTCATTTTCCTTTTTCTACCCGCAGGGGGCCTAAAATCTTAACACTTTTTCAGAGTCATTGGTAGAACATCTCTCTGTCTTCAAGGTTTGTGTTCTGAGAGTCTGGAGTCAAAACACTTGGGGATTTAGTCTACCATGCTGTAGTTTGGAAACAGGTAGTACTAGGTGTGTTCAACCCGTTCTATAAATGCAGGTCTCTCTCCTTTTATCACGGAAAGAGAGGAAAACTGTGGCATCCCTATTATTCAATTATTTCCCCAAGCTGTTGCCATTGTGACAATATCACACTTGACCTGTTGAAAATGTCTATTTTGTATTTTAAAAACCAGAGTCCTGTGATCATACACTAGCTCGGATTATTGCCAAACATCATTTTATGGATTACAATTTAATTTAAATTAGTTAGACAAATATTTAATAAATACATTTAATCTACCAAAACTTTCTGTAGAGCCTTGAAAAAAGTATGTTTCAAACATACTGATTGACTGATTAATATGTGAGTGAGGATTAAACTGTCCATCATTAGCCTCAATGAAGGGCAAAGACAAATTGTTGAATCAGGCTAACTTAAGACCAGCTTGGGAAATTAGAACAAAAAACCCAGAAGGCTTATTGCAAAGAGGTTTCCATCACATGCCCGTACACTAAAGAAAGCATTTTCTTGATCATTCGAAGTTCCTTTAAAAAGTGTCTGGTAAGTTTAGCTGAGTTATCTTTGCCATTTGCATATATGTGTTTAAATCTTCCTTCAGAGGTTGTCAAAGCTTAGATGAGGAACAACGAAGAGGTTCAAACATGCTGCAATCTCTATTGAAAAGGAAAAACCAAAGGCTTGGACAAAGCAGATAATCAGAGTAAGAAACAACACAACGTAGGAGCTGAGAATGCAGGGGGTGACACTGTATGTGGTCTGGGGACAGACACTGTCTGGGTTCAAATCCCAGTTTTACCACCGAGTAGTTGTTTGCCTTTGAACAAGTTACTTACTCTTTAGACTTCAGTTTCTTCACCTTTAAAATAGGGATAAGGGCAGTACTTAATATCTCATAAAGTTGTTATCATGTAAAACATGTGTCTGGCACAAAGTAACAACAACAGCAACCCCAAAACCAAACCCATTGCCTTCAAGTCAATTCAGCCTCATAGTGACCCTACAAAACAGACTAGAATTGCCCCATAGGGTTTCCTAGGGTGTAATCTTTATGAAAGTAGACTATCACATCTTTCTCCCACAGAGCAGCTGGTGGATTCAAACCACCAACCTTTTGCTTAGCAGGAGAGCACTGTGCCATCAATGTTCCTTTGGCATGAACTACATGCTCAATTGTTGTTGAAATGTGGACAACCTGATCAGTAACTTTGCAAATTCTCAATTTTCTTTCCTGGACCAAATGAAAAATAACTGTAGTAGCCTTTGTCATGTTTTCTTAAGTAAACATCTACCTTACTTTTCTTACACATCCTGTGGTTAAACCTATTGCACCAGTAAAGACTGTTCTCTTATTTGAAACTTTTCTAACAGTTTAGACCTGTAGTACTTGATTTTTGCTTCTTGTTGTACGTGTGGATTCCTTCCTTCCCTCCATCCCTCCTTCCTTGCTCCTTCCCTCCCTCCCTCCTACCCTCTCTCTTTCCCTCATTTCTTCCTTCCTTCATTCTTTCTTGCCTGCCTGCTTGCCTCTTTCCCTTTATCCCTCCCTCCCTGCTTCCCCAACCTCTAACCATTTATTTATCTTGCATTTTATGGAGCACTAGCCGTGTGCTACAGCTGTGCTGTACAAAAAGATTATAAATATCAATGTTTCTCAGAGGTTTATGACTGCATGGTAGTAGAAGAACTCAATCCAGTCTTTTAGAATCCTTAGTCACTATAAACCTGAGAAATCAAGAGGTGAGAAAAGTAAGAAGTGATAAGAATTCATTCAGGTGACATTATTTTGTACATTTTCTTAGCAGAATAATTATCTAAAAACAGACTGACATTTATATTTCTGGCTTCCTGTGCTTGTTAAAATTATTCCCTTGCTGAAATACTCATTGAGTTAAATTTTATCTAACATCTGGCCATTGTATAAATATAGCAATGAAAACATGTCTTGTTGTCTACACATTAAGTATAAATTTTAGAAATCCCGTTAGTGTTTCACTCTTTCTGTGATTTTCCTTTTATTTTTGTTTAGTGTTTGAGCTAAACTGGGAGTCCTGATAGAACCGTGAGAAGTCAAATATTTAGCACATATCTACATAGGAGAAAGCAATGAGATTGAGTAATAGGGCTTGGTGGAGTTTCTTTTTCTTTTTTCTTTTCTTTTTATCTGCAAATGTCTTAATTTCATTTTCATATGTGAAAGATAATTTTGCAGGATGTATAATTCTTGGTTGGAAGATCTTCTCCTTCAAGGCTTTGAATGTGTCATGCCACTGTCTCCATACCAGCATTGTTTCTGCTGAGAAATCTGACAAAAGCCTACAGGGTTTCCCTCTGAATGTTAGCTTTACTTTGAGTCTTGCTGCCTTTAAGAGCCTCTTCTCATATTTCATTTTGTTAAGCTTGATTATAATATGTCTTGGAGTCTTTCTTTTGACATCTATATTGAGTGGCGTTTGATATGCATTTTGGATATCTATACTCTCTTCTTTCATGATTTCTGGGAAGTTTTCTGTCAGCAGCTCAGCAACAATACTCTCTGTATTCTCAGATGTCTTGCCCTGTTCAGAAACTCCAATTAATCATAGATTGATCCTCTTAATAGAGTCCCACATAGTTCTTAATGCTTCTTCATTTTTCTTGTTTCTTTTTTCTGATATCTCCTCTTAGATGCTGGAGCCAGTAGCTCTGCCTTGCAAGTCAGATGGTCTAGTTTGCATTTCTTCCATTCTGTTTTTTGAATTGAGTTTCTATGTCTTTGATTTTGTTCTTGATCTGTTGGATTTCAGAGTACTGATGTTCCATCAGATCGAACAGCTTACTTAATTTTTTGTTTTGCTCTGTTATATTTTATATAAGGTCTAGGAGGGCTCTATAAATAATCCTTTTGTATTCACCTTCCAATAGTTTCAGAAAGGTTTCTTCATCTGGAAAGTTCTTTGGTGCTTTCTTCTGGGGGCCTTCTGAAGCCATGAGTGATTTCTTGGTTACACTATTCTCCAGAGTTTGTTGCTTTTTGAAAGGTAAAAGATATCTGAGAACTTCCAAAGTCAGTCAGGTTTTAGGTGTATGGATCCCTCTTTTCAGCTGGCAAAGTAGCACCTCTATATCCAACTCCAGATGTTACAAACTAGTTCAAAATACAGAAAGGTTACTGCCCTGCTGGCCTCTGCTGTCAGACCCCAGCCATAGGTGACACTGTGTAGAACACTGCTTTACTGCTGGAAAAGTACTCTCCTCCGGGCAGGCGCTGCCTCCCATCCTAGGAATTAGGTCCAGCTCAGGCCTCCATATAGGTATATCTGCCTCCCAGTGGAACAAGATGGCATCCTTCACAAGCTCCCCACCTGCCCAGGCACAGGCCAGTCAATGGCAGAGGCAGAAAGAAAGGCCAAAGATGCCGAGATGCGCAAGGTTCAAAGCCAGGCTCTCAAAATATGGCAATCTTGCCTGCTGATCCCATCAGCAGTGTGTTCAAGACAAGCCGCCAGTCAAGTCCCAAGTCTGCCCACTGACCAAGACAGAGAAAAGAAAAGTTAAAATGGCAAGTTACCCTCAATTCATGAAAGCCAGTGCTCACGAAGAGCAGGAGTCAGCGAGAGAGAGGAAGCTTTCTGCTCAGTGGTATGAAGTCCAAATTAACAGCCCTATGCTGTGTCCTAGGGCTCACTAGGTGTCCAGAAGACTCCATTTAATTATTAATTCAGGTCTTAGTTTTCAGAGGGACTTAGGGAGATGTGTGTTTAGTCCGCCATCTTGACTCCACCCCCAGCATTTCTTAATTATTGTAAGATATTCGTTAATTCCTTTCTTCATTCATGCAACAAGAATTTATTGAGTAAAATGTCAAACCAGTGCTCAGAACTTGGAAGGAAGATAGAGAATAAATAAGACATAGCCCTAGCCCTTAAGGAGTTTAGAATCTAGTGGGAGAGTCAGACACCTACACAAATGGTTTCACTACAGTGTGATAAATGCTGTAAGAAAGCATACATTTGCCTGGCTCCTCAGGCATCCCTTGCCACTCATCTGATGGGCTTCACTCTACATAAATGATTGCCCTCAATTCTCTACTAAAGATCTATAATCTCTTAAAATTGAGGGAACTCCTCAAACCAAGGACCTAAGGGAGTAAACCAGTGCTCACGAGCCTACATTATCCATCTGGGTAGGCAGAATCTGCCAACTACTTGAGGATGGCCCATCTTTTCAGCAACACCAATCTCAATTAAGTGGCAGTTGATTCTTCACTTCTAGACTCATGATGGTAGCTAATATCCAATGGACTGTTTTGCATCAATGTGGAGATTTTGAATTAAGCCCATGAAAACAATTTTCCCTGTCTACATCTGGGACTACCACATTATATACACTGCAGGCTTTCAAAAAATATATTTGACTACATGAGTTCTACCACTGTTTCATATGGTACTGATTATAACCAAATATGTAACCCCAGTGGTCATTCTCAAAGATGTTCATAACATCTAAATGGCAAAAACAACAGAGGAATTTTTGAACTTTACACACAACGCTTACCTTTTAAAACACTTCAAAGTTTATTTGCATAAGCTGAGTAGAATGAGATGAAACATTATTTATGAAAATCAACCACAATGCTAATGCTGTAATTGATTATTCCAAATATTAGACATTATGGTTTAAACCTCTTTAATATCTTTAACAGCTCTAATGTTGGAATAGCATTTCAGTTAATAAATAATTGTGAATATAGCCATATGTTCAGTTTATTCTCCCCAGTTTATCATGAATTACAATTTTATTGTGATTCTGGTCATAAAAATGATAAACAATTGTTTGTCTATTTTCATAAATTGCCTGTTTATTTAATTAATCCTGAAGAAAATCAAGGCATGTATTCCAACGGGTTATATAAACTAGGTGCGTTTTTAGTTCCTTGACATTAACATGAATGGGTAATGCCATAACTGCCCTTAAATTTAATGTTTATTGTACATATTATATACAATTTATTTGATACATAATTTCATAGGCTATAGATAGTAATTTGAAAAAGTGAATTTCTATGTATTTTGATTCTCGAATTAAATGTCTTGTATTTATTTAAGAGAATTACCTTTTCAAAAGTGACTGCTATTTTGGGACTGTCAGTGAAGTACTAAAATACAAATACAAACACATAAAATTTACAATAACGAAGTAAATTCTGTTACATTACATTTCCCAAATAATAACCACATATTCCTAATTTCCAAGTCATCAACACTTTAAGAAATGCATAATTACTGTCAGGTACACAACATTCTGGATTTGCATATCCCATAGAGCTTATGATGAGAATTTATATTGGCTTTTATATTGTTTGCTATGGTTGTCTATTCATTTCACACTGTCACCTTCCATTGTCACAAAGGCAATTTTCTGTCAAATGTTCGCTACATATGAGATGGTGTCAACATACTGCAACAAAGGGCCTTGCCAGCTATTATTACAGCCTTTTAATTTGCTACTGTGGCTTGGAATTTTCTGGCCTTTACTAAATTTAAACCAGTAAGTGTTTTGGCCTGGTTTTGACACCTGAGAAGAATATTCAGTGCTATTTGGAACCTGACCTCTAATAAATCAGATAATTCAATTCCATCATACATGTTATTCATTTATTCCTAATCTTTGTGAAATCTTCAAAACTGAGCAGCAGCTGTAGTCCCTATGAGCTGCCAAAGGGAAAGGACCAAATGACAGACAGTGTGGAAATTCATAAAAAGTGTCAAACTACAGAAACAATATGTAGGGATCTTATATTGTCACTGACAATTAATTTAATACCAGTATAAAATTGATATATAATTGATTTAATTCCAGTATAAAAATTTAGGACTCTGTGAAGAAATGTGACCATCAATAATGGAAACATACTTTCAGTTTCTGAGATCTAATTTTTGTAGCAAGTCCCACGGATGTAAAGCATGACAGTTACTGTCTGTTCTCTTTTTAATAATCTATGTATATTTTCAGTAGAGAAATCACCTTATAATTCAGGGGCTCCTTGTTGCACTCTTAGGAAAGAGATGGCTGACATCCTTTTAGTGTCCGGGTATAACTCGTTCATGTCCTCTCTGTTTTCCCTCTCTGATCTCTTTTCTGTGTCTCTGTCAGTAGCTCTCTCCTGGGAGCAGCACTATGCACTTCATTAATAAGAAGGGATTAAAGGAAAAAGCCCTAGTCTCCTAATACACTCGGATAATTTGGTACCATCCACAAGGCAATAGACCCCTGCTGCATAGATGTCATTAGAAAGGTACAATTTCATTACTTCTTACTGGCAGAGCCTTGAGTGAAATACAAAATATGTTGTCTCATATGTAGGAAAAACGAAAAAAAGAAAAAAGTGCTAAAGCTTTCATTCAGTCCATGCATCAAAATATAGTAGAATGCAAAAATGTGTCTTAAGGTTTTCACATTTCTGTTGTCTTTCTTTAGCTGCCCTTGCAATCCTGTTTTATTAATTATGGAGCAAAATAAAGATAGAAATAAAATGATTTATATTCTAACTTCCCAAGAAAGATTTTTAAAATATGTTTGGTAAATAATAAACTGGTTTTGGATACCTACTATATGCCAGGCCCTTTGCTAGTTGCTAGAAAACAAATGACAAAAATATCATTCATCCCTTCTGACCTTTGATTTATTGAATGCCGTAACTGGGAGTACCAATGTATAAGAAGCAAATCATACAGCAGAATAGAAAGGGCTATAAATCAGCCTGTTGTAAGCTTATTTGGAAAGTCTTTTTAACTTTTCCTTGTCAACCTAACTTATGATATGTATTACTTTTTGATCTGAACTATTCCTGATTGCAAGTTTTTAGTGATGTGCTATGCAAACATTTGAAATTATGTACATATATTATTCTCAGAGAACTTAGACCCTTGTTTCTGTAGGTGCTGCCCCAGCAAGGAAATAACTGTGTGTCACTGGCATAGAGTGTGGTATGGCCACACTCCTGAGAATGGGGCAGGGGATTTAGGAACCTGCCATAAGAAATGGCAGGTGCATTCCCAACCATGACACTGTGGTGATGACTCTGGGAATCTTGTGCGTAAGTATTCCCCTGAAGAGAATCAGGTTTAATCATGGTCCATTATCTTACTTTCACAGACACACAACTGCCATTAACACTAAACGTGGCAAACAGTTGGCCCTGAGCTTGGGAGAAGAAAGCCCTGCATTATCAGCTATTTAAAGCACTCTGATGGGTTTTTGCTTCACTATGACTTGCTTTTGTGCAGAAAAATTGACGTTTGCAGTTCTTTGTCTAAGATTAAGACTTGACAGTTTAGCTGATAGAAACTGGGGTTTCCAGAGAACATTCTACTGATGTAAGGCAAAACAACACAGGAAAAACAAACTCTTTTTACAAATAAATGAGCCAGTAATGAAAATATGTTAAAAACATGTTGGGTTATGTACAGTATCTCTGTAAGTAAGAAACTGGTTCATCTAGTCAGCTTTGAATAGAGAGTTCTGATGTTCTATTCCTTTTATTCTGCAACCATGTTGCTACCTGTGTCTCATGTGTATTAATTCATTCAAGTATCATTATATTTGCAGAGAAGATTATCAACAAACATCATGAGAAGTGAAAGAGTGGCAGAGAATGGGACGGGGCAAGACCAGTTAACACCTTCCAGAGTAAGCAGAGCTTAGTAATCAACATAAAGTCAGGACTTAACTAGTTACATTCATGTTATCAAAAATATCTCAGATTATGTTTAACTATAGATAACTAAAGTTATGAACAAACAAAATCCCCAGTTAGGCCAATAAATTAAAAAACAAAAAGACAAGGTGGTTAAGTTGTTAAAAGCTTATACTGTTAACCAAGTGTGGTATAATCTGAGTATGTGCACTGAAAGCAGATCAACCATTTGATATTAGAGTACAGATTTCCTTTATCATTGTGGCTGTACAATGGTAACTTACCCCTGACTCCTGTAAGATTTTGAGTCTATCTGTAGTAAATATCAGTAGGTGACTCTTGCAGTTTGGATGTTCTGTTACTAATGAAACTAAGTATACTTGGTTTCTGAGCATGGTTTGTAATGCCTGAACTTTATTCCCACATGACATCAGAATATTATAAATTGGAGATGATGTTGAAAACCGGATATTTGAGATATAAATGGAAAAAATCCATTAGCAGTGACCATTGTTAATATCATTTTACCAAGGGAGTTAACAAATAAAGGGCTGCTTGTCAAAGGGCATGACTCTGTGACATATTGTAGTGTGCTAATGATAAATGTGGTATAATGGAATAAATATCCAAATAAAGACTGACAATACCAACTTCATGGAGAGGAAGACTAAGCTGATAGGTGTGTCTGTAAGTTGTGTCAGACTTACTAAATCTCAATAATGTGTTTTAAATTGGTTATTAATGATAGGTAAAGTATTACACATAATCTTTTGGAGTTACTTAATTTTTTTTTTTTAAGAAATGGAATTCATAATAAGTTTTTGCCTTTCCTCCTTGGCAAATAAAGAAATATTTAATGTTTAGACTAAGGAATAGGACATGAAACTACAGATACGTTGCTTCATGTCTTTTTAAAAATCTGCACATATCTAGTTACAACAAATCTGTTTCTTTAATGGGTGGAAGGAAATCTGAGGATAGTTCTAAGGGTTCTCGTCTGCTTTCAGTGCTTTCCTCTAGTCATACCGAAGATAACACCTCTCCAGATGGGTCTTTCCCCTTCTTCTCCTCGCCTCGGTCGATGTCAATCACATGCACTACTCCAGGCTTTAGAATCAAGTCTTCCGTCTCTACCTGACTCCTGTTGTCCTCCACCTCCATGTAACTCCCTTTTGTTTGCTGGGCAGCTTTGCTGAAAGCTTCCTTAAAACGACGTTTGAGCTCAACATCGGGACAGAAAACATACTCATAAAGGCCAGCAGCAAGGACAGCTCCTATTATTGGTCCAACCCAATATATCTGGGGAAAGATGGAAGAGCACAGCATGTAAGTAACCAGTAAACCAGTTGCCAGTGAGTTGGTACTGACTCATGGAGACCCCATGTAGGTCAGAATAGAACTGCGGACCACAGGGTTTTCAGTGGCTGAGTTTTCAGAAGTAACCTCCAGATCTTTCATAGGAGACACCTCTGGGTAGACTTGAACCTCCAACCTTTCAATTAGCAGCTGAGCATGTCAAGCACTTGTACTTCACAGGGCCTCCGTGCAGTGTAAGAACAGAAAAGCCATTCCATCAAAAACATTCATGGATAGACAGTTTAGTTGGGATGAGTTAACAAAGCAACTGTATCATAAGTAAAAAAAAAGATGAATTGGAGAGAAAAATAATATTCCAAATCTGTGTTAGAAATTCATATATTTGTTAAATAACATTTGAAAAGAAAACAAGACGATAATCATCCATATAAAGATAGGTCCTCTTTGTTGATAACCACAAATCAAATAGACACAATGAACACTTCAACTAAAATAGAAAAGAAAGTACTTTTCTTATTTTATCATTATTGCCACTTTATTTTAATCTTTTGCATAATCATGATCAGAATGCAGATTTGATGATTTGGGGCTGTAGTAATTCAGTACGGCATGGTAGATGAGACTCAAGATCTAGCACTTAGCAATTTTGTGAGTGCTTGGATCAATTTCTTAACTCTCTCAGCCTTAATTTCCTCATCTGTAAAGCGGAGATTGCAATAATACATACCCCATGGGATGCAAGGATTAAATGAAGTAATACTTGTAAAGTATTTAATAGTTCTCAGCTCATAGTATCTTGCTCTATTTAATGCTTCCTAGATAATACGAAAGTGTGTGTGACTAGGTTGGTTACAGTTAAAGTCATTATATACCTTAAGTCATATACTTTTCTCTTGAAATTTCGGTGATTTGATTTAATTGGAGTTTTCAGTTTGTTCATTATTCTTTTTACAGAGCCATTTAATCTTCTTGCCTCATAAAATGGTAACTGGGTGAAAAAACATGTGCTGAGTTTACGGGTGACGGCTAGTTGGGGACTAGCAATTACACAGCATTCATAATTCAATAAACAGAAGTTTGCGTCATATCATGCTTGTGACCAGAATAAACTAAGTTTTGAGTTTGAAAGGGGCCCTGATGATGCAGTTGTTAAGAGCTTGGCCGCTGATCGAAAGAATGGCAGGTTGAATCCACCAACGAATATTTCTAACAATAACCTTTTGAAGTAGATGTTATCATCCTCATTTTGTGGATAAGAAAACCAAGGCCCTGAGTGAGGAAGAAGCTTGCTAAAGATTGGATGTTTAGCAAACGGCTTGAGTGGGGATTCCAGGTCTGTTTCAGACTTCTGTTTTGAACCACAGCACTGTTTCTACTACCGTTCTTTGAAAAGCAAAGACAAAGCCTTCTTTCTTAACAACACATTCTGGAAATCAGTCTCACTGAGAATCCTCATTGCAAAATCTGAAAAACAATTTAAACTTTAAGCTGAGGCTGAGCACACATACTTAACTGGGAAGCTGTTGGTCGAGCAGCTGCAAGAACTAGTTTTCTTATCATGAACATGAAAGAAACCGTGGGAGAGTTTATCTCCTCTGTGCCCTTTCCAAGGTGAAACGAGAGCCCTCTTCTAAATGTATTTGCTCTTTACTTGCTTTAGTAAGATCTTATTAGGTATGTATTATTCCACATGCTATAAATCCCACAAGGGAAAATCCTAAAAGCATCATACCAATTGCCACGGAGTCTGTTCTGATTCATGGTGACCCTCTGTGTCACAGACAGAACCGCTCCATTGAGTTTTCTTGGTTGTAAACTTTCCAGAAGTGGATTGCCTGACCTTTTTTTCACAGTTCTGCTGTGAGAATTCTAACTGCCAAGCTTTAGGTTAATAGTTGAGTGCACAAACTGTCATCCAGGGACCTCAAGGGAAAATGAAACAACAAAAACACAAAGCTGTTGCCTTTGAGTCAGTTCCAACTCATGAGAACTCCATGTACTACTGATTAGAACTGCTCCATAGGATTTTCTTGGCTATAATTTTAACTGAAGCAGATTGCCAAGTCTTTCTTCTGTGGTACCTCTGAATGGGTTTGAACTGTCCACCTTCAAGTTAGTAGTCATATTCAAACCACTATGCCATCTAGGATTTTCAAACAAAAAACAAACCCACTGACTCATAGTGACTGTGTAGGACAAAGTAGAACTGCCCCATCAAGTTTCCAAGGAGCACCTGTGGGATTCAAACTGCTGACCTTTTGGTTAGCAGCTGTATCACTTAACCACAACACCATCAGGATTCAAGGGAGAATACAGACAGCTATGTTACATATGGGTTTCTGTAAGTTGGAGTAGATTCAACTGTGCCTCCTTTTTAAGAATAAAATAACTACTACATATTCCTAAAATCATGCATAAAGAAGAAATCTAGCTACAGGTTCTCAAAAATTAATAGATGTCAGTTTCAAGTTGCTCTTCCAAAACAAAACCATAATGTACTTCAGAGTAACTTTTAAGACTGATAAAGGTAAATTGTTTTGGTTGTTGAAAATCTAGAGCGTACAGAAAAATATAAAGAAGAAAACAAAACTAATTTTAAGATTACTATTAATACCTTGCTGTTATTTACTTTTATGCTTTAAGTTAGCTCTAAATTTCACACAACTGTTCTCACACAATGAACATTAATTTTTGGTAGAATTAAACCTTTTACATAACAATGACAAAGGGAAATTTTGTATTCAATCAATATACTAAAATTTTTCCTTCTACTTAAATCTTAAGTAGTTTATCACAACTATCAAGTAATAATAAAAACACATTTTTCGTTCAAATTTTCAAGTCTTCTAATAAATTAAAAGATGTTATTTTTAAGCATTTTAATTAAAAAATAGTTGATAAGTTAGCTAGGAAGCCTCAGGGGAAGTCAATTTATGTCAATAGGTGAGGAACAAATTCCAAAAGAAGATTAAGAAGGACTGCATAGTTTGAAGAATGTAATCAATGTCATTCTAGTGAACA
This sequence comes from Heterohyrax brucei, assembly GCA_028571685.1. Lineage (NCBI taxonomy): Eukaryota > Metazoa > Chordata > Mammalia > Hyracoidea > Procaviidae > Heterohyrax > Heterohyrax brucei. The sequence continues at coordinate 28,052,229 of CM053152.1, forward strand.
TGTAGTGTACACATATTGTACATGTACAGTGGTTGAATTGGTGTATGTTTTGCTGCACACATTTTTAACAGAAATGCAACAAACAGCTTGAATGTAGTAAGTTGAATTAAAAGTTGTACTTCTGTCATAAGATCTATATGAATCTATATGTACACATATACATATAGATCAGTACAGACTTACTGCCTATTAGCTGAGGAAATAATAAAAGTTTCCATTATAATTAGTATGACAAATCTTTTGAGCCATAAATGAAAATATTAGTGGCAAAGTGATCAATTTCATGGATGGCAATGTTGGTCAAGTCTTGGCATGGCTGTGTTCAAAATTTTGCTTCTTAGCACTGATTCTTATGTTGGCACTTAATGGTATAATCCAAACCCACTGCCACTGAGTATATACTGACTCATAGCAACCCTATACACAGAGTAGAACTGCCCCGTAGAGTTTCCAGGGAGCACCCAGCAAATTTGAACTGCCAGCTTTCTGGTTAACAGCCATAGCACTTAGCCGTTATGCCACTAGACAGAAGTGGATGCATCTAGCAGTGGAGCAGTTTCTTCTCCTTTGCTATGAATGCTATGGTTCAGGGGATATGACTGGGTCAGTAACCACCATATACACGAGATTAAAGCACAGTGACATTATCTGTTATAACATAAGTTCAGAATAAAATGTTGTAAAATAACATACCAGCCAAGCCAAGTGCATACAGGTGATCATAAAAGTTAGCCCCATTTGAAGCTGGCTTCCACATCTCTTACATTTTTGTTGGTTGTTGTAAGCTAGTGTGTGAGTAGCCTTCAAAATGGATACATTGCTTATTTAAGAAATTTAAATTCCTTTGTTGTAAAAAGCAGTTTAAATGAAATGAATTGTGATGTTTAAAATGGATCATACTCCTGCCTTGAACCACTGTTGCCATGTTACTAAGTAGGTTAAACACGTAGCTGAAAGGTGTGCCTTTCCTAGGAGTTGTTTTTCCTGCTATGGCTATGGTGATAATAGTGAAAATATTTGCACCATTTATTCAGCACCATCTGCAGCTCACGTGTTTCCAACTCTGTTAATTGGGTTCATGCTTTTGTAAACAGGTAAATATTTGCTACGGGCAGTGATTTTAAGCACCCCACCCCTGCCCCTTTTTGCAAGTATGTTTTCTTTTATTGCTGGCAAGATTTTCCTCTCCATTATTTAAAAATCATTTTCCCTCTGTCATCCCGGTTTTTGACTTGTGTCATTGGCATCCTCCATGCGCAGTGCATCCTGCTGCAGTCTGTCAGATCAGATGCACTGCCTGCAGAGGTGCTTAAGGGAAAAAAGGAACTATTACTGAAGGCTCGGAACAGAAATAAGATGACATGTTTCGCAGTAGACCTGTGCTAGTCTTTCTCTAGTCTTTACAAAATATGTAATAGAGTGGGGGTGATGGCTGGGAGGAGGCAAGAGAAACCCGAGCAAAAAGAAAAGAAAAAATAGCCCTGTGACCAACTGTCCTCAACTATACAAAGATAGGAACTATCAAAGCAACAGTTACCCAGTGGTTTTCCCACTTTCCCATGATAACTGCAGGTCCAAAGGATCGGGCAGGGTTCATGCTGGCACCAGTATAATTAATCTACAGGAAAAAAAAGAAAACAACTTCAGACATTGCCAAGCCTGGACTACTAACAGGTGTCATCCATTGCAATTTGCTACTATTGGCCAAGTCATTTAGATGTTAGCAACCGTGTTAACCTTCTCATCACTGAGCAAATAACCACCTAAAATGGACAGACATGGTTGGGTACTAAAGAGATACGGCTGTAAAACACAACATCTTCAGACTGGTTTTAGGCTGAGGATAAATGAAAAGATCAATTATTTAAACGGGCTTGGAAACTTACTGCAAATAAATGTCCAATTGCAACAGAAAATCCAATTGCTAAAGCTATTGAGCCAGTGACATCTGTCCTTTTGGAATCACAGCTGGCAAAAATAGTGAACACCAACTGAAATGTGATTATCAGCTCCACCAGGAGACCGTGACCAGCGGTAAGATTTCCATGAACCTGGAAAGAGAAAAATACTCCATCTGAATTGAAGTAAAAGTGCATCTTCTGTGAAAACAAGTTGTTGTGAAGGCATATTTTATCTCTGCAAAAACTAACAGATAATTCATGTCTTTTCCCAACCCACAAATGAGACAAAAAAGGAATAAATTTCCACTTTTACAGTGACCAAGAGGAGTTTGTACTGAGTGCTCCTTTCAATATAAAGTAAGCATTGTTGCACTTGACTTATAAAACAGTTTCTTGAAACTGTTAGAACTTTACAAGGCAGTGGTTAAATCCATTAACTAGGTTTAAGTTAATTAATATATATTCCAATTAAAATTTAAATAGTGTGTAATTTTATAATCAACCCTAGTGCTGCACTAAGAAATGATATTTCTAATCAGGTAAGAGTAAAACTAGGGTCAAACACAATTTTTTTTTAAGTAATGCACTTTATATGAATCATTTTAAATCCTATGAACATGACAAGAAACAGATTTTTTTTTTTTTTTTTAATGAGTGAACTAAAAAGTAATTGTAATCAAAATGCCTTAAATTTCCTATAGTCAGTATAGGAACTGGGATGGGAATAAAGAGGACAAAACCGGTGTCAAACACATGCCTCGTAGACTTGTTAGTCACTGCTGAGTTGGCCACCACTCTTGGTAATTTTATATATAACAGAATAAAATATTGCCAGATTTTGTGTCATCTTTATGATCTTTGGACTTGTCATCATGAAAGATCAATTGCAAGTAAAGGCCACTGGATACGAGGGAAAATCGCAATGAAATGAATTGATACAGTAGCTGAATAATGGACTCAAACACACCAAAAATCATGAAGATGGCACCTAGATTTATTTATAGCCAAATCATTCCATAGCAAACAGTGGTTTCATATTGATACAGTCAGTGTTCCTAGAACTAGTTTTTACCACTATCAAGAATCTTGTTCCTTTCCCTCAGGGCATAAAATATTCCCTGGGAGTAAGCTGGTCATTTTAGGAAGGTCTCACAGACACCAGGGTGGCATATGGGAAGTGTATGTAGGAAGCTTGCAGTTCTATTTTGCAAATAAGAGCTAAAGATGCTACCGTGGTAACTCCCAAGCCTCCCACCACGCTGGGAGGTGTGACAAGGTAAAGAATTCCTGCTCCAACGATGGCCCCCAGGCACTGGGCTGCAATGTAGAAGACTGACTTGGCGATGCTGATCTTCCTGGTGCACACCATGGCCACTGTCACAGCTGGGTTGATGTGACCTCCGGAGATGTGGCCGAAGCACTGCACCATGGTGGCAATGCTGAGTCCAAAGCAAAGGGAGATAAGGACCATGTCTACAGGTAAGGGTTTTTCACTTCCACCCCAGTTGACGGTGGATCCCAGGCTGAGGAGAACAAAAATAAGCATAGCCAGAAATTCTGCTGTGACGGCTTTCCAGAAAGCTTGAGTCCAGACCCCCTTAAAGGCCACCATGATGTCTTCTCTTCTACACGGAGGTCCACATTTACTGAAAAGAAACACAAATGGGCATCAGGACATAGCAAAGCAGCCTGCTGATCTGGAAGGGTTTATGAACGTGAGGATGACCGGGTGCACAGTCTCGTCTGGTGCTGTCAGAGGGTCTACCAGAGGTAACGCACACACCAGGAGGGGATGCTTCTGGACAATCTGCTTAATTAATAGCCGAGAGATGCTTATTTGAGTCGCCTTTGATTTAACGTTTAAAGATCATCTAGTTTTACTGGACAATTAGCTGAATTATCCCTAGAAATAAAAATGTCTAAAATTAAGTTCCTGAAAAAATTAACAATAAGATATATTCACCTTGCAGTTATTTCCCCCAGAGCAAGTTTTTATGTTTTGAACACATTTTTATATGCCATTTATCTTATATTTTGAACATAGAGCAATTAAAAAAGGCTGTTTCAGTTTTCTTCTTTATTGTTTTATACTGACATTCTGAAAGTGGATTTGTAGAGCACGATAGTCTCTTCTACGTCTCATTCTGTCCAGGGACTTAAATCCGGGGGAGGCTTTCTAGGAAGTCAGGGAGGCTGAGAGACGCTTTTGAGGAGGTCAGTTCATAGCGGGGTGGAGATGGGAATCGGTGAGCTCAAGGTGATGGTGGCATCAGAGGTGGGAACAGGCAGGACCTGAGCTGGTCCCTCTCTCCCTCTCTCCCTGTGCCCGCAGGAGGGTCTCAGAGCTGGAGCCTCTCCGGGGCGGGGGGCGGGATGGGGAGAACCAGGCGTGTTGTCCAGATGCGGGCTCGAGGCGCGGGGACACGTTAATCTCAGGCTCCAAGGGAGCCTGGAGAGCCTCTTAGGGGTCGGTGAAGCGGCCTTGGCTGTGCCAGGCTCCGGGCCGCGGCCGGGTGATCACACGGCGCCGATCAGTTCCCGGCCCCGGACTCCGCCCGCGCGGGTCCGGCGCTTCGCCGCAGCCTCGCCTGGGGAATTTGCATCTCAGAATCCCGGAGAGGACTAGGTTCGGGAGTGTTAGGGAAGGCAGGAGAGCTCGTCCTTGTGCCCACCCGGTCTCAACTCTCGCTGCTATTCCCTAAGGTATTCTGGAAGTCCGGCGCCCTTTCCGCCCGCAGGGGGCCGCCAAGTGCGGTTGCCCGGAGGCTGAGCTCAGCAAGAGGAGGAAGAGTTACGGAAAGACGCAGAACGACGCCTCTAAGGACAGGGGGTTTTCTTCTCTTGGGTAGGCATGGCCCCAGAGGACAGTGCGTCTGCTTTGCGGAAGCCCTTGGTGGGACAGGTGGTGAAAGCAAGGCTGACACTTAGGAGAAAGACACTTTTTCTGTCTCTAGTCTGTTTTCTTCTCATGTCTTGGGATCTTTGGAGCTGAGGGAGGATGGTTGGGGCTCAAGGATATCAATACCAACTAATGCCAACTGTGTATTCTGACAAGAAAAGACTAGGGTTCTCCTGGTGGAGGGGTTGTGTTAGTTAATCACCCTTTCATGCCAGACATTTGTCTTCGTCCTCTACCTGGGGTAGTCCTGAGAGCCAAGTAGAGAGCACTGAGCAGAGAATCTAATCACAGAGGGCGATGTAAAGAGAGGTTAGGCAAGAAAGCCAAGTACTTAGGTGAGAATTGCTGCAGCTTCCCCCGGAGTTCTTACTGAGAGTAGGGTCTCGTTTGCCCACATCACCTGTGTTCTCGATGAGCGGTGAGGAAATGCCATGACAAAAAGTTCTAAGGAAACTCTCACTTGCTCTTTAGGGTCTCAGCTCTGTCTTTGGTTTGATGTGGTGCTTTGCTTCAGAGTTGGCAAGAAAGATAAAGGCATTTTCTGCATAAGCCCAAGCCACAGGACACATAAAGAGCTGTCTTCCAAGTGTACTCTGGTCAAACGAGCTCTCCTTCTTCTAGCTCAGCTAGAAGGATAATGATATCCTACTTCCCAGAGGAACAGCAAATAAGGAAACAAAAACAGCATTTGGAATTGTGTGGACAGGGTGTCCTGGGAGAGACATGACATATATCCCAAAGGGGGAGAAACTCAAAGAACTCACAAATTGACAAAGCAGCTATGAGGTTTGCTCCTGAACTCACTGAGAGCCACAGCCATGGCCGGAATGGCCAGGGGACAAGGTGCTATCATACGTGTTTGTTCTCTGTGGCTAAGTTTAGTAAGGGACAGTAAGAGGACAAAGTAGGAAGGTAAGACAATTGAGTGGGTGAGAAAGGTCGCTTCTCAGCCAGCACAGGAGAGCACTGTGCAGAGGCGGAGCCCCGGCAAAGGCCAGCCTCCCTGGCTACGCGGGTGTCTTCCCTCACTTTCCCCCGGTCCCTGAGTCTCTCTCTTCTATTTTCCGTGCATCAGTCTACCTCTCTGGAGACCTAATTTAAGAAACTTGATTCTCCTTCCCGCTTTAAATTTTCATCAGCCTGAGAATTAAAAAAGCAACAACAAACTACTCCTGAAGAGTGCTTTAAACCTCTTCTTAAAATTCTGCAAGAACTGATCTCCTTCAAGGGCAGAGGGACCAGCCTGCATCCACTGTGAAGCCCAGGTTGTTGGAAACGCAGAACTCTGGCCTCACAAGTGTCACCCAGTGTCTCTTGGAGCCCATTTCTGTTACTATCAGTGTTCCGTTACGTGCTCACACTCCCTGGAAATGAATCAACACAATTAGATGCACTTCTTTTGTCCCAGAACAAAGGAGGCTTGTTGATGTGACCGAGTTGTACTGAGCCAGGCACATTGCTTTGCAGCTCAACACCCAGTGTGATCCACTCGTGGATGGCTGAGTCCCTAGGTGAGTACCTTTTCCGATGAAAAATACTGTAGACAGATTTACCTCCACAGGTAATGTGCTTCCTAGGGTTTAGAATATATGGAGGATTTGTTTTAAAGTATCACTTTTCTTCTGTATTCTCAACGACTCTCTTCTGAATGTGTCCAGTACCCAGATCCACAAGAACCACTCACTTGCCTACAGTTACCGTATAGATTTCTGCCCAAGCAGGCACAAATACTATCTCTGGGTAGTAAAAGAGACAGAGTTTCACCTTTTTGCCCCAGCATTGCTCCCTTAAAGCAAAGAAAGACTTACCCCCACCTCCTTGCTGCAGGTCTGTCACTCATTCCTTCCCTGGGCAGAGTGCAGGGCTCTCATTGCCTGCCCCAAGCTCCCAGTGCACTGGGAGTCAGATTACGGCCACTCCTCTGATTGGGTTTTTGGAGTGTAGGGGTGGAAAGATTCTGCACCATGTGGCAATCCTGAAGTTATATTTGAACTTGAAATAACATTCTCTACCTGATCACTATAAACACAGGGCATTTCAGGAACAGGAGACTCTCACTTATTATTATTTTTTTATCTAGTATTCTTTGAACATGAGGACAGTCCCAAGTCTTCATTTTAATTCTTTGTCATGTTTGGCAATGTGTATCAGTTATTAGAAAATGAATTTGTGTGCTACAGCTATGGAAATGAATTGAGACATGTAGGTTATGTATTTGTTTTTGACTAGCAAAGTGTCCTATGAGTTTTAGCTGAAAATTTTGAGCTGAGAAGCAGCATTATAAGCACAGTATATAACTGTAGCTCCCTTTGCAGCGTACTGAAAAAAAAACTTGTTCCCATTGAGTTCATTCCAACTCATAGTAATGCTGTAGGACAATTTAGAACTGCCTCATAGGGTTTCCAAGCAGCGCCTGTGGTTTCAAACTGCTGGCCTTTTGGCTAGCAGCTTATCTCTTAACCACTGCTCTGCGAAGTCTCCATCTGTAGCATAAATGCAACCAAAGCTGCTGCTGTTAAGCAGATTTGCACTTATTTGGATGGAAGTAAAGAAAAACTGGAAACACAGGCATAAAACTACTTCAGGGTGTTACCTGTTACATTAATAATAATAGTTGGTTAAAAAGTAGTGAATTTTAGAAACACAGAGGTTGGGCAGGAATAAAAATTACTGGGAACTCTAGGTAAGTTTAACATCTAGAAACTTAGGGACAGGACTGAGTACATAATTTGTAGGAAGATTAGCGGTTCAAATCCACCAGTCATTCTCTAGAAACCCTATGGGGCAGTTCTACTTTGTCCTACAGGATTACCATGAGTCGGAATTGACCCAATGGCTTTTTTTTTCTTTAATGTGACATGAATGTCAGGCCTCTTGTTTAAAGATTATTGAGAATTTCAGGATGGTGGCAGCAGAGCATGAAACCAAGTGTCGGACACTTCTGAGAGTGAGACCCTGTGTAACTGCACCTTTTCGCACCTGTGACGTTACCCCTCCCCAGATAGTTCAGCAAAGGCTGGAAAATGAGTCTGAGTATTGAGAACTGGCATTGCCATCTTGTTACTATTTTTCTTTAAATGGACCTCAGGTACACAGAATTAGAATAATCATAATCCTTGGTTTACAACACTCTGTCATCACCGATACATACAGCATGTATCAGTAAATTTTAAGTAATACAATGAGTACCTGGGAACGCACCACTCCATCCAGCAACTAGAACCTTGACTCCTTCCCACCCCTTGTCCCACCTACGTATTCACCATCTCACTTCACAGAGTGGGTACGTGAGACCCAGGAACAAGTAAAAAGCTCTCATTAGAAAAAGGAACAAAAACTCTGAGTGTGAATTTTGGAGAAGCTCTTTATTACCATTTCAAAGCATTCTCATATAACAAAGATTGAACTTACATTCTTAAGAATGTGGTTGCATGATGGTTATTGTGCATTTGTGATTTGGGCCTTTTAAAAATATGTTTCCTGAACATCAGATTATGTTTTGATGAGAGGGAAGAAGGAATTTATTTGAATCTACAGAGGACATGTTGTGAAACATTACATATTGATTCTTAAAACTGTTTACCATTAGGATTTTTAGGTTCAGATAAAAAAGTGCCAACTGTTTCTTAAAGTTTCAGTGCTTTGGCTTTCTCAACAGATGTACTAAATGTAATTGTATTTGACCCTAAGAAAACTGAATCAGAGTTAGCAAAGTCTAGGAACCTGTGGAACAACCCTATAGTGCTTAGGTTCCTCTTGTTGAATGCGTCCGGTGGATGTGTCCAATGCTGGTCCACAAAGAGTGTTATTCTCTAGGGCTGCTGGGAGTTTGGGGCACATTTAACAGGTTCACTCTTTGAAAGTTGCCCTCGGCTTCATTAGCATTCACTGAGTCCCCTTGGCAGTTCCCATCACAATTTTACAAAATGCCGACAAGGCTTGGTTACCCCAGTTTCTCAGACTCTTTCTCTTTTTTTTCTGGCTGGCTGATTACCACCCCAGTAGAATGTGTTGACAGTCCAGTTTCTAAGGGATGACTGTTCCCATTAAGGAAGGGTCACCCTAGTTGGCATGGACTCATATGTTTATTAGTATTCTCAACAGTGTGCCTTAAAATTGACCAAGGATTAACCCCTTACCTACTAAACATAGTTTTCTTATTCCAAAAAGAGAAAAAAAATAAAAAAGCTCAACTCCTTGCCATTGAGTGGATTCCCATTCATGGTGTTATAGATGGCTGTTGTCTTTATGGCAACAGATTGCCAAGACTTGCTTTCACAGTGCTGCTGGGTGGATTTAAATGATCAATCTTTAGGATAACGGATAAGTGCAAGTTGTTTGCAAACTCACACACCTTATGTAAAAACAAAACAAAACACCAAACCCATTGCTGTGGAGTTGATTCTGACTCATGGCAACCATATATGACAGAGTAGAACTGCACCAGAGTTTCCAAGGAGCACCGGGTGGATTCAAACTGCCAACATTTTGGTTAGCAGCTGTAGCACTTAACCACTAAACCACTAGGGTTTTATTTATTATTTTTTCCACATTTGAGATGGTAGTATTTATTCTCCTGTCAGTACTTCAGGAAACCCTGGTGGCCAAGCATGTAAGTGCTATGGCTGCTAACTAGAAGGCTGGCAGTTCTAATCTGCCAGGCACTCCTTGGAGACTCTGTGGAGCAGTTCTACTCTGTCCTATAAGGTTGCTATGAGTTGGAATCAACTCGACGGCAGTGGGTTTTTTTTGCTAGTAGGTTAATACTTCTAGTCCTGTACCTGGCTTTTCTTTGGAAAAGGGACAGAAATTTCTAACATGTCAGTCCATGGTAATGTATGCAGGACATGGAGATGGAAGACAGTAGCTAATGAGTTTGCAGCGGTGGTAGTGGTGGTGGGGGGGGTAAGGGGAGACAATGTGGAGTGGGGTTAACTGTGAGTATAACGTCTTCTAAGTTGGACATTTTTGGCCTGAGCCTAGATCCAAATAAAATTAGGAATCTAATTTTCCCCCAACGGTAACTTTAAAAGGGAGTAAATTCATTTAAAGATGGAGTAACAATTTGTTGATTAAATCTCTCGATTTCCTTATTTTGTCGTGCAATCATCTTTTGGAGGGGGATAGTTACACGGTATGCTGATTTCAAATCAGTCTTACATGTCAGCCAATCTAGTTAATTTTTAGTTGAGTAGCCTTGTGAAGTTGTAGGTTCGTAACATACGAGGAAACTGAGAAAAGGGTAAATGAAAACTGCCGAAAGCCCCTCCCAACAACTAGCTGATTGACACACTTGGCTTCTGCGTTTTTATCTCCTCCACGGATTTGTTCTCCTTTGATGCTGATGTACGTCTTAGTATTTGTGGACTCTTTCTCCCGCCTTTGCCCTCAGAACTTTTAATATTTCTTCGTTTGCTCAGAGATGAAGACTAAAACAAAAGCACTAAAAATGCCAGCAATGCCTCGGTACCAGACGGGATGTGTCTCCAGGCTTGTAGGGGCAGATTCGATTGCAACTCATAAATCTTATTTTGCTTTTCATGAATTCCTCCCAGAGCACTTATATATCAGCATGTTCATTAAAAACAAACAAAGAACACAACAGCAGCGGCAGCAGCAACAACAAAGGGCTGTCTCTAACGGCGCTTTGTTGTCTTTTCCAAGAGGTGTTACTTTGCCATTATAATTCAGATTGATTTTTGGAAATAGAGTTCAACCACCAAATGAGTAAAATAAAAACAATGGTCACGTGACAGCAAGAAGTTAAGACACTTGACTTAGTCCATGATCCTCCCTGGGCTGAATTTGACGAAGTCTGTCTTTCTCACGTACGACGGAGGAATCTTCACAAACGACACTGTCTCTCTCCCTCTCTGCTCCAGTGCCCCACCAATTCAATTCAAGCTTCTCGTTTGCTGTAGCAGGCACATTTTCCTTGATTCAGATCCAGGTGGACTTTGCTTTGGCTGGAGAGTTGTTCTCCGCTGACATTTAAGTCAGGAATTCCCTGGGAAAATAGTCAAGAGATTCTTTTGGTGCTACTGGAAGGGCTCCAAAGGGTTTAGGGTTCCCCTCTCCGGACGAATAGGGAGAGAGAAAGGGAGGGAGGGAAAGAGAGACAGAAGGACTTTATTGAGTGACTGTATTTCATCTAAGCTTGTACAAAACACCAGAAATGTGGTTGGATGACTGGATACTTTTCTTACCTCTTATCTCTTACCTGGCTAATATGACAGTGTGGAGTTTGGTTGTGCATTTTAAAGAACATTTCTCTGGGAAGCAAAGAATACTGGATTCTACTGGGTAGGATTAGAACTTTTGAAATGTTCGATAATCTATGTGTAGTCTGTAGTAGTACTTGTTCCATTTAGACATATTAGGAGCTAAGCCATCAGTACGGTGATCACTGCCACGTATTCTCATACAGTACAGCTCCAGTTCGTCACGCTGTTAACCGACTAACAAAGGTATTCCTACTTTCACCGACACAGCAAGGTGTTCAAAATTCTCTGGACAGGGGGGTTTAGGCAAAAAACTAGGCAGATTAAACAAACAAACAAACATGGCTTTATAACGATGAAAGAAACAGAAACTTTGTTAAGGAAGGAGCAGAAATGGCCACAGTCTGTGACCACTTAAGAATACGGGTGATGATCAGCAGCCAAGTTATTTAGGAATTCCCTTAGAAGGCCTTTCTACCAATGCAGACAATATTTTCTCTTGCCTCTTTCCTAAAAGATTATACATACTTCCCTTTAACCTCTGTACTTCCTTTTTTGTGTTCCCATAGAAATTCACAGGATCTAGAAACCCTGGGGGCATACTGATTAAGTACCATGGGTTCTAAATAAAGGTCCGCAGTTTCAGTCCACTGGGTGCATCTTGGAAGCTCTGTGGGACAGTTCTACTCTGTCCTACAGGGTTGCTATGAGTTGAGATCAATTCGACAGCAACGAGTTTGGTTTTTGCTTTTTTATGAAAGCTATCAAGTCTTGGTTGGTTTCCCTTACCTAAGTGTTTTTATCTCTAATGACACCTTGGCCTGTATTCCCACTGTAGAGGAACAGACAGTGGCTATCCTTTGTTGGCTTCTAATTCTGAGCCAACTAAGGTGATTCTTTTTCACCCTCAATCATTTCCGCCCCCCCGCCTCCAAATTCATCGAATCTTCTTTAAACACTCCTCCATGCAGCCAGCACCTCTAGTCACTTAAAAAATTCATAGCAACACTTAAGGATCATGCAGAGATGGCACAGGACTCCGCCACTTTCCACTTTGTTATACATGAGGTCGTCACAAGTCAGAGCCAACTTAAGGGCAACTCATTGTAACAACATGAACAACAATTGTAACTAGGTAATGTATTCTAGCATTCACCGGTATGTATATATATATTTTTAACTCCTGTTTTTTTTTTTCCTTTTTTTTTATTGTGATCAAGTGAAATTATACAACCTAAATTGGTTTTGCGTGCCCATCTATCTGCAGCTCCCTCTGCTCTTCCCACCTGGTGATAGCACATTCCTCATTTTCACTCTATATATCTAGTATCCTCTTGACAAGCGTCTGTCTCCCCATTTCCATCCTCTTCTCTTCCATTCAGAGGGAGACCAGTAGGACCACCTCCTTTAAACTCACAGGACTACAAAGTATGCACACCATGTGTTCACATTATGTCTCTGAGTCCAGTCTATTCTCACCTAAAGAGTTAACCTTGTTACTGGTTTCTGGTCAGGGACAGCTGAAGGTCTAGGGGCCATGTTCCCAGGGAATCCTCCAGGCTGTCGGACCAACAGTTCAGGTCTTTTAGTAGAGTTCCTGGGTTGCACCCCTCTTTATCTTGTGTTTCTAGTGTTTACTGTCACTTTGATGCTAGTTTACTGTTTCTTTTTAGCTACAAACTGAAGTTGTGGGGTATAAATGTCCTACTAACTTTTGTAGATGATGATGATGATGAAGTGACAATGATGAACTTGGTGTTGATACCACTGTGTATTGGGAGGAATTTGGTGATAATAGCACTAAGGATTGAGAGAAAGAAGGTTAAGAGATGGCAGACCTGACTCCATCATTTACCTACCTTAGGTCACCTGACCTCTCAGAGCCTTGCTTCTTTGTCTGTGAAGTGGAACTGATAACGGTATGTGGCCTGTCTTTTGCAAAGTTAGGGTTACGTTATGATACCCTCCCCATCTCAGTCTGATTTTAGACACACCTTGGATGCTTTGATACTACTTCGATTCCCCAATGATCCCAGCATACGGTAATCATCTGTTCGTCTGTTGAACTTTCTCCTTAGTATGAAGCACAGCGAGAGTAGGAAATACATGTTAGTAATTAATTGCTGTATCCCCAGTATCTGGCAGAAAGTCAAAACTAAAACTATGATAGAATAAGCAAAAAAAGCAAATGAATACCAAATAGGGTAGTATTAGCAGAAGTGTTTTGTAAGAAGATTTATATTACTATAAGTAATGATGCTGCTGATATTCATGACAAAAAGGGCATTTGATTATAAGTCATGAAATTTGGTTTTATTATTAATGCCAAGCTTAAAATATCATTTATTCTTAATCTTATTTTCCTGTGTAGAGAATGAAGTAATAAGATCTTCACTAACTCAGTAAGGATGTAGAATAAGTTGATAATATATGTGTATGTTTTGAAATGAGCTAGGCAATGAAAACATTAACATTAATGGTAAAACTTTATTAATGTCAAATAGACATAGATAATTCTAAGGCTACCTTTCAGAGTTTAAAGCAGAAGTAGTGTTTTTAAAAACTTTACTTGGTTTTGTGGATAAATCTAAAGTGTCTTTGCAAATTTTATTGTAAAAAAAGAAAGTAGTTAGTATGTCATTTCTTAATTGGCTCCATAAGTGATAAATGATATTTGTATGGCATTTTACATTTCCAATTTAATCCCAGGCCACCAGGTCCTGCTGGGAAAAATAGTACCTTCCAGAGAAGTGATAACTCTGCAAATTCATCGTTTCTAATGTAATCTTGCTCCTGAGTATCACTCAGCAATGCTGTAGGAAGGGAAGAGAGAAAAGTGGTTGACAGTCAGACACCTAGTCAAAACAGAATATGGCTCTGGCTATATTCTAAGGGGACTTTACTGAAAGGACACTGGGGCTGAAAGAATTGAGGAGAGGTTGAAGAACCAGCTGGAGAGGGGCCCTACCCTAGGAAACTCTGGAAGCTGAGAGTAGGATGTGTACCTCTGTTGCCTGGATGGATGACTTCAGCTCCTTCCAGTCTCTAGATGTGAAAACCCAGGAGCGAGCATTCGATGCTGGCAGGAGAGAGATGGCTTCCCCAGAGGAAAGTAGTCACCAGGAATCAGTCTTCTATCGAGGCCAGTGTTATGATTTGAATTGTTTCTCCAAACACATATGTCAAAGTCCTGGGCTCTATGCCTATGAATGCAAACTTGTCTGGAAATAGACATTTCTTTTGTTATCAATTAAATTAAATGAGGTCATAACAAAGTAGAGTGTGTCCTAATCCTAAGTACTCTGAGTAATGTCTTATAAAGAGAAAGTCATACAGAGGGAAGACAGATGCCATGTGATGAGAGGAGCAGATGCATCTCTAAGTAGCAAAAGGTCACAGGCATTGCCAGCAGTCACTGTAAGCTAAGAGAGGCATGGAAGAATTCTTCTCCCAAAGCTCTCAGAAGCTGACATGTTTGATACTCTGACTTGGTCTTCTAGTCTCCACACCTGGGAGAAAATAAATTTCTGCTCTTAAAAGAGGCATACTTTGTGACATTTTATTACGGCAACCCTAAGAGACTAGCATGAACACTCAGTGGATAAGAGGTAACAGTTACCGCAGCTGTATTTGTTACCTAGTGCTGTTGTGATGGTAATATCATGAGTGGCTTTAGAGAACATAAATGTATTTCACGTGATTCTTGAGGCTAATAGTCCAAATCAGGGTCTTGGCCATGTCCGTTTCTCCTGTGAACTTCTCTCTTAGTCCTGGTGTCTGCCAATGATCCTTGGTGTTGCTATCCTTATAGGTGATTTTCACATAGCATCTGCCTTCCAGATGTTTGTCTCTGTGTCCACTGTGGTGTTCTTATAATTCAGAAGCCATTAGCTCTAGGATCCACCCTAGACAGGTACCACTTGAACTAACTGATCTGACATTAGATAGTACTGTGGGAGATTATTGTGTTACGTTACATTAAGGAAGGCAATCTGATCTATCCATGACAGCAACTAGACGGGTGTCGGCCAGACCACGGGGAACCATAACAGAGCCAAATAGTCATGTGAAATTATCCCTCAGAGCAGCTAACTCCTTTATACTAATTCATTTATTTCTCACCACAACCCGCTGAAGGAGGTACTACTCTTATTTTTGTCTCGCAGGTAAGGGTTGCAACTGAGGCAGAAAGAAAGGATGTAATCTGCCTGAGGTCACAGAGCTAGTGTACAGTAAAGCTGAGTTCAAATCCTAGCAGTCAGCCTCCAGAGTTTTCGCTTTTAATTACTTTAGTCTGCTGCTTCTTTAAAAGGACACTGGGAGGCAACTCAGAAAGATCCTTGATGTGGGCAGCCGAAAAAAACAGAAGGTGTTTTTGCACCTTATAATCTACCATTCTTCTGTCTGCTCCCTCCTATCTCAGTGCAGTATATGATACATAGGAGTATCATATGTATGTACCAATGTATGTAACAATTAAGTCTATGGACTTAATTGTTCTAAGTGCTGCATATCTTATTGCTGAATATCACTACAGTCACCTTCAAAGTACTCCCCTTGGAAAGCTATGCAGTGAGGCCAGCACCTAGTCCTCACTTCAAAGCGATTTTGGACCTTTTTTTGGAATGGCCAGTGCACATGGTGGCAAGGTGGCAAGTCCATGAACTTAACTGTATGGTTGTCTGTGGAGGAGTTTTTAGCCAGGAAACAAACAACTGTGTTGAAACACCCTCTCTACCCACCTGATCTGACCCCAGTGACCTTTTTTCTTTACCCAAGGATAAAGGAAATATTGAAAGGAAGACATTTTGATGACATTGGGGACATCAAAGGTTATACAATGACAAGTTTGATGACCATTCCAGAAAAAGTTCCAAAATGTCTTTGAAGGGTGCACTAGGCAATGGTGTTGGTTCATACCTTCCTAAAGGGAGTATTTTGGAGGTGACTGTAGTGATACTCGGCAATGAGATAAGCAGAGTGTTGCTTCGCTGGTTTACCTCTGAGTGAATGGAGAGTTTAAGTGACTCGGAAGGTTAGAAGTTAATCAAACTGGATTCTTCATGCTATTTTCTGAGTACATTCCCTCTTTACCATGTGGCTTTTGTTTCTTTTGTAAGCACATTAATTCTTTTAGGATACAGTGGAGTTTTGATCTATTATCCTATTTATCTAAGATATACTTAAAGGGAAATTTATACTATTTCTTAAAAAATAGAATAATAGTTTGTAAGAAAATTGGCTAATTTAGGGATCTTTTCATTGTCTCTTGACAAAACACAGAATTTTATTCTTGTTAATTGGTTAGTTAAATATTTTATAAAATAGCATTTTCATTTTGAATGGGAGAGATGTCTTTTAAAAGGGTTAGTGAACTCATAATGTACTAACATACTGAACTGCGATTCCCACTGATATCTGAGAGTAGTTGATACAACAGAGCATTGTAACCCCCAACCCAGCACCACTGAGTTGATTGTGACTCATGTACATTGCAACAAGTTCTAAAAAGTCTTTAAGAAATAGTCAACAAACAGTTTGTACTTTTGTTGCAAAGGTTTTCTGCATACAATTCATCATTACCCAAAGGGGAAGATAAAAATTGCCTTATTATGAACACAACGAGAAGCTTTTATGTGCGCTACATGTATTGATACTTAACATGTAAGAACTGAAACGGAGAATTAAAAAATTCATTGATTCACTTAAGAAAATGTCATTAGACACATTAGACACTAACTAAATAGCAATATTAAGCAAAATAATCATATGTACAAAGCAAATAAAATTAGCAAGAAGAGTTTTACATTTTTGCAAATTGTTTTACATTTTTGCGAATATCTCTAATGTCTGCATTAATAGAAGATAGCTGAGTTCTCATATCTGTTTCTGTCGCAGTCGGTTGTGATATTTATATATATATTTTTTGATTAAAGTGTGTGAAGACGATCCTACCTTCCATATACACATAATTAGAAAAGGGAAGACTGTTTTAATAGTCTTTTCAGATAGTTGTGGATATTTTTCTTTGATACTATACCAAAACTCAAAAGGTGGAAATTTCTTAAAGGCTAGTTGCAATGTGCAATCCAAAGCCATATTAATTTTTTTTTGGCACTTGTTATATTAAAATTCATTGATCTATTTTACTCTTTCAATGAATCTTTTAAACACACAGTATTTTTAACATTAGGCTTGGTGTTTGGAAAATATTGGTTCACTGAGTTGTACAGGTCTATAAAATGTAGATACATTTTATTTTACTATATCAAAACAAAGTATGCATCTTACTGTCTTACATGCATCTTACTGTCACATCAGAAAGGAATTTAAGTCTTGAGAACAGCCAAACTCATGGTACAACTTTTCTACAATTATAATTTTTTGTTTGGAAACTCAAATATTATTATTAGCAACAGATATTCTCAGTTGGTTTTCTTAAGTGATATGCTCACTCTATTTATTTTCAAGAATATGTCTGCCAAATATGCAGCTTGATTATCCAGCCATTTTTAAAGTAAAATTTTTTTTTCCACATAAAAAGGGCTCAATACAGCTGTCAATTCTAATAATCACACAAGTGGTTTTCTTGAAGACAATGATCATGCTTGGCTTGCAGCAGAAGATCATTATACGTATTTCCCATTTTGTCAAGCAGAGTACTAAAGAGACATGTACTTACTGAAGACTCAAGATTTAATAGAATCAATACTTTTCATGCTTCATCATGGATATTCTTAAGTGGAACTGTATATGATGGCAAGGAATACAAGAACCACTGCCACTGCCTTCATCTGGGCCAAGGTGTCAGGGGTTTCACCTACATTGCTTTTGCACCAGCAGTACAAAGGTCACACAAAGAAAAGGACAGTATTGTCTTAGTATTATTATGAGAGTAGTCTTGATTTCCTGGGTTTTCTGAAAAGAACTCAGGCACCCTTAGGGGCACTTGCTCATCTAAATGATTATTCCCTTAATCTGTGTCTGAATTCACTTCTTCATATGGTCTCTCTTTGCATTACGTCTTAAACATGCTTGCGTATCTCTCACTTCGGAAAAAAAGACGACTGCTACGACTAACTCTCCATCAACTCCAAGTTGCTCACCAGATACAGTCAAATCTATTTCTCCCTTACAGTGAAAAGTCCTTAAAGAGTCATTTCCATTTATTGTCTCCACTTTTTCACTTTTCCTTCTCTCTCTCCCACTGCAGTCTGGGTTCTGTTCCAGTCCCTTCCTGTAAATTACTCTCTCTAGGTCCCCAGAGCCTCTCTGCTGGACAGCTCCAGGAGACCCTCCCTGATACCCTGTAGCACCTGGCTCTGCTGAGTACTTTGTCTATTGTAATATGTACCAACCATTGTCTAAGTTCCTTACATGACACAGATCATTAACTCCTGATGACAACCCTGTGATGTAGCTGTGACTGTTATTTCAGCTCACAGTTGAGAAAAATGCCCAAGGTTGTGCAACTCATAAGTAGAAGAGCAGAATCTCACACTGGTCTCCAAGCTGGAGATCTTGTTATCGTTGTTAGGTGCTGTCGAGTTAGTTCCAACTCATAGCGACACTATGCAAAACAGAATGAAACATTGCGTAGTCTTGCGCCATGCTCACAATGGTTTTTATGCATAAGACCATTGTTGCAGCCACTGAGTCAATTCATCTCATTGAGGATCTTCTTCTTTTTCACTGACCTTCCACTCCACCGAGTGTGATGTCCTTCTCCAGGGACTGATCTTTCCTGACAACATGTCCAAAGTACGTAAGATGCAATCTCACTATCTTTGTTTCCAAGGAGCACTCTATTTGTACTTCTTCCAGAAAAGATCTGCTTATTTTTCTGGCAGCCCATGGTACATTCGATGTTCTCCAACACTGCAATTCAAAGGTATCAATTCTTCTTCGGTCTTCCTTATTCGTTGTCCAGCTTTCGCATGCATATGCTGCAACTGAAAATACCGTGGCTTGGGTTAGACACACCTACAACGTGTCTACAAAGTGACGTCTCTGCTTTTCAAAAGTTTAAAGAGGTCCTTTTCGGAAGATTTTCCCAATGCAATGCACCTTTTGGTTTCTTGACTGCTGCTTCCATGGGTGTTGATTGTGGACTCAAGAAAAATGAAATCTCTGACAACCTCCATCTTCTTTCCATTTATCACAATGCTGCTTACTGGTCCATTTCTGAGGACTTTTGTTCTCTTGATGCTGAGGTGCAACCCATACTGAAGGCTGTGGTCTTTGATCTTCATCAGTAAGTGCTTCAAGTCTTCTTCACTTCCAGCAAGCAAGGATGTGTCATCTGTGTGACGCAGGTTAATGAGTCTTCCTCCAATCCTGATGCCTCATTCTTCATATAGTCTAGCTTTTTGGATTATTTGCTCAGCATACAGATTGAAAACGTATGGTGAAAGGACAAAACACTGATTCACACTTCTTCTAAGTTTAAACCATGCAGTGTCTCCTTGCTCTGTTCACAAAATTGCCTCTTTTTTTTTAAAATCAGTCTAAGCACATTTTATTTTGCTTGCTTTACAGTATACACAAAAATCAGTCCAAATAAACCAACCAACTTTTGTGATTCAATTCTAGTACTACAGTTACAGCTCTCTAGGAATGTAAGTACACCAAACACAAAGTAAAAATTCCACAGAGAGTCACTCTACTATAACACTCTGGCTCTGTAGCAGGGGTTCCCCATACCCACACTCAAGATTCAATCCTTGGTAGCAATGTGTATAATCTTTTTTGTTGTTGTTGTTAATATTTTTGCACATTTTATACTAATGGTCATGATGAATTTTAATTTTTTTATTGTTTATTAACTACAGTAAACGAATAAAATTTCTAACATCTGTGAATTATCTCAACTATGATAAACCCTCACCACCCACCCTTGTAGCCAACACAGTTATTTTCTTCTGTAGGTAATTCTGTCATTAAGTCCTTGTAACAAGGGTCTCATGCAATATTTGTCCTTTTGACACTGACTGATTTCACTCAGCATGGTGTCTTCCAATTGAAATATTATGAGATGTTTTCTAAAATCTACATTTTTTTTTTATCATAGCATAGTGTTCCATTGAGTAGATACATCACAGTGTGTTTATCCATTTATCTGTTGATGGGCATCTGAGTTGATTCCATCTTTTAGCTATTGCAGACTGTGTTGCAATAAACAACCTTTGTTTCTGAAGAATAAATTCCAAGATTGGAATTGCAGGATCAAATGGTATATCTATTTCCAGCTTTTTAAGGAAGTGCCAGATTGCTTTCCAAAGAGGTTGTACCAACTTCAATCCCACCAGCAATGTAGGAGAGCTCCAATCTCTCCACAGCCACTCCAGCATTTGTTGTTTTGTGTATTTTGGATCATGGCCAACCTTGTTGGGGTAAGGTGATATCTCATTGTAGTTTTGATTTGAATTTCTCTGATAGCTAATGATCATGGGCATATTCTCATGTGTCTTTTGACTGCCTGCGTGTCCTCTCTAGTGAAGTGTCTGCCCATCTCCTTTGCCATTGCTTATTTGGGTTATTTATTTTTTTCTTGTTGATATTTTGCAGAACCTTGTAGATTATGAAGATCAGATGACAGTTCAACATGTAGTTGCCAAATATTTTTTCCCACTCTGTAGGTGGTCTTTTAACTCTTTTGATAAGGTTTTTGGATGAACAAAGTGTTTGATTCTTAATAGCTCCCATTTATCTGTTCTCTTTTCTGTTAATCGCACTTTGTCAGATTTTGGAGTCTATCTAAACTGTGTATTAGAACATCCATCATTGATCCTGTTTTTTCTTGCATGTTTTTTATTTTTTTGGGTTTGATACTTGGGTTTTTGATCCATTTAGAATTAGTTTTTGCATAAGGTGTGAGATAGAGGTCTTGTTTCAGTTTTTTGCAGATAGCTATCCAATTTTGCTGGCACCACTTTATGCAGAAAGCCTTGGGTTATAGACGAAATCAAGGATAAAATAAAGACATTTGTACAATCAAATGAGAATGAAAACACATCCTACCAGAATCTATGCGATACAGCAAAAGTGGTGCTCAGAGGTCAATTTGTCTCTATAACTGCACACATCGGGAAAGAAGAAAGGGCCAAAATTAAAGAATTAACCCTACAGTTTGAACAAGTAGAAAGAGAACAATAAACAACCACAGCCACTCCAGCATTTGTTGTTTTGTGTATTTTGGATCATGGCCAACCTTATTGGGGTAAGGTGATATCTCACTGTAGTTTTGATTTGAATTTCTCTGATAGCCAATGATCAGGAACTCCTCAGACACCAGAAGAAAACAGATAATAAGGATTAGAGCTGAACTAAATGAATTAGAGAATAGAAAAACAATCAAAATAATTAACAAAACCAAAAGCTGGATCTTTGAAAAGATCAACAAAACTGACAAACCATTGGCTAAACTTAGAAAAGAAAAACAGCAGAAGATACAAATAACCCAATTAAGAAATGAGGTGGGAGATGTTACAAAAGACCCAGCTGAAATAAAAAATATCATAACAGAATACTATGAAATGCTGTACTCTAACAGGTTTGAAAACCTAGAGGAAATGGACAAATTTCTAGGTTCCTATCACCCACCAAGATTATCACAAGGAGAAGTAGATCAACTTAACAAATTTACCACAAAGGAAGAGTTTGAAAAAGTCTTCAAAAATCTGCCAACCAAAAAAAATTCGGGCCCAGATGGCTTTACCAGATAATTCTACCAAACTTTTAAAGGAGAGTTAACTCCGATACTATTGAGGCTATTTCACACTGTAGAAAGAGATGGAATACTCCCAAATTCATCCTATGAAGCCAGCATAATCCTGATACCAAAGCCAGGGAAAGATCCCACAAAAAAAGAAAATTACAGACCAGTATCACTCACGAACCTAGATGTAAAAATCTTTACCAAAATTCTAGCTAACAGAATTCAACAGCATATAAAAAAAAATTCATCATAATCAAGTCTGGTTCATAACAGGGATGAAAGCCTGGTTCAACACCAGAAAAACAATTAATGTAATCAACCACATAAGTGGCACAAAAGAGAGGAATCACCTGGTTTTGTCAACTGATGCAGAAAAGGCATTTGACAAAGTTCAACACCAATCCATGCTAAAAACTCTCAGAAAAATGGGAATAGAGGGGAAATTCCTCAATGCAATCAGTGGCATCTATGCAAAGCCATCTGCTTTCATTGCCCTGAGTGGTGAAAGACTGAAAGAATTCCCTCTGAGAACGGGAACTAGACAAGGATGCCCGTTCTCATCCCTTCTATTCAACATTGTGCTAGAAGTTCTAACTAGAGCAATTAGACAACAAGACAAACAAATAAAGAGCATCCATATTGTCAATGAAGAAGTAAAAATCTCCCTATTCTCAGATGATATAATTGAATATACAAAGAATGCAAAGTAATCCGTAAGTAAGCTTCTGGAACTAATAGCAAAGTATCAGGATACAAGATAAACATAAGTAAAACAGTAAAATTCATTTATACCAACAATGAGATTATTGAAGAAGAAATCACCAAATCAATACCATTTACTACAGCCCCCAAGAGGATAAAATATCTAGGAATAAATCTAGCTAGAGAAATAAGAGACCTATACAGAGAGAATTGCAAGGCCTTACTGCAAGAAACCAAAAAAGACTTACAAAATTGGAGAAAACTACCGTGCTCATGGATAGGAAGACAACACTGTCAAGATGTCTGTTTTACCTAAAGCAATCTACTTATACAATGGAATCCCAGTACAAATTCCAGTGATATTTTTTATTGAAATGGAGAAATATATCACCAGCTTTGTTTGGAAAGGGAAGAAACCCTGGCTTAGTAAAAAACACTACTGAAGAGGAAAACAACGGGAGGCCTCACACTACCTGACCTCAGAAACTATTAACTGCCACAGTAGTCAAAACAGCCTGGTATTGGTACAGAAAGTGACATATAGACCAATGGAACAGACTGGAGACCCCAGAGATGCCACCATCTTTCTGTGAACAATTGATATTCGACAAAGGTCCTAGGGCTAAAAACAGTCTCTTTAGCAGATGGTGCTGGCAAGACTGGATATCCATCTACAAAAAACCAAAACAAGACCCGTATCTTACATCTTACACAAAAACTAACTCTAATTGGATCAAGAACCTAAATATCAAACCTAGAACAATAAAAATTATGCCTCTTGATCTACATACAGATTTCTCATGAGCACAGTTAAGTGTTCTGAAATTCCCATTCTCCACAATGTTACCCATTATTTTTTATGATTCCCCACAGTTGAATGCCTTTGTGTGATCTATGAAACAAGGGTAAACATATCTCTGGTATTGTCTGCTTTCAGCCAGAATCCATCTGACACCAGCAGTGATATACCTGGTTTCATGTCCTCCTCTGAATCTGGCTCAAATTTCTGGCAGTTCCCTGTCAATATAGTGTTGTAGTCGCTTTTGAATGATCTTTAACAAAATTTTACTTGCGTATGATATTGTTCAGTAATTTCCGCATTTGGTTGTATCACTCATCTTGGAAATGGACATAAATATGGATCTCTCCCAGTCAGTTGGTCAGGTAGCTGCCCTCCAAATTTCTTGGCATAGACGAATGAGCACTTCCAGTGCTGCATTTGTTCATATATCTGAATTGATATTCCATCAGTTCCCGGAGCCTTTTTTTTTGGCAGTACCATTGAGTCCTGGTCATATGCTACCTCTTGAAATGGTTGAACATTGACCAGTTCTTTCTGGCATAAGAACTCTGTGTATTTCTTCCATCTTCTTTTGATGCTTCCTGAGGGGTTTAATATTTCTCCTGTAGAATCCTTCACTATCACAACTCGAGGCTCCAACTTTTACTTCACTTCTTTCAGGTTGAGAAATGCAGAGTGTGTTCTTCCCTATTGGTATTTTATTTCCAGCTCTGGGCACATGGTATTTTAATACTTCAGTTTGTCTTCTAGAGCTACACTTTGAAATCTTCTGTTCAGTTCTTCTACTTTATCGTTCCTTCCTTTTCCTTTAAATGCTTGATGTTCAAGAGCAAGTTTCAGAGTCTCTTCTGACAGCTAATTCAGTCTTTTCTTTCTTTCTTGTCTTTTTAAAAGACCTCTTGCTATTGGTTAATTCTTTTCAGAAGTAGACTGCTGGGTCCTTCTTCCTAGTCTGTCTTAGTCTGGAAGTTCAGCTGAAACCTATCCATCATGGGTGATTCTGCTGGTATCTGAATACCAGTAGAATAACTTCCAGCATCACCTCAACACAGAAGGCTCCATAGTATGACAATCTGACAGACAAGTGGGGGTTAAGAGATCTTGGTGGTCACAAAATATTTCCTTCTTGCAACACTAGCTGCCTTTCTTTTATGACATTGCTCTCCAGGTTTGCTTTCCTGTCTCTCTGCTGTTTTTCAGTTTCCTTTGTATGTGGTAAAAACCAAAACCAACTTGTGTCATATTCTTGCTTTGCTCCAGATTCCAAGTCCTGGGAGAGATTGTTTAACTAGTCATGCCTAAATCATGTCCCTCCCCAGCCCCTCCCCTGACTTTGCCAGAGTGGAGAATGGGAAGATTGTACTCTCTGGCTTCTGGAAGGTGTCACCTAAGTCTGTACCCACAAAAGGATTTCTCAGTATAGACTGGGAGTGATAACAGAAAGAGGAATTTAACATTAGGCCAACTAGAATTGGTGAATGATTTCTATAACCTATTCTTGTCTTCCCTCTTTTCCTCATTGGCTTTTCCTCATATTTTAGGTCTCAGTTTAGGCACTACTTCTTCCAAGAAGACTTGTCTGCTCTCCAAACTGGGAATGGATATCCTCCTGTGGGTTCTTTAATTCTCTGAGCTTTCTGCTCATGGAGTTTTTCACCAGCGTTGTGGTTGCTTGCTTGCTTTTCTTCATCAAACTAGAAGCTTTGGCAGGTGGTGGTGGGGGTGCAAAACTGTGTCTGATTTCCACTGTACACTCCAGAACCTAGCACAGTGCATGGTACATGTATATCTCAATATTTGATAAATGAATGAATATACTGGGCTTGAAGAAGGATCAGAACATTCCACAGGAAATGTGTTCCAAAAGTGGCTAATAGAGGGGAAAGGTGTTTACGAGAGTAGTCCAAAGATTTTACAATTCTTTTTGTAGAGGTAGTGTCTGAAGTTGTTGGAATGGATCAGGTACTAGTTGGATAAAGAACCAAAAAATGCCACATACAGTCCCTTGGGGAATGCTGAAATAAGAACTGATAAAGGATCCTCAAAGAGTTAGATGTGTAATGCCATAAAAGACAAAAAGAAGAGAATTTCTTGAAATAGGGATACCCTGGGGTACAACTGACAAAATACAGGAACACAAAGGAGAAAACTACTCAAGAAACACAATGCAATGCAAATTTCATAATTATGAAATCATTTAGTGGCTTTTGAAAAAATGGTTCAGGGGAGTCAAAAGGCTAAAAGTCAGCAAATGGGCAAAGACTGAAGAGTGAAGAAGTGCATGCTGAGGAAGCGAAAATAGGGTGTGTAGATTGCTGATTCTCAGTCATGTCTGCACATCAGATTCACTCATATGGTTGTGAAAATTCAACATTGCATCGTCCTTCAAGTTTTCTGGTTCAGTAGATGTGAACAGGTTTGAGGCTTCCATAGTTTTGGGGTCCCTCTGTATCTGTCAGTTTGTTGTACCATAGTAGCTTCCCTGTTGCTATGATGCTGGTGGCTGTGCCACTGGTGTTCGAATACCAGCAGGGTCACTCATGGTGGACTCGTTTCAGCTGAGCTTCTAGATGAAGACAGCCCAGGAAGCAGGCCCTGGCTGTCTACTGCAGAAGACAATTAGCCAGCAAAAACCTTATGAGTAGTGGCAGAACTTTATCTGATACAGTGCTGAAAGATGAGCACCTCAGGTTGGACGGCACTCAGCATGCAACTTGGGAGAAGCAGCCTCCTCAAGGTGGAGATGACCTTGATGATGTGGATGGAGTTAAGCTTTCAGGACCTTTATTTGCTGATGTGGCATAAATCAGAACAAGAAGGAACAGCTGAACATTATTATTATCCATTAATAATAGGAAACTGGAATGTGTGAAGTATGAATATAGGAAAATTAGAAATAATAAAAAATGAAATGGAAAGCATGAACATCAGTATCCTGGGCATCAGTGTGGTGAAGTAAACTGGTATTGGCCATTCTAAACTGGAATTTTGTATGTTCCGCTATGCTGAGAATGACGAGCTGAGGAGAAATAGTCTTGTATTCATTGTTAAAAAGAACATTTCAAGATCAATTCTGAAGTGCAATACAGTCAGTGTTAGGATAATATCCTATGCTTACAAAGACAACAAGTTAGTACCACTGTTATTCCAATTTACACACTGACCACCAACGCTGAAGATAAATATATTGAAGGGTTTTCCCAACTTCTGCAGCGTAAAATTGATTGAACGTACAACCAGGATGCACTGATAATTGCATAAACATGAAAGTTGGAAACAAAGAAAGACTGGTTATTGGAAAATGCCATTTTGGTTATAGGAATGGTAAGAGAGATTACGTGATAGAATTTTCCAAGACCAATTGCAAATACTTTTTTCAGCAACATGAATGGTGGCTATGCATGTGGCCCTTGCTAGATAGAATACACAGGAGTCAGTCAGCTGCTTCTGTGGAGAGAGATGATGGAGGGGCTTACTATCATCAGTTAGAATGGGCCAGAGGATGACTGGAGAACAGGTTATCAGTTGCTACAGACAAGTTCAAGTTGAGGCTGAGGAGAATTACAGTGAGGTCACAAAAGCCAAGGTACCATGACCCTGAGTGCCTCCTACCTAAATTTGGAGACCACCTCAGCAATGGGTTTGAGGCACTGAACACTGGTGACCGAGGACCAGCTGAGCTGTCAAATGACATCACGGACTTCACCTCTGGAAAAAGCAAGAGGCGACTGAAAAACAGAAGGAAAAGCCAAAAAAAAACAGGCGTCAGAAGAGATTTTGAAACTTGCCCTTGAGCACTGGGTACCTAAAGCAAGTGGAAGAAATAATGAAGCAGAAGAAATGAACACAGGATTTCTACAGGAGGCTTGAGAAGACAAAGTGAAGTATTATAGATGATATAAGCAATGACCCAGAGTTAGAAAACCAAAGAGAAGAGCATGCTAGGCATTTCACAAGCTGAAAGACCTGAAGAAAAGAATTCAAGCCTCAAGTTGCAATAATGGATGCTATGGGCAAAATATTGAACTACACAGGAAGCATCAAAAGAAAAAAAGAAGACTAGGTGTTATTACTGTACCAAAAAACAACTGGTTGATAGTCAGGCATTTTAGGAGGTAGCGTATGATTAAAAACTGACGGTGCTGAAGGAAGAAGCCCAAGCTTCACTGAGCACATTGGAAAAGCATAAGGCTCCAGGAACTCAAGAAATACTAGTTGAGATGTTTCAACAAACAGATACAGCATGGGAAATGTTCACTCAACTATGTCAGGAAATTTGGAGGCAACCACCTGGCCAATCAACTGGAAGAAATCCATATGTATGCCTGTTGAAAAGAAAGGTAACCCTTCTGAACGTAGAAGTTATAGAATAATATCATTAATATCACACATGAATAAAACTTTTGTGGAAGATCATTCAAAAGCAGTTGCAAAACTACATTGACAGACGACTGCCAGAAATTCAAGTTGGATACAGAAGAGGATGTAGAACCAGGGATATCACTGATGATGTCAGGTAGATCTTGGCTGAAAGCAGAGAACACTAGAAAGATACTTTGAAACCTATGTTTTAGCAACTATTTAAAGGCATTCAGCTATCTGGATCATAACAAATTATGAATAATATTGTAAAGAAGGGGAACTCTAGAACATGCAATTGTGCTTATGAGGAAACTGGACATAGATCAAGAGGCAGCTGTTTGAGCAGAACAAGTGGATAATGCATGATTTAAAGTCAGGAAAGATGTGTGTCAGGTTTGTATTCTTTCACAACACTCCATCTGTATGCTGAGCAAATAATCTGAGAAGCTGGACTACAATAAAGAAGAAAGAGGCATCAGGATGGAGGAAAACTCGTTAACAACCTGGGATATGCAGATGGTACAACCTTGCTTTTGAAAAGTGATGGCTTGAAGCGCTTACTGATGAAGATAAAAGACAAAGCGTTGAGTATAAATTACAACTCAGTCATAACAATTACAGTCCTGGGTTCTTCAACTGTCCACATGGTTATAACTGGTATTTAGAAGTATCTTCTAACACCCAGTCTGTATTTGCTTGGCTGTCAGCAAGCACATCAGCTGGTCATGGTATTTAGAAGTATCTTCTTCTACCATCCGTTCTGTATTCCTTTGACTGTCAGCAAGCACATTAGCTGGTCATAGTAACTCGAACATTCATTCCTGAAAGGTCTGGGCCATTAGCATTTATGCTGGAATTGGGTTGCTATAGTTTTCCATTGATTTTAATCACAAGGCAAAGTAGTAGTAAGAGATGCCCTAAGGGATTTCCTGTATTCCAGTCATACTCTTCTTTACCTCCATTATGCAGTTTCAGTCCAATTTTCCTTGGTAATCAGGATCAATTACATCACCTAACATGGTAACTCCCTTCTTTACCTACAGGTCTAGAGACATGAGGGAACTAATGTGACCAAATGGCAGTCTTACATTTCCAATGCAATGGAATGAATGTTGTGTCTTCAGGTAGAAGCATTCCTCCTTTTGGAACTAAGACCTCTAGACCCGAAAGCATATGGTCGTGGGGACATGAAGCAAGAATTTTGCAAGTGGGTCACTAGTGGTAGTAGTAAGTTGTGCCACACTCATTTCCATCTGTGATTCTTGGACTCACAAATCCTCATTATGAGAGAAATAGCACCACATATTGGACATTGGTTTAGAGCAGATACAACCTCTTGGTGAGCATTACCCCAAATCTGCAAAGTTTTGCCACCTAGATGGGTACTGTAATTGTGTCTTTAGAAGGCCTTTCAATCATTCCATCAAGCCAACTGCTTCAGAATGATAGGGAACACAGTAAAACCAGTGAATTCCAGAAGCATTGGCCCACTGCCACACTTCATTTGCAGTAAAGTACTTCCCCGGATCCAAGCAAATGCTGTGTGCAATGCTGTGACTATGAGTCCACAGATGGTAGTTTGGGAGTAAACACTCCACACAGGGAACACAAATTTATATTCAGAGTATGTGTCTACCTTAGGAAGAATAAAATCTTTCCCTTTCAATGACTGAAGCAGTCCCATGTAAGCAACCTGCCACCAGGTTGCTGGTTGATTGACCCTATGAATGGTACTGTATCGAGGACTCAGTGTTGGTCTCTGGTGCTGGCAGACTGGGCCCTCAGCAGTGGCTACAGTCAAACTGACCTTTGCTAATGGAAGTCCTTGTCACTGAGCCCATGCGTAACCTCTATTCCTACCATCATGACAACATTGTAAATGAGCAGTGTATGTGGCAATGTGGGGAATATCTAGGGAAAGAGGATGGCTCTTTTCCACAGAGCATGTCATCGTATCCATTTGATTGTTAAAATCTTTATGTTGGGAGGTCATCCTTTGGCACGTATTCACATGAGAGACAAATATCTTCATTTGTTTGGCCTGTTACAGAGAGATCTTTTCACATATGTCTTGCCTATACTTCCTCGTCACCAATTTTCCAGTCATGTTCCTTCCAAGTACCTGACCCACCCAGTCAAACCATTGGTCATGGTTCATGAATCAGTGTACAGTTGTACATCTAGCCATTCTCCTTCCAAGAAAAATGAATAATCACGTTCACTGCTTGAACTTTTGCCCACTGGGAGAATTTCCCTTCACCCCACCCGTCTCCAGGGAGGTCTCGGAAAGGGGCTGTAGTTCTACTGTTATCACTTTCAAGTAGTGCCTGTGTATCTTGCAGAACTACCTGTAAACAAGGTATGAGTTTTCTATTCCTCAGTCAAGGAACTCAGCATAAAGCCATAGATGTAGACTGGCAGAGTGAAGGCAATGCGACAAGAGTGGAGACCATGGGCATTTGGGCCACTTTGACACGTAACCCACTAGTACTTTATGTCACACTCAAGACCAGTCTTGTCTATACCATTTACACTTAATGACGGAGGCTGCTGTGCATATGTGACTTTATGATTCTGTGGGTCAGACAACACTCAGCTCATGATGGGCAGCTTAAGCCATACAGTGACTTGGTGGTTCATGTTTAAGTGTTTACTCTCTATTAAGGCCCAGTGTGATGGTTAAGATTGTGTATCAATTTGTCTGGGCCATGATTGTCAGTATTTATATGTGATTGCTCCCATTATTATTCCGTAGATTCAAAGGAGATTCCTTGATGATGTAGTTTGCATCAGAATACAAGCAGATGTTCTAGCTTTTTTTCTCACTCTGGATCCTGTGGTTACCTTCTGTTTGGCCTCTGACTCTGGGGACTTGAGCTATCAGTTTATCTGCAGATCTTGGCATTTGAATCCTGTGGTTGCCTCCTGTTTGTCTGACCTCTTATTTTTGGGACTTGAGCTATCAGCTTATCTGCAGACCTTAAAATTAGTTGATTTCCACAGCCTGAGAGAGGGAGCCCTGCAATCTGACCTACTGATCTTTGATTCATCAGTCCCTGCAGCTACATGAGTTGAAGGAGGCCTCTGTCCTGATCCACAGACTTGGAATGTTCCAGCCTCTAGAGGTGTGAGATCCTCTTCCCTGATAAAAATCTCTCTCTACTTATATTTGTATGCTTTACTAGTTTTGCTTCTCTAGAGTACCCTGCCTAAGACACCCAGTAATAAGCCAAAAGCTGTTTCACAAAAGGTGAGTAGTTATCTGCAGAAACTGGCAGGACTTTAATCCAAAATTCTAAGGGTCTGTGCTGTGATTCATCAATAGGAACATGCTGCATGTGACAAACAGCATCTCTATCTGCCATGGACACTTTGAGGACCATTGGGCCATCTGGATCATATGGCCCAAGTGGCAGAGCAATTTGCAAGCCACCCTGAACCTGTTATAGAGCCTTCTCTTGTTCTGGGCCTCACGTAAAACTAGAACTCTTTCAAGTTACTTAGTAAATAGGTTAGAGTGGGACAGCCAAATAAGGGATATGCTGCCTCTCCAAGTCTGAAGAGGTCCGCCGGGCATTGTGCCTCCTTTGTAGATGTAGGAAGGCCCATGGGCAACAATTTGTCATTCCCTGTAGAAGGAATACCTTACGCTGCAAGACCTCTAGAAAATTTACTGAGTTGCAGGTGGGTTTATTTCCCAATCACCAGCACATGGATGTCTTACCAAAAAATGTAGTTATTTATACTTGTTCTTTAATAGGCCCGATCAGTATAATACCATCAACGTAATCAGTGTGATATCTTGAGTCAGGAAAGTATCCTTGTGGATTAAATTATGACACAGGGTTGGAGAGCTGATATACTTCTGAGTGAGGTAAGGCAGAAAAGGTGTATTTCTAGCCTTGCTGACTGAAGACAAACTCTTCTGGTGGTACTTGGAAACAGGTATGAAGAAGAAGTATTAGCCAGCTCAGAGCTGTATATTAGGTATCAGGAGATGAATGAATATGACAATTAAGTCCACAAACATAATTGTTCTAAGTGCTACATGTCTCACTGCTGAATATCACTAGGATCACCTTTGAAGTACTCCCATTGGGAAGCTATGCACTGATGCCAATGCTCAGTCCACTGTTTGCAGGAATTTTAGAACTCTTCCTGGAATGATCACTGAGCACGGTGGTAAGGTAGCAAGTTCACAAACTTAATTGTATAGTTGTCTATGAGGGAGTTTTTAGCCAGTAAGCAAATAACTGTATCACCTGATTTGGCCCCCAGTAACTTTTTTCTTTACCCGAAGATAAAGGAAATATTGAAAGGAAAACATTTTGATGACATTTAGGACATCAAGGGTGATATGATGACAGCTCTGATGGCCATTCTGGAAAGAGTTCTAAAACTGCTTTGAAGGGTGGACTAGGCACTGGCATCATTGCATGGCTTCCCAAGGAGAGTACTTCAAAGGTGACCATAGGGACATTTCAGCAATGAATTATGTAGTACTTTTTCTAGGATGAGTCCATGAACTTAACTGCCAGTCCTTGTATTAATTTTCTCGAGAAATGAAACCACATCTGGAACAACAGGTGCAACTGTAGTCACAGCCTGGTTAAACTTTCAATAATCAACTCATTCTCCAATTTTCAATAATCATCATTCTCCAAGATCCTTTTTATTTTATTTATGTGGGCCAAATAGGTGAGCTGAATGAAACTGTGGTGAGGATCACCACCCCTGCCTCTTTCAAGTGGCATTACTGATGGTGGCCGTAATCTCTGCAGCCCCTCCCAGGAATCTAGTATTGTTTTTGTTTACTATTTTTCTAGGTAGGGGCAGTTCTAATGGATTCTATTTGGCTATCATAATATCCCTTACTGCATATGTCAGGGATCCAATGTGAGAGTTCTGCAAAATGCTGATCATGCTTACTCTAGCTGTGCATTTTGGAACTGGGAAAATCACTACAAGATGGGTTCCAGGACCCACTGGACCCACTGTGAGATGCACCTGAGCTAAGACCCTCAAAATAACCTGACCGCTATACACCCTTACTCTGACTAGTGGGTCACGGTGACATTTTGTGTCTCCTGGAATTAGTTCAAAGCCAGTATACGGTAATCCCTGAAAAATCTGATTATTTCATTTCAGTATAGTAGGGTTTTACTGCAAGGGGACCTGGCCTCCCCTGCATTCAAGGGGTAGTGGGTCTGTAAACTGGCTCAAGTCTAGGAGGGCTGTGGGTCTTTATTCTGGTGATTCAAGTTACACTGTTGTTTACTTGACCTAGATCTTTCCCCCTTTTAGAGATCAAATGAATATTTTGCAGAATTGTCATCTATTTCTCTCCTAGGGACCTCATGGCTAAGTAGCCAATACCATAAATCCATACAGGTCGGGCTATTCTGATTGCTGCTTTGACTTGCTGTCCATTTCAGTGACCACATCCACCTTGCCGTTGTTGATTAAATGTTACCATTTGACCCCTACCACTACGGATTCCAGTCAGTCCCGTTGTAGGTAAGCATCTTAATTCATTTAGGGCAATTTCTACAGCCAAACCTGACTTACATGCAATAACAATTACAGCAGTCTTCAAGGATGCTGGAGCTCCATTCACAAGTTTGTTCCACATCATTTTGGTAAAAGGCGTGTCCTCTGGGCAATCCAAGGATTCATCTGAGGGCCCAGTCTGATAAATCCATTCTAGCATGCCAATTTCCTTAAGCCACTGGACTAGCCAGACTTGAGAAGAAATTCTGAACACTCATGATTTTGTTTCTCTGGAATCACACTCAGTAGCAAATATCTTAGGCTGGGTTCTCTAGAAGAACAAAATCAGTGAAATACATACATACATGTGTGTGTGTGGATAGGTTTAATTCAAGGAAATGGTTCACAATTGTGGAAGTTGGCCAGTCCCAAATCCATAGGTCAGGTATGAGGCTGAAGTTTTCTTCTGTCTCATGTTACAAGGGTTGACAAACATGAAATTGGCAGCTCAGAAGGCAAGCTGCTG
Organism: Heterohyrax brucei; assembly: GCA_028571685.1. NCBI lineage: Eukaryota > Metazoa > Chordata > Mammalia > Hyracoidea > Procaviidae > Heterohyrax > Heterohyrax brucei. The sequence continues at coordinate 28,085,849 of CM053152.1, forward strand.
ACTCAAAGAAGCTGGTGAATTCCCAAATCTGCAGGTCAGGCAGTAGACAGCTAGCTCATGTCCCAGTAAATGGAGATCAGAGGATGATGAGTCACATGTAGGATTAAGAGAGAGAGGAGAAGAAACACAAAGAGACAGAGAAAAAAAGAGAGAGAAAAAGAAATGGAGAAAGAAAGGGCTTTGCTAGAACATCTATATATACTGAATGCAGACTACACCCTCCTCTTTATCGCTACTGCCATCGAATCGATTCTAACTCATAATAACCCTGTAGGACAGAGTAGAACTGACCCAAAGAATTTTCAAGGAGCAGCTGGTAGATTTGAATTGCCGACCTTTTGTTTGGCAGAAGCAGCACTCAACCACTAGGCCACCAGGGTTTCCCCTTTACACTGGATCATAACATGTATATAATTACGTAATACTGAGAATCATGGCCTAGCCAAGTTGATCCATAACATTAACCATCACAGTACCAAAGACTAGCTTCATAGAAGTCACCACTACGACCGTTTGATTCAGACTCAGTTGGAACAGGCTGATGTAGGACACTGAGGGACAGTAAAATTTGTGGAAACAGGACAACAAAGGAAAGGAGCTTAAATGAGATGAACACAGAAAACATTCCTTTGCTACAATTTACTAAAATTTTCACCAACTCTCTATAAAAAGGAAAATGGACATTAACATAAAACTACACTAAGTATTGTTACATTTCATTTCAACCAGATACATAGGTATTTGGAAAATTATATCGCCAAGGTACTGTGCAAGACGCTGGTGCACCCAAGATAGTATGCAAGGCCTATTTATGAAAGGATTAAATAAGACAAGAGATTTAAGGTAACAAAAGACTTAAGACGGAAAAAATTTAGAGTAATCTACTTGGGGTGGTGGTGCCAGGGAAGGTACGTGAGATAAATAATAAGGTTTTGGTCAGAAAGGAGTGCCTTTGAGGTCAGCAAGAGTTTGTAGTGAGATAGCACGATTCTATAGCAGTGCATTTCTTTAGCAGTGCTCTGCAAACAGGAGAAGGAACAGGAAACATGGATAAAGGAAGTTATGTCAGGCTTAGCACAGTGACCACTTATGAAAAATTCCTGTGTTCGGTGAGATCACCATTAAAGAGGCTGACCACTACATCTGGGCTACTTCTCAGCATCACCAATACTACTTCATTTTATTTTTTTTCTTACTTTACGCTAGTTTCTGTTCTTCAGTCTTTAAATGCATAATTTCTGAGTGTGGCCACAGTTGCATGACCTTAATAGTTACCAAGATGAGTAAGATTGGGAGGGAGGTGCAAAGTGATTCCAGGGCTTAGTGAAGGTTCTAGAAATTTGTGTTCGGTTGTCAACTTGCAATGGAGATGGGATAGGATTTCAGTAAAAATAATTTAGCTCATACTCAGAAAGGGAGAGTCTATTGACCTTCTCTCTAAATTCTTAAAAATCTGGAAGGATTATTTTGGCTGTGGAATATTTTAGATATGGTCTTGTTTGGATTAATTGGAGTTAGAAACAAGATGATTATCCAAAATCCTGTCCTAGTACATGGGATGTGAGATCAAACTTGGTAGTTTTAGTTCCCTGTTGATGTAGACTTTTACTGATAGGAAAAGAGAGAGAGAGAGAGAAAGACAGAGAGAAAGATCAGCTTCATTATATGTATTCCTTGATTTATGACAGGAATCTGACTGGTTCCATTCTGATGACTCCATTGTAAATTGGTTCTCAGATATTTTGAATACCTCATTTTCTTTCATTATTATTGCCATTCGTTATCAGTATCTTCATAAATCTGATCTTTATTTTGTCTTAAGATGTTGGAAACCTTACATATAAACTTACAGATAAATTTTACTACATATGTACAGACATGAAAATTTTACTCTGACGATGAAGAGTTGGGTGCCAAGCCAAAGATCTGGTAATAACTCCACTTGTGAAAGGCTTTGGATCATCTGGATTATCCCTGGGAACAAGTATGGCATTCCTAATTTAAAAATAAAAATAATGAGAATTGTACTTGTTGTCTTCTTCTTTTTCTCTTCTTACGTTTCATGGTAACATCTCAAGGCTTCCAAAGGTGACTTTTAACTTTAGTAAAGTGATGAGTGAGTTCTTGTTTTGAAGCCTCAATTTAGTTTAGAAAACTAAATCCATATGGCAGTGATTTGAACAGTGAATTGTAAAACTGAACATCTCAAATGAACGTCTGAGAAAGACAACATCAGCAAATTACATGTTGCAACTTTGTATGTAGTGCACATTACTGAGGATAAGATGTACAAAAAGAGGGCAGTAGGAAGCGTGGTTCATCAGAACTCGAATATGTTGTTAGGTCAGAGACTACTTGTGTTAAGAGTTGAGATGACAGATCTATCAAACCAAATAATTTGGCTGCCTATACTGTGGCTAAGAATTATGTCTGTCTGTAATACTTCCTTTATCAAGTGAAAAAAAAAGAATCAGTCTAGATTGGGTTAACCCCTCGTTAGCTTGAGATCTGATAACATGACAATATTGGGAAGTCATTTGCTATCATTTCCAGAATACCTTAACTAATGCAATAATAGGTATCTGGAGAAAGAGATGCAGATTTTAACCCATCTGGCCTTGACCTCACTCTATTTACTTTGTTGTAGTTTGGTGTCTTTGAGTCAATTTTGGCTCATAGCAAGTCCATGTGATAGAGAAAGCCGCATTAGGGCTTTCTTGGCTGTAAGCTTTATGAAAGCAGATTGCCAGGTCTTTCTCTTGCAGTGTCACTGGGTGGGTTAGAACCACCAACCTTTCAGTTAGTAGCTGAGTAACCATTATGCTACCAGAGATTTTGAGTGTAGGCCAATCTTTTTATTTATTTATTATTGTGCTTTAGACAAAGGTTTATAGAACAAACAATTAGCAAATATACTGTTTTACAACATCACTCACCAAACCCTAAGATGTGTCAACACTCTTCTTTCTTGATCTGGGGTTGCCTATTACCAGTCTTTTGTCCCTTCTAGTCTGGCATGGACCTTTAGTCTCATTTTGTTTTACGAGCTTGTCTAATATTTGGCTGAAGGCTCAACTTCAGGAGTGGCTGCATTATTAAGCAAGTGTCCAGGGGCCATATTCATGGAGTTTCTTAGTTCTCTGTCAGGCCGGTAGGTCTGGCCTTTTTTTTCTTTATGAGTTAGAATTTTGTTCAACATTTTTCTCCAGCTCTGATCAGGATTCCGTGTTGTCATCGCTGCCAGAGCAGTTGTTGGTGGTAGACAGGTACCACGCATTTGTACTGGACTCAATCTGGTTGATTATTTTCTGTATGTGAAGAAGAATGAGACATCAGGACTGGAGAAGACTCATTAGCAACCTGTGTAACACAGATTACAAAACCCTGCTTGCTGGAAGTGAAGACGATATGAAACACTTACTGGTGAAGATCAAAGACCACAGCCTTCAGTACAGATTGCACCTCAACATCAAGAAAACAAAACTCTTCACAACTAGACCATTAAGCAACATCATGATAAATGGAGAAAGGATGGAAATTGTCAAGGATTTCATTTTACTTGATTCCACGATCAACACCCATAGAAGCAGCAGTCAAGAAATTCAAAGACGCATTGCATTGGAAAAATCTGCTGCAAAGGACCTCTTTAACATATTCAAAAGTAAAGATATCTCACCACGAAGACTAAGGTTCACCTGACCCAAGCCATATCATTTTCAATTGCATCATAAATGCATATGAAAGCTGCACATAAATAAGGAAGACAGATAAAGAATTGATGCCTTCGAATTGTGGTGTTAGAAAAGAATATTGAATGTACCATGGGCTACAAAAGAACAAACAGATCTGTTCCGGATGAAGCACAACCAGAGTGCTCCTTGGAAGCAAAGATGGCAAGACTGCATCTTACATGCTTTGGACATGTTGTCAAGAAGGATCAGTCCCTGGAGAAGTTTATCATACTTGGTAGACTGGAGGGTCAGGGGTAAAGAGGAAGACTCTTGAAGAGATGGACTGACATAGTGGCAGCAACGATGGGGTTAAGCATAAAAACGATTGTGGGCATGGCACAGGACTGGGCAATGTTTCACTTTGTTGTGCATAGAGTTGCTATGAGTTAGAACTGACACAATGGTACCTAACAACAACAGTCTGGTGAAGACTGTGGTGGTTGTGGTCCACTAATCCTTTGGACAAATATTTCCCATGTCATTAGTTTTCTTCATTCTCCCTTGCTCCCAAAAGGGTGAGATCAGTGGAATATCTTAGAAGGTCACTCGTAAGCTTTTAAGACGTGTAGGATAATCTTCATGTATTTGCATAAAGCACACGTCAACTGTCAGTGAGCCAAGCAGGTGGAATCTTCTGTGGAGCTGATTGCCCAAGCACAGTAAAGTGCTCTTTCAATTATTGAAATTAATTTTGTCCACTGCCCCAAAGCAGGGATCATTCTGAGGCTTTTTATGGCAGTTTTTTCATTTACGCTTTCAAATGCACACGTCACTGTGTTTACTTTGTAATGAAAAAGCTGATTTAAAGCAGTTTGCTGCTGTGGCTAGCTATTTCTTGCCTGCGTAGCTCTTTCTGCTTCTTCTATCCAGTGTTCTGTAATACTTTTATTCTTTCGTGCCATATGTTAGAACTCCTAAACTTTGTAAATAGGAGACGTGGCGAGTGATAAAAATCAAGTGTAGTCATGATTTAACTAAGAAGGTTCTTTCCCCTATATTGGTAATGGACTGATTGTTGACTGCATTAATTGCTCTGTAAATTTGGTTGCTCAGAAACTTGTAAAAATTGCACAAATTGCTTATAAAGAATTTTCATTTTCTACATGTGTAGATCATGCACTCAAAATCTTATTTTCCAGTTTTAATTATTTTCTAACTGGTTTATTGCCTTCGATAATCTCTTACCTGCAAGAAAAAAAACTTTTTTTCTTCTTAGTGATAAATACTAAGCTCATTGCATTTTTCTGATTGCAAATATTGATCATTGACAGTTGCTGTTCCTCAGGTCTGTAGGCATATTGGCCAAATATGGAAAGGTGAGTATGAGTGTGGGTGTGCGCATGCCTGTACACACTGAATAGTACAGAAATCCACTGCATTTATTAAAATACATTTTATTGTAAAAAAACCAAAAAGATATGTTTTATTGTGAATTAAGAAAAATTTTACAATCTATGTCGTATTACCATATAACACCCCAAATTTTCACTGCTATTCTATTCTAGCTGCACCCACTTCCCCATGACAGCTTGGTTCCCCTTTTGCCCGGAATTTCCTTTGACCTTTTGACCAAGGTCTGACCCTTCTCATCCAATCATCTTGTCTCCAGCAAAGACACTTTCAGACAACCTGTGTATGTGTTTAACGATTTGTTCATGGCCAGTCTCACTCTGTGGTTTGTACAGTGCAGTCAGTCTTTGTCTGGTGAGCTGGCCCTGGTGTTGGAGGCAGTATGAAGTTAAAGGGCACAGGAGCCGTGCTCCCAGGGGGCTCTCAATTCAGAAGGACCACCAAGTGTGGTCTTTTGGTAGAGCTGTGACTCTGTCCTCGATTTCATCATGCACTATGTCTGGGGCTCTGTTCCTTGTATCCCATTAGGGTTGTTATTGGTGGTGGCCGGACACCATCTAATTCTTCTGGTCCCATGCTGAAGTAGACTATGGCTCATATGGCCCCTTCTGGTGGACTAATATTTCCCTCCTGTCCTCAGTGTCCACTGTTCGCCTCTGGTCCAGGTAGATTGGGACCATTTGGTGCTATTTAGGTGGCAGCTTGCTAGCTTTTAAGACCTCAGAGGTCACTCACCCAGGTAGAACGCAGTCTTAAGATAGAGAAAGGAAAAAAAAGCTTAGGTATGCCAACTCGACGGCACTTGGCTGGCATGCCAGTTAGTCCAGATGTATGCTAAGAGCGTGGTCCCGTGTTCCCTGACCCTGCTTCTGTATTCTTTCAAAGAGGTGGGCCATTTTAACAGAACAATTTGGTTCTGAAGTTGAGTACTTTCATATACTTCACTTCTAGTGCATGCTGTCACGTCCTACACCCAACCCTAATCGTAACCACTATCTAATTTGTAAAAATCCCTCTCCCCTACTCCCACTGCGCCCTAGTAACCATCGAAGAATGATTTCTTCCATGCTTAATTGATTTGTTGTGTCCGTATAATAATTGTCTCATACAAAACTTGTACTTCTGTGTCTAATTTTGCTCAGCATAATTTCCTCTAGATGGTTCCATGTTGACAGGTATTTCTCTAGGCCATCACTGCTTCTTATCATTGCATAGTATTCCATTGTAGGAATATACCATAGTTTAACCATTCATCTATTGATAGGCATCTAGGTTGCTTCCAACTTTTTGCTGTTGTGGAGAGTGATGCAATAAATATTGACGTGTGTGTACCTCTTTGAGTGGTGGCCATTATTTCTTGGGGTATATTCCAAGGAGTAGGACTGCTGGATCAAATGTTATTCCTATTTCTAGTTTTTTAAGAAAGTGCCAAAATCAATTTCCATAGTAATTGAACCATTGTATAGTCCTATCAACAGCGTAGAATAGTTCCAATCTCTCCACATCCTTTCCAGTATTTATTATTCTGTGTTTTTTGGGTTACTAGCTTTGTTGGTGTGAGATGGTAGGAAGTCCATTGTATTATATGGCTACTTTCCAAACACATTTTGTCTTGCAACAGATAGTCTCAAAGCACTATAGATTCTTAAATGTGTTTCCATTTTAAATTCGTATCTGCAACCATGGTGTTAATACTACACCTTTGGTTATAACCTCAAGTCTGCTTCAAAACAGTTCTGTCCCCCAAGCTTACAAAAGTTTATTAGCAATGCTTAGGAAAAAACTCTTGGTCAGACATGCATTGGAATGAGGGATTGGGGGGTATCGGGGGTTGGGAGGGAAAATTCCAAAGGAGTGTCTTTGTGGCCCAGGGGCAAGGCCGATGTATTCCTTGAGCTTTGTCTGTTAGGGACTGTTACAGTTATCTAGTGCCACTTCAACAGAAAACTACAAATAGATGGCTTTAAAAAGAGAAATTTTATTTTGCCACAGTCTAGTAGGTTAAAAGCCCACATACAGAGTGTCAGTTCCAGGGGAAGGCTTTCTCTGCTGGCTCTGGAGGAAGGTCCTTGTTGTCAGTCTTCCTCTGTGCTAGAAGCTTGTGAAGCACAGGAGCCTTTGTTCTTTCCGAAGGACATGTCCTGCTCCTGGCACTGCTTTCTTGGTGGTATGAGCTCCCCAAATATCTGCTTGCTTTCCTTTCCTTTATGTCCCAAGAGGCTACCCTAAGGCACAGTATAATCTCATGCCTTGAGTCCTGCCCCACCAACACAACTGCCAGGCACCCTCCCTCATTAACATCATAGAGGCAGGGTTTACAAAATCACACAATACGGAGAGTCATGGTCTAGTCAAATGTCTAGACACAGTTCTATACACATTTTGGGGGTAAAACAATTCAAACCATGACAGGGGCATAAGAAGAAATAGATTCTTAGCCATGAAATGAAATATAGAAAGATAGATAAAACAGTAACTAACACATCAGTTTTTCAAATTATTATAAGATGGTGTGGGGTCAAGTTTGTGGACTAGACACACCTCTCCTCAATTCTTCCTGAGAACTAAGCCCTGTAATGATAATGGAATGGAATGGACATCCTGGGAGCCCTCGGATCTGACACAGAGTTGTCAGATTGAACTAAGTCCTGGTAAGGGGGAAAGTATCTCTTTCAAAGATAAGGCAGTGGCATGCTGAGTCCTGCTTGTGCTGACATGGCATTTGGGAAGACTGTAGGTACTGACACCTTCTTAGTCATCCAGAGGGCAGGGACTTGGCATAAGCCAGCAAATACACTGAGACATAGTGCTTAATTAAACAGCATATAGTGCAGCAGAGAGACTGTGTTTGGGATAGTTACATTTTGAGAGCCTGGCTGCTGACTGAGGGTACCGCTGCAACTCTACCCTCACTTTTCTGAGCAGCACCATAGATTCTGCTATCTCATGGCAGGAAGGACAGTTCAGGTGGGATGCCATCTTGGTCAGCTGCGAGTTGGAGTCAGCTACCCAGAGTTCTAAGCTAGGGCTAGTTCTCATGCTGAGCAGGACTCCCTGTCTGGATAGGGCTTCTCCAGCAGAAAAGCTGTATTTAAGAAGATTGTGCCTAAGTGGGGCCTGGCAGATGTGGGCAGCAAAGCACTATCCCCTCTCTCCTTTGAATCTTGACACAGCATCTGGGGAGGGTCTGTGATGTGCTTTTGTTGTCAGCTGGAAGGCAGGGCTGACATCTGATTTTGCCAGTTGATGGACAGCTCCTTGATCAGCAGTTAAGCATATTTTTAAAATTAGAACACCTGGAGAACCGATAGCTGAGCAGGCAGTAGCATCTCCACCACTCTTCACTGATCCACATCATAGCATTGGCTGATGGGCCCCCACTGACTCCATAAGTAGGGTGCTATCTTTGCCAGCCAGGAGGCAGAGCATGTGAGTCCTGAGAGCCCAGTTGCTTTTGGCAAACACTGCACAGTGCCTTTCTCAGCAAATAAGCAGTTTTTAGGTTACACACATCTACAGAGCACAGGGGTCCTGGGCAGTCAAGTGGTTTGGTATCTTTCTCTCTTCCATTCCCTGAGCTACACTATAGGCTTGACTGGCACAATGACAGAGAGTTACTGCAAATAACTCCCACCTTTAGCAGCCAGGAGGTGAGGCCTGCCACCCCAGAGAGTCTACCTGGGGCCAGTCACTGGAGGGCACAGGGGTGGCTTATGACCAAAACTAGTAGTGCCCTTACTTCCCTCTTAGAACTATGCCTCAGCTACTTTTGAGGTAGCATCAGAGAAACTGAACAGCTTCTTGATGGTGAAAAGATGACAATCAATAGCTAGACATCTAAAGAAGTGGTCCACCATGGCCCCAGAAAACTCCCAAAATAATCAAAAAACTTCCCAGGTGAATAAGCCTTCTTCAGAGGTCAAGTGCAAAAGAATTATGTATAGAAACCCCCTAGAGACTAAACAAAATGCAACAGAACAAATCGAAAACAAAGTAAGCTATTTGCACTGTTGGAACATCAATGATACAAAACCCAGCAGATCAATAATAAAATTACAGAATTAGACAATTTAATCCAAAGCCAAAAGAGCACAGTTGAGGAGATGGAAGCCAGAGTCAGTGAGTTTGAGGATGCAGCAACTGACATCAGCATTTACAAGGAGAAATCCGAGAAAAGAAATAAGAAAAATGAAGAAGCATTAAGAAACATGTGAAACTCTATTAAAAGGAATAATCTACAAATAATTGGAATTCCTGAACAGGGAAGGATAGCTGAAAACACAGAGAATATTGCTGTAGAGTTGCTGACAGAAAACTTCCCTGAAATTATGAAAGAAGAGAATACAGATATCCAATACATACATCAAATGCCACAAAAACCAGACCCCCAAAGAAAGATACCAAGACAGATTATAACCAAGCTTAATAAAATGAATCATAAAGAGAGACCCTTAAAGGCCGTACACAGTGCCCTTCTCAGCAAATAAGCAGTTTTTAAGTTAAACACATCTATAGAGCATAGGTGTCCTGGGGAATCAAGTGGTTTGGTGTCCTTCTCTCCTCCATTTCTTGAGCTACACTATAGGCTTGACTGGCACAATGACAGAGGGAAGGCCTGTAGGCTTTCATCTGACTTCTTGGCAGAAATGATGTTGGCAAGGAGGCAGTGTGATGACACATTCAAAGCATTGAAGGAGAAAAAATTTCAACCAAGAATTATAAATCCTACAAAATTGTCTCTCAAATATGAAGGTGAAGTTAAGACATATGTGGATAAACAGAAGCCTAGACACTTTGTAGAATCCAAACCAAATCTATAAGAAATACTGAAAGAAGCTCTTTGTTTAGAAAAACAAAACCATTAAGTGTATACTTAAGGAGGTAATGCAGGACGCAGCATCGAGAATCCTGCTCAGGGAAGTCACAAAGCTCTATCAAAGCTACAGTGTTAAAAGAAGGGAGCCAGTGATCATAACACAAGAACTATGACATCACTGCATTAAAAAGAGGGATATACTACAGTAGGTATAACCCTTTCAGATGGAGAGGAAATTAAAAAAACATGTAGAAGTTAAAGTCTGGTTTAAACTTAGAATAGTTAGGTGGATCATGGGGGTAACTGCAAAGCAAAATAACAATATGACATATCAAAACAAAAACATAATACAGGAGTCTCAACAAACACAAAACCAATACTGAAAAAGATGAAAACCCATAAAGAATGACAGAATATTAAGAGCAACATAGAAAACATCAACAACAAACAAAAAAGCATTGAAATGACAGCACTAAAAACATGCATATCAATAATTACACTGAGTGTAAATGGACTGAATTGTCCAATAAAGAGATGGTGAGTGACATCCTGGGACAAGAGACACTATCCATCCATATGTTGCTTACAAGAAACACCTTAGACTCAAAAGTATGAACAAACTGAAAATCAAAGGATGGAAAAATATATACCAATCCAACAATTTAGAAAGAAGAAGGAGGAGTGGCAGTACTAAGCTCAGATAAAATAGATTTTAACGTAAAATTCACTATCATGGACAAGAAAGGTCACTATTTGTTGCCGAAAGGTTCAATACATAAGCAGGACATTACAATATTATATACGTATGAATCCAATACCAGAGCTTCTGAATGCATCAAACAGTGAAAAATGAGACAGATACTCCACAGTAATAGTTGAAGACTTCAGCACTCCACTTATAGTAGTAGACAGATCATCCAGGAAAAAGCTCAGTAAAGATACAGAAAACCGTATTGTAATAATTAACCAACTAAACCTCATCAACATCTACAAAACTTTTTACCCATCAACAGATAAGTACATCTTCTTCTCAAATTATCATATAGTGGGATAATGGGAGCAAAGTGCATAGTATAAGCAATAAGTAAGGAGGACATACCTGGGCTGATCCTATGTAATACCAGTATCTGATGGTGTATTAATTGAACTCTTGGCAATTCTTTTGTTGGTTTATCCAGACTACTTATCCTGTTGAGGAAACGAAGATAGATAAGATTGTGGCTTCATTTTACAGTTAGACTTCAGAATAGAGAGCACACACACCACACACAGAAATGCACACACATACACACACAGATACATAAAACCAGAACTGGCTAGTTTCACTTAAGAAAGTCCTTAATAAAACTGAATGCTGTACAGTCAATTCTGACTCAAAGTGAACCTATAGGACAGCATAGAATTGCCCTATAGAGTTTCCAAGGAGTATCCAGAGGTACTCCTTTGAACAACAGACCTTTTGATTAGCAGCCAAAATACTTAACCACTAGGGTCGCCATGAGTCGGATCCAACTCGACGGCACTTGGCTTGGCTACACTACCAGGGTTTCTGTCTGTAATAAAGCAATAGCAAGTGTGAATGGACAATGCCAATTAAGATGACAGCATTAAAGAACCAAGACAATATTTTATTAACTTTATGACGTGCAAGTGACCTTTGTTCATGTATATATACCTATTCATTGTGTACAGTATGTTTACTCACGGGCAGGGTTAAGAAAAAAGGTGTACGTTAGGAAGGGAAGTTGTATTTGGAGGAAAGATGTAACAAAGTAGAGTTCAGAGGATTATTGGTCACAACTCCAGATTTGGAATGAATAAATTACTCTTCTGTTCAGCATTCAAGTTGGGAGTTTGCCCTGCAAGAGACAATCAACTGTTGACTTTACTTGAATGTACTTGGAAAGCAAAGGACTTAAAACAGCCACAAACAGGAGAAGAATGGCAGGTTTTCTGGAAACATTGCCAAAATCCAACAATTTCTCAGAATTTTCAGAGGCGCCAGGGGAGTCTTTGCATTTCAATGGAAAAAGTTCTGAAAGCTCTGGAAACTATTCTCAGCTTTTCTTTCTCATTGAAAAGCAAAAACCATTGCTGTGAATAAGAGACAGAAACACCATGGCTTTGTTGAGTTAAGAAAAGAGACTACTGGGAAATTTTAATTGTTCAAACCTTTGCCAGAAATCCAAGTCAATAAGGATCAAGTCCCAGTGGCAAATAGAAAATGAAAGTACTGTTAGCTCTAATACAAAATCACCCAAATCTGGAACATTAAATACTTAAAAGGAGATAACGGTGATGCTATTGTAATGTTGTTGCTAGTACATGCTCTTAAACCCGGAAAATTTAGTCCTTGAAAGAAAGGCTTTGAAAGAAAGACTGAACTTTCTAGGTGCAAGGAGATGTAGTAGAAACCAATTTATGATAACGTTATGATTTTTCTTGTAAATATACATTCCTTATAAGTATTTAATCTTTTCACACATCACAAATACTTGGCTAGATGGCTTAAAGATTATAGTACTTATAATAGACATTTTCTTAATTACACAGAAAAAGAACAATACTATTTCCAGTTGATACTATGGAAGGACTTTGAAAAGGCCTGTAGCAGCAGTCAGAAGTAGAAAATGATCAGTACAGGAAGCAAAATTATTTTAGGAGTAATTCTCCCACAACAAACTCTAAGGCAGCACTGTTCAGCAGAAATGTAATGTGAATCATGCACGTAATCAAAATATTTTGGGAGCTACACTGAAAAAGTAAAAACAAATAGGTAAAATTAATAGTATATTTAATGTAGTATGTCTAAAATATCATTTTAACATGTAATCAATGAAAAAATAGTAAGACATTTTACATTTTTCCTAATTAAATGTTTAAAATCTTAAGTATTTTACACTTACAATGTATCTGAATTCAGATGGTGAATTTTCATTAGAAATAGTTTATTTGTATTTTGATGTCATAACATTTACAGTTGGAAGAGTACATACACAAATATACTTAATAGTTCTATAATTGAATTGAGTAATGGCTTTAAAATTTAAATTAGTTACAAGCTTAATTTCTCAGTGTCACTAGTTGTTTTAGTCAGCTAGTGCTGCTCTAACAGAAATATCACAGAGTGAATGGCCTTAAGACAGGAAAGTTTATTCTTACACAGTCCGGCAGGCTACAAGTCCAAATTCAGGGTGTCTGCTCCAGGGGAAGGCGTTCCCCCTTGTTGGCTCCGGAGGAAAGTCCATCATTGTCTTTGTCCAGGGAGCATCTTGGCGCAGGAATCTCAGGTCTGAAGGATGTGCTCTTCTTCCAGTGCTACTGTTTTGATGGTGTGAGGTTCCCAATGCTCTGCTTGCTTCCCTTTCCTTTTATCTCTTGCAGGAAGGAGGGATTAAAGGTGGTGCAAGCCATACTCCAGGTAAACTCCCTTTACAATGGAGCAGGGAGGTGATCCCATGAAGGATTTACGGATCCACCATAGTCCTTTGATGTACAGTATAGCAAAAGCACAAAATGGAGGACAATCATAGAATACAGGGAATCAAGGTCCAGCCACATGGCTACACGGATTTTGGGGGAGACACAATTCAATCCATGATACTAGCCATGCTTCAAGTGCTCAGTAGCATGTGTATGTGGACAGTGGCTACCCCACTGAACAGTGTGGGGCTGGGGTGGCACAACCTGGCTGTCCCAAGTTTTCCAAGTCATGGTGACCCCATGTGTGTCAGGGTAGAACAGTGCTCTGCAGCTTTCCAGTGGCCGCAACCTTTTAGAAGTAGGTCATCAGTTCTATGGGTGGATTCAGGCCACCTACCTCTCAGTTAGAAGCTGAGCATTAAACCATTTCAGCCACCCGGGACTCCACACCAAACACTGCAGCTACAAAATACTGATTGCTAAGCATTTTTTTATAATCCTATAATTTTATTGTTTTAAATATTAGATAAACAAGCAAGTTTTTGAAAGTACCTTGTGACTGTCTTTTTAAATTACTTTTTATTGGGATTATGTGGACGTATACAATCCAAATTAACTGTGCATGCCTGCATATCTGCACTTCTTCTGCTCTCCCTGCCCAGTGACACCACACTCCTCCTTTTCATTCTATACTTGTATTCTCTTAACAAGCTTCTGTCCTCTCCTCTCCACTCTCTTCTCTCCTATCTAGAAAGAGACCAGTAGGACAGCATCCTATAAATACACAGAATCATGAAGGACACACCCCATACGGTTACACTGTATCACTGAGTCCAGTCAATTTTTGACCAAAGAATTGACCTCCGCAGTGATTTCTGGTCAGGAGCAGCAGCAGATCTAGGGGCTGTGCTCCCAGGGGATTCTCCAGGCTGTCAAACCATCCGTTGTGGTCTTTTAGCAGAGCTCTTGAGCCACACCCCTCTTCTTCTCACGTCGCCACAGGGACTCAACATTGGGTGCTCCTCCATGGCTGTCTTTGGTGATAACTGGGAACTACCTGGTTCTTCTGGTCACATATTGATACAATCTCTTATTCACATGGGTTCTTCTATCTCCTGAGCTCTCTTTTCCTCATGTCTTTGTTGTTCTCAGTAATCATCTGTTCTGGATGAGTTGGGACCATTTTGATTGTCTTTTTTATGAATTTTTTGGGGGGGTAATATAAATTTCTGTGTGAGATTTGACCTGTTATTTGCCATAAAAAAGAGTCTGCTGCCATTGAATTGATTCCAACTCATGCCCATCCTATAGAACTGAATAGAACCGCCCCATAGGGTTTTGAAGGAGCAGCTGGTAGATTCAAACTGTTCTGGTGTGGGTTGATAGTTGAACTATTAACCACTGCACTACTAGGACTTTTTTTTTGTTGTTATAGAAACTTGTTTTTCCATTTAATTGTGTGTCTTTCTAAAATCCTAGGCAAACTTGGCCATAGGGGCAGAATCAGCCACTTGGTGATAGAATCTGTGGATTGGAGAAAGAGATGAGGGGGGAAAGGTTAAGTAAGCCAGAAGAAGCACTTTTCAAACAGGCTCAAAAGTGCGAACATTGTCTCTCAAGTAACATGACATTATCACGTATGTTCTGATAATTAAAATAACGATTATTTATTATAAAGAATTAATAGCATTCAGATAAACCTGAAAAGATAGTAGAAACCATCCATAATCCCATCTTTCAGAGGTAGCTATTGGTAACTGAACATATTTCCTTTTAATCTTACATGTTTATTTGTACAACCACTTCTACGGATCCTTGTGTAGACCTACCCTGAAGGCTAGTAGGGAGACATTTCTGACTGATGAACAATAATTCAGTCTTGAATATACTTGCTTTCTGTGGGCTCACTGTGAGTGGGAATTGACTTGATGGTAGTGGGTTTGGTTTTGGTTGACTATTTCAGTACTTAACTTTTTCAAAGTTTAAGTCCCTATTGAGGCTAGTTTAAATAGTTTCCTTTGGACAAGTTAGACTCTTTAATTAAAAACTCAGTCTGCCTGATATCTGCGACTTCATCCTTTGTAAGTTGACCTTTAAAAAATTACCACTTGTTGAGTTTTGGTGTAACATAAAAGAAGAATATCCTTAACTTTCTGAAAAGCCTATTAAAATACTCCTTTTTTCTAGCTGCATGTCTGTGTAAGGCTGTATACTGTTTCTGTGTTCCATCCAGAACAGCATATCACAACAGATTGTATGGAGAAGCAAATATGAGCATCCAGCTGTCATCTATCAAGCCAAGCATTAAATAGATTTGCAAAGATGTAAATAAAGTCACTCTTTTAAATTTTTTTAATTAAAAATATTTTCTCATAAAAATATGTAGCCAAGCCAAGTGCCGGATTTGTGTTAATTATAATGGATTATTACTAGGGACATTCATTAATATTTCCTTTCTAATTTCAAATATGGTATCAATACATATAATTCACATAAACAAATATCTATCAATAGTTAAAATATTAGAAATTATTAGGTCCTCTATAATTTTAAAGAATTGTGGAGGTTTTCTGAGATCAAAAAGTTAGAGAACCATTGTTCATTGTCATATCTAGAGTTTCTTTTATCTTGAAGGGACTATATAATCTGGTTACCAATCTGGTTCTTTATAGGTTAATAACCTGGGTTGGAACTGAAGCAATTTTTAAAATTCTCTTCCTGTCTCAGCAAAAAGGGCTTTCAAGACTATTAAAAAAAAAAAATTATTGTCTTTTCTTTCTCCTTGTGTTTCTTTTTTCTGCTATTAAACAGTGCACATTCCCCTAGGTGCACATTCCCCACCCTCAGCACAGGAGACAGATTCCTCTAGCTGACAAGAAAAAGGTCATTTAAACAAAAATCCAAGGAAAAAGTATCTTACTGTGTTTGGAAAAAGTATCTCATTAAACACAAACAGTTAAAACATACAGTATTTCAACATTGAAACCCAACTGTAACTCACTGCCAGTGAGTCGATTCCAATTCGTAGTGACCCTCCAGGACACAGTAGAATTGTCCCAAGCAACGGCTGGTCGATTTGAACTGTTAACCTTTTGATTAGCAAACAAATGCTTAACTACTGTGCCACCAGTCTTCATACTCTTAAAATCTGATTTGTCTCCCTAAATTTTCATGAGCACACTTCTCTAGTTCTCTAAAGTTAGATTTGTGGGGGTTATATATAATACTGTAAGATGGGAAGTTGTATTCTTATTGTATTGTAAGATGTAGCCTGATTCATAGACTATATCTCTTGCCATCAGCAAGAATTAGGCAGGGGAGTAATGCTGATGTTTTAGGAAGACAACTTTAGGGATAGAATAGAGATACCAAGGGAGACCAGTTAAGTATCTATCAACAACCTGAAATAAAGCAGTGAATTTGGGATTATGTTGGGGAGGTGGATGACAGCTGAATGAGATTGATATATGACTTACTATGTGTTTTTCTAGTGTAGAGATTGAAGGCCTTTGGCAAAGCCAGGTGATGGTCTTCAGTGGGTAGTGGCATGTCTGTCATTCTTTTTTATTTTGAAATAATCATTATTTTAATAGCTCTTTACCATAAAGTGGAAGTCCCTGGGTGACACAAAGGCCTAAGCATGCAACTACTAACTGTAAGATTGGCAGTTTGAACCCATCCATCCAGAGGAAATCTGAAAGAAAGGCCTGGTGATTTGCTTCCGAAAAGTCACAACCATGAAAATCTGATGGAATGCAGTTCTACTCTACAACACGCGGGGTTGCCCTGAGTTGGAATAGACTCATCAGCAACTGGTTTGGTTTACCAAAAAATGTACAGTTTACATTTAAATGCATTCATTTGTATCTATGTGTGGCTTCTTTCCATAGGGAAACCCTGGTGCTGTAGTGGTTAAGGGCTATGACTGCTAACTTAAAGGGCAGCAGTTCGAATTCACAAGCTGCGCCTTGGAAACTCTATGGGAAAAGTTCTACTCTGTCCTAAAAGGTCGCTTTGAGATGAAATTGACTTGAGGGCAGTGAGTTTGGTTTGTTTGGTCTGGTCTTCCCTTCAAGAATTTGAGGGTAACTATGGTAACAAGTTTGGCAATGGGTAATGGGTGCACTAACAAGTGGGGGCAGCAGTGGTCCAGTTGTTGAATTCTCACCTTCCATGAAGAAGAACTGGTTCTTGTCGCAGGTCACCCAATCAATGCATCTCACGCACAATGAAGCTAAACAACACTTTCAGACTAAGATGGACTAGAAAGGCCTGGTGATTTACTTCCAAAAGTTAGTCATTGAAAACTCTGTGAATCATAACAGTTCAAGCCACAACTGTTTATGGGGATGGTGAAGGATCTGGCAGCATTTTGTTTCACTATGTATGAGATCACCATGAACTGGGGGAACTGGAAAGAAGCTAACCACAAAAACATAAGCATCGTACAAATAGTAATAGCATTATTAGTCATATTACTAATAGTAAGTGCAGTAGGCAACTAGATTGAGCAACTCAGCAGAATCCTGAATGTTGGAAATCTTATAGCAGTTTCCCAGGAAAATTAAAAAGTACATCACTAAAGATTATATTTTGTTTGTCATTTTTAATGTAAAGATGACTGAAGTTATTTCAGATTCCTTGTGCCGAAAAGTTATGGTTTTAATCTTTTTTTAAATAAAGATTTTATGAAATCTGTACCTGCTGTGGTCACTGGTGATGTCAAAAACAGAGAGCTCAGCACAAACATTTCAATTACCTATTATAAAGTATTTCCAACATTATTCTTAATAGCAATATTTCAATAATCTAACATTTACTTTAATTTTAAACCTATCTTCTCTAGAAAAAATGAGTTCTCTGATTTAAAATAGTTTAAAGTGTGTTTTTAATTTTTAAGAGCAGAATTATTTTATATGTAAGTTGATGTAAGACTATTTGTAAGAGTTTTTAGCTTACTATAAAGAGTCAATTACTGAAAAGTCAGCTTACGAACTTACTATTTCATTCATTTATTGTTCAAAAGCTCAGTGATCCCTAAGTAACACTTTAGATTCTGGCCTAAACATTCATTACATAAAAATGATCATCTCTTCTTTTAAGGAGCTCTACTGGGTTGGAGCCCTCGTGAATGGTAGTAATTAAGAGCTCAGCTGCTAGCCAAATGGTTGGCAATTTGAATCCACGAGCTCCTTCTTGGAGACCCTGTAGGGCAGTTCTATTCTGTCCCATATAGGGTCACTATGACTTGGAACTGATTTGATGACAACAGATTTGGTTTTTGAGTTTCTACGTATTGGCTCGTAGAAGTCCTTGGGTGGTGTAAACAGCTAATGCACTTGGCTATTAACTGGAAAGTCGACAGTTCACATATACTCAGCAGAAAGTTCTGGCAATCTATTTTCTAAAAACCAACTATGGAAAACTCGATTGTAAGACAACTGGTCACTACTTACAGGCTTGTAGGAGCCCAGCAAAATAAACAACCAGTCATCTACATTACTAATGCTAC
The DNA here is from genome assembly GCA_028571685.1 of Heterohyrax brucei. Lineage (NCBI taxonomy): Eukaryota > Metazoa > Chordata > Mammalia > Hyracoidea > Procaviidae > Heterohyrax > Heterohyrax brucei. Next base: position 28,104,681 of record CM053152.1, read on the forward strand.
AAGATATGTATTTTGAAGTCTCCTGGTATTTAGTTAGGATTGCCCTAGTCAATTTGGGATTTAAAAGAAGTGGAAGTCAGAATCCACACTTTAAGGGATATTGTTCTTGAGATAGACTGAATTACCCCTGGTGGTGCATTGGTTAAGTACTCGGCTGTGTACTGAAAAATCAGTAGTTTGAACCTACAGCCACTCTGCCGGAGAAAGATGTAGCAGTCTGCTTCCCTGTGAGGGAGTTTAGCCTGTCTTAAAGGTTGGTAAGGGTTGAAATCAACTTCTCAGCAATGGTTAGTATCTGTGCTTTCTTTGTAAAAGACTGACCTTTCTGTTAGCAGCTGATCACTAACCACCGTGGCACCAGGGATCCTTAGATAACTAAGATAGGGGTGTGAAAATATGATTTTAGAATTGTCTATTTTTAATTACGTTAATTTTTGCTTTAAGTCGTGTCACTACATGTGAGGGTCTGCCAATTAAGTTCACAAGCTTGCCACTGTGCTTATGTTGGTGGCACTATACAAATAGCTTGCTAAGGTTTCATAACCTTGGTATATCAGTGTCTCACAGCTGTGTTCATTTCCACATGTGGCAGTGTCTTGCTGAGTAGAGTTCATTACTGTTGTTCCACATTTTTGTGTGCCATTGCAAGAATGTCAGAGCTTGAATTTGAGCAATGAACAAACATTAAATTTCTTCATAAACGTGGCCAGAGTGAAAGTGATACCAGGGACATGTTAGTTCAAGTTTAGGGGGATGATGCCATGAAGAAAACAGCACTGTACAAATGGATTGAACGTTTTTCTGTGGTGTGAAAGTGTTACTGATGAAGACAGGTCAGGCTGGCCAGTAACAAGTAGAACTGAAGAAGACATTGCAAAAATTCATCACATAGTGTGTCAAAATCGTTGGCTGACTGTGAGAAGCATAGCAGACCAAGTAAACATCGATAGAGAAACAGGAAAATCTTAACTGTTTGGCATGAGAAAGATGTCTGCAAAAATGGTCGCCAAGGAGCTCACTAATGAACAAAAGCAAAGGAGAGCTGAAGTTTGCTAATTCCTTTTGGAGAGGCAGATGATGTTTTGAGCCATGTTATCAATGGTGATGAAACATGGGTGTACACCTGCGACCCTGAAACAAAGCATCGAAGTGTACAGTGGAAGTCAGCCAATTCTCCATGACCAAAAAAGTTGTCAGTCCAAATCACAAGTCAAAATGATGTTGCTAACCTTTTTTGAAATCAGAGAGATTGTTCCTTATGAATTTGTACCAACTGGACAGTTAACCAGGTTTACTGTCTGGAAGTGCTGAAATGACTATGTCAAAAAGAGGTGAAAACAACCTGAACTTTTTGCCAATAACTCATGGCTCTCACATCATGATAATGCACCAGCTCACACGGCACTGTCTGTGAAGGAGTTTTTAGTCAGTAAGCAAATAACTGTACTGAAACACTCTCCTTACTCATCTGATCTGCCCCCCAGTGACTTTTTTCTTTACCTGAAGATAAAGGAAATATTGAAAGGAAGACATCTTGATGACATTCAGGACATTAAGGGAAATATGATGATAGCTCTGATGGCTATTCCAGAGCAAGAGTTCCAAAATTGCCTTGAAAGGTGGATTAGGCACTGGTGTCAGTGCATAGCTTCCCAAGGGGTATACTTTAAAGGTGACCACAGTGATATTCAGCAATGAGATACGTAGCACTTTTTCCGGGATGAGTTCATGAGCTTAAGTAACAGTCCAAGTATGTTTCCTGAGACTCAGTTTCTTGATTTAGTAATGGTGCCTAATATTGTCTATTTCCTGATATTGTTATAAGTCTTAGTTTCATTTTATTGAAATAATCCACTGGGAAGCACTTGGTAAAATGTAAAATTTTATCAAACTATAAGACACTATCATGAAGGAAGCCAATCTTTAGGGGTTACTTCAACGATTAACGTAAATTTCAACATTGTATGAATGTTCTCTCATTTGTCTCCACCTGAAAGTACAGACCTCTTGTTCAGGAAAGACTCATTCTATTAAATTCAACTCTAGATTAATTTAAACATCTATTTTCTCTAGTTCTTGGACACGAAGATAAAAAGAAGATCACGTCCATGGGCAAATTGGTGCCCATGAGGTTCATAGCACCTGTCTTTTGTGCATACACTATCAGCTTACCTTGGAGCTTTCTTCTAGTTTTTCTTTACGGTGATTCTAAACACTGGTGGTTACTTTCCTAGAGTTTCACGCTCCCTTTTTCCCAACCCTCTCTTGGTTCTCTGTTCACTGAAAAATAATAATAATAATAATAATTGTCTGTCTAGTGTGCTTTTTCTACGTCCAAACATCCCCTCCTTCTTTTAGTCTAGAAAAGATAAACTAAAGGATACACTAATGCAGGTTAATTTTCTCAATTGCCTTTTGGATCCTCATTTCCTTTTGTCTCCTCTAAGGCCATCAATCATTCCTTTCCTTCCTGTTTTCAACTCCTTCATTCTTACTGGTTATTTCTCTTGTACACACTTCGGGCTCTCCAATCTTAAAACAAAACAACCTCCTTTCATTACCATCCAGTCTCTCCCCTTTTACAACCAAACTTCTTGAGAAAACAGTCTGTTCTTTCGGCCTAAATTTCTCATATCTTATTTCATGTGTCAGTGAATCAGGTCCTATTCTGACTGGCCACACACTCAGGAGTGTAAAAGGTATACACTGTTTTTCTATAACTTTACTTCAATGCGTATCTGAGTAAACTCAGCCAGTCAGGGTTTTCTTATCACATAGTCTCTGCTAATCTTTGTCCTTTCTTGTTGATTCTTACAAGGTCACGTTTACGTGCTGGGCACTTAAACAGCATTGTGAACTTTGGAAGGAACAGTTGGCTTCAGAGCCTTTTCTGGCTCGTGCTGCTGCCTCTGAGCTGTCTACAGTTCTACCATGGCTTATGGTGGCTGATGCCAGCCATTCTGGTATCTTCTGAGATGACTTTTCACATCATTGTGTCACTGTTCATTGGTACAGTGTGCACAGTCCTTCTCAACCCTCTGGTCCCCTATAGGTCTGCCACCTGCTCTCCATATTTTCATGCCGCTCCGAGGGATACACAGCACAGAAGACTTGAGGGAGCTTGCCAGTTGTTCTCTAGAGATGGGGCTGCTGTCTCATGTTCTTTGTTCTGGATCTGCCTGCAAAGGCTCTTCTACAGCTTCAGCAAGTACTTAATAATTGTTTAGAATCAGCTAAAAGGACATATGGTTGTCATTGAAACTGCTTGCCCGTCTCTTTCTGGAAACAGCATGATGCTAATGCCATTCAGGCTGCTCTTTGATAAAAACCTTCCCCGGTAATCATAAAATGTCCTAAAGCAATGTTTTCTTTGAATCACATCTTTAATTCCTCTATAGTAAAGAAGCAAACCACAGCTATAAAAGTCACTTATTTTAAGGTTCATTGCTGCAAAACCTCTAACTGTTGATTTTTCTTTTAATGATAGAGCTGAAAATGACATGAAAAAAAGAAAGAAAAAGAAAACCAGACGCTTTCCATTCAGCTGATTCCAACTGATCACAACCCTATAAGGCAGAGCACAACTACCACATAAGAAGTGACTAGTGGATTTGAACTGATGATCTTTTGGTTAGCAGGTGAACATTTAACCACTGCACCACCAGGGCTCTGAAAAGGACCTTAGAACCCAAAACCAAATCCATTGCTGTACAGTTGACTCTGACTTATAGCAACCCAATGGTACAGAGTACAACTGCTCTGTAGAGTTTCTGGTGGTTAGGACTACCTGGTGGTTAGCAGCTGTAGCACTTAACCACTATGCAACCAGGGTCTTTTCCTGATTTCTCATACAAGAAAACTGAGTTTCAGTGGGAGAAGTGACTTAGCCCGAACTAGTCACAAGGTTCACTTTATCAGCTCTCCCAACTGTCTCAGACCAGAGCTCTTTCTAATTCACTGGGCTCCTTGATATCATTCTCTCCAATTCATTCTATGCACTAATGTCAAAGAAGTCTTTCCAGAACACTGCTTTAATCACAGCATGCTCCTTCTTACAAACTTCCAGTATCTTTCTATGGACTGCTACACAAACTACCAATTCCTAGCCCAGCAATAACCCTCCTACTCTATTCCCTCAACTAGTCTTTTGTTGTTCCTAAACTTGACTCACACTCCAGACAATCTGAAACAGTTCCTTTTATTACTAGACACTCTATGCTTTGCTGTACTGTTCTCTCTCTTTCTTGAAGGAGCTTCTCTTCCTATTCCTTCACCTTAGTGGCAACCCACAAGTTTAAGATGTAGCCATTTCCTTAATACACTATTCCTGAATTTTTTATGGATGTGAGCCCTCATTTCTTTAAATTATCATAAAATTGCCTTTAATGATATTGAATGAAATTTATCCCATTCTAAAGTTATTTTACTTTTATACATGTTATATTCTCCTAACAATTTACTGTCTCCTCCTCTCCACCCTCTCCCCCACCTCCAGTAGGAGGTCAGCAAGACGGCATCCTATAGATGCATACAAACCATAAAGTGCATACATGATATGGTCACTCTATGTCACCACGTCCAATCCATTCCTGTCTAAAGAGTTGATTTCCATTATGATTTATGCACAGGGGCAGCATCAGAGCCAGAGGCCATGCTCCCAGGGGAACCCTGAGGCTGCTGGACCATCAGTTGTTGTCTTTTAGTGGAGATCTCAGGGTGCATCCCTTTTTATTCTTGTGTTGCCAGTGAGACTCAACTCTGAGCCCCATCATGGCTATCACTGGTGGTGGACGGGCACCATTTGGTTCTTCCAGTGGAGTGCCCCACTCTCGAGGGTCTCTCTGTCTTCTGGGTTATCTATCCCCCATGTCGTTTTGGTCCTTGGTGATCATCCGTTTCTGTTGAGTTGGGAGGATTTGTTGTATCTCAGATGGCAGCTTGGCAGCTTTTTAAGACACCAGACACCACTCACCAATGTAAGGTGCAGAAGACTCTCTTAGCAAAGTGCTAGCTGTGCCATTGGCCTTGATTTCCCCTGGGAGCATGGTCCCCAGCCCCCTGCCCCCAGCTACTCTGTCCTTGTGATATTGGGTTAAGATGGGAGGAGTAATCGTGTTATGTTGAAGTCCAGTTAAAATTGATCTTCTTTCTAATGTGTGCTGTCACTGATTTTACCCAACCAAGTATCTGTCAACTATCTAATCTATACCCCACCCTCTACCTCTCTTCCACCCCACTCTTGCCACTGTCAAAGAGTCTTTTCTTCTATGCAGGAGTCTGTTTTTAAGTTCTTATCATAGAGGTCTCATACAATATTTGTTCTTTTGTTGCTGACTACTTTAGCTCAACACAATGTCCTCCAGCTGAAACCAGGTTATAAGATGTTTCCTAAAATCATCATTGTTCTTTATCATTGCATAGTGTTCCATTGAGTATATATACCATAGTTTACCTATCCCTTCCTCTGTTGTTGGGGATCTGGGTTGGTTCCATCTTTCTGCTATTGTGGACTGTGTTGCAGTTAACATTCGTGTGCACGTATCAGTTGGTGTGAATGGCCTTGGTTCTGTAAGATATATTCCAAGCAGTGGTATTATTGAGTCAAATGGTATGTCTATTTCCATCTTTTTAAAGTAGCACCAGATTGCTTTCTAAAAAGGTTGCACAATTTTCCATTCCACCAGCAGTGTAGGAAAGTTCCAGTCTCTCCACAGCCTCTCCAGCATTTGTTGTTTTGCATTTTTTGAATCGCAGCCAATCTTGTTGGGGTTAGATATTTCGTCATAGTTTTGATTTGAATTTCTTTAATAACTAATGATCGTGAGCATGTCTGCATGTGTTTTTTGGCTGCTGGATCTCCTCTTTAGAGAAGTGTCTGTTCATCTCTTTTGCCCATCGCTTAACTGGATGATTTATCTTTTTCTTATTGACATTTTGTAGTACCTTATAGATTATAAAGATAAGGCATCAGTCTAACATATCGATGCCAAATACTTTTTCCTATTCTGTAGGTGGTCTTTTAATTCTTTTGATGAAGTCTTCGGATGAACAAAAGTGTTTGTTTTCTGTTGATTGTGCTTTGTCAGATTTTGAAGTCTATTTTCTGTATTAAAACTTCCATTGTTGATCCTATTTTTTCTTGGATGAGCTTTACCATTTTAGATTCAATATTTAGGTCTTTTATCCAGTTTGAGTTGGTTTTTGTACAAGGTGTGAAATATGGGTCTTGTTTCACTTTATTGTAGATGGATACCCAATTTTGCCAGCATCGTTTGTTTTTACCCCAGTTTAATGTCTTAGGCCCTTTGTCAAATATCAGCTGTTCGTAGGAGGGTGGTGTGATTTCTGGGGTCTCTGTTCTGTTCCATTGATCTACCTGTCTCTTTTTGTACCAGTATCAGGCTGTTTTGACAAATGTAGCAATGCAATAGATGCTAAAGTCTGGTAGTGAGAGGACTCCTGGTGTGTTCTTCCTCTTCAGTAGTGCTTTAGCTATTCAGGATTTCTTCCCTTTCCAAACAAAGATGGTGATTTGTTTCTCCATCTCCTTAAAAAATGCCACAGGAATTTGTATTGGGGTTGCATTATGTAAGTAGATTGCTTTGGGTAAAATAGACATTTTCACAATGTTAAATGTTCCTATCCATGAGCAAGGGAAGGTTTCTCCATTTATGTAAGCCTCTCTTAGTTTCTTTTAGTCAGATTTCATAGTTCTCTTTGTAAAGGTCTCTTATTTCTCTGGTTAGACTTATTCCTAGGTATTTTATCTTCTTGTGGGCTATAGAAAATGGTATTGATTTGGTGATTTTTTTTTCTTTAATAATCTCATTGTTGCTGTAAAGTAATCCTACTGATTTATTTAGGTTTATCTGGTATCCTGAGACTTTGCTGAACTCTTCTATCAGCTTGAGTAGTTTATGATTTTGTTTAAAGATTCTCTGTGTATACAATCATATCATCTGCAGATAGGGAGATTTTTAGTTCTTCTTTACTGATGCAGACACCTTTTATTTCTTGGTCTTGTCTAATTGCTCCAGCTAGAACTGTTGAATAGGAGAGATGAGAGTGGGCATCTTTGTCTAATTCACATTCTCAAGGGGAATTGTTTCAGTCTCTCTCCATTCAGGATGATGTAGGCAGTTGGCTTACTATAAGTGGCCCTTATTGCATTGAGAAATTTGTCATCTACTTCTATTTTGCTGGGAGTTTTTAGCATGAATGGGTGTTGGACTTTATCAAATACCTTTTCTGCATCAGTAGAAAAGGTCAGGTAATTCTTGTCTTTTGTGTTATTTCTGTGGTTGATAACATTAATTGTTTTTCTGATGTTGAACCAGCCTTGCATCCCTGGTATAAATCCAACTTGGTTGTGATAAATTATTTTTTTGATATGTTTTTGTATTCTACTGGCAAGTATTTTGTTGATGATTTTTGCATCTGGTTCATGAGCGATATTGGTTTGCAGTTCTTTTTTGGGGAGTCTTTCCTGGCTTTGGTATCAGGGTTATGCTGGCTTCATAGAATGCATCTGGGAGTATTCCATCCCTCTCTATGCTGTGAAACAGTCTCAGTAGTATTGGAGGTAACTCTTCTCTAAAAGCTTGGTGAATTCTGCAGTGAAGCCATCAGGGCTAGGGTTTTTTTTGGTTGGTAATTTTTTGATGACTTTTTCAATCTCTTCCTTTGTGATGGGTTTATTAAGTTGTACTCCTTCACCTTGTGATAATTTTGGTAGGTTATATTAATCTAGGAATTTGTCCATTTCCTCTAGGTTTTCAAATTTGTTAGAGTACAGTCTTTCATGGCAGTCTATAACAATATTTTTGATTTCTGTTGGATCTGTTGTGACATCTCCCCTCTCATTTCTTATTTGGGTTATGTGTTTCCTTTCCTGTTTTTCTTTAGTAAGTTTAGCCAGTGGTTTTTCAATTTTGTTGATATTTTCAAAAAACCAGCTTTTGGTCTTTTCAGTTTTTTCAATTGTTCTTCTATTCTCTAACTCATTTAGTTCTGCTCTAATCTTTATGATCTGTTTTCTTCTGGTGCCTGAGGGTTTCCTCTGTTGTTCTCTCTCTACTTGTTCAAGCTGTAGGGTTTGTTCTTTGGTTTGAATTCTTTCTTCTTTCTGACCTCTGAGTACTGCTTTGGCTGTATCCCATAGATTCTGGTAGGAAGTACTTTCATTCTCACTGGAATCTATAAATTTCTTTATTTCATCTTTGATTTCTTGTATAAACCATGGCTTTTTAAGCAAGGTGTTGTTTAGTTTCCATGGGATCCAACTTCTATCTTTGTTTTTCTGCTATTGATTTCAGCCTTTATGGCTTTATGGTCTGAGACAATCTTTGCAATAATTCAATGTTATTGATTTTGTTGAAAATTGCTTTATGTCCTAACACATGGTCTAGTCTGGAGAATGCTCCAAGTGCACTGGAGAAGAAGGTGTAGTCATCTGCTGATGGATAGAAAGTTTTGTATATGTCACTGAGGTCTAGTTGGTTAACTGTGGCAATAAGATCTTCTGTGTCTTTATTGAGCTTTTTTCTAGATGATCTGTCCAATATGAGAGTAAAGTATTGAAGTCTCCCACTATTACTGTGGAGTGATCTATCTTGTTTAGGAGTGTAGTCAGCATTTCTTCGATGTATTTAGGTGCTCTAGTACTGGGTGCTTGGTAGTAATGGGTGCATAAATATTTAATATTGTTAAGTCCTGCTTGTGTATTGAGCCTTTCAGCAATAGTGCCCATGCTTGTCCATGATGGTGGATTTTACATTAAAATCTATTTTATCTGAGATTAGTATTACCACACTTGCTTTTCTTTGTGTATTGTTAGCTTGATACATATTCTTCCATCCTTTAATTCTCAGTTTGTTCATATCTTTAAGTCCAAGGCGAGTTTCTTGTAAGCAACATATGGATGGGTCATGTCTTTTGGTCCAAAATATCACTCATTGTCTCTTGAGTGTTCAGTCCATTCACATTTAATGTAATTATTGGTAGGTATGTGTTTAGTGCTGTCACTGTGATAAGTTTATTTTTGCATTGATGTTTTCTTTGTTCTTATTTACCTGTTCTGGGACATTCTTCTTTATGAGTTGTTTTCACTTTTTCAGTGTTGCTTTTTGTGGTTGTTGAGACTCCTGTACTACGTTTCTTGATTTGATATGTTGCATCTTTATTGGGCTTTGTGGCTGCCCCTATTATCCTCCTTAATAATCTATGTTTAAACCCAGTTTTAACTACTGCAAGTCTTATTAACTTCATCTCTATCTGGAAGGAATATAATGACTGTAGTACATCCCTCTTTTTAATATGATGACATCATAGTTTTCATGATATGATCACTGGATGACTTATTTTAATATTATAGCTTTGATGGAGTTTGGAGCCTTCCCTAACTGAGTAGGTTTCTGGGTGATGTGTCCTATATTACCTCCTAAAAGATGAAGTTAATGGTTTTGTTCTTCAAAGCCAAGAGCTTCTTTTAGTATTTCTTGTAGCTTTGGTTTGATTTTTACAAAGTCTCTGAGTTTCTGTTTATCTGCGAATGTCTTAATTTCATTTTCATATTTGAAAGATAGTTTTGCAGGATAAATAATTCTTGGTTGGAAGTTCTTCTCCTTCAAGGCTTTGAATGTGTCATCCCATTGTCTCTCTGCCAGCATCATTTATGCCGAGAAATCAGATGAAATCCTACATGGTTTCCCTCTGAGTGTTAGCTTTGCTTTGAGTCTTGCTGCCTGTAAGATTTTCTGCTTATGTTTCATTTTGGTAAGCTTGATTATAATATGTCTTGGGGTCTTTCTTTTGAGATCTATATTGAGTGGCGTTCGATTTGCATCTTGGTTATCTATATTCTCTTCCTTCAAGATTTCTGGGAAGTTCTCTGACAGCAGTTTGGTGACAATACTCTCTGTGTTCTCAGGTGTCTCACCCTGTTCAGAGACTCCAATTAATCATAGGTTGTTCCTCTTAGTAGAGTCCCACATGCTTCTTAATACTTCTTCATTTTTCTTGTTCCTTGTTTCTGATTTTTTTTCCTCATAGATGCTAGAGTCAGTAGCTGTGTCTTCCAAATCAAAAAGTCTCATTTCCATTTGTTCTATTCTGTTTTCTTGGCTTTGGACTGAAGTTTCTATGTCTTTGATTTTGTTCTTGATCTGTTGGATTTCAGAGTACTGGTGTTCCATCATATCAAACAGCTTGATTAATTTTTCATTTTGCTCTGCTGTGTTTTGTATAAGGTCTAGGAAGGCTCTACATATAATCCTTTTGTACTTGCCCTCTGGTAGCTTCAGAAGGGCTTCTTTCTTGAGAAGTTCTTTAGTTCTTTCTTTTTTTTGGCCTTCTGAATCCATAGATGAATTCTCAATGTTTTTTCCAAAGTTTGTTGCTTTTTAGGTATCTGGAGGTTGTATTGTTTCTCTAGTGTTACCTTAATGGGATCTAAAGGTCAGTCTGAAAAGGAAGTTGATCACCAGACAACTCTATATTCTCCAGTGACTGGGTTCAGTGGTATTTCTGGGGTAGCAGGCTCCACCTCCTGATTGGCCAAGCCACGGCTCTATTTATAGAGTCACTGGGGAGCCGTAAGTTTACCCTATAACGTGAGAGCTGGCAAAATAATCACCTCTATATCCAATCCCAGATGCTGTAAAGTAGTTCAAAATATAGAATGTCTATTGCCCTGCCATCGTCTGGTGTCCATACTGTGCAAAAGACTGATTTTCTTTTGGAAAAGTGCTCTCTGGCAGGCACTGCCTCCCAGTCTGGAAATTAGGTTCAGCTGAGACCTCCTGATGAGTAACTCTGCCTCCCAGACAATCAAGATGGTGTCCCACACAAGCTCTCCTCGGAATAGGCAATTCCAGTGGCAGAGCTTAGGGGAGAAAAGCCAAAAGCACCAAGGTGCACAGATTCCAAGGCTGGGCTCTCAAAATGTGGTGACTCCGCTCACTGATCCTATCAGTAGTGTGTCTGAGTCCTGCCGTCAGTCAAGCCCCAGCCCTACCCACTGGCCAAGACAGAGAAAAGAAAGGTAAAATGGTGAGTTACCTCCAGTCTGCCAGAGCCAGTGCTCAACAAGGTTTCCAGCCAAGCCAAGTGCCATTGAGGGTCAGCAAAAGAGATGAAGTTTCCCACTCAGTGCTATGTAGTCTGAATACACAGCCCTATGCTGTGTCCTAGGGTTCACTAGGTGTCCAGAAGGCTCAATTTAATCATCAGTTCAGGGCTTGGTTTCCAGAGGGACTTAGGGAGATGTATGTTTAGTCTACCATTTTGACTCCATCCCCCTAAGTTACATTTTTTAAAGAAAAATGCTTATTTTCCTTACCAAGTGACATGATCTTTGGCACAGAATTTTATTCATATGTCTGTCTCCTATAGCATTTCATATAGATAAACCAAACCAAGTGAAACCCACTGCTGTCAAGTTGGGTCTGACTCACAGTGACCCTTAGACGTCAGAGTAGAACTGCTACATAGAGTTTCCAAGGAGCGCCTGCAAGAATTGAAGTGTCAACCTTTTGGTTAGCAGACATAGCACTTAACCCACTACACCACCAGGGTTTCCTTCATATAGATAAGTAGGACTAAATAAATCTTTAAAAAGCTCAAATAGATATAATGGGAAAATATAAAATGTAAGCCAGTACAAGGAAATCTAGAAAAATATAAATTACACACAACAGAATTTAGTAGCTTTATTTTCTTTGAGTTGGTGCCCTTAACTAAATTATTCAGGAAAAAAAGATTATTTGGTTTTCAAAAGAGCATCTTAAATTCAATTTTAGCTTGCAATCTTAGGGAATATGAAAATGCTTTCAAACACTCCTGTGAAAAGTGAAAGGCAGGTGGCTCCTTTTCTATTGTATTAAGAGTGTGTGTATATATATATGTATACATACACATCTATACACAGACATTATAGATATACATACATAAATTACACACACACACACACACACACACACACACACACACATACATGGAAACCCTAATGGTAGGTGTAGTGCTTAAGAGTTTGGCTGCTAACCAAAATGTCAGCAGTTTGATTGCTCCTTGGAAACCCTATATGAACAGTTCTACTCTGTTCTATAGAATTGCTGTGAGTTGGAATTGACTCAGTGGCAACAGGTTTTATATATATGTAGCATTTACCTTTTCAACAATTTTTACATATATAATTCAGAAACATTAATTACTTTCATCATGTTGTACAACCATCACCACTGTTTCCAATTTTTTTCATCACACTTAACTGAAGCTAAGCAATGTGCCCTTCTTTCCCCTTCCACCCATCCCTGACAATCACTAATAAACTTTATCCTGAGTGAGATAAATCAGCCACAAAAAGACAAATACTGCATTATCCCATTTGTAGACAATATTTCCTGTAGACATAAGTACAGATATCTTTGGTAGGATAGTTGTAGTTTAGTCTGACATACAGGGAAGAGGACAGACGAGATGTCTTGGATCTCCTCCTTCAGCTTTTCCAACTCCCTCTGCTTTTACAACTCCTTAGCTCCACGATGAAGAGTACCAGCTTTGCATGCAGCTTACTTGCCCAGCAAATTTTGATGTATCGAATCAGTGAGAGATAGTGCATGATCCAGTTTGTCCTTGCTCTCTTCTATGTCTTGGCCATCTTTTTAACCTGTTGACTTCAGGTTCAGCTTCAGATACAACAATAACAGCCATATGCAGACTTCCAAAGTGGTATAAAGTCAAATCACTACCACAAATCCCGATTGTATATAATTTTTAATCGTCTATTATGTTATTGAACTCTGATATAAAATTTGGTAGTGGAGCAACAGAAGAGCAGAATCTTAAAGATGAGTTCTCAGAATCAATTCTAGGTTATCTGGAATTGGTTTTCCCAGCTATCTAGAATGAAAAGCATTAATAATACCTCCCAGTGGTAAGATAAACACTGTTAACTATCGTGGAATTGTTGGGTAGTGCAAATAGTTAGAAAGCTTGGCTACAAACTGAAAGGTTGGAGGTTTAAATCTACCCACAAGTGCCTTGGGAAGAAGGCCTAGGTATCTCCTTCTGAAAAGTCAGCCGCTGAAAATCTTGTAGAGTGCAGTTCTCCTCTGACCCACATTGGATCACTACGAGTAAGAAATGACTCAATGGTAACTGAGGGGGTGGTTGCTCGGTAGTCCATCACATGCAGGGGTAAAATATTTAATGAAAATTTACTTGTAATCAAGTGTCTATAAAAGGTATGGCTTCAGCTCACCAAGAATTTGTTGCTATAGGCCATTTTAAGGGAAATAACGAGAATAATTGGGTTGGTTGGCTGATTTTAACTATTCTAGTGAACTTGGGGAAAGAAGATAATGAATTCAGTGTTTTAAAGTCCGAGATCAAGATTTGTATAAGGGACCTGAAAGAGTCTATGAGTGCTCCCCCCAAAAAATCTCTCTATTGTGTAGCTACAGGACTGATATTTCTGAAAATTAAATCCAAAGTCTAACCCTGATTTATGAGTCACCCTAATTCAAGTGGCTGAATTGTAATATAAAATGAATTCTTAAGTTCAGATGATCTCACCTGGTAAATCAAGGCATGGACTGGGAAGGAAAGAGACTCTAGAAGAGGAAATATAGATATATTCTAATGAAGCGGGGCATTTTGAGTTCTCAAAATCTGCCAGTAGAAGCAACCATTCTCTCATCTATGGAGGTCTTGCTAATATATGTCTAGACATCTGGAGAACATGTGGCACTAGATTCTAGGATGCAGTGTCACAATGGAAGGAATATAGAGTTAGAACAGGCTGAAAAAAGTTAATGACATTGACTGTTTTGGTTACTTACCCACCAACTGCCATCAAGCCAATTCTGACTCATAGCCATGCTATAGGACAGAGTAGAACTGCCCCACAGAGTTTCTAAGAAGCATCTGGCAGATTTGAACTGCTGACCTTTTTGGTTAACAGATATAGCACTTAATCACTAAACCACCGTGGTTTCCTTTGGTTACTTAGTGCTACCATAAGAAAATACACAAAAGTGGGTGGCTTGAAAGAATAAAAATTTATTTTCTCACTGTTCAAAGACTAGAAGTCCAAATTCAGGGTGTCATTCTAAGGGTATGTCCTTGGTATTTCCCCCTGTTATAACTGTTCTAGTCTGCTCTTTCATAACTCAGAAGTGATATGACTTCATTAATGTTTAAAAAACCCTATTTCCAAACAAGATTGTGTCTACAGATACAGGGCCTGGACTTCAATACATAGTTTGATGGGACACAGTTCAGTAACTATGATGTTGGTGGAGAATATTGAATATACCATGGAATTCCAGAAGAATGAACAAATTTGTCTTGGAAGAAGCACAACCAGAATGCTCTTTAGAAGCTAGGGTAGCAAGAATTCATCTAACGTACTTTGAGCAAGTTATCAAGAAGGACAAATTTCTGGAGAAGGACATCATTTTTGGTAAAGTAGGAGATCAGTGAAGAAGAAAAAATTCTCAGTGAATTGCATTCTCACAGTAACTGCAACAGGTGGGCTCACACATAGCGACACTGTACAGGACTGGGGAGGGTTTCATTCTTTTGTACATAGGGTCACTATAAGTTGGAACTGACTGAGCAGTGTCCAACAACAACATAGGCAATAAAGAAAAGAGTGTTGCACTTCCTGTAATTAGAGTAATCGTATGCCATCAGGAGTCACATAAAATGAAAAAGAAGATCTGCTGGGGGCTGGACTAAGCTGCTGGTTTAATAGATGCCTTTACGGAATCATGAACAAAGTGGCTGTAGTGGCAGAACTGGAGGTTATATATGATCTCAGAAACATGCACTTTCAGTCAAATCTGGCTGGAGCTGCTGCTGAGCGCTGAACCCGCAAATAGTAGAAAATACATTCCCCTGTCTCTGTCCTGCTCATGTGGCATCATTCCCAATCCCCAGGGACATTCCCATTCCCCAGGGACCTGATGGTAAGCTGATTACACAATATTTAACCCAAACAAAAAACCCACTGTTGAGTTGATTCTGACTCACAGTGACTCTATAGGACAGAGTAGAACTTCTCCATAGAGTTTTCAAGGAGCACCTGGCAGATTTGAACTGCTGACCTTTCAGTTAGCAACTGTAGCACTTAACCACTTTGCCACCAGGGATCTAACCCAGCAAAGCATAATTTTCCAGGGATGGAAAGCATGGATTCTGGAAGTCATTTATTGTAAGTAACGGAAAGAAGGACCAATCCTTCTTTCATCCAGACCCTTGTGTTCTAGTTACTGTGGACGAAGAACTGACATTCATTGCAGCTACTATGTTTAGATGGACAGTACACTAGCCCAGGAGGGCATGATTCTCATGCTGGTGCCCTAACTGTCTTTAACAGGTTATGCCATCATGTATTGGCTGTTTCTGGGTAAAGTAACTTATGGCCAGTCCAGTGAGTCCCCTCGTTCCACACACATTGTCATGCTCCATTTGCCATAAAAGAAATCCTTGTCTTGGAGATACTGTTGGGTTGGATGTATGCTGGTAAAATAGGCTTTAGGAGTGTCCTGAACAGTACTGATGATGACAGTATTTCAGGCAGGAAAGGCAAACTTCTATATAGAATATATACAGATTCCAGCAGTAAAAGTTGCTGCTTCTTGAAAGGTACAAGAAACCCTAAGCAATCAGCTAATGTCAAGAAGCTACCTGAAGCTTTGTTAGTTCCTGCTGTGAGCAGGTAGGGCTTTTAAGAGTGGAAGTAGCTAGCTATGTCTTGGTAATAGGGAGTCATTCCTTTGGATCCATGCATTGCCACCACCCCTGCTACCATGATTACTGCTTTCATGGGCCCGTCATACCAGCACTGGGAAGGCTGAGACACGAAACCAGATGACAGCCTTCCTGTCTGTCTGATGAATGAGATCTTTCCTTGGAGCAGATACATTATGATTTATCTTTTTTTGTGTGCATTCCCATAAATCTGTCCACAGTACCTCTTCTACAGATTTTCCTTTCTGTTATCTTTCAACTTGTTTTTTACAGGCTTTTTCTTGAACAAGCCAAGCCACTTAGCTCAGGGGACTTGTTTATCTCCCCTCAGGCTGCTTCTCCCTCCATTGATGACTAAGTGAATTTTCTTACAGCTTTGCCCTCTGGGAGAAATTTCTTTGTCACTGTACGGTCGAGTTTTGTGGTTTGATCAGAGGTACTTTCAGGGGCTGTAATGAAGCAACAGTCTAATTTTGACTAAAATCAGCATATCACATTAACCCATCTGTGAACCAGGCTAATTCCTCTTCTTCAGTTGGTCATCTAAAGCCCGTGTTTAGACCTAGGCTTGAGATGATGACAGAGACTTGTTCAAACACTAGAGGCTAGTGACATGGGAATATGGGCCACTACTCATGCAATGACACCCAACAACAATATTCATGGGATTTACTGACAGCTTCTGGAATTGCTCAGACTTCTAAACCTAATGTTTCTATTGTATAATGGATTGTTTCTGTGCACATCAAATCGATGATGTATTGGTGGGTCTGACAATGCTGTTATTTAGTACCGTCAAGTCAGTTGTGATTCATAACAACCCTATGAACAAGAACAAAAGAACAAAACACTGCCGAGTCCTGCACCATCCTCACAATTGTTGCTTTGCTTGAGCTCATCATTACAACTACTGTGTCAGTCTCCCTTGCTGAGGGTCTTCCTCTCTTGCATTGACCCTCTGCCAAACATGATGTCCTTCTCCAGGGACCGGTCCCTCCTGATGATAGGTACTAAGTACTTGAGATGCATTTCTGCTGTTCTTGCTTCTGAGGAACATTCTGAGTGTACTTCTCCCAAAACAGATCTATTGGTTCTTCTGGCTGTCCATAATATTTTCAACATTCTTTTCCAATAGCATAATTCAAAGACATCAATTTTTCTTTGATCTTCCTTATTCATTGTCCAACTTTCACATGCATATGTGGTGACTGGAAATGCCATGGCTTTGGGTTAGGTGCACCGTGGTACTCAAAATAACATCTGGCAACATCCATTCATGATGCGAAGCTCAGGTTGCAGAGGCATTTGGTGTTCCATGGTCAGATACAGTTTCTATAAGGTAGCAACAGCTATTTTTTCAATGGACAGTAGTCTTGTACTACTGTCTAAGACATGGATTTCTTCCAAAACCCAAGGAGTATTATTCATCATAGATATATCTGGTACCATCAGACATGCTGAGTTATATGACCAAGTGACAGGGAAACTTGTACCCCAACCAGGACTTATAGTACAGTCTCTTCTTGGTCTGGAACCTAACTGACTTGGCAGCCTTTTGAGGGACTCCCAACATAGATTCGACCAATATTCCTAAGAGCAGTATTTGTTGCCTTCAAAATCCAAAGAGGCTTCTAAAGCCTGAGCTTTCTGTTCTTTCTTCATGGTAGGTTGTAAGAGCAACAACTTGTCATTTCCCTTAAACGCTTACATATTCCAGACTGCTGTACCTCTGAAGTCTTCTCTGATGTGGCAGCCTCCTAAATTGTCATGATATTCATCTCTTACTGTATTGCTCATAAGTATCTTCCTAGGACATGTAGGATATTTAGTATTTCACATCAGAGCACACTAACCTAACATTATTGATACAGTGAGCCAAAGTGATGGTTTGCAGAATGTCAAGATAATCTAGACTACACTACAGAAAAGGCAAGAGAATTAATACAGCCGTGGAGCAGGACCATGGATATTCTCTCTTGTGTGTGAAAGTGATGTGCTTTTGTTCTTTCCTATTATAGAGAAGAATGCTTTCAGCAGACACAAAGTCATAAGCCAGATGTTGAAGACTGTGTTGATTTGTATTGGCAAAGATACTACTCTGTCTGGCTTTTACTTGATTAAGATTATAGTAGCCTTTGAATAGCAACATGGTGAAGAATAGCACCTCCTCATCCTTTAAGCCTTTGAGGAATAAAGAACTTTTTTGCTGTGATATTCCTTCTGATTTAGTATGTTGGTTGGGGGTAGAAAATGTTCCAGAGGGTTGTTTCATTTGTCCTTTTCTATCATAATGGCTCTCATTCCACAACTAAGGGGACATGCATGAAGATTCTGCTAGCTGCTAAGAACATATAGCCTAATTCCACACTCAGAGACTGAGGAAATAAACACAGGATAGGTAGGTAGAACCGCTGAGCCCACTCAGAAACAGACTTAGGTTGGAATTCATTCGCTGCCTTGTCTCTATAAGCTCTCACTCTAACTAGAGGATCATGATGATATTTTGGGTCTCCAGGTTTCAGTGTCAGTTGAGATGCTGTATCCTACAGATCTTGTGAAGTCTTGTGAAGGTATTTCTGCAGTACACTATTATCCTAACAAACATGGCGAGTCCTTTTCTGGGAGGACTGAGGAGCCATTTACTAGATATCCCTGCTGTGGTTCTGCAAGGGTCTTTCTCAAGAGGATGCGCTCCTCCCCAGGGTATCTACCTGTAAGCCAGTGTTGGTCTGGCAGCTATATGAACACCCGTGACTTTCTAGCGAGGCAGATGATGTCACCATCTAGTCTTTCGCTCTTGAGTTTTTTGATTATGAAAATTGAAGAACACACTGGTTAAGTAAGATACAAATGATCTATTAGCCATTGTCCTGAATCCCTATGGGTCAAACACCTTAACTTTCACTCCAGCTTTATTGTCCATTACGGTAATTACATTCGTCTAGTCTCAGACCATGGACTTCAATATGAATTACACTTCAACACAAAGAAAACAAAAATCTTCACGACTGGACCAATAAGCAAAATCATGATAAATGGAGAAAAGATTGACATTCTCAAGGGTTTCATTCTACATGGATCGACAATCACCACTCATAGAAACAACAGTCAACATATTAAAAGACACATTGTACTGGACAAATCACCTGCAAAAGATCTCTTTAAAGACACTTGAAAGCAACCTTTAAGACTAAGGTGCGACTGACCAAAGCCATGGTGTTTTCAGTCACCTCATATGCAAGCAAAATCTGGACATGAATAAAGACAGAAGAATAACTGGTGCCTTTGAAGTATGGTATTGACCGTGAAATTCCAAAATAATGAACAAATCTGTCTTGGAAGAAGTGCAACCAGAATAGTCCTTAGAATCAAGGATGGAGAGACCACATCTCACATACTTTGGACACTGTCTGACTCATCTAGCGTTACTCTAATAGAAATACCACAAGTGGATAGTTTTAACAAAGAGAAGTTCATTCTCTCACAGTCTAGTAGGCCACATGTCCCAATTCAGGGCATCAGCCCCAGTTGAAGGCTTTCTCTTTCTGTCATTCTCGAGGAAGATCCCCATTATCAGTTCTCTGTTGGTCTGGGAGCATCTCAGCACAAGAACCTCAGGTCCAAAGGATGTGCTCTGCTCCTGGCACTGCTTTTTTGGTAGTATGAGGTCCTCAACTCTCTGCTTGCTTCCCTTTCATCTCTTGTAGGTTAAAAGGATACAGGTGTTACACGCCACACCCGAGGGAAACTCCTTTTATATTGTATCAAGGAGGTGACCAGTACCGCACTACTTCTTTAACACAATCCAAGTATGCCCTATTAACCATAGCAGAAATTAGGATTTAAAACACAGGAAAATCATAAAATGGAGGCCAATCACACAATACTGAGAATCAAGGCCCACCTAAACGGCTACACACATTTTTAAGGGGATACAAGTCAATCCATGACAGATGTATTAGGAGGGATCGGTCCCTTCTTCTGTATCATGCTTGGTGACATAGAGGGTCAGTGAAAAAGAGGAAAACTCTCAGTGAGGACAGATGAAGTGGCTATAATAATGGATTCAAGCATAGCAACAATTTTGAGGACACTGAAGGACTGGGTAGTATTTTGTTCTGTTGCACACAGGGTTACTACGAGTTGGAACAGTCTCAATGGCACCAAACAACAATAGTCTCCAACAGTCAAGTGTTACCACCTGGCTTGTACTACTGCAGAATTACATCATCCCCCGTGATACTGCAGAGTTCAGTTCTTTGATATCACCTTCATTTGTCACTTCTGTCCTGTAGAAAAATCCACTGAGTTTCTCAGAAATTTTGGTGTGAGCTCACCATATGCTCCTTATTGCATTAAAGAAAATTGTTCTGTGGCCCATCCTGGGGATTATAGTCCAATGGTAGGTTCTATGGTTTTACATGGCTAATCTAGTCTTTCTTTCTTTCTTTGTATTTTATTATGATTGAATGAAACTGTACATTCCCATATAAATTAGTGTGTTCACCTATATGCAGCTTCCACTGCTCCCCCTGCACGGTGACAGCACACTCTTCCTCTCTGCTCCGTATATGTCCTGTCCTCCCAACAGTCTCTTATTTCCTTGTCCCCATCCACTCCCCTTCCTCCAGTATGAGGTCAACAGGACGGCATCTTATAGCTGTCTAGAACCATAAAGTGCCTGCAAAATCTGGTCACTCTGTGTCGCCAAGTCCAATCTCTTGTTGTCCAAAGAGTTGACCTTCATTATGATTTATGGATAGGGGCAGCATACGTGCCAGTGACCATGCTCCCAGAGGAACTCTGAAGCCCCTGGACCATGAGCTGTGGTCTTTTAGTGGAGATTTTAGGGTGCAATCCTATTTATTCTTGCGTTGCCAGTGAGACTCTGTGAGCTCCCTCATGGCTATCACTGGTGGTGGCTGGGCACCATATGGTTCTTCTGGTCACAAGTCAATGTAGACACCCACTCACTGGGTCTCTGTCCTCTGGGTTCTCTTCCCCAATGTCATTATGGACCTTGGTGATCATCCTTTCCTGCTGAGTTGGGAGCACTTGCTGTACCCTCAGATAGCAGCTTGGAAGCTTTTAAGTCCTCAGACGCCACTTACCAATGTGGGGTGTGGAAAGACCTCATTAGCAAAATGCTAGTTGTGCCAGTTGGCTTTGATTTCTCCTGAGAGCACAGTCTCCAGCCCCCTACCCCAGGTACTCTGTCCTTGCAATATTGAGTTAAGATGGGAGGAATACTCAAGTTGTGTTGAAGTCTGATTAATACTGATGTTCTTACTAATGTGTGCTGTCACCAGTTTCATCCAACCAAATTTCTCACAACTATCTAATCTAAACCCTCCCCCGCCTTCCCACCCTTTCAGCCATCAGAGAGTCTTTTCTTCTATGAATGAGTCTGATTTTAAGTTCTTAGGTCTCATACAGTATTTGTCCTTGTGTCACTGACTACTTTCACTCAACATAACGTCCTCCAGCTAAACCAGCTTATGAGATGTCTACTGAAATCATTGTTTTTTTTTTTTTTATCATTGCATAGTGTTCTATTGAGTACATATACCATAGTTTACCTGTCTATTCTTCTGTTGTTAAGCATCTGGGTTGATTTCATCTTTTAGCTATTGTGGACTGTGCTGTGATAAACGTTCATGAGCATGTATCAGTTGGTGTGAATGGCCTTGATTATGTAGGATATATTCCAAGCAGTGGAACTACTGGGTCAAATGGTATATCTATGTGCAGTTTTTTAATGAAGCACCAGATTGCTTTCCAAAGAGGTGGCACCATTTTGCAATCCCATCGACAGTATAGGTGAGTTCCAATTTCTCTACAGCCTCTCCAGCATTTGTTGTTTTGCGTTTTTTTGGATCATGGTCAAACTTGGAGTGAGATGGTATCTCACTGTAGTCTTGATTTGAATTTCTTTAATAGCTAATGACCATGAGCATGTCCGCATGTGTTTTTTGGCTGCCTGGATCTCCTCTTTAGAGAAGTGTCTGTCCATCTCCTTTCCCATCGCTTAATTTGATGATTTATCTTTTTCTTATTGATATTTTGTAGTATATATTTTATAGATTATGGAGATCAGGTGTCAGTCTGACGTATAGTTGCCAAATGTCTTTTCCCATACTGTAGGTGGTCTTTTAATTCTATTAATAAAGTCTTTGGATGAGCAAAAGTGTTTGATCCTTAATAGCTCCCATTTATCTATTTTCTGTTGGTTGTGGTTTGCTTGACAGATTTTGAAGTCTGTCTATGTTGTGTATTAAAACTTCCATTGTTGTTCCTACTTTTTCTTGGATGAGCTTTATTGTTTTAGATTTGATACTTAGGTCTTTTATCCAATTTGAGTTGGTTTTTGTATAAGGTTTGAGATATGGGTCTTGTTTCAATTTATTGTAGATAGATGTCCAATTTTGCCAGCAGCATTTGTTGAGGAGATTGTTTCTATCCCAGTTTAATGTCTTAGGGGCTTTGTCGAATATCAGCTGTTCATAGGCATATGGTGTTATCTCTGGGGTCTCAATTCTGTTCCATCAATCTATCTGTCTCTTTTTGTATCAGTACCAGGCTGTTTTGACTACTGTGGCAGTGTAATAGGTTCTAAAATTGGGTAATGAGAGGCCTCCCAGTGTGTTCTTCTTCTTTAGTAGTGCCTTACTTATCTGGGGCTTCTTCCCTTTCCAGACAAAGTTGGTAGTTTGTTCCCCCATCTAATTCGAAACTGTCACTGGGACTTATACTGGGATTGCATTATATAAGTAGATTGTGTCACAATGCTGTCTTCCTACCCATGAGCAGGGAAAGTTTCTCCATTTATGCAAATCTCTCTTAGTTTCTTGTAGTAAGGGCTTGTAGTTCTCTTTGTAAAGGTCTGTTAGTTCTCTGGTTAGATTTGTTCCTAGGTACTTTATCTTCTTAGGGGCTATAGTAAATGGTAGTGACTTGGTGATTTCCTCCTTAATAATCTTGTTGTTATAAAGGAATCCTTCTGATTTACTTAGGCTTATCTTGTATTCTGAGACTTTGCTGAACTCTTCTATCGGTTTGAGTAGTTTACTTATGGATTCTTTCAGATTGTCTGCATATACAATCATATCATCTGCAGATATGGAGAATTTTGCTTCTTCTTTGCTAATACAGATGCCCTTTACTTCTTGGTCTTGTCTAAATGCTCCAGCTAGAACTTCTAGTGCAGTGTTGAGTAGGAGAGGTGAGAGTGTGCATCCTTGTCTAGTTCCTGTTCTCAAGGGAAACTGTTTCAGTCTCTCTTTATTCAGGATGACGTAGGCACTTGGCTTAGTGTAAATGACCCTAATTGCATTGAGAAACTTGCCATCTATTCCTACTTCTGCTGAGAGTTTTGGGCATGAATAGGTGTTGGACTTTATCAAATGCCTTTTCTGCATCAATAGACAAGATCAGGTGATTCTTGTCTTTTGTGTTCTTTACGTGGTTGATCACATTAATTGTTTTTCTGATGTTGAAACAGCCTTGCATCCCTGGTATGAATCCAACTTAGTCATGATGGATTGCTTTTTGGATATATTGTTGTATTCCATTGGCAAGAATTTTGTTGAAGATTTTTGCATCCTGATTCATGAGTGATATTGGTCTGTAGTTCTCCTTTTGTTGGGTCTTTCCCTGGCTTTGGAATCAGGGTTAAGCTGGCTTCATAGAGTGAATTTGGGAGCATTCCATCCCTTTCTATACTGTGAAATAGTCTCAGTACTACTGGAGATAACTCTTCTGTAAAAGCTTGGTAGAATTATGCAGTGAAGCCATCAGGGCTAGGGCTTTTTTTGGTCACCAGTTTTTTTGATGACCTTTTCGATCTCTTCCTTCATGATGGGTTTATTAAGTTGTTCTACTCCACATTGTGATAATTTGGGGAGGTGATATGAATCAAGGAATTTGTCCATTTCCTCTGGGTTTTCAAATTTGTTAGCATTCAGTCTTTCATAATATTCAGCTACGATAGTTTTGATTTCTGTTGGATCTGTGTGACAACTTCCCTCTCATTTCTTATTTGGGTTATTTGTTTTCTTTCCTGTTTTTCTTTAGTAAGTTTAGACAATTGTTTGTCAATTTTGTTGATCTTTTCAAAAAACCAGCCTTTGATCTTTTCAATTTTTTCAATTGTTTTTCTGTTCTCTAATTCATTTAGTTCTGCTCTAATCTTTTTGATCTGTTTTCTTCTGATGTCTGAGGGGTTCCTCTGTTGTTTTCTCTCTACCTGTTCAAGCTGTAGGGTTAGTTCTTTGACTTGGCTTCTGTCTTCCTTCCAGATGTGTGCTTTTATTGAGATAAACTGACCTTTGAGCACTGCTTTGGCTGTACCCCATAGGTTCTGGTAGGAAGTGTTTTCATTCTCATTGGAATCCAGAAATTTCTTTATTCCATCCTTGATTTTTTGTATAACCCATGGCTTTTTGAGCAAGGTGTTATTCAGTATTCATGAGTTCCACTTTCTATTTATGTTTTCTCTGCTATTGATTTTGACTTTTATAGCTTTATGATCTGAGACGATGCTTTGCAATAGTTCAATGGTGTGGATTTTGTTGAGAATTGCTTTATGTCCTAACATATAGTCTGTTCTGGAGAATGTTCCTAATGCACTGGAGAAGAAGGTGTAATTGTCTGCTGATGGATAGAAAGTTCTGTATATGTTGATGAGGTCTAGTTGGTTAATTGTGGCAATAAGATCTTCTGTGTCTTTGCTGAGCTTTTTTCTAGGCGATCTGTCCAATACTGAGAGTGGAGTGTTGAAGTCTCCCACTATTATTGTGGAGTGATCGATCTCCTTTTTGAGTGTAATTAGTGTTTCTTTGATGGATTTAGGTGCCCTAATATTAGGTGCATAAATATTTAATATTGTTAAGTCCTGCTTGTGTTTTGAACCTTTCAGCAAGAAATGGTGTCCCTCCTTGTGCATGATGGTGGATTTTACATTAAAATCTATTTTATCTGAGATTAGTATTACTACACTTGTTTTTCTTTGTGTATTGTTAGCTTGATATATATTCTTCCATCCTTTAATTCTCAGTTTGTTGTTATCTTTAAGTCCAAGTTGAGTTTCTTGTAGGCAACATATGGATAGATCACATCTTTTGATCCAAGATGTCACTTGATGTCTCTTTACTGGAGCATTTGGTCCATTCACATTTAGTGTAATTATTGATAGATATGTGTTCAGAGCTGTCATTGTGATATGTTTATTTTTGTGTTGATGTTTTCTCTGTTGTTCTTATTAATCTGTTCTGTGATCTTCTTTGTGAGTTGATTTTTCACTTTTCAGGGTTGGTTTTTTTGGTTGTTGAGACTCCTGTATTACATTTCTTGATATGATATGCTGCATCTTCATTGTGCTTTATGTCTGCCCCTATGATCCTCCTTAATAAATTATGTATAAACCCAATTTTAATTACTTTCAGTCTTGTCAACTTTCCATCTGGAAGGACTATAACTACTGTAGTAAATCCCTCTTTTTTAATATGATGACATCATACTTTTCATGATATGATCACTGGATTATTTCTTTCACTATGATAGCTTTGATTGAGTTTGGAACCTTCCGTAACTGAGTAGGATTCTGGATGATGGGTCCTACTACAGTGTAAAGTTAGTGGTTTTGTTCTTCTAAGCCCAAGCCAAGAGATTTGGTATTTCTTGTAGCTTTGAATTTCTGTTTATCTGTGAATATCTTAATTTCATTTTCATATTTGAAAGATAATTTTGCAGGGTATGTGATTCTTGGTTGAAAGTTCTCCTTCATGGCTTGGGATATGTCATGGCACTGTCTCTGTGCCAGCATTGTTTCTGCTGAGAAATCAGACGAAAGCCTACAGGGTTTCCCTCTGAGTGTTAGCTTTGCTTTGAGTCTTTTTGCCTTTAAAAGTTTCTGCTTATGTTTCATTTTGTTAAGCTTAATTGTAATATATTTTGCAGTCTTTCTTTTGAGATCTTTATTGAGTGGCATTCGATATGCATCTTGGATATCTATATTCTCTTCCTTCAAGATTTCTGGGAAGTTCTCTGACAGCAGTTTGGTGACAATACTCTCTGTGTTCTCAGGTGTCTCGTCCTGTTGAGGGACTCCAATTAATCGTAGGTTGTTCCTCTTAGTAGAGTTCCACATGCTTCTTAATGCTTCTTCATTTTTCTTGTTTCTTGTTTCTGATTTTTTCTCCTAGATGCTAGAGTCAGTAGCTCTGTCTTCCAAATCAGAAAGTCTCATTTCCATTTGTTCCATTCTGTTTTCTTGGCTTTGCATTGAAGTTTCTATGTCTTTGATTTTGTTCTTGATCTGTTGGATTTCAGAGTATTGGTGTTCCATCCGATCGAACAGCTTGCTTAATTTTTAATTTTGCTCTGCTGCATTTTGTATAAGGTCTAGGAGGGCTTTATATATTACCCTTTTGTATTCACCTTCCAATAATTTCAGAAAAGTTTTTTCATCTGGAAAGCTCTTTGGTTGTTTCATTTGGGGGCCTTCTGAAGCCATGGATGATTTTCTTGTTACTGCTTTCTCCAACATCTGTTGTTTTGGGGCATCATGTGAGCCAATAACAGCTGGGAGAGATGCTGTGACGATGGACTGCAGTTGTTTCTCTAAGTCATCTTAAAATGAAATGTGAAAGGTATCTGACCACTTCCTGGATCAGTCAGGTTTTCGGGTATACAGAGCCCTCTTCCCAACTGGCAAAGTAAGCACCTCTATATGCAACCTCAGATGTTATGAACTAGTTCAAAATGCAGGAAGGCTACTGCCCTGGTGGCCTCTGCTGACAGGCCCCAGCCATAGGAGACACTTTGTAAAATACTGCTTTTCTGCTGGCAGCACTCTCCTGCGGGCAAGTGCTAACTCCAAGCCTAAGCATCAGGTCTCACTGAGGCTTCTGTACTCAAGATGGTGTCCTGCACAAGCACTCAGCCTGGCACCTCTGTAGAAACTCTACCATGGCAGAGGTAGAAAGAGAAGGCAGAGGTTCTGAAATGTACAGAGTCCACAGTCTCTGTTACTGGGCCCCACCTGTAGGTGATACTGTGTAAACTACTGCTTTTCTGGCAGAAAAGCACTCTCCTGTGGGCAGGCACTGCCTCCCAGGCTAGGAATTAGGTCCAGCCTAGGCTTCTGTAACCAAGATGGCATCCTTCACAAGCTCTTCACCTGGTGTTTCTGTACAAGCTTCACCATGGCAGAGGTTGAAAGAGAGGCCAAAGGTGGTCAGATGCACTGAGTCCCAAGTGGGGCCCACAAGATATGGCAATTTCACCCACCAATCCCACCAGTAGCATGTCTGAGACTCGCTGCTAGTCAAGACCCAGCTCTGCCAGCCAAGACAGAGGGGGAAAAATCCAAAAAAGTCAAAATAGTGAGTTACCTTCAGTCCATGAAAGCAAGGACTAGCCAGGAGCAGGAGACAGCTAAAGAGAGAAGGTTTTCATTCAGTGGTATGAAGTCCAAATTAACAGCCCTATGCTGCATCCCAGGGCTCACTCGGTGTCCAGAAGGCTCTGTTTAGTTATCATTTCAGGTCTTCATTGCCAGAGGGATTTAGGGAGACATGTGCTTAGTCTGCCATCTTAAATCGCTGCCTCACAAATTTATTCTAACATCTCTACTCTTTGAGACTTCTGACTCTATCCTCAATACTATGCCAATAAGTTCTGGCTTTTATGCTACACTTTCTGGAGACTTTTACTATTTCCAACATTCAAAGAGCCATCATAACCAACTATTAACATTAACTCCATATGTGCTTGCCAGGGACACTGAACCCCAGGTCACCAGTAATATATTATCAATAAATTCTTTCCTATCGAACTTCATATTATATTTTGTTCCCACCTACCCAACACCTGAAAAATCCCACTCTCAGGCATTCCCCTGGTTCCTGCTGATACATATTAATAAGGATCTGCTGTGCTTCTGGCATGCAAGTTATTTTATCTCCGAACTTCCCCTTTGGTTATCAACCTGGAGGTAATTACAGGTTGTGGAAGAAGATCTTCAGGAAATCAAGCAATCAGCTTATCAACTGCCAGCCTCTGGTAGGTATGCAATTATTCGGTCTTCACAAAATATGAGGTTGCTCTCCACTGGCAAGGGGAATACAGATGCTTCTGCTAATCTAGAGGTTCAAGATTCTCAGACTCTTCTATTCAGGGTCCTGACTTTGAAATGGATGATGCATTGAGACTGTGCATTCAGTTTTGCCCCACTTACAGTTAGATCTAGGATTTCAGTTTTCAGCACAATCTGCTCTGCTGCTTCAGGAGTGAAGAGTCTACTTGAAAACTCTTATAAGACTCTCTAGCTTTTGCATCATAGCTTTAATAGTAGCACACCACCCTGAGCCTGTAATTTTCTTATTTCAAATGCAGAAAAGAAGCCAGCTCATTCCACAATCCCTATAATTACCAGTGACCAAATCAAAACCAAATCTATTGTCATCAAGGAGGTTTCAATTCACAGTGGCTCTACAGATGACTAAAACCAAACCCATTGCTGTCGTCAATGTCCAACTCATTAGGATCCTACAGAGCAGAGTAGAAGTGCACCGTGGGGTTTCCAAAGAATGCCTGGGAGATAACCTTTGGGTTAGCAGCCATAGTGTGTAATCACCACAACACATATCAGTGACTCACTTTCTTCTTGCTTCTCAATTAACCAAGGATAAAACCCTTAGAAGCAGTGATGCCACTGCTTGCCAGGGGTTATCCTCATCTCACTCTTTGCACCAACTGTTGTAGATGAAGTTCCCCATAAAAAAGAACTGAGGCAGAAGTTATATATGTGTTTTGTGCATCTAGCACTTCTTTAACAGAAATACCACAAATGGATGGCTTTAAAAAGAGAAATTTTTTTCTCAGAGAAATGTAGGCTGGAAGTCAAAACTCAGTGCATCAGCTCCAGGGGAAGGCTTTCTCTGCTGGCTCTTGGGGAAGGTCTTTATTGTCAGTCTTTCCCTGGACTGAGACTTTCTGAGGTGCAGGTACCTTGAGTCCTTTACAAGGATGCTCTCTGCTCCTGTCACTGCTTCTTGGTGGTATGAAGTTCCCAGTTCTGTCTGCTAGCTTCTTTCCCTTCTATCTCAAAAGACTGCCTCAAGGCACAATAGAGTCTTACACATTGACTACTGATGCACCAACCCAATTGCTATCCATCTTTCATGCTTAAGATCATAGAGTCAGGTTTTACAACATGAAAGAAAATCACAGAATACTGGAAATCATGGTTTAGCAAATTGCTACACACATTTGTTGGGAGGACATAATTCAACCTACGACAACATGCTATTCCTAATTAGACAATATAATCCCAGTGAGCAGGAATGAGGGTCAGGGAGGGACTCAGAGATGGGAGAATATCCAATCTGAGGATGTAATATTAGTAACCATTAGCTATACGATCATTGAAAAAATATACAAATAATGTCTCAGTATTTTCCACTGAGGAGAGAAAAACAGGATAATGTATTCACATGGCGACATTTCCCTTAGGGCCTTAACTTACCTCCAGTTACAGGTTGTACATGCACTTAGATGAGGTTTCCTCTGGGGAACCATCAGAACCACGCCTGTGTGTGGGAATTGGAGCCATGTAAGACATGCAGATGTTGTCAGACATCATCCAAAGAACAGAAAGAAGGAAAAGTGCCCTGGGCACCTCTCTTCCTTGATCTCTAATCTATTTCCAGTGCCTTTCATTGTCTGAACACCACTGAGGCCAGATGAATCCGGCGCCTGGGACAGGCAGCCTACAAATGTCCTCTGATTCTGAGCAGAGCAAGGGAGGATAAGACACAAAGCTGACAGCCAGTAGATCAGAGACAGACACAGTGGGCATGATGGTACTGGGAGTTTCATGCTATCTATGAGTGGTGTACTGTTTCTGCTTTTGAGGCTCATAGGGCCACTGACAGACAGATATGGGCAAGAGACCATCTGGGCCAATGTTCTTCTTCTCCCACAGCTTCCCTAGACCTAGGGAAGACCTTCTAGGAGACTGAGTGAAGGGACCGTGAAACACTCAGATTAAACAATAGTATGCAATAATATTTGTCAAGTGGATAAATGGAAAATAAATAAAAGCCTATTTTACAGACTTCATAGGCTCACTTATATTAGTGGAGAGTTGTAAGTTTGTCTATTATCTCGAACTTGGTCTTGTTAAACTGCATTAAGTATCACGGGAAAGGTGTATTGAGATTGCCTGGGACTTCATATTGAAGAAGCATGGTAACTCACTACAGGCAGTGAGTATACTGAAGGCTTCAGATACCCAAATAATACCTATGCTATGAACTCAACAGAAGTGGACATGACTTGTCCACTAATTCTGCAAGATAGGGCTTTAGATTTGGGTAGAACCGTAACCATCAACATGATATGAGAAAGTTGTTATCAAGTCCATTCCAAAAGTCTTTCGAATTTCTGGAAAATTTCCATCAATATTACGCTCAAGTTAAATTAGACTAGTCAGAGATTTTGGTTGATCCTGAGGTTGCTTGTTTATTTTTCCCAGTCTTTTCCGCTAAAGAACAAATCCATTGCAGTGTCTTGGCTTCTGCTGCTGCCAGTCCTTGTCAATGCAGCACTTACTTCCAGCATCTTATGAAACAGGAAGACAAAGTCAGAGATGTGTTTTCTCAGGCAGTCAACATGTATTTTCTAGATGTTGACTACAAGTCTGGTCCTGTGGAAAGTCTTGAGGAAAATCAAGAAATGAGACAGACACTCTCCTTGCCACGGGAGACCTTCTCATGTTACAGTGGGAACACCTGCATTTGAACAAGTCACTACAAATTACTTACAGTGATCAGGTCAAGAAAAAGCTTTCCTGAAGATGAACAAGGAATTGAATTGGTCATTAGATCGCTAGGCTCAGGGCACAGTAAGAAGAAATGCAGCTAGGCAGGGAGGAGCGTGGTCTGTTACAGGAGATAAAAGTGTAGGTTAAAGTTCAGGATAGAACTAATGGAAGGAAAAGGCTGAAGGTGAGTGAGGTACTGGATTTTTAACTTACTTGTTTCTATGTGTGGTTGAAAACTCCATTTTTAAAACTATTTTCATATTAAAAAGAATCAACACTTTCAAGTTTAAGATTCAATTAGGTATACATTTATTGAGCAAGACAGAGTTTCTACTTTCAAGTAACTGAGAATCTAACAGAAAAGACATGTTTTCATATTACTGTAACACACGTCAGAATGTACCTTAATTGAAGGACAAAGCTTTCTGTGGACACAAGGGTAAGTGAAAAGGACTCTCTTGCATTCGCTTGTTTCCAATGAATATTTAATGAGTGCCCTCTCTGGAACTACAGAGATGAACAAGGAACACATGAAGACTTCAAAGAACCCAGGCTACTGGGCAGCCGGACACATACACAATTTGCCAAGACGGAGATATGTACAAGCTATGATGGGATAATAAAATAGGTATTATTCAGTGAGCACTTATTAAATACTTCAGATGCATTTTCCTATTTAATTTTCACAATAAGTGTATGAGGTAGATATTGCTATCCTTATTTTTGAGATAAGGAAAATAATATTCAGAGAAGTTAAATCAGTTGCCTAAGCCCCAAATCTGAAAGCTGAAGATACGGAATTCAACTCCAGTGCTTACTGACGACAAATTTCAAGGTCTTAAGTACCACAGTATAATGCTTCCCAAACACACATGGGTATGGAAAGAAGGGCATTTTACCCAAGCCAAGTCAGAGGTAAGGAATATCTCCTTACAATGAGTTTAGGAATTCGGAGCATGGGAAAATGGTGCAAATGATTAATGCACTTGACTGCTGATTGCAATATTGGAGGTTTCAGACCACACAGAGGCTCCTTGAAAGTAAGTCCTGATAATCTATTTCCAAACTTTCAGCCATTGAAAACCTTCTGGAGCACAGTTCTACTCTGCCATACATGGGGTTGTAAACTGGAGTTGATGCAACAGAAACTAGTTTTTTAGGGAATTAGACGGGACTAGTTAGGCACTCAAGCAGAGGGGACAGCATGAACAAATGTCAGGAGTCAAGAAATCACCCAAAGTTGGATTGTGAGCTATTCTCGGTTGCTGGAGAATAAGCAGTGGGGCAGGAATTGGCAGGAAGGAATTGGGAGCTGACTCATGGAGGTCTTTGTATGTGTGTTAGGAAACAGAATGGGGTGATGGGGGCCATTAAGAAACTTAAAATAAGGAAATGTCAGGCTCCTGTTTGCGTTTTAGAGAGAGGTCCGTGGCAGCTGTTTGGAGGATGGCTGTGAGGAAGCAAGAGTGGTAGAATAGTTAGAAATTATTGCAGTATTTTAGGCAGGAGACAATGAACATCTG
The DNA here is from genome assembly GCA_028571685.1 of Heterohyrax brucei. Classification (NCBI taxonomy): domain Eukaryota; kingdom Metazoa; phylum Chordata; class Mammalia; order Hyracoidea; family Procaviidae; genus Heterohyrax; species Heterohyrax brucei. The sequence goes on from CM053152.1 coordinate 28,136,784, forward strand.
AGCCAGGATAGAAACAGGATAGGAGGAGGGGAGATGTTTGAGAAAAACGTAGGCAGTGAATTTAGTGAGTTTTCGTATGTCAGCAAAAGAAGTTGGAGTTGACCCCTAGGTTCTCAACTTGGGATACAGGGTAGAAGGTTGAAAAGAAAGCAGGTTTGGGGTTCGATTATGAGTTCAGTCTTCATTGTGTTATGTCTGAAGTGCCAGTGGGACATCTGGACAGGCAGTTGGTAATCTGAGTTGAAGTCTAGGAGAAATGTCTGGGCCGGAGAAACATCTGGACTGCAGAAATGAATTCAGGAGTCATTAATATACGGGTAGAAGTTAACGCGAGAGGAGTAGACATGATTCCCCAGGCAGAGCGGGTTGGGGTGAGGTGAATGAGGGATGGTTACAAGAACACTTCATGTTGGAGAGTGCATGTGAAGTCCTTGAAGACAGTGGAGAAGTCGACACTTCATGCAGTGAGCATACTGTCTGTCTCAGACTTTGACTCAGATTTCCAGTTATCTGCCGGACATCTTCACCAGGATGTCTCATTGGCACTTCAAACTCGACATGACCAAAACTCATCTCACCATCCAGCCTTAAAGCTGCTTTCTCCGTGTCCATCTACTGTCTCCCATGTCATGAACCTAAGAGGCAGTCTAGACTTCTCCCTTTACTGCCTTCTCACAGCCAAAGAGTTATGAAAACCCAAGAACAAAATAGGGGGAAAAACAAGAAATGTGTTTACAGAAGGTAATAGTTATGCTGGCTAGATGATAGTGGGGGTTTGATGCAGATATTGGGTGATTAACTGGGATGGGATTACATTCTTGATAGTTTTGAAGGCAAGGCAATAAGAAACTTTACCACTGTGCTAGGAGCCAAAGCTAAGAATGAGGCTGTGCATTCTCATTGTAGGATATTTATTTTCAAAATATGCAGAGTGGAAGAAAAGGAGAAGTGACGAGAAGCAAGGCTTCCTTTCAGAAATACATGTGCTAGTCCAGGTGAGAGGGAACATGGCCAGAGCCGGGCACAGTGCGGTGAAACTATTAGTGAAACCAAATGAAATGGTCGCGTTTGTATGTCACAGGCAGTCAGATGTTGGCAATGTCACATGCTTCAACCTGATAGAAAGGTAAGGAGAGACACATTCTTTAGGGAAGTCAAAGGAAATGCACATTCTTAGCATTTAAGTTAAATTGCAAAGTATTTCCTAGGGCACTTGCTTTCAAACTAATAACCCAACTAGCAAATATTTTCCATTTTCAATCATCTTAGGACAATTTTCAAACAGCTTTTTATTTTTTATTAGAGAAACTCATAGCGTCTTTACTTCATTCAGTGTGAAGTTGAGTTGTCAAAATTTCCATTCAGTACACATTGAACTTTTGTGTTTCAAAGAGGGAAATTTTCCATTTCCCCATTTTGGCCACAATGCTTTCAAAAAGTCTGGGCAGTACCCAGCTCTGTCCCCATAACTCACTTAATCATTTCAGCTCCAGTTCTTCCAGCTGGCAGACTTCAGAGGCCAAGTTTCTGCTACAGCACTGGTCAAAACCCCAAGGAGGACTTTGAGCTGAGGGTCCTTAACTTTTCAACAAAAAGTTTGACTGAAGGGATTAGGCTTTATTCTCTATAAATTACCAGGATTAAAAACAAGTCACAGGTAAATGGTGCTAAACATTACTGTATTTAAGAATTACCCCAGGAGATTGTTAAAAGTCAAACCTACCAAGTGAGTTTCACAGAGATTCTGATTCAGTATATCTTCTGTGGGAGTCTAGAAATTTGTTTTTAAGAACAAGTTGAGTGACTCTGATACAGGTGGTCTGTGGAAGACAAACTGATAAATCCGGGTTTGTTTTTTCTGTTTCTTTCTCTCCCTAAGCATAACTAAAGTCAGTTGAATAGTACTGGCATTCTAAGCTGGTAAACACTCTGGCACTGTGAATGTATTTCAGTGTGTAACATTTCAGAAAAAGCATTTTTCTAAATGTTTAAAATGTTCTGAGAAAATGTATGTATAAAATGAGATGCTCTCCTGTTTCACAGAGTTCCTACTCTTTTGGGGACAAGAATCATGGTTATCCCTTTCTGTATCCTTTGTTTCGGCATTTTCCAGGTGTTTAAGCACGGAAGGGATGGGGAGAAGCTAGAACACTAAGAAACCAAGCTGGCAGAATAGCAACAGGAACATTCGAGTCACCCAGCATAATATTGGGAACTAGGAATGGGGAGGCACATTATGAACCAGATAGGAGAATTTTTCACAGCTGAGGAAATGATGGATAAACTTCCAAAACAGAAGGAGTTTCTGGAGAAAGATTATAGCACTCTGGATTCAGCAGTGTGAGCCAGTCCTTGTCCGAAGACACTGAGGCTCCAAGGCCATGGGAGAATGACTCATCTTTGCTGAAGGGTCTCGGAGGGATTGTTGTTGCCAGGAGGACCCAGAGGTCAAGAAAGAAAGATGGCACAGAAAGGTTCTGGATCTTTCCCAACATCTTTGGTCAAGAGACTTCATGAAACAATGAAATATTGTTTGGAGATCTCATGCACAGCAGACCAAAGGGAATGTGGAATCTTGAGTTGAGGACAAGGAAATCTAGGATGTGACTTCACTGTGACTGCACAACAGCAAATATGGTCCGAAGAAAATATTCAGGGTTGGCTTCTGTTTTGGCATCTTGGGTGGATGAAAGAATATATACTTCAGAGCTGGGGTTGAAAGCTTGGGAGCATAGGAGCTAGGCAGGTGAGGTAAATGAGCAATGAATGGTAGGTGGAGGGTGTGCAGGAGAGAGTTCCAGCCTCCTCTGGCAAGGCCATTTCACTTTTGCCTGGCATGTTTTAGGTTTTTATATGGGATACATCGTGACAGAAATTCCCTATCATTAATCAAAGAGTCCCAAATTGTAAATAATGGCAACTAACGCAATTATCAAATAAAAAACATTGTTGTAAGTTGTCATCTATTTGATTCTGACTCATGGTGACCTCAATGTGCACAGCCCAACCGTTGTATAGGGTTTGTAAAGCTGTGACCTTTTGGAAGCAGATGGCCAGGTATTACTTCTGCGGCAATCTGAGTGGGCTTTCGAACACCAACCTCTTGGTTAGTTGTCTAGTGCCTAACCATTTGTGCTACCCAGGGACTCCTCCTGTAGCATAAGCTAAATATATCCGTGGCCAGATCTGGCCCACGGCTGCTGGTATATGGTGATTTAGAGCCAGCGAGACCTTGGCTCACATCTGGCTCTGGGACTAGTTATTTAACTTTCATGATTCTCAGTTTTCTCATTCATAAAATGGTGAGTGGAATAATACATAATTTTATTTGTATGTGTGGGAGGATAAGTATTAGACATATTCTTCATGTCATGAAAAGAATGAATGTAAATCTCTTTTCCAGTATCTGCTACATAGAGATGTTCAATAATTAGCTATTTTATTGACCAGAATAAATACATTTTGCCCCCAAACTCAATAAAACAGTGTATTGTCTTTGAACTTAAAGATTGTTTCTTCCATGGTTATACTTCAGGTTAAGGAAGACTATCAGTATAGAAAAAAGCAGGGGGCTTAAATCAATTGCCCCAACTGCCCTGATCTACCTGCTCTAGAAACTTCTCTTCTGATATTTAAAATTGATACGACCAAAACCAAACAAAAACAAAAAAGAAACACACATTGCACACTAAGAAAGCCATAGAGAAACCTTCAAACTATGTCATCAAAAAGTTTTATTAAAGTTAATTCTTTCTTCCCAGGCAGGGTCACTGTGCAAAATAGAGTTCATTTCCTCTGGAACCCCTTAGACATATCCTACTGACAGCAATAAATTGTGTAATAATGTAAGAGGGCTAAGTATCAAATGAACAAATAAATTAAGCAAAAACAAACAAAAAAGGAACGTCAGGATTTTTTTGAAAGATACGAATCTAATGTATCAGGGAGAAATCATTTTGCCTTTTTCCAGTGGGCACAGTGTTCACAAAGAGACAAAATTTTAACAGTTACCTGGTTAATCTTGAGAGATTACCTGGTGAATTAACATGACATTAATGTCCTCGTAGAAAACAGAACATTCCAAATACAGTGTAAGACTCGAGGAAAGGTTGAGAGATAGGAGAAACTGATTGCTTAAATGGCTTTTGAATACATTTTTAGGAAGAATATGATCTTGATGAAGAATTAAGAAGTAAGATGTGAGTGACTAGACAATTCTAAGAAGTAAGTGTTCTGAAGTATTACTCTTCTGCTGAGCTCCCTGGATGGGCCTTCCTCGGGTGGTGCAATGCGATAGACTAGGGAAGAACTCACGATCTTATGCCAGAGGATACGTTTTCATGCTGTTGCTCAGTTAAATCAATCTTCTTCTTTATTTTTTCCTTTAATTTTCACAACTCTTCTTGGGGTTATCTAATCACTAAACTAATAATGGGGACGGAACCCAGGAAAAACAGACAATGCAAAACTGTTTAGTTTCTAAAAGCATTCATGAAGGTTTCCTAGTGACTGACCTGCTGAGCCTGCAATCATCCTCAGTGGAGCCAAATGCCGACACGGGAAGATTGTCCTGGATGCTCTCTCTCCTGGACTGTATTCCTCTTGGCCTTGCCTACTTCTATAGCTGTTTGGGCTTTCTTGTCAAAATGATAATTTATTTATTTTTGTTAGGCTCTATTTGTTCCAGGGACTTTTTCTCTCCTTTAAAACAAATCCTGTCCCATAACTAACTGTGGATTAAAGAAAAAACAAAGAGATGCCTGACTTCTTCCAAAATCTTTGAATTTACCAGTTTAACCTAGCAGGGGTCAAGGATAAGCTGATTTGATGTGGGATTATTAATGAAACCCTGGTGGTATACTGATTAAGTGCTACAGCTGCTAACCAAAAGGTCAGCAGTTCAAATCCACCGGATGTTCCTTGGAAACTCTATGGGACAGTTCCACCCTGTTCTGTAGGGTTGCTATGAGTTGGAATTGGCTCCACGGCAGTGAGCTTGGTTTTTCAGTGGTCTGTCTATATACCCACATACCTATTGCTGGTGAGTCAATTCTGACTCATAGCTACCCAACAAGATGGAGCACAACTGCCTCATTGGGTTTCCAAGGACCATCTGGGGGATTTGAACTGCTGACCTTAAGGTTAATAGCATAGCACTTAGCCACGATGCCACCAGGGTTTCCTACTTGCACACACACATAGATTCAGAATTGCAATGTATTTGTGGGCTTTGGGTGTTCTTGATAGAAAAACCCACTGCCATCGAGTCGAGTCCGACTCAAGGCAAACCTAGAGTTCAGAGTAGCACTGCCCCATAGAGTTTCCAAGGAGTGCCTAGCAGATTTGAACTGCCAACTTTTTGGTTAGCAGACATAGCACTTGACCACTATGCCACCATGGTTTCTGTTCTTGATATAGATAAGAAAAAGTAATAGTTCAAGCTTTAATATTCTGAGAAGAGCTTTTGGTGTGGTACTTTCTGCTTGGGCTTGTCCCTGGCTTACTATCTACTTACCAGCTTTATTACTCAGCCACAAATTATTAACTCACTCTCTGCTTTGGTTTCCTTTAGTATGTTTAGAAGAGAGGGGTTTATAATTATACTTACCTTATACAGCAGAATGGTTAAGAATTCCACTAAAAGGTCAGCAGTTTGAATCTACCAGCCACTCCTTGGAAACTCTATATAGGGCAGTTCTACTCTGTCCTATAGGGTTGCTATGAATTAGAATGAACTCAACAGCAGTGGGAGGTTAGATGGTTATGGAAATTAAATAAACTAATACATGTAAAGCACATAAAGAATTGATAGCACAATAAGAATTACTTAGCTATGTTTAAGAATATTATAATTATGAATGAGATTTAGAGGGTATGATCTTAAAGGCAGGACTGAGTTAGCATTGGTTTAAGTTTCTGAAGTCTCCTAAATCCCTTCTGCCAACCATTCTTCAAGTATCAGAACATGCTGGAGATGTTAGCAGAGGCAACACTTCTGTTTCAGCATGCTCCATGAAGGCCAAGTGGCTCCCAGGCCAAAGACACCCCAAGAAGCCATGTGAGAATTCATGGTAAAAAGATGTTTACCATTTCCCTAGTCTATAATTCCAAGTTTCACTATGCCAGTAAGTGGTCTTGACAAAAGAAATGCTAATATTCAAAGTTTTCTGTAGTTGCTTCCACAGCTCCTTTGACAAAACACTATATATTTTATGAGATATCTTTTTGAAGAATAATTATTCACAAAACGTTAAAAATCCTTTTCTTCTCATTTCCAGTGATGTCCAAACAATTACTGAACTGCTAGAGAATATTTTATGGTCAAACTAGTGGAACCAACACATGGAACCCAAATTTCTATTACTTAAGGAATACTTCCAAACACATGTGAGAAAATCGGAAAAGCAGGTGTCCTGTACGTATGTTTCTATTGAAGCTTGTGGTACTTTACAGCCACAGTCACTTCAATAACGCATACCCATAGGCAGTTTTTCAGGTTACATGATTGTGACTTTCACAATAATTGCCAACCTGTTAACCTCACAGTAATTCCAGGGAGGAGAACAACACACAAAAGGCACTGCCCTGTGTGTTTCTGCTGCCTGTCAAAACAAATAGGATCCTGGGGGTTTAATTACAGAACTTCTAACTACATCTAAAGCATGCTCCTGTTAAAATGGGAACTCTGGACACCTAAAGACAACCTAGATTTGGTCACTTGCCTTGGGGAGACTCAATCCATAAAATGGTGATTACTCAAAGGAGCAGTGGCACATGGTCCAGGGGTTCACACACCGGCAGAAAGGACAATAGTGAATGTTAACTGGTTTACATAGCATGGCAATTCAGGGCATTTAAAACCACAGGGAATCCAGGGTGATGACTGGCTTCTTTGGCCCTAACAAAAAAACGAAGATTTAATTTTAAATGAAGAGAAGAAACAGAAGAAGTTCTTCCTTGGAAAGAACAAATAGTCCCTGAAAGATGTGACAGTTTGCTCTGATAGAGATTTACAGCCTTGAAAACCCCAGGGAGTTGCTAGGAGCTAGAACTGGCTTGACAGCAGTGGGACAGGAACAGACAATTACAGGATGTCAGTTGGTATCAGATAATTTGAGGAAAAGAATGACTGAAAGGCCACCAGTGTTAACACAGTCTCTCACCTGGTGGGAAAGTTCAGGAAAGAATCACAAGGTCCGACAATGGAGTCTGTTAACTTCAATCATTCTAAATGCTACATACCTCATTGCTGAGTATCACTGGATTCACCTTTGAAGTACTCCCCTCTGGAAACTATGCCCAATGCCAGTGCCTAGTCCATCCTTCAAAGCAAGGAATGGTCATTATGCACGGTAGCAAGTTCGCAAATTGTATAGTTATCTGTGAGGGAGTTTTCGGTCCGTAAACAAACAACTGCGTTGGAACATCCTCCCTACTCCGCTGATCTGGCCCCCAGTGACTTTTTTCTTTGCCTAAAGATAAAAGAAATATCAAAAGAAAGACATTTTGATGGCATTCAGAACATTGAAGGTAATGTGACAACAGCTCTGATGGCCATTCCAGAAAAAGAGTCCCAAATTGCTTTGAAGGGTGGACTAGGCTCTGGCATCAGTGTATAGCTTCCCAAGATGAGCACTTCGAAGGTGAAATTGGCAGTCCTTGTATATATGGTGAAAGGTCTCTATCCTGTCCCTTTTCTCTATCACCAAGGCCAGCAATCACATATATGTAGGTGTATGTATATGCATACCATGGGTAATGAAAACAGTTTGGACTCACTACTAACCTGAAGACTGACTGGTGATCAAACACCTCCAGTGGCACCAGGGAAGAAAGGCCTGGTAACTGCTTCTGTTAAGATCTATAGCCATGATAATCTCATGTGACAGCTCTGCTGTGTGACACATAGGGGTGGCATGAGTTGGAATCAGCTTGACAGCAATAGGTTTGTGTGTGTGTGTTTATGTTTTGCTTTGTTAGGTGCTGTGGAATTGGTTTAGACTTACAGCAACTCTGTGTACAACAGAAACGCTGCCCGATCCTGTACCACTCACACAACTGTTAGCGTTTGGGCCCACTGTGTCAATCTGTCTAGTTGAAGGTTTTCTTCTTTTCTGCTGACCTTCTACTTTACATATAAGACCCTTGCTCCTGTTTCATCTTTTCTTTCCAAATCTATGGAGGGGGAACAAAAAAGTTTTTTTTTTTTTTCCCTTCATTTCTTATCTGGTTTTAGGAATAAGTAACAAAATGGACTTCATTCTTTATAAGCCATTCTCACCTAAGCCTAGTTTTGTTATTTTTAGGAATAAAATCTCAGGCTTGACATATTTTCTATGCCTTCCATAAAAAAGATAATGTCAGTATCTCTAAGTTACTCAGGTTCCACTCAGCATGGCAGGGCAAACATTTAGATTATACGATTTAAAGTGTTCCAAAGTAAAACTCCTTAAAAATAGAGAGTACAGCGTAAATGTATATTCTAGAAGCAACAGTAAATGGTGTGGAAAAGTGGTCCAAGGTCAGCTGAGAAGTTTTAATACTTAGATCTGGCAGCCCACTGCAGTTTACATACTTTCCTCAGGAAACAGAGATGGGGATCAGGGGAGGTGCTGGTCAAAGAGTGAATCAATTCATGAATACTCAGCCGTGAAATGGAAAATCAAAATGAAATAAGTATGACTGTAACTATTTTGGTCTATTAATATTCAAATATCAATACTTTCCTTTGAGAGGCATTACTGAACACTTACTGACAAGAGAAAAATGGTAGTTTGGGAAAGGATATGTGTTTAAAGAAAGCATTTAAGTAGGGCTGAAACATATGGTCTGCTTAACTCTAGGTAATAGTCCACCAATTAAAATAAATTCCCTATCTGAATGTTTCTCTCTTTTCAGATCCCTTGTAAAAAATCTCCAAAAGGGATTACAACTTTTCATACAATTGACACATGGTCCTGTTTTCCACAGACTTGACTTAATATTTGAATGCAATGGTATGTGGTTTTGTTAGTACAGAATATTTAAACTTAAAAAGAAAATACCTTAATTTGTTTATGCATAAGCTCATTAAAAAATATTTCTAGGGGCTCTTGTTATGTTTATTCTCTAGAATATAACCTGTCTTTGAAGTGGTATATTAGTTTTTAAAAAGTCATTCCTAAGCTGAATAGAGTCTAAAAATAAAAGTTATTCTTAGAGTACATTCCACATAGAAAGCTAGCCACATGATGCTCTGATTCAAACAATATACTTACAAGACGTTACTGTTTGAGGTCTGTATTCAGACTGGCAATTTTTGTTTTTGATGATTATTCCATCCTGAAGCAATTTCCCCCCTGTCCAATTATACCAGAATTAAGAGCACATTTGTATCTGATGAGGCTTAAATTTTTCAACCTCCTGATTCAGAAATGAAGACCTCTAGTGGTTTGTTCATTTTGTCTCTGGGTAGAAAGCTCAAAAGAAAAGAGAATCAATTCCCTTAAGTTTTTCTGGAAGAGAAAAGGTGCTTTGATCTTAGCATGTTGTGCATTTTTTATCGGCTGTTGAATATAAAAAGCTACAGCCTCATCTGGTTTTTCTGCTATATTTTCATATTGTGAATCACATCGTGCCTTCCAGTTTAAATTAAAATGTCTGGGTCCAAAATATCAGTTCAAAATTCATTCAGGATTACAGTTGACAGATTTCCAGTGTGCTAGAAACTTAGGCAGTGGTTTGACTAGTATTCCACAGACTGTTAAAGATACTTTCATGCACTTCAGACAGTGAATTCCTGGATAGAGACATACACTCATGCTATTTTAGATAGCTCTTCCTACCACTGCAAGAGGCTGTTTTAGCTAATGTAATAATAGGCTAGGTTATTCCTTCTACAGTATAATCCATAAAGCAAAAGTAGCTCTTTTCCAAACATTTTAGAGCAACTGAAACTGTTTACATGTCTTTTAGGTGGCTTTCCTACAAACTTGTGTCAGAGTGTCATACTATTTGGTAAAATCTTCATTAAGTTAAGACAACTGCACTTGGTTAAATATCTTTTAGGCAGAGAATATGGTAAAGTTACAGTAGCTGATTTGAGGCCATCATCATTAAGTAAATACATAGTTTAAGAAAAAGGATGCAAACTACAAAAATGACATAGTATAATTAAACATCCTATAGTCCAAGTAATAAAAATCATAAATTAACTGCTTCTCAGTTCTGGTGAGATCCTTTAAGTACTGTCTCACGACTTGAACGTTGGTTCTTTCATCAGAAGAGTGCCTATCCTTAAAGTTTGGAAATTTCAGCTCTTCTGGAGCACCAATCAGCTGTAAAAAAAAATTGGCATCTTCTTCCAGGGTTTCAAATTTTCCAACAAAATCATAATTGATCAAACATGGATAGCAGAGTTTGCTGATCTTCTCCCAGTGAATGTCCATTCCTACTGGCCGGTGTGAATCCAGCAGGTAGTGGACGAATTCCTTGAATTTGACTCCAGATCCATTATTTAATGCTTCTTCACAGGCATTGGGCCGATATTTCTTTATAATTGCCTTCCCAAATACCGGATGGTAATAACTATTCGGGTGTTCAAATTTGTCTCTGAATGCTGACACTAATCTTTCCATAGGATCACGAACAAACACAGCCTTGGTGTAGGTATTTAAGCGAGTATATATTCCTTTTAAGTCAAAGCTATCTAGCTTTTTCAAGTGTTTTCCATAGTGGACAGCATCATGGGAAATGTTGTATGCAGAGGAGGCCAATCCATTTAGCACCATCAGAATTCTCTTCCAGTTGGAACAACCAGCCTTTGGTACTTCACAATATAAGATTTTGTGCTTATCTTCTACATAGATCCTGGATACCATATGAAAAAGATGTGACTGGGGACGACTCGCAGCACTATACTTCTTGCAAAACTCCTGAAGGAAAGACCTGCGTTTCTCTTGGTTTGTATAAATGGTCTTCCACTTGCTGTCTTTGGCTAAACTTCTATTTAAAGGGCTATTTTCCAGCGGCCAATTCATTTCGCTGAACTTCCTGAAAAGAGTCTTAGTTCCTTGAAGGTTTTCAATCAACTTATTTCTCAATGACTTTGTGGTTTCACCCAAAGCTTGATCTTTTCCTTGTAAGTGGCTGATCTCCATGAAGATTCCTTCAGGACTCTCAGAATTAACCAGGAAGTTTTCCTTTTTGCGCCTTGGCTCCTCAGGCACGCGGAACTTGGGGTTCTGTTAAAATAGAGAGAGAAAGGTTGGAAGCATACTCATAAGTGTGGGTAAACCAGAGAAGCAACTTAACATATTTGTTTTAAAATACTGTCAAGGGAAACATATTTCATATATGCTGCCAGAACAGTTTAGTAATTCATGCTAAAGATATATTTTGCAGTAAGCTTCTTCATGGGAAACACCAGCAATGAAAAAAATAGTACCAGCAAGATGGGGGTGAAAAAGACCTTCGCCAGATACTCTACCAAACGTTAACTCAGTCATTCTGTGGGTCCATGAGCCCTGAGCTGTTAAGGGGTGTACCCTCTTCAGGTACTGATTTAGCTAGTGCCTCTGCTTCTAAATACCAAATGTGCTGATATTTGGATGGAATATTTTTTATTTTGGGGGTCATGTGTCGAAATGCACAGAACAGTCCTAAGTCATAAATTACATAATTTGTAGCAAGTTTAATTGTAAAGTCCCAGTAACTACTTCAGTTTTACAAGAATTTGTAAAAGGTGCTGCTTTTCTCTTGGAAAAAGTTCCTTTTTTGTAGATACATATATCACAATATTCAAGAGTTATAATAACATAAAATTTCATTATTTCCCAAGTGAAGAATGAAATCTGCTTTATATCCATCTATGCAAAACTGCATCAAAAGGAGAATGAGAAGTTAGTTCTCTTGCCAGAAGGATGAATCAGCCCTTGTATCTATACTCGTCCTCTGTCTACATCCTTCCTACAACTCTTGCAGTAACTGGATAAAGGAAGAAATGAATATGGGGTTTAAAAGGTCGCATGGGGTTGTCAAGATGGGATTTTGTCCTCTGATAGGCATGAAACTTATAAGGACTTTGGCTTTTACTTTGGGTGGACTAACTAGGGAGCCTTTGGAAGGTTCTGAACAGAGAACTGACACATTTGAAAAGGGTGAGTGTAGAGAAGACCAGACTAGAGATACATACATAGGGTTATCACACATTACTGGACAAATTAATGACTAAATGGTGAGCTGTGGGGTCAACAGTGTAGAAGTTGAGGGACTAGTGGAGAAAACTTCCTAGGGAATTTAAAAACGTTTTTACCATTGCATATCTAGTCTTTATAACTATGTCTAGCATACAACAGTTACTCTCGTATATTTGTGGGATAAATGAATTAATGGGATGAATGGATTAATGGAATCAAATGTTGAAGGATTATTAGAAATTCTGTAGGCTAGGGGTATAAGGTGGAGCTGGGGAGCGCATTCCTAGCAAAAAGCTCAGCAAGATAAGCAACAGAACAGAAAAAGGAGCAATGTGGTGTGGGAGCCAATCCCGGGCATGAAGGGACTTGTACCAGATAAGTTTTAAGTACCTCCTTCTCTCTCAAGCAAGATTATGCCAGTATGCCCATGACTTTCTCGAGCAGATAATAACTTCATTTCCACTGGTCCATCAGGCCAGAAAAGATTTTTCCTTGCATTGCATCACTGCTTCCAGGATATACCCTCACCAAAGCTCTCTGCTCCTATCAAGTACATGTATCCTGCTGAACCTTCCTTTCCCCTTCTCAGATTGCCATCTACCTTTACCACGATACTGTCACCTTACACACTGAGGACATTAATACCTAACTCAGCATTTGCTCTTCACCCTGCTCTTCTCAGTACACTTAGTGACTCTAGCACCCAGTAACCTCACAGTTGCTTGACCACCTCTCCTCTAACAAATTTCTCCTCTTCACATAGACTTTGCTGTTGCTAGTCTGCAATACCATCATCTCTCTGACCACTACTGTCTAACCTTCCAGCTTGTTGTTATTTCCAGGTTTGCCACTTTTTGACCATGTTTTCACTGCTATAAATACAAGCTCTTATTAGCCAGCGTGGCTGGTTCTTCATTCTTGAGCTCTTAGCTAGTAAGTGGCTTTCATAGAGCCTTTCTCTGTCTTCCTTGGGCTGTGTCCCCTTCTGAGATTCTATCCTGCAGCATCTTGCTTACTTTCCTCATAACACGAACCGTCATGTGAAATTATTTTGCTTATTTACTTCTATGTTGTGATTTCTCAACCTCCGTTGCACTATAATATGACGGCAGAGGTATTATCTGTCTTGTTCCCTGTTGGCACTCTGGTACCTAGCACAGTACCGGGCACATGAAAGAGGTTGTTATTGCTAGTTGTTGTTGAGTCAGGTAGACTCTGACTCACGGTGACTCCATATAAAGAGAAGAGAACCTAGCCTGGTTCTACACCATCCTGATAATCATTGGTATGCTCAAACTCGTTACATAATAGATGCTCAATAAATAATTGTTGAATGAGTAAAGGTGATTACAGTTTAATCCAAACAACTGTCTTAAGACCTTGCTGAAGAAAAACAGAAGGCTCATGGTTAACCTAAATAATTACCAATTCTTGTGAAGGTACTGAAAATCCGTATTCAAACAAATCTTTGGCAAAAGAGAAAACAAATAAAACAGGTATGTTTTGAGGTGCTCAAGCTAAAGCAAGTATGGAAGGCTGCCAAATCAGACTGGTTTAAAGTCATTCATGGTCGCCTAGGAATGCCTGGGGGCCTTGCTAGCAATCTCAACTCCCAGGTCTCACTGTGGATATACCGAATCAGAATTTCTGGAGGTAGATACTCTCCAGTTAAACAAGCTTCTCAGACACTCCATAGCCTTCATGTTCATACACTTTCCGTTACTGGAAGGTCATGTTCACGAACTTTTCTTATTTTGCCTTATAATCCAAGTCATACAAAAACGTATACACACATTGTTACGTAGGAGGACATAAAGTGAACTTATCCTAGAAAAAGTAAAACATACCCCATTGCTGAGTATCACTATGGTCACCTCTTAAGTACTTCCGCTGGGAAACTATACACTGATGCCAGCAGCTAGTTCACCCTTCAAAGCAATTTTGGAAATCTTTTTCTGGAATGGCCAGAAATGGCTGTTGTCATATTACAACTGATGTCCTGAATGTCATCAAAATGTCTTTCTTTCTATATTGAGTTTATCTTCAGGTAAAGAAAAAAGTCACTATGGGTCAGATCAGGTGAGTAGGGCAGGTGTTATTTGTTTATTGGCTATTGTTTATTGTCCCTTCCAGACAACTATACAATTAAGTTTGCGAACATGCCACTGTGCATGCCATGGTCATTCCGGAAAGAGATCCAAAATTGCTTTGGAAGGTAGACTAGGCACTGGCATTGGTGCACAGCCTCCCAAGGGGAGTATTTCAAAGCTGACTACAGTGACAGTCAGCAATCAGGTATGCACCACTTAGAATAATTAAGTTTATGGACTTGTCAGACCTCATAATTCTAGCTGCTTTCCCCACAGCACACTCCCCGTTTCCACCCAGTGTCCATTCAAATCGCTCCTGTCCCCCGCTGCCCTGTCATCTCACCTCTGGTCAGGAGTTGTCCAGTCAGTCTCCTTGATCTACTTAAGCCAAGAAACACAGTCTTCACCGGTATCATTTTATGTCTTAGATCTAGTTCAATCCTTGTCTGAAGAGTTGGCTCTGGTAATGGTGTCAGTTTTGGCTAATAGACAGTCCAGAGGGTCATGTCTTCTTGGCACTCTCAAGTCTGTGGGACCATCAAGTTTGGTCTTTTTAATAGGGTTCAAGTTCTGCACTCCATTTGTCTCCCACCTTGTCAGGGACTCATTGCTATGTCCCCTGTCAGGGCAGTCATTGTGGTGGTGGTGGTGGGGCACCACCTGGTTCTTCTGGTCACATGCTGACATAGTCTCTGGATTATGTGGCCCTTTTTGTCTCCTGAGCTCATATTTTGATTATGTCATTGATGTCCCTCATTCTTCTCTGTTCCAGGTGAGTTGAGACCAACTGATGCTTCTTAGATGGCCACTTCCTAGCTTTTAAAACCCAGATGCCACTCACCAAAGTGGAATGCAGAACACTTTCTTAAAAATATTTGTTATGTCAATAGACCTAGATGTTCCCTGGAACCATGGTCCAGGCCTGTGCTTCTGCTACTCCATCCTTTGAAGTATTTGGTTATATTTAGGAAATTTCTTAGCATTTGGTTTAGTCTAGTTGTGTTGACTTCTCATGTATTATGAGTTGTCTCTCCCTTCAGTTAACTTCTCCTCTAGCATCTAATTAATGCATACACTCTCCCTCCCTCCTCACTTTTGTAGCCATCAAAGACTGTTTTCTTCTGTGTTTAAACCACTGAGTCCTTATATTAGTAGTCTCATACAATATTTGTTCTTTTGCAACTGACAAATTTCACTCCGCGTAATGCCTTCCAGATTCCTCCATGTTATTAGATATTTCCCAATTCACGGTTATTCTTTACGTTGCATAGTATCGCATTATGTGAATATGTCACAGTTTGTTTATCCATTCTTTCACTAATAGGCACCAAGGCTGATTTCACGTTTTTGTTATTTGGACAGTGCTGCGACAACATTGACATGCATGTGCCTATTCATGTGATACCACTTATTTCTAAAGGATCTATTCCAAGCAGTGAGATTGCTAGATCATGTGGTACTCTTATTTCCAACTTTTTAAGAAAGCACCAAATCAATTTCCAAAGTGGTTTTACTGTTTTATATTTCCACCAGCAGTGTGTGTTTCAGTCTCTCCATAGCTTCTCCAACAATTATTATTATTTTTTTGGATTAATATCAGCCTTGTTTCACCAAGAGCTTTCTTTTCTTTTTTGTGGTTGAGTGAAAGTTTACAATACAATTCAAATTTGCATGCCTGTCTATGTGCAGTTTCCTCTGCTTTTCTTGCCTGGTGACAGCACACTCCTCCTTTCAGTTCCATACATGTGGTATCCTCTTAATGATCTCCTGTCCCCTCCTGTCTACCCTCTCCATTCCCCTCTAGTAAGAAGCCAGGAGGATGACATCCTGTAGATGCATAGAACCATGAAGTGCACACACGATATGGTCACTCTGTGTCTCTGAGTCCAATCCATTCCTATCCGAAGAGTTGACCTCAGTAAAGATCTATGATCAGGCACAGCATCGGGTCTAGGAACCATGCTCCCAGGGGAACTCCCAGACCTTCAGACCATCAACTGTGGTCTTTTAGTGGAGTTCTTAGGTGCACCCCTTTCTTTCTTGTGTTGTCATTGGGACTCAACGTTGTGAGCCTCATCATGGTGGTCACTGTTGGTGGCTGGGGACCATTTGGTTCTTCTGGTCACATGTTGATACAGTCATCCATTCACATTGGTCTTTCTGTTTTCTGGGATTTTTCTCCCTGATGTCATTGTTGTCCTTGGTAATCATCTGTTCCAGCTGAGTTGGGACCAGTCAGTGACATCAAGCAACTTTCTAATGAGTAGTTCGGTTAGGGAGATAATTATATGGGGGAACAGGTCATCCCTGCTTATAAATTAAGACTTCAGTCTCATGTTAGTTTATTTAGTGTTGGTCAGTTTCCTCAACTCTGTCAAGCTGAAATATTGTCAAAAGATTAATTAATATAATCTCTGAAGTCCTCCAGATGAACAGCCACTAAACTTTCTCCCAACAACACTCACCATGACTCACGTTATAAAAATATTTATTAAGATGTACAGATAAATCCCTCCACGTGCCTACCTGGCTCTATTTCCTTCCAACCACAGAAGAGGCTTTCCATGACTGAGGAGTTTGAACTAATCAAACAAAAGTTAATGGCATTTTAACATTCAGGATATGCTTCCTCAATTATTTTCCCTGGAGTCAAATATAGAACTTTGATATCTAGTGGTCTTAAAGTGAATACCAATATCATCATCAAAATGACAATCATAATAAGAACAGCAATAATGATAAAAAGAGTCAAATCTTCCATCTCCATTTTCCATTGGCATACTTCATTCTGACCATCCCTGAAGCAAACACATACAAAGCCAAACGGACCCTGCTTCCACCACAACTCGCTCCTTACGTTTTTGTCCCTTAATTTCTGAAATGATTCATTTACTTTGTGCTCACCAAGTCACAAAATCTGAGATGGCTTTAATAATCAGAAAGTAAATTGGTTATTTTATATTTCATACTGTCTCTTTCATCTTTTTCAAATTTATTACCTCTTAATTGAATATTCTGTAGGATTCTTCTAATTAGTCTCCAGGCAAATTATGACTAAGTTAGTTTTCCTCAAACATTTATTTTCCATCCCTCAACAATTTACACTCACTCCGTAACGCAGAAGTAAATTCCCACTTCCTAAGCTGATGCTCTCGGTTTCTCACAGTAGGGCCTCTTCTAACCTTTATGTTCCGCTCTCTCCTGATACCTACTCTGTCTTCCAGTTCCTTCCATTCTGGGCTTTTAGTACACTTTACCCCCTTTCTGGGCATTTTACAAATCTTCTAGGCTGACATGAAATCCTACTTTCTCCAAAAAAACCACTCAGGTTTCCATCAAATGATTCTATGCTCTTCTCACTGACTTCAGTGCTTGTCTGTACCACTTATAAAGAAAGTAATTCTTTTTTTTTTTTTTTTTTTTTTAGCTTACATAGCTTTTGCTATTTGATTTTTCATGGAGAAACTCTTTTATCATACCCAAATTGTAAGCTTTGGCAGAGAGCTATAGTTGTCCATAAATACCTTTAAAAAGTAAATATTACTTCAAAGTTAGTTGAAATACATGTAGCTAAAGACGGAAAAAAAATAAGTGTTCGAAGATCAGATCATGGGCTAGACTCAGCCATGAGTTTTCAGAACAAATTTGAATTCTCAGTTTTTCCTGAGAGAGACCAGCATGATATAGAAGGCCAGGCTGTAAAGTGAGTTAGGGCACAGACTCCTGGGGTTGAGTTCTGGCTTTACCTGCACCTGGCTGTGGGACAATATGTAAGTTTCTTAGCCTCACTGAGACTCAGTTACTTTATCTGAAAACTGGGGATAATAGAAGTAACCACCCCCAAAGCATCAAGGATTAAATGACTAACTAGCTGACACACAGTAAATGATAGGATTATTGCCATCATTTACTTCCAACTAAACTGAAATGAAATTATGAAAAATCATGCACCCTGCCACCTACGTGTCCTTAATGTTGATGACAAATTTGTGCCAATGCTACCAATTCTGAGAAGGTCCTACACACTGAAGACTGTGTCTGTGTGGACACCGTGGTAGGCAATTAACAAGCGAATTTGATACTGATCATGTTAGTGATTAGATGGTGATATTTTCTCCCTTCATTTAACTTTGACATTTTTCTAGTTCAATTTCATAATATTACCTATAAAAATGTGTCTTGTGTGAGTCAGCTTAAATTGAGAGATGAGTGCAGGCACATTTCTTCCTAGTGTTGCGAAGACTTCGTTTCGATAAGGTTCATTAATAAAAGTCATGATAGGAGTGTGGTGGAATGCACTGATGCCGGTCCTTTCTGGGAATGCAAATCAGTCTCCTCTGGCTAGCGCCTCTGAACTGCTGGTGCAGCCTGATTCCAGGGCTGTAGACAAGACCGTGTAGTTAGAAGAGGAGGGAAGACTGTGCTGCATTATGACAGGACTAGGGGGAAACGAGGAAGAACGCGGCGCACGGTCCTAACGGGCAGCACGTCCTCGGCACTCCAAGCTCAGAGCCACCAGCCTTGTCTCCTTCTTCATCCTTCCCACAACTCTGCACCTTCATTTACCCATGGAGCAAATGTTTTCTGAGCACTTGCTGGGTGTCAGGAAGTGGCCATGCACTGGGAACAGGGTGAGTGGGGTCCCTGCACTCATGGGGCATTCCTGGAGTCAGGGTAAGGAGGGCAATACAGAAAATCAGCCTTGGAATTACCGTAGCGTGGCAGGTGATAAGGCAGAGGGAGCACAGGACACTAAGGAGAGCATGAAAGAAGGATGTCTAATCTCAGGAGACTTGAAAATCAGGGAGGATTTACTGGAGAAAGCATAGACCTTGCAAAATTACTTCCACTTCTTGTCCCTGAGTTTGTACTTGTTTCGTCTTTCTTGAACATTCTCCATTTTGTATGGCACTAAAAGGCGGGGGTGAAAACAAACTCATTTAATCACCGGGTCAACCCCAAGATGACACGAGGGGAACATTCATTTTACAGATGAAGGACCTGAGGCTCAGAAAGTTTAAATACCTTGGTTAATACAGATATTGCTCAATTGTGCTTCTCAGTCACTAACATCTTTTTTCCAAGGTGCATCATATACAACAATCTATTTCTTGGACAACACTGAAAGAAAACGAAGCAACTAAAGCACCGACTGCATGTTTGCCCCAAGAGCATACCGTGGTTAACAACATAGCTTTTTGAGCTAAGAACCACCAGCCTAGCGTTATGTCCATGATCTACCATTTTGTCTGAATAACTTTGGTTAGCCTATTGTATTTCTCTCTGCTTCAGTTTCCTTGTCTGTAAAAATGGGGATAATAACAATACTTACTTTGTAGGGTAGTTGGATTACATAAAACCAATGTTAAGAGTGCAAAACATGACCTCTATAAATATTTATTTATCGAGCATATTCTACATGGCAAGCATTTTCTAGGTGACTATCATTTTCCCCTGTTTTCTCCATCTCTGTTCTCTTTGTCTTCTTCTAGCAGTTAGCAAAGTTAAGAGTATATCATAAATGTTCACTGGTGGTAAGGAAGAGGCAAAGAAAGAAAAAAAGATAGAGACGACTGAAAGATAAAAAAACAAACCAAAAAAAAAAAAAAAAAGGAATCGAAATGAACACAAAAGTAAAGGGAAAGGAACAAATGAAAGCACCATTAAAACCAAACCAAAACACCACAAAAGTATGGCCACTGAGTCGATTCCTACACATAGTAATGCTACATAAACAATAGGAAAGAATGAACAATTAGGACTAGAGGGTAAAGAGAGGGCTAGTGTATTTCAGCTTTCTCCAAACACATGTTTAAACTGCTTAAACACAGAACAGTTTCTGAAGTAATGTTATTCAGGCTGACTTAATAGCTAATATCCATTCTCATCATCTTGAACGCAACAACTGAAATTATAGTGTAATTTCCCAGCTTTTTTTTCAATTTTAAGTTTAATTATCTTTGTTTTTCTTTTCACCAAAGAAGCTAAAATATGAGGGCCAAAGAAGTAACAAAACATGACCAGCTGCAAGTTTTTCTTGAGAATAGTGTTATTCTCTGGTTTGACAAAACCACCAGGAACTGAAAACAGGCCTCACCATGATTTATGTAAGTACATAAGTATACTCTCTAAGAGATTCAATAAGCTTTTATAGGTTTATAATTATAGCTTCCTTCTAAGTTATATAGAAGTAATAAGGCTATTGGTTTTTCATATTTACAGATAAATAAATCAAGATGCTAACATCACCTTGTAAAAGCAATGGAGAATTCAGAAGTGTCTGATTCTCTAAACCCCAACCCAGTTTGCCTTATTTAGCAGAACATTTTGCTTTTTAAACCCAAAGCTTTAACGAGAGCTGCAACTTAAGGTGAAAATATATTCAAAATGTTTGGTTTCCACTCTTCTCTGTTAGGTCCTGCTGCCTGAGGTCAGCCATGGAAGTTGGTGGTTGCTCTTGATCAGGTTCCTACTCCTGGTGACCCACATACAACCGTACAAAACATTACCCAGCCCTGACCTATTCTCACAACTGCTGGTGTGTTCCACTCCACTGTTGTGGCCACTGGGGAGCTCATCTTTTAGTACTCTGTTGGCTAATACTCTGCTGTGATCCACAAGTTTTCATCAGCTAATTTTCAGAAGTAGACTGCCAGGTCTTTCTTTCTAGTCTTTGTCCGTAAGTTCTGCTGAAATATCTGTCCAACATGGGCGACCCTGCTGGTATGTTAAATTTGGATGGTACAGTTTCCAGTATAATAGCAACACACAGCCACCACAGCACTACAAACCGGCAGATGGGTAGTGGTAACCATGGATAGGTATAAAAAATTGCAGTCAACTATAAATGGTAAGAAATACGTAGAGAAAGTAGATGTTTGACCATTGTAATTTTGATATATCATTAGAATTTTAGACATCAAAAAGTTTCAGGATGTGGTTTCTTAAACATCAGGTTGGTATTTAGTTTTCTAAAAATGAGTAGTTGTCAGTCAGCCTCTCTTTCCTTGTATTTAGGATGATCACCAATAACAGAACATATATCCAAGAGGATTCTGGGGGAAAAGTGCAGGAGGGAACCCTGACTGCAATACTTTGTTTTCTAGAGTTCATTAGCTAGATAGCGTTCTTGACTTTGTTTTCAGAAGTCTGATGAGGAAGATGGGCCAGCTGCCATGGACTGGAATACCTAAGTGTAAGGTTGTTATTTCAGCCTTTTTTTTTTTCTGGTGGTGGATAGGAGGGAAGGATTTTTGTAGCCTGGATTGCCAAGCCAAGCCCTGGATTAGGCAAGCAAAAGATGTTCACAAGCAAGATAAATGGGTTCATCAAGTGATAGCCAAGATGGAAATCACTGGAGGGTTAGGGAAGGTCAGGGTCATGGGTCAGCAGCAGGCAAGGGAATCGGGGTGCTTCCAGGGGCTGATGAGTGGACGTGCAAGGGAGAAGAGAGCTGGGGTGAGGTGGGGCGTGGTGACCGGATCGGTCAGGGATCAAACGAATCCTGGCTTTTGAGTAAGATCCACTAAGTCCTCTACTTATTACTTGGGTCGTTTCAGAACATTGCCTTTGTGTTTCCCTAGAAATAGACCCTGATACTAGGATTTGAATGCAAATAATTTATCTGGAAATTTGTTCCAAGGAATGATAGGAAGAGAACGGGAACTGAGAGAGGGAAGGGCCAACAGAATAAACAATGAATCATCAAACAAGCTCGCACTGTGAGAACCCGGAGTTCAGTTCTACTCAGGAACTCCCAGGCAATGTAGAACACATGCCCACAGTTAGGCCACCAAACCCAATCAGCCACCGGCTGAAGACTTCTGGGGAAGAGGACTGGCATTCGAGCCTGCCCTGCAAGCATGCAGCAAACAAAGGCACGTTTAGATGACGACATATGGAAAGGGTACAAAGAGTAAACGAACATTCTAGGTTCCTTGTTTCCCATTTTTAAGTTACAAGTCCTAGCAGGTATTCCTGGACATATTAAAATGGAAGTGACAGCACGTGACTGGAATCCAGACTCCCTAACATCCAAATTCTGCCCTTATCATAGTCGCTCTCCTTTGGCAGTTTTCATGGTGTGTGTTTTCATACGCACTCATAAGATATGGCCGAGAAAAGGAACACCTTATAGCTAAATGGAACCCTAGTTCTATCAAGCTGAGCTAGACCACTCAGATTGGCAAGGCTTTTCTTGCCCAGAATAGACAGCCTAAGGCCTTGTACCAACTTTGGCCAAGAAGCCTCTCTAGACATTTTACTAAAGCTCATGTTAAAATCTCAGTCCTTTGATTCTGATACTCTGATGATAAGGAAAGATGAGTTGCTTAAAATATCAATTTAGTAAAGGAAATTACTTAAGTCCAGCACTATGTCTGACATACAGCAGGTTTCCTGAAAACATTACTTTAACCTGACCATGCCTTTCTTCTTTGATTTTCCCTCTATATTGGGTTCGTTTTCTATGTCTACCATCCTAACTTCAGACTGAAATGTCCACTGCAATGGTCCCTGTTCATGAAGGCAGCAGTAGGAGGGACAGTGACTCAGTTAGGAGTGGGCAGCTTACTCATAGGCCAGCTGACAACCAACAAGGTGGCTGCAACAGCGGACTCTGCCCAGGCGAGGAGACAGAACTAAGTTTAGTGAAATCAGTGAGACCATCTCCCCTCTGGGCTCTGGTTTAGAAAATATGAAAAGGCTTGGCCAGTTATTAGTAAGGAGGGGGAAAAAAGTCAAAAACAGAACTAGAGACTAGAGGAATGGTTGAGTCAAGATAATTGTGGAGCTTAGGGATTTCAGATATTTATGTGGTAAGGACCCAAGTCCCAGGAAGCAGCTTACGACTGGGGACCTGTTTCTTTCTCTACCCATTGCCTACTGGTCCAAAGCTACTTGAGCCCTGGTGACAGCACTGACAACCATGACAGCAGCAGTGACATGGGTAGCAATGCATTCCATTGGTCTCATTTCATTACATGTCAGCTAGTCCCAGATCAGATTCACCTGTGTCAGCACCTTTGAGCAGCACACACCTCCTTCCTGGCTTACATTTGTTGGTATATCTGACAGCTCAGCTTTAAGTAAAGCTGAGCCTGGCCCAACCATCTCAGTCTAGAACAGGCAGTTTGTCCTTTGGTGCTACTATCGGTTACTCAGGGCTGAGCTTGGAGGAGCAGGTTGCTTGTGGCCCCAGATCATGTCCCGGGGTTCCTGAGGCCATGCTAAGGAGCATTTATTTTCAGGATCTAAATGTAAAGGAAGAATAAAACATAAGATAGCAGCAAGGCTAAAAGATGGAAAGGTAAGAGGGGATGTAAGCGGGTTGCCACATGGGGGGCCCAAATAAACAGAGCCCTAAGGAAGCAAAGTGATGATCCAGTGATATGTTTAAAAGTTCTTATTTATTCATAAATTAAAAAAAAATTATTTCAAGAATATTGCTTTATTAATTTTATATTTAGAAGCGGAACCCTCTTTTATTTGGGGGCTCTCAATTTGAAGCTTCAGGGTAATACTTCCTGGAAGACGACTGTACTCGATTCTACGAGATCTGATAATTAAGTCTGTGAACTTAATTGTTCGAAGTGCTACATAACTCATTGCTGAATACCATTGTGGCCACCTTCCAAGTACTCCCCTTGGGAAGCTATCCACTGATGTCAGTGCCTAGTCCATGCTTCAGGGTAACTTTGAAACTCTTTCTGGAATGGTCATTGTGCACAACGGCATGGTGGCAAGTTTGCCAACTTAGTTGTATAGTTGTCTGTGAGGGACTTCTCAGCCAACAAACAAATGACTGTATTGGAACACCCTCCCTACTCACTTGATCTGGCCTCCAATGACTTTTTCTTTACCTGAACATAAAGAAAATATTGAAAGGAAGATATTTGGATGACATTCAGGACATCAAGGGTAACACAACAAAGGATCTGATGGCCATTCCAGATAAAGAGTTCCAAAACTGCCTTGAAGGCCCTGACGTCAGCATATAGCTTCCCCAGGGGAGTACTTTGAAGGTGGCCATATGATACTCAGGAATGAGTTACAAAGCCCATTTTCTAGGATAAGTTCACAAATTTAATTGGCAGTCCTCATATATCTCAATAAAAGGGCAAATAAGAGGTACCTGGAGCTATGGTCTCTTTTTTTTTTATTATGATTGAATGAAAATGTACATTCCCATATAAATTCACTTGCTCACCTATATGCAGCTCCCACGGCTCTCCCTGCCCGGTGACAGCACATTCTTCTTCTCCACTCCCCACGTGTCTTATCCTCCCAACAATCTCCTGTCCCCTCCTCTCCACCCACTCCCATGCCTGCAGTAAGAGGTCACCAGGATGACATTGTTGCCTCTCTCTTAGAGTTAGAATCAACTCTAAGGCTGTGGGTATGAATTTGGTTCATTTTCTTTGCAAAGGCAGGTGTGTGCTGCACTAAATCCTTATTTCTTAGCCTGAGAGTTTGAGTCCTCTGTGTCTGGAAAACCTCAGGCCTGAACCAGATGGGGTGAGCCAAGCCTAGTTAAGTGTAACAGTGTGTGTGGTGGAGAGTTTGGGTGGGGCCACTGCAAATCTATTTGTTATTTCCTTTAGAGCAGGACTGGAGGCTGGCCATGTCACCCAATCATAATTTTCTTTTATCTTGGCAGACTGATGGACAGCGATCTCCTTAATCTATGTATACAGACATAGGTATCATAAAGCAAGCAAGCATAATTCTTAAGAAGTCTTTCAGACACTGCATCATCTTCACTCCCTTCTCCCCACTACAATTTTCTAACCTCCTCCTTAGGAGGAACAAAGGTACCTTGGTATGCAGAAATAATATGCGAGCTTATTAACTCTATTTACTATCCACACAAGGAGAAACTAGTCGTTCACAGTAGGGGAAAGGAAGTCTCAAGCTCCAGGTAGAGGCTTTTCCTGGGGCATCCTAGAACTGTAGGACACTAATTACTAGGTTATAGCTAAATACTGTATAAAAATGAAAATGTATGGAATTGAGCACAATTTACTTGTGAAATTCAAAGAAATTACTTGGACTTCTAGATCAGTTTGCAAATCAGTGGGAAGACCTTTGCTTTATCTGTGACTTTTGATCCACATGTTGAGATTCCTGGTTCGAAAGGTATTCCTTCCTAAGTTAAGAGAGTGTATACCAATTGGCTGGGAAGGCCTATTTGTCTGTTTTTACATCTGTCAAAACTCTCTTTTAGTTAAAGGAAAGCTCCTAGAGTCAAGAAAACCGGAGTAGAGTAACTGACTTGTGTGCTATGTGCCTGTGTCAGTGATGAAATGAGAAAGGCTGAAGGTATCTTTCAACTCCTGATAAACTCCCAGGGACAGAAGAACCAAGTCTCCATGGCTTTTTATCACTGGGATATTAACTCTATAATGTTGTCTCCATGGTTACTGACATATAGAGGAAAGCCATCCACTTTCTGCCACGACTAGAGGCCCATGTAAACAGGCCACCTGAGGGTTCAGTCCACAAACTGACTGCCTTTTTCCAGGGCCCTAGTAGACTAATTTTTAGCAAAGTCTACTTTTCATATTTTCAGGTAGTAACTTAGCAGCTGTGTGTCCCCAAAGATGGAAATGAACATTTTCATGGACGACTGCATTTTGAAATAGTTTCTCTGGGGCTATAGTACTCTTCAACGTGGTTGTATCCAAGATAACTAGTGTCGTTCTGCTCCACTCTTCACATTCTCCTACCTTGATCCTGTTCAGTATCACTTTTCTGTTCAGTATCTCCTTCAAGGTATTTTCTGATCACCTTTCCTATACTCTTTCAAAATAAAGAGGACAATCTTGGTAACTGTGATGGTTAATTTTATGTGGCCTGGCTATGTTACCCGGCTGTTCGGTGAAACACTAGTTTACATGTCTCTCGATTGCATGTTTGTAGAAATAATTCAGTTCCAGGATTATGCAAATGGTCAGCTCACCCTCCTAGTAACCAAAAGGTTGGTGGTTACAGTCAATTGATTTTTTAAATTAGCATTAACAATTCATTCACTTTATATCAAGAAGACTAGCCTCAGTAATGTAAGAACACCTCACTTAATCAGTTCAAGGCCTTTAGAGCAAAAGCTGAGTTATTTTGAAGGATAAGAAATTCTGCCTCAAAACTACACCATGGAAATCCCATTTCCAGACTGCCAGCCTGCTCTACAAATTTCAGACTTGTCAACTCCCACAACTGCATGCAATAATTCATTAAAATAAATGTCTTATTTATCTACCTACTTCCTCTCCTACTGTTTTGGTTTCTTTGGAGAACTCCAACTGATGGAAGGATCTGCAGATGCACAGACCAATTTGCAAAAGAGCCCTGTGGACACAGGCAGGTTGTGAGACACGTACTCCTCTTTCAGTCCAACGACTAGAAAATGGGAGGAAGTTAGCTCTCAGGATAAGACATAGTTATTTTCACCCCAATCATTCTTCATTGCAACAATCAATGGCCTCACATGGATGGTGGAAGGACAGAAGGCAGGCTGGAGGCTGTCACAGAAGTGAGAAGGCCACAGTGACATCAGATGAAATCTAAGAGGAAGGCAACATCAGAACTTTGAGGAATATTCAATTATAGTAGGGATTTTGGCTATTATTAGAGGTGCAATATAAACCTTTGGAGGTTAAATAGAGGAAATATGTCATAGTTTACATTTTAAAGAGCTCACTCGGCATGGCACATGGAGAATGGACTAAGAGCTGAGAATAGAGGATGCAGAAGAAAATCAGAGTAGCTCAGAGAGAGAGAGAGAGAGAGAGAGATGATCTGTAACACTTGAGATGGAACCAAAAGGGGATTGCATGATATAGGTTCACAAAACATTCTTCACCGATTTTCTTGAGGTCATGTCTCAACTCCCAAATTTTTCCTGTCACCACAATATATAGTTTCTGTTGAAACAAATTTGAATATCTTTGGTTTCCTACGCCCTCCAAGACTTGCCTCTTCTTTAAACGGCTGCCCATCCTTTAAGACTCTGCTCAATTCTCATCTTTTCCAAGAACCTCTGCCTGACCACTCCAATTCTGATTGATTGCCAACTTCTGGAAACTCCCATGATAGCTATACAGTATCAGCTGTCATTAAGTCAATTCTAACTCGTGGTGACCCTACGTGTGTCAGAGTACAACTGTGCTCCATGGGGTTTTCAATAGCTGATTTTTTTCAGAAGTAGATCACAAGGCTTTTCTTCTAAGATGCCTTTGAGTAGACTCAAATTTCTAACCTTTCAGTTAGGAGCTGAACATGTTAGCTGTTTTCACTACTCAGGGACTCCATAATAGCTTTATTGAATAGCCAACAAGAAAACACGTAACAACACAGTCTCAGTTATTCTAATCATGTGTAAGTTACGGTGGTCTTCTCTTTCAAGACAGAAAAGCACTTTAGAGCAGGCACGATGCTTGTGATTTCTCCCACATCCTTTGCAGCACTCGGCACAGCCCTACTCAGGGTGTTTGTTGAAAACTGCGTATTGATTGACTGCAAGCATACATCATGGACATTTGTCTCTTCGCTATTTCTCTTGTATGAAGAAGGGTGATTATCTGTCAATATTCATTGCACCACTGAACCAATATGCAATGCATTAATCATCTCTGAGATAACCAGATGAGACTTTATTGTAATCTCTTTCTATTTTGTTGAGATAATTTCACTTGCTTTGGAGTTTATGAGGCCATAAGTGGCTCCCATCTGTTGATGAGCATATTTCTAGGAGTCATTTAGTCTCAAGTATGGAATACTTGAGGGGAAGTTAAATCGTAACTTTTATATTAAGTGTCATCTTAGTAACAGAACCAAAATTGGAAGCATGTGTTCAATTTTGCTCTTTCATTTTCAAAGCTTTAGGTCAGGCAAAGAATTAATTTCATTTGTTTACAAAGTAGATTATGCCTAATAAAATCTATTTTGTTTATAGTCACATTTTAGTCAATCCATTGCCTTAGAAAATGAGAGAAATCTGATTGGCTAATCATTCAACATAGTAAATTACATTATTCTACATTCACAGAAAATCGGCCTAATTGAATTATCCAGTAATGGTATGATGAAAATATTCCCTTCTAATACATTTTGGGCAAGGCACATGCCAGTGATGAAATAGCAAAGAATCTTGTTTATTTCCCCCTGTTTGATGAATGTAACATAACACTTCTGTGGAGAATAACGTTTTCCACATTAGGAATAATAATAAAGACATGGTAGCTTTCACTGGGTCCATACTTGCACACTGAATTTTCACTTCTTGTCTCTATTTCTTTTCCTTCCCAGAAATGTATCCTCTGATAAGTGCTACTTTCCAAAATAAAATTAAATAAAATTGGCTTCAATTTATGCATAATAGAAGGGATAACTGTGGTTACTTTTCTGTCTCTAATGAGAGGTGGAACATTCTCCAGGCACTTTCCTACGTTTTAAGATTCTGATGACAGCCAAAGAGCACTTCCCCAGCAAAAAGCAGAAACACACAAAAATCTTCACACAGAGTCGGGAAAGTCCATCCACAGACACTGGCTGGGGTCTGTTTTAAGGGAGTCTGACTATGCCATATAAACAATATGGATTCTATAGCAATGGCCTGGTATTAGTGATCCCCGCTTTATAAAAATACATGCAAACATGCCAATGGTCATGAAGATGGTACAGGGCTGGGCAAAGGTGCATTCTATTGTCTTCAGTTTGCCATGAGACAGAGCCACTTCTTTGGTAACTAACAACAATGACTTCTTAAAGCGTATTTTTTATGTCATCAAGGAACCTTTATTCATAATGAATACTGTTCAAGTGCCCCTTTCACATGATTCTGGAAGAAACTAAGTTTCTACATGAGTCCTCCATTCAGTTCTTTGTCATAAGAATATAAAGTAGCTTCAGAGGTAGGTAACTACTGCTGTTTATTTAGTATTTTAGATACTCAATACTGTCAACAACATTCAATACTGTTGAATATTTTAGAACGTCTATTCAAACATGATAAAATCCAGCTTGTGGGTCATTTCACCAACCCAGGAAGTGAAAGGCTTTCTACAGAGCACTGGTGTTTGAGTTACCCAATGCTGAGTGGTCCCTACTAAGTCTCCTTTTCACTAGTAGAACTTGGCTACTTAAGTTGGATGCAGTGTGTTGAGAGAAAAATCCCAAATATTGGTGCTAACCATTTTGCTAACAACACCCACTAAATGGAAATTTTATATGTATCCAGCTGATCTTTAGTTGCTGAGCTAACAACTGAGGGCAGGGGTATATGATTAGAAAAACTCAAAAGAGGGAACAAAAAGAGAAACCGAGTGAGAAGAAAATCATTTGTTGAGTACATTTCACCGACCTAGTGGCTGACAGGAAATCCTGGTGGCATAGTGGTTAAGTGCTACAGCTGCTAATCAAGAGGCTGGCAGTTCAAATCTGCCAGGCACTCCTTGGAAACTCTATGGAGCAGTTCTACTCTGGTCTATACAGTCACTATGAATTGAAATTGACAATGGCAGTGAGTTTGGTTTGGTGGCTGATAGCCTCTCAGGAGGTATGATGCACTTACATTAGATGATAAAGTTACTATTTTTATTCTTTTTAACAGATGCTACATTTTCTGCAAAGGTTTCAATAGCCCATATTTTTTCAGACTAGTGCATACACAATGATGCAGTTATTATTAGTAATGAAGATCTTATGAATGAGATTTTGGAAGATTTATTTTTTGCCAGAAAATAAAAGAACAGGAGAACATTTTACAGTGGATGAGAACAGAGGATTTTACTTCAGTTCTAGTCTTATATCCATAGTATTTTTGTCTGACTCTGCCAAGCAAATATTGCCAGTGGGCAATAGATTATTTCAATATATTCTTCTTTTTTTTCTCTTCAGTTCTTAATCTCTTTTCAGTTCACAAATAATTTTCTCTGAGACCAGATTTGCTTATTTCTCACTTGTTTAATTAAAAAGCAATTTAATGCTCAATAGGGATTCTAGAGTGAGTACATGCTCATCTTGATTATTAAAATGCTCCGAAAAGACCCCTCCCAAATCATGTGTCTGTATTCCAGGGTCTCATAACTAAAAGCTACAGTGTTGTTGTCAAAATTGAGGTGCTGTTAAGGGTGGTCATACTTTAGGATCATTTAATTAGGAGGACGGCTTTCAGAGGAAATACTGATGCAGCAGAATGGTAAAGAAAGGGTTTCAGGATGGGCTACGTCCAGTTTCAGATTCCCGCTCTTCCACTTACCAGCTATGTGTCTTCATTGAGAAGGTATTTAAAACAGTATAGAACAGCAATAGGGGTGGCACTGCTGAGTTGTGCTGATTCAGTTTGGTTCAGCCATTTACCATGTGTGTGATCTTGGACAAGGTACTTTGACCACTCTAACCTCAACTCACATGATTTGTATCTATTTCACAGGGTGAGATATGGACATTTAGATGAGATAGTTGTATGTAAAATTTAGCCTACTTCCTACAAACAGAAAGCTCATTAAGTCCTAAACCATTACTGTTAGCTGAGGTGTTAGCAACGCCATGGGAGAAAGGCCCAAGCCACCCCATGGAGTACTTCTACTCTGTATCATGAGGGGTTGCCAGGAGTTGGGGGCCAGCTTGCGGACAGCTGCCAACAATATGCAGCAATGAAATACCAGGAAAATTACTGAATTCTCAAGCCTGGGCTTACACATGTATAAGATGGAGATTAAAATACCTACTTTCATTATGACAAGTAACAGAGATATCAAACACTGATTGGCTAGCATGATTATTGGCCGTTATCGTCTAAATGAATTTTGAGTGCTGGGTGAGAATTGTCTCTGCATTTGGTTGCTAAAAGCTTCCACATTGTTACTAATAAACAGTTTTCTTTATTTCAATCATTATTTTCTTTATGGTTTTCCTGCTTTTAAAATAATCCAGGGACATTTTCTCATCCTCTTTTTGTTTTGCCAATATATACAAACATCCACAGGTAGACAGTGCACTCACACCATAGTTTAACTTTCTCGGCTTCTGATAAAAGGAGTGAGTCCCAGCTCCTTGACCTTCATGTCTTCGTTGTATTTTCTAGGTACAAAGTCACTTGACTTTTAATAAGGCCAACTTTTATAAATCCTTCATTGTTAACTGCTATTATTGCAATCGCTTTTTGATCATTTCCAACTTGCTTTCCATCATTTAGAGAGATTTCCTAAATTGGATAGCTTTTTAAAAGCCCACCTTCCAATTATTGAAAGTAATCTTTAGAGAAAATTAAGGGGATGGGATCTCTACCAGCTGCATTGGTGCTGAAGTTGAAAAGGAAAACATCTCTGAGACAAAATAATCTCCTTGGGTGCACAGCCATTTTGATAAGAACAGCGTAAGGTAACGCAATCCCACTTTAGAAGCTCTAAAGTTCATGCTACATGAAAAGGCAGCAGAGAGTGACACTGCCATGTTTATATTTGAGGGAAAAAACTAGGGGCCCAGGTTTTGGCCCAAACTGTTTGACTTTCTACGGGCAGTTATGGAAGGTAGACATAAAGGTACAAGTGAAGTTCTGGATGTCACTGCACTTTGGGTCTTTCATTCCCCTGACTATGTAGCCATAACCCAGGGAGATCACAGGTAGTCTTCACTTGTTTCTTCTGTTTTTAGTTTAGGTTTCTTACCTGAGAGGCAAAGAGTAACACTGTGCTTCTAAGAAAAATCAATGATACAAGAGGTTTGAACATTCTAGTGTGTAAGGAGTAGCCAGTTTCTGGCACATTGAATCAGGCATTCCAATCCTACAGTGTGACCATCATTACTATTGTGTTTACATGTGGAGTATTTAGCTTCCTGAGATAATCATTTAGTGAGCTCAGGAATTTACATCCAACTAGTGCTGGATGACTGGGTGCTTATGATATGCAAGACTAACAGTGAACACAGAAATGCAGCAAATATGATTTCTTCTCTTTAAGATGATACTAACCCAGTTACAAAAATCACACTGGGATACAAATAATTAGAGTAAAAGTATGGTATGCAAGAGTTCACATGGAAGATGGGCAAACAAAATATCAGATCACAGCAGAGGGAGAGATTATTCTAAGCTACATGATGAAAGAAAGTTTCATGAAAGATGGAATTTCAATCGAGTTTTGGAATACGAGTAAATTCTGTACATGTAGGGTTGTTGTTGTTAGGTGCTGTTGAGGCCGTTCTAACTCACAGCGACCCAACATACAACAGAATTAAACACTGCCTGGTCTTGAACCATCTTCACAATTATTGGCTATCTTTGAGCCCAATGTTCCAGCCACAGTGTCAGTCCCACTCATTTCCAGTGACCCTACTGTACCAAGCATGATGTCCTTCTCCAGGGACTGGTCCCTCCTGACAGCGTGTCCAAAGTATACGAGACAAAGTTATGCCTTCCTTACTTCTAAGGATTATTCTTGTTGTACTTCTTCCAAGACAAATTTATTTGTTCATCTGGCAGTCCATGGTATATTCACTATTCTTTGCCAATACTATAATTTAAATGTGTCATTTTTTCTTTTGGTCTTTCTTATTCACTGCCCAGCTTTCACAAGCATATGGGGCAACTGAAAATACCATGGCTTGGGTAAGGCTTAATCCTTGAGGTGACATCTCCACTTTTTAACACTTCAAAGAGGTGCTTCAGAGCAGAGCTGCCCATGCTATATGTTGTTTGAATTTTTGACCACTGCTTCCATGAGCATTGACTGCAGATCCAAGTAAAATAAAATCCTTCCCAGCTTCAATATTCTTTCCATTTATTATGATGTCTCTTATTGGCCCATTTGTGAGGATTTTAGTTTTGTATATGGTGAGGTGTAATCCACACTGAAGGCTATTGTCTTTGATCTTCATCAGTAAGTGCTTCAAGTTCTCTTCACCGTCAGCAAGCATGGCAGTGTTATCGACACTGCAGGTGGTAAATGAGTCTCCCTTCAATGCTGATGCCATGTTCTTCTTCATACAGTCCAGCTTCTTGGATTATATGCCCAGTGTACAGACTGAGTAAGTATGACAAATAGATACAGCCCTGATGCCTACCACTCCTAATTTTAAATCATCTGGTATTCTCTTGTTCTGTTCGAGGGACTACCTCTTTGTCTATGTACAGGTTCTGCATGAGTACATTAAGTGTTCTGGAAGTCCCATTCTTTGCAATGTTCTCCCCATAATTTGGTATGATTCACACAGCTGAATGCCTCTGCGTAAGTAATATAACACAGGTAAACATCTTTTTGGCATTCTGTCATTCTGTGCTTTCAGCCAAGATCCATCTGACATCAGCAAGAATATCCTCCATTCCAAGTCCTCTTCTGAATCCAGCTTGAATTTCTGGCACTTCCTTGTCAATGTAGTTACTGCTGCAACCATTTTTGAAATATCTTCGGGACAATTTTCTGCTGGTGATATTGTCTGAACATTTCCACATTCCATTGGGTCACCGTTTATTTCTTTATTTATTTTGGAATAAGCATGAACACGTATCTCCTCCAGTTGTCTGTCTTGGTAACTATCTTTCAAATTGAAGTTCAAGGGATTAGTAGGTTGGTGAAACAGTCTGATACAGAACACAGCGTGCCTAAAGGAGTAAACTGGAAAATAAGTCTAGGAAGCCTGTGAAGGTGCTTTCCAAAGGAGTGAGAGTTCACAAAAAAGCCCCCCAAACCAAACCCACTGCCATCCAGTCAATTCTGACTCACGGACACCCCATATGTTACAGTGCAGAATTGTTCCATGGAATTTTCTTGGATGTAATCTATACCAAAGCATATCTCCAGGCTCTCTTCATTGTCATTTCTGGTTAGGGGATGAGCATAAACTGGCTATACCACCCTGCTGCCTAGAAGATCATAGGGCCTTGTACTTCATATTGACGAATTAGGATTGTATCCTATACACAAGTAGCATTTTAACCATGGCTTTTCATCTACTGAATGTTTAAAATTGCAGAGGCCTATGAAGGATCATCTCCAACATTTGTGAACCCTATGAGTATAAACTGAGGTCTACATACTGTATGTATACATATTTCCAAGTTCTGAAGCAAGCTCAGTGCAAGGTCTGGCCCTTGTTCCTGCCCCAGACCTGTTGTCTGTCTCAAGAGATCTCTCATGACCAGGAAACTAAAGGAGCCCCACTTTGCCTGAGGCCTACTCTACCTCTAGGTCCTGAGTGGTAGCATGGGTCTTCAGGGGCAGGGCTGAAGTTGGACTCAGGTCAGGGACTCAAGTTCCTTAGGTGGCTGAGGAGGGTAGGTTCTCCCCCTTGGAGGCTTATTTTCTGACTCAGGATTGCCAGCCAGTTTTAAGTACCTCTAAAAACTTGACCACTGAGCAGAGGAGGGGAGACGCAAAGTAGACTTCCTGGGGATATGCAGTCTACCTAGACATTCTCCCATTTAGGGGATTTGAGGTAACTACCCTGCAACTGAAGGCTTGGTGGCACAGTGGTTAAGAGTTCCACTGCTAACCAAAAGGGACCAGACCGAATTCACCAGTCATCCCTTGGAAGCTATAAGGGGAAGTTCTAATCTATCCTCTAGGATCTCCGTAAGTTGAAACTGACCTGATTGCAATGGGTACTTTAAAACTAAAGCCAACAACCTTCCTCTGGTTTTACAGGGCAGAAGCTCAGATTTTAACCCAGACTCACCAGAGCAGATGACAGATGGAAAGAAAGGTGGAGAGACTGAGATGGGGAGGACAGCAGGAAGCCATCAAGCAAGACAAGAGCCTGCACTAGAACAAGTGGTCATGGGCACAGGACGAGGAGATGGGCTGAGGTCATTAAGAGAACAGATGATGAGTTCAGTGGTTAGAGGGGCAGGAGTCCAGCATGATGTGAGGTTTCCTGCTGAATGGTGGCCAACATGCTGTCCTCCCTGAACAGGGGTGATTAGTGAGGGCCAGTGTTTCTGGGTAGCCAGTGTTGGAAGTGTGAACACTCACCATGTGTAAGTCCTATCCACAAGAAACAGAGCTCAACATTCAATACCCCTTTCTGTCACCTCATAGCATAAATACAAGGTATTCTTTGACTACAGGCTTCATTTATCTACTATATAGAAAGATATAAGCAGAAGGCATGAATTTGCTACCTATTTTAATTGTCTACTGCAGGGTTGCTATGAGTCAGAATTAACTTGATGGCAACGGCTTTGGTTTTACTATACAGAAAGGCAGTTTCTAAAAGTTAAGTTAAAGCTTTTTATATTCAGTTTTCCCATTCTCTTGCCAACCATGTTTTAAATTGGTTTTGAAAGTATTTTGGTAGGTTTTTAAGGCATTTAATCTACTATCAGAACAATTGTTCAGAGAGCTGGTAGAAGATTTCCTCTCTCTGAAGAACATTTTTCAGGAAAGGAAAGTGTTGTGAACTGAACTGCCAAAGAGGCTGCTGAGAAAAATGGGTCATGCATTCATCTCACTCCGGGACACATGCTGCCAAGCAGCTCGCTGCTCATTTTTGTCCTCTTCTCGTAAACAAGCTGCATTAACAAGTTACTTTTAAAAAAGTATACTAATTTCCCCAGTGAATTACACAAGAAAGAATTGAGCGTTCCCTCCAGAGGACTCAAACAGTTGTTTGTTGTCAGAGCTCAGGTGTGGTAAAATGGCTGTGGGCTGAAAACACAGGCTGGGTACCGGCCAGCAGGCGAGGGACAGCTCTCCCTCCGCTCCAGCCCAGATTCTCATGTTGGGGTGCAACTCAGAGCTTGCCTAATGGGGGGAAAAAAATTCTATTTTCAATTTCAGTTTAATTATACAATCCATAGTGCCTGGTGGGAAGGATTTCTGGGCAAGATTAAAGTGTTACTGTGCTCCCTTTTGTGTGTCTTTCTGACATAGAACACTGGATTGATTATCTAGAGTTTTCAAAAATGTTTCTCAAGAGTCAACTTCTTTTGGTGGCAGAGAGATTTGAAGAAGGGCGTGAATTAGTTCTTGATTTCTGGCCAGAATTTAGACAAATTAGAGGTGTAAAGATGCCTCTTTGAGTTGTATTGTCAGTGCATTCTTAACTTGAATGTTGGATGAACCTCCTGATTTAAGACACTGAAGGGCAACTCCATTACAGAATTAGAAATAGCAGCCAACAGACACTGAGCTTACAATTATTTATTCTGAGAATGGCTGTAAAACTAAGGTACTTAAGACCTTTCCCTTTTATGTTAAAGTCCAAAAACTTTTACTGTCATTGGGGCTGGAAACCTTTATCATTTTATCTGGCATCAAATCAATGCTTAATATTGTAAGTAAATATTTGGTGTTCTGTTTTGGTGTCTACATATTCTACTAGTTAAGCAAACAGAAAAAGAAGGAAAATACAGGAAACGAAAATCTGCCCATAAGCAATGGCCTTACTGTACTTTTGATCAACTGCTTTAAGGTGGTAATAAAGAAGATAGGTTCCTTTATAGAGAAAAGTATCTTTGTGTGACTTCCATAGAGGAAAATGGAAGCAATAACAAAGCAAAACTTTCCTGATTATTGTACAACTTTACCAAACCACTTGGGCGCATACCAGTAAAATGCTAAAGAAACTAAATTCAAGAGGCAAATAAACTATTTGAAGTGGCCAACTGATTGTGCTTCTATGAGCAAACATGTATAGTGTGGAATTCAAAAGCAAAATGGCACCTGCTAAACATTAAATTTTGCCTACCGGATTTCCAACATAGCATATTATCCAAGTCAATTGACTGTTATAAAATCTTGATGAGTGACAGGGCATCTGGCACAGATTATGTAAAGCTGGAACTTAATTTGGGTGGGATGACAACAGGGACAAAGTTGGAATCTATCTTTGGAGGGCATTAGAAGACTTTGAAAATTGTACTCTTAACTGGCATAAATGTAGATTTACCACTTTTCTCCTTGCAAGGGTGAGTTAATCTATACTAAAGGAGAAACAAAGCAAAACACAACAGGGAGATGTGTGTCTGTAAGTGGAACCAGAGGGCATTTTGCCATGGGCCAGTGTCTGCATTCCCTGAGTCTGATGTCACAGGACACAGGCAGTGTTCAGATGAACTGTAGGACGAAGCACCTATTAAAAAAGTAGCTGGCGGTGGTGTCACACATGCTTTTGGTGAAACTCTCCATTGGTTTGTATGCATGACTACTTGCTGTAAATATCTTAATCAGTGAAATAGAATGACTCCATTTCCTTTGAATATTAAAAAGTAAGTAAGTAGAAAGTCTGGATAAGAAAACGGTGAAGCAGACAGGAAGGGCCATCGTGAAATTTTCCACAGTTGCAGGTTGAGCTCTTATTCTCTGGGAGGGAGTGACTTTCTGATAGGTGAATTAATGTTTGGGAAAATCACAGAGGAGGGTTATCTTAGTTAAGGAAAAACTGCCATGATGTATCAATGCAGAGGTCATAATACGGTCAGAAGGATGCCTACAAGTCAGAACGGTCAGCTTCTACTCGTCTGTTGTTTCTCATCAGTTTTCATAGCCAGGCTACGGTGCTCGGGGAGGGAGAAAATAGGGCAGGAGCTGGGAGGAGACCAAGAAATTGCATGGTCATCCACATGTGACCAATCTATTTATTCTTAGAGCCAGTAGCATGTATGTTGTTCTTATCCATTAACTAGCATTGCCCTTTATTTTATTACATTTACAGATGTTTAGTTATTAACATTTGAAGCAAAATTCCACATGACAGTTTATGAGAAGGGAGGAAGTACCTGGCTGAAGATATGTTCCTGGACTTTTTCTCTAGTCACTGAAAGAGAAAGCAAAAAGAATTTTAACATTAAAGTATGAAAGTGAATAAAATACAGTCCTGATCCTGCCCTGTTCTCAAACTCCAACATTTGCCATGGCTCTCTGAGAAAGGATTTGTATCACAGTATAACCCACTGCAGACAAGATGATTCCAATTCACAGCAACCCCACAGGGTTTCCAAGACTGTAAATCTCTACAGAAGTCTGCTGTCACATCTTTCTCCCACAGGGCTATGTATCACAATATGAACGCTTATAATCACTCTAGCAATTGTAATAAGTTAAAAAGCAAAATACAACACCTAAATAAACCACATTAAAAGAAAACAGAAAGTGGCATGAAAATCCAGGAAAGATGGTATCAGAAGGATGAAATAGTGAAGAGATGTGACGGAGAAACAGTGAAGAGATGAAAAGGACCAAAGAGAAACTGGAACCACAGCAAGTCACAAGTTTCTAAACAATGACAACCTGTTCAAGTATAACACTAACATTGAGCTCAGTGAACCTTGAGGAGTGCACTGGGAGACTTGGAGGTGGCAGATGACAGAGGTGCTACTTTTAAAAGCTTTTTTCCCACCAGTGAAAATGATGAAGACACCATGATAACCTTTGTTGGGCTGTACTGCTGGGGACTGAACTACAAGCCAGCCGTTTGATTACCCGACAGGATAAACACAGGGTGATGCATGAAAAGCAAGGGAGGCGCACACAGGATAAAAGCTCCCAAATAACAGATCTCAGTTACTGTGAAATAATCTAGAAAGTGATGAGTGTTCTGTGTCTTAAAAAGAAGGTAAAAAAAAAAAAAAAATTCCTTAGTGATAATAAATAATCAACAAACCACTAGGAAAGAGAGCAAGAAGAAATGTAACAGCACCAGAGTTATCACGTGGTTGTGGCCACCTCATTTGATGCCAGTGCCAGTAGCCATAGCAACACGGGGTGTGTCAGAGCAGAACTGCGCTCCATAGGGCTTTCCATGGCTGATTGTTTGGAAGTAGACTGTCAGGACTTTATACTTTACTAAACATATCCTTTTTTATCTGCTTTTAAATTAACCTTTTTATTTTGAGGTGTCTGTAGGGTCATATATAGTTGTAAGGAACAATACAGAGAGATCCCATGTACTGTTGACCTACTGCTCTTCAGCAGCAATGTCTGGTAAAATTATAGCATAATAACCAAACCACAACTCTGCCACGACACAGTCAAAATTCAGCACATTCCATCACTACAGGGATCCCTCACGCTGTCATTTTATAGCCACACCTTTCCTTCCAGCCCTCCTTCCTCTTAACTCCCGGTAATCACTAATCTGTTCTCTATTTTTATCATTTTGTCATTTTGAGAATGTTATAAAAATGGAATCAGACATTATGTGACCTTTTAAGATTAGCTTCATTCACTCAGCATAATTCCTTGGAAACCTATCCAGCTTGTTTTGGACATCAGTAGTCAAATCTTTTTATATCTGAGTATTAGGCTGTGGTATGGCTACAGCACAGTTCATTTAGCCACCCAGCCACTGAAGCACATCTGGGTTGTTTCCATGTTTCATCTATTGGAAGGAAACAGCTATAAACATTAATTTTCAAGTTTTTATGTGAACACAAAGCTTTTTTTTCCTCTGGGATAAATGCTCAGGAGTGTTAATTCCTGGGTGGTATGGTAGATACATGTTTTTGTTTGTTTGTTTGTTTAAGAAGCTGCCAAACTGGTTTCCAAACAGACATCTGATAAATAAATAATAGTTACCAGTCAATGAATCAACTAATAAAACATATATTTTGAAATTTTACTAAGTGTTCAGCACCGAGTGATGTCCATGAGGAATACAGGAGAAGTATAAGGAGCAGAGAAAAGAATGATGGGGTAAAAGTGGGCACTCCAATCATGCCATTGTCATTACATGCCATGAGTTTCTAGATACTAAAGCCAAATCATATTATTTTTTGTTAATGTAAATGACCAATTAGATACCCAATCATAGGTATTTTAGTATTTAGATTCTGTTTTCCAGACTATACACAGAGTATTATAGAACAGACAGCATGGTTTGCGGGAAATATTTGGTCTTTCAAATTAGATCTGCTGTATTCAACTTCGTGTCTTTAAGGACGTGATAACTGAACAAAATTTGAAGGATGATAATGAAGTTAACTTGGCCAAGAAGAGTGCAAAGCACATTAAGACAGAAGAGAAATCATGTGCAAAGACCCTGTGGCAGGAGGGAACATAGTGAGTCCAAGGTACTGAAAGGAAGTCAGAGAGTGGCTGGAGTGGAGAAGTCAGTGGTGCCCAAGGTGTGAGGATGAAGCTGGACAGATAGGCAGGAAACACACAGCAAATAAGTCTCCAGTTTTAGGGATTTATGATCGTTAGAGTAGTGGGAACTCAGCCTTTAATGGGAGTTAGGAATGGGCACCGATTGGGAGCCCTTGTGGTGCAGTGGTTATGAGCTCAGGCTGCTAACCAAGAGGTTGGCAGTTTGAACCCACCAGCTGCTCCTTGGAAACTCTAGTGGGCGGGTCTACTCTGTCTTACAGGGTCACAATGCATTGGAACTAACTCCACAGCAATGAGGTTTCATCTTGTTTTGCCAGGTAGGGCAGTGAGAATGGCACAACCAGGTTTGTATTTTGAAACGACCACTTAATTCTGATTGCTAACTGAGGGAATGGAGCGGGTGTGGGGATTTTTCTTTTTCTGGGAGGTAGGTGTGGGGGTGTGGGAGGGTGTGTCGGGGTTGCCAAGATGGTAGCAGCACTATAAAAGCTAAGCTTGGTTTCCTTTGAGATCTGAAAGATTTCAAGAGGAAAATAAGAACCAGACTAAGTGAATAGTCATAATCTAATCACACTGCAGATTGCTGGACACTAGAAAGTGGGGCAGATGAAAATCTGGCATCTAATTATAGCTCTGTCATTTACTAGATTTGGGGCCAGTCACTTCATGTTCTGCCCTGTTTTCCATCTATAATAGCTAATAATACTTACCTCTCTTCAGACTTGTGAGGACTGAATTCAAATGACTATGAAGTTTTCAGACAAAGAATGAGAGAGGGGCACTCCCGGTAGCTGGGGCAGGACAAAAACAGAGAGTGTTTGGGTGAACTGTGAGAAGTTTTGAGAGTATAGCTTGTGGGAGGAGGGAAATCTTGACCAACCTGGGGAGGTTGCTGACTTGAAGCAGGTCTGAAAAGGACTTTTCACGCAATGGAAACCCACCAAGGTTTTTCAGAAGGGGTATGAGGTAGCCCTGGCTGTCCTTTAGAAAGATGACTGGTGGTAGTTTGGAGGAAGGGCCGAACATAGAGGGGCCAGAGAGAGCGCGGAGTGCAGGCCGCACCCAGGCAGGAGCAAGGCGGCCAGTGGGAAGGCGGGCAGTGCTGGGGCGCCTGGCGTCTCAAAGTAGGTTCTGGACACTGATGGGATGTGGGGAGCACAAAAGAAGGCAGGAAGAACAATCCTGAGGTGTTTAGCTGGATGAACTTGTAGATAATGATACTAGTAAACCTACAACATAAAACAGAATAGATTTTAAGGGGAAGTTAGTATATTTGTGGACGTTATGAAAGCTGACATGGCAAGTTCTGACATTCTGATAACTTCAGATTCAAATGTTTTGATTTGGCGTTACCTCAAAGGGCAGGTGAGGGAATTTTTGCTATGTACCAGGTCCTGGGTTAAGCATTTCAAATACACTCTATCCTTGGAACAACCTTGTGAAGCAAATATTTTTATTCCTACATTTTTTA
This sequence comes from Heterohyrax brucei, assembly GCA_028571685.1. NCBI lineage: Eukaryota > Metazoa > Chordata > Mammalia > Hyracoidea > Procaviidae > Heterohyrax > Heterohyrax brucei. Next base: position 28,178,566 of record CM053152.1, read on the forward strand.
GATTAGGAAACTAGTGCTTAAAGAAGTTGTCCAAGTTTATCTGAATGCCAAAAGTTTAAGGTTAAATATTGTTTCTTTTCACTTCTTTTGATGCATGGCCACAGACGATTTTCAGGACAGAAGCCGTTGTATCTGCCTAATATTTGGGTCTTAACTCTCTAGTTTTTAGTTGAATGAAAACTAGAATGAGGGAAATAAAATCGCTTGACAGGTTCTTAGAGCAACAGGTTAGATAGATTAAAAAAAATGGAGTATAATAAACGGCAGAGAGAAGTTGTGGGCAATGCTGTTTCAGACGCTGGTATAGTGTTGTAACATTGTTATCTACTCATGGACTTCAGTAATGGAAATTATAGAAACAGCCCACCCCACTTCTACCAGCAACTGAGGAGACCTATTTCTCTAAGACTTATAATTCTAGGGTTAACTGCCTCAGATTCTCAAGCTCTCTTTTGGTTGAGACTCACTAATCTTTCCCATTGTAAGTAGTTTGATTAATCACTTCAAATTGAATAAAACTCCAGGGGAAGTTTTTTTCACTGTCTAAACAGTTGAAAGCACTGCTTCTTAACCCCTTTCCAGTAAAAGGTCCCTTTGAGAATTGAAGAAAAGCTCTGAATGGGCTTCTTAGGAAAATGCCAACACACAACAAAATGTGACAACTTCAGAAAGTTAACAAACCTTCTGAAGCCATGCAGTGATCTGCAAGCATCTGAAGTTTAACATCTATTTGAATGGTAGATTCCAACATGTGGAATATTTTGCCAGATTCCACCTCAGGACAACGTTCTAATCCCTCAGAAGCATAGACTTGGTAGTTTTCTAGCTGTTTCTCTAATTTAGTAAACTGAAGGTATTAGTCCAATATCTCATAGTATGCCAAGCCAAGTGCCGTCGATTCGGATCATTCATTCCAAAACTATGACAGCTTCATTGCATCAGACACTTTTTAAATGTCAGGTATGCAAAGACATCTGCTCTCAAGATAAGTGAAGAGTCAAACTGTAACACATTTTGTGAAGTGCTTAAATAGAGATTTCAATGACATGCTGTGGGAGCACAAAGGAGGTATCATTTACATGATTAATCTTGGGGAACAAACAAGTTTCTGGGGGTTATGCTGCCATTAACCACCATTATTCTCCATTTTAACTCATGCAAAAACGCATCAAAGAATAGTGTTAAATGATTATTTGATTTTTACTTAATGAAATTCAAGAATATATTTTAGATACGGCAGTTTTTGAGCAACTGGTTAGAGATATGGTGAACACAAAAACGTGTCCCTGGTATGTGGGAATCAGACTGATGAGGTTGAACTCGAATAAGACCTACAAAACACCCAAAATTTGGAGAGTAGGTTTGGGGTGTTCAAACACTGTACTTTCCAAAGAAAGGACTAGCTCTTGAGCAGTTCCTGAGAGATAACCTACAAAAACCAAAACCTACTGCTTTTGGATCGATTGTGACTCGTAGCAACCTGACAGGACAAGGCAGAATCACCCATAGGGTTTCCAATTTGGTTACCATTTTCTCTCAAGCATTTCTTCAAAGTGCCTTTCTGATATTTCTCTTCCTCTTCTGTCCCATTTCTAAACAATAAACTGAGTAAAAATAAAGGGTTTGTTGGTTCAGTTTTCCTATGATGTCATCTACTTCTGAGCTATGATCTGCATTTAACATTATCTTTTGTCAACTCTTGTAGTTTTTATGGTAGGGATATGCAAATTATTTTGTAGGTGCTAAGAAGACTTGAAAAGGGGAAAAGAAAAGGAGATGAGATTATGAATCTTTGTGTCTTCTGCCTCCCTGGGTGCTAATATGTATATTAGTTTTCTACATATATAAAGTAACACTAATATTATGCAACTATGAAATTCTAGTGTACTACACGTCTCTCTTCCCATAAAAGAACAATTTTAGGAAGGAATCACATAATTTGAGGAAGCAGACCAACATGGCTGTCTGAAACAGGACACATTAGGTAATTAAGTGAATTCTGGCTCTGTGTCTACATTTCAAAGTACAGAGCTGCAGCCTGGCTCTGGGACCAGAAAAGGGTTCAAGGAGGGTATAATGGATTGAACTGTATTCCCCAAAACATAGGTGTAGAAATTTGGCTTGGCCATGATTCCTGGTATTGTATGATGTTCTCTTATGTTGCAAACCTAGCCTCTATGATGTTAAACAGGGAGTTAATAATGGCAGTCAAGTTGGTGGGGAAGGACTAAGTATGTAAGATTTTATTGTGCCTTGAGACAATCTCCTGAGATATACAGGAAAGAAGCTAGCAGGGAGTTTTAGGGGACCTAATACCACCAAGAAGCAATGCCTAGAGCTGTGTGTGTCCTTTGGAAAGGACTGGGGTCCCTGTACCTTAGAAATTTCTAGTCCAGAGGAAGACTGATGACAAGGGCCCTCCTCCAGAGCCAGCAAAGAATCCTTCCCCTGAGGCTGACACCGTAAATTTGGACTTTTAGCTCACTGGACTGTGGCAAATAAAATTTCTCTTTTTAAAGCCATCATTTGAGATATTTTTGCTAAAGGAGTGCTAGATGACTAAGACAGGGCCAAAGATGGGAGATCAGAGAAGTCTCTGAGCAGTAAGGGCAGTTCCCAGAATATATCTACAATCCATGTTGCTCTGTCCATAACTAGCACGTTGTTGCAGCCCGCCAACATCTTTCTCCTGTATTATTAGGTTAACTCCTGGTGATCTCCTGTCTCCTCTCTCCAGACTCTTACTGTAGCTGACACACCTTATACCAACTGCTCCTCGCACACCTCCCCTGTCTCACCTAGCTGTTTCTTCCTCTCTCTCCCCGGCCTTCCATCAGTTTGGTCTTATGCTCATTTCTGGTCCAGTTTGGTCTCTGGTCATTGGTATCTCCCCAACTCTACACAGTTGTCTCTTTTAGTATTTTTCAGTTTAATACCAAGGCCTCAAAGTTTCTTTTCAGGTTATCCTACCTCCTCTTGTGACTTTTGAAAAAATTTTTGCTTTTTTTATACTTTAACATTTTGTCATTGTTGGAAATATACACAGCTTATTTGTGAGCTTGCTTCCTTCTTTGCTTGTCTTCTGTTTTATGTGTAAACTTCATGAGGTCAGGAATTAAGTCTATCTAGCTTATTGCTGTATCTTTGGGGCACAGTCCAGTGTTGACACACTCAAGGTGTTCAACACCTGTTTACTGAATGCTAGCACTTTCAGTTGGCTGAAGCATGTATTAGCCTCCCAGACTTAAGGGCCACTGTTCCAGATCTTACTGTCTTATGAAAGGAAAAGCTCATGGGTTACAAAATCATTAGAACCTCTACTGATGAATTCTGGGTCATACAAAATACTTGGCTCTGTAATAGTACCCTCTTTGCATGGGCTCCTGGTTGTTGTTTTTCTAAGAATTTTTAAAGTATCTTAACAGCAATTATTTCAAAGGTCCTTTTGTTTCTGTTTCATACAGTGGTATGAAATGAAATGATGGACTAAGTTAATTCCAGATAACTAAAAAGATCATGGTTTACACTTTTTCTGATGATGAGCAGTATTAGAATTGTTCTTTAATTTTAAATTTACCCAAATTTCCACCATCCTGTTTGACTACACTGTTGTGAGTTGCCATTGAGTTGTTTGCAATTCCTGGAGGACCCTGTGCTGGTAGAACACAGCACTGCCCAGGCCTGGGCCATCATGATGGTCACTGGAATGCTCAAGTCTACTGTTGTGGTCACTGTAAAGAGGGAGTGCCTTCCGACCTCAGCAGCTCACCTGCCAATGCTATAGTGGAAAATATTCTGGTTTTCATAGGTTTTCATAGGCTAATTTTGAGAAGTAGACACCAACATTACCTAGTTTTTTTCCTAATCTGCCTTAATCTGGAAGCTTGGCTGAAACCTGTTCACCATAAATGACTCTGCTGGCAGAGCTTCCCATAGCATAGCAACACCCAAGCCACCATGGTAAGAAAAACACTGTATGGCAGGATGGGTGGTAATTCTCTAAACTACTGATTACTAAAATAAGGGTTCTTGGCAAAGCTACAGTGAAGACATAGCAACTTCTTTTTAACAGCACTGTGCAGTATGTGTACTCAGGGGGTCTTGGGTGGTGGCAAGTTGGGCGGCACCGGGGTAGTTTTAACCTGGAAGCCAAACCTACATGTAACAAACCACGACACAAACTAGGGCTGAGTTTTGGGATGGAAAGGCTGACTGGATACAAGTTTTCTTGGCAAAAAGTCAGAATAAGTCCTGGATTCGTGGTGTCTGTCTAAAACAGGGAAGAGGCAAGTGGCTGATGGCGATGTAAGTGGCAGGAGGGAATCAGGTAGTGGGTCGTATGTTTTCAAACAAGGTAGGAGCCCAGTTATTGGGGGAAGCGAGGGATGAGACGAGTTGATTTAGAAGGCTACAGTGTAGTCTCCCAGTTACAGAGGTCAGGGAAACTGAGGAGCCAGAAAGACATCTTCTATGAGTTATGACTATTTATATATGACTCGATGGCAACAAGTTTTCAAGTGATTATGATTGCTGTTAATCATCGTTTTTTCCTCTTGGTTAGGTAGGTGGTCTTATGCAGCTGAAAATGTAAACATTCCCTGGCTGGTTCAAGAGAGAAGGAGGGTATCCTACTGAAGGAATACCTAAGTTATCACCAAATTTATTCAAATCACATTTAAGAAAAATGGAATGTGGGGGCTACATTTTAACCGCATAAACCTTGGCTAATAAAAGATTAAGGAGTCTGTGATTTAGCATCTTTTAATTATTTTTCCTAGCGTCTTGAATACACAGTGTTTGAAATCTTTGGTTGGATCAACACTATTTTGCTCAGAGGTTTGTGGACTTTGCATACTGATTCTTTCCTGCTTCCAAGTACATTTGCTTTTAGGCTATTTTTATTCACTTTAAAGGAATTTTAATAACTTTCTGTTGACAGCATGGACAGCTGGTCTTGAGAATTAAAGAAAATGCACTTGCTGACTGAGGAAGGAAGTGACATCAATGAGCTTCTAAAGTCAGCCCAGAGGGGGAAGTTGGCTTGTGAGAGAGTAGCCTTTCATTGCACTGTATTTATGGAGCAGCGCCTAGAGATGCAAATTGCTGTATCAATCAAACCTAGGGTGCCTACCTCAAACCCATGAAGTGTAAACTGAAAAAACAATGCCCTGAAACGCTGAGAAAAAGGATGAGTGTGCCGGAAGCCAGGGGCAAAGTGAATTACGGCTGCTCAGCATCCCCTCTACCACTGATGTCTCATTCTCTCTCAAGCCTCAGTTTCTTTGTCTAGAAAGTGAGTTTGATGTAAACTGTTCACTGAAGTCATTGTTTTTGTGACAGATGGCTAATAAGACTGCATACTAGTACACATAGTTGAGACAGGTTATCTTGCCACTTTCCTCCCAAAAAAGATCTATAAGTGCTTTTTATCCTCCCCACTGAGGGCTATTTAGAAATAGGGATCTTCACATGTCACAGAAAGCCAGCACCTTTATCCCTGGGTATTTTTAACATCTGTACTCACTTTATAACTCTGCTGCAGAAACAGTCATATCAAATCTGGACTTTAAATAATAATGGCAATGGCAATATCAGTGGTCATTGTTACAATAATTAATGACCTCTAATTCTCACCACCATCAAAGAATTTCCCTTTAGAACTGCAGTCATACGTTTTTCAGAGTAACTGTGTTGCCAGTGCTTTGTGTGTACATGTATGTGTTTCTGTGTCATGTGAGTACTCCATACATGTGTATACATATACACATCTATGGCAGATGTAGACAGCATACATATTTTATGGGTATGAGATGAAAAACTAAACTACTGATTACTTATTTCTTACTCCATTGTGAACATTTTGAGGGGCCACAGGGATGGCTCAAAGACTGTTCTACAACTTGAGTTTGAGTCAGCAATCTAGAGTCAATGGAACTGGCTTCTTTGTCTGTAAATATATTTTGGGTATTCAAATCAATTTTCAAACTTTTGTGAGCTTAAATATGTAACCTGAACCACTCAGAAAACATTGGCTGGGTAAAGGAAGCAATGGCTGCAACCTCACGCTAGTCTTCAGGCCAAGGGATTTTCAGGTTGCCCTCAAGTCCAACGGACTCTGACTCTTGCAAAATGTATCCATTTGACTCTGTAACAATACTTTAAACCAAAAGCCAAACCCATTGTCATCAAGTTGATTGCAATTTATAGCAGCCTTACAGGACAGTGGAGATCTGTCCCATAGAGTTTTCAAGACTTTACAGAAGCAGACTGCTTCATCATTCTCTTCCACAGCAGCTAATGGGTTCAGATTGTTGACCTTTCAGTTTGCAGCCAAGGACTGTACTATTATGCTAACACTGTTGCTCAGCAACACTTTAACAAGTGTTTTTTCTTTTTTTAAAATTATTTTTTCATTATGACTCCGTGAAAACATACATTCCTAGATAAATTTACATGCCCACCTATATGCAGCTTCCACTGCTCTCCCTGCCCAGTGACAGCACACTATTCCTCTCTGCTTCATACATGTCTCATCCTCCCAACAGCCTCCTTTCCCCTTCTCTCCACCCTCTCCTTCCTCCAGTCAGAGGTCAGCAGGATGATATTCTATAGATGCATAAAACCATAAAGCGCATCCAATATATGGTCACTCTGCATTGCTAAGTCCAATCCATTCGTGTCCGAAGAGCGGACCTTTATTATGATTCATGGGGAAGGGCAGCATCAGGGCCAGGGGCCATGCTCCCAGGGGAACCCCGAAGCCGCTGGACTATCAACTGTGGTCCTTTAGTAGAGATCTCAGGTGCATCCCTTTTTATTCTTGTGTTGCCAGTGAGACTCAACTTTGTGAACTCCACTGTGGCTGTCACAGGTGGTGGTCGGGCACCATCCGGTTCTTCCGGTCCCAAGTCGATGTAGACACCCACTCGTGTGGGTCTCTCTGTCTTCCGGGTTGTCTTTCCCCATGTCGTTTTGGTCCTCAGTTAGCATCTGTTCCTGCTGAGCTGGTACCCTTTGCTGTGCCCTTGGATGGCAGCTAGGTAGCTTTTAAGACCCCAGACGCCACTCACCAATGTGGGGTGCAAAGAGCCCTCTTAGGAATATGTTCGTTGTGCCAACTGGCTTGGATTTTGACCTGCCCCTTGCCCCCTGCCCCAGCTACTCTGACCTAGCAATATTGGGTTAAGATGGAAGGAGTACTCAAGTTATGCTGAAGTCAACTTAATATCATTCTTGTTTCTAATGTATGCCGTCAATGATTTCACCTAACCAAATTTCTACCAGCTATCTAATCTAGACCCTCCCCCCTCACCTTACCTCCCTCCCCTCCCTTGCAGACATCAAAGAGTCTTTTCTTCTATGCATAAGTCTGTTTTTGAGTTTTTATCGTAGGGGTCTCATACAATATTTGTCCTTTTGTCTCTGACTACTTTCACTGAACATAATGTCTTCCTGTTGAAACCAGGTTAGGAGATGTTTCCTGGAATCATCATTGTTCTTTATCACTGCACAGTGCTCCATTGAGTACATGTACCATAGTTTACCTATCCATTCCTCTGTTGTTGGGCATCTGGGTTGCTTCCATCTTTTTGCTATCAAGAACTGTGCTTTGATAAACACTCTTGTGCACGTGTCTGTTGGTATGAATGGCTTTGATTCTGTAGGATATATTCCAAGTAGTGGAATTACTGGGTCAAATGGTATATCTATATCCATTTTTTTAAGGAAGCGTCAGAATGCTTTCCAAAGAGGCTGGACCATTTTGCAACCCCACCAACACTGTAGGAGAGTTCTACTTTCTCCACAGCCTCTCCAGCATTTGTTGCTTTGTGTTTTTTGGATCATGGCCAGTCTTATTGGGGTGAGATGGAATCTCATTGTAGTTTTGATTTGTATTTCTTTAATAACTAAAGAGCGTGAACATGTCCTCACATGTTTTTTGGCCGCCTGGATCTCCTCTTTAGAGAAATGTGTGTCCATCTCCTTTTCCCATCACTTAATTGGGTGAGTTATCTTCTTCTTATTGTTATTTTGTAGTACCATATAGATTATGGAGATCAGGAGTCGGTCTGATTTAGAGTTGCCAAATAGTTTTTCCCATTCTGTAGATGGCCTTTTAACTCTTGTGATAAAGTCTTTGGGTGAGCAAAAGTGTTTGATTCTTAGTAGTTCCCATTTATCTATTTTGTCTTCTGTTGAGTGTGGCTTGTTTGACAGATTTTGAAGTCTGTCTACATTGTGTATTAAAACTTCCATTGTTGTTCCTACTTTTTCTTGGATGAGCTTTATAGTTTTAGATGTGTTTTTTTCTTAACAAAAAAATACGCTGGGTGCTGTGGAGGTGTCTGGGCAAAGTGGAGGAAACTAGGTGAGCCCAAGAAAGTAATCATGATTTGCAAGGGATTTATTAGGTAATTGCGCACGTAGGCAGACACAAAAGGTATTGCCACTAGTAAGCTATGTAATAGTTGGCAAATTATTTCATTACTCTGGTGTTTGCTTCGTTTTAGTGTAAAATGATAGGGTTGTGAGTACAAACTGTCTCTAAATTTGCTCACAACCTTCAAGTTCTTTGACTGAAAAGGTGAGAATGAGGACACAGAACATTTCCATCAAACTGGAACAAATGAGGTATAGCAGTGGATTGAAAGGTGAGAAAGAAATTATGTTTGGTCATGGAACCTGTGGAGGCCGCATGGAGGAGGTAGCATTTGATCTGTGTGGACTTTAACATAAGCAGATTGGAGAAAGAGTAGTTAACACAAAAGGAAAAGCATAGAACCTGGGTAACAGCATAGAATCAGGAAATGCAGGGACCTGTGCAAAGAACAGTGTGGTAGGTGCTTGACTGGTAGTGTGCTTGACTGAACCGTAGCCTGTATGGATAAATTGGGATCAACTCAACAAATGCTTTTTTAAAACAGACAAAAAACCGTATGATGGATCAGTATCATGGAGGAGCCTATATACTTAAGGAAAGATTTTGAAATCTACTTAGTAAGAGAGTCCTTGAAGATTTTTGAGCCAAGAGTGATCAAACTTTGGTTTTAGGAAGATTAATCTGGCAGTTCTATAGTTAGGAGATGGAGGATGCTGGAAAGAAAAACAAAAAGGCTTGGAGGAATATATGAGACACTGTGTGAGTACAGTTGACTTCACAGGTCACATAGGAGGGAGACAAAGGAGAGGGGAAAGAAGGGAATAAAAGGTGATCCAGATTTTACGCTTGCTTACTGGGAGAAGATGCTATTAATAAGAAGATGGAAAGAAGGTAATAGGACCAGTCTAAAGGAATAAATTCAGTGGGTTATGGTGGAGAATAGCCCTAGTGGCAGAGTGGTTAAGCACTTGGTTGCTAGTCAGTCAAAAGGTAGGTAGTTCAAACCCATCATCCACTCTGTGCAGAAAGACACAGAGGTCTTCTTCTATAATGATTTATATGGACTTGGAAATCCCATGGGGAAGTTCCACTTTGCCCTATAGGGTCACTATGAGTCAGAATCAACTTGATGGCAATGGGTGTGGTTTTTGGTTTAATGGTAAATCTGGGATGATAAGCTCAGTTGAGGCTTGGTTAAACTTGAAATGCCAGTAAGGTATCCCAGAGGAGGAAGAAACTGAGTCCAGGAAAGAGGTTAGAGGAAAATACCAGGAAATTACCTACAGAGAAGACATCACAGGGTGAATGAATATGGAAGCATAAGCAGATAAACAAGCACTAAGGTTAGAACTTTGGGAAACAGCTCCATCTCATTTATGTTTGGTTAACTGGATGTCTCTAGATGACAAAATGCCAAGTTTACAGCCTCCACAGTGAAAACAGAAACTGTGTTTTCTAAGATAAAGGCGGTGTGCTAATCAGGAACCAGCAAATCCACAGCTTGATTTGGGAGTCCTCACTGGTCCTGGATTTGAGTCAAAGGCAAGACATATATAAAGACAAGCATCAGTTGCTTTCTACCTGACTTTGACTCATGGAGACTCCATGTCTGTCACCCTAGAATTGTGCTCTATAGGGTTTTCAATGGCTGAGTTTTTCAGCATTAGCTCCCCAGGTCTCTCTTCTGAAGCAGCCTTGGGTGGATTTGAATCTCCACCTTTTTGGTTACCAGTGAAGCACATTAACTACTTGTACCACTCCTATCTTAAAAAAAAACCAAGTTGACTGTAGAGCTGAATCTCCAACACAGATTCCAATAACAGTCAAGAGCAATGCCTCAACTATCAGATGGCTGGGTTTGAACCTCAGTTTCCCTACTCTGTCTAGGTAGCCTTAGGCAAGTAACAAACTATTTATAAAATGAGGATAATAAACACATATTACTGAATTATTCTGATGAATCAATGAGATAACATATGTAAATGGCTTAGTACAATACCTGGCATCAGTAAGCATTCTAGGTCTAGTTCTGTTCCCTATATCAGAGGAAGACAAAGTAATGCGTGAGAAAACCAGAGTATTTAAAATCCAGAAAAAGTTGTTTTTAATTATGGTTAAGAAAAATAATACTTTTCAAAACAATGAAGTATTCTATTCTGGAACGAACAAATGGTACGGAAGAGAACTAGAAATATTACTTTTTTTTTTAACTGGCATTAACAAAGCAGAATTTATTCTCTCACAGTTTATAAGGCTAGAAGTCGAAATTAACAGTGCCAGCTAAAGTGGTAGGCTTTTCTTCTTCTGTCTGTTGTAGTAGAAAGTCCTTTTCATCAGTCTTCTACTGTGCTAGGAGTTTCTCAGCACAGGGATCCTGATTCCAAAGGACATACTTCCCTCCTGGTTCTGTACCCTTGGCAGTAGGAAGTCCCCCTGTCTCTGTGCTCACTTCTCTCTTTTGTATCTCAAGAGAAATTGACGCAAGATACAATCCAATATTGTAGACTGAATCCTGCCTGGTTATCACAACTGGCTCTAATCCTGCTTCTTTAATCGTAGAGTAAAACATATAGGAAAATCACATCAGTCAACAGAACGGAAATCATGGCCCAGCCAAGCTGACAAGCATTTTGGGAGAATACAGTTCACTCTGTAAGAGTTATTTGAAGTGTTAAGTTTAAGTTCCATATGTTTGGGTGTTTTCCATATACCTTTTCATTAATATTTTCTAATGTAATACTGTAGTAACCAGAAAACATATGAGGTACTTATCACTTTAATATATTAAGACTGTCTTGGTGAATGTTTCATGTGTTACTGAAAGGAATTTATATTTTGCATTGTACGGTGTGGAATTCTTTACATGATCAATTAGATCAAGTTGACAGACAGGCCAAGGAAACTTGAAGATTCATTCTAAATCCTTATTCATTTTGTGTGTGTCATCCATCAATCGATTAAGAAGAGTACTTAAATCTCCAACTCTGTGTATTTGTCTATTTCTCCTTTCATTTTTTAAAAATTATTCTTATTTGTTATAATAACTAAGTGAAAGTATACAATCCAAAGCAATTCTGTATGCTTATCTATCTGTAACTCCTTCTGTTCTCCTCACCCTGTGACAGTATACTCCTCCTTTTCACTCTTACAGTACACTCTTAGTGAACACCTATCCACTGCTTTCCACCCACTTGTCTCCCATGTAGACAGAAACCAGTAGGATAGCCTCCCATAAATGTCTAAAACCATGAAGTACACACATCACATGCTCACACTGCGTCACTGAGTCCAGTACATTCTGGTCTGAAGGGTTGACCTCAGTACTGCTTTCAGATCAAGGCCAGCAGCAAGTCTAGGGGCCATGTTCCCAGGGGCCCTTCAAGGCTGTCAGACCATCAGTTCTGGTCTTTTGGTAGAGTCCTTGAGCTGCGCACCTCTTTTTCTTGTGTTACCTCAGGGACTCTACATTGTGTCCCCCATCTTGGCTGCCTTTGGTGATGGCCGGGCACCATCTGGTTCTGGCCTCATGCTGATGCAGTCTTCCATTCTATGGGTCCTTCTACCTCCTGGGCTCATTTTTTCTTCTATCTTTGATCTTCTTGGTCCTTATCTGTTCCAGATGGGTCGAGGCCTTCTCAGATGGCAGCTTGCTAGCTTTTAAGACCCCAGACACCATTCACCAATATGGGGTGTAGAAGACTTCCTTATCAAAAGACTAGTTAAGCCAGTTGATCCCAATATCCCCTGAAAACAGGGTCCCTGGGCCCCTGATAGTCTATCCTTTGAAATATTGGTTTGAGTTTAGAAAACAATTCAGTTTATGGTATATTCTAGTTATGCTGATCTGCCCTCTACTTCATGCAGTCACCCCTTCACCTAACCAAGTTTCTGTTGACTAATCTACGAACATCTCTCTCCCTCCTTCCCTGCCCTTACAGCCATGAAAGAGTCTTCCTTCTGTACATAAGCCCATTTTTAAGTCCTTATAGCAGAGGTCTCATACAATACTTGTTCTTTTGTAGCTGACTGATTTCATTCAGCATGTCTTCTAGTTGAAATCAGGTTATGAGATGCTTCCTAAAAGCATTGCTCTTTATCATTACATAGTGTTTCATTTTGTTTATGTACCATAGGTTGTTTATCCATTCATCTTTTGATGGGCACCTAGGTTGATTCCATCTTTTTGGTATTGTGGACAGTGCTTCAATAAACATTCAAGTGCATGTATCTGTTTGTGTGACCACTTTAATTTCTGTAGAATATATTCAAAGCAGTAGGATTGCTGGGTCATGCGGTATTTCTATTTCCAGCTTTTCAAGGAAGTGTCAAATTGCTTTCCAAAGAGGTTGTATCATTTTGCAATCCCACCAGCAGTATAGGAGAGTTCCAGTCTCTTCATAGCCTCCCCAGCATTTGTTGTTTTCTGTTTTTTGGATTATAGCCAACCTTGTTGGGGTGAGATGGTATTTCATTGTAGTTTTCATTTAGATTTCTCTAATAGCTAATGATTGTGAGCATTTTTTTTTATGTATCTTTTGGCTGCTTGGATGTCTTCTTTGGTGAAATGTCTGTCCATCTCCTTTGCCCATTGCTTAATTGGGTTATTTACCTTTTTTTGTTGATATTTTCCAGTACCTCATAGATTATGCAAATCAGACATCAGTCTGACAGGGAGTTGCCAAATATTTTTTCCCATTCTGTAGGTGGTCTTTTAACTCTCTTAATAAAGTCTTTGGATAAGCATAAGTTTTTGATTTTTAGTAGTTCTCAATTATCTATTTTATCTTCTGTTGTTTGTGCATTGTTGATCAGATTCTGTAGCCTAAGCCATGTGAAATAATAAATATTTTTAATGTAAAAAAAAGGAAAGAAATTTAGTCACATTTAAATGATTGCCAAACATTCAAAAACTTTAGCTTGGTTAAATAATTCAGGTAATAAAAATTAAAATGCTTGGAATCCTGTTTTTATCACAAGGCATATATGCACAGACCTTAACCCAGAGTTTGTTCTTGGTCTCTAGTCTTGAACAGTGCACAGGGGAATCCTGCTGCTTCCACTTGTGCACATGTGCCAGGATGAAGGATAGGATGGGACAGGGATGACTAGCTGAGACAAAAACATTAGGCACTTCATGTGTGAACTGGAGGCAGTCCCTTCTCGGTCTACTAGTTGGTTCTCACACAAAACATGCTTTGGGGAAAGGTGTGTGCAATTTCTGTATTTTGATACTTTTAAGGGTGAATTGGAAACCCTGGCGGCATAGTGGTTATGTGATATATCTGCTAACCAAAAGATTGGCAGTTTGAATCCACCAGGCATTCTTTGGAAACTCTATGGAGCAATTCTACTCTGCTGTATATGGTCGCTAGGAATCAGAACTGACTCAAAGGCAGCGGCATTTTGGGTGAGGTTGACTTGTGATTTTAGCATTAAATCAGCTTGCCCTTCTTCCTCTTCTTCTTTTTTCTTTATTGTGATTCAGTGAAACTTTACAGTCCCAGTAGATTTGCCATATAAAACTCTGAGCACCAGCTTCCGCAACTCTGTCTGCTCTCCTCACCCTGTGACAACACACTCTTCTTTTCTACCCTTTACTACCAGTGTCTATCCAACCAGCACTTGTCCTCTCCTTTCCACCTTCTCACAGACACTCTAAAAAGAAACCAGTAGGATAGCCTTATACATATATTAAACCATAAAGTACAGACACCACCTGTATCACACTGCTTCCCCTGATCCAGTCCATTCTTTGTCTGAAGTGCTGGCTTCAGTACTGGTTTCAGCTCTAGGTAGCAACAAGACTAGGGGTCATATTCTCAGGGGACCAATTTCCTATCCTTTATATCCCAACCTACTGAAATTTATTAATACATATAAGTCTTCAGTTCCCATATAAGCTCAGTTTCTAATTATCTCTAGCAATGGTGCAAAGCCTTAATATATCAGGGAAACTGTAAACCATGAAATAAAACACTAGTAGACACTGGATCTCACTTATAGAAGAATCCACATTCTTATTAAAGTTTGGCTTTTTTTTCTTCCATTTTGTAGCTAACAAGAAAGACTAGCCTTTTAAAAAAAAATCAATTTTTGATTTTTGAAATGTGATACCATTTTTTTCATTCATTCAAGAATGATTCTTAGAAACCAAACAACACAACTGAATGAAACAGCTTGTTATTCGTCACCACAACCATTTAGACTACTAACGATTGCTCCTAGCTGAAGTCAAGTAAGGTCTGACTCAAGCAACCTTACATATCACAAAAGAGACATTGCTCAGTCCCGCACTATCTTCGTGAAAGAAGGTATATTTGCACCCAGTGTTGGGGCTATTATACCAGTCCATCTCATTGACAGTTTCCCTCATTTTCACTGACCCTCTTCTTTACCAAATGTGATGTCCTTTTCTAGCAACTTGTTTTTCCTGATAATATGTCTGAAGCCAGCAAGACAAATTCTCCTCGTTCCAAGGAGCATTCTGGTTGTAACCAGGCACTAAACCAAAAAATGAACAAAATCTCATTGCTGTCAGGTTAATTCTGACTCATAGAAACCCTGTAAGACAGAGTAGAACTGCTCACAAAATTTCTGAGGGGCGCCTGGTGGATTTGAACTGCTGAACTTTTGGTTAGTACCTGTAGTTCTTAACCACTACACCATCAAGTTTTCCACCTAAGCACTACAGGCAGTAAATGTGGATTTTTTTCAATTATCGCTTTTCTATATATTAATAGTCACTCACTTAAGGCAAGAACTAGCTGAAAAGGACAATTAATGCGTTCTGTCAGTTTTCTACCTTTTTCAACATGATATAAATAAATCTTCAGCAAGTTTGTTTTATATATTGTAGATTACAGTTCGCTGGAGAAAAAAGCAAATGCTGTGTTTTTGTCAGTGGCCCCTGTGTACGACCTGAGGGTCGCCCTGCGGCGTGTGGCTAGCCTACGGTTCAGGCAGCAGATAGTGAATGTCAACAGGCGGCTCTGCTGTGGCTCCATGTGGTACCATTTTCTCAGCACCAACCTACTAGATATTTTCCATGGTTACCTGTACAATCCCAACAGGAGAGAATACACTAACAATTTTATGTTTTTATTTCATCTGTTTATCTGTTTTACTTTTTTTTGTATTTCGGAAGGCCTTTGCTGGGAGGCATTTTTTTTTTTTATTTGTTTGTTTTACATTCAGGATTTCTAAGCATGCTAGGCAAATAATCTTGGAAACTGGATTATCTGAAGCAGAATGTGGCATCAGGATCGCAAAAAGACTTATTAACAATATGTAATACACGGACAACATAGTCTTGCTTGCTGAAAGCAAAGATGACTTGAAGCACATACTGACAAAGAAGGTGAAATGGCCATAGCTTTCAGTATGGACTGCGCCCCAATATAAAGAAAACAAGTCATCTCACAACAGCAACATCTTGATTAACAGAGAAATTCCTGAAGCCGTCAAGGACTTCATTTTACTTGGATCCGCAATCAGCATCCATGAAGCTGTAGCCAATGACTTGGTAGCACCTAGCGACAACAAAACAAAAACTCCAAACCACTGAATCATTCCAACTTATACTGACCCTACAGGTCAGAGCAGAACTGACCAGAAGAGTTTCCAAGGTGCTGCTAGTGGATTCAAACTGCTGACCTTTTGGCTAGTGGCCAGGCTCTTTAACTGCTGCACCCTGGGAGCTCCATCAGCAAAAAGTATATTCCAGTTTCCCCTCAGATGCAGGATTTTTAGGGGGGGCATGTGTGTTCAGAAAATAAATTCTGTGGTATGAATTAATTCATTTTTTACTTTTGTCTTTTTTACAAGCAAGAAAGGGTAGAAACAACAAAGTTGAATATGATCTATGATTGCACTATAGAGAATTCTTTATCAGATTCTTAATTATTTTGCATCATTAAAATTAATTAGGGGGAAATCACTGAATATTTTATTGGAATTAAAATTGATTCCTAGCTTCTTGTTCTTTGTAAAAGAAATGATACATGGTTTTTTAAATCCATTTTCTTTTCACTTAGCAGGAAAATGTTTTGATTCACTAGTCTAATGGAACAATTTTGTTGTTTTTATTCCTCCCATTTGGAAAATCAATCATCTGTCATCAAATTTAGTTGTTGGCATGAAAGTTATAACTTGAACAAGGAAACTGAGTCTGTGTAATCTTGGACCATTTTTATATGTGAATTGTTATATGAACTGCTATTCAAAATTTTTCTATTAGTCTCCTTTTCTCCCTCAAATGAACAGAGAACATAAACCGGTAGTGTATTACGCTACACTCAAAACCCAATCATGACACTAGTGATGGGGTGCATCAGTTTAATTCTCCTACATTTAAACACACCAAATGTAATAAATAAATAAGAATTCAAGATGATAATTTATGTCCTCTGTCTGACTCCGTGTGATCATTAAGGTGAGTTGTCAACTTAGCTGGGCTATGATTCTCAAGTGGTTTGGCAGTTATGATGCAGTTTGGTGGTTGTATAATGATGTATTTACCTCTATGATGAGATTTGATATAATGTGATAACCTCCACAATGGGCTTTGTTGTGAGGAGCCAGTCAGCTGAAAGAGAGTTTCTTTGGAGGTATTGCCTGTATCCAACATAGGTTGACTTTCTGGCAAGGCTGCTGTCTTTTGCTGGCTCTAGATGCTGCAGCTGGCTTCTGTTCATCGGACTTTTGGTTCTCAGGACTTGAGGCAGCAGCTTACCTGCCATCTTGTCTGCTAATCCTGGAATTCACTGGTATTTGCAACTTGTGAGCCAGAGCCCTTGTGTCTGACTGGCCAATCTTGGGGTGACCAGCCCCTATAGCGATGTAACTCGGGAGAAGCCTCCAGCCTGACCCACGGAATTGAGGTGTTCCAGCCTCTACAGCCAAGTGAGCCATTTCCTTAATATAAATCTCTCTTTATATATATATTTATATACTTCACTGGTTTTGCTTCTCTACAGAACCCAGCCTAAGACATTTTATCTTTCTCTTTTAACCCTTAAATTTACTTGTAGTTTGAATCATTAACCATATCCTAATTCAACTGGAAATTCCTTTCTCCTTCACTATGTGTAAATAGTTTTCTTTATCCTCTGTTAGGAAGTATCTATTATGTAAAAAAACAAACACAAAAACTAGTCACAGTAGTATAATGCTGGTTCTTGGTTCAAATAACCAGATATAGTAGGTTTCCTCTGTAATGATACTGTCATTGGGAAGGAAGCAGTTTACATAGCAGTCTGTGAATATAATTTTCCATTTTAAAAATGCTACCTAAGGTTTATTCCACACATATGTATTTATGAAATCTAGATCAGTTTTATTGTTTAGCTATTTTAAACAGCAATGATCACACAGTTAGTTCAACATTCTGAACTCTAAGCAGAGTGAAACTTCAAAATCTACAAAAATCTCCTTGTAGCATTTAGGTTAAGATGACTTTGAGAAGGACTGGAATAGAGGTAGAGGAATATATGAATCCAAAGCTTCAGCGAGCTGCCTGGACTACACATATACATGTAGAACTTATTAGTATGCTGGTGCTTGTTTATATGAACTATGTGGTGTGGTGGTTAAGTGCTATGTCTGCTGATCAAAAGGTCAGCAATCTGAATCCACCAGGTGATCCTTGGAAACTCTACAGAGAAGTGCTACTCTGCCTTATTGGGTCACTGTGAGCCAGAATTAACTCTACAGCAGTGAGGTTGGTTTTGGTTTATTAATACTACTCAGGGAAAATGGACAGAATGAGAAAAAAAATAGAGGTGAGATTTGACCAGACGAAGAAGAGCTCAGAAAGATAAAGATTGGTCAGACAAGCATCAGAAGGTTAGCAAAGGTGTAGAATTACAGGTACCAAGGGAAACGGGAAGTAGGGAGGGATCCACTCTTATATTGCTGGTCACAGACACAAAATAGCACAACCCTCTGAAAAGAATTTATCAAAATCTAATACAATTATGTATGTGCTTGATTTTTGATTTAGTATCTCTACTTCTTAGGAACTCACACTGAAAATACACCTACACACACACACACACACACACACACACAAATACACATGGATATTCATCTTAGCATTATACGCAATAATGAAAAGACTAGTATCAGCCCACCAGAAACAACTACGTCTGCTCCATGAGGACTATTCAGTTTATTAGACAATAAGTAAATAAAGTACGAATATCTTTCAGAGTAAGAATACACGTATATGGATATTTGGTTTTATTTGCAAAAAGAAATACAGAAAAAATAAACCAGAGACTAACAAAAATGGTTAGCTAAGGGGGAGGATGTGGGTAGATAGGGTGGACAGGTAAAGTTCAGGAGTGGGACTTCCTTGAGGACATCTTTTTAAACATAGTTTGGAGCTATAGTTTACATATCCAAAATATGAAATTAACTAAGAATTTTTAAGAGTTTTAAATCCTAAGATTTGACGTCAATTAAAATAAATAATTTCAACTCTGTATCAAATTCATTAAATAAATACAGAAATAATAATTATTTCAAGTACCTTTGAACACTTTCTACATTTCACTTAGTAGATTTATTGCAGTAGTGATACTGACATTACAATTTTGAAATTATTTGAAATAATTTTAGGATAAAGAAAATAAACATTACTCTTATTAGGAAACAATTTTCAACATAAAAGGAAAGTGGCAGAAACAGTAATTCTAAATTTCAGCTGGAAATATTAATAGGAAGTCATCATTTAAAAAAACAAACACTCCAATAGCAATGAGCACTCTCAACACCAAGACCTGAGTTTGTATGTGCTATGCCTTGCTCAGAGGAACCAGGGCTCCTTAGATAAATGGCTGATTCTAGGGCTGGGGAAGGGGAAAAATTTCTTTTTGCCAGGAATTCCAGTGATTAAAACTAATGGGGTCATGCCAAAAGAATGTTGGCATCAGTATAAGAAGTTTGGGCAAAACAAAAAGTGTGCACACCAGATGGTCAATCGTTATAGTTTATTGATATACATTGTGTCAATAGAAATCAAGGAGCTCACAGCACTTTCTTCTTCCAATAAAAAATGAGAAAAAGGGGAAAAATACTAGTTAATCAATATAGAAGAAGTGACTGAATTAAGCAAAAAGTTTTACAATCTCATCTAATAACTGATCAGGCAGGGATCATCAGTGGATTGTAAAATAGAATATCCTCATGACGCAAAAATATTCTACCTCCCTCTTACTAACTGAAAAGGAGAAACATACTTTTAAAGCAGAAACGTTGGTTGTTTACCCTTTCATCACACTGCTTGAACTTAGCATCACTAATAGTGGGAAAAATGCCAAGATGTAACATGAAGTAGACTCCTAACCTATGAAGTAACATTGCCCAAAGTATTCAATCTAGTTCTGGCAGCTTACAGAGGAAAGCAGCACGTTCAACCATATGCTATGTTAAACTACACTATGAGGAACTCATCAGAATGCCGCACAGCCTCAAAGACAGCCATTGTCCTAAACTTGTAAAAAACTAGATGTCAATGAAAATAAATAAATAAAAAAGGTTAGGAGAGTGTTCTAGACTACAAAAGAATAAAGAACCATAGAAACCAAATGCAATTTTGAGTAGTGATTAGATCTTTTTTGAGGGAGGGTCAGCTGTAAAAGACATCCACGGGACAACTAGACATATTTTAAAATAGATCTAATATTGGGTGGTATTTTGGAATAACTGGCAACTTAAGTATAATAATGGCGATGTTGTTATGTAGGTAAATGTTTTCATTTTCAAAGAAATGCACACTGACCTATTTAGGGGTGAGGCATTATGATGTCTGCAACTTATTTTCAGCACAGGAAAAAATGCACATAGAGGCACATATGATGCGGATGGGTAGATAAGTAAGATGAAATGTTAACACTGATGAATCCTGGCAGTGGTTACACAGATATTCCTGGTACTACTGCTTCAGTTTTTCTGTAATTCTGAAAACCTGAGGGAAAAGAAGGGATCCACCAAAGTACCAAATGTGGCAGAGAGAAGATGTCTCCTCTTTCTTTACCAGTGGTGACTTAACATTTAAACTGAGACATAGTCCTACAGAACTTTCCCTTCTCCAGCTCCTATAACTTCTCACCCCTGTTGTCTCTCCTGAGGGTGCTGGCAGCTGTCTGTTACAAACCTGTGGTTACTACACTATCTCTTGTGGTCTGCCCCCTTTCTGATCCTTAGGCACTTTGGAAATAACCCAGCTCTAAATCATCCCTCCTTGTCTCAATTTGAGTGTGGCTGCTGTTTCCTTGGGGACCCTTACAGGGTGGTTTTAGATGCTGAGAAGCTTAAGGGTGACAGCATCACTTGGGGCATTATCTATTAGCTTGAGATCCAATGCCACTGCAGCAAATCTTTCTACAGGTATCTGGTGCAGACAGGGAAAGCCCCGGTAGATAGTGCTGTGTTTAAGAGTACAGGTAGGGCAAACTCTAAATACTTTCAGAAACAGGGGACAGAGAAAGAGAATTGGTTGTATGAGTCTTCTTGATTGTTTAAACTCTAGTGGCTTTTGACAGACATCCATCACATACATACATGAGGAAACGGAATCTCAGATTTAACATGCCTAATCACTCACTCAACAAATAGTGAGGACATATGATACATGTACCAGAGTCCCTTGACCGGGGGTAAAGGTAAATGAAAAGAAAAGAAAAAGACAGAAAGATACAATGAAAGAAGGAAAGGAGAGAGAAAGAAACAAAGAAAGAAAGGAAAGAAGAAAGGAACAAAGAAAGGAACAAAGGAAGAAGGGAGGGAGGGAGGAAGGAAGAAGTGAGGCAGAAAGGGAGGAAAGAGGAAAAGAGAAAGGAAGAAAGAGAAAGAAAGCAAGAAAGAAAAAGAAAAACAAAACAAAAAATGCTTTCTTCATGAGGCCAAAGAGGTGAATTCCTCAGGTGAGATTTGAACTCAAGACAGACTGGAAACCCCCCATTCTTTCCATTACTGTACCTCACTGCCTCCCATTAATTAGTTGACAAGATCTTGTTTCTTCAAAACATTACTTAAAAGACCTATTCCTCCACAGTTCATGGATCACCACAGAACATGAAGCTCCCTCTGAGCCTTCTCCTCCTCCAGATGAAAACTTTTAGGTAAAATTGGCAGTATCTCCACGCTTACAGATCTGCAGGCTGGTGAGTTGTCAGTGGGACTAGCTACAAAAGCTAATATTCCTGCTTCTAACTGAGGCATTGGGTCTATTTTTAAGAATACTGAGAATGAAAAGATTAGCTGCCTACAAGCTCCCCCATCTGTTCAAATACAAAAACTTCACAGAGCCCTCAGGTGCTGGGCAGCCCAGATTCAAGCCTGCATTTTTAAACAGCACAAAAACTTAAGTGAAACACCGCTTCACGTGTCTCTTCACGTTAAAGCACCTAGGGCAACACAAAGAACATCATGTAGCTGTGGAAGGCAGGGATTTAGAGCACACACTCAGTGTCAGATGTGGGCTCCGGTACCAGCTTACCACCTCTGTCACCTCAGGAAATTTACTTAGCATCTTGAAACCCTGAATTCGTCCTCTAACATGGGGATTGTCAGAATACTACCTACCTGATAAGATTTTCTTGAGGAATGAATGAGGTAATACACATATTATGTGTAACACAGTATCTGCCTGGCACATAGTAAGTGCTCAATAAATGTCGTCACTGTGATTACATACAATCTCTCCTTTACCACAACCCCAGGAATGAAAGGAAAAATGGCCATGTAACATAAGCATTTATATGTAGCTACGGCAGCAAAATCCTAATTTCATATGCAGAGGAAAACCAGTAACTTCATTTAACATAAGAAAATAGAAACAGATCTGAGACTTTGGTGCAGGGTCTCAGTTAGACATTTACTAGAGTTCTAAAGCTTTATGAAAATTGCAGACCCAATATAAATCTGTATCATTTACTTCTTTCCATTGCTCACATTTGACTTATGAGTGCTATCATTTCTGAATTTATTGAGAGGAAGCTCTTTTCTCACATTTTTCAGTTAATAACCGCAACAAGGTATTGGTTACATAAAATGGGCCATCTAGTTATTGGATTGGTGCCCAGATAAGGACAGGCTGCCTCTGTCTGCACCTGTCCCAGACAAGAGGCTGGGACGGCTGCGCCACGGGCAGTTCCACAAAAGGCGAGTATGTACTTGTGCAAGTGCAGGCTGAGAGGAGGAGAAGCTACTACAGTGGGGGCTTTTCTTTACTTTTTCCCTCCCAGGAACAATTATGATCACCTGAGACCTCAAATCCCGTTTTTCCATTTACTGCACAGTTCTTATGTTGTTAAGTGCCACTGAGTTATTTCTGACTCACAGTGACAAGACACTGCTGGATCCTGTGTGAATCCCACAATAGTTGCTGCATTTAAGCCCCCTTGGCAGGCTCCGTGGCACTCCACCTCCTTAGTAGTTTCCCTCTTTTTTGCTGACTCTGTTCTACCAAGCATGAGGTTCATCTCCAGGGACTGCTGCCTCTTATCGATTTCAGAGTACATGAGAAGTTTCACTATCCTCGCTTCCAAGGAGCATTCTGGCTGGACTTCTTCAAGGACAGATTTCTTCTGGTAGTGCATGGTGTAGTCAGTACTCTTCCCCAACACCATAATTTGAATGTACCAATTCTTCCTCAGTTTTGCTTATTCATATCCAGCTTTCACTTGCATATGAGGCAAGTGGAAATACCACGGCTCCCTTCAGGTGCACCTTAGTCCTCATTACTTTTACATGCTTTCTTTCGTTCCTTTTTTGACACACTTGTAATAAGTGGGAAAATCAAAGTTCGGGCCTCGATTATTACAGTAACAGACAGGCGAATGTTCCTTATGGCAGTGATCCGTGAACAGAAAACAGGTGGTTCAGATACGGAGGTCCTAACTCCCCACATGCTCCAAGTCTCCACGGTTATTACCATCCTGGCTCCTGCCACCCTGTCCATTTACCCTGGGTGCCATGCAAATACTACCATTTTTCTAGGCAAGCCATGATGGGAAAGGAACAGAAGGCACTTATCTGGAAGTTTTCAGTTGGGCCCTTTCAAACTAGGGGCTAAAGTAATGGCACAGTATTGGTCCTGTATTTCAGTACAGCACAAGACGGGAACAAAAAGGAACCACGAAGAGAAACAGGTAATACAAAAATCAAATGTGGAGGAAAGAGATGATACGAGTGGGAGTGAAGCTAGGTCAAAATTTTGGGCGTCTAAGGCTAGAAGAGGCAAACTTTTTTCAGGGATCTGTTGCTTTATTATTTGCAGTTGTTGAAAGTGAACAACTTCTTGGAAAGCGTATTGAAACCATTTAAAATCTAAATTATATAAGAAATCATGCATTCCCAGTCAACAGCACTGAGCCAGATCTTACTTGACTTTAGAATTTTAACTACTGTAACTGGACTGGAGCCCTGGTGGCACAGTAATTAAACTGCTGGGCCATTAACCAAAAGGTCATCAGCTCAAATATACCAGCTACTCCTTGAAAACTGTATGGGACAGTTCTACTCTCTCCTATGTGATTGCTAGGAGTCAGAATTGACTTGATCACAATGAGTTTTCTTGCAACATCAGTAAACAGCATCTTTATGGGTAACTGGAGTATTAATCTCAAGTGAGTGTTGACTGGTTGATGGGTCACAGAAACTGCTCAGCATAACCTTGCAATGTGTTTGACAAAAACGCTTACTTGAGTGAACATGTATGACTGCCAAGGAAACAAAATCAAACTCATTGCCATGAAGTCCATTCTGACTTGTAGTGACCCTTCAGAACAGTGCAGAGCTGCCTCACATGGTTTCCAAGGCTGTAACCTTTGCTCAAGCAGACTACCACATCTTTCTCTCCAGCTGCTGGCTTTTCACTTAGCAGCCCAGTGAGGAACCAGGGATCCTTTGTGGGAGTGCCATGGAAGAGGGTTGTCTTCTTGAAGAGCAGTCTGGTTCAGTCAGAGTGTGACCAATTTATAACTGTGGGAAGATTTATATGTGGAAACCTGAGTGAACGGGCAGCACACTATCCATTTACCCCAGTAATATTCTGTGCTTTTTATAGAATGGTACTCCTGGTCATTAAGCCAACTGCCTTGTCCTTTAATTTGACCTTGGCCTGTAACATGGACATTGGTATTCATGGACTCGAGTTCAAGTTCAAGCTCAGCTACTTATTTAAGCTATACAACCTTGGGAAAGTTATTTAACATGTCTAAGTCACACTTTGCAAATCAGACATGGATAATAACAGATTCTATTTCACAGATTAGCTGGAAGACTAATTGAACAATGCTGTGAAGTACCTAAAAGAGCTTAATAAATGTTCATTCTTTTCTTGCAACATCAGTAAACAGCATCTTTATAGTTTAAGGGTAATAAGATTTTATGTCAGTACAGTCAGAAGGACTAATCAGTAGCCCTACTGAGTACCTAGTTAGGAAACACAGTATAAAAAGGAGGCTGGAGAACTGGACATTGAGAAAAAAAGTAGATATTGACTAAAAACAAAACAAAACTCTAGAACACTGACTCTGCCACCCAGTGAGACAAGCCTGGCAACTAAAATAGAACACATGCCTGTGTATGACCTACCTCAGTTCATATGCCTGAAGTTATATGGTTCAGCAAATGCAGTTTATTCACTGTGCTGTTTTCATTGTTCTCAACCAATTATTTTTGCTACTTTCTAAAATCTTTGGTAGTTCAACTTGAAATACCCAATTGATCTTGTAGGGTGGGAAGGACAGGTTAGCAAGATGCAGTACTACTAATAATGTTTAACAACTTTCTTAATAAATTTACAACATGAAATACTTTATAAAAACTATAATTTGTGTGACAGCTATTGTAGAAAATTAAGGCCAAATTATAATTAATAAGATCCTTTCATTTTTTTCTAAAGAAACGTCTTCTAAATCTTTGGAAAAGATTAGGGACAGTGAAAGCAAGTCAAAGTCTTTAAAAGTGTTATTCTTGTCTTGTATCCTAAAAGAGATATACATAAGAAGAATAATTGAACACTTCAGAAGATTTTTAACATTTCAGTTGCTAATCTTAAGTTTTTTTCAAACAAGACAGGGATATAAATAATGTATAATGTATTTATTGACTAAAGGAAATCCTTAATGAAGTACTGGTACTGGTTTAGAATCTTGCTTGTGCACAGTCTCATTCATCCGTGTGCACACATGAACACCTGCTGATGATATATGGCTGTTTGTTTTTTTTTTTTTGGCCTCCAGATGTATGAATCACAGATCTTCCTGTCATGACATAATCTTTCCAGTTCTTCTGTCAGTTTCCTAGTTACCCTGGAAATGTTCAAAAGAGCCTTGAGTAGGCATGCATTGAACAAATAAAGGCAAGTTGGTTAGAGACAGACGATTTACCCTAATATTTTAGGTTATCCCTGGCTAGCTTTTGATGGCTACTAGTGATATAGAAAGAAGATTTTAATTGTTCCTTTCTAGTAATGATTTACAAAGCTTTCTGCAGAGATGCAAAAGACCCTAGCAATCTATATTTCCTGATGTTCCAGTTGGCAGATGTCTTGGGCTAGCCTGAGGACTCATGTAATTTTAATCTCAGGAATAATCAACCAGGCAGTACAGACATTTTTTTTTTTTTTTTTTTAAATTGGGGAAGGGGTAGGTAAAAAAAGATGGTGTGACCTAATATTGAGGACTTTATTTTTTCTTTTTTGAAATTTGAAAAGTAGTCATATTCATTGTAAAAAAAAAAGCTCCAATATTGAGAACAAAGCGAAAACTAAAAGTGTTGTCTCACCCCCATGCCACAGTCTGTGGGGAAGCACAGCTAATCACTTCTTGTATAGCTTTCTGAAAGATATTGATGCATATACAAGGATTTTTATATTTCTCTTTTTGCTTTTAACACAAATGGGACCATATTCTACATACTGTTTTGCTACCTGCTTCTTTAAAATCTTGTTTTGCTTTAAAAACTGCATTGTATTTGATTGAATAATAGCCCATTAACTTATTAGGTAGATACCTATTGTACTGTTCAGAATTTTTCTAATTATAAACAGTTTGTCAGTGAACTTTCTTGTATCTTTGAATATGGGTACAAGTATATTTGTAGGTTACATTCTTTTTTATTTAACATGACTGAGTGAAAATGTACATTCCCCTATAAATTTACATGCCCACCTATATGCAGCGTCCAGTGCTCTCCCTGTCCAGTGACAGCACACTATTCCTTTCTGTTCCATACATGTCTCATCTTCCCAACAGCCTACTTTCCGCTCCTCTCCACCCACTCTCCTTCCTCCAGCCAGAGGTCAACAGGATGATATCCTATAGATGTATAGAATCATAAAGTGCAACCAATATATGGTCACTCTGCATTGCCAAGTCCAATCCATTCTGGTCCAAAGAGTGGACCTTTGTTATAATTTATGGGTAAGGGCAGCATCAGGGCCAGGGGCCATGATCTCAGGGGAGCCAGAAACCGCTGGATCATCAATTGAGGTCTTTTAGTGGAGATCACAGGATGCACCCCTTTTTATTCTTGTGTTGCCAGTGACACTCAACCTAGTGAGCTCCATCGTGGCTATCACTGGTGGTGGCCGGACACCATCCAGTTCTTCCGGTCCCAAGTCAATGAAGGCACCCACTCTTGCGGGTCTCTCGGTCTTCTAGGTTGTCTTTACCGCATGTCATTTTGGTCCTCGGTGAGCATCCGTTCCTGCTGAGTTGGGACCATTTGCTGTGTCCTCGGATGGCAACTTGGCAGCTTTTAAGACCCCAGACGCCACACACCAATGTGGGGTGCAGAGAGCTCTCTTAGCAAAAAGCTAGTTGTGCCAATTGGCCTCGATCTCGACTAAGAGCATGGTACCCTGCCCCCTGCCCCAGCTACTCTATCCTTGCAATATTGGGTTAAGATGGAAGGAGTACTCAAGTTATGCTGAAGTCCACTTAATGTTGTTTTTGTTTCTAATATGTGCTATCACCGCTTTCTCCCCACCAGATTTCTAGCAACTATCTAAACTAAACCCTGCCCACCTCACCCTTCCTCCCTCCCCTCCCTTGCCCCTGTCAAAGAGTCTTTTCTTCTATACACAAGTCTGTTTTTGAGATCTTATCGTAGAGGTCTCATACAGTATTTGTCCTTTTGTTGCTGACTACTTTCACTCAACATAATGTCTTCCAGTTGAAACCAGGTTAGGAGATGTTTCCTGGAATCATCGTTATTCTTTATCATTGCGTAGTGCTCCATTGAGTATATGTACCATAGTTTACCTATCCATTCTTCTATTGTTGGGCATCTGGGTTGATTCCATCTTTTTGCTATCGTGGACTGTGCTGTGACAAACATTCTTGTGCGTGTGTCCGTTGGTGTGAAAGGCCTTGATTCTGTAGGATATATTCCAAGTAGTGGAATTACTGGGACAAATGGTATATCTATATCCATTTTTTTAAGGAAGCATCAGATTGCTTTCCAAAGAGGCTGGACCATTTTGCAACCCCACCAACAGTGTAGGAGGGTTCCACTTTCTCCACAGCCTCTCCAGCATTTGTTGTTTCATGTTTTCTGGATCATGGCTAATCTTGTTGGGGTGAGATGGCATCTCATTGTCGTCTTGATTTGAATTTCTTTAACAACTAAAGATCATGAACATGTCTGCATGTGTTTTTTGGCTGCCTAGATCTCCTCTTTAGTGAAATGTCTGTCCATCTCCTTTGCCAATCACTTAATTGGATGGTTTATCTTCTTATTGATATTTTGTAGTATCTTATAGATTATGGAGATCAGATGTCGGTCTGACATAGAGTTGCCAAATATTTTTTCCCATTCTGTGAGTGTTCTTTTAATTCTGTTAATAAAGTCTTTGGATGAGCAAAAGTGTTTGATTCTTAATAGTTCCCATTTATCTATTTTCTCTTCTGTTGATTGTGGTTTCTTTGACAGATTTTGGAGTCTGGTCTCATTGTGTAATAAAACTTCCATTGTTGTTCCTACCTTTTCTTGTATGAGCCTTATTGTTTTAGGTTTGATATTTAGGTCTTTTATCCAGTTGGAGTTGGTTTTTGTATAAGGTGTAAGATATGAATCTTGATTCAGTTTATTGCAGACGGATAACCAATTTTGCCAGCACCATTTGTTGAAGAGACTGTTTTTACCCCAGTTTAATGTCTTAGGGCCTTTGGCAAATATCAACTGTTCATAGGCAGATGGTGTCATCTCTGGGGTCTCAATTCTGTTCCATTGATCCATCTGTCTGTTCTTGTACCAGTACCAGACTGTTTTGACCACTGTGGCAGTGTGGTATGCTCTAAGATCGGGTAATGAGAGGTGTCCCATTGTGTTCTTCTTCTTTAGTAGTACCTTGCTTAACCGGGGCTTCTTCCCTTTCCAAACAAAATTGGTGATTTGTTTCTCCATCTCATTAAAAAATGATGCTGGAAGTTGTACTGGGATTGTATTATATAAATAAATTGCTTTGGGTCAAATAGACATTTTCACAATGTTAAGTCTTCCTACCCATGAGCAGGGTAGCTTTTTCCATTTATCTAAGTCTCTCTTAGTTTCTTGTAGTAAGGGCTTGTAGTTCTCTTTGTAAAGGTCTGTTGTTTCTCTGGTTAGATTAATTCCTACGTACCTTATCTTCTTAGATGGTATTGTAAATGGTAATTTCTTCCTTAACAGTCTCGTTGCTGGTATAAAGGAATCCTACTGATTTACTTATGTTTATCTTGTAACCTGAGACTTTGCTGAACTCTTCTATCAGTTTGAGTAGCTTACTTATAGATTCCTTGGGGTTCTCTGCATATACAATCATATCATCTGCAAACAGGGAGATTTTAACTTCCTCTTTGCCGACGCCCTTTATTTCTTCGTCTTGTCTAATTGCTCTGGCTAGAACTTCTAGCACAATGTTGAATAGGAGAGGTGAGAGTGGGCATCCTTGTCTAGTTCCTGATCTCAAGGGCAAGCCTTTCAGTCTCTCTCCATTCAGGATGATATGGGCAATTGGCTTTGTATAAGTGGCCCTTATTGTGTTGAGGAATTTGCCGTCTATGCCCATTTTGCTAAGAGTTTTTAGCATGAATGGGTGTTGGACTTATTCAAATGCCTTTTCTGCATCCATGGACAAAATCAGGTGATCCTTGTCTTTTGTGTTATTTATGTGGTTAATCACATTGACTGTTTTTCTGATGTTGAACCAGCCTTGCATCCCTGGTATGAATCCCAGTTGATTATGATGGATTATTTCCTTGACATGTTATTGTATTCTATTGGCAAGAATTTTGTTGAAGATTTTTGCATCTAGATTCATGAGTGATATTGGTCTGTAGTTCTCTTTCATTGTTGGGTCTTTCCCTGGCGTAGGTATCAGGGTTATGCTGGCTTCATAGAATGAGTTTGGGAGTACTCCATCCCTTTTTATACTGTGAAATAGTTTCAGTAGTATTGGAGATAACTCTTCTCTAAATGCTTGGTAGAATTCTGCAGTGAAGCCATCTGGGCCCGGACTTTTTTTGGTTGGCAGTGTTTTGATGACCTTTTCAATCTCTCCCTTTGTGATGGGTTTATTAAGTTGTTCTGCTTCACATTGTGATAATTTGGATAGGTGATATGAGTCAAGGAATTTGTCCATTTCCCCTAGGTTTTCAAACTTGTTACAGTACAGTTTTTCATAGTATTCTGTTATGACATTTTTGATTTCTGTTGATCTGTGGTGACAACTCCCCTCTTATTTATAATTTGGGTTATTTGTTTCCTTTCCTGCTTTTCTTTATAAGTCTAGCCATTGGTTTGTCAATTTTGTTGATCTTTTCAAAAAACTAGCTTTTGGTCTTTTCAATTTTTTCAATTGTTTTTCTATTCTCTAATTCATTTAGCTCTGCTCTAATCTTTATGATCTCCTTTCTTCTGGTGCCCGGGGGGTCCCTCTATTGTTCTCTTTCTACTTGTTCAAGCTGTAGAGTTAGTTCCTTGATTTGGTTTCTTTCTTCCTTCCAGATGTGTGCATTTATGGAGATAAACAGACCTCTGAGCACTGCTTTGGCTGTATCCCATAGGTTCTGGTAGGAAGTGTTTTCGTTCTCTTTGGAATCCATGAATTTCTTTAATTCATCCCTGATTTCCTCTATAACCCATGTTTTTTTGAACAAGATGTTGTTCAGTTTCCAAGAGTTCCACTTTCTATCTATGTTTTTTCTGCTACTGATTTCAACTTTGATGGCTTTATGATCTGAGAAGATGCTTTGCAGTAATTCAATGGTATGGATTTTGTTGAGCATTGCATTATGGCCTATCACATGGTCAATTCTGGGAATGTTCCATGTGCACTGGAGAAGAAGGTGTAGTTGTCTGCTGATGGGTGGAAAGTTCTGTATATATCAATGAGGTTTAGTTGGTTAATTGTGTCAATGAGGTCTTCTGTATCTTTACTGAGTTTTTTTCTAGATGATCTGTCTAGTAATGAGAGTGGAGTGTTAAAGTCTCCCACTACTATTGTGGAGTCATCTAACTCTCTTTTGAGCATAGTCAGTGTTTCTTTGACATATTTAGGTGCACTGATATTAGGTGCATAAATATTTAATATGGTTAAGTCTTGCTTATGTACTGAAACTTTCAGCAATAAATAGTGTCCATCTTTGTCTATGATGGTGGATTTGACATTAAAATTGATTTTGTCTGAGATTAGAATTGCAACCCCTGCTCTTCTTTGTTCATTGTTAGCTTGATATATATTCTTCCATCCTTTAATTTTCAGTTTGTTCTTATCTTTAGGTCTCAAGTGAGTTTCTTGTAGACAACATATGGATGGGTCATGTCTTTTGATCCAAGATGACACTCGGTGTTTCATTACTGGAGCATTCCGTCCATTCACATTCAATGTAATTATTGATAGGTATGTGTTCACTGCTGCCATTGTGATATGTTTATTTTTATGTTGATGTTTTCTCTGTTGTTCTTATTAGTCTGTTCTGGGACATTATTTTTTGTGAGTTGATTTTTCACCTTTTTCATAGCTGGTTTTGTAGTTGTTGAGAGTTGTGTGTTACATTTCTTGAAATGGTATGATACATCTTTGTTGTGCTTTACAGCTGTCCCTATGATCCCCCTTAATAAACCCAATTTTAATTACTACCAGTCTTGTCGTCTTCCTTTCCATCTGGAAGGACTATAACGACTGTAGTACATCCCTATTTTTATTATGATGACACCATAGTTTTCATGATGATTCCTGGATTTCTTCTTTCCGTATCAAAGCTGTGATTGAATTTGGAGCCTTCCCTAAAAGAGTAGAGTATTGGGTAGTGTGTTGTTCTAAAATATAAATTTAGTGGTTTCGTTCTTCTAAGCCAGAGCCAAGAACTTCTTTCAGTATTTCCTGTAGTTTGGGTTTGGTTTTTACAAAGTCTCTGAGTTTCTGTTTATCTGGGAATGTCTTAATATCATTTTTGTATCTGAAAGATAGTTTTGTAGGACATATAATTCTTGTTTGGAAGTTCTTCTCCTTCAAGGCTTTGAATGTGTCATGCAACTGTCTCCATGCCAGCATGGTTTCTGCTGAGAAATCTGACAAAAGCCTACAAGGTTTCACTCTGAATGTTACCTTTGCTTTGAGTCTTGCTGCCTTTAAGGGTTGCTGCTTATGTTTCATTTTGTTAAGCTTGATTATAATATGTCTTGTAGTCTTTCTTTTGAGATCTATATTGGTTGGTGTATGACATGCATCTGAGATGTCTATATTCTCTTCCTTCATGATTTCTGGGAAGTTTTCTTTCAGCAGTTCAGCAACGATACTCTCTGTGTTCTCAGATGTCTCACCCTGTTCAGGGACTCCAATTAATCGAAGGTTGTTCCTCTTAATAGAGTCCCACATGCTTCTTAATGTTTCTTCATTTTTCTTGTTTCTTTTTTTGATTCCTGCTCATAGATGCTGGCATCAGTAGCTCTGTCTTCCAAGTCAGGAATTCTTTTTTTCTATTTGTTCCATTCTGTTTTCTTAGCTTTGCATGGAAGTTTCTATTTCTTTGATTTTGTTCTTGATCTGTTGGATTTCAGAGTACTGGTGTTGCATCAGATTGAACAGCTTGCTTAATTTTTCATTTTGTTGCATTTTGTATAAGGTCTAGAAGGGCTCTGTATATAATCATTTTGTATTCACTTCCTGATGCTTTCATAAAAGTTTCTTCATCTGGAAAACTCCTTGGTTGCTTTGTTTGGGAGCCTTCTGAAGCCATGGGTGATTTCTTGTATCCCACAATTGTCTGTTGCTTTTTGGGTCCTATGTGAGTATGTAGAGGCTGGAAGAGGTACTGTGAGGATGGATTGCAAATGTTTCTCTAGGCTGTCTTCAAATGTAAAGCAAAAGGTATCTGACCACTTCACAAGTCAGTTAGGTTTTCAGGTGTAGATGTCCCTCTTCTCAAGTTACAAAGTTAGCGCCACTATATCCAACCCCGGATGATAACAAACTAGTTCAGAATACAGCAATGTTACTGCCCTGTTGGCCTCTGCTGACAGGGCCTAGCCTCAGCCAACACTGCGTTGAGTACTGGTTTTGTGATAGGAAAGCGCTCTCTTTGTGGGCAGGCTCTGGCTCCCAAGCTAAGAATTAGGGCCAGCTGTGGCCACCGTATCCAAGATGGCGTCCTCCACACAGGCAGCAGACAGAGGGGCTAAAGGTGCCGAGAGGTAGTGATTCCTCTGCTTCTGTTGCAGGGCCTGCAACATAGGTGGCGCTGGGAGAATTACTGCTTTTCTGTCAGAGAAGCGCTGTCCCGTTTGCAGGCGCTGGCTCCCAGGTTACGAATGAGGTCCCGCTACAATTTCGGTACCAACATGGCATCCCACACACTGACTGCGGAATTCCGTTCAAACCCCGCTGTGGCAGATAGAAAACGAAAGGCTCAAAGTGGCTAAATTAACAGAGTCCCGAGCCTGGCTCTCAGAATATGGGAATTTCGCCTGCCTATCCCCCCAGCAGCGCGTCTGAGTCCAGGCCCCGGGCAAGGCCCAGCTCCGCCCGCCGGCCAAGACCGAGGAAAAAAAAGTCAAAATGGTGCATTTACCTTCCATCCGTGAGAGCCGGGGCTAGCCAGGAGCGCGAGTCAGCGAGAGAGAGGAGGTTTTTCGCTCAGTGGTATGAAGTCCCAATTAACAGCCCTGTGCCGTGTCCTGAGGCTGATTAGGTGATCAGAAGGCTCTGTTTGATTATCAACTCAGGTCTTCGTTTCCAGAGGAATATAAGGAGATGTGGGCTTAGTCTGCCGTCTTGACTCCGCCCCTAGGTTACATTCTTAAAACTGGAATCACTGAGCCAACAAGTATGTAAATTTAAAATTTGTGTTTAGATTGCCAAATGAAGGAAAATAAACAAACAAACAAAAAGCACCTCATTGCCATCAGTGAACTCGCAGTCACTGTATAAGCAGACCGGCCCCATAGGGTTTCCAAGGAGAAGCTGATGGATTCAAATTGCCATTCCTTTGGTTAGTAGCCAAAATCTTAACCATTTAGCCATCACGGCTCCCTAGATTGCCAAATGTCTTAGTCAATTAGTGCTGCTGCAACAGAAAATATAAGTGGATGGCTTTAACAAAAAGAAATTTATTCTCTCATAATCCAGTAGGCTACAAGTCTGAATTCAGGGTGCTGGCTCCAGGGGAAGGCTCTCTCTCTGGGGGTTCTGGTAAAAAGTCCCTGTCCTTAATCTTTTCTGGTAGAGAAGCTTCTCAGGCACAGGGACCTTGGGTTGAAAAGACTTGCTCCGCTCCCAGCACTGCTTTCTTGGTGGTATGAGTTTCCCAATCTCTGTTCCTTTCCTTTTCCTTTTACCTTTTGTAAGACAAAAGGTGTTGCCAGTCACACCCCAGGGAAACTCCCTTTACATTGGATCAGGGATGTGACCTAGTCAAGGGTGTTGCAATCCCTCCCTACTCCTCTTTAATATAAAATTACAATAAAAAAATGGAGAACAACTGCTCGATAATGGGAATCCTGGCTCAGCCAAATTGATACACACATTTTTCTACAGGGACATAATTCAATCGACAATACCAAGCAATCATAAGAAAAGGCTATACAAATTAATTCTCCCACTAAAAATGTATAACATGGTCTGTTTTCCCTACATGTTCTAATGTTTAGTATTACTAGTTTTTAAGTCTACACCATTGCTTTCCTATGTTCTTACTTGGCATCTTTGAAATTACAAGTGAGGCTGATTAATGTGTGCTTATTTTTCTGTGAACTGTCCATTTTCCACACATCCTTTATTTTATTTCTAATAGATCATTAGACATTAAAGAAATTACATTATGTGACAAATTATATACGTTTCAACTCTTCACTCTTCTTTGACTTGAATATTCAAAAATTTTATGAAACTTTTTAAAATATTTGTGAAATTGTTATTAAATATTTTATCCCAGCACATGCATTTTATATCACTTCTCAATCTACAGCTATTAAAAACAATTTGACTATTTTCCTCAACTAATTTTATGCTTTATTATGTTTGATGATTTCTTATTGTATAAAAAAATGAAGATGGATGAACCCCTGAAATTATTACCCTGAATAATCTTTAAACTTTAAACCTTAAACCAAAACTATCTCCTGAAGTCTTCCTTGAAGCAAAAAATAGACAACTCAAAAGTTGCATGGGAAGCTGAGGGGTAGCAGTGAGTCTAAGGTAACTGTGGAAGAATAACTTGGAAAAGGATAGCAAGGATGGGACCATAACTTGAAGAATGTTATCAGTGTCACCATAAATGTATATGTAGAAATTATTGAAATGGTGTATCTTTGGCTGTATTTATGTTCACCAAAATCAAAATTACATTTGATACACTTGAATTTTATTTTGGTGTAATGTTTAAGGAAAGGTTCCAGATATATTTTCTGATTTCCCTAAAATCTGCTCTGTTTCTAGACTAGCCAGTTTAGCCCAAAATATCTGTTGAATAATTCATCTTTCTTCCACTGACTTGAAATACCACTGTCCTTACACAAAACCCACATATATGCTTCAGGTCTATTCTAAACTCTAGTGTTCCACTGGTGGATACGTCTTTCTTGTTTGAATTTATGTAGCTTTATGTTTTAACATGCATCAGTCTCTAGTTTTCTTTATTTTTCGTTAATTCTTTATTTTCTTTTTCTGTTAATCCTTTTTTTTAAAAAAATATTTTATTGTAATTGAGTGAAAGTATACAACTCAAATTAAATTTGCATGTCCGCCTACCTGTAGCTCCTTTTGCTGTCCTTGCTTGGCGACAGCACACTCCTCCTTTTCGTTCTATGTATGTCATATCCTCTTAACAATCTCTTGTCCCTTCCTCACCACCCTCTCCTCTCCCTTCCAGTAAGAAGCCAGTAAGCTGGCACCCTATAGGTGCATATAACCATAAAGTACACACAACTTATGGTCACATTGTGTCCCCATGTCCAGTCTATTCCTGTCTGAAAAGGTGACCTCCATATTGTTTTCTGGTCAGGAACAGCAGCAGGTCTAGGGACCACGCTGCCAGGGGAATCCCCAGGCCACTGGACCACCATTTGTGGTCTTTTAGTGGAGTTTTTGAGGTGCACCCCTCTTTTTCTCATGTTGCCGCTGGGACTAAACACTGTGTACCCCATCACGGCTGTCTTTTGTGGTGGCAGGGCACCATCTGGTTCTTGTGATCACATGTTGATACAGTCATTCCTACACATGGATCCTTCTGTCCCCTGGGCTCTTCTATATTTGTGTCTTTGTTGTTCTTGGTGATCATCTGTTTTGGATGAGTTGGGACAATTTGGTGTACCTCAGATGGCAGCTTGCTTGCTTTTAAAACCCCAGACACTACCCACTGACGTAGGGTGCAGAAGGCTCTCTTAGCAATAGACTAGTTATGCCAATAGGCCTCAATGTCCCCTGAGAGCACGGTCTACAGACCCCTGCCCCTGCTACTCTATCCTTCCAATATTGGGGTAAGATTAGTAAGAGTTTTCAGTTTATGTTGAAGTCCAGTTAAGTTGATCTTCTTTCTACTGTGTGCTGTCACTGCTTTCATCCAAACAAATTTTTATCAACTGTGTAATCCATGACGAGCTGTCTCCCCCACTCCCCACTGTGGCAGCCATCAAAGAGTTTTTTCTTCTGTACATAAGTCTGTTTTTAAGTGCTTATACTAAGGGTCTCATAAAATATTTGTCCTTTTGCCACTGACTGATTTCACTCAGCATAATGTCTTCCAATTGAAAACAGGTTATGAAATGCTTCCTAGAATCATCAATGTTCTTTATCATTGCATACTGTTCAGTTGAGCATATGTACCATAGTTTGTTTATCCATTCATCTGTCGTTGGGCATCTGGGTTGATTCCATCATTTTGCTACTGTGTGTGCTGGGCTGCCATATACATTCTTGTGCATGTATC
The DNA here is from genome assembly GCA_028571685.1 of Heterohyrax brucei. Taxonomy (NCBI): domain Eukaryota; kingdom Metazoa; phylum Chordata; class Mammalia; order Hyracoidea; family Procaviidae; genus Heterohyrax; species Heterohyrax brucei. The sequence continues at coordinate 28,215,367 of CM053152.1, forward strand.
TGTTTGTGTGTCTGCCCTTGATTCTGCAGGATATATTCCAAGCAGTGGATTACTGGATCAAATGCTATACCTATTTCCAGCTTTTTCAGGAAGTGCCAAATTGCTTTCTATAGAGATTGTACCATTTTGCAATCCCATCAGCAGTGTAGCAGAGTTCTAATCTCTCCACAGTCTCTCCAGCATTTGTTGTTCCATGTTTATTGGATTAAGGCCCATATTGTTGAGGTGAGATGGTATCTGCAGCTTTGATTTGGATTTCTCTAGTAGCTAATGATCGTGAGCATTTCCTCATACATCTTTGGCTGTTTGGATGTCTCCTTTGATGAAGTGTCTGTCCATCTCTTTTGCCTATCATGTAATTGGGTTATTTATCTTTTTTTGTTAATATTTTGTAGTACTTTGTAAATTATGGAAATCAGATGTCAGTCTGACATGTAGTTGCCAAATATTTTTTCCTATTCTGCAGGTGATCTTTTAATTCTCTTGATAAAGTCTTTGGATAAGTAGAAGTGTTGGATTCCTAGTACTTACCATTCATCTATTTTCTGTTGGTTGTGCTTTGTGTGTCAGATTTTGAAGTATGATATTTACAATTTTAGGTTTGATATTTAGGACTTTGATCCAATTTGAGTTAGTTTTTGTGTAAGGTGTGAGATACAGGTCTTGTTTAAGTTTTTTGCAGATGAATATCCAATTTTGCCAACACCATTTGTTAAAGAGACTGTTTTTACCCCAGTTTACAATCTTAGGGGCTTTATCGAATATCAACGTTTCATAAGAGGATGGTGGCTTCTAGGGGGTCTCACTTTGTTCCATTGGTCTTTTTGTACCAGTATCAGGCTGTTTTGACTACTGTTGCAGTGCAATAGGTTCTAAGGTTGGGTAGTGTGAGGCCTCCCATTGTGTTCCTCTTCTTCAGTAGTGTTTTGCTTATCTGAGGTTTCTTCCCTTTCCAAACAAAGTTGATTTGTCTCTCCATCTCATTAAAAATGTCACTGGAATTTGTATTGGGATTGCATTGCATACATAAATCACTTTGGGTAAAACAGATATTTTCACAATGTTAAGTCTTCCTATCCACGAGCAGGGTAGGTTTCTCCATTTATGTAAGTCTCTCTGGTTTCTTGTAGTAAGGTCTTTTAGTTCTCTTTGTGTAGGTCTCTTGTTTCTCTAGTTAGATTTATTCCTAGGTATTTTATGTTCTTGGGGGCTATAGTAAATGGTATTGATTTGGTAGTTTCTTCTTTGATGATCTCTTAATTCTTAAATGCCAAAAGTGTAGAAGCTTCTACATAGGCTGAAGACGACCTCTAACTGTTGGTATACATTTGGTGGGTCTACTCCCGGATAAAAAAGTATTCCATAAAAGAGTTACTGAAAATTTGCATGGTCAGGTGTTGAATAAGTTAGAAAAGGCCTTGCTCTTCCTGTGGAAATATGGTAGAGAATGTGGTGTGTGTGTATGTGTATATGTGTGTTTGCGTGGTGGGGTGGTTGAACAATAAAGATATAGTATCAACAAAGATATAGTATTGTGCCATAAAGTATAATGAAGAAAGTAAGCTAGGACAATGAAATACAGACTGAGAGAGGAGGGAGATATTTTACACAACACAGTGTGGGAATTCTTTGAGTGACACCTGAGTACAGCTCTAAATTAGTGAAGCTTCACATTATCATACCTAATTTACTTTTAAATAGTTTGACCTTGTTGTTTCAGTTTCTAAAATTGAATTTATTGCCGTTGCCTTAAAACTGATTCCCCTTCTGGTTTTTGCTGTTTTGGTCTGTATTATCATTTTATCCCTACCTTACATAGACCCTGAAACCTTACAGTCATTTCCATTTTTTAAAAAATTATTTTATTATTTTATTGCGCCTTAAGTGAGTTTACAATCCAAGTCAATTTGTTATGCAAAAATTTACACACACACACTGCTATGCAGCTCTAGCTGCTCTCCTCAGACTGTGACAACACACTCTTCTTTTCTACCCTGTATTTCTGGTGTCCATAAAACTAGCTCCTGTCCCCTCTGTCCTCTCATGTTGCCTCCAGATAGGAGGTGTCCAGTTAGTCTCATGTATCTACTTAAGCGAAGACACACATTCTTCAACTGTATCATTTTAGGTCTTATATATAGCCCAGTCCAGTCCAGGCTTTGTCTGAAGACTTGGCTTCCAGGATGGTTTCAGTTGTGGGCTAACAGAGCCTGGGAGCCCTATCTTCTGAGGATCCTCCGGTCTGTCACACCATCAAGTCTGGTCTTTTTAACAGGGTTTGAATTATGTATCCCATTTTTTTCATGCTTTGTCAGATATTCTTTGCTGTGCTCCCCCCTGGGGAAGTCATTGGTGGTAGCTGGGCACCATCTAGTTCTTCTGGTCTTGTGCTGGTATAGTCGCTGGATTCTGTGGTTTTGTCTCTCTCTTGGGCTTGTATTTTCCTTACGTCTTTGATGTTCTTCATCCTCCTCTGTTCCAGGTGGGTTGGGACCAAAAGATGCTTCTTAGATGGCTGCTTGCCATCTTTTAGGACCCAAGATGCTGCACACCAAAGTGGGATGGGATGAAGAACATTTTGTTAAAAAACTTAGTTAAGTCAAATTGACCTAGATATCCCCTGAAACCATGTTATCCAGATCCCTGCCCTTGTTGCTCCGTCCTTTGAAGTGTTTGGTTATATTTAGGAAACGTCTTAAACGTTGATTTAGACTAGTTGTGCTGACTTCTCTACTGACTTCTCTTCCTCCATACATCTAACTTAATTTTTATTTACTATTTAATTAATAAACATCCCTCTCATTTCTTCTCCACACTTATAACTATCAAAGATGTGTTTTCTTCTGTTTAAACCATTTCTTAAGTCCTTATCACAGTGGTCTCATACAATATTTATCCTTTTGCAAATGACTAATTTCACTTAGCATAATGCCTTCCAGATTCCTCCACATTATGAGATGCTTTTCCAATTCATTGTTGTTCTGTATCATTGCACAGTATTCCATCCTGTCAATATATCACAGTTTAGTTATCCATTCATCTGTTGATGGGCACCTAGGTTGATTCCATCTTTTTGCTATTGTGGACAGTGCTGCAATTAGCAGTTGTGTTTATGGGACAGCCTTTATTTCTTTGGAGTATATTCCATGAAGCAGGATTGCTGGTATGGTATTACTATGGTGTTACTAATTCTAACTTTAAACAGGTGCTAAATTGATTTCCAAAGTGAGTGCATCATTTTATATACCTGTCAGCAAGGTATATGTGTTCCAGTCTCTCCACAGCCTCTCCAACATTTATTAGTTTCTGTTTGGGGATTAATGCTAGCTTTATAGTTTTGATTTGGATTTCTCTAATGGGTAATATTGTGAGCACTTCCTCACGTATCTGTCAACCAACTGACTGTCTTCTTTGGTGAAATGCCTGTTCATGTCCTTTGCACATTCTTTATTTGGGTTATTTGTCTTCCTGTTGTTGAGGTTTTGCAGTACGCTGTAGATTTTGGTGATTAGACACTGATTGGATTTGTCATAGACAAAATATTTTTCCCTGCTTGTAGGTTGCCTTTTTACTCTTTTAAAAAAATTATTATGATTAGCCAAGTGCCAAGTGCCGTCGAGTCAGTAAAACTATATGCCATGGATTGGGCTGTATCCACCCTACAATGTGTGTAGTCATGTGGCTGGGCCATGATGCCCAATATTTTATGATTGTCCTCCATTTTGTGATTTTCCTATGCTGTTTGTTAAAGTATTAGAGTGTGACTTTAAATCCTTTCATAAAATCATTGCCCTGTTCCACTGTGAAGGGAGTTTTCCTGGATTGTGATTTGCACCACCCTTTATCCTTTCATCCTACAAGAGATAAAAGAAAAGAGAAGCAGCAGATAGTTGGGAATCCCACACCATCAAGAAAGCAGCACTGGGAGGAGAGCATGTCCTTCAGACTTGAGTTTCCTGCACCAAGATGCTCCCCAACCAAAGACTGATGCAACACACAAGGACATTCCTCCAGAACCAACAGAAGCAAGGCTTCCCCTGGAACAGATACTCTGAGCTGAGACTTGTAGCCTACCAGACTGTGTAAGAATAAACTTTGCTTTGTCAAAGCCATCCATTTGTGGTATTTCTGTTAGAGCAGCACTAGCTGACTAAAACACTATACAATCCAAACCAATTCCATATGTCTGCCTAGCTGCAACTACATCTGCTTCCCCCACCCTGTAACAGCACACTCCTCTTTTTCGCTCTATATTTCTACCATCCTTTTAATTAGCACCTGTCTTCTCCTCTTCATCCTCTTCTCTCCCATGTAGCCAGAAACCAGTAGCACAGCCTCCTATAAGTGTATAAAACCATAAAGTACACATACTATATGCTCACATTTTGTCCCTAAGTCCAGTCCATTCTTGTCTGAAGAGTTGACCTCAGTATTGGTTTCAAGTCAGGGCCAGCAGCAAGTCTAGGGGCCAGGTTCTCAGGGGAATCTCCAGGCTATCAGACTACCAATTTTGGTCTTTTATAAGAGTTCTTGGACTGCACACCTCTTTTTGTTGTGTTGCCTCAGGGAATCTACATTGTGTCCCCGACCTGCATCCCAGGTAGTACTCTAAAATTTAGATCCAGTATAGAATAGAGAAGGGAGGAGGAAAAGGCTGGGTACAGAGAGTGAAATAATGCATAAGAAAGGTTTGAGTCATGAAAGTTGAAGCTTACTTGGCTTGTAGTGCTCCAGTAAGTGCAGCAATCTGTAGCTCTGAGGAGCTGGTGGAACTTGTCATCTTCCCCTCTGTTTTCCTCTCTGAGTCTGGGAGAAAAGCTTAGGGTACACTTGTAATATGCTCCACTTCCACCCTGGCAGTGCACAAAGAATTTAGCCTGGGGTATAAAGCAGAGAAAGAAGGTGGGAAAGGTTGAAGAGAGGGAGGGAGGTTAGCACATAGGAAAGGATTGAGTCCCAAGGTGTCCTGAGTACTTGAAACGTGTGGAATTTGCCTGGTCTTTTGTAGATGCAGTGATCACCCGGCTCAGTGAAGGTTTACTTTTACCTTTCCCTTTGTTTCCCTCATGAGTCCCAGAGGAAAGCTCAGGGCCCACATGTACAATTCCAGTTCCAGTCCAGGTAGTGCATTAGAATGACATAGCTGAGAGAAGGGATGGGAAAAGGGTGCTGCTGTACTCAGGCATCAGCTGCTGCTGTGTTCTCTAGGTGTGGCTGTCTTAAGCAGGGCTTGTCTGCTGAGAGAGATGCTGTCCACTCAGGTGTTGCTGCTCAGCATGGTGGCCAGCCCCAGGCAGGCTCTCAGGCATGGCAGCTCCAGTCCTAGGCTCCCAGCCAGCAAAGTTGGTGCCTATACCTGTGCAGCCTCTCAGTTGCCACATCAGCAGTAGTGGGACCCTCTGCACCACCATCTCACTTCTGACGAGGTATTTGTTTTCCTTCCTGTCACCCAGTCCGATTTCACAACTTTCTTCCTGATCCTGGGGCTCCTCAAATGTCCATTTTGTTCAGTCCATTTGTTTTTCTAGGCTGTAGTTCTTAGAAGGAATTGAGGAGATGTGTGAGTAGTTCACCATCTTGGCCCTGCCTCCAACCCTTTACTTCTTTCTTTTGTCTGATTTCTCTGGCTGGAACCTCTAGCACAGTGTTGAATAAAGGTGATAAAGGGCATCCTTGTCTGGTTCACATTCTCAAGGGGAATGTTTTCAGACTCTCTCCATTAGAATGACTTTGGCTGTTGGCTTTGTATAAATGACCTTTATTATGCTGAGAAATTTCCCTTCTATTCCTACTTTGCTGAGAGTTTTTAACATGAACGGGGGTTGGATTTGTCAAAAGCCTTCTCTGCATTAGTTGATAAAATCAAATGGTTCTTGTCTTTTATTTATGTGGTTGATTACAATGATTGTTTTTCTATTGTTGAAACAATCCTGTGTCCCTTGTATGAATCCCACAGGGTCATGGTGAATTATTATTTTGATATGTTGTTGAATTCTGTTGGCCAGAATTCTATTGTAGAGTTTTGTGTCTAAATTCATGAGAGATATCTGGTCTGTTATTTTCCTTTTTTCGTGGTATCTTTATCTGGTTTTGGTATCAGGGTTATGCTGGCTTTATAGAATGAGTCTGGCAGTATTCCATTCTTTCTATGTTCTGAAATATCTTTAGTAATAATGGTGTTCTCCAGTGAAGCTGTCAGGTCAAGGCTTTTTTTTTGATCAGGAATTTTTAAAATATCTCTTCCGTCTCTCCTTGAATACTCTGGGGGTCAGTTCTACCCTGGTCCCTAGGGTTGCCATGAGTCGGATCTGACTTGACGGCAATTGTCTGGCTTCAATATCTTCTTTTCTATGGGTTTATCTAGTTAATTTATCTGTGTTAATTTAGTTAGGTAGTGTGTTTCTAGAAATTTGTCTGTTTTGTCTAGGTTTTCAACTTCTTTAGAGTACAATTTTTCAAAGTGTTGTTATGACTTCTTTTAACTTCAGTCATATCTGTTGCAATATCAAGCACCTCATTTCTTATATTTTGGAGCCATATCATTCGGTGCATAAATATTTATTATGGGTGAGTCCTCCTGGAGAACTAACCCTTTATTCATTACATAGTTTCCTTTCTAATCCAATGTGGTGAATTTTACTTCAAAGTCTATTTTAGCAGAGATTAATATTGTTACTCTTGTTCTGTTTTGAATGTTTTTTGCTTGATATATTTTTTTCCATCCTTTGAGTTTTAGTTTGTTATGTCTTCTGTAGTTTAGTTTGGTATGTCTCCTATAGGTAACATACAGATGGATTGTGTTTTCTCACCCAATCTGCCACTCTTTGTCCTTTTGTTGGCACATTTGATCCATTTATATTCAGTGTGATTATTGACAGGTATGAATTTAGTTCTGTTATTTTGATGCTTTTTTTTTTTGTGCATGGTAACAATTCCTTCATTCCACCTAATATTCTGTGCTGTGTCATTTTTATTTATATGTTTTTTTAAACCTTTTTCACTGTGGCTGATTTGGTTATTTGCTGCGACTTTGTGTTTTTCTTGTTTCTTAGTTTGATGTGTAAGATTGCTAATTTCCTTTGTGATTACCTTAATATCTACCCCTATCTTTCTAAATTTATGCCAGTCTTTAATTCTTCAGTATTACATCAACTTCCCTTCCATGTGAAAGATTTATGACTGCATTTTTTAAAGTTTCTCTTTTTTGGTTACAATATTGCCATCTTAATAACATTCTTGTTTCCCTATTTTCAGTGCTTTGACTTTATTTTCCTATCTGGGTTGATATCTATTTCTGTTTTGCATTTTTGTCTTTGCTTGTTATATGATGCTGTGAATTTTCCTAACTGAAGGACTCTCTTTAGTATTCATGTAATTTTGGTTCAGTTTCTGCAGATTCCCTAAATTTCTGTTTATCTGGAAATGTCCTAATTTCACCATTATATTCATGAGAGGTTTGCTACATATATAATTCTTGGCAAGCAACTTTGTTTTCTATCAAAGCTTTGTATATGTCTCCCATGGTTTCTGGTGAGTAGACCAAGTTTAGTCTTACTGCCTCTACATTGTAGATTATTTTTCATGTATCCCTACAGAGGCTTAAAATCGTCTCCTTATAATTTGACATGTTTGATTATAACATACCTTAGTGCCTTCCTTTTGGTATCTACCTTGTGTGGAGTTTGATGTGGGTCTTGAATAGATATCTTCTCACCATTCATGATAATTGAAATTTTCTGTCAAAAAATTTTCAGCAATTCTCTCTGCATTTTCTGTTATCTTCCCCTGTTTTGGTATTGCAATTGCTTGTAGATTATTTCTTTTTATAGAGTCCCAGATAATTCTTAGTGTTTCTTTACTGTTTTAAATTCATTTACCTGATTTTTTTTCTCAAGTACACTGTGTCACATGCTTTATCTTCGGTCTCACTAATTCAGCCTTTAATTGCTTCAATTCTGATCCTTTAACTTTCTATTGAGTTGTCTAATTCTGTAATTGTATTAATTTTCTGAATTACTGCTTCATGTCTTTTTATGCTTTCTTGCAGACCATTCAGTTAGTTATTATGCTGTGCTGCATTTTGCCTCATCTCCTTCCTGATCTCTTGAAGAGTTCTACACATAAGGACTGCAAATTAAGTTCATGAACTCTTCTTAGAAAAAGTACTACTTATCTCATTGCTAAATATCACTATGGTCACCTTCAAAGTATTCTCCTTGGGAAGCTATACACCAATGATGCTTAGTCCACCCTTCAAAAAAGTTTTGGAACTCTTTTTCTGGAATGGCCATCAGAGCTGTCATCATATTACCCTTGATATCCTGAATGGCATCAGAATGTCTTCCTTTCAGTATTTCCTTTATCGTTGGATAAAGAAAATGTCATTGGGGGACAGATAAGGTGATAGGGAGGATGTTCCAATACAGTTATTTGTTTACTGGCTAAAAATTCCCTCATAGACAACTATACAACTAAGTTTGCAAACTTGCCACTTTGCCACTGTGCACAGTCACCATTCCAGAAAGAGCTGCAGATTGCTTTGAAGGGTGGACTAGGTGTTTGCATCAGTGCATATTTTCCCAAGGGGAGTACTCTGAAGGAACTGTAGTAATAATTCAGCAATAAGGTATGTAGCACTTAGAACACAAGTTTTAGTGTACTTAATCGTCAGACTTCCTACTAATCTTTTGTACTCTGCCTCTTATAATGAAAGGAAGTTCTCTTTATCTGGAAAATTTCTTATTTCTTTGTTTTGAGAGTTTTCTGAAACCATTGTAGTCTGCCTCTTTAAGTGATTTGACATTGACTGTTATCTCCAAATCATCAGTAAATTGTTGAATTTCTTTACTTTATATTTGCTTATTGTTTACTGTGTTCTAGCTTTTTGTTTTGAAATGTCCAAATGTATTGGTCATGTGTGCTATTTTATTGATGCCTTTGAAAAAAGTTGCAATATCCTGTGACTAGGTGGTTAGAGATGCTAGCAGGCATGCAAGTCTGTTTACTTTTCTTGTATGAATTCAGCTCAGGTGTCCAGGTCATCAGTCACCAAGTATGTGATATAGGCTCTCCCCTATAGTCCTAGATGGAAAAGGGTGACTGCTTTAGGCACAAGTGTCTAGCTGCATGCTGAGGTAGGCAGGCGGCTAATAGCTATCCTGAGTGTCTGTGACAAAGGTGTGTCCTTTATGCTAGTTCACAGGTGAAGAACTGCTTCTGCCCTGAATTTCTGGCTCAGAGGAGCTAGCAGAGTTTATTATTTATTTGTTTTTCTCTTTACTTGTGTTGTTAGTTCCTGCTCTGAGTCTCGGAAAATGGCTCAGGATACCCATAAGGAGTTTTACTTCTGGCTTATGTAATGGCAGCAGACTTTGGAGCCAGGTGCATTGCAGAGAAGGGAGGGGAAGCCCAGGAAAAGGGAGAGAGGTTTATCCTGAAGGAACTCTTAGATTCATGCACAGTGCACCAGATGCATGCCACTAAGCTTTTGAAATTCGAGTGCTCTTTTTCACTAGTTTTTGTAGTGCAAGTGGACTCTTCACCTCTCTTTCTGTCCCACTGAGGATGCCCTCTGCAAGCCACTGCTCTGCTCACTATGCTGGGTGTAGCTGATTTCCATGGGTCACATCTGGTCTATCTTAGTTACTTCTCAATCCACTTGTACTTTCCTGTCACTAAGCCTGATTTCTCAACTTTCTTTTTAAAGTTCAGGACCAAGAATGTCTTGTAGAAGTGATCTATTTGTTCTTTTGGTTCTTTGTTGTTAGAGGGATCCCAGAAAGTGTCTGACTACTCTGTTGTCTCGGACCCATCCCTCCTTGGATCATTTTTTGGATTATTTCTCTTCTTTGTAAGTTGGTAGGTCCCCAGAACCTTCTCTAGGAGTCATAATATTTGTCTCTTCCTGGACATTGCTATGGATGTAATGTGTGCTTCCAACCACTCACAATTAGACTGTCACATCTGCCAGTCTAACTCTTGTGTCTTCTACTTCCAGCCAATGCTCACTCTGCTGTAATACTAACTTTTAAAATAGTCTTATGAAAGAAAAAGAAAACAAAAAACTTTTAGTGGGAAATACCTTTGCTTACAGAATGAAACAACAGACTCCTGCATCTCAGTTTCAGTATCCTGCAAAACCTGAGATGATACAGTCCTTAAGTTTGCTTCCTAAGTAAACATTCTTTGCCAGGCACTGTTTTATTCTATACATTCTATAGTTATTGACCGCTTTAATCCTCACAATAACCCTATGAGACAGTGTCTTAGTCATCTAGTGTTGCTGTAACAGAAATACCACAAATGGTTGGTTCAACAAAGACATATTTACTCATTTATAGTAAAGTTGGCTAGAGGTCCAAATTCAGGGTTTCATCTCCAGAGGAGGGCTTTCTTTTTCTGTTGGCCTTCTCATCAATCTTCCCCTGAACTAAGAGTTTCTCTATGCAAGGGCCTTGTGTCTAAAGCACACACTTTGCTTGCTTCTCTTTCCTGTTTTCTCCTGAGAGACAAAATGTGGTACAGGCCGCATCCCCAGGGAGACTCCCTTTACATTGAATCAGGGATATGACCTGGATAAAGGTGTTACAATCCCATCCTAATCTACTCTTTAGCAAGAAATTACAATCACAAAATAGAGGACAACCACACAATACTGGGAATCATGGCCCAGCCAAATTGATACACACACTTTTGGGGGCGATATAATTCAATCCATGAGCAATAGGTACTATTATTAGTGTCAGTTTACAATAGAGGAAATGGGGCACAAAGAAATTAACTGACTTGCCTACAGTCCCAGGGAACTTTGGTGGTAGAGTGGTTAAACATTCACCTTCTAGCCAAAAGATCAGGGTTTGAATTCACCAGCTGTTCCTTGGAAACACTATGTACAAGTTCAACTCTATCCTACATGCCATGTATTCAGCAGGTATATAAAGAGCTAGGATTCAATCATGGACTTCTACTCTGGTCTAGCCTTTAGCCAGAGTGGCATATGGTACCTTCTAATATTTCAAAAACTATTCCTGCCTGTATGTTATTTAATACTGCTTCCACCCCCAGCCTCTAGCTTTCTTTGTGCTTGTCTAAGTCCCAAGTCCCAACTTGGGTATCCTGTGCCCTTTCTTTACCTGAAGTCTCAGCATAGCTTTTTTTCACTGACCACTGCACAATGGTGTACACGTATATAGTCTCTTTCTGCAATTAGACTGCAAGCATTTCTCAAGTATATGCTATGCATCAGGCATTGTTGTAAGTTCTTTCAATGCAGCACCAAACAAATGAGACTTACTAATTAATTGTAAAAAGTCTAGTCATGTTTTGATAACAAACAATTGCTAAGACACAGTAACTGAAAATGAAATGTTTATATCTCAGTCATGCTAAATGTCCTTAAAGGGATGCCAGAGAGATTTTGTTCAAATTAGTCACTTGGGGATTGGAATGCATTAAACTGGGTCACCCCAAAATACATGTTGAATTCCTGTCCCTTGTACCTGTACATGTTATACTGCTTACGAATGGAGCTTTTTCTTTCATATGTTAATGAGGTCATACTGGTGTATGGATCCTAAACCTAACTGCTTCTGAGTTAAAAAAAAAAAAGAATAGACATAGAGACACCCACAGAGGGCAGACAGACACCAAGGAACACCAAAGATCACAGGCAGACACTAGAAACCAGGAGAGACTCATAGAAGGTATTAATGTGACTGAGACCTTGTTTAGGACTTTTAGTCTCCAGAATTGGGTGAAAATAAATTTGTGTTCTTTAAAGCCACCCATCTGAGGTGCCTCTGTTACAGTAGCTCTAGGTAACTCAGACAGGGATCCAGCCCAGTGGAGCAGTCTCCATCTTGAAAGTACCAGACGCTGTGCCAGAGGGGAGAGAGAGCAGGGCAGAGCAAGCCTGGCTGTTGAAGACTTTTTGCCCTAAAGTGGCATTCATCCCTTCTCCTCCCCTGCCTTAAGGCCAAGACAAATTATACAGCCTTGCCTAAATTAAAACATTCAGAGAAATTTACTTTTATAACAGACTGAGGAAGAGGGAAGGCCAGAAGATGTGTGAACAATTCTCCTGACTCCACCAGAGACAAGGTTTCTACCTATTGGAGCTAATGCTCTAGACTCTAGAGTGGGTCACAGGCATTAATAAAACAGGTAAGTAACAGAATGCCTAGTAAGTGGAGGTGGTGTAGGATGGGGAAGGGTACAAAGTAAATCACGGCATTCACTGAGATGATAACCTGAAGAAGAAAAAGGAATTAGTACCAGGATTTTTTCTTTTTAGTGTGGAGTTTTTTAATTTCCTTCTCAACCTCTTCTTTCATTATGTGTTTATTTTGCTGTTCTGCCTCTGGTTGTGCTAATTTAGGTAAGTGTTATTTCTCTAGGAAATTTTCTATTTCTTCTGGGTTTTTAAAGTTATTAGAATATAACTTTTCTTAGTATTCTGCTATGATTCTTTTAATCTCAGTTGGTTTTCTTGATGTCACCCATCTCATAATTTATTCAGATTATTTGTTTACTTTCCTGTTTTTCTTTTGTAAGTCTGGCCAGTGGCTTATCAATTTTAGTGATCTTTTCCAAGAACAAGCTTTGGTCTTGATGCTTTCAATCATTTTTCTGTTTTCTGTCTCATTTATTTCTGATCTAATTTTTATTATTGCTTTCTTCTGGTGTCTGATTGGTCGGGGTTAAGCGCTGCCTCTGCTAACCATAAGGATGGCAGTTCAGATCTGCCGGGTGCTCCTTGGAAACTCTATGAGGCAGTTCTACCCTGAACTCTAGGGTTGCTATGAGTTAGACCTGACTCTGTGGGAGTGGGTGGGTTTCCAGTTGTTGAAGTTGAAGAGTTAATTCTTTGAGCCCTTTCTTCTTTTTGGATGTGTGTGTTTATTGAAATGAACTGACCTCTGAACTTTTACTGAGTCCCAAGGATTCTGGCAGGATGTGTTTTCATTCTTGTTTGATTCTATGAAATTCTTTATTTCCTCTTTGATTTTTGTCTATTACCCAGTTGTTCTTGAGCAACATGTTGTTCAGTTTCCATGTTTTCTATTTTTTTCCACCTCTTTTTCTGTTATTGATTTCTAGTTTTACGGTTTATCATCTCAAAAGAAGCTCTGTATTATTTCAACATTTTGAGTTTTGTAATGATTGCTCTGTGACCTAATACATAGTCAATTCTGGAGAATGTTCCACATGTGTTGCCAAAGAAAGTATACTTGGCTGTTGTTGGGTGAGGTGTTCTGAATATGTCTGTGAGATCAAGTTAGCTGATAATGGCATTTAGCTCTTTCACATCTTTACTGAGTTTTATTTCAGATGATCTGTCCTTTACTTAGAATGATACACTGAAGTAGTATTATTGTGGAGCTGTCTGTTTCTGTTTTCAGCGAAGACAGTGTTTGTTTTACGTATTTTGGAGCCTTGTCTTTGGGTGCATAGATATTTAATATTTAATATGGTTATGTCCTCCTGGTGTATTGAATCTTTAATCATCATATAGAATTCCTCTTTATCCAGCATGGTGGATTTAACTTTAAAGTCTGTTTTGTCAGAGATTAGCATTGCCACTCCTGTTCTTTTTTGTATGTTATTAGCCTGATATATTTTTTTCATCCTTTGAGTTATAGTTTGTTGGTGTCCTTGAGCCTAAGGTGTGTCCCCTGTAGGCAGCATATTGATGGGGAAAAGGAGTCATAGGAAAAGAGGGAAAAGAAGATTCTAGGCAGAGAGGGGACACCGGTGCCAAAGCCCTGAAGTGACAGCATCTCTGTACCTGATAAGCAGAAAGGAAGAAAGTATAGCTGGAGCAAATACCTTAGCCTTTCTCTTCTCCCTGTCTTAGATCTCTTAATGGGCCTTCGCTGGCTACACTCAGTTGGAATCCATAAAGGAAACAAACCACATTGCAGCAATCTTTAGAGCTACAACTGGGACAGGGAAATTCACTTCTACAACAGAACTGGAAGGAGAGAGAGCTAGAAGATGTGTGAACTGTTCTCCTGACTACTAGAGACAGAGCAGACAGAGCAGAACAGAGAAAAGAGTAGATCTGAAGAGGACAAAGGAAATATGTAGCACACCAATACTGCGAGGGCTACTGGTAAAATTTCAGGACCATCCTGAGGGGATAAAATACCAGATGAGACACTGAGAAGTCACATTTCCTGCCCTGTGTCCTCAGCTGACAAACCAGAGGAGAATGCTCTTCAGAAATGTCTTTCAAGGTTTTTGTACTAAGGTTTTGAGCAGAAAAAAATAACAATTTAACATTTTGAAAAGGATCTGTGCTAGAATAGACTCTTGGAGTGCAACACTGGTGAAGACAGAGAATCCAGCAAGCTTTAGCAGTAATTCTGAGAACAGCTGATGGTGGCGCAGACAGGGTGCTGATACTGCTCCTCACCCTGGAATTTGATTGCAGGTTTCCTTTCAAGTGTGTATATTTTAAAATGTGACATTAGTTTCAAACACTGCATCTGTCATGCTAAGAAAGAAATCCAACTTCTTCCCATGGCCTAGTGTGACAGTCTCTGCTTTCTCCAACTTGATTCTGTGACATCCTCTGACTGCTCACAACTCCAACCTCACTGACCTCCCTCTGGATTACACCAAGTTCTTCCTAGTTGACTGTATGTTCCTTCTATCTTGAACACACATCTTCCCTTTTCAGGTCTCAGCTTACAAGTCTACTCTTCAGAAGCCTCCCCTGCTTGTTCACAGCCACATCACTCTGTGTAGTTCCTTTGGGGATTTTATAACAGTTGGTATTTCTATGGCTTATTTGATTCCATGTTGGTTGTCTATTTCTGACTTTGAGAATGCGGTAAGCCCCTGGAAAGCACAGGCTTGTCTTCTGTGCAAGTCCAAGTGTCTTAGCCTCCTAGCCCTGCTGTAACAAAACACCACAAGTTGGGTGACCTCACAAAGCAATAATGTATTTTCTCAGAGTTCTGAAGGCTAGAAATCCAAATTAGTGTCTTGGCTGTGTCAATTCCTGCTGGAGGCATTGAGAAAGGAACTGTTTCCTCCTGTACCTTTTAGTTTTAGCCTACCTTTTAGCTTCTTTTGACTGCTAGAAACCCTTGGTGTTTCTTTGCTGTCTATAGAAGCATCTGCCTCTGCTCTTACATGGCATCCATATCCCTGACATGTGTGGCTCTGTTTCTGTGTATGTTCTCCTCTTTTATAAGATGACACTCCAAAGGGATTAAGATCAGGACCCATCGTATTCATTTCACTTCAAAAAACCAAACAAAATTCACTGTTCTCTGAGTTGATTCTAACTCACAGGGATCCTATGGGACAGAGCAGAACTGCCCCATAGGGTTTCCAAATAGTGTACAGTGGATTCAAACTGCTCATCTTTTGGCTAGCAGCCAAACTCAACTGCTACACTAATAGGGTAGCACATTCATTTAATTTAATTGACATCAAAAGAAAAACTTTGTTTTTAAACAAGGTCACATTCACAGGTACTGAGTTTAGGACTTCA
Organism: Heterohyrax brucei; assembly: GCA_028571685.1. Lineage (NCBI taxonomy): Eukaryota > Metazoa > Chordata > Mammalia > Hyracoidea > Procaviidae > Heterohyrax > Heterohyrax brucei. The sequence goes on from CM053152.1 coordinate 28,230,872, forward strand.
GTGTATCTTTTATGAGATCACAATTCAATTCCTAACACCTAGTGTCTAAAACAGTACCTATAAGAACTGGATACACAAAAAACAAGTGCCTGAACAAACAAATATATGCATGGACATTCATATAAATTAATGAAGAGTCCCAAAGCATCAGTAGGCATTAATGAAGCAAAGATGTGGGATAATGAAGAGAAAGCCCCAGAGAAATTTTAAGAGGTTTTCTAGTGTCTCATAAAAACTCGAAGAGGTGATACTTTACATGTGGGAAGTGTTTTTGCAGCTCAGACTGTATATCATTTTCTTGTGAGCCTGCTGGACACAGAGTATATCCTATTTTAAGGATCTGTTTTTGTATCTTCTTCTACCAGCAGCCATGTAATATTCTTCCTAAGTGCTCAACAAGTGAACCAAATTGTATGGACTATTCATGTCTCCAACTTTCATGCTGAGCTCTCTAATTAGATCCTTATTAACACTAAAATCTTTTCATGAATCTTGTACAGGAGGAAAATTTTGCACACATGCCATGATCTTTCAGACACATTGAGATGTTTCTAATCAAGTCACCATCTGGGCCACACATTCAATTAACTGTAGTAATCATAGGCACAGAATCCCTGGGTGGTGCAAATGGTTAAGCACTAGACTACTATCTGAAAAGTTGAGGGTTCGAACTCACCCAGAGGCAAGTCCGAAGACAGGCCTACCCTTCTGCTTCTATAGTTCTACACTGCACACATGGGGTCGCGTGAGGCAGAACTGAATTGACAGCAACTAAAAACAGTAAAGAGCAAAAGCACAGGATTTAAACTACAATCTATGACAAACTTTTAAAGGTTTTAAAATCCAGTGAGATTTGAAACGAAAGGAACAAGGGAACAATAAAATTAAAATCAAGGTTCAAGAATAGGTAGTGGATACAGTAGGCATTAGTTTTTGTGGTTAGGTGCCGACAAGGAGCCTCTGACTCATGGATATTTTCAAAAGTGGGCAGCCAGGCTTTTCTTCCTAGTGTGTATTGGTCTGGACTCTCCACTGAACCATGTTCAGAAGCCTAGCAACATGTGTACCACCACTGACAAATGGGTGGTGGCTGTACATAAGGTTTACTGGCTTGGAATCCAAGGGTGCAATCTTCTGAAATGCTCAGTTGCAAGCCTGTTAGCAGTGAAAGATGCTGGTGGGACAGGTAGAGTCTCACCACGTTCCCTGACTCTGTTAATCACAAGTATCAAATGAACTAATGTATGCGGCATAAGACGAAGCAATTCAGAATTTTGAAAAGCAGTCCCTAGGTGGTATAAATATTTAAGTGTTCAGCTACCAAACAAAAGGTTGCCAGTTCAAACCCATGCACAGGCATCCTGAAATACAAGCTTGGTGGTCTGCTTCTGAAAGGTCGCAGCTTTGAAAGCCCTATGGAGCAGTTCTACTCTGCACACATGTGGTCACTGTGAGTTGGCAATGACTTGATGGCAACTAACAGCAGCATATGAATATAAGAAATCATTTTATTTCTTACGATGGACTGAGTCATCAGGGCACCTCCTTTGAAATCAGAATTGCAGAGTTGCCGTAATCTGACTTTCTCTCTAAGGAGTCTCAGATGGAGACAATCACTTAGAAAAAGAGGTCCTGTCTCAGGGCTAGGTCACTGGTTAATTGAATTTACAGAAAGTTATTCTATTAATTCATGCTGTTCAGACAGAAGATCAAGCACAGAAGACAGGTGATCTAGCCCTAAGTTGTACGGCCTATATGTGGCAGAACATAGATGTGACCCCAGAAGGGGAGTGGTTAGGGGAGCAATTCACCTCTCTGGCTCTGACAGTCAGCACCCTAGTGTTCATGCAGACTTGGAGTGGAGACAGAATCTCGTCTACTTTGCAAGCCCGGGGATGGACTGTCATGGAACAAGAAGAAGGGTGCTTCCATTCAACTTCTTTACAGAGGCTGCCTGGTATGGCCAAGTCCCCGATCTGTAGAACCCACAGAGAGCTCAAAATGCAAAACAACCAGGACGTGCTGATGGAAGGAAACTGGGTGCAGACATGAGTGCTGCTCTTGAGATGACCATTCCAGGAACAGCTCTGATCTGAATGTACTCAGAGACAAGAAGGAAAAACACCATCTCCTTGCATTCTTCCTCCCACACCCATGTGAAGTGTTTATGCACAGACAGCTGGGCAAGAGGTTTTACTCCCCACCCCCTTTTTATAAAGAATGGTCTTATTTGAAGGGGAAAAAGAGAAAGAGGGGGCTCTGGGCAGCCCTGTATGCCTTGGAGCCTGCTCTCCAGGTTCTTTCAGTATGTCAAGGGCTGCCATGGACTGGGAGCATCCACGCTGTAAAAGTCACATCTTGTCTTAAGAGTAGTTCAGCACGCCCATCTCTTTCTATTTTCTTAAATGTCTATGGAAAATGTGCAGCTCTAAAGAAATAAGTGTTGCTTGATAACACATAAAGTCATTTAATTTGTATGGAAGTAAAAAACCAAACAAACAAAAAGTTTAAACAAAACTCAGATAGAAGCTGTCTAAATGCTTGGCTTAGGAAGAAGATTGGGTCAAACACAATAGTGAGTCCTAAAGCAATAGCCTGCTGCAGGGAGCACAAATCTATCTGCATTTAGTTTAAATGTAGGCTGACCTTTCCCCACCAAGCCTTGAGCTTAAAGTTGGCTGCAGTTATTGGAAATCATTTACAAAGGTCATTTGTTAAGAAAAAAAAAACAAAGTAATAAGGATTTAAAGATACCTTCCACATATGTACAAAGCCAAGTCTGCAGTGCTAGTTAAAAGTAGTGTGGGGGAGCACCATCGCTGCAGTGATGGGTTGTGAAAACAATCTGAAAGGTCGAGTACCACATGGTTATCTACTGAATATTCTTTCCATATCTAGCAGCAGAATTATACCTGTGTGTACTGCTCAGCCATTCACCAACACCGCATGTCTCGCAGCCAAGAATGGGCAGTATTACACTCTGGAGGGAGTGTGGGAGCACCATTTGCTTTCATGAGAACAGGGATAATATTACACTGCAGCTGGGCAGAGAACATTCCCAAAAGCAAAAGCCTGACTCTCATTCCAAGTAGTGACATTTATAATGCAGGGTGTCCAACATGTCATCAGAGACTTTTCAAAGGATATATATAGCTCACATCATTAGGGCATGATTATGTGTGCCACCTTAATAAGTCAAAAAAAAAAAAAACAAAAAAACTTCACTAGCTCAGCAGGAGTACTGAAATGCTCTCATGTTCATCACTGAATGCTAAATGCGTTCCTTCTTTAGAGGCAGGCAGAAGGAAAACAGGTAGGTGCGTGTGTAAGAAACAAGATGTGCTTTGATGATTCTCAAAGACACTCATCTGCCATACTTTCTTTTTAAATTTAAAATGACATTTAACACAGAAACTTGATTAATTTTTCATGGAGTAAAACAGAATACAATAGTAAAATATTCCACTTTATTGAATTTTGAATCTGTCATCAAGATTTTTTTTCACTCTTCCTAACTCCTCTTTTTCCCCTGATTTTTGTGTTAATATACATACATATGGATACATTCCATACTTTAGAGTTGGTTCCCTAGGGGCAATGACAGTATCTGTTAAGATGATTTCTTTAGAACCTGTACAGTTGGTAAGTAACGCTTTTGCTCACTGCCCCAGCAACAACACGTGCAGCATCTACTGTACGTTAGAACCTGCCTAGGCACTAAAGCCCACAAAGGTCAACAAGACAGCACCTAGCACCTCATACACATTGCTCTGCTTTTGTTAGTTGAAGAGAGAAGTGGCTACCATTTGGTATTTCTGATGCCAGAGATGAACACTAGATTAAGAAAGAAATTCACGTTCAGGTGTTGCTTCCAACACATACCAGCTTTGTAACCAGAGGCAAGAAAATTCATCTAAGTCTCAGTTTCTTCAGCTGTAAAATGAGAAAAATAATATCGGCTCACCTACTTCACAGGCCAGTGGTAAGACTAAAAAGAAAAAGTTTATGAAAAATTATCTTGTAAATTTGCAAGTGTTGTACAAATTCAAGGCATTAGGGCATTTAGTAAACGACCATTCAGAGCCTCACTCAGAGTTGAGCACAGAGTGGATTTTTATAAAGGGATGAATTCAAGAGAGTCATGATCTTAGGGGACAGCAAGAATTCTCTAGATTGAGTGTGTGACATGGTCTATAACTGTGAGTTTACCTATTTATTTTTGAGAGGATTGGGGTGGCATCTCATTAGATAGCGAGTCTTTGATCATTAGGGATGTTACTGTGTCCTGGAACCCTGCCCATCCTATTCTGTCACGACAGTATGATTGTGAATGGTACTTCTCCAAAATGTGGACTTTTTGTTCCTTTCATCCTTGTGGTTGAAAGCCTGTAAAGCTTTGCTTTCCCTGGAAAAGCAGTATGTGTCCGTAATAGGATATTTAGGAAAGAAGCTGAAAAGAAGCAAAATAAATATCACTCACAGTGTCATTGCCCACTCAAAACCAATCTTAGTTTATTTCTTAGCTATGTTTTATTTTCCTAGGCATATTCTTTTTTTTTTTTTGATTGGTTTTATACACTGCAGATATGATGTTATTATTTTCCATATAGTAGTACAGAATAAGACATTTCCTGTATTTTCATTCTCTTTTCTCCCCTCCTATCATTCAAAACGCATGTCTATACTATCTCCTTTTTTTGGCTTGACCCATCCTTCAGATTTGATATAACTTACATGGCTGCCATCTGCCTTCTGACAGTCTGTTTACTGAAGCCCATCTCCCTTCTGGTGGCATAGTGGGTTAAGTGCTACGTCTGCTAACCAAAAGGTCGGCAGTTCAAATCCTCCAGGCACTCCTTGGAAACTCTATGGACAGTTCTACTCTGACTTATAGGGTCGCTATGAGTTGGACCCAACTTGATGGCAGTAAGCTGAGCTGAGTTGGTCTCCCTTCTCCATGTAAGAGTTAACTGAGTAATCTATATTACCCACTTTACCATGAGGTCCTTCAACCAATCACCACTTGTCTGTCAATTTGTCTTACAGCAGTGGCTTGAGTGTTACTGTGATGTTGGAAGCTATGCCACTGGTATTTGAAATACTAGCAGGGTCACCCACAGTGGATAGGTTTCAGCAGAACTTCCAGGATAAGACAGCATAGGAAGAAAAGCCTGGTGACCTACTTCAAACAATTAGCAATGACAACCTTATGGATCACAACAAAACACTATTTCATTCACTTGCTTTGAACATCTCATGAGGAGGAAGCAATTGCTAAAGGAAGACAGAATGTCTGGTGAAACAGGGGGCCACTGAGGGCAAAGGAGACGCCTGTTGCCATTGACAGGGACAACAGCGGCAATGATAGACTTGAACGTAGTGGTGATGGAGAAGGTAACTCAGGACTGGACAAGACTTCCTGCTGTGTACGTAAGGTTGTGAGTTAGAGTCAGTTCCACAGCAGCTATCTTCTAGGAGCAAGAACATCATCTATCTTCTTGGAACAAGAACACCATCTATTGTGTAGACAGAGAGTAGACTAGTGACTGACATAGATCGGGACAGTAAATATTTGTAGAATAAATTACCAAATGCTATGATAAATTCTTGGTAAAAATAATGTTTGTCTCCTCTTGGTCCACTGAGTGAATGAAGTATGTTGTTGTATGCTGTTGAGTTGGTGCCGACTCTCAGTGACCCTGCCTAACAGAGTAGAACTACCCCATAACATCTCCTAGGCTGAAATCTTTAAGAGGGTAGATGGCCGGGTCTTCTCACCTGCAGAGCCATTGATAAGTTTAAACTGCTGGCCTTTTAATTAGCAGCCAGGTGCTTAAATGCTGTATGACCAGGGCTCCCTGGATAAGCTATATTTTTCTTAAAAATTCCCCTATTATTGGTCTCAATATTGTTATGACAAATAACTAGGCAATTAGTGGTGGTGTAATGGGTTAAGGTCTATGAGCGCTGGCCAAAAGGTTGGCAGTTCAAATCCACAAGGAGCTCCTTGGATACTCCATGGGGCAGTTCTACTCTGGCCTCTAGGGTCACCGTGAGTCCCACCCGACTTGATGGCACTGGGTTTTTTTTTTTTTTTTTTTTAGTGCAATTAACATCCTTAATTTTTTTTCTGTATTTCAGATTTTTTTTAAAGTAAAGACTCAAGGAGGAGAAATTCTACGTCGAAAGGTACGAACACTTTTAAAACTCTTAATATATATTACCCAACTGGTCTGAAAGGAGTTGCATCTGTTCTGTTGTTTCCCATTTTCCTATATCTTTCAAGACCAAGTTAAGACAGGACAGGTGTTTCTCCCTCCACAAAGCCTTCTCTGCCCCCACAATTCCCTCTACTTTTGTACCTCTATATAATTCTCTACCATAGGTTTCTGATGCCTTACTACACCTACGTATTTCCTTTTCTTCTAGACAAGACTATGAGCTCTTTCAAGGAAAGAGGTAAGTCTTATTAACTTTTATAATCCTCAGTGCCTGGAAATATAGAAGGTGTTGTACACATTCTTGTTGACTTACAAGCATGTATAAAAGCAGCTTTTTATTTGTATCCTCAACTAGTATTTAATCCAACTTTACAAACAAAATAGGCCTATGCATGAGGATACTAATGGCAAGGAATATTATACACCAAATATATGGTGTAAGTCAGAGAGATGTAGTGGACTACAAATTCGGCAGAATTAGTGAAATCTGGAAAATGTGGCAGAATTGATGTTTGATACATTTTATAATGTTCAATTAGTCAACAGTTCATATGTTAGAGTGGGGACATTCCAAAGCACTCAATTTTCCTTTCTTCATCCAACTGCCTTTGCTCCATTTTATACCAAGTTTCCTTCCTCTGAAAATTGCTGTTGTTGTTGTCAGGCGCTGTCGAGTTGTTTCCAACTTTATAGTGACTCTATGTGCAAGACAGTGAAACTGCCCAGTCCTGTAACACCCTCACAATCATTGCTATGTTTGAGCCCACTGCTGCAGACCCCGTGCCAATCTGTCGCTGAAGGCCTTCCTCTTTTCCACTGTCTGTCTACCAAGCATAATTTCCTTCTCCAGTATCTGGTCCCTCCTGACAGCATGTTCAGAGTGTCTGAGAGGAAATCTTCCCATTCTCACTTGCAAGCAGCATTCTAGTTGTACTTCTGTGAGGAAAGATTTTTTTCATCCTTCTCATAGTCCATGGTATAGCCAATATTCTTCACCAATACCATAATTCAAAGGCATTAATTCTTTGGTCTTCCTCATTCATTGTCCAACTTTCACATACACACGAGGCAATTAAAAATATCATGCCTGGTGGTGAGGGAGCATCTTAGCCCAGAAGGTGAAATCTTTACTTTCAACACCTGAAGGAGATCTTATGCAGCAGATTTGACCAATGCAATATATCATTTGACTTCTTGACTGCTGCTTCTATGGGCATTGATTGTGCATCTAAGTAAAATTAAATCATTGTTTTCTCCATTTATCATGATTTCCTTATGGTCCTATTCTTTAAGTTGAGCTGCAATCCATATGGAGGGCTGAGGTCTTTGATCTTCATCAGTAAGTGCTTCAAGTCTTCTTCATCTTCAGCAAGCAAGGCTGTATCATCTGTATACTGCAGGTTGTTAATTAAATTTTCCTCCAATATTGATACTGTGCTCTTCTTCATATAATTCAGTTTCTCAGAGTATCTGTTCAGCAAACAGATTGAATAAGCATGGTGAAAAGATGCAACCCTGACAAACACTTTTTCTGACTCTAAACCATTCAGTGTCCCCTTGTACCACTCAATCCACTGTGTCTTGGTTTATGTATCGGTTCCATACGAGCACAATTAAGTGTTCTGGAATTCCCACTCTTCATAATGTTATCTACAATTTGTTATGATCCACACAGTTGAGTGCCTTTGCCTCAACAAAACACAGTACAATATCTTTCTGGTATTTTCTGCTTTTACCCCAAATCCATCTGATATCAGCAGTGACATCCCTCATTCCAAGTCTTCTTCTAAATCCATCTTGAATTTTTCACAGCTCCGTGATGATGTACTGCAGCAACCATTTTTCAATTTTCTCCAGCAAAATTTCACTTACATGTGATATTAATGATATTGTTTGATAATTTCTACATTCTCTGGAATATGAAAATTCTTAGGGTTTACCATTCAGCATGCAGATTCAATTATTGGTAGTGCTGCCTAAGGCTAGTAGCCCTATCAGTTCCAAATCTGTTACAAAAGTTCACAGTTTTTCTTGGGGAAAAAAGGTTTTATAATTCATAAGAGTTAATAATGAATATCTTACCAAGGGCAGAAACTGTGCAAAGTGATATGAAAGAGGCTATGGAATTATTTCCCAGCAACCCATTGGCCCCCAAAGAAACCTGACTATCTGATGTCCTAAATACTGGTGCCGAAAGGATATGGTTTATGAAAAGGGATCTTAAAGTATGTATGTACTGCTTTTCACTTCTTTCACCTAAAAGTGATAATCAATAATCATTTATATAGAAATGATCTTTAAGCAGGAAAGGAACATTGGTGATGTTGATGGATATAGGCTGAGGACACAAGAAGCTCCCTTTTCTTGTTGTCAGACACACTCTCATGGTAGAGTTGGAATACTGCATTCTTTTTCAGGTGCCCAAAGTAAGAAGTCAGTTGGAGAATTATAAAAGGTTGCATGCTGAAATCTACATGTTAAAGTTTTAAATAAACAAAATAAAATCAAGTATTGGTTAAATCCCCAACCAAAATCAAATAAAATCTTACACCCCCAAACCTATGTGGACAAGATGCCTGTTCTCTCTGATTAGGTAGTCATCTTCATTCCAGTCACAGGAAATAGCCACTGAGTCTGGCATGAATCAGCCTGTAAACTCCTGCCTGACTTAGCTGCAGCAAGTATTTGCTAAGTGGCACGTTTAGAATAGAGCAACGTCAGTCATTCAAGTGTTACTAATTTCCATTGTAATGAGCACTGGAGAATGAACACTAACTTCATTGTTCAAGCATACATGTGCAATCCTGCTGCTGATCACCAATAAATAGGAGCTCATTTTCAAACTTGGTGCTTGCCTCTGGCACATGGACTTTGGAGGTATGATTTCTGTGGATAATTATTCTACTTAGTATGTGTACAATGCTTTGTAGTTAAAGCCTTCCATTATATAAGCTCAAAGACACGGCAGAAGCAGCGGGCTGACAATTTATTACGATTAAAGTTAACTCACATCATTTCTGACAAGGCCCCTATCACTGTCAGCAATTTAGTGGGCTAAATCAACCTACTCCATAGCTTTGGAACTCAGTCCCCTTTTGCTCCATCTTGTCATGCCCCAGTTCCAGTTCTCATCAACCTTCTCTGGATCAGTTTTAACATTTCTTTAACTGGTCTTCTGTTCTCCAGTCAATCCTCTCCTTTCCACTTGCCAGTCAACCTCCACACAGCAGTCAGAGTGACCTTTAGACAAGCAAATTGATTAAGTTACTCTTTCACCTTAGCATCACTCAATGGCTTACCGCTGCCTTCAAGATAAAGCACCAACTCCTACACATGGTAAACAAGACCCACAAGGCTCTTTATAGTCTGACCTCTGCCCTGGGCTGGATTCAGAGTCCCTGTACAATGAAGAGATGACCATGACCTACTTCTTATTTGCTTCATTCATATGACATTAAGAAAAAGGCAGAAACAAGCCATCAAAATTGAATACATATGCATACTACAGTTCAACACATTTCTTTCATACTGACAAAATCCTGGGTAAAATTATCAAAGCTTAACTCTTTCTCTCTCTCTCTTTTGGCTGCTTGTTTTCTGGTTTCTCCTAGAATGTGGATGATCTAGAATTGTAGTTGTCTCTCAAGCCAAAAAAATCAAGTAAACAAAACAACAGCAACAACACTCCTCACATAACATTAAGTAGCTTTTTGATTGATTCATAGATTCATTTATACCGAATTCATTGCAAGCCTAGAATTGTGTCAGCTCTACCGCAGAGACCATAACTGGCCTCGCGGAGCTTACACTTAGAAGTGGAAATGGAAGGGGGTTAAAGGGTTTCTGAAGCGATTCCAGTCTCCTCTTGAACACTACTAGTGAGAGTACTCCTTACCTTGTTGTAGCCCCTATTCAATATACCTTGTTTTATGAGTCCCTTTCTATAAGAGAGTCTTTCAAATGTTTGATTTATTCAAAAACTCTGTAGTGTTCTTTTCCACATGATATTCCTCAAGTATATATTAATATACTAAAACAATTGTATTGGAAACCTACTATGTGTCACACTCTGGAATTCAAAATCAAGTTAAATATGACCCTTGCCTTAAGCTACTCATAGCTTTCTAGCCAGTGCAGATAAACAAACAATTATAAAGCAGTGCGGCAAGCAGAGTAACTAAAGGAATGAATCTAGACCTGTGTGTGTCTGTGTGTGTGCCTAAGGAGATACAGGAGCTGATCCCTGAGTAACTATTATCCAGGCAAACAATGGAGGTGTGAATCCAGTCAGAGGCACCATCAATGTGCCACCACTTGGAGGTATGACTAAGCAGGGTAGGCGACGGGAACCCTTCACAGCTGAGTAAGTCTGCATCAAACTTAGGCCCTTATACAGGAAGTTTTCAGTGAACACCTGAATGACCTGGAGATCCTATTAAAACAAAGTTGTCTGAGTCACATCCTCAGAATCTCTAATCCAGTAAGCCTTGGGTGGGGCTCAAGAATTTGGATTTCTAATAAGTTTCCAGGTGACTTTGACGTTGGCATGGGGAAACATACTTTGAAACCACTGCCACCGTACAATCTGGTAGAGAATAGAAGTCACATGTGCCCTATGAGTGTAAATAATAAAACTTTGCAGTTACTCAAAAGTAGAGGCTTTTCAAAATTCTGTTAATTATTACTGTGTCTTTCCATATGCAAAGCACTATTCAAGGTTCTTTACAATAATAAAAGAGTGAATTATTGACACACACCACAACACAGATAAATCTCAAAGTGACTACAGTGAGTAAAAAAGACAACAGAAAATATTTCATTTGTACAAAATGCCAGAAAAAGCAAACTGAACTTTAACAAGGAAGTAGATCAGTGGTTGCCCAGGATGACAGGGACAGCAGAGGAGGACAACAATGGACATAAGGGAACTTTTGGGAGCAATGAACATGTTTACTATCTTGGCTCTGATACTTAGTTTATTGGTTCTGTACGGGTGTCAAAACATCAAATACTAATTAAGTATGTGAAATTTATTATCTTTCAGTTACACTTTAAGAAATCTGCTTAAAAATGTGAGAGTATACCATGGTGCAGACTGTTAGTGACTACAAGAAATTCCAAGGGAGGAGACTAAGTTTTCAAGTTCAGACAATTCTTGATATGGATGTTGCTTGTATGAGTAAAAATTCATTGGCTATTACTCAAGATTTCAGCAGTTGTTTTGCAAGTACATTACATTCTAGTCAGTATTTTGATTATAAAAATTGTATAAATCTAGCTTCCAGGAATGTTGTAGCCATGGCGTTAGATTAAAAAAGCAAAAACCTGCTGCTGTCAAGTTAGTTCTGATTCATGATGACTCTTTAGGATGGGGTAAAACTGCCCCTATATGGTTTCTAAAAAGTGCCTGATGTTAGATAAAAACCCACTGTTGTTGCTTCTGTCTCATAGCAACTCTACAGACAGAGTAGAACTGACCCACTGAATTTTCAAGGAGTGCTTGGTGGATTTGAACTGCTGATCTTCTAGTTAGGAGCTGTTGCACTTAACCACTATGTCTCAGGGTTTCTAACAGCAGGGCTTAAATCAGTTAGCTGACTAATTGACGGCCTTCATACTTTCTCTGTATATTTCATATCATGCACCCATTTTTCTAGCAAGCTTTAGTAATCTGAGTGCATGTCACAACTTCCCTGTAAGACTACACATGCTTTGAGGACAGTACTGTATTTTATTCATCATTATACCCTGTAGGATCTTAGTGTCTTGCCCATTGTCATTGTTGGAAAAATGTGTATTTAATACACAAACACAAATCCGTAGAGGAAAAAAAAGTTTCATTCTGTTCCATTCCCATGTTTTTCTCCCTTGCTATCTGCCTTTCTAGGGTTTTCTTTTTTCCTTCCTTCTTTTCAATTTCTCTGTCTGTTTAGCTGTAGCTGATGTTTTCTTTACATGCTACCCCCTTAGGCAGAGGAAGAGGGAAAAGGTCAGATGGAATCCGTGGGGAGAGTAGAGGAGTCCAGCAGGCTAGAGGTAGGCAATTGTAAGCATGTGTGAAATTGGTGGGGGGTGGGGTGGGGGAGGGAGCAAAATTTAATGTTTTGAGCACAAGAACTTCCTTATAATTAAAAATGATCACTCAGACATACCTGTTAAGATTAGATGATGGTAGATGGGGCAGAAAGGGATGATGGAAGCAGGGTCACTAGTTAGGTTATAGTGCTAATCCAGGCCAGAGGTGTGGGAGTATGGAACAGGAAGGCAGCAGTAGAAGTGATGAGAAATGATGCTCTACATTTGATTTTTTTCTGAAAGCAGAGTCCTCATAACTTCCTAAAGGATTACATATAAGAAGGGAGGACAGAAAAGGATCAACAATGGTTTCAAGCTTTATGGCCCAAATAACTGAAAGGATAGAGTTTCCATTAACAGAAATGGAGATGATTACAGACCGAAGGGAGGCAAATTAGGAACTCCAGTTTGGACACGTTACCCCTCTCAGACTTCTAATAGTAAATGTCAAATAGGCAGTTGGAGACTTGAGCCTGGAGTCAAATGAGAGTAGTGTGGGTCTTATTACCATCTGATGGGTGTCCTTCCAAAAGACAAGCAACAGAGAAGGACAGAGAGAGGAAATAAGGCCATGTGAAGATGTACCGATATGCCAAAGAATGCTTGGGGCCACCAGAAGTTGAGACAAGAAAGTAGTCTCCCCTAAAACTGTCAGGTAGAGCATAGCCATGCTGAAACCCCGAATTCTACGTACTAGCATCCAGAACTGAGAGACAGTAAATATCCATTATTTAAAAACACTTATTTTTCTGTTATGGCAGCCTTGGGAAACTGTTATGGCAGCCCTAGAACACTAAACTCATTCTCCACTTATCCATGTGGTTAGATTTCAAGCTTAGTTCATTATGTGAAAATTGGCAGTATGGGAAAATGAAGATGATTACATCAGATCACAAATGGAGGATAATACATAACTGCTAAATTATATCATTACATAACTCTCAAACCACTGAGAATCATAGCCTAGCCAAGTTGACACATAACCATCCTCAATCATCACAGCCAGCATTACTCTCACCTTGCACCCCAGCATTCATTACTGCCAGGCAAGTTAATGCACAAAATAGCCAGATAGTAGATTTTTTACTGTTATCTCTAATGTGAAATGTTGGATAACATGATAGTTGATAAATGGAGAGTAGGTATAATACAGAGATTTTTTGGAAAGAATGGGACATGAAGTCTTTTGAAGAACTTTGCTGCAAAAGGCAGAGATACAGGCAACACTTGAAAGGCAAAGTAAGGTCAAGAGAGAGCACATGAGATAAGAGGAAGAACAGCCACTTGGTATGCTGATGAAATGCTCCAGTGATTAGAGAAAAGTTAATGTCGTCATCTCACTGCTTCTTATGTCCAGCATTTGAGACAGAGCACACATCCCAGATTCTCATATTCTCTCCAGACTTCCTGCAGATATGGCACAGAAATGTGAAACTCTGCTTTAGTCCCAAAGTCTGAATTAGAGGCTAATTACATGAAGAAGGGCAGATAACGTCAAATCTAATTCCGGAAGGTGGCAAGACCCCAGACACAGAGAGTGAGAGAAAGAGTGTCACGATTTTTTTCTAAATGGCTTTTCTAATCATGGAGGACAGGGACTCTTATGCCCTACTGGAACTCCTGAGCCAACACGGTTCCTGACACAAAGTAGAAGCTCAGTAAATATCTGATGAATAAGTAAACAAAAATAGATTTGTTGTACTTAGTTGGATAATTGACAGACTTGACTACAGTATGTATAAATTCAGATCAAGGGATTACTTCAATCACTGTTCATGGTTTAACCCAAACCTATTGCTGTCAAGGTGATTCCAGTTCATAGTAACCATACAGGACAGAGTAGGACTGTCCCATTAGACTCCCAAGGAATGGCTGAGGGATTTGAACTCCTGGCCTGTTGGTTAGCAGCCAAGATCTTAAACACTGCACCACCAGGGCTCTATTAATTGTTTAGCGAAACTGAACTAGACTTATAAGGATAGACTTAGAGTAAGATTGCCTTAAAATTCTGTTTAAAAAAAGGAATGTACCGTAGTCAAAATAACCTGGTACTGGTACAGAAAGAGACATATAGACCAATGGAACAGAACTGAGACCCCAGAGATGCCACCAACCTCTTATGAACAGCTGATACTCAACAAAGGCCCTAAGATTGTACACTGGGGTAAAAACAATCTCTTTAACAAATGGTGCTGGCAAAATTGGATATCCACTTGCAAAAAGACAGACTTTAAAATCTGACAAACAAAGCATGATCAATAGAAGAGAAAAACAGATAAATGGGAACTACAAAGAATCAAACATGTTTGCTTATCCATAGACTTTATCAAAAGAATTGAAGACTACCTACAGAATGGGAAAAAAATATTTGGCAGCTACATGTCAGACCGACATCTGACCTCCAAAATCTACAAGGTACTGTAAAATATCAACAAGAAAAAGGTAAATAACCCAATTAAGCAGTGGGCAAAAGAGATGGACAGACACTTTTACCAAAGAGGACATCCAGGCAGTCAAAAGACGCACATGAGAAAATGTTCACGATCATTAGCTATTAAAGAAATCCAAATAAAAACTACCATGAAATACCATTTTACCACAATAAGGTTGGCCATGATCCAAAAGACACAAAGAACACATGCTGGAGAGGCTGTGGAGATACTGGAACTCTCCTACACTGATGGTAGGACTGTAAAATGGTACAACCTCTTTGGAAAGCAATCTGGCACTTCCTTTAAAAGCTAGAAATAGACACACTATTTGATCCAGTAATCCCACTGATTGGAATATATCCTACAGAATCAAGGGCAGTCACATGAACAGATACCTGCTTATAAATGTTTATTGCAGCACAGTCTACAATACCAAAAACATGGAATCAACCAGGATGCCCAACAACAGGTGAATAGATAAACAAACTGTGGTCCACATACTCAATGGAACACTATGCAATGATAAAGAACAATGACAATTTTAAGAAGCATCTCATAACCTGCTTTCAGTTGGAAGGCATTATGCTGAGTGAAATGAGTCAGTGGCACAAGGCCAAATATTGTATGAGACCCCTACGATAAGGACTTCAAAAGAGACTTATGGACAGAAGAAAAGACTCTTTGATGGCTGCAAGGAAGGTATGGGAGGAAGCGGGCTGGTCCTAGATTAGTTGATAGAAATTTGTTGGGTGAAAGCAGTGACAGCACACAGTAGAAAGAAGATCAGCTTAGCTGGACTTCAGTATAACCTGAAAACTCTTCCAATCTTAAACCAATGTTGCAAAGACAGAGTAGCAGGGGCAGGGATCCAGGGACCATGCTCTCAGGGGACACTGAGGCCAACTGGTATAATTAGCCTGTTGCTAAGAGTCTTCTGCACCTCATTTTGGTGAGTGGTGTTTGGGGTCTTAAAAGCTAGCAAGCTGCCATCTGAGGTACACCAAGTGGTCCCAACTAAGCCAGAACAGATGATCACCAAGGACAACAGAGACATGAGGGATAAAGAGCCCAAGAGACAGAAGGTCCCAAGTGAATGGGTGACTGTATCAACATGTCATTAGAAGGACCAGGTGGTGTCTGGCCACCACCAAAGACAGCTGTGATGGGGCACACAATGTCAAGTCCCAGCGGCAGCATGAGAAAAAGAGGGGTGTACCCTAAGAGCTCCACTAGAAGATCACAGTTGATGGTCTGAAGGCCTGTAGGTTCCCCTGGGGGCACGGCCCCTAAACCTGCTGCTGCCCCTTAGCAGGAAACATTATCGAGGTCAACTCTTTGGGCAGGATGAATCGGGCTTGGGGACACAATGCAACCATATAGGGTGCACACTTTATGGTTCTATGCATCTATAGGATGCTGTCCCACTGGCTTCTTACTAGAAGGGCGAGGAGAGGTTGGAGAGGAGGTGACAGGAGATTGTTAAGTGGATATGACATGTACAGAACAGAAAGGAGGAATGTGCTGTCACCAGGCAAGGAGAGCAGAAGGTGCTGCAGATATGCAGGCATACAAATTTAATTTGGATTGTATTCTTTCACTCACTCACAATTTAAAAAAAAAAAAGGAATGTATATCTTTATACTTTGATGGGAGATCTTATATGCTTGTCAACCAAGAACCTGTTTAACATTTCCTATAATGGACTATTACTGAAAAAAACAAATAACAAGGAGGACTAGGAATATAAAGCAAATAAATACTTTTATTCTGAACAATACAGAGGCATTAAGCCCCTACACATAAGATGACGTATAAAGAACATGGGAGGAAATCATCATGCTTGAGTCTGAAGGGAACATTTTTACTTATTTTCCTTGCAAATTAACTGTGAATCAGGTTCCTGTAAGTATTCATTCGGGAACGTTTTTATTTAGTTGAAGTTTTCATTTCCTTATAACCTGTAGGCAGACATACTTAACACAGTTTGAACAACGAAACACATTTCATAAATTCAAACTATTCATTAAGAACATTTGTGTATTAGGAAGTACAATCACTATCTCCCTACCCCCATATTGCTGCTGGCAGTAGCCAAAAGGAAGGAGCAAGGAGGCCACACTATGGCACAGGCACTCTCCCATTAATTCTAGAGGATTCAAATCCCAAATTATTCAAAACAGCTCTCCATAGTTAAATCTAAGTGAGCATTCCAGGCGTTACTCAGTCTGAACCCACAATATTTCAACTTTGTAGTAAAAATTACTTTGCTCACATGAGCTTTTTTGAAAACAAAGAAATCACAGACATTGAAAAGAATTTGTGGTTTAATTTTTATTCTCTTAGGAAAAGGCAGAACATCTATGCCCAGAAATGAAGGCAGATAAAGAATGGTTTCAGTGCGAATGGCTATCTCATAAAGAACAGCAAAAGCGTCTAACAAATATAGTTCATTTATGGATTTACAGCCGCAATGCCTACCAAGTCTCATGTGTAGCTACTAAGCCACTGAAAAAAACATTATCTTAGTAGGGACAGGACAAAGAGAAATGTGGAAACAATATGATAAATGACTAAAAGGGGAAACACTAAATAAAGAGAAACAGAAAGATAAAATCAAATTTAACTCTGTTCTTTTTAAATTTATAATCATAAAAATGTAAGGGCTAGAACTATGTCTAGATGAGACAAAAATAAAATAGAACATTCACTTTTTTCTATTTAAGGCCAGCAAGAAACTATGCTGAACTGAGCAGGCACAGAGAAATTTGGGTTTTAAAATGACTACTGAAAAATCCAAACCAAACCCACTGCTGTCGAGTCAATTCCATCTCCAACTCACAGCAACCCTATAGAGCAGAGCAGAACTACCCCACAGAGTTTCCAAGGAGGTCATGGTGGATTTGAACTGCTGACCTTTTGGTTAGCAGCTACAACACTGAGCTACTATCCCACCAGGATTTCCTATTTTGCATATAAATGCATGCAGTTAAAAAAAAAAAAAAGATGTTAGAAAGCTTTTGCTTAATTTTGTTTTGTTTCCACTTGCATTCTTTCAGAATACTCACATATCTTAATTCATAACATTTATGAGTATAATCAGACACATGTTGGTTGTGTACATAAGTGTGTGTGTGTTTGAGATTTCCTCTGTTTATCAATACTTTTTCTTTCTTGGTTTATTATAAACAATTCCTGTGTTGGATAGTCTCTAAGATGGTTCCCAATGATCCATACTTCCTGGCACTGATGTCCTTGTGTAATCCCCTCTGCTTTACTGTGGACTGCACTTGTTGATACTCTTCTAACAAATTCCAATTGCCATCAAGTTGATTCTGACTTATGGTGACACTTTGTGTGTCAGAGTAAAATTATACTCCATAGAATTTTCAAAGATATTGCCAAATTAGATTGTCAGGCTTTTCTTATGTGATGCTACCAGGTAGCTTTAAGTCATCAGCTTTCTGGTTAGCAAATCAACTGGACCACTTCTAATGAACAGAGGAAACCCTGTTGGCATAGTGGTTAAGTGCTTTGTCTGCTAACTAAGAAGGTGGCAGTTCAAATCTACCAGTTGCTCCTTGGAAACTCTACGGAGCAATTCTACCCTGTCCTACAGGGTTGCTATGAGCCAAAATTTACTTGATGGCAGTGAGTTTAGTTTTAATGAAGAGAACATGGCATAAGTGATAGGATGCCACTTTGGATATTAAGTTATGTGAAGATCGTGGCTTCCACCTTGCACGCTTTCTCTTGGACTGCTCCCTTCTGGTGGAAATTGACTGCAGTGTCATGTAGCAGCCTTGTGGACAAGCCCATGCAATGGAGCTTGAAAATAACTCTTCTGAGGCCTACCAACAACCATGCGTGTGAACTCAGAAGTAGCAAGTCTTGCAATGGCTTCAGCCCTGAATTTATGCCCAAACTATCTAGCTCAGCTGCCTGGATTCCCAACCCACGTCTTTCATTTGCAATTGCTAAGTTTGGGGTTACGTGTTACTTAGCAATATATAACTAATACAGCTTCAGCCTACAAATTTCAGAAACAAATCCCCTTCCTGAGCTATAGCTCATACACATAAAAAGAAGCAGCTGTTTAAAAAATCTATTTCTGAGTATTGTTGTTAATAACATTAAATTGAGATTAAAGATTTAGGAGGAGTCTCTGTAGCCATTTTTAGCACAAGAGAAAACCTGAAAAGAAAGGTTGCTTCTTGTTCTGTTTTCATATTATTAAATGAAATAGCTTAGCACGTTTCTTAATTCAACTGATTTTTATTTCTCTAAGTAGTTTAGCTTGATTTTTGCTCTACTGTAGATAGAATTAAAGTTTCCCTTTTAATAAGCTGAAAATCTCAGAATTATCAAAGACCTTTGTCAAGGACTGAATTGTACCCTCCCAAAAATGTGTAGCCATTTGGGTAGACCATGATTCCTGGTATTGCGTGACATTTCTATATACTGTAAGCCCTGTCACTGTGGTATTATTGTAGTAGCATGGGCAGCAGTCGTATTGCTGGGCCAGGACTCAAGGTGTAAGATTATATCATGCTTTGAGGCAATCTCTAGGGATAGGAACGAAAGGGAAGAAAGCAGAGAACTGGGAACTTCATACCATCAAGAAAGAAGCAGTGCTAGGAGCAAAGCATGTCCTTTGGCAAGGACTTAGGGTCCCTGCATGTCACAAACTCCCAGTCCTGGGGAAGACTGATGACAAGGACCTTCCTCCAAAGACAACAGGGAAAGCCTTCCCTTGGAACTAATTCCTTGAATTTGGACTTGTAGCCTACCAGACTGTGACAGAATAAAACTTTTCTTTTTAAAGACATACACTTGTGGTATTTCTGTTACGGCAGCACTAGACAACTACGACAATCTTGTTTTCAGTAATAAGAAAATTACAGAATAAAGTGGTTGTCATTGAGCTAATTCTGACTCATGGTGGCCACATGTATGTCAGAGTAGAACTGGGCTCCACAGGGGTTTCAATGACCTGTTTTCCTGGAAATAGCTTACCAGGCCTTCTTTCTAAGGTGCCTCTGTGTGAACATGAACCTCCAACCATTTGCTCAGCAGTCATCCATTTGTACCTGCGCTGTCTGGGGACAGACATAGATTTTTTTATTCAATGTTAATACATGTGATGGACAAGGACTGGATCTGACTGGATCTCAGACTTCCATTATGCCTTATGCAGCAATCAGCCTGCAGTGTCCACTCAGGATTCTGTAAGCAGGCTTCTGAATTCTTGTTCATCTTAAATTCAGTCCTAAATTATGAAATGCAAAATCTGTAAACATAATTCTAAGCCAGCAACATATCTTTTTACTGAAAGGCTCTGGACACAGGAAGTGAGAAGAAAGCACTATTTTTCTTCAGTGCCTTTATATTCAATGGCTAACAGTTACGAAAGCTGTAATTCTACACAGATAAAACTAAACTACATGGCTAGAGAGGCTGAAAGCGAGGAGTTAAGACTGCTATCTGAAGGATGCTGGACACTGGGCAGTTTCATAATTTGCTAGATAGACTTGAGGATATAAACTGAAGTTGAAGCATTGCCTTGGATTTCTTTCCAGTGGTCTCTTGTTCTTTTACTCTGCTTACACACATGCTTTTACTCTACGTGTGTTTATCTACTGTGTGAATGCAAGCATATATGTTTAGGTGTGCACAACCCAATGTCACATACATCTGTATGTACATATAAGCACTTAAATTTGCCTAATCCCATAATTTGGCTGTATGCTGCTACTGTAAAACAATTAAACAAACAAACAAAAAACAGCAGAAAATCAGTTGATCTGGGACATATTTGCTACTAGGTCAATAATAATCTTTTGTATATGTAAACAAACACTCAACTCTCAGGAAAAAGTATTTGGAAGTCTTTTCATCACCTAGCACAATGAGTCATTTCACAGTCCTGAATTCTGACAGTTTGACTTCTAACTTGGCTCTCCTCCTCCCTATGTGAGAACTTCATTTAATTTTGTGAATGTCACATTTTCATTTCTAAAAGTGGGTACAAGCAGATCTTATGCATAGGGTTGTACACTGTTTGGGACCCCCTGCTGCAACACAGCCACCATGCAATAACTGTTATTATCTAGTCATTTTTTTAAAAGGAAAATTCCTTATATAGTTTCTTAACATAAGCAGTTCTCTACAAAGTAAGTGCAAGCAAAACCAGAAGTGAAGCAAGTGCTGTTATTAGCAGTATAATCTTTATAAAATAAAAATGTTAAGAGTATGGATCCGACTTGAAGGCACTTGGTGTTACCTATATTATCTTTTTTATGACATACAACATGTATGATACAATCCACTTTTCTACACTATCTATGAGGGACTGTTTACTCATTAACATGTAATCTCATTTAAATTGATCCCATGACATGAGCACTGAGGATATAATTAAAGCAGGCATACTACCACATAATGGACTTAGCATTTTACACCTAGAAAGATTTCTAGCCAAGATGCATGTAAAGTGACCTTGGCACTGACTTGCATCATTACAGTGGAGTTATGACTACATAGGCTATCATCCCTACTGACTGACTCAGAAACTTTAGTTGAGAAACATGGCAAGGTGGCTGTCTGTCCTGAAGCCTCTGGCCACTCTAGTTCTCTAGCCATAGGATGCCATTCAACAGGTATTTCCAACTGCTAATTACTTTTCCTTTATTAGAACATTGCCATTTTACTGTATTATCTATGAAGACATTTTGGAAAACAGCATTCTCTTCTAGTCCTGTGAATAAGGCCCATCTATTGTTTCTCTGGCCTAGTACTGGTCTGTGCCACATGCCTCTGGTCAGGACCTAGAAAAATCGAGTACACTTACTTCTCCCACTAAGTTTCTCCATGTATCACAGAGTTGCATATCATAGAATACAGTCCTGAATTATGAAAGAAACAGCATTTCTATTTTAAATTGCTGAATACTTTGTAATTTTTAAGTGTGTCATCCTCATCAACATTGCCATTGTATGAGCAGCAGCGGCAGCAGCTTGCATAGCCAGTTGTTGTATTGCTTGCTCTGGATCCTATATCCGGTTTGTCATCTTCTGACCTTTGATTTTGGAAACCTGAGCCAGTGCTCTGCCATATTATGTGTCAATGTTGGATTCAACAGGCTTCACAGTCCATGAGCCACCAGTGTGCTGTCTGACCTGCTGACCTTGGGTTTGTCAGTCCCTGCAGCCACATGAGCCAGGAGAAGCCTGCAGCCTGACGCCTGAGCCATGGGCTTGGGACTTACCAGCCTCGGCAGCCCTGTCAGCCATTCCCTTGAGGTCAATCTCATTCTCCTTCTCTCTCTCCCCCACCCCCCCACAGCACTGGTTTTGCTTCTCTAGCTAAACCAGCTAGAGAATTTGAATTTGAATTTCAAATCCAAGGTGAAGAATGGCTACTCATCTTTCAACATACAGCATAGAGAGATCTCCATGAACCCTTCCCAGACCCTCAAAGTGTAAGCCACCTATCCTTCCATTGCACCCTCACTGCACCCTGCTCATACTTTCATTGTAGCACCAAATCACTGGATCTCACTGCTTTGTATATCTGACATCCCTTTTGACAGAATAAATCCTGTCATTGTCACCTCAGGATCTGGCACAAGATCAGACACAAAACAATATTAAAATTTTATTTGACAAGTAATGAATAGACAAGGAAAATACAGAAAATAAAAGATGAAAATAAAAAAATAAGCATATAAGGAAATCAGTCCAGACTGCTCTACTTTAGTCTTCTTTTTCATTCCCACCAAACTGGGAAAGAGCTTCCTATAAATGGTAGAAATCTCTGACCATCAAGTGGAGGTGGGGGTAAGGAAGGGAACCTGTAGGTTACACTCTTTTCCTAAAGGAGCAGTACGGTGCATTGCTATGACACTGGAGTTTTTTTTTTTTTATCCCTGGTAGTTTGAGGTTCTAGCCATTTCCTGCTCCTGTAAGTCATCCTGGTTGTCATTTCATTTGCAAGAACTGGAGCTACTTTTCACTTGGGAGAACATAATAAAAATCAGTTCTTCAAAACTAAATTAGAATGGACAACTCTTCTCTTGGGAAGAAAAGCAATAACTGATCACAGTAATGAGATTGTGCAACAAGCTTTGAAAATGCTTATATCACATTTACCCAGAACAGTATTTGCTTACACTTCAGATGTAGCTGTCGATTTATGGTTCATAGCCACAGAGCAGGTAATAAATATCAGTAATAATGATTTATTGAAACCATTTTTATTACTTTTTTTAATAAAAAATACATTTGGCTGTTCAATTCATATTAAACTATATAGTATCCAAAATACTACACTTTATAGTTTCAAAATCAATTCTGGCAGGATTTAGCCCGTAACACACTAATTCATTTTGCAAAGTAAATACCATCACTGATACAGTGTGGTCTCCAAACTGTGTACCAGGCGTGATATTAGATTTTCAGTCCCCACCACTGGATCTGATTTAACTAAATCTCATCAAATATGTTTCCAAAAGTAATTAATGCTTTGTAAGATCAAGCACAATATTTAATTTTAAATTCAAATAAAACAGAGTTTCAAAGTTTATGTAAAGAAAACATCATATGTTAGAAAAAGTAGAAGGATTTCATCATATCTTTTTTTTATCTCAAGAAAGTCAGATTTTTTACTTCCTAAGCTGTAACCAATGAGATAAAAATTACCCAGCTTTCAGTAATTTTGTAAATATTATTATAATTTATAAAGTAGCACAGAGTTGGTAGTTGTCTTATTATTTTATCTAAATAGTTAGGGAATTTTATAGAGAAAATTAAAATAGGATGCAGCTTAAAAATATCTACTGACAGAGGAGATTCAGAATTTAGAAGTGTATCTTATTTGGTAAAATATTTTTTTTCTCCAAACAAATGGACAAGAGTAATCACAGCACTGCAAGATTAACACACAAGAATCAGTTGGGTTCCTTTACCCTAACAAGAATTAGGAAAGGAAATCCAAGAAAACTACCACTTACAATGGCCCCCCAAATTAATAAAAATCTAGGAATAAATCTAATCAAGGATGAAAAAATGCTATAAAATGAAATCTATAAAACACTATTACAAGAGACTAAAAAAACTCTACACAAATGAAAGGACATTTTGTGCTCATGGATTCAAAGATTTAATACTGTAAAAATGTTAATACTACCCAAAGATAAAAATCCCAGTTGAAATTCTAACAACATTCCTTATTGAAAGAGAAAAATTAATCACCAACTTCATATGGAAAAGAGGAAGGCCCCAAATAATCAAAGCAATAAGGAAAAAAAATGTAGGAATGACGTATTTGATAAGGGTTTAGACTTTAAAATATACAGAAAACTTCCTTCTTCCCATTATTCAACAACAAAATAACAATTCAGTTATAATATGAGGAAAGGCCATGAAAAGATACTTTACCAAAGAGGATATTCCAGCAGCCAACAAACACACACAAAGTATTTGTGATCACTGCCTGTTGCTACTGAGGCAATTCCAACTCATAATGAAGGAGAAGCCAGGCTGAACACCAACCCGCTCCGTTCGTCCCCCGCCTCATTCCGGGAAATTCGCCCCTTCCTGCCCCCAGCACCAAGTGTACCCTGCTGCACCCGACCCAGAAGACCCCAACCCATAAAAGCCTGTTTAACTTCCCCTTCGGGACCAGTTGGTGGTTTGTGAGCCCCCGCTGGCCCGCTATAATAAATGGCTGCTTCTTCTCTCCTTGGGTGTCGGTTGATTTCCTGTAACATGTGGATCAGAGTAGAACTGCCCCATAGTAATACGAACGCTGTGGAAGCAGATTTCTACATCTTTCTTCTGCACAGCAGCTTGTGGATTCAATCAGCCAACCTTTCTGGTGAGCAGTTACAGCTCTTAACCATGTCACCAACATGGCTCCTATTAGCCATTTGAGAAATGAAAATCAATGCTTCAAAAAATCCATAAGAAAACAGAAAAGAACAAATACTGATGAAGATGTGGGGAAATTAGAACTCTTTGTCTATTGCTAGTAGGACTGTAAAGTGGTACAGCTACTATGTACCGAACGACACTTCTTCAGCAAACTAGAAATAGAACTATCTTGCGATCCAGCAATCTTATTCCTAGGTATGTACCCTAGAGATCTAACAGAAGAGACACAGACAGACAAATATACATCTAAGCACACTGCAGCACAATGGTAAAAAGCTGGAAACAACATATGTGTTCCTCAGGGGATGAATGGTTAAACAAAACGCAGTACATACATACAGTTGAATACTAGACAGTTGTAAAAAATAACAATGAGTCTTAGAAACAGAACATGGATGAACTTAGAGGACTTCATACTGAGTGAAATAAATCAATCATAAAAGGACAAATACTGTATGATCTCACTTTTATAAACAGAAAAAACAGGTTAATACAGAGAGTTTATTGATGGTTACTGGAGCTGGAGGCAGTGAGCAGAAATCGCTTACTAGATAGTACACACTTGTTATTTTTGGTGATGGGAAAGGTAACAACAAATGTGGTGTCACTAAGAAGTACACTAAAAAGTACACAAGAAAAAAGGACACAAGACGTACACAAGGAAAAGGTTTTGGCAAGTGCTATTGCAATGGACTAATTACTTCTGCGTGTGACCTTTCTAACCCTCGTCTTGTAACTCCCATGCAAGCAACTATGTGATAAAGTGACTGTGGCCTACCAAAGGCATTGGTTAGTTTTTCCTTAAAAGAGAGCCAATTCCAGAGCAGGGAAGAGGAAAAGTCCACCACCACTGCCAAAGAAGAGATCTGCAGCAGAGATTGGCAGCAGAGTCCTACAGGAGACAGTCCAGTGGGCTTCCCAGTCCACAGAGCAAGTACTGAGTGCCTTTGGGCAGAGACTGGGGGCCAGAGAAAAGTGTGCCAGTGAGCATGGCAGGGAAGAGGCTGTCCTGCTGAAAGAACTGTATCCTCAGTGTTTCTGAGTCTGAACTATAATGGTTACTTCTCTTCCACTAAACACCATAACTGTGACTGTGTTCTGTGAGTTCTGTGTCACCACCGCAATGAATTATTGAACTTGACAGAGAAGCAGAGACTGCTGCAAGAGGGACAGCTGTTGTCAGAATTGATACCAATGGTGGAGATAGGAGGCCTGTCTGACAGACATTGTTCTGAGATACTTTCTAAACCTCAAACTGAAACTATTTCCTGAGGTTACCTTTTAGCTAAACAATAGATTGACCTGTGAATACTGAGCTTCTTTAAAAATTACCCGTATGAGTTCAATGGTCGGTTCAATGGTCAATTACTCTAAAGCAAAGAGGAAAAGGTAAGGGGCAGGGAAATTAGATTACTGCAAACAGAAAAACCAGAACAGAAATAATGAGAATACTAACACACTGTAAAATACATAACCCATGTCACTTGCACAGTTGGTGTAGAAATTGTTAAATGAAATCTAATGTGCTGTGTAAACTTCTACCAAAAACACAAGTATTCCTTAAGGGGGGAAAAAAAAGTAAACATACTAATAAATATATTTTGCAATTATCTGCTCATCTAGAAAGCTTTTTTTGAATGCTGCTTTGTGCCCGAGACTGTGCTGGGCAGTGTGAATACAGTATGAAAAACATACTTGTGATCCAGTGGAGAGACACAGGAAGGTAGAGATGAGAAGAGTGGCATATAAAATATATACACACCAAAATTAATGTGATCGCGAAAAAAAAAGCCCAACACATCACAAATCATAATGAAATTATATTTTGCATGTTGCTGCATATATAATACGTATTTATAACACATGCTGTTGTTAGGTGCTATAGAGTCAATTTTGACTCACAGTGACCCCATGTGACAGAGTAGAAGTGCCTCATAGGGTTTTTCTTGGCTGCAATCTTTACAGAAGGAGATCACCAGGTGTTTCTCCCGCAGAGCCGCTGGGTGGGTTTGAACCCCTACCGTTTGGGGCAAAGCACTTAACCACTAGGGCCACCAGGGCTCCTTTTATAATAACATAGAAAATTACAGAATATTTTTTATGCTATGCTTTATTTAACAGTGGATATTGACATGTAATCCTACCTATTTCATATGCATGATATATTGGATCAATAGTGAACAGCATATTTTACAAGCTAATTAACATATCCTTTGTCCACTTTTGTCAGGATGTCCATTTTTAACTCCCACTGATTTAGAAAATCAATTGTTCACCCTATTTCCAGCAAATGTGTTACAAATCCTCTTTTTCCAAGTTACTCATTTGACTTTAAATATGTGTACGGCATTATAGAATTTACAGAAAAATTTAGGTTTTCGATAGTTCAGTTTTTTTTCTTTTTAATTTTCTTGTTGAATTCATAACAGCATTAGTATGAATTAGAGAAGCAGTCCAAGAAAAGCACGCCTTGACTTTTCTAAGCATCTAGTGACCTTCTGGAAAGGGAATAACAAACAGCTCTGATTGATCTAGGCCTCTATACTAAACACAGCAGGTTACCAGGAGCAAGTGGGAGAATTCCCTCCCCTTGGACAGCACCTCTTTGCTGTTCTCACTCCGAGATCGTGGAGGAGGAATGCTGAGATGCTGAATCATGTTCAAGAATGTCATCAGGTCGAACATTCACAACAGAGGTATAAGGAAGAACGCCCTGCAGTAAAGGTTTTCTTGCTTTTCTAATAAGTGTGCTTTGACTTCCAGAATGTTAAAGGAAGCTGAGATTTAAATGTCAAACTCACTGAGAGAAGAGAGACCCCTCCATGGCCTGACTAGGAACCTCTGACTTTAGCTTGCTGAAGCTTCATCGATTTGGGCATTCCAGTCATATCAAAATAAAAAGTGTGCCTTTGCCTTTCTCTGTTTATTGTACACATGCTCCCTCAGTGACCTCACATGCATGGTTGCTGGATCTCGGGCGTGGTAGCAGCTCTGAAAGGAATCAATTTCAGACAAAATTGACTTCAGATGGAAGTCGTACTGGGTACAAACTTGACACATGGGGGTGGGTGGGAAGGTGTTTTCTTCCATAAAGGTGGGGAATGGAATGGAACCAGGAAACATTCCCGGAACTGGTAATCCTAGTGCTACTCTTGAAAGACAGAAGACATTTGCCAGAAGATGCGGGGAAAAGGTTGTTTCAGGCAGAGAGAAAAGTATGAACAATGGCACAGAATCAGAACACAGTGATTCAGTCAATTCCATCACCCAAGAATCTCACTTCATCCTTTGGATTCTGAGGCGAGCATACACAGCCTCTGTGTGAATTATAACACGCTGCCCCTGTGAAGACACACATCATTAAAAAGATGTCCCTCTGGGCTAATAAGGTTAAGGCAAACACTTTAGGTGGATAAATTAGAGAAAGATACCTCTTTCTTTGGGCTAACTTGGCCCTGGGCTAGGGTACCAGGCTTTAGAGATTCCAAAGGTGGGCTTCGGGCTGCACTCACCCTGTCATGTACAGATTACAAAATTCTACCCAGAGTCTGTGTCAGTCTTAATTTTTTTTTTTTTTTTTTTAATGTTCCTGTTGCTACATCCCTCATTTGGAAGATTGCCATTCCCTTATTTGGAAGTCCTGCCATTTCCCTTATTCCAGTCCTGCCTGCTTGCAATCCACCTTCTATACTGTTGCTAGATAATCTTTCTAAATGCCTATCCTAGCACTCTCTCCTTTCTCTGATACATCTCCAACTCACAATGACTTTATGTATAACAGAAAGAAACAATTCAGAGTCTAGCGCCATCTTCATGATCATTGGCGTGTTTGAGCCTTTTGTGTGGTCACTGTATCTTCTGAGTCCCGTCCAACATAGAAGACTCATCTTTCAGCACCACAATGGACAATATTCTGTTGTGATCCATAGATTTTCACTGGATACTTTTTTGAAAGCAGATCATCAGGCCCTTCTTTCTAGTCTGTCTCAGTGTGAAAGCTCTGATGAAAGTTGTAGAGCACAGTTACCCTTGTTGGTCTTTAAAATACCAGTGAAAGAGCTTCCAGAATCATAGCAACTTGCAAGCCACTAGAGTACAATAAACAGACAGACTGGGGGTAGTCGATTATAGCAGTGGTTCTTAGACCTATCAAATAGACCCAACTCTCTCTTTTTTAATAATAGATGTTTGTGATCAGTTGTTTGCAAACAGTGAAGCAATGATTCTACTTCCTTGACTTTGCAGCTCCTCCCATTAAGAGATGGAGTTTGTTTCCCACCCTTTGAATTTAGGGTGAGTTTGTTACTTGTTTTGGCCAAAAGAATGCAAGAAAATGATAGAGTAATGCTTTCAGTCTATGCGGTCACTGTGGAGACCCCTGTCTCCACCATGGGAAGAGTTGTAGGCTAGCTGACCAGAGGCTGAGAGACTATGTAGACAGGCGACAGAGTCCAGTCCACGTTACTTTTCCCTTACCTGACCTTTACAGATGTGTGCAGAATTTTGAGGGAGCCATCCTAAACTGCCAACTCACAGAATTGGCAGCTACATAAATGCTTACTGTTTCAAGTTATGAAGCTTTGAAGTATTACTTACCCATCAGTGTAAGTAATGTCTTAAAATAAAATGCAGATGTTTTAACTTACATGTAGACATATAACAACTAATGAAATGCCCTAATTTTAATGAAAATTAAAGAAAAATAATTTATAAAAAACATAGATTTCAATATGTAAGTAGTCATATATTGTTACCAGAAAGGCATAATCAAGTGGTTAAGAGGATTGCAACTACACCTAAAACACTGCAGATACACCACAACAACTGTAGTGTGGTAACTACCATTGTTATTGTGTTGGGGTTATAAACACAGTTGGTAACCATTTTTCAAATAAACACTTCTTGGTCAAGTTCTTAGAAGAAAAAAATAAAAGAAGTTTTCCCTTAATTTGTGTGTCAGTTACTCTCCTAGAAGATAAACAGCGTCCCTTAAAACAGCAACAATTTCTTTGTTTTTACATCTCTGGTAAAGGTTTAGGATTACATGATTATAAACATGTTTTTAACTACAGCAGTGCCCACGGGGATGCTGAAAAGCCATATGCAATTGCATTGAATTCTTTGTTGGGCAGAATAGACCTGTGCATTGAAGGAAGTCAACAGTATTGGCTCCTCATCCACTAAACTGCGTGTGAAAGCTAACGATAAGTAAGGCAGACTGAACAAGAATTGGTGCCTCTGAATTGTAGTGATGGTGAAGAATTTTGAATACACCACAAAATGTCAAAAGAACAAATAAGTCTTGGAAGAAGTACAGCCAGAATGCTCTGTAAAAGCAAGGATGGTGAGACTACATCTTACGTACTTCGGGCATGTTATCAGGAGGGACCGGTTCTCGGAGAAGGGCATCACACTTAGTAAAGCAGAGGGACAGACGAAAAAGAGGAAGACCCTCAATGAGACAGACTGACACAGTGGCTGCAACAATGGGCCCAAGCATAACAATGGCTGGAAGGATGGCACAGGGCTGGGCAGTTCTTTCTACTGTTATACATACGGTCACTGAGTTGGAACTGACTCAATGGCACTTAACAACACATTATCTGCTATATGCCATCGACCTCTAATTTCAGTGACAATAAACTGTCTTCACAAACTTCCAAAAATGTTTCCTAGGAGAGCATCCAGCCCCTGATGAAATCACTGTTCTGCTGAAAACAGAGGTTGGTTCTTGCTGTTGCTGGATATACTAAAGCCCGTTGTAATGCTCATGTTAGATTAGTCTGTTTGTAGGTTTCAGCTACAATCACTGAGCTCTTTGCAATCATGTACCACCCTGGCATTCCTAGAAGCTTGGAACTTGGTGTAATATATTATGAACTCTATCACTGTACAAGAAAAGCAAATGTTCTGTTCTGCTAGAAGTGTTAAAAATCATACAACTCTAAGGTAATCACTATGAACATAAACATAAAAAGTATGCTGTTAGGCCAGTAGAGTACTTCCAGGTGGGAGAGG
Source organism: Heterohyrax brucei (assembly GCA_028571685.1). Classification (NCBI taxonomy): domain Eukaryota; kingdom Metazoa; phylum Chordata; class Mammalia; order Hyracoidea; family Procaviidae; genus Heterohyrax; species Heterohyrax brucei. Next base: position 28,261,547 of record CM053152.1, read on the forward strand.
AGATCAAGTCACAAAAAACGTGAAAAGATAAAAAATCTTTCCTTAAGTAAAATAATCGAAGTTAAAAATAATTTACCTTTGTAATATAACTCAGGCATGCAGGCTGACTGACATAATGGGTGTCTTATGATTTGAGTTAGCATTAGACGAGAAAAAAAAGGTAACCTAAGAAAATTTCACCATGATGTTTCTGTGAAAACTAGCACCTGAAGTATCATTTTCTGTGTGAATAAAAAATTGTATTTTTTAACTTTGAACACAGAGTGCTAAAAGTGGTTTATCAAAACCAAAGCTCAAGAGTAATCTGCATAATAATCATACTAATCATTTTCCTACCAGGAAAGTTGATGGTGTGTAGATTTTCCCATGACCACATGAGGAGTCAGGGGAACAAGAAACCAAATTCACGACTGAATCCTCTACTACTGATCCATTACTGGATGAGACCTACATCTGTCACTCAGGGGAGGTTAACCCAAAGCTCACAAAGTAGGTCGATGGGTGAAGTGCAGCAAAGCTTTCTTTGTTTCAATTTACAAGAGGAAATGATGGGCATGAACCTGATAAATCGTGCTGGCAATTATTTTTTTAATTATAACTGCAGGGTAATTTCTGTAGAAACACAGGAAGTTCCCCCTGTCTCCTCGCTTAGGGAGTTGCGAAGTTGAAGTTCGCCCACCTTTGTTACACGTGTTGCTGAGAGATAGGCATCTCCTTGATGATTTGTAGTATATATATCCCCTTGTGATTTTATGTGCTTTACATTTCCTTTACATGCCAACCAAAAGAAAATCAATTAGACTTTTACTTGGTACCTTGTGGACAAAGATAAGTGTTTATATTACAACTGTTAATTTTCAGTTCACAGTTTTGTACTGCACATATCTCAGGCAATATGTTTTTATCTGTCTGTTTTCTGTAAGAACATAAGAATGAGGGCGAGTTGCTGCTCTGATTTTTCTCCCTACTTATTTGATCTATTCTCTGGTTTCAGAGGATGTCTTGTCTGCTACCATCAAACTGCGGTAAAAACAGATCCTGGAAACACATTTTCTTAATTTCTCAAGGAGATAGGGACGTGAATGTCTGAAAAGATAAAAACAAACAAAAAAAACCCCACAAACAACAACAAAAACCTCAAACTACATTTAATCCAAAGCTAATGAAAGCAAAGAACAATAAAGCAGAAGAATAAACTAGGCACAATGTGAAAAGGCACAAAGTGAAAAAACAGCAGAAAGAGAAGGCAGCAGAATAGAGAAAGGGAAGACAGCACTTTTGACTTTAAAACTGTGCCCACTTTAGCCAGCCAAGTGCCGTCGAGTCGGATCCACTTTAAGTGGTCCTATTTCTCCAACAACTTGGCACCTAGTAACAGTCCTACAGGAATCATCCTGAAGTCTCATGTTTACAAATACATATTATTCCTCCTTTGAAAAGACTTATTTCAGAAATTGTTTGATTTCTGAAAGTACTTTTGGCAATGCTGATTTTATATCTCTAAGTGCCCCCTAGTGACAAGGTCTAATTTCAAAATCTGTTTCACAGTCATTTTGTTCAAATGTTTCCTTTTCTTCACACAAATCTAGCTATCTCAGAGACAAAACATCTAAATTACTGTCACTTTAATTTAATCAAGTAGAAGGAACAGTTTCCTTTGTGGGTCTTGGGTACCATAATAATATGTTACTTTTCTGTTTACAAACTAATTTATAATTGGAAATAGAATAATTCTCTATTATAAGAGCATATTTTCCTCAATTATACTATTACAATATAAAGTATTTGGGAACGTGATTAGTTATCAGCCGTATCTCCCTTAAGTTAGGTCCTGACGTAGCATCTTTTCATTCATCTTGTGAAATAATGAAATAGCAGCAAAAACATGAAGAATGCCAGGCTGCACTAGTATTCTGTCCCACTTTGAATTCTCCTCATCATTTCTGATATTCCTTCAAACCTAGCATGGTAGCTAAGAGTGAAGATGCTTCAATCATCTGATTTTAAATACTGTGTGACTTAGTTATTTGTGTGATGGGGGATAAGTTATGTAAGTTCTCGAAAGCCTCAGTTTCATAGCTGTAAAATGGGAATAATAACAACAATAATAATCATACAGAGCTGCTGTGAGGGATTAAATAAGGTGATATGGGTAAAGTTCTTAGCAGAATATCTGCATGTGTTTAAGGCTTCATAAATGGTAGTGATTAAGATACATGGCCTAATAATTGACACAGGGTTTTTCTTCTGTCTTTAAAAATATGTTGAACAGAGTAAGTCAGTCACAAAAAGCTAAATACTTACACGAAATATTAGAAAAGGCAAATGTATAGAGATACAGTTTATTATTAGTTCCCAGGGAAAGCGGGGAGAGAAGGTAGGGGGATATACTCACTTAGGAAGTATCAAGTATCTGTTAATGGTGACGGAAAATTCAGCAATGAATATAGACAATGGTTGCACATTTTGATTACTTGAATCAATGTCACTGGATTGTACATGGAATGTACAATGTTGAATTGACTATTGTTAGATTATATATATTTTCAGTCATAATAAAAACATTTGATAAAAGCAGAGTCACAATGACCTTTAAATAGGCTGTGGTATATGTTTACTTCTAATGAGTTCTATTTTTAGATTCTCTTTAGACTGTGCCTCCAGAGCTCACCTAGGACATTCATTAAATCCAGTTTTACTGTCGGATACTTAGTACAATGCCTGTGACTTAAAAAGTACAATGATTTAAAAAATACAACCATTATGAGAACATTCTTTTATATAAATTTAAAACATTCTTGAATCTACGCTTATTTATGAGGTTACTAAGACACAGAGGGGTTAAAACAATCAGTTTCGATTGTTTTAACGGGCATTCCTCCAGGAGATGTATGAAAATCTCCACGTGGTGGGTGTTTTTCCTAGATACAAAACCCACCTTCTCCCAGTGGCAAGAGACACTCTGGAGTAGAAGGCTTGTACCTTTACAACCCCTGAGCCACCACTGTTGACTTCTTTAGCCAAGTCTGTGATGGAAAGAAGATGAGGGATCACCAGGTAGAAACATATCTTGAATAGGAACCCAAGTCTCTTACATTTATATTTGTTTATTTTTAAACTGTGCTTTAGATGAAACGTCACAGAGCAAATTAGCTTCTCACTGAACAGTTTACATACAAATTGATTTGTGACATTGGTTTCAATCCTCATGATGTGTCAACACGTTCCCCTTCCACAGTCCAATTCCCTGTTTCCCCTCATCCACTTTTCCTGTTTCTTCCTGCTTTCTCCTCATTGCTTTTGGGAAGCTATTGCCCTTTTGGTTTTGTATACATGATTAAACTAAGAAGCACATTACTCATGTGAGCTATTGTTTGTTTTGTAACCTTTATATTTAGTCATCCCCCACTTGTCTGTCAGGTTGTCATTCTGTGGGGGCTTGCGTGTTGCTGTGATGCTGGAAGCTATGCCACTGCCATTTAGATATTAGCAAGGTGACCCACGGTGGGCAGGTTTCAGCTGAGCTTTCAGACTAAGACAAACTAGGAAGAACCACTGGGCAGTCTACTTCTGAAAGGAATTAGCCAGGGAAACCTTATGAACAGCAGAGGGTCACTGTCAGTTATAGTGCCAGAAAACGAGCCCCCCACAGTGGAAGGCACTCAGAAGATGAAGAGGAAGAGGAAAGATGAAGGGGAAAATGAAAGGAAAGAGCTGTCTCCTCAAAGTAGAGTTGACCTTAATGATGTGGGTAGAATAAAGCCTTTGTTATCTTCATTTGCTGATGTGGTACAACTCCAAATTAGAAGAAATAGCCGCAAACATCTGTTAATAATCAGAACATGGAATGTACAAAGTATGACTCTTGGAAAATTTGACACTGTCTAAAATGAAATGGAATGCACAAACATTGATATCCTAAGCATTGGTGAGCTATAATGGATTAGTACTGGCCATTTTGAATCAGAAAACCATATGGTCTACTATGCTGGGAATGAAAACTTGAAAAGGAATGGTGTTGCATTCATTGTCAAAAAGAACATTTCAAAATCTGTCTTGAATTACAGTGTTGTCAGTGATAGAATAATAACCATATGCTTACAAGGAAGGCCAGTTAATATAACTATTATTCAAATTTATGCACCAACCACTAAGGTCAAAGATGAAGATATTGAAGAGTTTTACCAGCATCTGCAGTCCAAAATCGATTGAACATACAATCAGAACGCATTGATAATTACCGGTTATTGGAACGCAAAAGTTAGAAACAAAGAAGAAGACAGCCTTAGTGACAGAAAAAAATGCCAGAGATCACATGATCAAATTTTGCAAGACTAATGACTTCACTGAAAATGCCTTTTTTAACCAATACAAACGGTAGCTGTACACGTGGACCTCATGAGATGGAATACATAGGAACCAAGTCAACTATATCCATGGAAAAAGATGATGTAAAACCTCCATATAAGCAGTCAGAACAAGACCAGGTGCTGACTGTGGTACAGATCATCCATTGTTCATATACAAATTCAAAATGAAACTGAAGAAAATTAAAACAAGTCCACAATAGCCAAAGTATGACCTTGAGTATATCCCTCTGAGTTTAAAGACCACCTCACAAACAGATTTGATGTGTTGATTACTAATGACCGAAGACTGGACAAATTATGGAATGACATCAAAGACGTCATCCATGAAGAGAGCAAGAGGTCATTAAAAAGACAAGAAAGAAAGAAAAGACCAAATTGGATGTCAGGAGAGACTCTGAAACTTGCTCCCAAACGTTGAGCAGCTAAAGCAAAAGGAAGGAATGGCAAAGTAAACTACCTAAAGAGAAGACTTCAAAGAACAGCTTGACATGATGAAATCAAGTACTACAATGACATATGCAAAGAGCTGGAAATGGAAAACCAGAAGGGAAGAACACATTCTGCATTTCTTAAGCTGAAAAAACTGAAGAAAAAATTCAAGCCTCAAGTTGCAACAGTGAAGGATTCTGCAGAGAAAATATTAAATAACTCAGGGAACATCAAAGGAAAATGGAAGGAATACACAGAGTCATTATACCAGAAAGAAATGGTGGATGTTCAGCCATTTGAAGAGGCAGCATATGACCAGGAACCAATGGTAACGAAGGATGAAGTTGAAGCTGCATTGAAGACGTTGGCAAAAAAACAAGCTCCAGGAATTGACAGAATATCAACTGAGACGTTTTAATAAGCGGATGCAGCACTAGAAGTGCTCACTCATCTATGCTAAGAAATTCAGAGGACAGCTACTTGACCAATTGACTGGAAGACCTCCACATTGATGCCTATTCCCAAGAAAAGTGATCAACTTAATGCAGAAATTATTGGACAATATCATTAATATCACACGCAAATAAAATTTTCCTGAAGATCATTCAAAAATGACTTCAATAGTATACTGACAAGGAACTGCTGGAAATTCAAGCTGGATTCAGAGGAGGATGTGGGACCAGGGATACCCTTGTTGATGTCAGATGGATCTTGGCTGAAAGCAGAGAATATCACAAAGACGCTAAGTGTGTTTTGTTGACTCTGCAAAGGCATCGGACTGTGGATCACAACAAATTATGGCTAACATTGCAGAGAAAGGGCATTCTGAACACTTAATTGTGCTTTAAGAAACCTGTACATGGATCAGGAGGCAGTCGTGAAAACAGAACAAAGGGACATTGCATGGTTTCAGGTCAGGAATGGTGTGCTTCAGGATTGTATACTCTCACCACACCTTTTCAATCTGTATGCCGAACAAATAATCCAAGAAACTGGACTGTATGAAGAAGAATGAGGCATCGGGATTGGAGGAAGACTCATTAAGAACTTGCATTATGCAAATAACACAACCTTGCTTGCTGGAAGTGAAACACTTACTGATGAAGACCAAAGACGACAGCTTTCAGTATGGATTGCACCTGAATATGAAGAAAACAAAAATCCTGACAACTGGACCAGTAAGCAACGTTGTCATAAGTGGAGAAAACATAGAGGTTGCCAAGGATTCATGCCACTTGGTTCCACAATCAACACCCATGGAAACATTAGTCAAGAAATCAAAAGACACATTGCACTGGGAAAAATCTACTGAAAAGGAGCTCTTTAAAATATTCAAAGTAAGGATGTCACCTTGAATACAATGTGCACCTGACCCAAGTCATGGTATTTTCAATCACATCATAAATGTATGCAAAAGCTCGACACTGAATAAGGAAAACAGAAGAACTGATGCCTTTGAATTGTGCCGTTGGAGAAGAATGTTGAGTGTACCATGGAACATGAAAAGAACAAACAGATCTATTCTGGAAGAAGTACAACCAGAGTGCTCCCTGGAAGCAAAGATGGTGAGACTGCACCCTATGTACTTTGGACACGTTGCGAGGAGAGATCAGTCCCTGGAGAAGGACATCATGCTTGGTAGAGCAGAAAGTCAGTGAAACAGAGGAGGACCTTCAACGAGACTGATTGACACGGTGGCTGCAATGATGGCCTTAAGCATTAAAAATGATTTTGGACATGGTACAAGATCAGGCAGTGTCTCCTTCTGTTGCGAATGGGATTGCTATGAGTCAGAACTGATTTGATAACACCTAACAATAATAACAACATATTTATTCATATTTTTGTAGCCTCATTAATCAAAACCAAACCTACTGAATTTGAGTTGATTCTGACTCACATTGATGCTATAGGACAGACAAGAATTGTCCAGAGCGTTTCCTTGGCTCTATAGCTTTACAAATACAGACTGCCCTTCTTTCTTTTTTTTTTTAATTTAACATAACTGAGTGAAAATGTACATTCACGTATAAATTTACATGCCCACCTATATGCAGCTTTCACTGCTCTCCCTGTCCGGTGACTGCACACTATTCCTCTCTGCTCCATATATGTCTCATCCTCCCAACAACCTCTTTTCCCCTCCTCTCCGTCCACTCTCCTTCCTCCAGCCAGAGGTCAGCAAGATGAAATCCTGTAGATGTTAATAACAACAAAGTGCTTCCAATATGTGGTCACTCTGCATTGCCAAGTCCAATCCATTCCTGTCCAAAGAGTGGACCTTTGTTATAATTTATGGGAAAGGGCAGCATCAGGGCCGGGGGCCATGTTCTCAGAGGAACCCCAAAACCGCTGGACCATCAATTGAGGTCTTTTAGTGGAGATCTCATGATGCACCCCTTTTTATTCTTGTGTTGCCAGTGAGACTCCTCTCTGTGAGCTCCATCGTGGCTATCACTGGTGGTGGCCGGGCACCATCTGGTTATTCTGGTCCCAAGTCGATGTAGCACCCACACTTGTGGGTCTCTCTGTCTTCTCGGTTGTCTTTACCGCGTGTCATTTTGGTCCTCGGTGAGCATCTGTTCCTGCTGAGTTAAGACCATTTGCTGTGTCCTCGGATGGCAGCTTGGCAGCTTTTAAGACCCCAGACGCCACTCACCAATGTGGGGTGCAGAGAACTCTCTTAGCAAAATGCTAGTTGTGCCAACTGGCCTGGAATTCATCTAAGAGCATGGTCCCCGCCCCCTGCCCCAGCTACTCTATCCTTGCAGTATTGAGTTAAGATGGAAGGACTACTCAAGTTATGCTGAAGTCCACTTAATGTTGTTCTTGTTTCTAATATGTGCTATCACCGCTTTCTCCCAACTAGATTTCTAGTAACTATCTAAACTAAACACTCCCCCCTCCCTCTCCCTCCCTCCCCTCCCTTGCAACTGTCAAAGAGTCTTTTCTTCTATACACAAGTCTGTTTTTGAGGTCTTATCGTAGAGGTCTCATACAGTATTTGACCCGTTGTCGCTGACTACTTTCACTCAACATAATGTCTTCCAGTTGAAACCAGGTTAGGAGATGTTTCCTGGAATCATTGTTATTCTTTATCATTGCGTAGTGCTCCATTGAGTATACAGGTATGCGTTCACTGCTGCCATTGTGATATGTTTATTTTTATGTTGATGTTTTCTCTGTTGATCTTATTAGTCTGTTCTGGGACACTCTGTTTTGTGAGTTTATTTTTCACCTTTTTCAGAGCTGGTTTTATAGTTGTTGAGACTCGTGTGTTAGATTTCTTGAAATGGTATGATACATCTTTGTTGTGCTTTACAGCTGCCCCTATGAACCCCCTTAATAAACTACTTATGAACCCAATTTTAATTACTACCAGTCTTGTCATCTTTCTCTCCATCTGGAAGGACTATAATGACTGTAGAACATCCCTCTTTTTATTATGATGACACCATAGTTTTCATGATGATCACTGGATTGCTTCTTTCCATATTAAAGCTGTGATTTACTTTGGAGCCTTCCCTAAATGAGTATTGAGTAGTGTGTAATTCTAAAATATAAAGTTAGTGGTTTTGTTCTTCTAAGCCAAAGCCAAGAACTTCTTTCAGTATTTCTTGTAGTTTGGGTTTGGTTTTTACAAAGTCTCTGAGTTTCTGTTTATCTGGGAATGTCTTAATTTCATTTTCGTATTTGAAAGACAGTTTTGCAGGATATATAATTCTTGGTTGGAAGTTCTTCTCCTTCAAGAGTTTGAATGCGTCATGCCACTGTCTCCGTGCCAGCATGGTTTCTGCTGAGAAATCTGACGAGAGTCTACAGGGTTTCTCTCTGAATGTTAGCTTTGCCTTGAGTCTTGCTGCCTTTAAGAGTTGCTGCTTGTGTTTCATTTTGTTAAGCTTGATTATAATATGTCTTGGAGTCTTTCTTTTGAGATCTATATTGGGTGGCGTACGATATCCATCTCAGATGTCTATATTCTCTTCCTTCACGATTTCTGGGAAGTTTTCTTTCAGCAGCTCAGCAAAAATACTCTCTGTGTTCTCAGATGTCTCACCCTGTTCAGGGACTCCAATTAATCGAAGGTTGTTCCTCTTAATAGTCCCACATGCTTCTTAATGTTTCTTCATTTTTCTTGTTTCTTTTTTCTGATTTCTGCTCATAGACGCTGGCATTAGTAGCTCTGTCTTCCAAGTCAGAAATTCTTTTTTCCATTTTTTCCATTCTGTTTTCTTGGCTTTGCATGAAAGTTTCTATGTCTTTGATTTTCTTCTTGATCTGTTGGATTTCAGAGTACTGGTGTTCCATCAGATTGAACAACTTGTTTAATTTTTCACTTTGTTCTGCTGCATTTTGTATAAGGTCTAGAAGGGCTCTGTATATAATCAATTTGTATTCACTTCCTGATGCTTTCATAAAAGTTTCTTCATCTGGAAAAGTCCTTGGTTGCTTTGTTTGGGAGCCTTCTGAAGCCATGAGTGATTGCTTGTATGCCACAATTGTCTGTTGCTTTTTGGGTCCCATGTGAGTATATAGAGGCTGGAAGAGGTACTGTGAGGATGGATTGCAAATGTTTCTCTAGGCTGTCTTCAAATGTAAAGCAAAAGGTACCTGACCAGTTCACAAGTCAGTTAGGTTTTCAGTTGTAGAGGTCCCTCTTCTCACCTGACAAAGTAAGCACCACTATATCCAACCCCAGATGATAAGAAACTAGTTCAGAATACAGCAATGCTACTGCCCTGGTGACCTCTGCTGACAGGGCCTAGCCTTATCCAACACTGTGTCGAGTACTGGTTTTGTGATAGAAAAGCGCTCTCCTGTGGGCAGGCTCTGGCTCCCAAGCTAAGAATTAGGTCCAGCTGCGGCCACCGTATCCAAGATGGCGTCCTCCACACAGGCAGCAGACAGAGGGGCTAAAGGTGCCGAGAGGTAGTGATTCCTCTGATTCTGTTGCAGGGCCCCCAACGTAGGCAGCACTGTGCAAAATCACTACTTTTCTGTCAGAGAAGTGCTGTCCTGTTTGCAGGCGCTGGCTCCCAGGCTAAGAACGAGGTCCCGCTAAAATCTTGGTACCAACATGGCGTCCCGCACCCTGACCGCGGAGCTCCGCACAAACCCCGCTGAGGCAGCTACAAAACAAAAGGCTCAAAGTGGCTAAATTAACAGAGTCCTGAGCCTGGCTCTCAGAATATGGGAATTTTGTCTGCCTATCCCCTCAGCAGCGTGTCTGAGTGTAGCCGTCAGGCAGGACTCAGCTCCGCCCACCAGCCGAGACAGAGGAAAAAAAAAGTCAAGCTGGTGCGTTTACCTTCCACCTGTGAGAGTGTGAGAGCCGGGGCTAGCCAGGAGCGGGAGTCAGTGAAAGAGAGGAGGATTTTTGCTGAGTGGTATGAAGTCCCAATTAACAGCTCTGTGCCGTGTCCTGAGGCTGATTAGGTGCTCAGAAGGCTCTGTTTGATTGTCAGTTCAGGTCTTGGTTTCCAGAGGGATAGAAGGAGACGTGGGCTTAGTCGGCCATCTTGACTCCGCCCCCCCCAGACTGCCCACCTTTCTACAGAGTGGTTGGCGGGTTTGACGGCAGACCTTTTGGCCAGCTGTCAAGTGCTTAACTACTACACCACCAAAGCTCTGGCATGAGAAGAATTGCTCCTAATTTCTGTACTTTAAATTGTTAGCTGCCAATATTTCTGGTTTTCTTCATCTCTACTCTCTATATGCCCTAGTCTTGTTTCCACCACCTATTTACAGACCTCTCCTCCTCATTTAAAGGAAAATATGCTTATTATGTAGATCAAAGGGTCAGCACGCAAGTGGAATTTTCTCTTTGATGTAGTCAGAGTAATAGAAAGACCACAGCTAGTGCCCTGAAGAGAAGGAGGTTAGCTGCTCTAGGCTTTATTATTTTTTTTCATTTAATTTTTGGTCAGAATAAAACACTCACTGATGAATCTATATTTGGTGATCTCTAAAATTACACTCCAGGCATGAGGTAGGTACGCTTTATTCATAGAAGTCAATGAATTCCAGTGAACTTGAGCAAGTAAGTACTTTCACTAGTCTGAAAACCTCCAGCATGTCATGGGTTATGAACTGGGCTTAAATAGTTTTTTTTTGGGGGGGGGGTCATTGTGTTTGGCCTCTTTTATCATTTAATTTTCATTTGTTTGCTTTCAGATATGGTTGAGACACATAGTGATCTGTAGTTCTTTATTCTCACGGTATTCAAGTGTGTCATCAATATATCTGTAAAATTAATTACCTCAATTATTATTTCTAAAACCTATTTCTCATCTTCAGTTGCAGTTTCATTCTCTTGAACTAAACATTGCCTTTCCTCTCTGCTGTAATATCGTAGAATGATTTCTGTGAAGGTTTCTCAGTCTTCCTGGAGTTACCGCAATTTTAGAAGCTACTTGTGCTCAGCCTGTCATGTGAAAGCTGCAGAAACTAGTCTAATGCCATGGATCTGGACCAAGTCAGAGCCAGCAAAGCAAACTGTAGAGAGCAGCTTCAGTGCTGATAGGTGAGGTACAGGTGAATGGGCACAATCTAGAGCTGGTGACCTTGTCTGCCTGAAAGTAGGAAAGAGGGACACAGTATGCATTCAATATTCCCATCTCCACTGTGTGTGTGAGAGTGTGTACAAGGTATGTGTGCCAGCAAGTGTGAGAGAGTGGCTGGGTGTGTGTGTGTGTCAGTGCGACTGTGTGTGTTATTTGCCATTTCTCCCACTGAACTCATCTCAAGCTCTTAAAATTCCAAATCCAACATGCCAGTCCTAACCCTGGTACCAAAGTCTTCTTCATGGAGAAACTCTGATTCTAGATTTTGATACCAAAATGTGAACTGTTGACAGTATGTTGCCTCTCTAAGAATTATTTCAGCTTAACCAGTCCCTCAGATTTTGTAACGAGATGCCTGTTTCGTGGTAAAGAGGCATCAGTGCATGAGTGCAAAGAAGATATTTGTGAACTCGGGCCTGTTTCATCTAAGGCCTGTGAGAGATGATGGAACCCCAGCAGATTCAAGTCGCTCTTATTGGATACTACTCTGCAACAGCTCATCATCCTCTTGATTTAATCAGGCAATGACAGTGCACTTGATGGGTCCAAAAGACTGTGCAGGGGTTTTACTGCAAAATCTCAATCAGGATGACAAATAAGTACCTACTTATTTTAGGAATTACTAATTCTACAAAAGCCAGGAAAATTACAAGCAGAAATATCGAAATTCAACTATGGGTAGAAATGTCTATGTCACTGAGATCTAGTTTTAGCTACTTAAAGCTGAAAACATTAAAAAACAAAACAAAGAGTAGAAAATGAATGTCAGTCCTCACATTAATGACACTGAACTTTAATATCTCATACTTCACCATATCTATCAAAAGGAAAATGGGGATCAACACAATTTATATAGGGTGCCCACTATAGGAGGCAGCTTGATGAAGTATGAAACATGATACCTAGTACGAACTCAGGTGAACCATACAGCATTAAAATAAACGGAAGCAAGGGTCTTAGGTATGTGCTGTGGGAATGGTGCCAAGTATTTATCATTGTAAATTCCTTCTGTGTTGTTTAATATTGTCCTAGTTCTTCTTTTTGTAGTTCAGGAAAAACAGAAATAAACAACAACAACAAAACAGTACAAATAGCCCAGAGAGAATGGGTTACGATCAGGGACTAAAACAGAACCAAAGCTGTTTTCACCTGTCAGATTTTTCTTTACAAGTTTGGTAACCCATATAAGGTAAATCTGAATTGGCTAGGAAGAATTTAAAAGAGAAAGGGGGGGGGGGAAGAGCTTTTCCATTCATTGATTCAGTCAACAAAGAGTTTTGAGACCTATTATTTTATCAGGAAATAGACACAGTGATGGAGATCCTGGGATGAATACAGTTTGGTGGAACAGATGTGTCAAATAAAATGACTATGACAATCACAAATCACAATAATGGTAACTGATACAGTGGAGAAGTAGAGGGTGCCAATAGAGCACACGGCAATAAGAGCAAACCGAGTTATGAGAGATGATTTTATGGCCTCCTTTCTCGCAGAAAACCAAGACCAAACTAACAGCCAAGTCGATTCTGACACACAGTGACTTTATAGGACAGAGCAGAACTGCTCCACAGAGTTTCCAGGAGTGACTGGTAGATTTGAAATGCTCATCTTCTGGTTAGCAGATGCAGCACTTAATCACTATGCCACCAGGGTTTCTCTTCCTCCCAGAGGGAGAAATATTTACACTGATCCCTGAGGCAAAGCATAGAAGTGGGGAGAAGTGGGTGGGGTGACGTGGGAAGAGGTACTTTCCGCACAAAGAAAAGCATGTAGGTAGGAAGAAGCCTGTGTGATCACCCTGCTGTGAGACAATCCTTCACCGGAAGGGTGGATGGGTCAGAGAACTGGAGTAAAGGAAGCAGGGAGAGGAAGTAGGCTTAGGGAAGGCAGGCCATGTACAACCATGTAAAGGAGTCTGTACTCTATTCTAAAGATAGCAGGAAGCCCTGAAAAGATTTCAAGCTGTAGGTGACATGTTTATATATATATCTTTTGAAAAATCCATTCTCTCAGTGATGTGGACAGTGGCACTGAGAAAAGCCAGAGGGCATGCTGAGAGAGTGTTTAGGAGGCTGTTTTCATAGACCAAGTCAGAGATGGTGGCAGGTGGAGAAGGACAGAAAAAGACGATGTGATATATTTTCGAAGTAAAACTGACACACATTAAATTACTGAATATGTGGATGAAAGAAGAAGAAAAGTGTCAAGTCCTCTGTTTCCATTAGGTAGCATTTACTAAATGGGTTAAGTTGAAGGAGGATAGAGTCTGAAGAGAAAAGCAATAATAACATAGCAATAGGCAGTTGGCTAAATGACTGCAGAAGAAAGACTGGTCCACAAGAGTGGATAAAATCACTAGGGACAGAGTGCAGATTTAAAAAAAAGGTAGCTCTAATGCTGAGTTAGGAAGAATCTAAGATATAACATTCAGATGAGGGGAGGTAGTGGCTCAAAGTGATGGAAAAGAAACAATCAGAGAAGTAGAAGGAAAATCTATTTTTCAAGGAGAGGCTGGTAAAATGAAGAAAAACAATTTAACAACATGATTGTAGGCAAGGACAAGTTAATGAAGCTTTTGTGGGAGAAGCCAGATTGGAGCAGATAAGGAGGGAATGGCAAAGAGGAAGGAGACAACTGTTTTTTAGCAAAAAGTCAGAATCAACCCCGATGCATTTTCTAAATGGGTTAAGTTGGTCTGTGCCCAGCAACAGAAGAATGGATAAGCAAACTATGGTACATATACTCAATGGAATTCTGCGTTATAATAAAAAACAATGACAATTTTAGAAAACATCTCATAAGATGGTCTCATTTGGATGAGATCATGCTCAGTGAAATCAATCATTGTCAAAAGGACAAATTTTGTACAAGACCCCTGTTATAAGGACTTAACAAGAGAATTATCCACAGAAGAAAATGACTGTGTTGGCTACATGGGTGGGTGGGGGGCTTGGTTATTATAGATGAGATAATTGATAAAAGTTAGAAATTTTATTCTTTTACTGTAATTGTTAAAAAACAAAAAGTTAGCAAAAATAAAAATAAAGATACACTAGGGGGGAAAATGGACTGTGTTGAAGGCAGTGTTATTTCTTACTTGACCCCAGTCGGCAGTAGTACTAGTATTTGGTAATACAGTAGTATATTAACTCCTAAAAAAAAGAAAGAAAGAAAAGAAAATAGCCAGCAGAGAGGAGAATTTGGAGATGAAGAAGAATTAAGGAGTAACTCATTCATAGAGCTCCCAGGAGGCCAGGAATAGGTGGCACCTGAACAGCCACCTGGAACAGGAGGTGCGCTACTTCCTCCATTGCTGCAAAACAGAGGATGATTTTACAGACTTGACAAAGATATAGGAGACAGTTCTCAGCAGTGGCTTCTGTTAACTTCTCTGACAGCCGAAGCAAGGTCATCCACTGAGGAGATGACACATGGTGGATGCAACTCAGGGGAATAAAAGTTTAAACCAAAAAGGCATAAAATAGCTATTTTGGAGAATCATCTAACTGGAGGAATCATACGGAAATGGTCAAGAGGTCTTTTAAGTATTTTCAAGAACAAACAGTGTAAGCGCAAGTCCCCTTCTTAAATGATGTATGTTGGTTATGGGTTTGGTTTCTTGGTTCACCATTACTAACATGTTTCACTGTCATTTGCTGGTGTCACCATTGTCAGATATTCACTTTCAGATGTTCAATTTTATGATTTACTATTCAAAACACTACTGGATTTGTAAAGCTGCTGATAATAAAGGGCAATTCAAATGAAAAGAAAAAAAATGCAGTTATGTCAGAACTAACTTACCATGGCGTCATCCTACAAGAACCTAGAAGAACCCCATTGTAAGTTGTGAACTACCCGTATGACAGACATACACGTCAAAAGTATCATATGTATCCCAAGGTTTTCTAAAGTTTGCTTTATATCGCCTTGCTTTTAAGAAAGACATACATTGGTACTGTTTTCACAACCAAAGGAAGCCCAAAGAGGACTTTTGCTTTTACAGGGGGAAAACAGCAGCAGTGCACCACCTTCCAGCAGCGAGAATGGTCTCACCCTACTCAAGTCTCAGGGCCTTCCACAGCTCCCTGAGGGTGGAAAAAGGGCAGCATTACAGCTTTCTAACCAGCTCTCCCATCCCTGTGATATCCCCCTTTTCCCCAGTTCCCCAAGTGCTTTTTGGTCCGCCCCCCCTCCCCAGTCTCTCAGAGGGGCATGATCCATCTCCAGCCTCCCAGGCAAGCCAGAGGCTGGTCTCTGTCCCTTCTCCTAGTAGGGGGAGCCAGCCATGGTGGCACCTAGGAGCTGTGAGTCCAATGCCCCCATCCCCTCCCCCTCATCTGTCAGTCTCTCTTCAATTAGCCTTGATCCCAGGGAAACAGGCCTGATTCTGCTTATCCATCTTGACTTCTCCCCAGAAACCTTGGCCTCTACCTTGTCTCCTCTCTGCTTAGCCTGCCCTATCCCTGGTAGGTATGGGGGTTCCTAGTCCCTCAGCACCCTGGGAATGATAGGATGCTGAGCACTCTCTGATGCAAGAGCTGGAGAGGGTGCAGACAGGGGTGGTAGGTGGTAGTCCCGCCTCAGAAAGGGGGTAGCCCCCAGGGCCTGTGTCTCTTTTAGGGGATGTCTCTGTCCTGGCCAACTGCCTTCCCTAGGAACTACCCTCAGCATCTCAGCTATAGTTAGCTATAGTTGTTTTTTTTTTTTAAATTTAATATGACTGAGTGAAAATGTACATTCCTGTATAAGTTTACATGCCCACCTATATGCAGCTTCCACTGCTCTCCCTGTCTGGTGACAGCACACTATTCCTCTCTGCTCCATACATGTCTCATCCTCCCAACAGTATCCTTTCCCCTCCTCTCTTCCCACTCTCCTTCCTCCAGCAAAGTTCATCCAATATATGGTCACTCTGCATTGCCCCGTCCAATCCATTCGTGTTCAAAGAGTGCACCTTCGATGTGATTTATGGGCAAGGGCAGCATCAGGGCCAAGGGTCATGCTCACAGAGGAGGCCCGAAGCCGCTGGACCATCAACTGCCGTCTTTTAGTGGAGGTCTCAGGATGCACCCCTTTTTATTCTTGTGTTGCCAGTGAGACTCAACTTAGTGTGCTCCATTGCGGCTATCACTGGTGGTGGCCGGGCACCATCCAGTTCTTCCAGTCCCAAGTCGATGTAGGCACCAACTCATGTGGGTCTCTCTATCTTCTGGGTTGTCTTTACCCCATGTCATTTTGGTCCTCGGTGAGCATCCGTTCCTGCTGAGTTGGGACCATTTGCTGTGTCCTCGGATGGCAGCTTGGCAGCTTTTAAGACCCCAGACGCCACTTACCAATGTGGGGTGCAGAGAGCCCTCTTAGCAAAACGCTAGTTGTACCAATTGTCAGCCATAGTTTTGAACTGTGTCTGTAAGCATCTGTGTTTTATCTCAATTTATCATGATTTCTGTTTTGACTATTCACTAGTGTCATTTCAGTGTGTTTAGTATGATCTGGTAGGTTATTTTTTGGGTCCTGGAATGCTCAAACATTTTTCCCATAAAAATCAAATGCAATCACTTCTTCACTTTATACCATTTTGGCTTACAAAGTGCTCAAAGGAACATTCTACTTTTGAATAGTGGGGGAAACCTGTATCTTTCCTCTTGGAATTTTCCCTATTAAACGTGTTATAGAGCTCTCATGGCATAGTGGTTAAGAGCTCAGCTGCTAACAAAGAGGTTGGCAGTTCAAATCCACCAGCCACTCCTGGGAAACCATATGGAGCAGCTCTATTTTTGTCAAATCAAGTCACTATGCATCAGAACTGACTCTATAGCATCTAGTAATAAACATATTCAAAGTAATAAAAGTGAAGTTCTTTTCATAATTTGCAATTCTCTGCAACTTGACCTTGAAATAACAAGCATGTTTTGCGTAGTTTCAAATGAGAACCCTTAACTGCAGAAATTGCAAGTTAATGGCAAAAATTATTCATTGCTAGACAAAGAGGCAGGCTTTCATTCAGCTGCTGGCAACCTGTTCTCCTTTATTTGTTTCTTCTCCACGCTTTCCCTTGTTGCTCTTTTATTCATTTAGTATCTACCACATGCTGAGCTCACAGAAGGTAGCCTATAATATTAGTACTCCTAATTATATATTTTTTGGTACCATACAGAGCTGAGTTCTCAACGACCCTTCAACCTTGACACACAGGGCCTGTGGTAGGTTCTTTTTTTTTCCTTTCATTTGTAAAAATGACTGAAGCTCCCAATTAAAACCAGAGTCACTTGCAAGAGTGATTACGCTCTGCTTTCCTGTACTCTGCTCTCTCTCACATACTAAAATGAGTTGTTGCTAGGTTCTGTTTAATCGGTTCCTACTCATAGCAACTGTAGGTGCAAGGGCAAGAAACACTGCCTGGTAACGGTGCCATTCCCACAGTCACACTACACCTGAGGCAACTGTTGTGGCCACTGTGTCAATGCATCTCGCATCTCATTGAAGGTCTTCCCCTTTTTTGCTGACTCCCCGACTTTACCAACAGGATGATCTCCTCTAGGGACTCTTCCTTCTGATAACATGTACAGAGGAGGTGAGACAGAATCTAGCCATCCCTGCCCCTAAGGAGCATTCTGGTTGTACTTCTTCCAAGAAAGAACTGTGTGTTCTTTTGGCAGTCCATGATGTATTTGATATTCTTCATCAACTCCATAATTCAGATACATCAATTCTTCTTTGTCTTTCTTATCCATTGTCCAGCTTTTGCATGCACAAGAGGTGACTGAAAACACCACGGTTTGGGTAAGATGTACTTCAGCCGTCAGCCAAGCCAAATGCCATCGAGTTGGATCCGATTCACGAAGGTGACTTATTTGTGTTTAACACTTTAAAAATGTCTTTCTCAGTAGATTTCTCTAACAGAATACATTGCTTTATTTCTTGACTGCTCTTTCCAGGAACATTCACCTAGGAACCAAGTAAAATTAAATCCTTGACAACTTCAATTTTTGTCTGTTTATCACGATGCTGCTTACTGGTCCAGCTGTATTATTATTGTCTTTATGTTGAGCTAGAACTGGTCCAGCTGTATTATTATTGTCTTTATGTTGAGCTAGAACCCACACTGAAAGTTGTACTCTGTTATCTTCTCCAATAAGATTTTTGCTATCAACAAAAAGGACTGGAAGATGATAGAAGGTCCTGCTGGATTCTACTTAACATTTTCTTGTTAATTGGTGAATACATGTAGCTCTGATTTCATCAGGGAATCTCAAGATTCTGAATGTTGAAAAGAAGCTTAGAGATCATTTAAACTTCCTACCAGCCCAAACTGAACTCCATTTTGTGGATGAGAAAAACCTGTGATGACTTTGTGTGTGGCCTGGGGAGTCTGTCCCATGAATTGGTGACCTTGGTCCCTTATGAACTGTGCAGGATTAACTCCTAGGAGGCAAAGAGTTTGCAGGTTTGTCTTCGAATTTCTCCACACGCCAGCATCATGCTCTGCCTGCACTAATGCTCAACGAAGGCTGGATAATTCGTTATTCATGACACCTTAGTTAAAAAAAAAATTAGCCCAGATTTTAGGGTTAATAGAGGTTGCCAGGTCATCATTAGACTAAGATCTGCACTTAGTATAATTTCTTTTCCTTTAGTTTGGAATTAAAATATTATAGAAAAAGTGGGTGAAAAAAGGTCAATAAATACAGCAATACATTTTTGACATGTGGTATGCAATCTGTGAGAGTATTCCTTTACTTGGTCCTGCATTTTGAGAAGCAATGGAGTGGAAAATTAAATTAAATAAGCTTTTATTATTTTGTGGCACTGTGGAAAGGGAACTATCGAATATTCTTAAAATGATCTCTTCTGAAACAAAACCTCTGAAGTTCTTTCACATTCTTAAATGGTGAAAAAGCACTCCTCTCATCTCCTTTATACTCTCCTTTTCTTCTCTTTTGCCTTTGGTAGAAGAAAATGCACGGTAACTTATGTTGAGATGCTTCAGAAATACATACTTAGTGCCATAAACCCAGAAGGTACAGCCTGAAAGCACAGTTGACACAGTAAATCAGCTTTTACTGTTTTCATTTGTATCACCCCTTCATTTCTTATTCCCATGCAAGCTTACTTGTATACATCCTAGATGCAGTAGGTGTTTCTAAGAGTGTTAATTCCTTTTTTAATTGATGTAAAATTCACATAACATAAAATTACCATTCTGAAGTGCACAATTCAGAGACATTTGGTACATTCCCGTTGTCTGCAAACACCACCTCTATCTAGTTCCAAAATACTTTCAGCACTCCAGAAGATAACTCCATATTCATTAAGCAGTTGCTCTCTACTTCCCTTTCCACACAGCCCCTGGCAACCATCAGTCTGCTACGTGCCTCTCTGGATTTATCTATTGTGGGTATTTCAAATAAATGGAATCATTCAATATTGGACCTTTTCTTTCAGGCTTTTCCACTTAGTATAACGTTTTCAAAGTTCATCCATACGTCAACTTTATTTCTCTTTATTGTTGTTGTGTGCTGTTCAGTTCATTCTGACTCACAGTGACCCTACAGGACAGAGTAGAATTCCTCAAAGTGTTTACTGTAAACCTTAAGACAGAAGCCCACCAAGTCTTTTGTCCCTATTTCTCTTTATAAGTATATAGTATTCTACTGTAGGTATATGCTGAAATTTGTTTATCCATTCAGCTGTTGATGAACATTTGGGTTCTTGCCAACTTTTGCCTACTGTAAATAGTGCTGCTGTGAAGATTCATGTACAAATGTTTGGTTAAATACTTGTCTTCAATTCTTTTGAGTATATACTTACAAGTGGAATTCCTAGGTCATGTGGTAATTGTATGTTGAACTCACTGAGCAGCACCCCCTCTTTCAAACTGTTGATTATGGATCCAAGTAAAATGAAGTCCTTGACAACTCAATCTTTTCTCTTTTTATCACGATACTGTTTACTGGTCTATTTGTAAGGATTCGTGTTTTCTTTAGGTTGTGGTTTAATCCATACCGAAGGCTGCAGTCTTTGATCAACATCTGGAAGAGCTTCAAGTCCTCTTCACTTTCAGCAAGCAAGGTTGTGTCATCTGCAGAATACAGGCTGTTAATGAGTTTTACTCCAATCCTGATGCCCCATTCACCTTGATATAGTCCACCTTCTTGAACTATTGACAACCCTGATTCACACCTTTCCTGACTTTAAACCATGCAGTATCCCCTTGTTCTGTTCCAACAACTGCCTCTTGATATTTGTAAAGACACTTTATACACACAATTAAGTGTTCTGGAATTTCTACTCTTTGCAATTTTATTCATATATACATATATATATTTTTAATAATTCTCAGTGTCAAATGCCTTTGCGTAGCCAATAAAACACAGGTAAATGTCTTTGTGATACACTTTGCTTTCATCCAAGATCCACCTAACATTAGCAATAGTATCTCTCGTCCACATCCTCTTTGGAATCCAGCAGTTCCCTGTCGATGTACTGCTGCAACTGTTTTTGGAGATCTTCAGCAAAATTTTACTTATTTCTGCTGCTACTGATATTACTTGATAATTTCTGCATTTCATCAGATCACCTTTCTTCGGAATGGGCATAATTATGGATCTCTTCAAGTTGGCTGGCCAGGAAGCTGTTGTCCAAATGTCTTGGTATAATTGACTGAGCACTTTCAGCACTGCATCCGTTTGTGGAAATATTGCAATTAGTCTTCTATCAACTGCTGGAGTCTTGTTTTTTTGCTATTGTCTTTAGTGCACTTAGACTTCTTCCTTGAGTACCATCAGTTCTTCACCATGTCCTACCTTCTGCAATAAATGAACATCGACCACTTCTTTTTTGATGTATTCTTTCCACCTTTTTTTGATCCTTCATATATTGCTCCAACTTGACGGCACTTGGCCATATGTTGCTCAGTATTTTGTCTATAGAACCTTCACTTTATTCAGTTGGAGAAATGCTGAGTGTGTTCTTTCCTTTCAGTTTTCTAACTCCACGTTTTTGCACATGCCATTATAATGCTTTACTTTGGCAGGTGCTAGCATCTGGCATTTCCTAACAATACTTAGCACACTTTGCTCTTTATAAGGGCAAAGTTGTAAAGAGGAGCGAGGTTCCCCTATCTTGGAGAACAGACCCACGGTACACCCATCTGTGCCCTGGACACAGTGTGTCCTTCCACAGGAAGCTGGTGGGAGTAAAATGTCCTCTCAATATCTGATGCCATGAGCATGCACCCAAGCCCCAAACCAGCAAACACATAAATACACTTAGAATGATGCATTGTAATTTATGTGGTTCTTACTGTTTACCGAGCACTTTGCCATGCAAATGGAAATCAAAGCCAACAAAGACAAACCCAGAGCCCAGAGATGTAAAGTAAATTTCCTCAAATCACACGAAGAATATAGTGGATTTAGAACTGTATTTTTAGATATATGTCTTAAGTTCAGAATACACAATAACATAATAAAATGCAGTGATAAATAAATTTATCCTCAGTAGTTTTAAGCATGGGGATAAAAACCGTAGCTAGAGGCTATCTTAACTGCAGAGCATGGAATTGGACAGTAAAATTAGATCATGTACACATAGAAAACTTCTCAGCATGCAAGATATTAGACCACCCCTGAAATCTTTATGTTACCTCTGTAATATGCCTCCTTTAAGCTAGCAGAGTGGAGTCCCGGCTTCTAGATCTAATTCTTAGTATATGTGCTTGGACCCCCTTACTGCTGTCAAGTCCATTCCAACTTACAGCAACCTACAGGACGGACTAGAATTGCTCCATAGTGTTTCCAAGGCTGTAAACCTTTATAGAAGCTGAATGCCACATCTGTCTCCCATGAAGCTGATGGGCTTGAATTGCCAGCCTTTCAACAGTAGCCAAGCACTCTAACCACTGAATTACCAGGCTCCTTGAGTTATGGCAGGGCCACTTAAACTCTTTCATTGACATAATAAAGCATTGCATGATTCACCTAGTAAGGAAAGATTTTCATGACACATGCAATTCTCCCAATAGCTACAAGGAGAGTAGCGTCTATTCCATGATTTGTGCAGTCTATAATACTGGCCCAGTCTGCACATGTAATAGCAATATCTAGTGTTAAGCTCCCTAACACACCACATTGGTACATTCATGATTTATTAAGTCATTCACTCCTCTAATACAGAGTGAACAGTTGTCAATTTAAATGTGCTTTTATGATTTGCTTGCATGTCTGGCATGAAAAAAATGAACACAAACATGAAAACTTGTGCCTGATGCCTGGGTACAGGATGTGAAATATAAATACGTTTATGAGCCTCTGAATACTTGTTAGTCTTTTAATAATCAGTAGCGATTTAACTCAAGAAGGGACCCCTTAGTTTAAAAAAAATACTAGCAGGGTACTTTGCAATTAATATAATTTTCCTAGTTGCTCTTCTATTTCACATACATTAGCAGCAGATATTTGGTATTTAACTTACCATATACATTTTACTGTGATTGTTGAAGATGAGAAATCTCATCCTGAAGTTTCAATTATCCAGATAATGTGTTTATTCTTGCAAGTTAGTCTCCTGGCACCCAAACCAAAAAAACCAAACCTGAGTGCCTGGTGGATTTGAACTGCCAATCTTTTAGGTAGAAGCTATAGCACTTGACCACTACGCTACCAGGGCTTCCCTCTTGGCACAGTGCGCATCACATAATAGGCAAGTAGTAAATGGTTGCTAATGTTTAGAAATGGGCTGGGCTAGTACTGAAACCAACAGACAAAGAATGAACTGGATTTGGGGACACAGAGTGATGCAGGTGTTGTGTGTACTTTACAGCTTAATATAGATACAAGGCTGTCCTACTGACTTCTTGTTAGAGGGAAGAGGAGAGGTTGGAGAGGAGGGGACAGATATCAGTTGAATGGATACTGTAAGTAAAGACTGGAGGGGACGATGTGCTGCCACAGGGTTGGGAGAGCAGTTGTGTAGAGGTGGGTGCTCAGGGTTTCGTATGGCAAATCGACTTGGATTGTATACTTTCACTTAATCACAATAAAAGATTAAAAAAAATGGGCTGGACAAATTCTTGATAATATCCATCTCTTGAACAAGTTCAGAAAGCAAAAATTTAAGTTAAATCACATTAATAAAATTAAAGGGCCATGATTGTGTTAACTATTACCATAAATAAAATGCAAGAGTGCAGCAAATATTAAATAAGACTCAGGAGCGCTAATGTGCAGTCACTCACAAGTCTGCAAGAACATGTGCACTTCATCAAAGGCAATGAAGTGTACCTGTTCATCTTGGCATTATTCACAATTGACACATTTCAATTTTAGTTAACATACAGAAACTAATTTAAATGTAAAATGAGGAAATTAGTTCTATGTTTCTATGTTCCAGTGATATCAGCTGGTCAAATTTAGCCTCAAGGGTATAGACGAATAGATCAAATACAGTGGATGGAAAATGTTTTAAAGAATCACAGCCCAGCTAAAACTAATGTTTCCACAACCAAGTCCACAAAAATATACTTAGTGTTGTAAAACTGTCCTTCAAATTACTCACAAAAAATGGAGTTTATCTACAGATTTACTTCTAAATTTCCAAAGTAATGGCTTCCATATTCTAATAGACTAGGCCAATCTTGAAAAATTAATCAGCAAACTCAACCAACTAGTAGGTGCCTCTACAGTACAATTCTTGGTTTTCTGTCTTCCTTTCCTTTACAGCTTTGGGTGATTTGCCTAAACTCATACAAACCCTTACTAGTGGAATTTCTGCTTCTAGTTTCTCTGCATTCAGCCTCCATCTCAGAATTAGTCACTGGTGTACGCGAAGTTTCATGTCCCTCACATGGTCTCATTCTAAGCTGACGGTATGTACTGATTTTTGCCTAATTAGCTAACTCGTGGTCTTAAATCTGCTTCTTCAGTATATCCAGGTGCACACACCTGCTCCTGGTATGTACTCTAAGCCCATATCCACCACAGCAGTTTAGTCCCCCTCCACTGTGTTAGTTTCTAAGTGCTACCATAAGAGGAACAGCACAAATGGGTGGCTTTAAAGAAATTTGTTTACTCAAAAATAAGTGAGAAGGCCAAAAGTCCAAATCAGAGCACCAGCTCCAGGGGAAGGCTCTCTCTTTGCCAGCTCAGGGGAAGATTTTTGTCTCTCTTAGAGTCTGTTCCTTGGATCTCCAAGTGGCATCCAGCTTTCCTCCATTTGTAACTGTTTCTTACTGTGTCTTGTCTGCTTTTTTAATGTTTCAAACATCATTATGTTTAAGAAACACCCTACATGGATGTGGCCTTATTAAATACAACAAAGAAAACCCTACTCCCAAATGGGATTACATGCACTGGTATAGTGGTCAAAATTTCATCACATATTTTAATTTTTTTGGAGGACACAATTCAATCCCTAACACTGCCTCACACTTCTGTGGACCACTTGTCTTGAGAATCTGTTTAATGAAACAGCAGCAAGTAAGTCGTGATCAACTCACAGCCACACACTAGCAATCACAACTTATAAACAGAAGCTAGACTTCAGAGATTCTAAACAAAGGCATTAATGCTTCACTCTTCATTCTAGCTACAAATACCTCATGCTAATTTTTTTTGAGAAAAAGAGGTTTTGCTTATGAATTCCTAAAAAGCACTCTAGTATCTATCAACATAAACCCCTAATCATGGCTGACAAAACCCTACAATGATCTTGCTGTTACCTCTCTGTTCCATCACTCTTGTCTTGACAACACTGGCTCTTACCTGACTAAACGCTTTCACCTGTGCTGTTCCTCCTCTGCAGTTGGTGGGTAGTACAAATGGTTAACATGTGCTTGCTTTGCTGCTAACTGCAAGGTTGGTGGTTCGAATCTACCCAGAGGTACCTCATTAGAAAGGTGTGGTGACCTGCCTCTGAAAACACCAGCCACTGAAAACCTTATGGAGCTCAGCGTTTTTCACACTGACAGTCATGGATAAAACTGTCATGAGTTGGGATCAACTCACTGGTAACTGGTTTGGTTTTTGTTTCCTTGGCCCCTTCTCTACAGAATGCTCCTCCTCCCTTGTATATGTCTGGTTCCCTCTTTTCTCTAAGTCTCTGCTTTTGTGCCAGGTGGCTCAGGTGGTATCCCCAAAACAGGTCTTCTCCCTACTACCTTGCCACAACACCTGTACTATTCATGCAGAACATCTGACAAAATCTAAAACAACTTTGTTTAGCAATATCTTTGTTTAACTCTTTCCTCAGTTATACAGTAAGCACCTAGGACTCCGGGACCTGGTCTGCTTGTTCACCACTGCATACCCAGTGTCTAGCACATAAACCCTGTTGCCAAGCTGAATCTGACTCATAGTGACCCTTTGGGACAAAGAAGAACTGCCTCAAATCTTTTTTTTTAAATTGTACTTTAGATAAAGGTCCACAGAACAAACTAGTTTCTCATTAAAACTTTAGTACACATACTGTTTTATGACATTGGTTAACAACCCACGACATGTCAGCACTCTCCCTTCTCAACCTTGGGTTTCTTATTATCAGCTTGCTTGCCCCCTCGTGTCTTATAGTCCTTGTCACTGGGCTTATGTGCTCCTTTAGTCTTATTTTGTTCTATGGACCTGTCTAATCTTTGGCTGAAGGGTGAACCTCGGGAATGACTTGCTTACTGAGCTAAAAGGGTATCTTTTCTTATAAAGTAAGTGATTTGGACAATACTCTTGGGGTTTCTCCAGTCTGTCAGGCCAGTAAGTCTGGTCTTTTTTTATGAGTTAGAGTTTTGTTCTACATCATTCTGGGCCTTCTGTTGTAACCTGTATCAGAGCAGTCAGTGTAGGTAGGCAAGCATCCTCCAGCTGTACTGGACTCCACCTAGCGGAGGCTGTGGCAGAGGTGGTCCTTTCGTCCTCTGGACTAGTCTTTCCCTTGTATCTCTAGTGTTCTTCATTCTTCCTTGCTCCCAAATGGGTGAGCCAAGTGGAGTATCTTAGATGGCTGCTCATAAGCTTTCAAGATCCCAGATCCTACTCACCAAAGTAATACATAGAATATTTTCTTTATAAACTGTTATGCCAGTTGACCTAGGTAGATATTCCCCGAGACCAGGATCCCCCAAAGGGCTGTAAATCTTTACAGAAGAGACTGGAGTATCTTTCTACAAGGAGCAGCTGATAGGTTTGAAGCATCAACTTTTTGGTTAGCAGCCAAGCACTTTAACCACTGTGCCACTAGGGCTCCTGTGTAGCACATAGTAGATTAATAAATATTAATCCAAAAAATTGACTTCTGGCTCTCACAGATTTCACTGTATTGCTAGCACTTTCCTTAGTCTGCTATAGGCAAATGTGTTGAGAATATTACGTGCATGGCATCTAAGGTATTGAAATTTAAGATATTTAGATCAATGCACGTAAGAAATAATAGTATTACCCCTAAACCAAATCCAAACCCATTGATGTGGAATCAGTTCCAACTCATTGTGGCCCTAGAGTATTTAGGAATGTTCAATAATTTGCTATCATCTACTTGCTGTAAAGACAAGGATAAAGAATAGAAATAGTATGATCTAGTTTCCAGGAACTAGTTCCTGGAAGTCAGTGCTCAAGCTTTTTAGCATGATTCACTTGTAATATAAACACAGATCTATAGTCATTACCATATGAGGGACATTCAAGCCTCACACTGCAGCCTTCTTCCTAACTCAATTCTGACAATTTTTAAAACACCCAAAACTTACTATATGAGGCTAAGGCATGGAGACACTTGAAAATTAACAAGTAATCACAAACTTATGAACACATAGGCTGTATTTTAATCACATTTCTTTGTCTGTCTGCAAATTTTCCTTATTACTATTTTCAATTTAAAAAGATGCTATTACCACTTTTTGAGTTAAAAAAAGCTGTCTTCACAACTGGAAACCCCACTGGCATAGTGGTTGAATGCGATAGCTGGTGACTAAAAGGTCAGCAGTTTGAATCCACCAGGCACTCCGTGGAAGCTCTATGGGGCAATTGTAGTCCATCCCACAGGGTCACTATGAGCTGTAATCAATTCGACGACAATGATTTTTTTTTGGTTTATCTGTGTAGTCTTGGAGTAAACAGGCATTCCGTTGACCGGTCACTGAAATCGTCAGTCATAGAAGGGAAAAATAATTCATCATATTTCATCAAAATTAAAAAGTAATGTTCATCAAAAGGCACTTTTAATAAAACAAATAAGCAATTCACACACTAGGAAGATATTTACATACCTGAAAAAGGACTTTTATGAAAGAATATATGAACTCCTACTACTAAAACTTGAATTTTACCCAAAATATTTTATTTATAAAAATACTTAAGAAGTTATACAAATGGATAATAAGCATATAAAAAGATGATCAATATCACTAGTCATCAAGAGTGTGCAAATTAAAACCATAAGAGATACCACTGACACACTGCTGGTGAAGATCCAGAGCAAGTGGAATTTTCAGGATTGCTGGTGAACATCTTAGCATTTTTTTGTGTGTGTGATTGAGTGAAAGTTTACAATACAATTCAAATTTGCATACCCACCTATTTTATAAAGTTAAACAGGCTTTTACTTTAGAATCCAGCAATTTCACTTGCTGGTATTTATCCAATTGAATGAAAATACATGCTTCTAAAAACACTTGAACAAAAAGGGTCAGAGAAATTTTTTTTATAATAACTGTAACTAGAAGCAACCCAAATGTCCAAAAACAATAGTTATCAAATGAAATACTACTCAGTGATAAAAAAGGAATGAAATACTGATACATGTAACAATCTCAAAAATACTTCTGTAATTTAAATAAAACTTTACAAAGTACATTCTATATCATTCCTTTTTTTAAATGAAATACAACAATAGTCAGCCATTGGTTTATTATACTGGTTTGTGTATTGGTATGACGCTGGAAGCTATATCACTATGTGATCATTAAGGTTATGTGCCAACTTGGCTGGCCTATGATTCTCAATGGTTTGGGCAGCTATGATGTCATCTGGCAGCTGTATGATAACGTGATCATGTCCATGATAAGGCTTAGTACAATGCAGTCACCTCCATGACAGGATTTGCTGTGAGTAGCCAGTTAGTAGGACGAAAGTTTTCTTGGGGCTGTGGCCTGCATCTAGTACAGGCGGACTTCCCGGAAAGCTCACCAGGCTTTTGGTTACTCTGGACCCTGCAGCTGGCCTCAGTTCATCCGATGTCTGGTTCTTGAAACTGGAGATGACAGCTTACCTGCTGTCTTGCCTGCCAGTCTTGGGATTCATCGTCTTTGCGAGGCTGTGAGAGACAGCCCTGCCATTTGACTTGCCGATCTTCGATTCACTAGCCCCTGCACCCACATGGATCAGGAAACGCCTCTGGCCTGACCCAGAAGCTTGGGACATTCCTCCCTCTACAACTGTATGAACCATTTCCTTGATATAAATCTCTCTCTCTCTCTGTATTTATCTGCTTCACTGTTTTCACTTCTCTAGAGAAACCAGCCTAAGACACAACAGTATTTCAACACCAGCAGGTACACACATGACTTAGTGAAACTTCCAGACTAAGACAGACTAGGAGGAAAGTTCTGATGATCTACTTCTGAAAACTTGCCAACAAAAAATTCTATGAATCACAACAGAATACTGTGCAGGATAGTGCTGGAAGATAAGCCCCCTCAGTTGGAAGGCACTCAGAATACACAGCAGCTACAACAATGGACTCTGGCACACTGATGATCACGCAGATGGTGCCGGATCTGGCTGCATTTCATTCCATTGTGCATGGGGCTGCCATGAGTCACAGCCCACATGAAACTAAGAACAGCAGCCACAAGAAGAGGCCAAACTAAACTACGGCAATAGAAGTAACAAAGGGGCTGCAGGTGGGGTAGGGGTCTCAGGTGAAAATTAACTGGAAGGAAGCATGAGGGGACGATTTAGGGTGTAAAAATCCATACTTATTTTGGGTGGCTATTATACAAGTGTCCACAATTGTCAAAACACATTGGAGTGACACTAAAAATTTATGTATTTTACTGCACATAATCTGTACTTGGATTTAAAAATTAGGAGCATCTATTACTTAAAAAGACTTTATTATTAAATAATTCTTTTATTATTAAAGTCCTCATTTTGTAGGCATAAGTTCCACTACATGGAAATTCACAGCAGAAACATTAAAAATACTCTTATACTCCATACAGCTTAGCCAATCTGGTTACAACGAGTGATGACAGAATTCACGTGTCCAGTTCATATAGGTGGAGCCTCAATTTGTCATGAAGTTCCAAAAACATAAAGAACTACCAAAAAGCCTACTCTGAGTCTGAATTACGTTTTCGAAGATGAGTGTCATTGCCACCGTACACCAGCAAGGGGAGTAGTTACACTTTGAGAAGAATTCCATCTGTATCAGGATGGAATTATTCCATAGGGCACTTTAACAAGACCAAAAAATTGGCTTTTGGGTGTAGCCACAATGGAAATGACAAATCATTTTAACGCAAGAGAAAAAGATTGGAAACCTTGACCCGCTAGATTACTTTGCACCTCATTGAGAAGGAGAAAAACACCTGCAGATTAGCTTATTAAAATAATATGTTCATATAATTTAGGTACCAGGAAAATATTTAAGAGAACAGCTAAATTAACTGTGGGAGGCCACTTTTTCTTTGTTAATTATTACCATACAAGAATGCTAATGTATATTCTTTCCTCTCTCACCAAAAGAAAAGGAACCCAACAACTCTATGGTTTATTGTTTTCTGCCTGTGGGAATGAAAGCACCAGTGTGCACAGAATTTGCAAGCTGTTAGAATAGTTGGAGTCAGTCAAAGAGTAGGTAAGGCTGGCAGAGTATTTTTTTCTTTCCTGCAATACAAGGGATTTTCAGTTGAGATTGTTAGGCTATAAATCGGAAGGTTTATGCTGCAGATTTTTAAAAAATATATCATCATGTTCATCAATTCTTAAAAGATTTGTAAGGCTTAATTCTCACATAAGCTCAGAAAGGCTAGAGAAAAGTCTCTGACTCTCTCTTCCTAACAGCTTTGGTAATCCTGGATTTATAGAAAAGGATGTCATGATTGACAATTCGAAGCACACTCCTGGGTATGGAGAGTACCGGGCTCACAGATATAGGCACTTAAAATATACACAGCAGCCACCTTCAATAGTGGCCCCAACCTCCATTCTAACATTACAGCACCTTCTTCTGAACTATCTTCATCACCCAGCGAATGAGCACAGAGAAGCCAGCATAGTGCATCTCGGAAAATGCTGAGGCACATGCCTCAAGTGCGGTATGGTTGGAATTCCAACTTAGGTATGAGAGCCACTTGTGCAATCTGCCTTGCCTGGATGTGTATTCCTGCCTTTGAACCCAGTGAGCACAAGGGCACAAGGTATACATAAGGAAGCATCCCTTCCAGGAATTGTGCTAAGCTGAATGCTCCTCAAAAATGCAGAGCTCCAGGGCTGAGCCAGCAGCAGGTGTGTGGAATCACTTCCTGTGGGCATCAGCAGTAGCTAGCAAGGAGTAACTTTTCCTTTCCAAGCACAGACTATTATTGCAGCTTGTTTTAAAAATTAAGCCCACTACTCCAGGAGAAAGTATGCCATCAATATGTTAAAACGCATTACCTTTGAATACGTATAGCCTGTTTCAGGTACATAAACCCTGCCAGAAGATTTTCTTCCTGAAATTCCTAGGAACATTTCTCAGTTCAATGACTCTAAGAAATGATGTTGAATTACTCTCCACTCATGAAATAGAAGGGATGTATTTTTATCAGTCTCTGTAAATGGAGGCCCGCGGGAGTACAGGATCCAGAGTCAGAAAATAGGAGTTCTAGACTCTGTCTTGAATATTTCCTCACGATCCCCAAATCTGTGACATCACAGTCTAGGCTGTATGTACTCTTGCTGCTAAGGGATCACAGAATTGGCCCATATGTGAACCCCTGGTGGAACAATGGTTATGTGCTATGTCTGCTATCCAAAAGGTTCACAGTTTGAATTTGCTAGGAGCTTCTTGGAAACTCTATGAGAAAGTTCTACTTTGTCCTATAGGGTCACTATGAATCAGAATCAACTCAACAGCAGTGGGTTTGATTTGGGTTTTCACTATGTGGGAAGGGTTTTTAAAGCATAAGGAAAAAAATCAGGGAAATGAAATGCCACTGCACACACACTCCAATTTTGAGTTTGCAATTAATGGACATTAGTCTTGTGGTCTTTCAGCTAAATGGTAGATAAAACAAAATTTTTGCACACCAACTTAAACTTTATCTCTTTTTTTTTTTACTTTTTTAACATTGTGATTAAGTGATAGGCTACAATCCAAATTAAATTTGCATGCCTGCCTATCTGCAGCTCCTTCTGCTCTCCTTGCCTGGTGACAGCACACTCCTCCTTTTCGTTCTGTGTATGTCATATCCTCTTAACAATCTCTTGTCCCTTCCTCACCACCTTCTCCTCTCCCTTCCAGTAAGAAGCCAGTAAGACGGCACCCTATAGATGCATAGAACCATGAAGTATACACAGCTTATGGTCACACTGTGTCCCCGTGTCCAGCCCATTCCGACCTG
The DNA here is from genome assembly GCA_028571685.1 of Heterohyrax brucei. Taxonomy (NCBI): domain Eukaryota; kingdom Metazoa; phylum Chordata; class Mammalia; order Hyracoidea; family Procaviidae; genus Heterohyrax; species Heterohyrax brucei. Next base: position 28,293,508 of record CM053152.1, read on the forward strand.
AAGAGTTGATCTCAGTAATGTTTCCTGGTCAGGGACTGTGGCAGGTCTAGAGACCATGCTCCCAGGGGAATCCTCAGGCTTCCACACCATCCACTGCGGTCTTTTAGTGGAGTTCTTGAGGTGCACCCCTCTTTTTCTCATGTTGCCACTGGGACTTGACATTGCGTGCGCCATCAGGGCTGTCTTCAGTGGCGGCTAGGCACCATCTGGTTCTTCTGGTCATATGTTGATATAGTTACCCATTCATATGGGTCCTTCTGTCTCCTGTACTCTTTTCCCCTTGTGTCATTGTTGTTCTTGGTGATCGTTTGTTTCTGACGAATTGGGACCATTTGGTCTACCTTAGATGGCAGCTCACTAGCTTTTAAGACCCCAGACGCCACTCACTAATATGAGGTGCAGAAGACTCTCTCAGCAATAGGCTAGTTGTGCCAACTGGCCTCAATATCCCCCGAGAGCACAGTCCCCTGATCGCCACCCCTGCTGCTCTATCATTGCAATATTGGGTTAAGATTAGAAGAGTTTCAGTTTATGTTGAAGTTCTACTGTGTGCCATTCCTGCTTTCACCCAATCAAATTTCTATCAACTATCTAATCTGTGACCAGCCCTCTCCCTCCTTCCCCTCCCCTGTAGCCATCAAAGAGTTTTTACTTCTGTACGTGAGTCTATTTTTAGGTCCTTATAGTAGGGGTCTCATACAATATTTGGCCTTGTGCTGCTGACTGATTTCACTCAGCATAATGTCTTCCAATTGAAAGCAGGTTAGGAGATGATTCCTAAAATCATCATAGTTCTTTATCATTGCATAGTGTTTTATTGAGTACATGTACCATAGTTTGTTTATCCATTCATCTGTTGTTGGGCATCTGGGTTGATTCCATCTTCTTGCTATTGTGGACTGCGCTGCAATAAACATACGTACACACCAAAATAAACTTTAAAAGGTCTGTGGGTGGCGCAAATGGTTGGTACTTGTCTGCTAAATGTTGGCCACTCCAAGCCACCCAGCAACACCACCAAAGAAAGGCCTCACAATCTGCTTCTGTAATTATTATAGCTAGGAATACCCTATGGAGCAGTTCTACTCTGTAACACTTTGGGGTTTCCACGAGTCAGAATAAACCTGATGGCAAAGATTTGTTATTTTTGGTTTGGTGAGATATGTCAAAGGTAAAAAAGAGGTATAAAAAAGAAAATATACAAATCCCAGAAGTCGTAGACATGTTGTTGAAATGAGGACATGGACTTAAGATGCAGAAAGGAGATGTTACTGTGATGTTTTTAATGAAACAGATGTAGAATGTAGCAGATATAGAATGATGACTCCATATAATCCACAAAGGAATGAAACGGTAGCTGTTAAGGGCACTGAGGCAGGCTGACATGGCACTAGGGGATTAGAACACATTCAAGGAAGGGCTGATAAACCTTTGTGTTGTGGGATGACCACACAGTATGAAACCAAATCAAGAAAAACATCATTTGGTGCTGCCTGGGGAAGGCAGAGAGCAGCTGCTCACCAGGGCAGCTCTACAGGGAAGCCCCACGCTTGCAGAGCGGGGATATTACAATGTACCAGAGCAATCTTCACATTTACAGGTTACCACAAGCTGACTAAAAGAAAGGCATATGAAGCAACATGTTTAGAGGTAAATTTTCTGTGATTCCCTGTTGGTATTCACCCAAGTGGGCTTTGAGAGTCAGGCCTAAGGAGACAGAAAAAATGCTTTGCCAAGCCAAGTGCTCTCGAGTTGGGAAAAAATGCTTTAGGGTTTCACAAACCCTAGTGACTTTGAGGAGTCCTCGAGTGGTGCCAACAGTTAATGTGTTTGGCTAATCAAAAGGTGTGTGGTTTGAGTCCACCCACAGACACCTGTAGAAAGGCCTGGAGATCTACTCAGGAAAAATCAGACGGGAAGGCCCATGTAGCACAGTTCTAGTACACACTCAGGTCACAGTGATTTGGAATAGACTCAGCAGCAACTGGTAACATGATTATGAAGATGGCACAGAACCGGGCTATGTTTCTTCTGAGATATATCAGGTCACCATGACCAAAGACAACTGGACAGCACTAACAATAACAACAGGGAATCTTTGGAATTTTACTTTCACAGACACCTAGAATTCCGCCTGAATATGACAAACTGCCTGTCCCTCATTCCATCAGCATTATAAACTCTAGACCTTGATAAATAATTTACTGATAGCAACAGAAAAGAATGGCCCTCAGCTCCGGCACTTGACAGGCGGGCACTGTGAGTTACCCCATGGGTCCTACGGAAACGGTTAGTGAGCCTGGGGACCCCAGGAGAGAAACACAAGAAACATTTCTCGTATTTTAAATACCACTGAGCCTTGGAGACTCCAGGAGAAATATGAAAAATACTCCTCATATTTCAAATTTCATTAATAGAAGATGCTTTTATTCAATTACTTTCAAAGACCTTGAACAGTAGCTAGCACCCTGTATTTAGTACATCCTTAATGAATAATTCCTGAATGAGTGATTCAGCCATGCTCCCAAATGAAGAATGTATCTTACATTAATTAAAGTAGGATTCAATAATGTGCAAAATATAGCCTGTATTTTCTTTATTACCGCCATTTGGAAAATTGAGGATGTGTTCTAGCAATTCAAATCTCCCTCTGAGGTAAGTTTAGTAACTTTCAAAATGGATCTTGGCAGCTCTTCCCTGGGGTCCCCAAGGCTCATTAAATGTTTCCATAGGACACTGGACACTTTCACAGTGGCTGGTAAGATAAGACATAATGTCCACACTTCCAAGTATTGGAGTGGAGGCTCGGCCTTGCCTTTTGCAACCAGTCAATCCTAGAACTGATGCTAACGACATAAGAAACAGGTAGTTTGTAGGCTGCTGAAGCAATCATGAAGACAGCACTGAACTAGGCTATACTTCATTCTAAGTTGGCTGAAATTCTACTTTTCTTTCTCAGATGACGTGGAAACTTTTTTTTCTTTTGGTAAGCTGTTCTTTGTGCTAAGACAGAACTAAAACTGGAGTAGAAGGGGAAGCTGGATCCAGGTGAGAGATTATACCTGCTATGAATATTTTCTCAACTCTTCTAGCCAGGTTCAATGGCACATTCTTTTTGCTCCCAAAGCACTTGTTTATAAGGAGGATGCATCATTTACCACTTATCACATGAGAAAATTACTTGTCTTCATCTCTGTCTCAGTTGATGGGCTGAAGAAGATTCATTTCTGTGTCTCTTGAAGCAATAAGCATGGTCTCTGGCCAAATGCTTGTTGGATCAATGAATGAATAAAAGAAGAAATACGTGAACTATATTTTAGACACTACTGTAATTGTTCAAAATGCTCCAGGACAAGGAAGGCCTGGTCTGATTTGGGGATTATTTTTCCTTATCTCAAAGCTTCCTTATTATTCTGAATCTGCCTTGCCAGTTTTTTGAAAATGTTGAGTTTCAAAATGAAATAAACAAAAATAAACACTTGCTGTATGAAATCAGGAAACCCTGGTGGCATAGTGGTTAAGTGCTATGTCTGCTAACTGAAAGGTTAGCAGTTCAAATCCACCAGGCACTCATTGGAAACTCTATGGAGCAGTTCTCCTCTGTCTTATAGGGCTGATATGAGTTGGAATTGACTTGATGGCAGTGGATTTGGATTTTTGGTTTATATGAAATCATGAAAAATACATGTGAAGGGAACAGGTCATCTTTCTTGCAGAAGTAATTGCACTGTGATCCAGGTGATCAATGTTACAGGAAAATGTCTGAAAAATCAAAATTTGTATTTGTAAATATTTTTAATAATAGCAACTGATCTCTTTCTATTAATAAATGCTTACACATTAAAACTCAGTACCCGCTGCCATCAAGTGGATTCTGACTCAATTACACAATAGCAAATGTCACTAAACTGAAATGAAAAGGTCTGGGAAGTAAGGAGGAGAAGAGAGAAGACAGCCTGAGTTACAGAAGTCAGAACTTATAGAAAGCAGTGCAGTTTTATTGCTTTCAGTACTATGATCTGCCAATAAAATCTGTCTAAGGAGACCTCTATTTAATGATGTGAATCTTGATTTTACAGCTGAATCTTTTTGCCTAAAGACCACTGTGTATGCCACACCATGAAAATAATGTATTCTTTGCATATAGGTTACAGGTGTTCCCTCTATTTTGCTTAGCAAATCTATTCCTTGCAGACAATTCAAAGGTAAATTTCAGCTTAGTAAGAGTCAAAAATTGTGTATTACCACAGTATCTGAGTTCATAATATTTTACTGTGATTCCAGAGGAAGAATTCATTTTCAAAAATAAAGAATGTAATCCAATGTCCAAAGGAAGCGTTAAATATTTAAAAAATACAAATAGAAAAAAAAGTAAAGTTTTTTAAATAAGATGAACATTAATTATTTATCAAGCTAGATATAACAGAAATCTATCTTCAAAGCATTTGCCTTCCTTTGTAAATTCCTTTGAGGGCAAAGATCACGCTTCTGCCCCAACTTCAAAACTTTATTCATCCCAACCCTGCCATTTATGCTGTGCATTCTGATGACAGGTATCATATAAAGAAGAGATCATTAAAAGGGACACTATGAGGCTTTCAGATATTCTAGCTTTTCAGCTCACTGGTTCTGGGTGTAAGCTGCAAGTAATTTACTGGCACCCATCCTGGAAACTAAGAAAGAGAAATTCATGTATTACTATTAAATATAGAGACTTTTGAAAAACTTTCTGCATCAAAAAGCCTCAAAGTCTCTGATGTTTTATTTCCAGCAAAGAAAATAATGGTGGGGGGGAAGTCATGAAATAATGCTCTGCCCTATGCTTCTGAGCTAATGAAGAGAAGACAGGCTTGGTGGCAGTCATTAGGAAAGAGGAATTACCCTCAACCTTTGTCAGAGAAGAGACTAAAAGCCTGTATCCCTGTGTAATCTGCATTAGGGATGGAGCTGGGGACTGGTGGCGGGGTGGGGCATAGCAAGAGAAAGCTTACCACAAGGAAGAAAATGTCCCTTGACTCTTAGCACTTCAGCAAAATATATTCCATAATATATTTCCATGTCAATATAGGATTTTATTTCATTTTTGTGTACAATTGGGTAGTTGTGGTATCTATCTTTGAGTAAAATTGATATTTGCAATAGATATACCAAGAGCTCTAAGAAAAAAAAATTGGGGGTTTTCCTTGGTCCAAAGGGTTTTCTTCCTAATTCACGATCTAGAACGGCCTCTTTCTGCCAAATGAAGTCTGCCAAAAGACACACAGCCTATTTCTTCTCATTTAGTCATTAATAGGGAGAGAAACAGCTCAGCTCATTCTGAGAACAATTCTAGAGAAATTAAAGATGATAATTAAACGACAGCTTTGTCTTGTGTTTTCTGGGTTACACAGTTTTAATTCTTCTTACAAATATCCTAAGTATATAACAGAAATTTATTACATACTACATACTACACAATCCACTAAGGTCTCCTTGGGAACTCTACTGGGCAGTTTTACTCTGTCCTATACGGTCACTATGAGTCAGAATTGACTTGTGGCAACTTTTTTTTAAATATATATAAGCAATATAGCACTATTTTTATATAACATATGCTGCTGCTGTTAGTGCTGCACATTACAGTGCACGCTATACCATATTTATGTTGTTAGCAGCTGGAGACAATGCTGGCACCTATTCATGGCTACTTTAGGGACAACAGAACAAAATGTTGCTGGGTACTGGGCAATGTTCATAACTGTTGGTTCATTTGAGTCCATACATAAACTATTTTGCTTTCTACATAGTGTCTTATTATGACTTTTTTTTAGCTATGTTTTTCATAGTATGTTGATTAAATGTGAATAAGTACTTCAGAAAGGTGGAGCTTAAGTAATGGTAGGATTAATTATCTGTTCTAGCCATAAAGTTAGCAGTTCAAATCCACCAGGCACTCGGTGGAAACTCTACAGGGCAGTTCTATAGGGTCGCTACGAGTCGGAGTCAACTTGATGGCAGTGGGTTTGCTTTTTCGGTTTGTTGCCATTGCCACCTTGTTACTTTGCTTTTCTAACCTTAACCGAGACAAAAATACTAGTTTTTCCTTTTTTTATTTAAATCTTACTTAGCGTTGCATCAAATTTCTTTTGTGCTTTAAAGCCTATCAGTTTATACCTTTGTTAATTAAGTTCTATCTTTGAATCAAACCAAACCCACTGCTGTTGAGTTGATTCTGCCTCACAGTGACTCTACAACACAGAGTAGAACTGTTCCATAGAGTTTCCAAGCAGTGCCTGGCAGATTTCAACTGCCAACATTTTGGTTAGCAGATGTCGCATTTAACCACTATGACACTAGGTTTCCCAAGGTGTGTCTTTAGGATGATTAATAAATAAAATATATATGTAATTTACACACACACAGAGACATATATCCGAGGGCATTTTGAACTTTATTGTTACGCTTCCTGGTATGGAGCCCTGGTGGTACAGGGGTTAAAAGCTCAGGTATCAGTAGCTTTACTTATTTTAGTAATTTCTGTATTTCAGATTAAGATATTTGTAAGTCATTTGTAAAGATCAGCAATAAGTTATAAATCCTACAATATAGCTGATTCCAAGGGTTACAACTTGTTGGGTAATCCACTGTCCAAGCTAATGTAATTGCAAATCTGTGTTTATGTGCTCATCCATGTAATGCTATCCTGATTAAGTTCACATTTTCGTAGCTTAGGGTTGAGAATACTGTTTAGAATTCCAAATTTTCCTGCATGCCAAATTGATTTCATCCAGCATATTTTCATTGTCTATGTAGCCTGTCACTTAATCATGGAAAGAAATTAAATTGATGTGGAAAACAGGTTATTCAAAATGTGAAATGTGGTTGCTTCTTTATCTCTTGGGATATCCCAGTAAGTTTTTTATTGAAGGCATGAAGAATTGTTCTAATCAGGTGCTGATTTTAAGCTATCTAAGTTATAATGTCAAGTCATTTCTGGGAAATTATGGGCACGACAGGCTCTTTTCTCCCATCTCTAAACCCACTGCTGTTGAGTTGATTCTGACTCATAGTTATCCTATAGTATAGAGTAGAACTGCCCCATAGAATTTCCAAGGAGTGGCTGGTGGGCTTGACTGACTGCACCTTTTGGTCATCAGCTGATCTCCTAACCACAGTACCACCAGGACTCTATTTTCTGTGATGTCTTAAATATAAAGGCTTTGTAAGGCCACCTGCCTATGTTTTAAGAGTCTCAGGAAACCTGACATTAGACCACACACAGGTACCAAATATTGGTCTAGTTGGACTCTCCACACATAACAGACTGAAGTGTATTAGTTGGTTGAACACATGTGTTCCACAGTAGTTGTCAACCTGTATAACAGATGGATGAATTCAGTCTTATTCCCTTTTAGAACTTGTTTAGTGTCATGAATAAATATGTATTGGATTATGCTGCATTTTTAAAGAGATATTTCTTTAAGGATCTGATAAAAAAAAGTAAAACTTGGTTTTTGTTTCAGGAATTATCTCCAAAGAAGTGACTTTCCCACATCCTCAAAATAGTGACAGAGTGTATAGTTCTTTAAAGGCTGTAATGATATCTTCTATGCCATTAATATTTTTTATATTCTTTTAATGTTATGACAACCTAGGATGGTCACTGTGTTCACAAAATCAATACAGATCAACTTATTTTGCTATATGATCATATATTAAATAATTACCAATGTTCTTCTATGGTCAGCTGTGAAAGGACTTTAAACGTTAAAGTTTGCTTCAGATAACAGAAATTAATTGGGTTTGGATGGTCTCTGAAATTAATAAGAATTTAAAATTTACATCCAGTGTACATGTTCTTCTACTGGGCTTGTAAGACTGATTACAGTATTAAAGGCTTAATTTAGTGGCATAGACAAGCTAATGAAACAGGATCTTTGCCCCTACAACACAGTACTTTATTCTGAGTTATTTCTGTTTTCTGTACTGAGGCATGCTTCACCTGTTGAAACTTGGGAGCATGCATCATAATGAATGTGACTAGGGCTACAGCTTTGATGGAAAATCATTTTTAAAACAAACAGCATGTCACCGATTCTTACTGTGAGGGTTGGACAGCCCCTTGTAGCAGGAACAGCCTGCTGCGCCGAGTAGTGCTACCACTCCACTGAGAGAACACTAATACAACCACTGCGTTCTTATCCAAACAGAATTCTAAGTAATTATCTGGCTGTGATAAATTACGTAAATGGCTTATTATCATTCTTACATTAAATAGAATACAAAGATAAGAAAAAGGCTGGGCAGCTTCCTAAGGCCATGTGACGATTTGTTGTTAAAAACAAAACAGGATTAAGTTGGATTGCTAAATCCCTCATCTCAATAATGACTTTTTTTCCCAGTTCATCTTTGAAGACATGTGGTTAACAATACCACCTTAATTTTACACGAAGAAATGCTGGCGCAAAGAATATTATCATAGTGAAGTTTAGGTCTCTTACCATCTAATATTTGATTGTTGGACTTAAAAAGTTTATCTCAATATTTTCCTTTGAAACAACGAATTATTCTAACTTCGGTGATGTAGTGTTTAACTGTTATGTCTGCTAACCAAAAGGTCAGCAGTTTGAATCTGTCAGGTGTTCCCTGGAAACTTTACAGGACAGTTCAACTCTGTCCCGTAGGGTCACTATGAATTGCAATTGACTCAATGGCACTAGGTTTCTTTGGTTGACGTCATGGATGGAATTGTGTCCCCCCAGAAATACGTGTAGCCATGTGGCTGGGCCATGATTCCCAGTATCTTGTGATTGTCTTCCATTTTGTGGTTTTCCTGTGCTGTATGTAGGATTAGGGTGGGACTGTAAATCCCTTTATAAGATCACCCCCCTGCTCCACTGTAAAGGGAGTTTCCCTGGAGTATGGCTTGCCCCACTCTTAATCCTTTCATCCTAGAAGAGATAAAAGGAAAGAGACAAGCAGGTAGAGAATTGGGACCCTCACACCCTCAAACAAGCAGCACCGGGAGAACAGCGTGTCCTTCAGACCTGAGGTTCCTGTGCCAAGACGCTCCCTGGACAAAGACTGATGCAATACCGGACTTGCCTCCAGAGCCAACAAGGGGGAAAACTTTCCCCCGGAGCAGACACCCTGAATATGGACTTGCAGCCTAGCTGACTAAAACAGTTGGTTTCACCTTTTTTTTTAAAAAAAAAAAATCTAAAATCACCTGAATGTAAAAGTATTAAATCACTAATGAAAACAATAACAGCTAACATTTATTGAGTCCTTGTTAAATGCTGGAAAGTCTGGTAGCACAGCAGTTAAGTGCTATGGCTGCTAATCCCAGCGTTGGCAGTCCAAATCTACCAGGTGCTCTCTAGAAACTCTATGGGGCAGTTCTAAGCTGTCTATAGGGTAGCTATGAGTTGAAACTGACAGTGGGTTTAGTTTTGGATTTTGTTAGTACCAGAAACTCTGCTAAATGCTTTATGGGAACCCTGTCCAAGTTAACATCGTAAGAATCCCATAGAAAAGCTCCTGGATTTCTCCATATTATATATAGTCCCATCTTTCCAGTTCTGTACATTTTTATATCATCCACATCTATAACAATTTATGTTTTCCAGTTTCAGTTTTCTAAAATGGACTGAGAACTTAAAAGTTGAATTCTTTTAGGTTTGAGTTTTTTTGAATCCTAACAATGTCACCTTTCACAGACCTAATTCTACAGCATTTTTTACATGTCAGCTTAGTTAAATCTTTCCAAAATACTTTCACCGAAACAGCAATTCTTTTTCATGTTGTCATGTGTCACTGCTTCATGCAATTTATAACTGAATTAAAGAATTATACAAACAAGTACAATTGGCACAGCAGGTTCAGTAACAAACATGACTCATTTGGGTCTGCGTACACCTCCACATGAGGGGTCAGAAATTTTCAGGTGGGCTAGAGGGCAGCAGGTCAGCATCCCTCAGCAGGCTGAATGGAGGGAAGAGAGAGAGCTGCTTCATCAAGAAAATCATATGAGGAGGGAGTAGTGTACTTACTTTGATACTTTGTGTACGCATTACTTTCACAAAAATTAAAATCAAGTATTAAATTTAAAGAAAATGGAAGGAGAAACAAGAATAGAGTTTAGGTGTCTTACCCCAAATCACAAAACTAGAGGCAGAACTAGGCAATAATTTGGGACGAGATTATTTTTATGGTTTGGATGGGCTTCTCCAACCCAGAAAACAGGCTTTGAGATAGGTGAAGAGTAGCCAGCAGTGTAGGAGCCAGAAGCCAGAAAGTGATGAGATAATCCCAGCAATATGTTAAAAAGAAAAAAAGCAGGTGCCATCAAGTTGACTGTTTTCAGTGGCTGAGTTTTTGAATGTAGACAGTCCATCCTTTCTTCTGAGGAACTTCTGAGGGCACTTCAATGGCTTGCAGCTGAGAACATATATAGTTTGCTTCATCACCCAGAACCAGGCAGTTATGATTTCCTCAAGCTAACCTATGTATTACTTGACCATTTTCCTCACTGGTTCAAAACAAAAAAATAGTTTCAGCCAACAAATCTGCCCAACTGATACTTACAAACTACCTTCAGAACCAGTTTTTGCAACCCTGAAGTTGAAGAATCCCAAGCCTGAAAGCAAGTCGTTTCTCTACAACAAATAATAAACAACACAGAAGAACCATTGCCTCAGCGATCCTATGAGTAACCAGGGCTGGGATCGAGCTCAGTGGAAAATCTGTGATGATAAACTGCATTCAAAGGAAGCAGTCTGAATCTTCCCATCCATTTCCTTTTAACCCTTGGGCTTTACAGGTAGCAAAAGGCCCCTGCGGTTAAGTGCTACATCTGCGAACCAAAAGGTGCGTAGTTTGAACCACCAGATGCTCCTTGAAAACGCCATGGGGCAATTTTACACTGTCCTGTAGGGTCCTTAAGAGTTGAAACCGACACGACAGCAGCGGGCTGGGTTGGATGGGATTTACGGGGCCTGGCAGTGCAGTGGTTAAGGCACTTGACTGCTAACTGACAAGTTGGCAGCTTGAAAGCACCAGTGGTTTAGCAGAGGAATGATGTGCCCGTCCGCTCTTGTCCAGATTTACAGCCTTAGAAAGCCTATGTGGTCACTATGAGTTGGAAGTGACTTAAAAGCTGTGGATTTATTTTTTTTTATTTTGATTGAGTCATTCTTTGGGTAATATTGTCTAGACTCCAGTTTTGAAGAATTTCCTAGCCTCCTGGAAGGGACGATTTTATAGCAGCTGTTTTAAAATGCCTCAGAATGGATACTATATTTTTCTATTAAGTATTAATGATCAAGTATATGTCAAATGCTTTCTCTGTTTCTTTTCATGGCATTTTTGAAGTTATTTTCTTCCTGAAGAAAATTAGAAGAGTATGAAGATTTCTATGACTTCATATAGAATTTTAAAAAGGCTAAGGTCTCAGGTGGCCATCCTTTCAATAAAGTTATGTGAAACTGTTCAAAATGTTTGTACATGAAACATTGCTTTTATGTACTTGCAAAAACATCCATTTCATTTTTAACTGATCTTGTTTTAACAATAGTTATTGCAACCATTTGGCTATCTATGTGGTTGAAATTGAAAACCCCATGGTATGGTTAAATGCTATGGCAGCTAATCAAAAGGTCAACAGTTCAAATCCACCAGGAGTTGCTTGGAAACTATAGGACAGTTCTACTCTGTAGTATAGGGTCACTATGAGTTGGTATTGACTCCACAGCAGTGGGTTTGGTTTGGTGCTTGAGATTTAAAGTACCTTATAAAACAGTATCCGAATCTCAGTGCTTTCTTGCAGGCAGATCACAAACAATGGGTTGATGACTTAGTTAGCTGAACCCCAAAGTAAAGAACCTGTGAGTAAACTGTGGATTTCATTTTCTAGGGATTCTAAACTTAATTAATGGACTGAAAGGAAACACAAATTAAAAAAGCAGAAAAAGGGCGAGATCCTATCTCTGTTTTTGATCTGAAGGCTCCTTTTCAGTGTGCCCTGATAAAGCCATGCTTTAGCTGACATGGGTTCCTACACTCTGCTGTCTGCTGAGTTCATACACACTCATGTCAGGCTCTCTGCCTACCCAACTGTTAATACTGCACTTTTTTTGCATGTTTCTATGTAACACACTACATGTCCAGTGAGAGTCTGAAAGATATGAGTAGCCCAAGAAGTGTTCTAGTCTCTAACACGGAAACAGCACTGAAAAGGCAAGAGGCCTGCGCCCAAGCTGGGCTTTGCAGTTATCTCACGGGAGGCCCATTGACACAGCTTTTCTGAGTCCTAATTCTCGCATCACAGGAGCCTTGGTGGAGCACTGGCTAAGTGCTTGGCTGCTAGCTGAAAAGTCAGTGGTTTTAATCTACCAGCCACTCCGCAGGAGAAAGACATATAGCAGTAGTCTTCCATAAAGATTACAGCCTTGGAAACCCTATAGGGCAGTTCTACTCTGTCCTATGGGTTCACTATTAGTTGGAATCCATTTGATGGCAGTAGGACTGTTTTTTTTGTTTTTGTTTTTATTTTTTCGGTGTGAGTCAGAATTGACTGACAGCCACAGTTTTGGTTTGGCTTGAAATTCTCTCATCTGCCGTTTCAGCTGTTTGGTTTCACAAAATGGGCTAGGAGCAGGGAGGTAGTTCTCCACATCACTCAGTCACCAGGTCTTCCCCTTTTCTGTTGCGCTGAGTCTCCTCCCACCCAAAGCCGTCTTCTCTCTCCTCTCATTTGATCCCCACAGGGGAGCTGTGATGGGCTGGCCTGCGGGCAAGCTAGCCTGCTCTACACTTGCTGCCATACTTTCTTAGAGGTGGCACTCTCTTCATTTCTTTCACTCAACTAGACTTAATTTGGAAACCCTGGTGGTAGACTGGTAAAATGCTATGTCTGCTAACTCTATGGGACAGTTCTACTCTGTCCTATAGGGCACTATAAGTCAGAATCGACTAGATGGCAGTGGGTTTGGATTTTTGTTTTTTTATACTTAACACAGTCTAAATGAGTAGTTATAATCCCTGCTTTATAGGTGAGAATGTGGCTCAGAGAGGTTACTAACTTATCCAGGTCACAAAGTCCTCAAGTGCTGGATCCATTCCAGGCTGTCTAATAAGACTTCATGCCCATATCTATTATACCACAGGGTCTGTAGGGGCTTCTGTTGTTATGTAAATCTTCTTGTGTTAACTGTCTCAACCACAAACAAGCTCCTTGGAGATAGTACTATCTTTCATCTTCTCTGTAGCCTGACTAGGTCACAGACACCAAGTATAACTGGTGAGGTATAGGAAACAAGTTTCATAGTAGAAACAACAGCAAATCGCTGCCTGTGGTTGTCATGCTTAACACATACAGAAGCAGACACCTTTCTTTGTGATCTGATACTGTGTTACAGATTCTGCATCTCAGAAAACAGATAATATTTACAATAAAAAATACCTTATACATTCATTGCTACATTTTAGACTGTGGGTCAGATAATGAAAAACTCTTTCAAGGTCAAAGCCTCCCTCCCTCTCTCTTTCTTCCTTTTCTCTCACAGACAACAGATACCTGTTTTGTGCACACTATATGGCAGCACAACCCCCTGAAGTTGGTATATATGTTTCCACAGACACTAAAAGACAGAGGCAAGCACAGTAAAGCCATATCAAAAGTAATATAAAGATTGCTAAAATACACTGTGGACATACCATGAACTAGGTATTAGGGCAAGAGCTTTATAGGTCTTATCTAAATTTACCCCCATAATAACTGTATGTGGTGATACTTTTATCATCTCCATTAGATATACAAGGTGAATAAACTGGGAGAGGTTAAATTAAGAAGTCCAAGGATGTATGACTTGCAAGCTGGGGAGCTGGGATTTCAGTCCTGGTAGTGTGAATCTAGAGCCTGCATCTTAACCTTTAAACCAGACTCCTTTCAGCAGGAGACACAGCTTCATGACATACAGCGGGCACATGCAGAATCTATTTCCTCTGGGAAGAGCCCCGTAAATAGTATCAGGGTACAACAGGAATGGTTCCAATATCATCACAGACTAAAAGCAGCTGTGTGACCTTTAACAAGTTAACCTCTCAGGGCCTTCTGCAATTCTTTTGTAAAATGAAAAATTAGCACCAAATAACCTCTAGAGTTTCTCCTAGGCACAGATCCCTGACTATTCGTTCTAAATACACATCTATTAGCAAGTTATTGTAGTTAGAGGAACAGGGTTTCTTTAATAGCACTGACCACTGCATATGTCCCCTCAGGCTTGTTTCCTGCTTTCCTCAAGCACCTGAAGACAACATGACTGCCCAATCCAAGAATCATTCCAAAAACACTACACCACTTGTCCTTTTCACTATATCCGGGTGTTCAGAAGCAGAGTGTCAGTGTCCGAATTCTTTATTGTTCTGTTTGGTGGCTACAGGAATTGTTTTTCAGATGTGAAATCTGCACTCAAGTTCAATACTGTCTTGTGCGAAGTTCTCATAGAAGAGAATAATACATCAATTTGGAAGGACACTTGTAGCACATCTTTCCTTCTCTGCGTCACTTGAGCATTCTTTGCTAACCAATATGCTCCACACCAAGCGTTTTCCATTCCTCTGACATGAAGTCTCCAGGACCTCTTTGAAATTTGTGTTAGACTTTTTCTGGGTAACCTCTGTTGGCTTCAATGATGAGTGTTTTTACACTTGTAACTCTCAAATGTCTAAACTTTGTCTTTCACCTGAGCTTCAAAGTCAAATAAAAACATGTTCCATTCCTTACTTCCTCCATCAAAACCTAAAACTAACTACAGTGAAGTCGCCTAGGCTGTTTCAAACATGGTTTCTCTCCAGTGTCCCTTCTCAGTGAATGGACCACTCACTCAGCCACGCAAACCAGGGGCGTTCCCTCACTGCCCATACACCATCCACAACCAAGGCCCCTTTATCTGCTCTACAAACATTTCAAGAATACATCCGCTTCCCCAGCCACTTCTGCACTTTAGGTTCCTAGTTTTTCTTATTTAGATAACTAGAATAGATAATTTAAGAATCACCTTTACTTAAAAGTGTAATTCTTGTTGGTAACTGTGTGGAGTTGTCTCTCACTCAAGGCAACCCCATGTAGGACAGAATGAATTACTCCTGGTTCCGTGCCATCTTCACAGTTGCTGGTATGCAGGAATCCACTGCTTGGCTACCGTGTATTCTGAGCGCCTTCCAACCTAGAGGGTTCATCTTCCCACATTTCAGCAGACAGCATTCTGTTGTGATCCATAAGGCTTTCACTGGCTAATTTTTGGGTGTACATCACCAAGTTTCTTTCTGGTCTTCCATGTCTTTCTTAGTCTGGAAGATCTGCTGAAACCTGTCCATCACAGGTGACCCCGCCAGTACTCTAAATACCGGTAGCAGAGCTTCCAGCATCAGAGCAACAGCAAGTCACTACACTATGGCAAACTCACAGATGAGTGCTGGGATGTGTAATGCTGTTGTTATGTGCCATCAAATAAATTTTGACTCAGTCATCTCAAATTTAAAATATCCCAAAGAGAAATATCCTTTTGTCTTTATCCCCCCAAACTTGTCCTCTCCTGTTCTATGACATCTCAGCTAAGAATATTTGCTAACTTGTTCAAATCCCAAACCTAAAAGTCACCCTTTATCCTGCTTACTTCATTTCCCTCTCTCAAACCATCTATCAGCATATATTTCAGTTCTGTCTCCCAAATACAGCCTAATCTAACTGTCTCGCCACTTCTTCTGAAATCACCTTGGTCTAGGCCACCTCATTTCTCTCTTGGTTTACTTTTAACAACTTCCTGAATTTTCTCCCTATTTCCACATTATTCCCCCTAGAATTTCTCCTGTGCTAGAGTACTTAAAAGCAGACTCAATTCTTTCCTTAAAATGTTCCTGTGGTTTTGCATCACAATTTTCGTGAGATGTAAACTTCTTTCCATGGTGTACCAGGTCCGACATAAGAAGACTACAGTTAAGTTTGTGAACTTATCCTAGAAAAAGTGTCACCTACCTTATTGCTGATTATCACTATAGTCACCTTCAAAGTATTCCCCTTGGGAAGCTATGCAGAGATGCCAGCACCTAGTCCCACCTTCAAAGCAAGTTTGGAACTCTCTTTGTGGAATGGCCATCAGAGCTGTCACCATATTACCCTTGGTATCCTGAACATCATCAAAATGTCTTCCTTTCAATATTTCTTTTATTTTCAGGCAAAGAAAAAAGTCATTGAGTACCAGATGAGGTGACCAGGGAGAGTGTTCCAGTACAATTATTTACTTACTGGATAAAAATTCCCTCACAGACAACCATAAAATTAAGCTCGCCAACTTGCCACCAAGCCACTGTATGCAATGGCCATTCCAGGAAGAGTTCCAAAATTGCTTTGAAGGGTGGACTAGGTGCTGGAGTAGGTGCATAGCTTCCCAAGTGGAGTACTTTGAAGGTAATCTTAGTGGTATTCAGCAGTGAGGTATGTAGTACTTAGAAAAATAAAGTTCATGGACTTAATCGTCAGACCTCTAAGTTAGTCACTGCCTGAACAGTCATCCCTGTTCAGCATGCACCATCCACTCTGGCTTGCCTTCTTCTTCTTGAGCCCACTTAGCTTGTCCTGCCTCAGGGTGTCTTAGGCTGGGTTTTCTAGGGAAGCAAAACCAGTAAAACGTATACGGACAAAGAAAGATTTATATACAAAGTACAAGGAAAGATATGTATATAAAGGAAACAGTTCATGCTGTTGCAGAAGGTGAATGTCCTAAGCCCTGGCACAAGCCTCACGTGGCCATGGGAGCTGGTGAACCCAAGATCAGCAGATCAGAGATTAGAGCTCTAGATCACCAGTTGTGTAGGTTGGCGGATCCCAAGCTGGTGGTGAGACACAGTTGCAAAGGCTGGCGAACTCAGGATCGGCAGGTCAGGGAAGAGGATTCTCAAGCACTGGCTGTGAGGGTTGATTAATCCAATACCTGTCACATCAGGTCCAGGAACCAGACGCCGAAAAGAAGAGATCAAGAGCTGCTGGCAATGTGAGCAGACCGGCAGTAGGTGGCTGAAAGTATAGAGAAGAGAGCTGAGGGGCAAAAAGCCACCACAGGCCCCACCCTGCAACTTAATACAGTAGCCAAACATACAGTAGCAAAGCTGACACTATCCTGACCACTGCAGTGCACTCCTTGTCAATTTGGCATCTGCACCCATCTCCCCGTACTATCCATAGTCTCTGAAGGATACAATTACAAAGTCATACTTACGTCTAACATAATATAACCATCACATGTACAACTGAAAATGCATTAACCGATTCACATCTTATGTTTCATAAGTAAACAAAAATATCTGATACACACATAAGAAACAGAAACACTCAGAACAATTACAGTCCTGGTTTCTGCAATTGGTCACGTGGCCAACCTTCTTCTACAGACCATTCTGTGTTCCCTTGGCCCTCAGCAAGCACCTCAGCTGGTCATAGCTCCTTGCCTGGTGAGGTGACACAAACCACCCTTCCTAAAGGGTCTGGGCTATTAGCAGTCATTCTGCAGTTGGGTTGCCGTAGTTTTTCCACTGACCTTAATCACGGAACATGGTAGTACTAGGAGTCAACCTAAGGGATCTTCTGCAGTCCAAAGATCCTTCTTTACCTCTGTTACGTAATGTCAATCCAATTTCACCTTCATAGTCAGGATCAGTCACACCAGCCAGCATTGTAACTCCCTTCTTTGTCTGTTGATCTAGAGGCACAAGGAGCCCAAAATGGCCTGGTGGCAATTTTAGCTTCCAGTTCAGTGGAATCGTTGATGTGTCTCCAAGTAGCAACATTTCTCCCTTTGGAACTAAGACATTTAGATCCATAGAGCATAAAGTCATGGGGACAGGGAGAAAAAATCTTGCCAGTGGGTGACTGGGGGTAACAGTGAGTGGTGCCACTTCCATTTCTACCCGTTGATTCCTGAACCCATGAATCCAGCACCATATATTGGATGCTGGTTTAGAGCACATACAACCTCCTGGAGAACATTTCCCCAATCCTGCAAGGTACTGCCACCAAGCTGGCAGCGTAATTGTGTCTTCAGGAGGCCATTCCATCTTTCTATCAAGCCAGCTGCTTCAGGATGATGGGGAACATGGTGAGATCAGTGAATTCCATGACCATGGGCCCATTGCTGCATTTCATTTGCTGTGAAATGAGTCCTTTGATCAGAGGCAATGTTTCTGGGATATCATGAAGGTGGATAAGGCACTCTATATGTCCACAGATGGTAGTTTTGGCAGAAGCATGTCATGCTGGGAAGGTAAATCCATATCCGGGTTAAGTATCTGTTCCAGTAAGGACAAAATGCTTCCTTTTCTGTGATGGAAGTGGTCCAGGGTCTTTGTCTTTGCCATCCCACTTCTTTTCAGATCTATTCACAGCTGCTTCTTTTACATCATTCAGAATTCTGTTCACATACCTAACTCCTTAAGAGAGCTCTTCCTCCATCAACCTATCTAAAGTAGTGCCTCACTTATCACTCTCCAGTATTTAATTTCATTTTTTCTTACGAGATAACAGTCAAAGGAAAACACTCGGAGAAAGAGAGACAGAGAAAGACAGAGAGAAAGAAAAAAAAAATCCTACTAAAGCAGGTTATTAAAATCAGAGAATATACTACTTAAAGTTAAAAATAAAATGTTGCATATTACACATTTATGTTGATGTGCACAATTCCAAGTCTATATACTTCACAACCTTGCAACAGAGTATACGATACGAGTTTCAAAGCACATTAAATATGGACACTGAGTGAGTCACATGGGCGAAAATGAGAGAATGAGTAGCATCAGATAATCTATGACAGGACAGAGAAGTAGGAGTCCTACTGTGTACGTAAATTCCCCAAAACTGAAGCTGACGGGCTTTCATTTCTCCTTTGTCTTTAATACAGCAAGAAAAGAGATGGACAGTAAAAACAATATCCTTCTTCCCTTCTCTGCTTAGCTAAACTGTAAGACACAATCTGATTGCTCAAACCAACAATCACTTCTGGAAAGACAATGTCACCTCGAGTTATATATCACAGAAGGAAAAGCAAAGACACAATGCTAGGCTTTTGCTGGCTTAAGCAGATCAGAACTGAATGCCCTCTTTATGTGTCCCTACTCTCGTCCTCTGGAGAAGCTCTATGCTTCTGACCATATTTGATTTCCGTCTTGTAGATAGGTCCTTTATTGAAGAGTACTGGTTACAACACTGCCACTTAGAATACTAAGGTAGAATGTATTATATCACTTATACAAGTTCTGAAGTTGAATGATTAAAAAAAAATCTGTCTTAGCATTAGCATTTATATTTCTGTCCACAAACAGGAACTGAACATTCAATTGTATCAGC
The DNA here is from genome assembly GCA_028571685.1 of Heterohyrax brucei. Classification (NCBI taxonomy): domain Eukaryota; kingdom Metazoa; phylum Chordata; class Mammalia; order Hyracoidea; family Procaviidae; genus Heterohyrax; species Heterohyrax brucei. The sequence continues at coordinate 28,312,883 of CM053152.1, forward strand.
TATCTCCTTTGTAAATGTTTTAGACTTCACTGTGAACAAAGATGTTATTATTTCATTAATGAGTACATTAAACTAGCAAATTTCCTTTTGGAAGTTCTCATGTCTTCAAAAGCAAGGAAAAATGAAGAAAACTAAAGATACAAGGGAAAGATTAATCCAAAGGCTTAAAAAATGCTGTCAAGTCTATTTCGACTCACAGCAACCCCACAGGATAGAGTACAACTGTTTCATAGAGTTTTCAAGGAGCCCCTGGCAGATCTGAGCTGCCAAACTTTTGGTTAGCAGGTGTAACACTTAACCACCATGCCACCAGTGTTTGCAGACCAAAGGACTAACGGACCACAGCTACCACAGCCTCCACCGACCTGAGTTCGGTACAACTAGATAGTGCCTAGATACCAGCACTGATAGCTCTGACAGGGTTCACAATCAAGGATGCACAGAGATGAAAAAAAGAGAACAAAATTCTAATGTACAAAAAAAGACCAGACCATCTGGCCTGTCAGACTGGAGAAACTCTTGACAATGTGGCCCCAGACACTCTTTCAGCTCCTTACCGAAGTGACTCCTACGGTTCACCCTTCAGCCAGAGATTAAACAGGCCCATAAAACAAAGTGAGACTAAAGGTATACACCATCCCAGAAGCAAGGACTAGAAGGTAGAGGAAAGCTAGAAATAGGGAACCCAAGGTGGAGCAGGGAGAATGTTGAGATGCCATGGGATAGTTAAACAATGTCATAAAATAATGCATGTACTAAATGTTTAATGAGAAGCTAGTTTGTCCTGTGAAACTTCATCTAACGTATAATTAAAAAAAGGAAAATTTCCTAGTGGAAAGAGTATGATGTCTAATTTTCACTGCACTAGAGATTCTACTGTTTTGACATCAGTAATAATTAGGTGGCCTTTGGAGAAAAAGATAACAAATGCAAGCTTATCTGAAGCATTCAGTTTTCTTTATTTCTGCCACCAGTTTCTACACATTAATTAAAAACAAGAGATATGAACTATGTCATTTAGTTTGTTTGAATTTTACAGTCTTTCAAAGACTGACTACTGCTACCTCTCAAGATCTTTAGACAATAAAACATTGCTGCAAAGCATATATGTTAAATGTCTCCTAAAAGTTTCACTGAAATTCAAACATTGCTGCTATAATTAGAATACTAACAACAGCATATTACTAGTGCTTTCATGTGAAACTTGGATTTAATTCAGATGTGTTAGGTAGTTGTTACTCAAAGACTTGTGCTGTGGAATTAATTTTTTCTTTTTTCTGGCTTTTGCCAAATTAATTCAGATTCATTTATTAGCTCTTTCTTAATCCATAATTAATTGATGCCGTCCTCTGCTGCTGGGTTTTGCTTTGAAAAACTCATTAAGCCATTTGCACATGTGTCCAAGACAATCGACTTTCTAAACACACTCTGCTCTAGCATTACATTTCTGATGAAATATTTAATTAATTAGCTTTTTTGATTCTCTTCCTCTTGTGGAGGAGGAAGATTATTATTCTCTTTCTAGAGAAACACTGGAAAGATAAATAAAACTCTGGAAATGATTCTGTAATTCTTATTTAAAAATACTCTGTTTTTGCATCAAGAAAACAAAACATGCTTTCTGAAATATTTAACAATTTGAAAGATCTTAATAAATGATAACAGTCATAAACTTATGTGTATTGGGCATTTTAACTAAACCACTATAATGATTTTAAAGTTGCCATTTACATAATATTAAAAAAAGCACAATGACTACAGTTGCATAGTTCTGAACATAAGACAAAAATCCATATTTTATTTTTTACTTTATAGCGGGGATTCTGCTAACATGCTGCTGAATGCTCTAGCTTGGCTTATTACAAACGCCTTTCTAATTCCCAGGAAGTGAACACACAGCTGTTCTCTAGCTCACAATGACTGCTACTATACACAGCTGCTAAGAAGGCCTGCAAGGCCTGGCTCAGGGCAAACACTGCGAAGGCACGTAGACATTTGTTAGGCTCTCTTTGCAAAGAGAAAAAAAGACGATTCTATGATACATAGAAACTGTTTCCCATTTCTATTATTTCCTAAAATTCAGAGGTTCCTATATTAATAATAAATGAGTTATTAATAAATGTGCTTGACTCTAGTTTAAGGAAAGCAGCAGTCGTGTTAAAGGTGTGAGACAACTGCTAATGATATACGGCAATCTCTTTTCTGCCCAATCTCCCAAATTACTTCAGAATGTAGACTCCTATATGCAACAGCATGTACACAGAGAGGAGAGGAATTCTGAAGGCAGGTAACATTCTTTCCTTGTATTTACATACTGTTTTTAAAAAACAGTAACAGGTTATGGCAAATAAACAAATGCAATAAAGACCAAATGATCAAAGATACAGTGATTTTGATTCTTTGTTTTTAATGTTGTGGTGACAGGGAAAAGGTAATATGCATTATCTCTAAGGCAAATAGCCTCATTCCAAGGCAATCAAGACCTACAAATTACTTTGGGTTGAGGCAAAATCCAGAAATACCATTCCAACAGCATTTACCCTAAACAATCAACTCAAAAGTTTTTAACTTTTGAGATTTCTCTTCATCCCAGATATGACTTCACTGGTTTGCCCTTGACTCACTGTAGTAAATAATACTCTACTTATTACTGGAGCCCTAGTTGCTTAAAAGGTCAGCAGTTCCGATCCACCAGTTGCTCCTGGGAAACCTCTGGGCAGTTCTGTTCTGTCCTATAGGACTTGCTATGAGTTGGAAATGACTCAAGGGCACCTAATATTTAGTCCTACATCTTCAGTATGTGAACAGATGAAGAAAGGAAGGAAAGAAAAAAGGAAAGAAAGAAAAGAGGAAGGACTTCTCTTCCAAACTGAATTAGGATACAGAGATTTAAAAGTAAAATTAGTAAGTTTCTTTTTTAATTTATGGATAAGGAAGTACAGCTCTGGATTAGAGACAATACTGTGTACTTCAAATGCACCATGCAGGATGTTCCTGCTCTCTTCCTATATATTCCCATTTCTCCCATTTCCTCTTGTCTTACCTTTTGCAACAGGTGGGTGGTGCAAAATGTTAACACTTTTTTTTTTTTGCCTCTACTTTTTTTAAAAAAGTTATTTTGTTGTAGTTTAGATCAAGGTTGACAGAACAAACTAGTTTCTCTTTACAAAGTTAGTACACGTATTGTTTTATGACACTGGTTAACAACCTTACAGTAGGTCTACATTCTCCCTCGGGTTCCCTATCACCAGCTTGCCTGTCCACTCCTGCCTTCTAGACCTCACTCCTGGGTAGCGTGTCCATTTAGTCTCATTTTGTTTTATGGGCCTGCAAAATCTTCGGCTGAAGGGTGAATCTCAGGAGTGACATCATTATTGAGATAAAATAATTGTCCAGTGGCCACACTCTCAGGGTTTCTCCAGTCTCTGTTACTTTTTGAATTAGAGTGTTATTCTCCACTTTTTCCCAGCTCTGTCTGGAACCTTCTGTTGTAATCACTGTCAGATCGGTCAGTGGTGGTGGCCAGGTACCATCTAGTCCTGGATTCAGTCCCCTGCAGCCCAGCACAGGTGTAGTCCATTAGTCCTCTGGACTAGCATTTCCCTTGTTTCTTTAGTTTTCTTCATTATTCCTTGCTCCTGATGGGATGAGATGAGTGGAATATCCAGATGGTCACTTACAGGCTTTTAATACCCTGGATGCTACTCACTGAAGAATAACATTTTCTTTATAAACTATGTTATGCCAGGTGGGCCAGTGTTCCATTAGACCGCAGTCTCCACATCCCACAGGCCAGCAATTCAGTCCCTCAGGGAGTTTGGATGTGTCCACGGAGCTTCTATGACCTTGCCTTGTACAAGTTGGGCTGGCTTCCCCAGTAGTGTGCACTGTCCTACCCTTCATCAAAGTTACCATTGAGCTATTTAGATTTTTTCCATCCCCATCCCTCTTCTCCCTGATAGCTATCAAAGATTGGATCTTTTTATGTGTAAACCTTTTCATGAGTTTTTATAGTAGTGGTCTTATATAACATTTGTCCTTTTATGATTGATTTATTTCACTCAGCATGATGCCCTCCAGTTTCCTCCACATTATGAGATGCTTCACAGATTCATCCTTGTTCTTTATTGTTCCACAGTACTCCATTGTGAGTACATGCCACAGTTTATCTATTCATCTGTTGATGGATATCTAGGTTGTTTCCATCTTTTTACTATTTTGAGCAATACAGCAGTGAATATGGGAATGCATATGTCTCTTCATTCATGACCCTTACTTCCCTAGAATACATTCCTAGAAGTAGCATTGCTGGGTCATACGGTATTTCTATTTCTAGCTTTCTAAGGAAGTGTCATATCATTTTCCAAAACCGTTGTATCATTTTGTAATTTTCACCAGAAATATATAAGAGTTCCAATCTCCTTATGGCTTCTTCAACATTTGTTATTTCCTGTTTTGGTTATTCACGCCAGTAACGCTGGGATGAAATGGTATCTCATTGTGGTTTTCATTTGCATTTTTCTAATGGCTGCTGATTGTATTTCTTCCTGTGTCTGCTAGCCACTCAAATGTCTTCTTTGGTGAACTGTGTCTTGATTTCCTTTGCCCATTTTTTAATTGGATTGTTAGTCTTTTAAAATATTGCAAAGGCTTTGGATTTTAGATACAAGGCCTTTGTCTAATTTATAACAGCCAAATATTTTTTGCCAGTCTGTAGGCTCGCTTAACTCTTGGTGAAATCTGTTTATTGGCTTAAGAGTTAAGTGAGCCTAAGTGTTTAATTTTTAGGAGATCTTAATTATGTAGCTTATCTTCCGGAGTTTGTATCTTGTTGGTAGGGCTTGAATCCTGTTAATGACATATATTATGGCTTCTAGCATTGATTCTATTTTTATTCTATGATCTTGATAGTTTCTGGCTTTAGATTTACATCTTTGATCCATTTTGAATTAGTTTTTTTTGGTAAAGATTTCCCTTCTTTTTTTTTAATTGTGATTGAATGAAAATATGAATTAGGTTCTTTATGTGGTGTGAAGTATGGGTCCAGTTTCAACTTTTTGTTTGTTTGCAGATGGACATCTAATTTTGACAGCATCATTTGTTAGAAATAGTCTTTACCCTATTGGATGTATGTGGGCCCTTCCTGAAGACCAAGGGACCACCCAAACCAAACCAAATCCTCTGTCATCGAGTTGATTCTGATTCATAGTGACCCTACAGTGACCTTACAGGTTATAGTAGAACTTCCCATAGAGTTTCCAAGGAGAAAGGGTGGATTTCAACTGTTGGCTTTTTTTGGTTAGCAGCCACAGTACTTAACCACTATACTACCAGGGTTTCCAGGGGTACTGTAGGTAGATAGATTTACATCTGGGTTCTCAATTCCCTTCTTAATACTGGTCACTGTATATGTTGTTGTATCTGTACCAGGCTGTTTTGACTACTACAGCTGCACAGCAGTTCTGAGATCAGGTCATATAAGTTCTCTTACTTGATTCCTCTTCAATAGTGCCTTACTTTTCCGGGGTTTCTGCCCTTTTCATGTAAAGTTAATGATAAATTTCTCCTTTTCTCTAAAGAATGATGTTGGTATTTGGATTGGGATTGCACTGTGTTTGTAAACTGCATTGGGCAGGGGCACTTCCACAATGCTGAGTCTACCTATCCATGAGCATAGTGTGTTTTTCTGTTTATGTAGATCTCTTGTGTTTTCTTGCAGTAGTGTTTTGTAGTTTTCTTTGTATAGGTTCCTTACATACCTTGTTAGATTTATTCCTAAGTATTTTATTTTTATACAGGCTATTACAAAAGGAATTGTTTTCCCGATTTCCTTTTCATCATTCTCTTTATTATTATATAGGAATCCAACTGATTTTTGAAAGTTTGTCCTGTATCTTGCTGCTCTGCTGAAACTTTCTACTAGTTCCAGTGGTTTTCTCTTGGAGTCTGTTGAATTTTCTATGGATGGCATCATATTATCTGCAAATAGGGACAGTTTAAATTCTTCATTACCAGTATGGACACCTTTTATTTCTCTTTCTTGCATTATTGCTCTAGCAAGGACTTCCAGCAAAAAGTTAAACAGGAGTGGTGATAAAGGCATCCTTGTCTTCTTCCTGTTCTCAAGTTTCCAGCCTCTCTCCCCTGAGACTGATGTTGGCTTTTGCATAGATGCCCTTTCTTGTGATGAGAAACTTCTCATCTATTACGACTGCATTGAGAGTTTTTAATGAAGAATGAGTGTTGGAGTTTGTCAAATACCTTTTCTACATAGACCTAGATGATTGTGTGTTTGTCTTCTTTATTTTATTCATGAGGTGGTGTCTTAGGCTGGGTTTTCTAGGGAAGCAAAACCAGGAACACATGTAGGTACAAGGAAAAATTTATAATATATATAAAGTACAAGGAAAGATAGATGATAGATAGATAGATAGATAGATGATAGATGATAGATGATTGATAGATGATAGATGATAGATGATTGATAGATGATAGATGATAGATGATTGATAGATGATAGATGATAGATGATTGATAGATGATAGATGATAGATGATTGATAGATGATTGATAGATGATAGATGATTGATAGATGATTGATAGATGATAGATGATAGATGATTGATAGATGATAGATGATTGATAGATGATAGATGATAGATGATTGATAGATGATAGATGATAGATGATTGATAGATGATAGATGATTGATAGATGATAGATGATAGATGATTGATAGATGATAGATGATAGTAGATAGATAGATAGATAGAAGATAGAGAGAGAGAGAGAGAGAGAGAGAGAGAGAGAGATAGATAGATAAAGATATAGGAAACAGCTCACGCAATCACAGGAGCTGAATGTCCCAAGTCCTGGCACAACCCTCATATGGCCACGGGAGCTGATGAACCCAAGGTCAGCAGGTCAGAGACCAGAGTTCTAGATCACTGATTATGTAGGTCGGTGGATCCCAAGCTTGTGGCGAGACAGAGCCGTAGAGGCTGGTAAACCCAGGATCGAAAGGTCAGGGAGAAGGACTCTCAAGCACTGGCTGTGAGGGTTGATGAATTCAATAGCTGCTAGTTCAAGTCCAGGAACCAGACACCAGAAGAAGAGAGCAGGAGCTGCTGGCTACATGTGCAAACCGGCAATAGTAGTGGAAGGTTGAGAGATGAGAGCTGAGGGGTGTGAAGCCACCACAGATCCCGCCCTTCCACTTAATACAGCAGCCAAATATGGAGTAGCCAAGTTGACGTAATCCTGACCACCATAGGTGGATGACATTGATTGATTTTTCTAAGAGTGAACCATCCTTGCACACCTAGTATGAATCCTAAGTCATTGTGGTATATTATTTTTTTGATATGGTGCTGAATTCTACTAGCTATGTTGTTTTTTTAAATCCAAGCCAATTTGTCATATAAAAATGTGCACTCACACCACTTTATAACTCTAGATGCTCTCCCCAGTCTGTGAAAACACACTCCTGATTTCTATACTGTATTTTCTATATTCATTCAACAAACTCCTGTGCCCTTCCACCCTCTCATCTTGCCTCTAGACAGGTGGTGCTCAGTTAGTTTCATGTATATATTTAATCTAAGAAGCACATGCCAACAAAGAGATCAGTCAAGAAGAAATCAACAAATCAATACTATTTACTATAGCCCACAAGGAGATAAATATCTAGGAATAAATCTAACTAGAGAAATAAGAGACCTAAACAAAGAGAACTACAACACCTTACTGTAATAAACTAAGAGAGACTTGCATAAATGGGGAAACCTACCCTGTTTATAGATAGGAAGACTTAACATTGTGAAAATGTCTATTTTACCCAAAACAATCTACATATACAATGCTATCCCAATACAAATTCCAGTGACGTTTTTAATAAGATGGGGAAACAAATCACCAACTTTGGAAAGTGAAGAAACCCTGAGTAAGCAAAGCACTACTGACGAAGAATACACCAGGAGGCCTCTTATTACCTGACCTTAGAAGCTATTACACTAGCAGCAGTCACTAGCAGCTATTACACTGCTGCTAGTCAAAACATGTTGCTACTGGTACAAAAAGAGACATAGAGACCAATGGAACAGAGTTGAGACCCCAGAGATGCCACCATCCTCCTACAAACAGTTGATGTTTGACAAGGGCCCTAAGATTGCAAACTGGGGAGAAAACAGTCTCTTTAACAAATAGTGCTGGTTAAATTGGACATCCATCTGCAAAAAATTGAAGCAAGACTCATATCTCACATTGTACACAAAAACCAACTCTAACTGGATCAAAGACGTAAATATCAAACCTAAAACGATAAAGATCATTCAAGAAAAAATAGGATCAACAATAGAAGTCTTAATACACAACTTAGACTTCAAAACCTGATAAAGCACAATCAACAGCAGAGAAAAGAGATCAATGGGAACGACTAAGAATCAAACACTTTTGCTCATCCAATAACTTTATCAAAAGAATTAAAAGACCTACAGAATGGGAAAAAATATTTGGCACGTATATATCAGACTGATGTCTGATCTCCACAATTATACAAGGTACTGCAAAATATCAACAAGAAAAGGATAAATAACCCTATAAAGCAATGGACAAAGGACATGGACAGACACTTCTCTACAGAGGATATCCAGGCATCCAATAGAAACATGAGAAAATGCTCATGATCATTGGCTATTAAAGAAATGCAAATCAAAACTCGATGAGATACCATCTCACCCCATCAAGACTGGCCATGATCCAAAAAACACACAACAACAAATGCTGGAGAGGCTGTGGAGAAATTGGAACTCTCTTACACTGCTGGTAGGGTTGCAAAATGGTAAAATCTCTTTGGAAAGCAATCTGTTGCTTCCTTAAAAAGCTGGAAATAGATAAACTATTTGATCCAGTAATCCCACTATTTGGAATATATCTACAGAAGCAAGGGCAGTCACATGAACAGATACATGCACACGAATTTTTATTGTAGCACAGAGCACAACAGCAAAAAGTTTGAATTAACCCAGATGTCCAACAACAGATGAATGGATAAGCAAACTTGGTATATATACTCCATGGAACACTATGCAATGACAAAGAACAATGATGATTTTAGGATGTATCTCATACCCTGGTTTCAATTGCAAGACATTATGTTGAGTGAAATCAGTCAGTGGCACAAGGACAAATATTGTATGAGACCTCTATTATAAAGTCTTAAAAACAGACCCATGTACAGAAGAAAAAACTCTCTGATAGCTGCAAAGGAGGGATGGGAGAGAGGGAGAGAGTTAATTATAGATCAGACAGTTGATAGAAATTTGGTTGGGTGAAACCAGTGATAACACACATTAGAAAGAAGATCAATTTAACTGGACTGCAACATAATCTGAAAACTTATCCAATCTTAACCTAATATTGCAAGGATAGAGTAGCAGGGACAGAGGTCTGGGGATCATGCCCTTTGGGGGACATCTGGCATAACTTGGAGGACAATTGGCATAACTAGCTGTTTTAGTCAGCTAGTGCGGCTCTAACAGAAATACCACAGCTTGGATGGCTTTAACAAAGGAAAGTTTATTCTTATGCAGTCTGGTAGGTGACAAGTTCAATTCAGGATGTCCACTCCAGGGGAAGGTTTTCCCCCTAATCGGCTCCAGAAGAAAGTCCGGTATTGTTATCAGTCTTTGTCCAGAGAGTGTCTTGGCACAGGAACCTCAGTTCTTAGGAATCTTAAGGATTCTTCTCCTGGTGCTGCTTGCTTGATGGTGTGAGGTTCCCAATTCTCTGCTTGCTTCTCTTTCCTTTTATCTCTTGCAGGATGGAAAAATTAAGGGTGAGGCAAGCCATACTCGAGGGAAACTCCCTTTACAGTGGAGCAGGGAGGTGATCTTATAAAGAGATTTACAGTCCCACCCTAATCCTTTAACATACAGCACAGCAAAATCCCCAAATGGAGGACAACCACAGATTACAGGGAATAATGGTCACACGGCTATACCTATTTCGGGGGGGACACAATTCAGTCCATGACACTAGCCTATTGCTAAGAGAGTCTTCTGGTGAGTGGCGTCTGGGGTCTTTAAAGCTAACAAGCTGCCATCTGAGGTAGACCAAATGGTCCCAACTCAGATGATCACCAATGACAATAATGATGTAATAGAAAAAGAGCCCAGAAGACAGAAAGACCCATGTGAATGGGTGACCATATCAACATGTGACCAGAAGAACCAAAATGGTGCCTGGCCACCACCAATGACAGCCATGATGGGGCTCACAATGTTGAGTCCCAGTGGCAACATGAGAAAAAAAGGAGTCTACCTTAAGAACTCCACTAAAAGACTGCAATTGATGGTCTGAAGGCCTGGGAGTTCCCCTGGGAACATGGCCCTAGATCTGATGCAGCCCCTGATCATAGAGGTCAACCTTTCAGAAAGGAGTGGATTGGACTCAGGGACACAGAGTGACAATATCATGTGCACGTTATGATTCTATCCATCTATAGGATGTCGTCCTACTGGCCTCTTACTAGAGGGGAGTGGAAAGGGTGGAAAGGAGGAGACAGGAGATTGTTAACAGGACACGACATGTATGGAATGGAAAGGTGGAGCATGCTGTCGCTGGGCAAGGAGAGCAGAGGCAGTTGCAGATAGGCAGTCATGCAAATTTGAATTGTATTGTAAACCTTCACTCAATCACAGCAGAAAAAAGAAGAGAAGCACACTCTTCACCAGTATCATTTTACGTCTCATAGTAAAGTCCAATCTTTGTCTGAAGAGTTGGCTTCACGTATGGTTTCACGTCTAGGCTAACAGAAATTATGGAGCCACATCTTCTAATACCCTCCAGTCAGTGAGACCCTCAAGTCTGTTTTTAAATAGAGTTCAAGTTCCACATACCCATTTCTCTGCTGCTATATCATGGACTGTGTTGTATTCTCTGTCAGGAAAGTCATTGGGGGTTGTCTCATGCTATTGTAGTCTACGGATTACATGGCCCTTTCTGTCTCTTAGGCTCACATTTTCCTTATGTCTTTGATTTTCCTTTGCTCTAGATATATCAGTTGGGACCAGTTGATGCTACTTAGTTGGCTACCTGCTAGCATTTAAGATCCCAGATGCCACTGACCAAAGAAAAATGCATAATACGTTCTTAAAAACCTTTGTTATACCAGTTGACCTAGATGTCCCCTAAAACCATGGTACCCAGACCCCTGCCCCTGCTACTCTGGTATTTGAAGTGTTGGGCTATATTTAGGAAACCTCTTAGCTGTGCTGACCTCCCTGCTAATGCATGCCATCTCTCTCCCTTCATCTAATCCAATTCCTACATGCTATCTAATCAGTGAATACCTCTCTCCTTCCCTCTGCACACTTGTAATCATGTAACAGTTTTCTTTTGTATTTAAACCTTGTCTTGAGTCCTTACAACAGTGGCCTTATACAATGTTTGTCCTTTTGCAACTGGCTAATTTCACTCAGCATAATGTCTTCCAGTTTACTCCATGTTATGTTTCCCAAGATCATCATTACTCTTTATCATTGCATAGTATTCCATTATATGAATATGCTACCGTTTATCCATTGATCTGCTGATGTGCACGAAGGTTGATACCATCTTTTTGCTATTGTGGACACTGCTGCAATAAACCTCGGTATGCATGTATGTATTCATGTGACAGCCCTTACCTCTCTAGGATATATTACAAGAAATGGGATTTCTGAATTTCTATTTCTAGCTTTTTAAGAAAGTGCCTAAGTGTTTGCACCATCTTACATTTCCACCAGCAGTGCAAAAGAGTTCCAGTCTCTCTACAATCTCTCCAACTTCATTATTTTGTGTTTTTTTGGACTACTGCTAGCCTTGTTGGAGTGAGATCATATCTCATAGTTTTATTTGGATACCTCTAGTGGTTAATGACTGTGAGCATTCCTCACATATCGGTTAGCTGCCTGGGTGTCTTCTTTAGTGAAGTGCCTGTTTGTATTCTTTGCCATTTTTTAACTTGAGTTATCTTTCTCCTTATTGAGATTTTGCAGTATCTTGTAGATTATGGAGATTAGATGCTGAACAAATTTTTTATAGCTAAAATTTTTTCCAAGTATATACATTGTCTTTTTACTCTTTTGATGGAGTCTTTGGATAAGCATAAGTGTTTGGTTTTTAGGAGTTCCCAGTTATCTGTTTTCTGGTGATTGTACACTGTTAGTAGTGTTTTGTACTTTGTTTATATCATGTATATGGCTCTGAACATTGTCCTTATTTTTGTTCCAAGATCTTTATTGTTTGATTTTTTTGTTCAGATCTTTGATCCATTTTGAGTTACTTTTTGTCCATGGTGTGAGTTGCAGGTCTTGTTTCACTATCTTGCAGATGCATATACAGTTTTGACAACATTTATTAAAGACACTACCTGTTCCCCAGTTAATGGACTTTCGGCCTTTGTCAACTGTAAACTGCGCATATGTGGATAATCATGTCTGAATTCTTAATTCTGTTCATTACAGTCTATGTACCCATTTTTGTACCACTACCAGACTGTTTTGACTATCATGGCTGTGTAACAGGTTATTAAATAAGGTAGTGTGAAGCCTCCCAGTTTGTTCTTCTTCAGTAATGCTTCCTTCCCTTTCCTCAAGAAGCTGGTGATTTGTTTCTCCAACTCATTTAAAAGACGCCATTGGAATTTGTATTGTGATTATATTGTATCTATAGACTGCTTTGGGTAGAACAGACATTATCACAATGTTGATTCTTCTTACTCATGAGCAAGGTAGGTTTCTCCACTTATGTAGTTTTCTTCCAGTAGTGTCTTAAAACTCTCTTCATGTAGGTCTTTTACATCTCTGGTTAGATTTATTCCTAAGTATTTTATCTTCTTGGGGGCTATTTTAATGGTACTGATTTGGTGATTTCCTCTTCAATGCTTTCTTTGCTGGTATAAAGGAATCCAACTGATTTTTGTACATTTATCTGGAATCTTAATACTTTGCTGAACTCTCCTACTAGTTCCAATAGTGTTTTGGCAGATTTTTTTTGGAGTTTTCTGTGTATAAGATCACACTGTTTGCAAACAGACATACTTTTATTTCTTCCTTCTGGTTGCCTTCTGCTCTGGCTAGAACCTCCAGCACAATGTTGAACAAGTGTGGTGATAAGGGGTATCCTTGTCTCATTCCAGTTCTCAAAGAGAATGCTTTTGGCCTTTCTTCATTTAGGATAATGTTGGCTGTTGACTTTGTATAAATGTCCTTTATTATGTCAAGGAATGTCCTTTCTATTCTGCTGAGAGTTTTTAATATGAATGGGTGTTGGACTTTGCCAAATACCTTTTCTGTATCAATTCATAAAATCAAGTGGTTCATGTCTTTTGTGTGTGTGTGATTGAGTACATTGTTTTTCTAATGTTGAACCATTCCTGCATCCCTGGTATGAATCCCACTTGGTCATGGTGAATTATTTCTTTGAGACATTGTTGAATTTTATTGGCTAAAATTTTATCAAGGATTTTTGCATTTTAGTTCATGACATGGTCTGCCATCTTCCTTTTCTTTTGTACTGTCTTTACCTGGTTTTGGTATTAGAGTTGTGCTGGATTTACAGAATGAATTTGGCAGTATTCCATCGTTCTCTATGCTCTGAAATACTTTTAGTAATAGTGGTGTTACCTTTTCTCTAAAAGTTTGGCAGAATTCTCCAGTGAAGTTGTCAGGGCCAGTGCCATTTTTTGTTGCAAGTTTTTTAATTGCCTTTTCAAACTCTTCTTTTGGTATGGGTTTATTTAGTTCTACTTGTGTTTGTGGTAGTTTAGGTAGGTAGTGTGTTTCTAGAAATTTGTCCATTTCCTTTACGTTTTCAAATTTGTTAGAGTACAATTTTTCATAGTATTCTGTTACAACATTTTAAATTTCAATTGGGTCTGTTGTAATATCACCCATCGTATTTCTTATCCAACTTATTTGCTTCCTCTTCTGTTGTTCTTTTGTCAGTTTGGCTAATGGTTTATTGAGTGTTTTACAATCTTTCAGAGAACCAGTTTTTAGTCTTATTAACTCTGTCAATCATTTTTCTATTCTCTGATTCACTGAGTTCTGCTCTTTTATTATCTACTTTCTTCTGGTGTCTAGGGGCTTCTTTTACTACTCTCTTTCTACTTGTCGCAGTTGATTTGGGCCCTATCTTCTTTTTGGATGTGTACATTTATTGGGATGACCTCTGAGCACTGCTTTTGCTGTGTCCTAAAGGTTCTGGTAGGATGTTTTCATTTTCATTTGATTCTATGAATTTCTTTATTTTGTTCTTTGTTTTTTCTATAACTCAGTAGGTTTTGAACAGGTGTTGTTTAGTTTCCATGTGTTTGATTTTTTTCCCCTTACTTTTTTGTTACTGATTTCTACTTTTATGATTCAAAGGTATGAAAAGATGCTTTGTAACATTTCAAAGTTTGAATTATGTGTTAAGGCTTGTTTTATGGCCTAATAAATGCTCTATTCTAGAGAATGTTCCATGTGCATTAGAAAAGAAACTATACTTGGCTGTTGTTGGGTGGAGTGTTCTGTGTATGTCTATGAGATCAGGTAGGCTGACTATGACATTTAGATCACTGTTTTTACTGAGTTTTTTTCTGGATGCTTTGTTATCAAAAGCAATGTGTTGAAGTGTCTTGCTATCATTTTGGACCTGTTTATTTCTGATTTTAATGCAATTAAAATTTGTTTTATGTATTTTGGAGCTCTTTTGTTGAATATGTAAATATTTAACATGCTTATATCCTCTGCAGTACCGACCTTTTAATCATTATATAGTGTCCTTTCTTGTCCAGTGTGGTGGATTTTACTTTAGCCTACTTTATCAGAACTATTGTCACTACTGCTTATTTTGTATGTTGTTTGCTTGATATATTTTTTTCCCATTCCTTCAGTTTTAGTTTGGATCTTTAAGTCTAAGATGTGTCTCCTGTAGATAGCACACAGTTTTTGTTTTTAATCCAATCTGCCACTCTGTCTCTTTATTGGTGCATTTAATCTATTTATAGTCTAAGTAATTATTGATCAATAAGAGTTTAGTGCTGCCATTTTGATATCCTTTTTTTCTGAGTGTGTGCTTTGCAGACAATTATTTCTTCCCCTTAGTTTTCTGTGGTTAGTCCTTTTTCTGTATGTGTGTTCTTTTCACGTTTCTCATTGCTGAGACTTCTTTTTTGTTTTTTATGTTGATGTACAAAATTTCCTTTGTGGTTATATTAATATTCACCCCAATTTTTCTCAATTTAAGCTGGTCTTTAATTTCTTTATACTGCTCAAAAGCTCTGTGACTACATGTTTTTTAAGACCCTGTTTTTGGTTACAGTGTTTACATACTGTCATCTCTGTTTCCCTATTTTTATTGTTTGGCCTTTGATTTACTTCTGTAATTTCCTTATTTAGGTTGGTGTCTAATTGCCCTGTTCTGTGTTCTAATCTTGTGTTCTTATCTGATATTACTGATTTTCTAACCAAAAGATTCTTTTATTATTTTTTGTAATTTTGGTTACTTTTTCAAATTTCCTAAATTTCTGTTCATTTGGAATAGCCTTATTTCCTCATATTTCAGAAACATTTTTTTATTTTTATTTAACATAACTGAGTGAAAATCTACATTCACGTATAAATTTACATGCCCACCTATATGCAGCTTCTACTGCTCTCCCTGTCCAGTGACAGCACACTATTTCTCTCTGTTCCATACATGTCTCATCCTCCCAACGGCCTCCTTTCCCCTCCTCTCCATCCACTCCCCTTCCTCCAGCCAGAGGTCAGCAGGATGATATCCTATAGATGTATAGAACCATAAAGTGCTTCCAATATATGGTCACTGTGCATTGCCAAGTCCAATCCATTTCTGTCCAAAGAATGGACCTTTGTTATAATTTATGGGAAAGGGCAGCATCAAGGCCGGGGGCCATGCTCTCAGAGGAACCCCAAAACCGCTGGACCATCAATTGAGGTCTTTTAGTGGAGATCTCATGATGCACCCCTTTTTATTCTTGTGTTGCGAGTGAGACTCCTCTCTGTGAGCTCCATCGTGGCTATCACTGGTGGTGGCTGGGCACCATCCGGTTCTTCTGGTCCCAAGTCGATGTAGACACCCACTCTTGTGGGTCTCTCTGTCTTCTCGGTTGTCTTTACCGCATGTCATTTTGGTCCTCGGTGAGCATCCGTTCCTGCTGAGTTGGGACCATTTGCTGTGTCCTCGGATGGCAGCTTGGCAGCTTTTAAGACCCCAGACGCCACTCACCAATGTGGGGTGCAGAGAGCTCTCTTAGCAAAACGCTAGTTGTGCCAATTGGCCTGAAATTCGCCTAAGAGCATGGTCCCCTGCCCCCTGCCCCAGCTACTCTATCCTTGCAGTATGAGTTAAGATGGAAGGAGTACTCAAGTTATGCTGAAGTCCTCTTAATGTTGTTCTTGTTATATTTCAGAAACATTTTTGCTGGATATACAAGTATAATTTTTGGCTGGCAAATATTTTCCTTCAAGGCTTTGTATGTGTGACCCATTGCTTTCTTGCTGCATGGTTTCTTCTTAGTAGTCCAAGCTTTGTTCTTCTTGATTTTCCTTTGTAGATCATTCTTTGTTTATTCCTAGCAACTTTTAAAATGTTTTCCTTATTTTAACTTTCAGCAAGCTTGATTATAATATGCCTTGGTGTCTTTCTTTTAGGACCTACCTTTTGTGGAGGTTGGTCAAAATCTCTTTGACATGTTATCTTGCCATCTTTCATGATATCAGGGAAGATTTCTGTCAACAAATTTTTGACAATTCTCTCTGTAGTTTCTGTTATTGCCCCTGTTCTAGTATTCCAATTATTCGTTTATTATTCTTATTGATAGAGTTCCACATAATTCTTACTGTTTTTTTATTGACTGAGTGAGAATGTACATTCCCCTATAAATTTGCATGCCCACCTATATGCAGCTTCCACTGCTCTCCCTGCCCAGTGACAGCACACTATTCCTCTCTGCTCCATACATGTCTCATCCTCCTAATAGTCTCCTTTCCCCTCCTCTCCACCCACTCCCCTTCCTCCAGCCAGAGGTCAGTAGGAAGAGACATTATAGATGCATAGAACCATAAAGTGCATCCAATACATGGTCACCCTGTGTCGCCAAGTCCAATCCATTCCTGTCCAAAGAATGGACCTTCATTATGATTTATGGGCAAGAGCAGCATCAGGGCAAGGGGCCATGCTCCCAGGGGAACCCTGAAGCGGCTGGACCACCAATTGTGTTCTTTTAGGGGTGATCTCAGAGTGTACCCCTTTTGATTCTTGTGTTGCCAGTGAGACTCAACTTAGGGAGCTCCATCACGGCTATCACTGGTGGTGGCTGGGTACCATCCAGTTCTTCCGGTCCCAAGTCGATGTAGGCCTCCACTCACGTGGGTCTCTCTGTCTTATGGGTTGTCTTTTCCCCATGTTGTCTTGGTCCTCAGTGAGTATCTGTTCCTGCTGAGTTGAGATCATTTGCTGTGCCCTCGGATGGCAGCTTGGCAGCTTTTAAGAGCCCAGATGCCACTCACCAATGTGGGGTGCAGAGAGCCCTCTTAGCAAAATGTTAGTTGTGCCAATTGGCCTCAATTTCTCCTAAGAGCATGGTCTCCTGCCCCCTGTCCCAGCTACTCTGTCCTTGAAATATTAGTTTAAGATGGAAGGAGTACTCAAGTTATGTTGATGTCCACTTAATATTGTTCTTGTTTCTAATGTATGCTATCACTGATTTCACCCAATCAAATTTCTACCATCTAACTTACTCCCCTCCTTTGCCTTCCCTCCCTCCCTTCCTTTGCAGCCTTCAGAGTCTTTTCTTTTATGCATAAGTCTGTTTTTGAGTTCTTATTGCAGGGGTCTCATGCAATATTTGTCCTTTTGTCGCTGACCACTTTCACTGAACATAATGTCTTCCAGTTGAAACCAGGTTATGAGATGTTTCCTAGAATCATCATTGTTCTTTATCATTGCATAGTGTTGCACTGAGTATATATACCATAGTTTACCTATCCATTCTTCTGTTGTTGGGCATCTGGGTTGATTGCATCTTTTTGCGATTGTGGACTGTGCTGTGATAAACATTCTTGTGCATGCATCCGTTAGTATGAATGGCCTTGATTCTGTAGGATATATTACAAGTAGTGGAATTACTGGGTCTAGTGTTTCTTATTTAAAATTCTTTTGTCTCATTTTTGCTCAAATATGTTGTCATATTTTGGCAACGGGATGACAATGGGTAGGTAGTTTCTAGAAATGTGTCCATTTCCTCTAGGTTTTCAAATTTGTTATACTTTTGCAAAATATTCAGTTATGATCCCTTTTTATTTCAATTTCAATTAGGTCGATTATAATGACTCCCATGTCATTTCTTATTTGGGTTGAACACTCACTCTCCTGTTTTACTTCTGTCAATTTCGTCACTTCTCTGTCAATTTTGTTGTTTTTTTAGAGAACCAATTTTTGATCTTGGTAATCCTTTCTATTGTTTTCCCAGTCTCTATTTCATTTATTTCTACTCTGATCTCAATATTTCCTCTCTTCTGGTGGCTGTGGGCTTTTTATGCTATTCTCTATTTGTTTGAGTTGTGTACCTAATGTTTAGATTTGCCTCTTGTTTTTCATTGTGTGCATCTATTCCTATAAATTGACCTCTGAGGACTGCTTTTGTTACGTCCCAAAGGTTTTGTAATGATGTGTTTTCATTTTCATTTGATTCTTGGAATTTTCTTATTCTACCTTTGATTTCTTCTATTACCCAGTGGTTTTAAGTGGGTTGTCATTGAGTTTCCATGTAACTGACATTTTTTCCTTTGTTTTTTCCCTTGTTTGATTCTACTTTGATGGTGCAGTTATAAATGAGGAGATACTCTGTACTATCTTAATGTTTCGGATTTTGTTTAGTGTCGATCTGTGGCATAAGATGTTGTCTATTCCAAAGAATGTTCCATGTACATTGGAAAAGAATGTGTACTTTGCAGCCACTGGGTACAGTGCTCTACGTCTATGAGATCAAGCTGGCTGCTTGTGCTCTTTAGATCTTCTGTATCTTTGTTGAGTTTCTTTCTAGATACTGAGAGCGATATATTGAAATCTCCTACTGTTACTGTGGAACTTTCAATTTCTCTTTTCCCTGTTGTTAGAGTTTGTTTTATATATTTTAGAGCCCTCTCATTGAGTGTGTAGATGTTTATTACAGTTAAATCTTCATGATAGATCATACCTTTCATCATTATGTAGTGTCTTTCTTTGACTTCTATGGTGAATTTTGCTTTAAAGTTTATTTTACTCAAAACTAGCACAGCTACTCCTGCTGTTTTTTGGTAGCTATGTTTTTTGTTTGATATGTTTCCTTCCATCTCTTGATTTTTAATAAAGTTATGTCTTTTTTCCTAAGGTGTGTCTCTTGTAAACAATATATTCATGGACCCACTGTTTTTTAATTTTTTTAATTAACTCCAGTAAAAGAATAAAATTTCGAACATCTATCAATTACGTCATCTATGATAAACCCTCAAACCCCCACCCACCCATGTAACCAACACAGTCATTTTCTTCTGTGGATAATTCTCTTGTTAAGTCCTTATAACAGGGGTCTCATACAAAATTTGTCCTTTTGACACTGATTGATTTCACTCAGCATGATCTCATCCAAATGCGACCATGTTATGACATGTTTTCTAAAATTGTCATTGTTTTTAATTATAGAATGGTGTTCCACCGAGTATATGTATCACAGTTTGCTTATCCATTCATCTGTTGATGGGCACTGGGGTTGATTCCAACTTTCGCTATTGTGGACTGTGCTGCAACAAACATTCATGTACATGTGTCTGTTTATGTGACAACCTTTGTTTCTAAAGGATAAATTCCAAGCAGTGGAATTACGGGATCAAATGGTATATCTATTGCCAGCTTTTTAAGGAAGTACCAGATTGTTTCCCAAAGAGACTGTACCATTTTGCAATCCTACCAGCATTGTAGGAGAGTTCCAAATTCCCCACAGCCTAGCCCGCATTTGTTGTTTTGTGTTTTTTGGATCATGGCCAATCTTGTTAGGGTGAGATGGTATCTCATCATAGTTTTGATCTGAATTTCTTTAGTAGCTAGTGATTGTGAGCAATTCTGCATGTGTCTTTCAGCTGTCTGGACATCCTCTTTAGAGAAATGTCTGTCTATCTCCTTTGCCCATCACTTAGTTGGATTATTTATCCTTTTCTTGTTGATATTTTGTAATACCTTATAGATTATGGAGATCAGATGTCAGTCTGACATATAGTTGACAAATATTTTTTCCTGTTCTGTAGGTGGTCTTTTAATTCTTTTGATGAAGTCTTTGGATGAGCTAAAGTGTTTGATTCTTAGTAGTTCCCAATGATCTATTTTCTCCTCTATTGATTATGCTTTGTGTGATTCTGAAGTCTGTCTATATTGTGTATTAAAACTTCCACTGTTGCTCTTATTTTATCTTGAATGAGCTTTATCATTTTAGATTTTATATTTAGGTCTTTTATCCAATTTGAGTTATTTTTTGTATAAAGTGTGAGATATGGGTCTTGTTTCAAATTTTTGCAGATGGATATCCAATTTTACCAGCAGCATTTGTTAAAGAGACTGGTCTTACCCCAGTTTAAAATCTTGGGGCCTTTGTCAAATATCTGTTCATAGGAGGATAGTGGCATCTCTGAAGTCTCAACTCTGCTCCGTTGCTCCATTTGTCTCTTTTTGTACCAGTACCAGACTGTTTTGACTACTGTGGCAGTGTAATAGGTTCTAAAGTCAGGTAGTGAGAGGCCTCTCAGTGTGTTCTTTTTCTTCAGTAGTGCTTTAATTATCTGAGGTTTCTTCCATTTCCAAACAAAGTTGATGATTTGTTTCTCCATCTCATTAAAAAAATGTTGCTGGAATTTGTATTGGGATTGCATTATATAAATAGATTGCTTTGGGTCAAATAGACATTTTCACAATGTTGAGTCTTCCTATCCATGAGCAGGGTACATTACTCCATTTATGTAAGTCTCTCTTAGTTTCTTGTAGTAAGGGCTTGTAGTTCTCTTTGTAAAGATCTCTTATTTCTGTAGTTAGATTTTTTTTCCCTAGGTATTTTGTCTTCTTGGCGGCTGTAGTAAGTGGTACTGACTTGGTGATTTCTTCTTTAATAAGCTCACTGTTGTTATAAAGCAATCCTACTGATTTACTTATGTTTATCTTGTGTCCTGATACTTTGCTGAACTCTTCTATTAGTTCCAATAGTTTACTTATGAATTCCTTTGAATTCTTTGTATAAACAATCATATCTGCAAATAGGGAGATTTTTACTTCTTCAGTGTCAATACAGATGCCCTTTATTTCTTTGTCTTGCCTAATTGCTCTGGCTAGAACTTCTAGCACAGTGTTGAACAGAAATGGTGAGAGTGGGCATCCTTGTCTAGTTCCTGTTCTCAGAAGGAGTTCTTTCAGTCTTTCACCATTTAGGATGATGAAGGCAGTTGGCTTTGTGTAGATGCTACTGATTACGTTGAGGAATTTCCCCTCTATTCCTATTTTTCTGAGAGTTTTATGCATGAATGTGTGTGGAATTTTGTCAAATTCCTTTTCTGCATCAATTGACAAAATCAGTTTATTCTTATTTTTTGTGTTATTAATGCAGTTGATTACATTAATTGCTTTTCT
This sequence comes from Heterohyrax brucei, assembly GCA_028571685.1. Taxonomy (NCBI): domain Eukaryota; kingdom Metazoa; phylum Chordata; class Mammalia; order Hyracoidea; family Procaviidae; genus Heterohyrax; species Heterohyrax brucei. The sequence goes on from CM053152.1 coordinate 28,334,579, forward strand.
GATGTTGAACCAGCCTATATCCCTGGAATGAAACCAACTTGATCATGATGAATCATTTTTTTTATATGCTGTTGAATTCTATTGGCTAGAATTTTGTTGAGGATTTTTGCTTAGGTTTATGAGTGATATAGGTCTGTAGTTTTCTTTCTTTCTTTCTTTTTTTTTTTTTTTTGTGGGATCTTTCCCTGGCTTTGGTAACAGGGTTGTGCTGGCTTCACAGAATGAATTTGGGAGTATTACATTTCTTTTTATGGTGTGAAATAGTCTCAATAGTATCAGAGTTAACTTGTCTCTAAAAGTTTGGTAGAATTCTCTGGTGAAGCCATCTGGGCCAGGACTTTTTTTGGTTGGCAGACTTTTTATGATTTTTTCAATCTCTTCCCTTGTGATGGATTTATTAAGTTGATCTCCTTGTGATAATCTTGGTGAGTGATACAAATCTATAAATTTGTCCATTTCCTCTAGGTTTTCAAACCTGTTAAGAGTACAGCCTTTCCCAGTATTCTTTTATGATATTTTTGATTTCAGCTGTGCCTGTTGTAATAACTCCCATTTCATTTCTTAATCGGATTGTTTGTATTTTCTGCTGTTTTTCTTTTCTAAGTTTAGGCAATGGTTTATCAACTTTGTTGCTCTTTTCAAAGAACCAGCTTTTGGTTTTGTTAATTTTTTTGATTTTTTTTCTCTCTAATTCATTTAGTTCTGCTCGAATCCTTATTATCTGTTTTCTTCTGAGTGGTTCCTCTGTTGCTCTCTTTCTACTTGTTCAAGCTGTACGGTTAACTCTTTAATTTGGGCCCTTTCCTCTGTACAAATGTGTGCAGTTATAGAGATAAACTGACCTCTGAGCACCGATTTTGCTGTATTTCATAGATTCCGGTAGGATATGTTTTCATTCTCATTTGATTCCATAATTCTTTATTTTGTCCTTCATATCTTCTATAACTCAAGGCTTTTTGAGCAAAGTGTTGTTCAGTTTCCATAAGCTTGAATTTCTACTTATGAATTTTTTGTTATTGATTTCAACTTTTATAGGTTTATGGTCTAAGAAGATACTTTGCAGTAAATCATTCATTTGGATTTTATAGAGAAGTGCTTTATGACCTAACACAGTCTGTTCTGGAGAATGTTCCCTGTGCACTGGAAAAGAAGGTGTACTTACCCGCTGATGGATGAAAAGAGTTGTATTTGTCAATAAGGTCAAGTTGGTTAACTGTTGCATCTTCTGCATCTTTACTGAGCTTTTTTACTGGATGATCTATCCATAGCTGAAAGGGGAGTGTTGAAGTCTCCAACTATTATTGTGGAATTATCTATCTCGTTGTTCAGTGTTGTCAGTATTTGTTCAATGTATATAGGTGCTCTGGTACTGAGTGCATAAATACTTAATATTGTTAAGTCCTCCTTGAGTACTGAAACTTTCAGCAATAAATAGTGACCATTCTTGTCCACAATAGTGGATTTTACATTAAAATCTATTTTACCTGAGATTAGTATTGCCATACCTGCTCTTCTTTGTATATTGTTAGTTTGGTATACATTATTTCATCCTTTAATTTTCAATTTGGTCATATCTTTAAGTCTAAGGTGTGTTTCTTATAAACAACATATAGACGGGTTGTGTCTTTTGATCCAGGATGTCACTTGCCGTCTCTACTAGAGTGTTCAGTCCATTTACATTCAGTGTAATTATTGACAGATATGTGCTTAGTGCCATCATTTTAATGTTAATTACTTTTATGTTGATGTATTCTATATTCCTTCTAATGTTCTGTTCCGGGCCATTCTTCTTTATGGGTTGTTGTTTCAATGTTGGTTTTGTGTTCATTGAGACTGCTACATTGCACTTCTTCTTTGATTACAATGCATTGTTAATTACCTTTATGGCTGCATGTATTATCCCCCTTAACATACTAAGATTAAACCCAATTTTAACTACTGCATAACTCTTAAACTTCCTCTGCATCTGAAAGGACAATAACTACTGTAGTGTATCCTTCTTTTAATGTGATGGTATTATAGTTGTCATGATATGATCACAGATTCCCTCCTTTTAATATTGTAGCTTTGATGAAGTTTTGTGACTTCCCTAACTGATTAGAATTTTAGATGATGTGTCCTGAATTGTCACCTTAAATATACATGTAACGGTTCTGTTTTTCTAATGGAAGAGCTTTTTTTCAATATTTCATGTAATTTTGGCTTAGTTTTTACAAAGTCTCTATACTTCTCTTCATCTTCAAAAGTCTTAATTTCACCATTATATTTAATAGTCAATTTTGCAGGATAAATAATTCTTGAATGGAAGTTTTTTCTCTTTCGGGGCTTTGAATGTTTTCTAGCCAGCGTTGCTTCTGCAATGAAAGCCTACAGGGTTCCCTTGGAGTGTTAGCTTTGCTTTGAGCCTCACTGCCTTCAGAAGCATCTGTTTATGTTTCATCTTATTAAGCTTGATTATATGTCCTCGTGTCTTTCTTTTGGGGATCTAGCATTTGTGGTGTTTGATAAAAATCTTGAATACCTATGTTCTTTTTCCTCATAATCTCAGGAAAGTTTTCTGGATGGTCAGAGTTTCATCTTACATGATATTCAGAAAGTTTTCTTCACTGGTTCAACAATGATCCTGTGTTTTCCATTTTCTCCCCTCGCTCAGCAAATCTGATAACTTATACACTTTTGCTTTTGATTGTATTCCACATCTTTCTCAGGGTTTCTTCATTTTTCCGAGTTATCTTCAAACACAGCTGTATACAGGTGTTTGTCTTTAATTTCACTGATCCCATCTTCTATCATTTCAAACCTGCTCTTCAGCCCTTCTATGACATTGTCCCTTTCTGAAATTTTGTTGTATATCTTTTGGATTTCTAATTCTTGTTTTGGTATGATTTCTAGTTGTGAATTTATTCTGGCATTTTGTCTCTGTAATATTTTCTTGAATGTTTCCATGAATTTGTCTAGTTTTTCCCCATTTTTTCTACTTTTTGTTTCAACTGTTAGATAGCTATGAATATCAGATTTGGATTCCTTGTAGATAGCTCTAGTGCCTTTTCTTCCCCTGGGAAGTCATCTGGTGTTTTATTTTGGATGCCTACTGGAAACATATTGTCTTTTTTTTTTTAAATAAGTTCTGATATCATCTGCTGTTATCAGGGCATTCAATAGTTATTTTCTCAATTCATTGGCTGTAGAGCTGTTTCTTTTCTTTTTTGCATTATTTGGTTATGTTGAATGAGGTGAAATGTGCATTCTTTGTTATTTGCTTGCCTGTGGTCATAATACTTTTCACCTCCTTAGCCAGTGGGCAGGGCCAGCTGCTCAGCTGTGGTGCAGTAGGGCATGTCCAGCTGAAGGGGAAGATCAGAGATGGGTTGTTTGTGGCACATAATAGGGCTGATGAGGTGAGCCTGGAATCAGTGCTGGGCAAGCTCCTGTGGGCTGTGCCTGTGCTGCTCAGGGGTGTGTTGTTCAGCACACAGCAGGTAGGTGGGAAGGAGCAGGAAGACTGTGATATGTAGACCTAATATGGGTATAGGAGAGACAAGAAAGAAGAAACAGGAGCCAACAATATAAACAAAATGAGTGCTAAAGGAGTAGGAAGATGAGAAACCAAAAAAACAGAGAAAAAGAAAAAGAAGAAAAAAAAACTAGGTAAAAATTGGGGAAAAGAAAAACACAAAAAAGAAAGTCCCCCAGTTATTCTTACCAATGCTGCTGTGAAGACCAGGGAAGTATCTCCCAGGCTGCACAGTATATACTGGATAAAAGGGGTATACATGTCACACAGTGTCAGGTACATAGGAGACAGGAAAATAATGTAAGCATAGGGAGATAAGAACTCATAAATGAAGAAAGACAGGAAGCAAAAAGGAGAAATAAAGAAATGCTCTCAAGGATCACCCAGAAACAAGTAGTCTGACTTGTGATGTGGATCATAAGCCATGTAATACAACCTGACTAGAAAGCACCCCCAAGCTGTAAAATGAACAAAGAAAAACAGACAAAGCAAAACAAAAGAAAGAAAAAACTCAGAGGATTCCACCAGCTGGCATCATGGTTCAGAGGACTGGTTCCCCAGCTGAGTGGCACTACACAGCCTTCCAAGAGGCAAAGATGGCACAGGGAGCCTAGTGTCCTAGAGAAGAGACAGGAGGTAGTGGGAAGCTTGGAGAAAATCAAAAGAAACAGAAAAAAGTAATATCAGGTACAGACAAAAGGCACTAAGGGAACAAGCCAGTGTGTTGAGGTGGGGTTTGAATATAAGTTGCCGGTACTGACGGAGTTTTCTCCTAGACAAGAAACTGCAGTTGGTGGGAAGCAGACGAAGTTGAGATGGGTGAGAAGAGTGATGTTAGGAAAGCACATATCACTGGTTATCAGGTGATCTGTGTCCTGCTGGAGGCCCCTAAAGGTCCATTCCACTATCCCTCTGCTGATTTATGATGCACATGGGCAAATTCAAGTGGCAGAGATATTGCAGTTTCCAACCAGGGGAGCCACTGCACCTAGCCAGAAGGTATCAGAGGAACAGGAAGAAGACCAGAGGTAGGATAACATGTATTGCTGGTTAACAGTTACTTTTTATTCCCTTGGGATTTCTGTGAATCTGCTTTCCCATGTTCTTTGTCTGCTGATCTCCAACAGGAGTCCAAGCTGGTGAATCTGCACTATGTCAACTGATAGAGAACTTCTTGTCTTTCTTCTCACTCTCTGCTCTGCCAGTTTGTTATTCCACTCAGTATTTTGCTAAGATCTTTATCTGTTCATTCAACAATCTGGGTCCTAGGATTGACAATTACCTGTTTTACTTAGCTTTGGGTCTTAGCTGTGGAATGACAGTGTGGTACTTCTGTCTACAGTGCCACGTTGTCTAGAACTGAAGGTTAATAAAAGAAACTGGAGGTTTGAGTATTTCCAGGGGTACCTGAGAAGAAAGGTTGGGCAATCTACTTCAAAAAATCAATCACTGAAAGTCCTCCTCTGACACACATTGGGTTGACATGAGTTTGAGCTGACTTGTTGGCAACTGGTTACTGATTAGCTTTACAAATCCTTCTTACCACTTTGGAGGACTCCACTCCTTAGAAAAACCACAGGGTCATTACATTGGCTATATAATTTTTTGTACTGACTGTATGTTATGCCAGAAGATTTAACAGTTATTTGCTATTCCTTTTTTGAACCAGTATTTACTGAGAGTCTTATCCTTCTAGGCCTGTGGGAGGCTCTGGCAACAAAACAGATCCGTACAAGCAACTTGCATCTCTGTTATCACTATATTTTTCCATTTCATTTAAAACCTAGCTCAGACACCAAGCACACATAACCTGCAAGGACCTCAGTATTTGAAAAGTGTCCTAGGAGTAGGCATGTTGCCTATATAGACTCACTCAGTAAGCGCCCATTGCTTAGGTAATGCTTAACAAAAAGCACAAACATTCGACAAATGCTTGCTAAATAAATTTAGCTTATTGTTTAACAAAATACACTACTGAATGCTTACTATGTACCAGTTGGTAAGGCTGTGATGGTTAACAAGAGATCCAAGCTCCTTGCTCTAAGCCAGGTAATAGCTTAGAGCATCCCACTCCAAGAGAACTTTCTAAACTGCCCACTGTCAAAGCCACTAGTCACAAAGGGCTAGTGAACACTTGATACATGGCTAATTCAATTTAGGGAGTAGATTTTTTTTTATTTGAAAGAATTGTTTTAATCTAATTTATTGAATACTAATTTAAAAGCTGAAGTAGTGTAAAATATTTTTTCCATTGAACGCAACTTTATTTTGGTACCTGTACCAGCTGCCAGGAAGTCAACTATTACTCATGACAACCCTATCTGTACAAGAGTAGAACTGTGTACCACAGGGTTTCTGTGGCTGATTTTTTGCAGAGCCAGGCCTTTCTTTGAAGGCATCTCTACATAAACCTGAACCTCCAAGCTTTTGGTTAGCAGTGTTTAACCATCTATACCATCCAGGGTTCCATTGTTTTGGTAGGACTATATTTATCTTCAACTGTTGCATCATAGAATCTATTATTCTTTGTTATAGAACACATGTCCAGTGCCTGCATCATTTTTAGTATCTCATGATTTTTCATACAGACTTCACGTGGAAATATTCTGAGCTAAATAACAATTCTGAAATCAATTTCACCTATTTTTACATATTTTTAATGTGACTACATAAAAACTTAAACATATATAAATATACACGCCTTATATAAGGATAAACATTGCGTGTATATTTATATATGTTTAAGTTACTTAGAAGAAAGCAAGGGAATTTACGAGAAAACAAATGAACAAAAAGTAAGCAAACAAAACAATCATATAATGTGGAGAGTGGTACAAATCTAACCATACTTCCTCCTAGGTTAAAACTTTATAGGGAAAATAATTATATTATCCCAGTAATGTCTCCTATAATTCTAGATACCATGCTGATCAATGAAAAATGTTAAATTTAATGTAGTTTCTATCTCCTGCTCTAACTGTCTTGAGATAAACATGTAAAAATAGCGAGTGAAGTCAGTAGACTAATCAGAGAAATGACCCAAGAAAACAGGAGGAAAAAATACATTAAATAAAGGGAGATTTTCAATGTGGTATTTTATCTGTCTTCTTGGACAGCAATGAAACAGAGAGCTGAATGTTTTCACAGAACTAAGTAAAATTGTATCTCAGATACATTTTTTTTTTGTGAGACAGAAAAGACCACATTTGAATGATAAATACAAGCTGTTTCTATACAGCAAAAAATTTACAGTTATTCTAGTGTATTCTAACTATGTATACAGCAGATGCAGGCCACAGAGAATAAAGAATACTCTAGAGGTATTCTGAGAAAACTCAAAATAACAAAAAGGTTCAAAACAAGAAATGGCTGTGGATTGAATCAACCCCTTCATGGGCCAAAAGGAAACCAAGACAAGGGTGATCATGTCTAAAAAAATTTACATATGATATCTAGAATAACATAATAATTAATAGCCATTTATTTTAGTTATCTACTCTTGCTATAACAGAAATTACCACAAGTGGATGGCTTTAACAAAGAAAAATTAATTCTCCTACTGTTTAGCAGGCTACAAGTCCAAATTCAGGGTATTAGCTCCAGTGGAAGGTTTTCTCTCTCTGTTGGCTCTGGAGAAAGGTCACTGTTACCAATCTTCTTTCAGTCTAGGAGTTTCTCAGTGTAGAGACTCCAGGTCTACAAGAACTGTTACTTTCCTGGCTCTGGTCTCTTGGTAGTATGTGTCTTGGTCTCCAGGTTTCTCTGCTCACTTCTCTATTTTATATCTCCAAAGAAACTCAGTTAAGACACACCTTTATCTTGTGAATTGAGTCCTACTTCATTAACATAATCTCTACTAATCCCATCTCATTAACATAACCAAGGAAGAATTTACAACACAGAGGAAAATCACATCAGATGACAAAATGATTGACAATCACATGATACTGGGAATCATGGCCTGGTCAAGTTTACACAAATTTTGAGGGTACACAGTTCTGTCCATGACACCATCTTTACATTATGAAATAGCTGATCAGATTCATCTGCTGCTTCTGAAGGAGTTTCTGGTTTTGGTCTCCCCAAAAACATGCACCTTCCCTCCTGGGTCTCTCTACTTTTCCAATAAACTTAGCCCCTTTCAGAGATTCTCTACCTGCCACTCAAGTCATAACCTCACTTCTGGGGTGAGAGCTCTTCAGGTATATCATGTTTCCTTGGCATCTTGTGGCTTCTCACTTGTCTTACAAAACCTCTTACCTGAGGATTTTAAGTCAAATAATAGGATAGTTTATATGACTGATTGCTAAACTGCTCAGTTTAAATGACTTATACTCACTTTAGAAGGTTTTATGTTGTGCAGTGTGCAAGTATATCATTTACAGTTGATTAAAACTAGCATGAGCCAAATTTTATTCAGGCCTTCTTTGTCCTCTGTTATTTCTATCATTTAAAAAAAAAAAAGTTGGACATCATTCCTTGGTTAGAAACACAAGCGCATTTGTTTTCTCTGTGGGAAAGTCGGATATAACTTAAGACGTCTTTCACAAGATAACCTAAGAATCATCTATATTCTATTTCTGTGGGTATTTTTATCTTTTCTTTGTAAACTGGCACTTTCAACTAATCAAATTTACCTTTACCTAGAACACTCCAGTGCTTTCACAACAGTGTAATTACTGTAGTTCTTATTTTGGCTGATGTTCACACACCAGTGGTGTAAACAGTTAAGGTGCTTACTGCTGCCAAAACTTTGGTGGTTTGAGTAGACCACAAGCACCTGGAAAGAATAGCCTGGCAATTTACTTAAAAAAAAATCAGCCACTGAAAACCACTCTGGTACATACAGGGCTTGACACTTAAGTTCACAAACCCATCTTAGAAAAAACGTTACATACCTCATTGCTGGATATCACTAAGGTCACCTTTGAAGTACTGTCCTTGGGAAGCTATGGACTGGCACTAGCACCTAGTCAACCCTTCAAAGCAATTTGAGAACTCTTTTTCTGGAATGGCCATCAGACCTGTCATTGTTTTACCCTTTATGTCCCGAAGAGCATCAGAAGGTCTTCCTTTCAATATTTCCTTTATCTTCAGGTAAACAAAAAAGTCATTGGTGGCCAGATCACATGTGTAGGGAAGGTCTTTCAGTACAGTTATTTGTTTACTGGCTAAAAACTCCTTCCCAGACAGCTATACAATTAAGTTTGTGAACTTGCCACTGTGTGCAATGGCCATTCCAGAAACAGTTCCAAAATTGCTTTGAAGGGTGGACTAGATGCTGGCAGGGGTGCACAGCTCCCCAAGGGGTGTACTTAAAAGGTGACCATAGTGATATTCAGCAAAGAGATACACAGCACTTAGAACAATTAAGTTCACAGACAACTGCTGGACTGCATATGGTTTTGCCTTGAGTCAGAATTGACTTGCTGGTAACTGATTTGTTAGTGATATATAAGACAGTCTATATATAGAAGATATGCTCTAATGCAACTTGCACAACAGACTCAAACTAGCATGGGGCAAACTTTATTCAGATCTGCTTTGTCCTGTGCTGCCTTAATGAGATGTATCACAGAGCTCCTGAAAGTACATTTTTATTTGAGTTACTTGCCATTTTAATTGGGAATTCCTCTCGGCTTTTTACACAAAAGTTAATTTATGAAGAAAGTCTCAAGTAGTTTTTGGGTCACACAAATTATGAAGCTATTCTTCATTTTCTTTTTTGGGGTGGAAGGAACACACAATGTTGTGCAGGGGTCAGTGCAGACACAAATTTCTTTCTCTGTTATATACTAAGGTACACTGCTTTGAGATAAACCTATTGTGACTCATTTGAAGGTAATATTTCTCCGTTACCATTTAAATCATGTTTCAAATTTTGACTGTGTGCACATAAATCACATTCCAAGCACTATGATAGCATTCCAACTTAAACAAGTAGAAGGAGGTAGTTTCAGGGAGATGTTTTTCTGTCTACACTGTGACTACATGGAGTGATACAGCAACATTTCCTACATTAGTTCCTTATTGTTTTAGATTTGTTTAGTTTGCATAAACAATGTTTATAATGTCACATTATACAATGAAATTTATGGTATTTTCTAAATAATGTGGCACAGCTGTGCTGTTATTCACTCTCTCATAAACTGGACTGGTTGGAAAATGAAGTTTATTTAAAAATAAAATCTTCAAGACCGTTTTAACAAGTAGTCCATGCATAAGTCTTCCATTTTGTGGATGCAAAATATACCTAAAATACTTCAATTCACTCAACAAAAAATATTGTTATGAACCCACAGACTCACAGAAAATTGGTTACGTTTTTAAAATGGAATTGATCAACATAGCACCAAGAGCCAGCTCTTCAGTAAAGTTGCTAAGAAAAGCAAACACACCAGAGATGGACTGCCTGGGAGGCCGAAGCAGAATATTGGTAGCTCAAGATCAAGGCCTGAGACTTTGTTTATACCAATCTGAGCTATTTGGGCACTAAAAACAAAAAACAAAACAAAAGCCCCACTGCTGTCAAGCCACTTCCAACTCCTGGTTACTTCACAGGATTTCCGAGGCTGTGAATCTTCACAGACACAGACTACTGCCACATCATTCTCCCATGGAGCTGCTGAGGGGTTTGAGCCACCAACTTTGAGCTAACCACCATGATACCAGGGCTCCTCATCTGGGCATATGATACGATAAAAGACACTTGACTTATTTCTGCATCAAATCCCTGGGTCCTGTACTGGGCTGGTTGAGGATCACAAATGTGAGTTCAAGCCTCAGTACTGTTTACTGTGAACTAACGGAGTGGCCTTGGCCAAGTCACACACAATGGACAGGGAAATGCCTATGCTTTCTCACCACACAGAGCTAGAGCCAGGTGATCAGGGGTATACTGGCCAAACTTTAACAGCTGGCTTTCAAAACAAACAAACAAACAAACAAAAGCCCTAGTTTGTAATGTTAGCCAATTTCTATGGCTGATCTCAAGCTACCAATCTGATCTCACTAGATGCTGACTTAGGCAGAGATGTGCACAGCCAGTTCCCTCCAGATACTAGAAGCTGGCCCCAGCATGCCACTGTCCAGATTTCGTTTTTGATGCTACCACTTAATATGGGGTCTACAGCAAGCTATTTTAACTTCTATACATTTCAGTCTTCTAATTTTCAAAAAGTTAACCATAAAAGAATCTACCAGGTTATTCTGAGGGTGAAGTAGGAGCCCCAAGCACCATGGGTGAACCCAGCAAGCCCTCAATAAACTCTCACTACTGATCTGTTAGTCTGTCATACTGTGGCAGCTTGAGTGTTGCTATGATTGCTGGAAGTTGTGCCACTGTAATTTCAAATACCAGCCGGATCAGCCATAGTGAAAAGTTTCAGGAGAGCTTCCATACTAAGACAGACAAAAAGACCTGAAAATTAGTCAGCAAAAACCCTATGGATCACAATAGAACACTGACTCATTTGTTTTGGCCACATTATCATGATGTAACAGTTGGTAAAGGAGGATATCATGTTTGGTGGTGCTCTGCACCACCACCATCATCTGCAATGATGACAAACGAGGCCCTTGGTGAGATGGACTGGCACAACAGCCACGACTATGGACTTGAACACGCTGGGTTCAGTTCTCAGCTAATGCGCCTCAACCACAGCCATCACTCATTTGCCAGTGGAGGCTTGGTAATTTCTGTGTGACCAAACGGGTTTCAGTGGTGTTTTCTAAGATGGACTAGGAAGAAAGGCCTAGCAATCTACCTTCAAAAAAATCAACCAATTCAAACTATGCATCACAATGGTCTGATCTCATAGTGCACTGGGTTGCCACGAGTTGAGGGCTGACTCATGTTAATTACCAGTAAGTTAGATATTAAAACTGTAAGTTAGATATTTTTCACCATATTTTTTAAGTTTTATTTTTTATAATGTATAGGAACTATGACAAAGAGCACTACAAAAATAGCAATTCCATAGAGAAAACTCATGCTCAATATGCATGCATTTCAAAGTTTGCATTCAATAAATGAATAAAATGGAAGAAAGTGAACATGCTATTCAGCACAGATGGAAAAATTTATTCAGTATTTATTTAACTACTTAAAAAAAATACCTGAATGACTGCATGTTCAATGTGTGTTGAAAAGATTTGAAATAAAGGTGCTACTGCTGTTTTAGAACAATTCAAAAAAGTGAAAAGCCCAGTCAAAAGTTAGCACCACCAGACCGAGCTTGCAAAACAGATGTTCTACCATTTGCTGAATTTCCAATAATAAATTTCACCTTTTGAGATGAGAAAAAAAAAAGTTGTTCTTCTTTAGCAATAATTTTGTTTTTCAAATTATGTAAGTGAGCAAAATCATCTCTAACTTCAAGGATGCTCCAATATGATGAATGAAATGTATGCAACTTCATTTACAAATACTCATATAACCTTTACTGATTAGCTCCATGCTCTGCCCACTAGGACTACTCTTGATTACATGTTTCACTAAATTTGAAAGTGTTTTCCTTCTTGGAACAGTTGAAAAAAGACCTACTGGACAAACGATGTCTCCATAATCTGTCTCAGTAACTCTTCTAGTATACCTTTTTACAAACAACACTTTATGAGGATGTTTCCCTGAAAGAATTCTTCTATGTATTTTATTCTTTGCTGTTTGTTAATATCACAAATTCCATGAACCAAAAATAAGCTTATCTTCTAACAGGACAAAATTACTTCAACTTAAACAGAGTTTTTATTTAAACCTCTAGGATATAGCTGGCCTTCCTCTCACACCATCCCCTCCCACCACCCCACCCAACTTGTATTTTTTGGGGTGAAGAAATTGGGTGACTGAATAACCAAGCACAAACAGATAACTAATTTTATCACAAAATTTTCTTCTGACATTTGCCCGTTTATCATTATACTACTATATATTTTTAATATTCTTGAGCAAGTCAAAAAGGCAAAGTTAGCTTTGATTTTTCTGGCCATGTCACTTGTATGTGACATGGGTTTCCAAGTTCAGTGTCAATGGGTATATGCTTTGAATTGTTTTTTAAAAATTGCAATAAATGAGAACAAGTTATGCATATTCTCTTGTGACTAATTTCTGCTTCATGTAACATCATATTTGAAAGAACTGCCAAATATTCAATCAGTGTGCAGAACAACCTTCTCCTTAAAATAAGCTAAATAGACTACAGAACAATTTTATTCCATAGTCTGAGCCCTATTAGAGATATGACCCACTGAGCAACTCAATCCAGACTAAATTATCTTAAGGTCCAGAATATGGTTCACTCAGTTATATAATGAAACGTGAGCCATTTAAGTTTTTTTTGTGTTGATCCATGCACACAGAGTATAGCCCTTTCAACATGGTAGTAATGGTAAGCAGAATCATAGACACAAAATTGGAAAGAAACTTAGGAATCATTCAACCAAACTCTCTTCTGCCTTATGAATCTCCGATTAACGTCAAGGACACATGAAGGCCCAGTCTGTGTCCACTTTTACTGACAAGATCTTAGAAAACAACTCACTGTGGTCCTGGAGAACTTTCCTTATTAGTAAGTCACTTTCTATTCTGAGCAAAAATCTTCCTCTGTGTAGCTATCATCTTAGCTGAAGAGTAAACAAAGAAGACTTAACTAAACAGAAAGGGTCCGTGGGGGTTCCACTGCCTGTCTGCTGGTTTCTCACAAAGTCAGCTTGCATGTTGTTATGATACTGGAAGCTGTAATACTAGTATTTCAAAAACCAGCAGGGTCACCCATGGTCAACAGGTTTTAGTAGAGCTTCTGGACTAGGACAGACTAGCAAGAAAGGCCTAGTGACCTATTTCTGAAAATCAGCCAATCCAAATCTTGTGGAGCACGGAAAACTGTCTGAGACTTCAATTTACTTATTTTGGACAGATTACCAGGAGGGACTAGTCCCTGGAGGAATTGTCTTTGGTATAGTAGAGGGCCAGAGAAGGCAAGAGAAAGTCTCAGTAAGACAGAGGGAAACAATGGTTGCAACAATGGGCTTAACCATGCCAATCATAACGAAAACTTCACAGGGCTTGGGCAACATTTCCTTCTGTTATACATGGGATCACCATAAGTCAGAGTCAACTCAATGGCAACCAACAACAACACTGTTGTCTATGATTTCATCAAAATTCTTTAGTGTCAGTCACAATCAGTGCGACAGGATAGAGTAGAATGAAAGGGTCTTGAATCTAATATTGATCTTCCACAGCTGGGATGGATCTAGCTGCAAAGAAGACACACTGTTTAATCTATCAGGAAGGGCTAACAATTTGAAAAGACTGAACAAATGTTACAAAAATGTCCAAACAAAAAACCAAAAGCTGGAACACTTCTTGTTACTTTAGGCATATGTTTTATCTAAAATCACATACATTTAGGCTGTGACCACAAAATGAACATGGTGACAGGTATGACTATAATGCCGAAAGTTATACTCTAATTTTGATAACTTGGACTATCTCTAAAAATACAGGTTTTCTGGGGCCATGGTTTATGTTGGTTTTTATGTTGTTTGTAATATTGAGGAATCTACAAATTTTCCCCAGTGAAATGAGTTTTTTCATTAGGCATCCTTGAATTAACAAGGGAAACCCCCAAGCCTTATGAAACTTCTCACAGAAATCTGACAAGCTGTGAGTCAGTCAAGATGAATTAGATTCTTTAGTAAAGGGAGTTTTCTCAGAACTTGAATGGCTAGTGTTCACTGCAAAAGATGCTGGTGCCTCAAAAAGATTTTCCAATTGTTGAAAGTATTTTGTTAAGTGAGAAACTGAATTGAGTGTCAATATAACTAGCACTTTTGGAATACAGAAAAGAAAAGGAGTAGGAATAATGTACTACCTGAAAGAACTGGGCAAGGTGTGAAGAAACCTGAGTTGCTGTGATTGACAGAATTTTACCTGATTGACAGAATTTTACAATTCATGAGTATAGAGTTGGAAACCATATGGTTAAGTGCTATGACTGGTAACCAAAAAGTTGGCAATTTGAATCCATCAGGTACTCCTTGGAAACTCCATGGTGCAGTTCTTCTCTGTCTTGTACAGGTGCTGTAAGTCAGAATCAACTCGATGGCAGTGGGTGAACTATAGAGTGAACTTGAAGGGACTTCTGGTTTAACACTTAGACCAACTTATCTTTCTTTGAAACTATATAGTCTCTGTACTTATAGAAGCTAGTACCTATAGGATCACAACAATAGCATTTTAGAAACCATTCTAATAATTCTCTGTCAAGCAATGGAAGCAATCATATCTGTAATATCAGACACTCTTTGCCATTACAACGACTATATACATGTATATAGTCATTATCAGGTTTTAAAATATTCACAAAGCATTTAATAGTTAGCTATGTAAGTGATAAATGGCTCACTAGTCTGAGATGACTGTACCAAAAGAGAAAAGAGACAGGGGCTAGAGGCGTAAGCTGCTTACACAATTTTTGATTAATATGGATTCTTGACCTTTGTTCAGAAATACATGATACACTGACAACCCTTGAATATAGTAGAAATAGTGGGTTACAGATGACCTGCAAGAGTGGTGGACATAGGCATATATGCCTCATAAGAATTCTCTATGATAAATAACAATTTGTTGGGCACTGTGTGCTGAAAGACTGCCTCATGCAGACATTTACTTTGTAAGTGAAATTTGTCTAACTTCAGGACTGTTTAAGCCAACAATCAAGTAATAAAACTATGGAAATATAAAATATTATTTATATGTTAGCTAGTAAAGACTGACCCCTACTATGTGTGCTAAGGTTTTTACACATAACTTTAAGAACAGTAGCTAAACATTGTCTGATATAGTGCCTGAAAATGAGCCCCACAGGTTGGAAGCAATTGAAAAATTACTGGGCAAGAGCTGACTCCTCAATGTTGAGCCAACAACCTTAATTATGTGAATGGAGTTCAGCTTCTGAGACCTTCATATGCTGATATGAAATGACTCAAATGGAAAAAACAGCTGCATGCAAATATCCATTAATAATGAGAATGTAGAATGCACAAACTAGGAATCTAGAAAAATTGGAAATCATCAAAAATGAAATGGAACACATAAACATCAATATCCTACACATTAATAAGCTGAAATGGACTGGTATTAGCCATTTTGAATCAGATAATCATTTACTGTCTACTATGCTTGGAATGACAACCTGAAAAAGGATTCAAGATCTACCCTGAAGTACAATGCTCTCTATAATAAGATAATATTCAGATACCTCCAAAGATGACCAGTAAATATGACTATTATTCAGATTTATGTATCAACCACTAAGACCAAAGATAAAGAAATGGGAGACTATAAATCAGCTCTGCAGTCTGAAATTGATCAAACACACAATCAGGATACACTGATAATTGATGGTTATTGAAATACAAAGGTTGGAAACAAAGAAGGGTGGGCAGTAGGAAAACATGGCCTTGGTGACAAAAATAGTGTGAGAGATCACATGACCGAATTCTTCAAGACCAATGAATTCTTCACTGTAAATGCCTTTTGCAGCAGCATTAACAATGACTACAAATGTGGATCTTGCCAGACAGAACATACAGGAATCAAGTTGACTACATCTGTAGTAAGAGACAAAGGAAGCACTTAATACAGTCAGTCAGAACAAGGCTTGGGCAGACTGCAGAACCGACCATCAACTGCTCATATGTAAGTTCAAGTTGAAGATGAAAAACTTAGGAAAACACCATGAAAGCCAAGGTACAACATTGAATACATCTCACATGCATTTAGAGACCACCTCAAGAAAAGATTTTACACACTGAACACTAATGACCAAAGACTACAGAAGTTGCAGAATACCATCAAAGACAGTATTCATGAGGAAAGATATCATTAAAAATACAGGGAAAGAACAGACTCATATACGAGTGCTACTGTAGCACAGTCCACAACAGCTAAAAGATGAAATCAACACAGATGCCCATCAACAATGAATGGATAAACAAACTTATGGTACAAATACTCAATGGAACACTATGCTATGATAAAAAAACAATGTAGATTTTAGAACACATTTCATAACATGGTTTCAATTGAAGATATGCTGAGTGAAATCAGTCAGTGTCAAAACGACAAATATTGTATGAGACTCCTATTATAAGGACTTAAAAATAGAATTATCTACAGAAGAAAATAACTTTGTTGGTTACAAGGGTGGTGAGGTAAGAGTTTGTCATAGACAAGATAATTGACAGATGTTAGAATGTTACACATTCACTGTAATAAAGAAATAATGAAAATAAAAAAGACAGGGAAAGGAAAAAAACACCAAAATGGAGGTGAGAAGACACTCTGAAATTTAATCTTGAACACTGAGTAGATAAAGCGAACAGAGAAAATGATGAAGTAAAAGAGCTAAATGAAACATTTCAAAATTTCAAAAGGTAGCTCAAGAAGACAAAGTCAAATATTATGATAACACATGCAAAGACTTGGAGTCAGAATACCAAAAGGGAGGCTGAAAGTAATGAAAAAAAAATTAAAGCCTTGAGTTGGAATACTAAAGAATTATTTGGAAAAACACTGCACAATGCAGTTAGAATCAGAAGAAGATGGGGATGGGGTGGAGTCAAGATGGCAGACTAAGCACATGTCTCCTATATCCCTCTGGAAACCAAGACCTGAATTGATAATCAAACGGAGCCTTCTGATCACCTAATCAGCCTCAGGACACGGCACAGGGCTGTTAACTGGAACTTCATATCACTGAGCGAAAAACGTCTTCTTTTTCACTAACTCCGGCTCCTGGCTAGCCCTGGCTCTCACAGACGGAAGGCAAACGCAACATTTTGACTTTTTTTTTGTCCTGGCTGGCAGGCGGAGCTGGGTCTTGCCTAGTGGCTAGACTCAGATGTGCTGCTGGGGGGATAAGCAGGTGAAATTCCCATATTCTGAGAGCCAGGCTTAAGACTGTTAATCTAGCCACTTTGAGCCTTTTGTTTTATATCTGCGTCAGCAGAGTTGGTACGGAATTCCGCAGTCAGTGTGAAGGACGCCATGTTGGTACCAAGATTATAGCGGGACCTAATTCTTAGCCTGGGAGCCAGCGCCTGCAAACAGGAAAGTGCAGTAATTTTCCCAGTACCACCTACATTGCAGGCCCTGCAACAGAAGCAGAGGAATCAATACATCTCGGCACATTTAGCCCCTCTGTCTGCTGCCTGTGTGGAGGACGCCATCTTGGATACGATGGCCGCAGCTGGACCGAATTCCTACCTTGCAAGCCAGAGCCTGCCCACGAGAGCACTTTTCTATCACAAAAGCAGTACTCGACACGGTGTCGCCTAAGGCTAGGCCCTGTCAGCAGAAGCCAACAGGGCAGTAGGATTGCCGTATTCTGAACTAGTTTGTTATCATCTGGGGTTGGATATAGTGGCGCTTACTTTGTCAGTTGAGAAGAGGGACGTCTACATCTGAAAACCTAACTGACTTGTGAAGTGGTAAGATACCTTTTGCTTTACATTCTAAGATAGCCTAGAGAAACATTTGCAATCCATCCTAACAGTACCTCTACATACTCACATCGGTCCCAAAAAGTAACAGACACTTGTGGCATACAAGAAAGCACCCATAGCTTCAGAAGGCTCCCAAACAAAGCAACCAAGGAGTTTTCCAGATGAAGAAACTTTTATGAAAGCATCAGGAAGTGAACACAAAACGATTATATACAGAGCCCTTCTAGACCTTATACAAAATGCAGCAGAACAAAATGAAAAATTAAGCAAGCTGTTTGATCTGATGGAACACCAGTACTCTGAAATCCAACAGATCAAGAACAAAATCAAAGACATAGAAACTTCAATGCAAAGCCAAGAAAACAGAATGGAACAAATAGAAAAAAGAATTTCTGACTTGGAAGACAGAGCTACTAATGCCAGCATCTATGAGCAGAAATCAGGAAAAAGAAACAAGAAAAACGAAGAAACATTAAGAAGCATGTGGGACTCTATTAAGAGGAAAAACCTTCGATTAATTGGAGTCCCTGAACAGGGTGAGACATCTGAGAACACAGAGAGTATCCTTGCTGAGCTGCTGACAGAAAACTTCCCAGAAATCATGAAGGAAGAGAATATAGACATCTCAGATGCATATCGTACGCCACCCAATATAGATCTCAAAAGAAAGACTCCAAGACATATTATAATCAAGCTTAACAAAATGAAACATAAGCAGCAACTCTTAAAGGCAGCAAGACTAAAAGCAAAGCTAACATTCAGAGGGAAACCCTGTAGGCTCTCGTCACATTTCTCAGCAGAAACCATGCTGGCATGGAGATAGTGAGTGGCATGACACATTCAAAGCCGTGAAGGAGAAGAACTTCCAACCAAGAATTATATATCCTACAAAACTATCTTTCAAATATGAAAATGAAATTAAGACATTCCCAGATAAATAGAAACTCAGAGACTTTGTAAAAACAAAACCCAAACTACAAGAAATACTGAAAGAAGTTCTTGACTCTGGCTTAGAAGAACGAAAACACTAACTTTATATTTTAGAACGACACACTACTCAATACTCTTTTAGGGAAGGCTCCAAAGTCAATCACAGCTTTGATACAGAAAGAAGCAATCCAGTGATCATCATGAAAACGATGGTGCCATCATAACAAAAAGAGGGATGTACTACAGTTGTTACAGTCCTTCCAGATGGAGAGGAAGATGACAAGAGTGGCAGTAATTAAAATTGGGTTTATATATAGTTTATTAAGGGGGATCATAGGGGCAGCTGTAAAGCACAACAAAGATGTATCATACCATTTCAAGAAATGTTAACACACGAGTCTCAACAACTACAAAACCAGCTCTGAAAAAGGTGAAAAATCAACTCACAAAAAAGAATGTCCCAGAACAGACTAATAAGAACAACAGAGAAAACATCGACATAAAAATAAACATATCACAATGGCAGCAGTGAACACATACCTATCAATAATTACACTGAACGTCAATGGACTGAATGCTCCAGCAAAGAGACACCGAGCGTCATCTTGGATCAAAAGACATGACCCATCCATATGTTGTCTACAAGAAACTTACTTGAGATCTAGAGATAGGAACAAACTGAAAATTAAAGGATGGACGAATATATATCATGCTAACAATGAACAAAGAAGAGCAGGGGTGGCAATTCTAATCTCAGACAAAATCAATTTTAATGTCAAATCCACCATTGTGAACAAAGATGGACACTATTTACTGCTGAAAGATTCAGTACACAAGCAAGACTTAACTATATTAAATATTTATGTACCTAATATCAGAGCACCTAAATACGTTGAAGAAACACTGACTACGCTCAAAAGAGAATTAGATGACTCCACAATAATAGTGGGAGACTTTAACACTCCACTCTCATTACTAGACAGATCATCTAGAAACAAGCTCAGTAAAGATACAGAACCTCATTGCCACAATTAACCAACTAAACCTCAATGATATATACAGAACTTTCCACCTATCAGTAGACAACTACACCTTCTTCCCCAGTGCACATGGAACATTCTCCAGAATTGACCATGTGATAGGCCATAATGCAATGCTGAACAAAATCCATACTACTGAATTACTGCAAAGCATCTTCTCAGATCATAAAGCCATCAAAGTTGAAATCAACAGCAGAAAAACATAGATAGAAAGTGGAACTCTTGGAAACTGAACAACATCTTGCTCAAAAAAACATGGGTTATTGAGGAAATCAAGGATGAAATAAAGAAATTCATTGCTTCCAGCGAGAACGAAAACATTTCCTACCAGAACCTATGGGATACAGCCAAAGCAGTGCTCAGAGGTCTGTTTGTCTCCATAAATGCACACATCTGGAAGGAAGAAAGAAAGCAAATCAAGGAACTAACTCTACAGCTTGAACAAGTAGAAAGAGAACAACAGAGGAACTCCTCAGGTTCCAGAAGAAACAAGATCATAAAGATTAGCAGAGCTAAATGAATTAGAGAATAGAAAAACAATTTAAAAAATTGAAAAGAACAAAAGCTAGTTTTTTGAAAAGATCAACAAAACTGACAAACTAGTCACTAAACTTACTAAAGAAAAGCAGGAAAGGAAACAATTAACCCAAATTAGAAATGAGAGGGGAGTTGTCACCACAGATGCAACAGAAATCAAAAATATCATAACAGAATACTACGACAAACTACTGTAACAAAGTGGAAAACCTAGGGGAAATGGACAAATTCCTTGACTCATACAACCTACCCAAATTATCACAACGTGAAGCAGAACAACTTAATAAACCCATCACAAAGGGAGAGATTGAAAATGTCATCAAAACACTGCCAAACAAAAAAAAATCTGGGCCCAGATGGCTTCACTGCAGAATTCTACCAAGCACTGAGAGAAGAGTTATCTCCAATACTACTGAGACTATTTCACAGTATAGAAAGGGATAGAGTACTCCCAACTCATTCTATGAAGCCAGCATAACCCTGATACCTAAGCCAGGGAAAGACCCAACAATGAAAGAGAACCACAGACCGATATCACTCATGAATCTAGATGCAAAAATCTTCAACAAAATTCTTCCCAATAGATTACAACAACATATCAAGAAAATAATCCATCATGACCAAGTTGGATTCATACCAGGGATGCAAGGCTGGTTCAACATCAGAAAAACAATCAATGTGATTAACCACAAAAATGACACAAAAGACAAAGATCACCTGATTTTGTCCATGGATGCAAAAAAGGCATTTGATAAAGTCCTACACCCATTCATGCTAAAAACTGTTACCAAAATGGGCATAGATGGCAAATTCCTCAACACAATAAGGGCCATTTATACAAAGCCAATTGCCACATCATCCTGAATGGAGAGAGAATCAAAGACTTTCCCTTGAGATCAGGAACTAGACAAGGATGCCCACTCTCACCAATCCTATTCAACATTGTGCTAGAAGTTCTAGACAGAGCAATTAGACAAGACCAAGAAATAAAGGGCATCTGCATCAGCAAAGAGGAAGTTAAAATCTCCCTGTATGCAGATGATATGATTGTATATGCAGAGAACCCCAAGGAATCTATAAGTAGACTACTCAAACTGATAGAAGAGTTCAGCAAAGTCTCAGGATACAAGACAAACATAAGTAAATGAGTAGGATTCCTTTATACCAGCAGCAAGACTGTTAAGGAAGAAATTATCAAATCAACACCATTTATGATAGCCCCTAAGAAAATGAGGCACCTAGGAATTGATCTAACCAGAGAAACAACAGACCTTTACAAAGAGAACTACAAGCCTTTACTACAAGAAACTAAGAGAGACTTAAATAAACGGAAAAAGCTACCCTGCTCATGGGTAGGAAGACTTAACATTGTGAAAATGTCTATTTCACCCAAAGCAATTTATTTATATAATGCAATCCCAATACAAGCTCCAGCATCATTTTTTAATGAAATGGAGAAACAAATCACCAATTTTGTTTGGAAACGGAAGAAGCACCGGATATGTAAGGTACTACTAAAGAAGAAGAACACAATGGGACACCTCTCATTACCCGACCTTACAACATACTACACTGCCACAGTGGTCAAAACAGCCTGGTACTGCTACAAGAACAGACAGATGGATCAATGGAACAGAATTGAGATCCCAGAGATGACACCATCTGCCTATGAACAGTCGATATTCGACAAAGGCCCTAAGACATTAAACTGGGGTAAAAACAGTATCTTCAACAAATGCTGCTGGCAAAATTGGTTATCCTTCTGCAATAAACTGAATCAAGATCCATATCTTACACCTTACACAAAAACGAACTCCAACTGGATAAAAGGCCTAAATATCAAGCCTAAAACGATAAACCTCATCCAAGAAAAGGTAGGAACAACAATGGAAGTTTTAATACACTGGACCATCAATTGAGGTCTTTTAGTGGATCTCAGGATGCACCCCTTTTTATTCTTGTGTTGCAAATGAGACTCCTCTCTGTGAGCTCCATCGTGGCTATCACTGGTGGTGGCCGGGCACCATCTGGTTCTTTCAGTCCCAAGTCGATGAAGACCCCCACTCTTGTGGGTTAACTTCAATACTACTGAGACTATTTCACAGCATAGAAAGGAATTAAATAGTCCCAAATTTATTTTATGAAGCCAGCATAATCCTTATACTAAGGCCATAGAAAGATCCACAAAAAAGGAAAATTACAGACCAGTATCACTCATGAACCTGATGCAAAAATCTTCAACAAAATCTTAGCCAAAAGAATTCAATAACATATCAAAACAAAAATTCATCATGACCAAGAAAGATTCATATCTGTGATGAAAGGATGGTTCCACATCTAAAAAAAATCAGTGTGATCAGCCACATAGATAACACAAAAGAAACCTGAATTTGTCAACTGTTCCAGAAAAGGCATTTAACAAAGAACAACACCAATTCATACCAAAAACTCGCAGCAAAATATGAATAGAAGGGTAATTCCTCAGTGCAGTAAGGGACATCTATACAAAGCCAAATGCCTACATCATTCTGAATGGAGAGAGACTGAAAATTCCCCTTGAGAAGAGGAACTAGACAAAGATGCCCACTCTCACCACTTCTATTCAACATTGTACTAGAAGTTCTGGTCAAAGCAATTAGACAACACAAAGAAATAAAGACATCCACAATGGCAAAGAAATAAAAATCTCCCTATTTTCAGAGGATATGATTATATATGCAGAGAAAGAATCTATATGTAAACTACTTGAACTAGTAGTAGAGGAGGTCAACAAAGCATCAGGATATAAGATAAACATAAGTAAATCAGTAGAATTCCTTTATATCAACAAAGAGATCATCAAAGAAGAAATCATCCAATCAATACCATTTAGTATAGCCCCTAAGAAGATAAAAATACCTAGGAATAAATCTAATTAGAGAAATAAGAGACCTATACAAAGAGAACTACAAGACCTTACTGCAAGAAACCAAGGGAGACTTACATAAAATGAGAAACCTACCCTGTTCATGCACTGGAAGACTTAACAATGTGAAAATGGCTATTTTACCTGAAGTGATCTACATATACAGTGCAACCCCAATACAAATTCCACTGACATTTTTTTAATGAGATAGAGAAACAAATCACCAACTTTGTTTGGAAAGCAAAGATCCTTGGATAAGCAAAGCACTACTAAAGAACAGGAACACAGTGAGAGACTTCACATTACCCTACCTTAGAACCCCTTACACTATCACAGTAGTCAAAATAGCCTTGGGCTGCTACAAAAAGAGGTATCAAGACCAATGGAATAGAGTTGGGACTCCAGAGATGCCACCATAGTCTTATGAACAGTTGATGCTTGACAAATGCCCTAAGATCATAAACTGGGGTAAAAACAGTATCTTTAACAAATGGTTCTTGCAAAATTTCAAGTCCACCTCCAACAAATTGAAAAAAGACCCATATCTCACATCTTACACAAAAACTAACTCAAATTGGATCAGAAACTTGAATATCAAAACTAAAATGATACAGATCATGGGAAAAAAAAAAAGAGTCAACAATGGAAGCCTTAACACACAGCCTAGACAGACTTCAAAACCTGACAAACACTATTAACAGAACAGAAAATAGATAAATGGGAACTACTAAGAATCAAACACTTTTGTTCACCCAAAGACTTTATAGAAAGACTTAAAAGACCATCTACAGAATGAGAAAAAAGATCTGGCAATTACATAACACCTCTGACCTGCAAAATGTATAAGGTACTGCAAAATATCAACAAGAAAAAGGTAAATAACCCAATTAAGCAATAAGCAAAAGAGATGGACAGACATTTTGCCAAAGAGGACATCCAGGCAGTCAAAAGACACATGAGGAAATGCTCATGATCATTAGTTATTAAAGAAATTCAAATCAAAACTACCATGAAATATCATTTTACCCCAAGAAGGTTGGCCATGATCCAAAAGACACAAAATAACAAATGCTGGAGAGGCTGTGGAGAAACTGGAACTCTCCTACACTAATGGTGGGATTGTAAAATGGTACAATCTCTTTGGAAAGCAATCTGGCTCTTCCTTTAAAAAGCTGGAAATAGATATACCATTTGATTCAGTAATCCCACTGCTTGGAATATGTCCGATAGAATCAAGGGCAGTCACAGGAACAGAAACCTGCACATAAATGTGTATTGCAGCACAGCCTACAATACCAAAAACATGGAATCAACCCAGATGCCCACTAACAGGTGAAGGATAAACAAACTATGGTCCATATACTCAATGGAACACTATGCAATGATAAAGAACAATGATGATTTTAGGAAGCATCTCATAACGTGCTTTCAGTTGGAAGGCATTATGCTGAGTGGCATGAGTCAGTGGCACAAGGCCAAATATTGTATGAGACCCCTACTATAAGGACTTCAAAAGAGACTCATGGACAGAAGAAAAGACTCTTTGATGGCTGCAAGGGAGGGATGGGAGGAAGAGGGCTGGTCATAGATTAGATTAGATTAGATAGTTGATAGAAATTTGGTTGGGTGTAAGCAGTGACAGCACACAGTAGAAAGAAGATCAACTTAAGTGGACTTCAACACAACCTGAAAATTCTTCCAATCTTAACCCAATATTGCAAAGTAGCAGAGGCAGGACTATGCTCTCAGGGCACATGGAGGCTAATTGGCATAACTAGGCTATTGCTAAGAGAGTTTTCTGCACCTCATATTGGTGAGCAGTGTTTGGGGTCTTAAAATCTAGCAAGCTGCCATCTGAGGTACACCAAATAGCCCCAACTCTTTTGGAACAGATAATCACCAAGAACAACAAACACGTGAGAGAAAAAGAGTGTAGGAGACAGAAGGACCTATATGAACGGGTGACTGTATCAATATGTGATCAGAAGAACCAGATGGTGCCCCCTCACCACTAAAGACAGCAGTGATAGGGAATACAATGTCGAGTTCCAGTGCCAAAGTCAGAAAAAGAGGGATGCAGCTCAAGAACTCCACTAAAAGACCACAGTTGATGGTCTGGTGGCCTAGGGCTTCCCCTGGGAGCATGGCCTCAGACCTGCTGCTGCTCCTGACCAGAAAACATTACTGAGGACAACTATTTGGAGAGGAATGGACTGGACTTGGGGACACAATGTGACCATATATGGTGTGTGTACTCTATGGGATGCTGCCTTATTGGCCTCTTACTAGAAGAGAGAGGAAATGGTGGAGAGAAGGGGACAGGAGGTTATTAAGAGGCTATGACATATACAGAACAAAAAGGAGGAGTGTGCTGTCATCTGGCAAGGAGAGTAGAAGGAGCTGCAGTTAGGTGGGCATGCAAATTTAATTTGGATTGTATACTTTCACTTGATCACAAAAATATTAAAATAATAAAAAAAGAAGGTGGAAGGAATCCCAAGAATCAGTATACCAAAAAAGTTGGTAGATGTTCAATCATTTCCGGAAGCAACATGATCAAGAACCAATAGTAGTGAAGGAAGATGTCCAAGCTGCACTAAAGACATTGGTTTAAGAGAAGGCACCAGCAAATGGCAGAATACCAACAGAGATGTTTCAAGAAATGGATGCAGCACTGAAAGTGCTCACTTGTGTATGTCAAATAATTTTGAAGACAACTAACCTGGTCAACTGACCAGAAGAGGTCCATATTTATGCCTATTCCAAAGAAAAGGGACCCAAGCAAATGCGAAAATTATTGAGCAATATCATTAATATCACGGAAACGTAACATTTTGCTGAAAATTGTTCAAAAGTCATCCCAGCAGTATGTCAACGAGACAGTACCAAAAATTCAAGTTGGATTCAAAAGAGAACACTAAAGAAGGAATATCAGTGCTAAGTTAGATGGATCTCAGCTGAAAGCAGAAAATATCACAGAATGTTTACTTGTGTTTCATTGACTACGCAAAGGCAATTGATTGTGTGGATGATAATCAATTATGGCTAACATTGTGAACAATGGGAATTCCAGAACACTTAATTGTGCTCATAAGGAACTTGTACATAGATAAACAGACAGTTGTTTGAACATAAAAAAGGGATATTGCATGGTTTAAGGTCAGCAAAGGTATGCACCAGATTTATATCCTTTCACCATATTTATTCAATTTGTATGCAGAGTAAATAATCCAAGAAGCTGGACTGTGTGAATAAGAATAGTACATCAGGATTAGAGGAAGAGTCATTAACCTGTATTATGCACATAATACAGTCCCGCTTGCTGAAAGCAAAGGGGACTTAAAGCACTTATTGATGAAAATCAAAAGCCATGGTTGTCAGTACAGGTAAACCTCAACATAAAGAAAACAACAATCCTCACAATTGAAGCAATAAGCAACATTATGATTAACAGTAAAAAGATTCAAGCTGTCAGGGTTTGCATTTTACTTGAGTAGTCAATCAACACCCATGGAAACAGAAGTCAGGAGATCAAATGATGCATTGCATTGAGCAAATCTTCTGTAGAAGACTTCTTTAAAGTACTGAAAAGCAAAGATGTTACTTTAAAGATTAAGGTGTGCCTGACCCAAGCCATGGTGATTTTAATCACCTCACATGCATGTGAAAGCTAGGTAATGAAGAAGGAAGACAGAAGAATTGATGCCTTCGAATTGTGGTGCTGGAGAAGAATATTCAATATACCACGGACTGTCAAAAGAATGAACAGATCTGTCTTGGAAGAAGCACAGCCAAAGTGTTCCTTAAAAGCAAGAATGGCAAGATGTCATCTCACATACTTCTGACACACTATCTGAAGGCATCAATCCCTGGAGGACATCATGCTTGGTAAAGTAGAGGTTCAGCAAAATAGGGGAAGATCTTCAATGAGACGGACTGACACAGTAGCTGAAGTGTGGTAACAACCATGAGGCTGACTCATGACTAGGCAGTGTCTCTATTATAGAAAGGACCATCACGAGAGGGAACCAACTTCATAGCATCAATCAACAACAACACTGTGTGACGGCAAGGAACTCTGATGATGTAGTGGTTAAGAAGTCAACTGCCACCTGAAATGTCAGTGGTTGAAACCCACTGGTGGCTCTACAGAATAAAAGATCTGGTGATCTTCTCCCACGAAAATTTCAAATTAAACCAAACCCAATGCCATCAATTTGAAGCCAACTCACAGAGACCCCATAGTAGAACTGTCCCATGGGGTTTCTAAGGAGCAGCTGGTGGATTCGAACTTCTACCTCTTGGTTAGCAACCTAGAAGACTGTTTGGGAAAGTTCTACTGTGTCATATAGGGTTGCTGTGAATTGGGATCAACTTGATGGCACACAACAAGAACAATGCACGATAGCACTGCACTGAAGTATCGCTCACTTCTGAGTAAATATAATATTTAGAAATAGGAATATTCTTAAAACTCCTGTAAACTGTAAAGATTCTTATCACTTAATTAGTCAATACTGCTGAACAATAGAATCCCATAAATGGTATCAAGAAAAATACAGAATCACAGACATTTGGGAAAATAACCTTGTTTACAACTACATTTTAAAATTGGTGGTTGCAAGATTTACCTTGACCATTAAAACTTTCGTATTTCAAATCTGGTGGCTGTAAGATTTATCTTTAAATCGACAACCATGAAAAACTAACAGCATTCCATTTCCTTTTTTCTCGAATGAAAAGACAGAATGGAAAAGTTATAACTGAGAGATGTGAAAGCGAAAAAGCTAAATGCACTCATTCATTTTAATTAATTTAATATTGATCACTTCGAGGACCATAAACCACTACTTTTCTTATGTGAGTATTTGAATACTAACCTGCAGATCAATTATTTTAGAAGGTAGACGTGGAAGCAGGAAATAAAACTGAACAAAATCTTACCTGAAGTTGTTCTTTGTTCTCTTTTTTTCTCTGCTCTCCCTGAAATGAAAAGTAGCAGATCAGCTTCAAGTGCAAGGCTGTGAGAACATTATATCGCTACGATGAAAGCCCAGTTTACAGAAGTTTCCAAACAGTAGCACCACTTCAGTCATGTCTGATACGCTTCTAGAGATAACTGGACATAGTTGACAAGGATGAAAAATCCTCTCAAACCAATTTATGAAAGTCAAAAATAAATAAGTATGCATTAAAAATGCTGTCAGGTTTTTAAATTGTGTTAGAGTCGTTCATTCAACAATAAACCTACAAGGTACAAATCCCCATAGAAATCACTGTAGAGAGAAAAAGCTGAATAAAATAAGACCACGGCTTCTTACAAGCAACCTGGCAACATAGGAAGGACAGACAATATAGCATGAATGAGCTGTGCCTCTCAAAATAAGACTGTTTCAAGATACAGAGAATTAAAAGATCATTGCAACGATGGACAGCGTCTGTCCACACATGCTGGAGAGAGCGGTTATTTGATTTGGACTTGGGGGTTTACAGGAAATATGGGGGATTTGAAACATGGCATACATATGGAATATGAGGGCAAAGGATTGATTCTTGGCAAAGAAAGTAGTATGGGCTAAGCAGGACAATGTTATTTGAGCCAGAAGAGTCAAGTCTAGTGTTTGATTTAGGAACTTGGACACTAGTGCTACTGTAGCGTAGAAGAGGACTGCCCTAGAGCTTAGGCAAGAGGTAATGACAGGATGGGCTGGGTTACAGCAGAAATGAAGAAGGAGATAATACTGTATTTGCCACACAAATAATACATATCTTCTATATTTATTTGCCAATTTCACCCTTCCCTCAAGAGGTATTTTCATAAATGCTCCTATGCCATTTTTTTTTACATATTGTACTAAATGCAAGAAACAGTGGAGAGGCAGAAATGACAAGGTTCAAGGGTTCATAAAATGTGAGGTCCACATGAGGAGAAGGCAAGACAAATAGCTACCTAGGTGACGGAATATGGTGGTCTGATGTGGTGGGGGCTTGGACATGACAAGTGACATTTTAGACTTGTTGTATTTGAAGTGCTATGGGGACACGGAGCTTGAGTAAGGTCAGAACCGAAATCACAGACACAGGAAACAGCTATCTTCAGAAGACGGCTGAAGCTGAGCCAGTGGTTTGAAATACAAAGGCAGATAGTATAGAAAAGTCTGCTGAGGAAAATAACTAAGGAAACACAACAACTACTTTTGTTTTTTGATGCAGGACAAAGAAATGATGGGGCAGGCAGGATCTAGGGAGATAAACAGAGCACAGGATCACGGCTACAAACAAAGTTTGAAAGAAGCACAGAAAACCAACAGCACAAGATGCTGCTGAGTTTACATGGTTGTTGCTAGATTGTGAGAGAATAGTTTCAGCAAAGAGGGAGCAACGAACAGAAAGAAGAGTGTTTGAGAATCTGTAAACTAAGTGATTGATGCTAAAGACAAAGCAGAGGATATGGTTATTTGTTCATGAAGTCTGGCAGCATACAAATGAGAAAGACAGAGAAATTACTTGAGCAGAGACAAAACCAAGATTGCCACTAAGCTCTGGGACACTTAAGATTCCTGGGTGGTGTAAAGTATTTGCATGTGCCTACTAACCTAAAGGTTGATGGAGTGAACCCACTCAGTGGCACCAGAAAAGAAAGGTCTGGAAATCTGCTTCTGTAAAGATTATAGCCAAGGAAATTCTACAGACCAGTTTGGCTCTGTAACACATGAAGTCACCATAAGTAGGAATTAACGCAGTGGTAACGGGTTTGGTTTTCATAGGTAGTGGTTTCATTTATTTATTTTTTTGTTTTTTATCAGTAACAGTTTTGGTGTTTTGGGTTTCACAGATCACTTAAGCATATTTATAGGTTTAGAGTCAGAAACTACGGCACCAGGGCAACAATTGTGTATAAATACTAGTACTGAGGTGTAAGCGTTGGTTCTGTGATAGGTAAATAAGCGCTGTCCTCCCAGTTACCACTTTCTTAATAGCCATCAACATTATACAAATGGAGTTCGCACTGAGACGGTATGTAACACATCGAAGTCCACTTAAACTTTATCTAAGATCTTCTACTAGCCATTCATGTCCTTTAAAATCCTAACATGTAAGCTGGAAAATGTACTCTTCCCTTTTTGCAGCTACAGAAAGCATGGAAATCTTTTAACTTGCCCCTTGATTAATGATAGACTCTCCTCACCTGAATGATTTCAGGGGACATATTTGATTTCATTTGATTCATTTCAATGATTCAAACAGATAAATGGCAATAATAATTTGTTTAAAGGCCTTATTCGTTAGCAAGTGTGATATGGTCCCTCATTTTTCTGTTGCTTGAACCTCTGTTTACTATTTGATTACACATTTATGAGTGCTCAAGGCCTCAAACATTTCTGGGGAATTTTTTCAATGTTATTCAAGGCTTGAATTATAAAATATTTAAAGAAAAATATCTCTTTGGTGAATTCCTAATTGACTTTTGAATGATGCAAAAATCCTGTAAGTTGAAAATGGATGTATCAGAGATCCACATGATAAATTTATAACATGGTAGTCTCCAAGGTGAGCTCCAAGTTTCCTACCTTCTCACCTCCTGATTCTCATGTCCCATGCAGACCCTATCACACTGAACTGGTTTAGGTAACCAATTGGGTTGCTATGAGTTGGAATCAACTCGATGGCAACAGGTTTGGTTTTGGGGCGTTATGTGACTGATACTGTAGAAATGACGAGGTATGGCTTCCCATATTGGGGTTCAAAAACATCATGACTTTCATCTTTCTGTCTGTTGCTTTACTCCTTGTCAGGGAAGCCAGGTAATATGTTGTGAAGACACTAAAATGGTCTTACGGAGGGGCTTATGTGGGAGGGACCTGAGGCCACCAGTAGATAAACAGTGGGGGTCTAAGGCCTCTGACAGAGCCAGTATCAATTTGCCAGGCAAATGAGTGACCATTCACCAGCTCCAGTCAAGCCGTCAGATGACTGAAGCTCTGACCAACATCTTCAATGAAACCTTCTGGGAGACCCTGAGCTAGAAGCATTCAGTTAGCCAATTCTGAGTTCCCCACAGAAACTGTATGTATGTTGCCTTAGGTTGCTAAGTTTTGGGGTGATTGGTAAGCAGTAATAGATAACTAATACATGCAATTTTATTATTAAAGTCTATGTAAATTCACCCCTTATTATACAGGGAAACCCTGGAGTCATAATAGTTAAGAGCTACAGCTTCTAACCAAACAGTCGACAGTTCAAATCCACCAAGAGTTCCTTGGAAACTCTATGGAGCAGTTCCACTCTGTCTTACAGAGTTACTATGAGTTAGAACTGACTCAATCGCAATGGGTTTGGTTTTTTGGGGGGGGGTGAAACAGGAACTGGAGCCTTGGTGGCACAGTGGTTAAAAGCTCAGCTCCTAACCAAAATGTCTGAGATCCCAACTGCTACTTGGAAACTATGGGGCAGTTGTATTATGTCCTATGATCTGAAATCTACTTGATGACAATTTTTTTTAAATATACAGAGATGCTAATTGAAATATAATCTATCAGCCTCTCTGATGTCCTTACCTGTAAGGTACAGGTCAAAACTCAGTTCTCTGAAATGTCTTCAGTATTAAATAAATCTACACATAAAGCCAGGAAGAATGGA
This sequence comes from Heterohyrax brucei, assembly GCA_028571685.1. Taxonomy (NCBI): domain Eukaryota; kingdom Metazoa; phylum Chordata; class Mammalia; order Hyracoidea; family Procaviidae; genus Heterohyrax; species Heterohyrax brucei. Next base: position 28,366,659 of record CM053152.1, read on the forward strand.
GGAAAGGCACACAAAATCGAATGTTTCATAAAGGAGACTGTAAGGCATTTTCTTAATACGTTTTTCACCAGGTCCCCAAATAATTCCTTGTCCCTGTGTTAAATGAAAGGGCTGTATAAACTGTACAGTGAAATATAAATGCTATTTGTTAGTTTTATTATGCTATTAGTTCTGATATAGAAGCCTCCTTAGAGTTGTATTCTTAGATAAATGTACTTAGGTATTAAAATTCAAATTAGAAAAATAAAATTATATAAATAGGAAAATACTAGATTGTTCAAAGGATAAAAAGATAGCACTACTGAAATGGAAATGGCCCACTAGGTTTCTTTCTTATCATGCTCTGTACTGGTGAGCTCATTTCCCACTGTCTCAGTGTTCATCCTCATAGACAGATGATTCTAGGACACACATCTCTAGTTCCCAAATACTCCTGAGTTTTAAGCCCACTGGAAATTTTGATCTGTATTTTCTACTGCACTTTCACACATGTCCTTATCTTAGGTTATATTCTCCTAGAAAACTGTTCTCCCCTGTCTGTGTTATCCACCAGGTCTGTTCAGGCACCCAAACACAAAATCTAAGAATTAGAGGCTCCTCTTTTGCTCAAACTTCACATCTAATCAGCCCCTTGGGCCATTAAAGTCTTCCTTTATGATGTCTTCCAGATCTGTCCTTCCTTTTCTTGCTTCGATTGCTCTACTTCATGAACTTTGGTATTATGTCCTTGGGATCATAGGATCACTTGTTTTCTATAAGCTCTTGTTTCCTGGGTTTTAGTTTTTCTATCCTTACGATTCAGTCTCTACTAAAGAATAACACCTATATTCATGCAATTCATGAGCTTGGGTATGTGGGCACAACCTACCTCAAGTACCAGACACAGCACTTAACCACCTATACCTGGAATTAACCTCTATTTCCAGCCCCCCAAACCTCGACTCATATGCTTTCTGCTTCCTGCGATGTCCTGTCATGTGGTCCTTGCCTATCAAAACCCAATTTCACCCTTTAGAGCTTAGCTTAGAGGCCAGCCCTTCTGTGAAGCTTTTTCACCTTACCACCTGCCCCTAATTCTGCATCCATGCAGAATTAATCACTTCTTCCAATCTCCTTAAGTCCTTTATTTATTCCTTTGCCACAGCACTGACTCCAGCGTTTCATTTATAATTAGTGTGAGTTTGTTTCCCCAGCAGGACAGTGGTTTTCTTAGGGGCAAGGGATGTGCCCTATGCCTGTCTCCCAGTGCATAGCATGGTGTCTTCAACACAATGCTTGGGATCATTTCGACATATAGAGACTTAAGTAACATTTTAGCCTAGACTAAAATGCTACAGTACAGGAAGGGCATTTCAGTACTGCGAAAATTTAGTGCTAGTACAACCGAGAACCAGGTATTTATATTACGACTGACAACCTAGAAAACTATTCTTCTAGAAAAACAAGTGATAAAATCACACAGAGGCTTTCAGAATAATGAACACACATTTTGCCCTAGTTGTACTTCATTTTGTCACAGATTCTTGTTTAAAGACAAATCTTTAAAGTATGGCTTGCATCTTATTTCTGTTCAGACCTGGATGCAGCAAGCTACTTGTCAGTAATAAAAGTGACTATAATCACATAAAAAATAGATTTGTAGGACAAAAACTTCTCTTATGAGAAAATGTTTTTAATTGAACATTAAAATTTACACCTAATGACAATTTATTTACATAAACCATGTCTTGCTACCTTTACAAGCTATTTTAGACTTTAAGTTGTTGATAGTGTCTCACAAAGAATTATTTTATATAGATAGACAGATACCAGTTTGTAGTCCATTTTCATACTTCAGAATGGAAGTGGCTCCTTAAATCATTTAGATTGTTTCTGATCTTTTAAAACCACATATACATAAATGGTAACTTAATGATCTCTCTCTAATAATGAGCAGAGGCATCTGTAAAATTAAGTTAGTACCACACGCCACTTCTAGTGAAAAGAAAATCATACACATATATAATACACACAGACATACATATACACATTACATATACATCTATGTGAATATGTATGCTGTATATACTTGTATGTTTGCTGTATATACTTGTATATATGCATATATTTATATATGTGTATACTGTACTGTTAAACTCACATAGTAACTTCTCTCTAAAATATGCTGTTTTTTTCCTGCTTACATCTGTATAATAAAGTCTGCTGTAGAATCTTATCAAACAGCCCTCACTGTACTACCAATTTCTCAGTAGCCAATTCTGAGTTTGTGTTCATTCTCAAGCATTTTATCTGCCCTGCTCTGAGAGGTATTATTAATCACATCCTGTTGCTAGGATACCTGAGAATGTTCATTTACGTCCAATGTTTCTCTGGCAAAATGTACTATAAAGAAGGCAGAGAATCATGACAAGGAAAATTATTGTGCACACTCTATTTATTTAAAAGAGGGGGGAAATAACATAACCATCAGATAATATAATACTAATTCTCAAGAATTTTTTTAATCTCCTTTTTGTTTCATCTAGGTTTTCATGGAAAATCACTGGCAATATTTTTGGGTAATGAGAATCTGTAGTATTCCTATATTTCTGAGTTAACTAGGAAAATGGAAGAAGGGTCAGGTTTGAATTCTATTTATTTTGTATGAACATAGAAAGGCTTTCAGATATACTCACCTCAAATACCTCAATTTACTAGAAAGGAAACTCCTCAACATAATAAATAGCATTTATACGAGGCCAACAGCCTCTATTATATTAAATAGAGAGAATGTGAAAGCATTTCCCCCTGAGAATGGGAACTAGACAAGACAAGTATGCCCTTTGTGACTACTTTTATTAGACACTGTGCTGGAGGTTCTAGCCAGAGCAATCAGGCAAGATAAAGCAATAAGATGATATGATCTTCTACACAGAAAATCCTAAAGAATCCAGAGAAAAAACTACTGAAACTAATAGAAGAGTATACCAAAGTATCAGGATATTAGATATACATGCAGAAATCAACTGGATTACTCTACACCAACAAAGACAACTCCGAAGAAGAAATTTACAATAACCCTCAAGAAATAAAACCCGTAGGAATAAATCCAACCAGAGACATGAAAGACTTATACAAGATAAACTGTAAGACATTACTGCAAGACACCAAAAGAGACCTATGTAAGTGCAGAAACCTACCTTGCTTCATAGATAAGAAGACTCAACATCGTGAAAATGTCTATTCTACCCAACACGATCTATAGATACAATGCAACATAGACTGAAATTTCAAAGGCATTTTTTAATGAGATGGAGAAAGAAATCACCAACTTCATATGGAAATAGAAGATGGCCTGGAAAAATAAAGCATTACTGAAGAAGAAAAACTAAGTGGGAGGCCTCACACTACCTGACTTCAGAGCCTATTACACTGCCACAGTAGTCAAAACAGCTTGGTACTGTTACAACAAATACATACGTCAATGGAACAGAATTGAGAATCCAGACGTAAAAATCATTCATCTGAGAAGCACTGATACTTGACAAAGGTGCAAAGTCTGCTAATTGGGTTAAAGGCAGTCTCTTTAACAAATAATGTTGACATAACTAGATAACCATCAGCAAAAAAAATGAAACAAGATCCATACTTCATACCATGTACAAAAACTAATTTGAAACGGATCAAAGAACTAAATGTAAAATCTAAAATGAAGAAGACCATGAAAAAAAATAGGGACAATGTTAGGAGCCCTAATACATGGTGTAAACTGAAAATAGAACATTACTAACAATGTACAAAAGCCAGGAGAGAAGCTAGAGAACTGGAAACTCCTAAATATCAAATACCTAGGCTCATCCAAAGACTTCAGAGAGTAAAAAGACAGTCTGCAGACTGGGAAAAAAATTTTAGAAATGGCAAATCCAATAAGCATATAATCTCTAAAATCTACAAGATATCATAAAACCTCCACAACAAAAAAGACAAATAATTCAAGAATAAGCAAGGATATAAACAGGCACTTCACCAAAGAAGATATTCAGGTGACTGATAGATACATGAAGAAATGCTCACAATCATTAGCCATTAGAGAAATGTATATCAAAACAATGACATACCACTTCACTCCAACAAACCTGATATTAATCAAAGAAAATATAAAATAATTAATGTCAGAAAGACTGGAATATTTACACACTTCTGGTGGGAATGTAAAATGATAAAGCCAAAGCCAAGTGCCATCGAGTCTTTGAAAATCAATTTGGTCCTTCCTTAAAAAGCTAGAAACACACAAGTATCATATGATATAGTAATCCCATTCTGTGAACTATATACTCAAGAAGTAAGAGCTGTCACAGGAATATATATATGCACACCTATGTTCATTTAAGCACTATACACAATAGCAAAAGAATGGATACAAACTAGGTGTCCATGAATGGATGAATGGATAAACAAATTATGACATATCCATACAGTGGAATACTATGCAACACTAAAGGACAAAAATGAATTATGAGACATCTCATAAAGTGGAGGAATCTAGCAGGCATGCCGAGTGAATTTCGTCAGCCGCAAAAGGCCAAGTACTATAAGAGACCACTATTCTAAGAACTCATGAAAAGTTTTAAATACAGAAGAAAATATTCTTTAATGTTACCAAAGTGGGGAGAGGGGAAGAGGTGTATTTATTAACAAGACAGTAGAAAAGAGGTATTCCAGGTGAAGAGAAGGACCACACACAATACAGGAAAAGTGAGCACAACTGGACTAACCCAAATGCTAAGAAGTTTCCTGAATACAACCAAACACTTTGAGGTACATGCACAGTAGCAGGGGTAGGAGTCTGAGGACCACAGTTTTATAGGACATCCAGCTCAAGTGGCATAACAAAATTTGCTAAAGTGTTCTGCATCTCTTTGGGGAGTGGCATCCAGGGTCTTAAAAGCTAGCAAGCAGCCATCTAAGAACTATCAATTTGTCCCAACATACCTAGAGCAAAGTAGAATGAAGAGTACCAAAGACATATGGAAAATATGAGTCCAAGAAACAAAAATGATTACATAAGCTAGAGACTCCATCAGCATGAGACCAGAAGAACTAGATGGTGTCCAGCTATCACCAGCGATGCTGACAGGGAACACAACAAAGATTCCCTGATGGAGTAGGATAAAAGTGGGGTGCAGAACTTGAAATCTAGTAAAAAGAACAGACTTGATGGTCTGACAGACTCGAGGTTCCCCAGAAGACAGGAGCCCTAGACTCCCTGTTTGTCCAGAACTGAAACATTCCTGAAGTCAACTGTTAAGACAAAGATTGAACTGGACTATAAGACATAAAATGATACAGGTAACGGCTGTCCTTGGCTTAAGTAGATACATGAGACTAAATGGGCAGCTCCTGTCCAGAGGTGAGATGAGAAGGCAGAAAGCAACAGGATCTGGCCGAAAGGGCACTGGATATACAGGGTGCAGAGGAGGAGTTTATTGTCACAGTGTGAGGAGAGAAACTAGGGTCACATAACATAACACGTATGTAAGTTTTTGTATGATGAACTAACTTGAATTTTAGACTTTCACTTAAATGGCAGTATGGATGTATGTATGGGTGTGTGTCCATTTACTAAGTGAATAGGTTATGGTGCTATCTGACTTGCAAAGCCAGAACTAAAACCTAGGTCACCATCATTACCACCTTCAGTTACCTTAATGTGAGATTTAATAGTCACCTTCATAATACATATTTAGAAAATAGGAAAAAATTCTTTTATCAATATTTAAAAAAATTATTTGTTTGGGGTATTAGTAGACCAATCATTCCTGCTTATGTATTGTAATGAAGAGAACACAAATAGAGAAAAATCCACCTACATGCAAGATTTTCTTAGTACTTTCCCACAGGAAGTATCATCATTCAGGAAAAAGAACACAGACTTTGGAGCTGGGCAGACCTTTCAGCCTCAACTACACAATTGGCTCTTCACAACACCTCCATGGAGTAAATGATATTTCCACCTTCCAGTGTGGAAGCAGGCTCAGAAATTTTTATAACATACATCAAATTAGAGTTAGTACATGGAAGGCTTGGATATAAACCCAGAGATTTTTTTTCCATAGATTTTTACCTTGTCTGGGTTTACTGGCTATGATGATTAAGGGAAGTTCTACAGAGTAGTAAGCTGAGAACTCAGGTTTGCAGTTCCCACACTTAATGACCACGGACCTATGGAACACCATTTAATGTCTCCATGTCAGGACGCACACATCTGAGAATACTAGTACCTACTTTACAGGGTCTTTGTGAAAGTTAAGTAAAATGGTGCATTTAATAATAATAATCCCTACACGTACTTAGCACATGTTACAATAGCACTTACAATGCTCTCATCTCTGTGTCTGGGACTTAGTAACACACTGCATTGCTCAACACTTCTCTTTATGATGCCCCATGTCAAGTGCTCCCTAATGACATATTGTATCTCAATACCTTTAGGGACAATGCCTTCACCCACACTAATGTTCCAAAGTTTAGCATTTGAGAGTTTCTCGTACCTTTATGATCACTTCTATCTTGCGTTCCTTTACGGCAGATACTAACGATGAGCCTCTGTGTAGCTGTCCTTCTGTAGGTTTAGATAAACTCTACCTGTCCCCTGTCCCTTTCTATTTGAGTTTTATTTTTTTTTGATATGTTATCTTGATTTGCTATTTGTTTGATATGTTACTGGAATGGTCTGGCAACAAGAACTATTATGAGCATTTTTGACTGCTGTGAGCTCCAGACAGTGTGTACTGATACATAGAAGCTGACCCTTCAGAAGCATATCGGTACAGATAGAGCTGGGCCTTTGTGGCTGACCATCTGCCTTGGCAGAGAGGATGGTCCATCTGCACTTGCCAGCCCTGGGGTCTGTCATTCATCAGAGTGCAGAAAGCATCAGAAGGAATGAACATTCACAGAGTTTCCCTGGGCTTACTTCCTCTGCAAAATGATGGTAAGCTCAGTGTAAGAAACAAGTTTCATATTGTCTTGGAAATTCTAAAGTACAGAATTTTTCACCTCCTAATTTCCCCATTTAGATTCACCCTAGAATTGTGTAATTAATGTGACAAGCAACAGTGACTTCCAGATTCCCAGCATCAACTGGGTGAATTAAATCTTAGATTAAACTCTTTGATTTTCAAAACCTCATTCTGAGGCAGTATTTTGGTTGGCAGTGAAGCCTTTTGGAAGACCTTTAGATGTTGAAGTCAGATTGGCAAATGTAAACACCAGTTATTGCCAGGTCTTAAATATCTCTGTGAAAATGGAAATGCTAGTTTGAATAATACATGTTTCAAAGCACAAGTGTGTATACTATATATTTCTTTGTGCAACTAACATTCTTCATAAGTTAGGTGTGAATAATTTTTGTTAAATGACACCACATTCTAAATACCTTTGGAGTGTTCATTACATTAAAATTGGAATGAATTATCCTGTAAAATAAAGAATATGTTCACCATAGGTTTGTCTCCGTGATGCATTACAGATGACCATACATTGAGAGGCAGAGTCTAATTTCCTTGAGTCTACACAGGTTTTATAACTTGCTTGACCAATAAAATGCAACAGAAACAACACTTAGCTAGTTTCCAGACCTGACCATAGAGAATCTGGCAGCTTCCACTTACTGGTTTTTGATATACATGCTCTGAGGGAAGCCAGCTCAATGCAAGAAGTCAGACAACACTGAGACCACTATGCTGGCAGGAAGCTCAAGCTAATCCCACACACAGACTTTATGGAAAGAAAGATGCCTGAATAATATGTGACTAGCTCCTTGCTGTTCCAGCCACACCAACCCAGGTGCGAGATGTACGAATGAAGAAGCCACCCTGGAAGTGGGTCTTCTAGCTCCAGCCACTTCAGCTTATGCCATGTGGATTAGAGACAGCCTGCCCAGATGAACCCTTCCCAAATCCCTAAACTACAAAACTGTAAGCAAAACAGATGTTTGTTTTATGCTACTAAGTTTTGGCATAGCTTGCTACTCAGCAATAGTCACAACTTCTTTTCTGTTTTTCCACGAGAACATACGTGGGATGGGTATAGATAGATTTTGTTTTTCTCCTTAAAGCAGGGGCACGTAGATTCCTATTTTCCAAACATGGCTTACTCATATCTACCTATGGATATGTTTCATTATCAAGCATTTTAGCATCTAAATATATTCATTTTCATGAAAAAGCAGAAAACCTATTATTAGGAGTGTAGCTACAGCACAATCTGTGGACCAATCAGTAATTTGGTTTCACAAAAGTATTACATATTACCCTGTGTCAAGGTTACTGATCAAAAGTAAAGTGGACACTGGCCAGTTACGTAACACTTTGGAACTTCTAAAGCATCAATCAGCATACTCATTTGAAAGAACAACGTTTAAATATTCATTCAGACTTCAAAAACTATCATTTATGGTTGGAACTAAGGAGAAACACATTGAAAAGATTCAACAACCATTTCTGACAAATGACTTGAAGTAATCTTATTGTCCCTGGGAGATTTACTTGTCATGGATAAATTAGTAGGCTCTATGTTGAATTAAGGAGTCCTAATGGCAAAATGATTAAACATTTGGCTGCTAACCAAAGGGTCAGTGGTTTGATTCTACTAGCTGCTCCAAAGGTGAAAGATGTGGCATTCTGTTTCTGTAAAGATTTACAGCCTTAGAAATTCCATGGGGGCAGTTCTACTCTCTGTTATAGGGTCACTATGAGTCAGAATTGACTCAGTGACAGTGGTTATATTGAATTAAGGGCTTTAGTGTTATTTAGGGTTAATTTTCAGTACCAAGGCAACACGTCATAAAGAAAGGTAATGATAGGAGTCCTGCCAGAAGCTGTGCTTGTGAAATCAAAGTTGGTGTACTTTAAATACTAATTTTTATAGCTAATGGACATACCATCCTGCCCGGCTTTAAATCTGCAGGAAATGAAGGCATTTCTTTGCTCTTTGCCTCCAAGCTCTTAATCATCACCTCATTAACTGGTGGAGGTAGCTGACAGAGGGCAGAGGTGAGCTTAATTTTATTCTTTGAGATATCAGGACAGTTTTTATTCTGGCAAGTCTCAAATTTTTCCTTTGTTTGTCTTAAAATCCCGATCATACACATCTTTTCTTTCTTGTTGACCCACATCAAAATTTGGGCCTTTATAGCAGTCAAGGACACTTGCATTTCAAAGACTGAGGGAAAAAAATGAAAAAAGTGGGTACTGATTTGTCCTTTTCAGACTTTGCAGTACAGTTGGTAATCTTGTAAAAACTATGCTCCATAAACTTGGTTGACTGAGTTTACTAGAAAAACTGTTAATTACCTTGTACATTTTATGTGCAGGAGAAGAGGCTCACCAACATTGGATACATAAGGAGAAAGCAAAAAGAGAATACACACTGTTGAGAGCCAAGTAATAGACTAGCAAAAAAGTTAGGCATTTTATGTTTGTTCTGCTATTGCTCTGGTGGTGCAATGGTTAAGTACTCAACTGCTAGCTGACAGATCAGCAGTTCAAACCTACCAGCCATTCAGCAGAAGAGGAGGCAGTGCGCTCCTGTAAAGATTCCACCTTCGGAAACCCTACGGGGCAGTTCTTATCTGCCCTACAGGGTCACTACGGGTAGAAATAGAGACAGCAGCAACAGCTCTGGGTGTGGAGGGGTCTGTAGAATGACTCAGCTGATATGGCCTCCAGGGGCTGGAAGTTATTATCTAACAATGGAGGAATAAAGTGGGACAGAAGATAAATATCATCTGAACACTAAGGCAATAAGGCATTTTCTGGCAAAATCTTTTATTGGTGTTCTGTGTGAAGAGCTGATTTCAGAGAAAGTAAGTAAGGCACAGACACAGTGCAAACTGGTCCTTCTGATACAGTATACTAGGAAAAGCAGCACTGGAGAACTTCTAGGGGTGGGTGTGGGTGGACTCTCAGGAGCACCCTGTGGAATACGGAGCAGAGACTCCCAAGTCTCCCTGCCCATATTCAGGGACAGGAAGTTTGGATTTGCACAAAGCAAGGGGCAGAACGCCGCCTATATTGCTTTGTCTACTGTGGCAGGCCTCTGACCACCCACTGCACTGACATGTCTCCTCTTACTGACCCTGGTTCCCAACCCTCCTCCCACATGACACGGATAACACATTCCTGGTATAAAGGAACCATCATGGTCCTATTCCCCTTGGATTAGGGACATGTGATGTTTCTGGCCAATGAGACACAAGGTGAATTTAAGAACGTCATTAAAAGGTTTTCCTTGCTGATAAAAACAGACAAACATTCCCCTTTTCTTTCAGTGGATGTCATCAATATCTAGATGTGATGATTGAAACATGAGGACAAAACCATCACTTCTCAAGGATGATGAAAGGCAGCATACTTCAATTCACTAAATAATTACTCCTGAATTAATATACTGTGGGCCCACTTGACCTCAGGATTTTTATGGTTCACTGACTCCTTTAGTGTTTAAGTTAGAGTATTTGGTTACTTGCAGCTGAAAGTATCTTACATTCTACATAGTCTAATCACAAAATAATACCATTTAACACCAAATCTAATAGTTTTATTGCTAGAAGGAAAGAGCTTGTTTTTAAGACAGTCCCAGAAATCACAGGGGCAGAAGTACCTACCAATCTGAGACTACGCATTAGAAAGTTCACTCTTGTCCTCTTCTGGACACACCACCAACGCCTTCACATGGTGGAGAGACAGGAGATTGACTATAGAGTCTACAACCTGGCTAGACAATGCAGTGACAATCTATGACTCCACAATCCTCCCTGCCCAAACATTCCTGAACTCTTACAGGCCTATATAGGTCTTTCACCCAGATCAGATCATCAGAGGAGGAAGCAGATTGCATCACTGGTGCGTGGGGCCAAAGGATGAAAGAGTATTCAAAGGCTGGCTATTTGGAGAGGAGGTATGCATCTTGGATGTGTTGCAGACACATGCCAAAGCATAAGTGTGAAGCTCCCCACAGTGCTGAATAGAGCGGGAGCCTGAAAGAAGAGGGGTCTCCATTGGTTCTCTTGCCCTATGCCCAGCAAGTATTAGGGGCAGGCACATAAGAATATTCACAAATGACTATACACAGGCATCACTGCAATAGTCTTGTAACAGTCAAAAGAGAAAGAAAGGGAAGGTATTTTGTCTTCAGGTTACAAAGGATTAAATGGAGCTTCTGGAAGGTAACTTTACCAAGGGGTTCCGCAAAACCTAAAACACCACTGCTGTCCAGTTGATTCCAAATCATAGGTGACCCTATAAGACACAGTAAAATTGCTCCACTGAGATTCCAAGGATTCCCATTAAGTGCAAAAGCAAGGATCTGAATCTAGGGTTTCTCAAGTCACACCTTTAACATATACTCCCTCAGAATTTCTGTGGCACTGGCTGAATTTGTACACAAAATTGATATAAATCATAATGATTTCAATTATTTATTCTTATTTGAACCAGTTTACAATCTTGAAAACACCTAGCAATGCTTACTCTAGAGGGGAAAAGATAAATAAATGCAATCAATTTTCTTTGCAAGTCAATCACTGTTAAACTTTATATGTACAGTGTTAAAACTAAACAAAAATATCACTAATACTGTGTTTTTTTTTTTTTAAAACAGTGGGTTGGGGTTGGCCCTTCCTCCTAGCATGTTATTATTAGGATAGAGACAATCCACTACCATTTCGGTAAGATATTTTCTAAAGTCTTTTGGAAATGGGTCAATTCTATTCTTTTTCCTTTGTTGTGCAAAATATGTATTTTTGCTCCCATAAAATTATTTGAACTTTCTGCTTACATGGCCCCAATCTATCAGTTTGGTTTAAGCTCCCCAGTTTGTGATTTGCTACAGATTTTTTTAAAAAATTCACTGATGATTTGCATATTCTCATTCTAGCTCTCTCTTTTTTTATTGTGGTTTTAGCCTCCAGCTGAATCAATTATACTTAAATTTGAGTGAAGGAAGTGAGAGTTGGAGGCCAAGAAGTCTGTGGGCCTTTGTAGTATTATTTTTCATCTTTATTGGGGTAGCACTAGAAAGGAGGAGTCACCAAGTCCCTGTGAACAATCCACTTACAGCACTGCTCCCCACTCCCCCCATAAAACCCAAACAAAAGAAAAACCCACTGTCATCAAGTTGAATCTGGCTCACAGGGACTCTACAAGACAGAGCAGAACTGTCCCATAGAGGTCCTAAGGAGTGGCTGGTGGGTTTGAATTCCCAGCCTCTTGGTTAGCAGGTGAACTCTTAGCCACTGCACCACCAGGGTTCCAGAGACTGTTAAAAGATTTCCCTCAGAACCCTGACTTTTGATGGGGTTCACTGCGACAAAACAACAACCCCCCCCCCAATTTTTTTTTCCACTCTGCTGAGACACCGCCAGATCTTCGGGGGCATCAATCAATCAATCAATCTGGTCTAAACACTAATAGGCTGGATGGAATCCTGGAACAATGAAACTAACAGATACAGGATGTCACTTCAAAGAATGAAGAAAATGTTACTAAATTCAGATTACAGACTTGTAATAGATAAACCTTAGAGGGAAAAATATAAACAGAATGCTGTGTTTCAGCTCAGCCAACATTTTCATGGAGGCAGCACAGCAGGGGCCAGGCTGCCGTCTCCGGCTTCCAACAAGTCATCCAACCAGACATCACCACCATAACTGGCACAGGCAGAACACAGTGTTCCTTGTGATTCAGAGCAGTGACATTTTTCTGGTAGAAAGTGCTGTTCAGAGTTTAAATAAAAATGACAAGGCTAGCTTCAGCTCAGGATGCTTCAAAATCCAGATTTTGTTCCAGCCATCTAAATGATGCCCCCACCGACGTGTAAACTACTCATCTGAAGAAACATAGCTGGTACCTGTTTTTCTCTTTTGCCATTTAAAAAATACGTGACAGAATTGCAGGTGAGACCAAAAACATTCAAAAGCAGCATGGAACCAGAGTTGCTTTCTGTTAAGCTGCTCATGTCTCTGGCGATGATATACACTCTCATTATTAGGCTCTTCCAATTAATCCCACATTTAATAGGCTACTCTTGGGGTGAGGCTGGCACTCTGGGCACATGCTTCACCCTACACTGCACACACAAAGTGAAATCAATTGCCAAAGCTCATGGGCAGGATGAGGAAGGGCAGACCTGCTGGGCTATTTGTCACCTCAAACATTTCAAGTTTCACACACTGCCTCCTTAGCATGGACACCGGAATCTCTACCTCCTGGGAGGATGTTTAACTTTGGTGCATACAAATAAGGGTTCTAATGTATAAACTTGAGGGGACAGAAAGAACAGTCACAGCCTCAAGCTTTTAAGTGGCAAAAACTCATCCATAAACATCTTAATATTACATTTTTGCGAATAGATAGTTACATATAATGACATTCAAATGCATACACATTAAAGAAGCTTGCTGGGTGAAGAACACCTCACAGCAGTTACATTTAGTGTGACTTTGGTCTACTTTCAAAGGAATGCAAGAGTCTTTGAAGTTTTTGTTTTTGGTTTTTAATTCTGGGAAAACAAGAAGCTGAGGCCTCATTTTGTGATTCTGATATTTTTCATAACTACTGTGTGAAAGTAAATGTGTGTTAAAAACGCTAATGCAACAGGAAAGGAAGTTTGTTATTAAAAATAAAATGGCTGCCACTTTTTGCCTTCTAGGGGAGCAATGGAACACTATGTCTAGGGCAAATGGTTCTTCTGGAAAATTTCCCGGTGACTTCATAACCCAGTTGAGCTATGGAAGCGTGACTCTTGGTACAGTCTAGTTGGAAAGCAGACGCAAGGCCAGGTGAAATTTCTCTGTGTAACGAAGTAAGAGGAATTGAGGTGTTGTTCTGTTTTTTTTTTTTTTGGAAGTTTACTCATCCTGAAGAAAACTAATGGAAAAGGTGGCCAAAGAAGAGAGGGATCTCATGAATCTATGAATATGGTGGTTAGCTGTAACCTGAGGATGGATACAACAGACAAGGAATTCTCTTTTTAGGAAATGAGAAATGTTTGGAATCACAAAAAAATCACTTTCAATATTAAGTTGTTTCTTTTTCCATGCTATGCTAAACTCTATTTTATTAAACTCAATATCATCAAAAGTTCCTTAGGTATAATGGTGCTATATAAGGGTGACAGAAAGTTAGGACCCATATTTGGACTGATAAGAGCTAGAGCGTTCACCTCTGGGATCCAAAACATGGAGTCAGATCAAGAATTTGGTGTAAACAAAAAAATGAAATAATTGGTGACCCGAAGAAATTACAAACTCCTTGGAAGGGGAAGGGGCACTGGAGGACACTAGACCTTATGCTGGGTGGAATACAGTCAATTTATTAGGATATTAAAAAAACAAGTGACTCAAGAAGTGGAGAAGACTTTTGCATCTGGGGGTAAGAAAATCAAAAGGAAAAGAGAATGTTGTTACCCAGTGTCTTATTCATCTAGTGCTGCTATAACATAAATACCATAAGAAAGTGGCTTCTTTAAAAAAGAGAAATTTTGTTCTGTCACAGTCTAGTAGGCTACAAGTCCAAATTCAGGGCATTAGCTTCAGGGAACATCTTTCTCTGCTGATTCTGCAGGAAGGTCTTTGCTGTCAATCTTCCCCTGGACTACTAGGTTCTGAGGCACAGGAATCCCAGGTTGTTTCCAAAGGAAGCACTTTACTCTCTGCTCCCTGCATTGCTTTTTAGTGGTCTGAGGTACCCAAATTTCTACTTGCTTCCATTTCCTTTGCATCCCAAGGGATTGCCCAATGTACCTAACAATCTTACAAATTGAGTCCTGCCTCAAAAACACAAGCATCACCCATCTTGCTTCACCAACAACAAAGAGGCAGGATCTATAACACATAGGAACCATACAGTACCAGAACCACGATGTAGCCAAATTGCTACACACATTTTTGGGGTGACATAATTCAAACCATGACACACAGCTATTAGTATTTTGCATTATTTTGAATATTAATCGACAAAAGGAAACATGGTAAAGTAGGAAGGCCTGCACGTGGATTCTTACTCTTCAACTTAACAGTTAGGTGAGTACAAGCTATGTCAGCAAGTTGCTCCTTTCTCTAGACTTCCATCTCCCCACAACCAAACTGAAACAAACTGATAAGAGTTCCTGGGTGGCAAAAATGGTTAATCACTTGACCACTAGCTGAAAGCTTGGCAATTCGAGCCCACCCGGAGGAGCCTTGGAAGACAGGTCTAGTAACCTGCTTCTTGATGGTCACAGGCTGGAAACCCTATGGGGCAATTACACTCTGCATACCTGGGATCACTGTGAGTCAGAATCAACTGGAGGGCAAGTAACAACAAGATTATTAAAAAATTACAAGATATGGTGAATATTATAGTCTTAACAAAATGTTGAATTTAAATCTGCAACTTCCAAGCCATGAAAAAACAAAAATCAATACAATTCTTATGTCTACTAGAATGACATTAACACCAAGAAGCCTGTCATTCACACGCCTCATCCATTCATTATTTAATGAAGATGATATTCTTACCTCCAAATTTATGCAAATCTAGTTGTCTTCTTTCATTAATTATATTTTATTATATACATGAAATTTTTACATGCATTTATTTGGTTGCTAAGATTAAAGAGATTTCCTTAAAAATTAATTAAATAGCTCTAACCAAACTTCATAAATATAAGACTCCAGGAAATCACTAGGTTTGGTAAATATCTTCAAGTCTTGCTAACGATTATTTCCAGTCATATCACAGTTTCTGTATCTGTAGGATCTCATTTGGTCTTGATGTCTCCAATCTTTTGTAGTTAAACAGAATTATCTACATTCAAGACATTGAATTCTGGTGGTATGAACCGACTCTCTAATTGCCTTCTTGATGATAAAATGGTATAATACCTTACTGTACCACCCAATCAATACTTTCATAGTTAAACCCAAATTTCTGATTCTTATGCTCCCCTATGGGAAAGTCTCTAGTTGGTCTAGTAAATCTAGTTGTCTACTAAACTGCACTGACACTTTCCCATAATGGGCTCTTTTTAAAAATTCATTCAGTTCAATTTTGTTTACAAGATTAAGCATCTCTTTGGAGAGCAAAATGCGTAGATCAAAACTGACACTGCATTACATTTACAGGGTGATGCTACCTGGTTTGGTAGTTATGCTTTAATAATATTTTGTGGCAGTGACAACACTGCTGCCTGACATTTTCCTCATCTTCTGAAATTCTGAAGGAAAAAAATGTAGGAAAAAAGAAAATAAAAAGCTTTTCTGTAACAGCGTCAAAGGAATTCAACTACTAACTCAACTCTCAATTTCTATGGAGGGACTCCACATATTTCTTTTTCACTTATCTATGCTTATGAAGAAGTGGATTGCTTTCAGCACTTACAGTCCTGCTCCTCACTTCTGCTTCTCTATACACTCTATGCACCCCTTTGTAAAGTGAGATTTCAAAAGCAGTAGTTCTGTGCATTTTAGAATACTAAGCCTAATACATTCAGATTGACAGGCTCTTCGATTATTCTGAGAATATCTATCCAGTTTTCAGTTTATTAAGCTCCTCTGACTCTCAATCAGTTTGCTGCAGCAGTATTTGTGCAGTCTGGGAAAAAGACACCAAAATTCAAAGCAGATGCTTTTTAAAAAATCTGTGTAAAATACAAAGAGGTTATGACTGTTGGATATTTTATTACTTTGGAGATATTCTTTCAAACAATCCACTGTTCCTCCCACCCATGTGCAGCCAACTCTCATAAATGTTTCCTCTTTCAACTTTCATTGCCACTTCCTCTCTCCCCCTGTATGAGCTGCTGATACAATACATATAAAATACAAATATCTGAGGGGAAATTAATATGGACAAGGTAAGAGGAAGAAAGAAAGCAGGGGTAATTTTGTGATGAAATACAGTTATTATCACTTATTCCTAAAAATGGTTCTTGGTCACTGAACAAAAAGTCATGCCGGTTACACCACATGAAACACTACCTTCTCTTATTAAAGGTGAAAAAAATATTTAAACGTGGCCTAAAAATATTCTTCATTTAGATCTATAAATGAATATTACATATGTAAATTAGTACCATTTTCCCAATGGTCCATCACACCAAACTCTCCCTTATCAAAACCTGAACATTCTTGTTCCTTTGTATTTTTTTTTTTAATTTAATATGACTGAGTGAAAATGTACATTCCCCTATAAATTTACATGCCCACTTACATGCAGCTTCCACTGTTCTCCCTGCCTGGTGACAGCACATTAATCCTCTCTGCTCCATACATGTCTCATCCTCCCAACAGTTTCCTTTCCCCTCCTCACCACCCACTCTCCTTACTCCAGCCAGACGTCAGCAGCATGATACCCTATAGATGTATAGAAACATAAAGTGTGTCCAATATACGGTCACTCTGCATTGCCAAGTCCAATCCATTCATATCCAAATAGTGGAACTTCGTTATGATTTATGAGCAAGAGCAGCATCAGGACCAGGGGCTATGATCCCAGGGGGACCCTGAAACTGCTAGACCACCAATCAAGGTCTTTTAGTGGAGATCTCAGAATGCACCCCTTTTTATTCTCGTGTTGCCAGTGAGACTCAACTTAGTGAGCTCCATTGCGGCTATCACTGGTGGTGGCCGGGCACTGTCTAGTTCTTCTGGTTGCAAGTCACTGTAGGTACCCACTCATGTGGGTCTCTCTATCTTCTGGGTTGTCTTTACCCCATGTCATTTTGGTCTTCGGTGAGCATCCGTTCCTGCTGAGTTGCGACCATTTGCTGTGCCCTCAGATGGCAGCTTGGCAGCTTTATAGACCCCAGACTCCACTCACCAATGTAGGGTACAGACAGCCCTCTCAGCAAAATGCTAGTTGTGCCAATTGGCCTCCATTTCGCCTAAGAGCACGGTCCCCTGCTCCCTACCCCAGCTACTCTGTCCTTGCAATATTGGAATAAGATGGAAGGAGTATTTAAGTTATGCTGAAGTCCACTTAATATTGTTCTTGTTTCTAATATGTGCTATCACTGATTCCACTCAACCAGATTTCTAGCAACTATCTAATGTAAACCCTTCCCCCTCACCCTCCCTCTCTCCCCTCCACTGCAGCTGTCAAAGAGTCTTCTCTTTTATACACAAGTCTGTTTTTGAGATGTTATCGTAGAGGTCTCATACAATATTTGTCCTTTTGTCACTGACTACTTTCACTCAACATAATGTCTCCTACACTGTTGGTGGGGTTGCAAAATGGTCCAGCCTCTTTGGAAAGCATTCTGGTGCTTCCTTAAAAAAATGGATATAGATATACCATTTGACCCAGTAATTCCACTACTTGGAATATATCCTACAGACTCAAGGCCTTTCACACACATGCACAAGAATGTTTATTGCAGCACAGTCTACGATAGCAAAAAAGATGGAATCAACCTAGATGCCCAACAACAGAAGAATGGATAGGTAAACTATGGTATATATACTCAATAGAACACTACACAATGATAAAGAATAATGATGATTACATGAAACATTTCATAACCTGGTTTCAACTGTATTTCTGTTTTAAGTCTCTGGTAAAATCACATTCCTGGATTATTTTAGTCTGTACCTTTTTATTTGAGTGATGGGTGAAAACGCAACAAAAAACATGATTATACACATTTCACAAATAAGATACAATTTCACAGCTGACTGCTTTAACCACACCATCAGAGTTTCTTAATTTCACAAGTATGCAACTATAAATTCATGGTCTCCAACCCCAGACAGACTCCCAGAGCTGCCAATCCTCCTGTGTTCTCCTTTGTTCTCTTTCTCATACTTCATTACAGGCATCTCATATGTTCTCCTTTCTCCATAGATTTCTTATTCCACCAGATGCCTCCTTAACTCACCACTCTACTCCTTTGACGATTAACATATTCATTGCCAACAAGTTGGGTCCAACTCATAGCGACATGATAGGACAGAGTAGAACTGCCTGATAGGCTTTCTGAGGCTGTAATCTTTACGGAAGCCACATTTTTTCTCCCAAGCAGCCTCTAGAGGGTTCGCACTGCTGACTTTTAGGCTAGCAATCCACTCCTTTAACCACTGTGCCACCATGGCTCCTAAAGATGAAAATAGACATCATCAAATGAACTTCTCATTCAAAATTTTACTTATATACTTTCAGTCACATAACTCATATCTCTGTCTCTGTTACAATGGAAGAGATATTCTGTCCCTATGTAAGACTGCTCTGGATCCCAGACCCTGCGGGATCCCCAAATCATTTTCTTTCTCTCCTGGATTCCTTTCATTGTTCTTTACACATGATGAAGTCTCTGGTTTCTAACAACAAAGCAAACTCTTTCTCTACTCTCCGTCTCATCCCAGCCACTCTCCTCCCTCTCTGGCTTCATTCACGGTCAGTATTCATGAGACGTGCCTATGTTCCATGATGTTTCTACTTGCTCACTTCCCATTCAACCTCAGACTCGCTACAACTGACTTTGGTTTCCACTACTTCAGTGACCCCACTGTTGTAAGCTCATTAATAGTCTCCTTGTAGGTACATTGCACATCATCCTTGCACAATTTTTATCACTGGCACCCCTTCTTCCTTTCATTTGCTTACATGATCTTTCTTTTGGTTTGACTTCTATCTCTTTGAGAGATTCTTTTCAGTCTTTTTTCACAGCATTGTTCTTTTGTTCATACCTTAATTCTGTGACCTCTGGGATTCATAATATAGAGGCTTTTCTATTTTCATTTCTTAATAGTCTCTGGACAACTAGGTCCCTTCCCGTATCTTTAAATATGTTTTAAATATCACTGACTGAAACTTCCAACTTCAGCTTAGTGATCTACTTCAACTGTCTACAGAACACTGCTATTATATGATGAAAACATCTAAAATTGTATCTACTCCTGTATTTCCTAAATGGTCTGACTCTCTGCTCAGCTGGCTAAGGCAAGAGAGTGGAAATTCTGGCTCCGCTTTAGCTCTGCTCTTCCTTATATCCCATGCCTAACCATTCTTGAATCTTCTGTATTCAGTTTCCTTAAAATCCATTAAACCCTTCTCCTTTTCTCTGTTCACACAACCACTGTATTAGGCTGTTTGTCTGCTTTAGTATACCTTAAAAACCAAAACCAAACTCACTGTCATTGGTACAGTCCCACTCATACAGACGCCACAGATCAAAGAAAAACTGCCCCGTAAGTTTCCCAAGGTGGTAAATGTTTACAGAAGCAAACAATTACATCCTTCCCCCCAATTTTGTGGTTAGCTACCAACTGCTTTAATCACTAGGCTACTGGGGCTCCTGTTAAATGTACTCTACAGTCTAGAACAATCTATAGGTTCCAAAAAGCAACGATCTCACATGTGACGTAGTGTCTTGTCCTTCTATGGTTTCATATGTCTATGAGACAACTGCAATCATATTTAAGAATTTTGTGTAGTAACTCCTTAACACATTGGAAAATCATAAATAGGTGACTTCTTAAACAATCAGAATAACAGAATTTTGTTTCCCCCTAAAAGGCCATTTTTACTCCGATAATCATATTAAACACAAAGTCAACTTTTCTTTACTGAACATAAAGTCTTGAGAGCCATTCTGCAGATATCACAATTATTACACTGTAAGTGCTGAACATACTCTACATCATCTGTTGAAATCATACAGGCTATACACAGATTACAGTCTGCAAAATTCTTGATATATTCATTCTTTGTGATTTTATATATACAGACGGCTTATACTGCTACAATGCAAAACATCTAGAAATGAGTCAAGGAAATGAAGATTAAGTAGATACACGAGCAGCAATTTGGAGGACTAACTAAACTGAACACCAGACACAAATTACAACAAAACAAATACTAACAGTCAATAATTTGAATATTAGAGTTCCAAACTAGCTTGTATTTGAGCCCAGAAAGAGGTTCAAAGTGAATTACGTCAAGAAAAAGGAATTAAAATAATTCAGGAGAATACAGCCTAACTTTCAAGCAATAGTGTCTTTTACATGTTACATGATTTCAAAAATACTTATTCCATAGAGAAAAACTCTGACTCAAGTACCCTTCCTACTGTGGCACATAAAGAGTTAACATCCAAAAAAGATCAGAACAATGTCCACTTAAAAACAAATCAAACGATAGTTGTCACAAATTATATTTAGCACTATCTCATAGCTTCTATCTGTTTAAAGTTTGACAATTAACATTGATCCTAGCAAATTTATCTCCCTGAAGCATCTAATATACTGGGCTTAGGGCCAGTTGGAGCCCTGTTGGCATAGTGGTTAAATGTTTGGCTGCCATCCAAAAGGCTGGCAGTACTAACCTTCCAGCTGCTCCTCAGAAACCCTGTGGAGCCATTCTATTCTGTCCTACAGGGTTGCTATGAGTTGGAAGTGACTTGACGGTAGTGGGTTTTTTGGATTGTATGTCAAGTGCTCTGCTAGCTCTAGTAATTGTCAGGAAAGCGATATGAACTTGTCTGAAGTTCCCCCACAGTAGAGATAAATTGCATTATTTGCCGTTTTCCAAACATCCCTTACTTTCTGCTTGTCAACTGTTCTCAGATTCATTCTCCACCTAAGGGAGAATGTCTTCCCCTGTATCACAGAAAACTATATTTCCCAGGTTTTCAGTAGGTACTAGTGAATTCCTGGAGGGCGAATGAGGAGAACAGTGAGACTATAGGCCACCGTCCACCCTCTAACACCATTACAGAGTTCTGTGGCAACTCCTCATGTTCCAGTTCCCCTTCTGCGGCCTCTCCTTCCAAGCTCCTGGCACCTGCAGGGTGGACTATGGCTTGGCTCCTGGGTTCTCGCAACACTGTTCCTTCCCTTGTCCTTCCATCACAAGTGATGGTAGTGGCTTTCTGCTCTTGCTTTTCTTGAGGGGCCTTGTCATCCAATGTTAGGCTCTTCAGCAATTCCAGTACCTGTGTAACCAGATGAGTTTCTCTTTTGCCAACTGGATCCTGTTGTCTCCTTCTGAAATACGCCTCCTTATCTTTTTTTCTTTCATTTGATTTTAATTTTTTTTATTATGATTGAATGAAAACGTACATTCCCACATAAACTGGTATGCTCACCTATATGCAGCTTCCACTGATCTCCCTGCTCACACCCTTTCTCTCTGCTCCATATGTTCTATCCTCTCAACAGTCTCCTATTCCCTCCTCTCCACCCACTCCCCTTACTCCAGTAAGAGGTCAGCAGGACAACATCCTACAGATGCACAGAACCATAAAGTTCTGACAAGATACAGTCACTCTGCGTTGCCAAGTCCAATCCACTGCTATCCAAAGAGTTGACCTTCATTATGATTTACGGACAGGGGCAGCATCAGGGCCAGAAGCCATGCTCTCAGGGGAACCCTGAAGCTCCTGGACCATCAGTTGTGGTCTTCTAGTGGAGATCTCAGGGTGCACCCCTATTTATTCCTGTGTTGCCAGTGAGACTCAATTTTGTGAGCTCCATCATGGCTATCACTGGTGGTGGCCGGGCACTATCCGGTTCTGTGGGTCACGAGTTGTTGTCTTCTGGGTTCTCTTTCCCCAACGTCATTCTTGTCCTTGGTGATCATCCCTTTCCACTGAGTTGGGACAATTTGCTGTAACCTCAGATGGCAGCTTGGCAGCTTTTAAGACCCCAGAAGCCACTCACTAATGTGGGGTGTAAAGAGTCCTCATTAGCAAAATGTTAGCTGTGCCAATTAGCCTCAATTTTGCCTGAGAGCATGGTCACTGGCCCCTCGCCTCAGCTACTCTGTCCTTGCAATATTGAGTTAAAATGGGAGGAATACTCAAATTGTGTTGAAGTCCAGTTACTACTGATCTTCTTTCTAATGTGTGTTGTCACCGATTTCACCCAACCAAACTTCTATTAACTATCTAATCTAAACCCTACCCCCTGCATCCATTAAAGAGTCTTTTCTCCTATGCATGAGTCTGTTTTTAAGTTCTTATAGTAGGGAGTCTCATACAATATTTGTCCTTCTGTCGCTGACTACTTTCACTCAGCATAATGTCCTCCAGTTGAAACCAGATTAAGAGATATTTCCCACTATCATCGTTGTTCTTTATCATTGCATAGTGTTCCATTGAGTATACATACCAGGTTTTACCCATCAATTCCTCTGTTGTTGGGCATCTGAGTTGATTCCATCTTCTTGCTATTGTGGACAGTGCTGCGATGAACATTCACGTGCATGTTGTGTGTGTACATGGTGTGAATGGCCTTGATTCTGTAGGATATATTCCAAGCAGTGGAATTACTGGGTCAAATGGTATATCTATATCCTTTTTTTAAGGTAGTGCCATATTGCTTTTGCAAAGAGGTGGCACCATTTTGCAGTCCCACTAACAGTGTAGCCAAGCCAAGTGCCGTCGAGTTGGATCCGACTCATGGCGAGTTCCAATTTCTTGACAGCCTCTCCAGCATTTGTTGTTTTGCATTTTTTGGATCATGGCCAGCCTTGTTGGGGTGAAATGGTATCTCACTGTCATTTTGATTTGAATTTCTTTAATAGCTAGTGATCGTGAGCATGTCTGCATGTGCTTTTTGGCTGCCTGTATCTCCTCTTTAGAGAAGTGTCTGTCCATCTCTTTGCCCATCATTTAATTGGATGATTTACCTTTTCCTTATTGATATTTTGTAGTACCTTACAGATTACAGAGATCAGATGTCAGTCTGACATATAGATCCCAAACATTTTTTTTCCTGTTCTGCAGGTGGCCTTTTAACTCTATTAATAAAGTCTTTGGATGAGCAAAAGTGATTGATTCTTAGTAGTTCCCATTTATCTATTTTCTCTTCTGATGATTGTGGCTTGTTTGACACATTTTGAAGTCTGTCTACATTGTGTATTAAACCTTTCATTGTTGTTCCTACTTTTTCTTGGATGAGCGTTACTGTTTTAGATTTGATATTTAGTTCTTTTATACAGTTTGAGTTGGTTTTTGTATAAAGCGTAAGATATGGGTCTTGTTTTAATTCAGCGCAGATGGATATCCAATTTTGCCAGCACCATTTGTTGAAGAGATTGCTTTTACCCCAGTTTAATGTCTTAGGGCCTTTGTTGAATACCAGTTGTTCATAGGCAGAAGATGTCATCTCTGAGGTGTCAATTCTGTTTCACTGATCTATTTTTTTGTTTTTGTACCAGTACAAGGCTGTTTTGACTACTGTGGCAGTGTAATAGGTTCTAAAGTCTGGTAATGAGAGGCCTCTCAGTAAGTTCTTCTTCTTTAGTAATGCTTTACTTATCTGGGGCTTCTTCCTTTTCCAGACAGTTGGTAATTTGTGCCTCCATCTCATTAAAAAATGTCACTGGAACTTGTATTGGGATTGCATTATATAACTAGATTGCTTTGGATAAAATAGACATTTTCACAATGTTAAATCGTTCTATCCATGAGTAGGGTAGGTTTCTCCATTTATGTAAGTCTCTCTTAGTTTCTTGTAGTAAGGGCTTATAGTTCTCTTTGTAAAGGTCTGTTATTTGTCTGGTTAGATTTATTCCTAGGTACTTTATCTTCTTAGGGGCTACAGTAAATGGTATTGACTTGGTGATTTCTTCCTTAATCTTGTTGTTGGGATAAAGGAATCCTACTGATTTACTTACCTTTATCCTGTATCCTGAGACTTTGCTGAACTCTTCTATCACTTTAAGTAGTTTCCTTATGGATTCTTTAGGATTCTCTGCATATACAATTATATCATCTGCAAATAGGGAGATTTTTGCTTCTTCTTTGCTAATGCAGGTGAGTTTTATTTCTTGGTCTTGTCTAATTGCTATGGCTAGAATTTCCAGTACAATGTTGAATAGGAGAGGTGAGAGTAGGCATCGTTTTCCAGTTCCTCTTCTCAAGGGGAATTTTCAGTCTCGTTCTATTCAGGATGACGTAGCAGTTGGCTTTGTATAAATGGCCTTTATTGCATTGAGGAATTTGCTGTCTACTCCTATTTTGTTGAGAGTTTTTAGCATGAATGGGTATTGGATTTTATCAAATGCCTTTTCTGCATGAATAAACAAGATCAGGTGATTGTTGTCTTTTGTGATATTTATGTGGTTAATCACATTAACTTTTTTTGTGATGTTGAACCAGCATTGCAACCCTGGTATGAATCCAACTTGGTCATGATGGATTATTTGTTTGATATGTTGTTGTATTCTACTGGCAAGAATTTTGTTGAAGATTGTTGCATCTACATTCATGAGTGATGTCGGTCTGTAGTTTTCCTTTTTGGTTGGGTCTTTCCCTGGCTTTGGTATCAGGGTTATGCTGGCTTCATAGAAAGAATCTGGGAGTATTCCATCCCTTTCTATACTGCAAAAAAGTCTTAGTAGTATTGGAGATAACTCTTCTCTAAAAGCTTGGTAGAATTCTGTGGTGAAGCCATCTGGACATAGGCTTATTTTGGTTGGCAGTTTTTTGATGAATTTTTCAATCTCTTCCTTTGTGATGGGTTTATTCAGTTGTTCTGCTTCACCTTGTGATAATTTGGGTAGGTGATATGAATTAAGGAATTTGTCCATTTACTCTAGGTTTTCGTATTTGTTAGAGTGCATTCTTTCATAGTATTCAGCTATGATATTTTTTATTTCTGTTGGATCTGTTGTGACAACTCCCCTCTCATTTCTTATTTGCATCATTTGTTTCCTTTCCTGTTTTTCTTCAGTAAGTTTAGCCAAAGGTTTGTCGATTTTGTTGATCTTTTCAAAAAAAACAGTTCTTGGTCTTTGCAATTTTTTCAGTTGTTCTTCTATTATCTAATTCATTTCATTCTGCTCTAATCTTTATGATCTGTTTTCTTCTGGTGCCTGAAGGATTCCTCTGTTGTTTTTCCTCCACTTGTTCAAGCTGTAGGGTCAGTTCTTTGATTTGGTTTCTTTCTTCCTTCCAGATGTGTGCATTTATGGAGATAAACAGACCTCTGAGCACTGCTTTGGCTGTATCCCATAGGTTCTGGCAGGAAGTGTTTTCGTTCTCATTGGAATATATAAATTTCTTTATTTCATCCTTGATTTCTTCTATTACCCATGGCTTTTTGAGCAAGGCATTGTTCAGTTTCCATGGGTTCCACTATCTGTGTTTTTTGACTTTTATGGTTTTATGATCTGAGAAAATACTTTGCATTAATTCAGTGGTATGGCACTTGGCTACTTGGCATCAATTTTGTTGAGAAGTGTTTTATGTCCAAATACATTGTCTACTCTGGAGAATGTTC
Source organism: Heterohyrax brucei (assembly GCA_028571685.1). NCBI lineage: Eukaryota > Metazoa > Chordata > Mammalia > Hyracoidea > Procaviidae > Heterohyrax > Heterohyrax brucei. The sequence goes on from CM053152.1 coordinate 28,392,907, forward strand.
CATGTGCACTGGAGAAGAAGGTGCAGTTGTCTGCTGATGGGTAGAAAGTTCTGTGTATGTCAGTGAGGTCTAGTTGGTTAATTGTGGCAATATGGTCTTCTGCATCTTTACTGAGCTTTTTTCTAGATGATCTGCCTAATATTTAGAGTGGAGTGCTGAAGTCTCCTAGTATTGCTGTGGAGTCATCTATCTCCTTTTTCAGTGTAGTCAGTGTTTCTCTGATGTGTGTAGGTGCTCTAATATTATTGCATAAATATTTAATATTGTTAAGTCCTGCTTGTGTATTCAGCCTTTCAGCAATAGTGTCCATCCTTGTCCACAATGGTGGATTTTACATTAAAATCAATTGTTCTTTGTTAGCTTGATATATATTGTTCCATCCTTTAATTTTCAGTTTGTTCCTATCTTTAAGTCTAAGGTGAGTTTCTTGTAGGAAACATACAGATGGGTCATGTCTTTTCATCCAAGATGTTACTCAATGTCTCTTTACTGAAGCATTCAGTCCATTCACATTCAATGTAATTATTGGTAGGTATGTGTTCAGTGCTGCCATTGTGATGTTTATTTTTGTGTTGATGTTTTCACTGTTGTTCTTATTAATCTGTTCTGTGACCTTCTTTATGAGTTGATTTTTCACCTTTTTTCAGGGTTAGTTTTGTGGATGTTGAGACTCCCATATTACATTTCCTGATATGCTGTGTTGCTTCTTTATTGTGCTTAATGGCTGCCCCTATGATCCCGTTTAATAAATCTATAATCCCAATTTTGATTGCTACCAGTCTTGTCAACTTCCTCTCCATCTGATAGGACGATAATGACTATAATACACCTCTCTTTTTAATATGATCATATCATAGTTTACATGATATGATCACTAGATTGTTTCTTTCACTATTACAGCTTTGATTGTGTTTGGAGCCTTCCCTTATTGAGTAGGATTCTGGATAATGTGTCCTTCTAAAGTACAAAGTTAGCAGTTTTGTTCTTCCAAGACAAGGAATTTTTGCAGTATTTCTTGCAGCTTTGGTTTGGTTTTTACAAAGTCTTCGAGTTTCTGTTTATCTGTGAATGTCTTTATTTCATTTTCATATTTGAAAGACAGTTTTACAGGATATAGAATTCTTGGCTGGAAGTTCTTCTCCTTCAAGGCTTTGAATGTGTTATGCCACCATCTCTGTGCCAGCATTGTTTCTGCTGAGGAATCCAATGAAATCCTACAGGTTTCCCTCTGAATGTTAGCAAAGCTGCCTTTAAGAGTTTCTGCTTATGTTTCATTTTGTTAAGCTTCATTACAATATGTCTTTGAGTCTTTCTATTGAGATCTACATTGAGTGGTATTGAATACGTATCTTGGATATCTATATTCTCCTTTTTCATAATTTCTGGGAAGTTTTCTTTCACTAGCTCAACCATAATACTATCTGTGTTCTCAGGTGTCTTGCCCTGTTCAGGAATTCCAATTAATTGTAAGTTGTTCCTTTTAATAGAGTCCCATGTATTTCTTAATGCTTCTTCATTTTTCTTCTTTTTTCTGATTTCTCCTCATAGATGCTGGTGTCAGTAGCTCTGTCTACCAAATCAGAAAGTCTCTTTTCCATTTGCTCCAGTCTGTTTTCCTGGCTTTGAATCGAAGTTTCTATGTCTTTGATTTTGTTCTTGATCTGTTAGATTTCAGAGTACTGATGTTCCATCAGATTGAACAGCTTGCTTAAAATTTTGTTTCACTCTGCTGCATTTTGTATAAGGTCTGGTAGGTCTCTCTATATAATCCTTTTGTATTCACTTTCTGATAGTTTCAGAAAAGCTTCTTTGTCTGGGAAGTTCTGAGGTGGTTTCTTTTGGTGGCCTTCTGATGCCATGGGTGATTTCCAGGTTACCATCTTCTCCAAAGGTTGTTGCTTTGTTGGGCTTCATGTGAGTCAATAGAGGCTTGGAGAGATGCTGTGAAGATGGACCACAGTTGTTTTTCTAGGCTGTCTTAAAATGAGAAGTAAAAAGTATTTGACAACTTCGAAAGTCAATCAGGTTTTCAGGTGTATACATCCCTCTTCCCAGCTGGCAAAGCAAGCACCTCTGTATTGAACCCCATGTGTTATAAACTAGCTGAAAATACAGAAAGGCTACTGGCCTGCTGGTCTCTCCTGCTGGGCTCCAGCTACAGGCAAGACTGTAGAATTCTGATTTTCTGCTGGAAAAGCAGCCTCTTCTGGGTAGGCACTGCCTCCTAGCCCAAGAATTAGGTACAGCTTAGGCCTCCGTATGGATGACTCTGCCTCCCAGCAAAACAAGATGGCATCCCACACAAGCTCACCACCTGGCCGGGACCAGGTTCCCAGTGGAAAGAGAGATGAAGAGTGCTGAGATGCCCAGAGTCCACAGCCTCTGCCACTGGGCCCCAGCCTCAGGCAACACAGTACAAAACACCGCCTCCATGCTGGAAAAGGACTCCCTGCCCAGCAGGTGCCATCTCCCTGCGTAGGAACCAGGTGTGGCCGGGTCCTCTGTCTGGGCTTCTCCGTTTCCCAGTGGATCAAGATGATGTCCCACACAAGAGCACCTGTACGGCTACCACATGGTGGAGGCAGAAAGATAGGCCAAAGAAGCCAAAATGTATAGAGTCCAAAGCCAGGCTCTCAGAACATGGCAATTGCACGTGCCGGTCCCACCAGCGGTGTGTCCAGGACCAGTGGTTTGTCACATCCCAGCTCTGCCCACCAGCCAAGACTGAGGAAAAAGAAATCAAAATGGTGAGTTAACTTCGGTCTGTGCAAACCTGTGCTCACCGAGAGTGGGGCCAGTGAAAGAGAGGAGGTTTTGCATTCAGTTGTATGAAGTCCAAATTAACAGCTGTATGTCGCATCGAAGGGCTCACTAGGTTCCAGAAGGCTCATTTAATTATCATTTCAGTTCTTGGTTTCCAGAAGGATTTAGGGAGACGTGAGTTTAGTATGCCATCTTGACTCTGCCCCCCTCCCCGTCTTTTCTTGCATCATTTGTAGTTTTATCAATATTTCTTTCTTCCGTCAGGGCACAAATCCAATCCACCTTAATAATGGTTTCCATAGCTTCTTTCCCCACACCTGAACTGTAAAACTGGAAATGATTTTGACTTAACCTTTGAAACCTCCTAACATTTTGCTTACACCACTCTCAGGATACTTACCACTTTATTTGATAATTATTTAGGTAAATACATTTACTGTCCTTGAGTGTAAGAGTATGTGAGATTTATCCTAAGGTGGTGTCTTACTCATAGGCCAAAGCATCACAATATACTGCTGCATTCTGCTAAGCAAAATGGTGACTATTTGACATTCTATTTTTATTCTGAATTAAAAACTTTGCTTCTTTAGAAGAAATAAGTACTTCCAATAACATATCTGCATTACTCATATAAAAGCAATGTTGGGAGTGTAACTTCTAGGACAAAAATGACTAAATTATTCAGATAAAAAGCAACACCACTGCATGAGGATATGTGAATAACAGACAGTCATTAATATAATCACAGAAATCCGCAGAGGCCCATATGTTCATAATACTAAATTTCTATCATCTGTAAAACATTTTCACAGTGGAACTAGTCTCTCAACTTGCCCTTTATTCCACCAAACATACGAAGACTGCCAATTTAGTTTTCATGCTCGTCCTAGAAAAAGTGCTATGTATCTCATTGCTGAATATTACTGCATTCACCTTCGAATTGCTCCCCTTAGGAAGCTATGCACTGATGCCAGGGCCTAGTCTACCCTTCAAAACAGTTTTGGAACTCTTTTTCTGGAATGGTCCTCAGAGCTGTTATCATATTACCCTTGATGTCCTGAATCCCATCAAAATGTCTTCCTTTCAACATTTACCTTATCTTTGGGTAAGGAAAAAAGTCACTGGGGCCAGATCAGGTGAGTAGGAAGAGTGTTCCAATACAGTTAGTTGTTTACTGGCTAAAAACTCCCTCACAGACAACTATACAATTAAGTATGCACGCTTGTCACCATGCCACTGTGCACAATGGCCATTCCTAAAAGAGTTCCAAAATTGCCTTGAGGGGTGAACCAGGGGCTGTTACGGGTGCATAGCTTCCCAAGGGAGTGTTCTGAAGGTGATCGCTGTGATATTCAGCAGTGAGGTTATGTAGCACATAAAACATGTTTGCAGACTTGTCTGAAGATTATTCTTTGATTAGGTTACAGCTGGGCTTTTGAGAGGCAGGGACTATTTGCAACTCTAACTCTTAAACTAATAGCAAGCTTGCCAAGTCTTTGTTCACAAAAAAAGTGTTCCACTGTAGATCACAATGTGCTGGCCTCATTTCCCTGTGTCTGCTTTCTGCAGTTCACAGTGAAGCTTTGTTGTTTGAAGGCACATTGTAGTCTGCCCTGAAAACTTTCCTTCTGGCATAACTGTGGGTGGTTTCCTCACTCCAGGACACTGTACAACTAGGGTTGTTCAAAACAACCAGTAGAATAGCAATCAACATTGAAGACAGATCATCTACATGCCAAAGGGCTTCTTTTTAGCAACTGCTTGGCAATATTTACCATGGCTAAAATGAGTCAGATCTGACTTGACAGCACTTGGCTGGCTTGGCAATGAAATAGTTTAATAAGAGAATGTGAAATGTGCCAAAGGTTAAAGCTGTAAGCCTTGGTGTGATGATGTAGCCTTAACAATTTGCCTTGTAGACAGTCCAGTCCTATTTAGAGGGAGGAAGTCTGGAATGGTACAAAGGGTTAATTTACTTGGATGCTAACTGAAATTTGAGTCTACCCAGAGGCACCTAGGAAGAAAGGCCCGGGATCTACTTCTGAAAAATCAGCCACTGAACATCCTGTGAAGCATAGTTTTCAATACTCTGGGGGTCAGTTCTACCCTGGCCCCTAGTGTCACCATGAGTCGGATCCGACTTGATGGCACTTGGCTTTGGCTTTCATTGGGTTGCCATGAGTTAGAATTAACTCAACAGCTTAGAGAGACATTCAGTCTTACTTGGACCAAGACCAACAGTGATGAGATCCAGGAAACTGAGCTAACCCATCCAGGCAGGGAGAGACAGCTTCTTTTAAAAGAAGATCACAAAAGCCTTTACTGATCTAGCCCAAGCCTTGGCAGAAGGCCCTGGTCCAGTTTGTGAGTCTAAAGTAACTGACTGGCATTACAAAATGACAGCTTTCCACACAAAGCATACTTACTGGTCCACCAGAGGCCTCCTTATCTGTTTGTGAGTCCACCCAAATTTGCCTAAATCATTGCCTTTGAGTCAATTCCAACTCACAGAGACCCTTTAGGGAAGAAGAGAACTGCCCTATAGGATTTTTAAGGTGCACCTAGTGGACATGAACCATTAACCTTTGGGTTAGCAGCTGTAGCCCTTAACCATTACACCATCAGGGTTTCCCAACTTTACCTAAATTTTGCAGGTCGAAGTATGGGGAACAAATAGCATAAGTATCAAGTAGGACCTCATTAGACATAAGAATCTCAGGCTTCACTCTCAGAGCTACAGACTCAGAATCTACATTTCAACAAGATCCCGAACTAATCGGTGTGTACGTTCCAGTGTGGGAAACACTCACCTGCGTCACCGAGTGACCAACTCAAGAATAGCACCCAGGCCTCCAACTGGCAATGGAAGCCCTTTGCTTGTTGGTGACTAGCCAGATGGCAGAAGACACTTATCTCTGTCATAATGTCATAGTGTTCTGAGATTTCTGAGCAACAGGGAACATGTAAGCTCGTAGTGATCTGGGAAAGCTAGAATTTGAATATTTGTGTGAGGGGACTGCTATATCTGCTTTCTAAACAAACAAGCAAGCAAACAAACATTAGTTGCCCTTAAGTTGATTCTGACTCATAGAAACCCCATGTAACACAGAGTGGAACTATGCTCCATAGGGATTTATTGGCTATAATCTTTATGGAAGCAGGCCACTAGGCTTATCCTCAGTGTACCTTTAGGTTTGCAGTCAAAGCAAACCACTTACACCACCCAGGGACCATATTTGCTCCACAGGAGTTGGGTATCCAGTGAGAGTGCCAACACTGGTGGAAAGGCTTTCTACTATGTCTTTTGGAGACCAGCACAGTGTAACAACGATGCCACTGACGGATCACCTAGCTAAGTCAGCATACACTTCACACACAGCTGATAGGCAGACAGGTCCAGGGTCAACGTGGGAAAGCAGAACCCTTAGACTGAGTAGTGAGGACTAGAAAAAGCTATGTGACATACTAAGGTGGCAGCATGAGCATATACTTAGTCCAGAAAGAGTGCAGATGAGTTGTGACTGAGAACCAAATGAAGTCTAGAGAGAAGATGGTAGTTTGGACAGGGAAGAGCCAAGGGGTGACTTACTGGCAAGGATTGCTTTAAGGAGAGGAAACATCTAAGGGCTGACAGAGCAAGGTGTCACAGGATGCGTGTGGGTACAGGGAGCCACTCTGTGAGACCAAACTCTTCAGTTACCAGTGTCGTTTATTCACGTTTGCTCTCAGTGGCACTGATCACAATGAAGCTATTTGTGGCTTCTGACATTTAGCGTACCTTTCAACAGAATTTTACCTACTTTTCATGACTAGATATATTTTTTTCTGTGTATATAGCAGTCCGTCACAATTTCTATCTCTCCGGTTCACATTTATCATCTCATTTTTCCTAAATTTCCCCCATTGTCATGGTTCCCTACAGCCACTCTATGAGGAGGTACAGGTAAAATTCATCTCAGGTAGTAGAAACTACCTGAGCAATCACTGTGGCATAGAACTACTCATCTCACCTAAGGCAGAATACTGATGATCAAGCTAAGAAGAGAAGACATATTCATATTTTACCCGAGTACTTTTGAATACGACACTTAGCTGTTTACCATTCATGTCAAATGTGTCAAAGTTTATGAGACTAACATTCTTACATTACAAAGCACGGGAACAACTTTCTCCCAAGGGATGTGGTATTTTGAAAACCGATTTATTTCAGCCAGCTCAGCATGAAGGAGCTTTTCACAAGTTTGTTTTCTTCTGTCCTTTATTATGTACTCAAAAACATCTAAATCCACATTCCTGTTACCCATTCAGCAATTCAGAAATGTCGGGAGCCATGGGTGAGCCCCCAGGCCCCGACATACAGGAAGCTTGTAGGGCTGAAAAAGCCCGCGCGTGCCAAGTTTGAAAAAGCCCGCGCCCGCGAAATTCAAAAGGCCCGCGCGCGCGAAAAACTTCCTGCCTGATGTCACTGCCTTAGTCCTATGTATATCCAATCCCCAGCCGACAACTACCTCACTCCAAATGTCACTCCATCCCTACGTCACTTGATCCCTCCCTATATTCCCGCTGCTATAAATATACCTCATTTTAATAATAAAACTTTGAGGCTTGATCAGAATCTTGTCTTGCCTCCATTTTTCAGCCCTCCCTGCTTTACTTTCACAGGCTTCCCCTCGTCCCTTCGTTGATTTGTCCCGCGGGCCGGGGCAGAACTGGCGCCTCAACGTGGGGCCGAGGTACGGAGCTGCTGAAAGAAACCCACTACGGAGAAGGAAGTCCTGGCCAGGCGTCCTGAGCTGCCGCACCAGGTGTGAGATGGCTCGACTGGAGTTTCCACGGGAAAAGCTGCTCGTGAGTCAAACTCGTCCTGATCACCGCGGGAGTAGCCGCCCTGCGAGTCTGATCTGTTAGAGGTTAAGTGGGTGAAATTTATGGAGCAAGAATTAAGTTCACATGAGCTCTTGCTAACGGCAATCAAGGATTCTTTCAAGGGGCGGAAATTTAAGGCTAACAAAGAGATTTAGTACATTTCTTTAATTTCTTGTCTAATGTCTGACCTTAGTTTTCCCCAGAAGGGGGCGATAGACCCTAAGTGTTGGAAAAGGGTTAGAGACTGTCTGAATGATTATTATAGAACCTTTGGAACAGAGAAAGTCCCCTGTGAAGCAACAGGGCGTTAAAAATTTCTTCGGGGGTGTGTGGGGGCAGGCGAGAGGGCTCCCCAAACCACGGTCGCCACGAGGGCAACCAGGCTCCGGCGCTCAGGGCTCGGCGCGCTGCGCGCTCTCCTTGCGCGGCCCCGGCCTACGCCGCGCCGCCCCAAGCTCCTAGCGCGCAGGCCGAGAAGGGGCGGCTGCCGTCAGCCGCCGCCCCGCCCGCTAAAAAATCTCAGCCCGGCCGGCCCCACCCTTGGGACAGAACCTAGGGGCAGTCAGGTTCGTCCCCCAGAAACAGACACAAAGACAAGTATCAGCTCCCTCTGCCGTGCCACCCCTGGAAGCACAGGATTGGACTTGTGCCGGGGGCCAGCCCCAACACTTTACAGGGTCAGGCACGGAGGGAGGGAGAGGCGCGGTGGGAAATGAATCAAGGAGACAGGAGAGACCTTGTGAATTTTGCCCTGCCCACTGACCACACAATCTATGGGCTAGTTTAAAACCAAAACCTCGTGGTCTTGAGGTGATGTAATTTTTTACCCTGCCACATGAGCTATTAGTTAACTGAAGCCTGGTGATCCTTTTAACTGCTAAGGCTTATCTAAAGATAATGGCCTAAGGATGCCTCAAGCTCAATCAGCCCTACTTATACCTCAAGGTTAAAAGGTTCACGAGGAAGGGTCTAAAGTTTATGATCTCTATTTGTTCCTACTTTGCTCTTGATGTGCAGTTGGGGGAAGTCAGCAGGGGTTGGGCCGGCCTCGCTGCTCTCAATGCTGGCTGTGTTAGGGATCATTCCTCTGAGCTCTTTTTACCCAAAAATTCCTGTACAGGTTTTCCCGATATTATTTCATAAACCAAGGGGGTAGTAAAGGGCCCCTCTCAGAAGGCATATCCCCTGATTCTTGTACCAGGAGAGGAGAAAATTTGATTAGGAAGCCAAATAATATCAAGGACAGTAGGCTAAAAAACATGTCACAGATGAGATGCTTCAGCCCGTCATTTGCAGGGGCTCGTGACTTTGTCTACAAGGCTGATGGCGGACCTCCGCAGACCTGTGTTCCGCCACCAATACAATATTAGTGCCCGATCAGGGTGTTCAACTCATCCCTACAGGGGCTTATGGGCCACTGCCCCCAAGAATGTTTGGTTTAATCTTAGGGCGTGGCAGTTCCTCTTTGGCCGGCCTTCATGTCATCCCTGGGGTCATTGATAATGACTACACAAGACAAATTACTCTTTTCGCCTCGGCTCCATTGGGGCCCCTGTCTGTTCCAAAAGAAAAAAGAATAGCACAACTTATATCCCAATACCAGTCACAAACTATCAGATTTAAAAGAGAACCCATCTCCTTAACTTTGGCGGTCCTCTTGGGCCTGGGCATAGCAGCAGGAGTCGGTACCGGTGCTGCAGCTTTGGTAGAAGGCCCTAAACAGCTCCATAACTTAAACATGGCCATAACTGAGGATCTGAAGGCCATTGAGCAATCCATTTCAAACTTGGAAAATTCCTTAACGTCCCTGTCAGAAGTGGTCCTCCAGAATCGAAGGGGGCTTGACCTACTTTTTCTTAAAGAAGGTGGCTTATGTGCAGCCCTCAAAGAGCAATGTTGCTTTTATACAGATCATTCAGGGGTCATTAAGGACACTATGACTAAACTCAGAGAGCGATTAAATCAAAGACAACGAGAATGGGGAAGCAGCTCAGGACCGCTTGATTTTAACTGTACTGAAACTTCATGGCTTACTAATCTACTTCTCAGTTTTGCTGGCCCTGTTTTAGGAATATTACTGTTCCTGACCTTCGGCCCTTGGGCATTCAGAAGAATAACAAGCCTCATCAAACAACAAATAGATGCTGCACAAGCTAAACCTATTCAAGTTCACTACCATTGCCTGGCAGTTGACGAAGCTTATGCCACTGAAATGGGGTACCCTAGCTTCCTCCCCACGGGGACAGCATGAAAAGTAGAGGCATGCTTACCTCCTTACCAATCCGGCAAGAGAGGTATGGGTACTGGGACGAGTGCGAAGCAAAGCATTGCAAGGGAAAGTTAACACTAACTCCTCTACGTTTCCCTGGGGCACACCTGGCTTGCATAGAGGTTGGTATCTATCTCAACATCAAAACGGCTCTGCCTCTCCTCCTCAAAAGATACCAAGAGCCACAAATTCCACGCGGAGGAGCCTTGGTCAATACCCCCTCGCCAAGTTAAAGCCCACCTCCCACGAATTAAAACAAAAAGGGAGGAGATGTCGGGAGCCATGGGTGAGCCCCCAGGCCCCGACATACAGGAAGCTTGTAGGGCTGAAAAAGCCCGCGTGCGCCAAGTTTGAAAAAGCCCGCACCCGCGAAATTCAAAAGGCCCGCGCGCGCGAAAAACTTCCTGCCTGATGTCACTGCCTTAGTCCTATGTATATCCAATCCCCAGCCGACAACTACCTCACTCCAAATGTCACTCCATCCCTACGTCACTTGATCCCTCCCTATATTCCCGCTGCTATAAATATACCTCATTTTAATAATAAAACTTTGAGGCTTGATCAGAATCTTGTCTTGCCTCCATTTTTCCGCCCTCCCTGCTTTACTTTCACAGGCTTCCCCTCGTCCCTTCGTTGATTTTTCCCGCGGGCCGGGGCACAGAAAGGCTTTAATGACTGGTATATGCTTTTAAACAAAGGCAGAACTATATAAACATTAATGAGAGTGACTTATAACATAATTAGCATTTCAAAAACAGCCTGGAGGTAAAAATGTTTGTGTGTTCTTTGTAGAGTTGAATAAAATGGAAGAGACCAACTTGTCCTTTCTCCACTGGCAAATTATGTCCTTCTTTGGGAGCTAATTATCAGAAAGTTTTCCCACTTCCCTGACCCACTCCCCCCGCCCCCCAATCCTTAACATCAAGACACTTCTATCAGCCCTTCTCAGGTAGTAGCTTTGAGTAGTTTGTGCCTGGTGTTGGTATTCTACCTGTCATGCGTGTCTCAATTGCAGGAGCAACTTGTTAAATTCTGGGAAATCAAAAAGATAATGTTGTTTTCTGTTCTTAGATTCACAAACTAATTCCTATGCTCTGCTCTGGAACATACCACTGGCATTAGAGGAGAACACATCAGAACATCATGTATTTAATACCTGTACCATGGTGATAAAAATAACGTTTTAAAGAAAAGTGTTTTCTTGCTACAAACTTTTAGAATACTTTTTTAAAAGCTTGAAAATAGAGATTATAGATCAGATTGATGAAAACGAAGTGTTTTCAAATTAGCACAGCAATTGCCTTTTTCACTAGTATATATGGCAATTTATGGGAGTTGTGTTTTGTTCTTTGGCTGATACTTTTCATTAGTTGCAAGGTGCTCCACTGGGGGACTAATGGTTCCCACACTCAGTTTACTAACTTTGTCCAACCAGACAGCAAACACGCTAAATTTGCAGTGCTCTATAAAAGTACTTGTCTCTCTTTCACACACACACACACACAGAGACAGTCATATTTCCAGAAGGATACCAAAGAAGGGAGGGTAAAACACACTCAGAGCTGCCAACTGGTCTTATCTAAAAGAATCATTCTTTCTTTTATTGCCTCTCATTCAATGGTGAGAAAACACATTTTATCTGATTCCAAATTGTCTGCTATTGGGACAGAATTTACTTCAGTTATCCACTTGAAGGTTAAATTCATGTGAACACAGTTTACTAGAACACGATGACATGTAATATTATACCAGGAGTGCTTTTTGTTTCCAATAAAACATAAAACTCATTTTCCAGGCATCCATTACTTACAATGAAGTATCTCAACTCACAGACTCCCACAAGCTTGAAAGTTCTACCATTTCCTATTAGAGATGGAAAAAACAAAACACTCTTCTCAAGTGCACAGACAGAATGACTCAAGTGGATTATAAACCATCTAAACATTTAAAGATCTGCCAGAATTAGTGTTTGTTTTTACGGTATATAAAAATTTGTGATGAATGGCTGAATTCCATGAGCAAACAGTTAAATTCCCGGAGATCAAACCATTTTAACACCTGTGCATTTGCCATGCTTGTTTGACCTAGGCCTTGATAAAAACGTCAAGTCCACAGAGCTGAAATCTGAGTAGCCACTGGAGGTTGTCCTGCCATGGTAACGTACCTTTATCTTGTCATTACCATTGTTCTCCTTAACTTTAAAGCATGCTGCACCCAGGTGATAAATTACTGCATCTGACAGTTGTCTGCCTACGTTCATGAAGCACTTTGGTAAAAGGGTTCAGCTCTCTTATCTAAACGTGCAACTTCAAGAAAACTGGTTCTATGTAAAAATGATTAAGTTCCTGAGAGTTTAGTTAAACCAGACCTAACTAGAAATTTTAGGCTTTTTCTCATATGACATGATCCCAGAAGCATTAACTTTATCTTGTCTAATTTAAACAGTCAACTGCATTTTTAATGCATGTGTATTTTAAAGCATGTATAGACTCACATATGCATATAAGTGTGCCGGCATGTGTGCATGTGTATAAACCAGCTGCCATCAAGGTAGATTCTGACTCTTGGTGACAACATGTGTTTTGGAATAAAACTGTCTTCCACTGGATATTCAAAGGCTGTCATCTTTTGGAAGTAGATCGCTAGACTTTTCTCCTGAGGTTCCTCTGAATGTATTCAAAACCACCAGTCTTTCAGTTAGTAGCATGAGCTCCAGGATAAGTCTGGGCTAGTGTGGCATCTTAGGCAAATGCCAAGGAGTTTAAAAAGAACATACCCAGCTCTCAAGCCTGCAGCCCTGTACTCACAGTGTGTTAAACCAGCTTATGTCTGTGTTAACAGAACAAGCCCAGGACATTACTCCTATTTGGACTTAACACAACAGACTCCTTGCTTCCCCCAGTATGACCCTGCGTCTTGTAAATTTAGTTCTAGTCAAGATATAAAGCCTTTGTGGAAGCTCTGAATCCTGTGTCTCTCTATTCCAGCCAGAATCAGGCTGTTGAGATGTCTGACATAGAACTCAGTACAAAGGTTGTTCCATATTTTCTCCACATGATGGGACAATGAGAGCTAATGTGCCCATTGAAGGAAAGGAGGTGAACAGGGAGAATAACCAGTCATGTAACCACACACTTAGCTCTTCGGAGAGGTGATTCGTCAAATGGACTTTAGTGGCTTTAATATCTAACTGCAAAAATTGATCAAGGAATTCTCATTCTACTAGAAGAGACAGCCTATCTATATTTTATATCATGTTCTTATAAAGTGCATAAAATTCTGAGTTTATAGCTTCACATGGTTCATTTAACCCACCAGGCCAGAGTTTATTGACTCTGTGTGGAAACTTGGGAATAATTTTTATTGTAGTTGGTGGTGATGATAGTTGTGTTTTTTCTTTTGTTTTGAAAAACAATGTTTAAATAAACCACATTGATAGAAAACAGAAAAATAATTATAATTTTAATTAGAACATGAATGAAAAGCAAGTACAATTCCAAAGTGCTAAAATTACAATTTGCAGATTCTTCCCGTTCTTTTGGAATGCTTTCAGACTAGGTGAACAGATCCTAATACATTTGCCAACAGCTGATATTATGGTTTTCCTTTTTTTTCCTACAAGTTCACTTGTTGTTGTTGTTGTTGTTAGGTGCCATCCAGATGGTTCTGACTCACAGTGGCCCTACGAACAGGAGAACAAAACACTGCCCAGTCTCGCGCCATGTCCATAATCGTTTTATGCTTAAGCCCATTGTTGCGGCCACTGTGTCAATCCATCTCGTTGAGAGTCTCCCTCTTTTTCACTGATCCCCCACTCTACCAAGCATGATGTCCTTCTCCAGGGACTGATCTTTCCTGACAACATATCCAAAGCATGTAAGATGAAGTTTTGCCATCTTTGCTTCCAAGGAGCATTCTGGTTGGACTTCTTCCAGAACAGACCTGTTGTTCTTTCGGCAGTCGTACATTCAACATTCTTCTCCAACACCACAATTCAAAGGCATTGATTATTCTTCTGTCTTCTTTGTTCATGATCCAGCTTTCCCATGCATATGATGTGACTGAAAATACCACGGCTTGGGTCAGGCACATTTTAGTTTTCAAGGTGACATCCTTACTTCTGAATACTTTGAAATGGTCCTTTGCAGTAGATTTTCCCAGTGCAGTGTGTCTTTTGATTTCTTGACTGCTGCTTCCAGGGCATTCACTGTGGACCCAAGTAAAATGAAATCCTTGACAACCTCAATCCTTTCTCCATTTATGACAATGGTGCTTACTGGTCCAGTTGTGAGGATTTTTGCTTTCCTGATGTTGAGGTGCAATGCATACCGAAGCTAAGGAGGGTAATAGCATCAGTAAGGATGGATAACAGCATCAGGTAAGGGGGATAACATCCTCAGGTAAGGGGGATAACACCCTCAGGTAAGGGGGATAACAGCATCAGGTAAGGGGGATAACAGCATCAGGTAAGGGGGATAACATCCTCAGGTAAGGGGGATAACAGCATCAGGTAAGGGGGATAACAGCATCAGGTAAGGGGGATAACATCCTCAGGTAAGGGGGATAACAGCATCAGGTAAGGGGGATAACAGCATCAGGTAAGGGGGATAACAGCATCAGGTAAGGGGGATAACAGCATCAGGTAAGGGGGATAACAGCATCAGGCAAGGAGGGAGTGAGCAGCCCCAACTTGTCTGTCAGTGGAGGCTTGCTTGTTGCTTATAAGTTCACTTAGTTTGCCCTAAAAGGAGAGGGACTATTTTGGTGAGAAGGGAAAGTAATTTTTGTATCTGAATCTTCCACAGCACTCAGCACAGCACTTAATACATGTTTGTTGAAGCAAAAGCTCTTAAGTAATATTCCCTAAGATGCTGTTTCCAGGAGGGCCCTTGATTTGAATATTTATGGTGCAATTAAGAAATGAACCCCTTTTGGGATAGTTGAGGGAGCTCTAGAGTATTTATTTCTGCACATCAATACATTTATAGATTCCAAATACATAAATATGAATTCTGCATACTTTATCTTCATTTCTGAAATATAATAATGTGTGGAAAACTTGTAACTCCTTAAAAACAAATAAGCCAACAATGTATCTTGCTCATATGAAGACAGAACAAAATACAACATGGTAGAAGAAATTCATTACTTTTGTCCGGTTTTGTTTCAAAAAGAGAAAAACACAGTGTGGTGTACAGTGGCCTCTATTAGCAATACCCCAGAGTCTGGCCTATATTTCCATCTAAGGTTTATTATGGGCATCTTCAATTATTACCATGTGACGCTCTTGTTACTCTCTAGGAAATTTCACATTAAAATGTATTTATAAATTTGGCATAAGCAAAGGCCATCTAAGGTTAGCACTTAATTCTGGGTGGTTCAGTTCAGCACTCAGACCAATGTTCTATGCAGATCTGAGATCCCCCAGGTATCTGTTCCCACTGCTTGCCAGGTACAATGCCTTTGGGTGCATTCTGAGGACCTCCCTGGTGCCCCACTGATAAAAACAGCAGCAATGTCTGTACTCTACACCTTATTTCATCCTCAGTCTCCAGCAACAATTATCAAGACAGGTTACAGTTCTCTAAGTATTGGGAAACTTGGAATGAACATGAAATGTTATCTTTAAACTCTAAATTATAGACCTAAATATAAACGCAGAATGGTATTCTGTAGGAATTTCAGTGAACATTCACAGGCGCTGAAAATTGTACCCCAAGGGATTTCCTTAGAATTGCAGTTCAAAGTAAAGGATGTCATTGGCTGAAGAAAGTGATTTTATCACTGTATCTGGAATTACTCAACTGGCTTTCTCTTTTCATCTTTTTTGATGACTAAAATTTGTATGATAAAAATTTTCATCTGCTTTACTTCATTACATCAGCATGACCTACTGGTTGTTTTTGATTTCTCACCAAAAAATAAAACTGTCTTGCTAGTATAAAGAAAAGTATTAAAAATCACTGAAAAACATTTATGACATCTTAACATTTTATTAGTTTTCTATTGCTGTTGCAACAAATTTCCACAAACTTTGGGTTAAAACAACTCAAATCAATGATCTTACAGTTCTGGAGATCTCAGCTCTGTAATTGGTTGCCATTCTGGGTGCTCTAGGGGAGGAGGATCCATTCATTTCTTCTCTGGCTTCTAGAGGCTGTCCACATTGCTAGGCTCATGGCCCTCTTTCATCTTCAATGTCAACAATCACATTGCTCCATCCTCTGCTTCTACCATCATGTCTCCTCTTCTGATTCTGACCCTCCCACTGCTCTTTAATAAGGATCCTTGTGATTACATGGGGCCTACCTGTATAATCTAGAAATACTATTTCCATTTCAAGGTCTTTAAACTTAATCACATCTACAAAGTCCCTTTTCTGTAGGTTGGTAACAATCATAGGTTGTGGGTGCCATTAGTTTGCTCACCCCAAGCGTACGCTCGGAACAACTTCTATAGGGAGTTCAAAGACAACTGAGGCATGGTTCCTGCTCTTAAAACTCTGTAACCTAGACAGGATCTGGCAAATGCCCCAATAACCACAATTTCAGGCAACAGAGTTTTCAAGACCTATAAGCATTTAGAGAAGGAAGAGATGGGTTACTGATTGACTGAAAATTCCAATCAACTTATCACCATAAGGTGATACATTCCTTTGTCCCTACTCTCTCCTCTCTTGGAAATGCCATTTTCTCCTCTTCAGTCTTGCACTTACTCAGCCTTTGAATCTCGAGTGTCACTTTTTGGGGGCATATTCTCTGGTGTACCAAGCAGAAATGGTACTCCTGTTGTACTATTTAAAAAAAAAAAAAAAAAACTGATTATACTCAATTGTCATTTAGACAGAGTTCTTGCTTCCCTGGCAAGTCTTTCAGTTTTTTTTTTTTTTTTCTTTCTCTTCAAAATCTTACAATGATTTGCATATAGTAGGTGCTGAAGAAATATGTGATGAATAAACTAGCATGTGAGGGTGCTGTCACAGAGGGCCACAGACGCTAGATTACCTAACTTTGAATTATCACACATAGTGGGAAGGTAATTCATATTCTGTATTAGAGTCAAGAGGGCTTTTTCATCTAGCTGGTTGGCAGGAGGTGGGGAGCAGCTAGTAGAAAAGGATAGGCAGACATCAAGGATAAGGGTCAAATTTCAAGCCTGAATAACCCAGAAAACGGTCATGCCTGCTGCAGAAGTAACATACAGTATGCGGTGGAGCTGTAAGCTTAGCGTGGAAGTGGTCATGACTTTCACTTTAACAACTAAATCATACCCATCTCCACAAAGTCAATTCCAACTCACGGTGACTCAACATGTTTCAGAGTAGAACCATGCTCCAAAGGATTTTCAATGGCTGTAATCTTTTGGGGTTGCACTGGGTCAACTCAATCACCAACCTTTTCATAAACAGATGAGAGAAAACTCTTTGCCATCACCCAGGGACTTGACTTTACTTTAGGCTTCATAAACCTAAAAAAAGGTTAAAAACAAAAACAAAACAAAACAAAACAAAAAAGCAGCTGGTGGAGATGATCAAGATACAAAGAGACAACATTCAAGAGAAAAGACTAGTTAGTATTTGGAATTAATCTCCTTAGGAGTTACAGCATAAACGGTAAGGGTGGCCTGAAGTAAAAGACTTAAAAAAACAAAGAGAATCAGGGACAGAATGTTGAATATACTCAGGGGCCTCTACTGAAAGAGCAACTTTTTAAAGAATCAAATCAACATCAGATGAAGAGTGCAGCACTCTTCCACTCTGATTCTCTGATCACAGGAATGAGAGTGATTGCTTCCTACTCTGAGCTACTAGATGGCAAAGAGTAGTAGTCTGGCTACTTCGCATTCTTGTTTAAGTATATTATTTGCCTTTCATTTCTACTAGCTGGGGTCTTGATGGCACAGTGGTTAAGAGCTACAGCTACTAACCAAAGGTCAGCAGTTTGAATCCATCAGCTGCTCCTTGAAAACTCTATTGGGGAAGTTTTACTCTGTTCTATAGGGTTGCTATGAGTTGGAATTGACTTGATGGCAACAGGTTTGGCTTGGTTTTGGTTCTACCAGATTATATACTTGAAAGCTGGTATTTTTCATCTTGATGTCTGCGAGGAATTTAACTCAGTTCTTTGCACTTGGCGTATTAATCAACAGAGTAAAAAGTTAATGAAATAGTGAAATTCAGATGTTGTGGTATTTTTTAACAGTATATATACCACTGCTCTTGAAAGTGTTACAAGGGAACTTAAAAATACTGTGTATAGGCTAAAGGCACCTCCTGCTAACTTTCTGTCTTGTTCATAAAGTGGCATTGCATGAAAATAATCCGTATGCTGCTCAACCGAGACTTCCTGCTACATGATACTTCTCAGGTTCAAATCAAGGGCAAAAGCCTGCACTTAATTAAAAAATAAACAGGAATTCTCTGTCTCCAAAGATGGGATTTAATCCCAAAGTCACCTGCACCAAATTTATCCATCTGATCAAATATATTCTCTCTCCAGTCAGTTACTAGAAATGCAGATCTAACAAAAGATCGCTCAAGATTACCTTCAAAATGACCCTCAAAGAACTGCAGTACAAATGACTCTCACTAAACAGGATTTCAAAAGACTCAAACAAAAGATATTCATTTATATATTTGAAATTGTGTGAACATTGAAAAATTTGCTTCCTAGTATAGTCATAAAAATAGGTATTTGAAAAGTAAATGTTCATATTTTGTATTTAAGCATGAGATAAAGGACACTTTTTAACCTCAATGAGTGTTCCTATTATCAGATTGCTCTAAGATTTAAGATTGGTTTACACAATGGAAGGTACAGAAAGAACACAACGTGCATGTGGTGCTTCTATTCGCCAGTATAAGTGCAACCCAATCACAGCCTGCACTGTGCCCAACTTTCCAAGGATGCTCTGTGGCAATCACCTTGTCTATTAACCTTTCTCTAGTAGTTCTCTCATCTCTGATGTGGCACTTCCTCTGTCTAATATTGTGAACATCATAAACAATAATAAAACTGAAAAAGAATACAATTAATGGTTGAAGTACACTATTGAGAAATTGGGATTATTTCTTCAAAGCAAGTCAATTTGTAAGAAAAATGTTTGGGCATAAACTTCAAAAGCTTTTATACAGCTGGTTACTGCTGTCATTTAGTTGACGTTTCAGCGATACACAGAGAAAGGACAACCTCAGGCATTTTTCAGCCTTGAGGGAATGAAACGACAGCAGAAGAAGAACACACTCTGACTTTGATATGTCCAGTTGAAAGGGCACTGGAGCTCTAGAAAATGTTTTCTAAATACTTATTTTGTGTGCTGTGTGCAATTTGTTAGGTTTAAATCTCTACAGGAACTATGAGACTTTCACATGATATTTTTCAAGGTAAGACAACATCATGCTCATTTTGTAGGTGTGTTGAATGTTACATTAGAAATATTATTAAATAATACGGTGTTGGTCATTTGCAAACCAAATAATGAAGGATCTATAAATAAATATAGATTAAGTATGAAGGGATCTTAATAACGATAATAGATTTAAATATGAAGAATGACAGTTATACACACTCCACTATTTCCATTTAACTCAGTTTTAAGCTTGCTTAAATGGGCATTGGAAAAGAGATAATGCTATGTTCTACTTACTATTGCTCTCATATCTAGGACTGTGAAGAGCTTATGATGAGTTACTAATATTAAATATTAATTACAATTTCTGTTGTCATGAATTGTTCAAGACACATTATGGAGATACAAGCACAACAAACCTCTGACTGGGGTGAAAAAATTACCTCTGTATTTCAAGGTTAATGAACATTAACACAGGTTTTGGTTGTCTTTGGACATGTGTTTTATAAGATAAATTCAAAAACTCTATGGCTATAAAAATTGGCTTTATCCAGAAGCAGGCCGAACTGCCAAATGATTAATTGACATAGAGTCAGTTTGTTAAAAATCAATTTGTCAAATGACCAGTTTCCCAATTAATCAAGACTTTTCCAAAGTTTTCATTTTACCAAGTCTTTTGTAGGCTCTTTTCCCTCTGATTTGCCAGTCAGACTCAAGTGAAAGTCTATTCAGCGTCTGTTTCAAAATTCAGCTTCCTAAAGCTTCAGTAACTTCTGCCTCTGGTCTTCTTGTGTCTTATCACTACATCTGTGCTTTCCTATTTATCCTTGCCATGGTCTCAGCCCCTGCCTGTGGCTGCAACAAACTATTCTGCTGTCAGTTGCCATCAACTTCATGTTCTCACTCAAGCGACACCATACATGAAGACTACAACTACTCACTAGCGTTTTCAAGGCTGTGACCTTTCAGAAGTATGAGAGCCAAGTCTGTCCTCCGAGGTACCTCTGGATGGGTCTGAACTGTTAACCTTCTAGCTAGTAGTCAAACACTTAACAGCCTGTGTCCAAACTATACAAGATCAGATTTAAAATATTTGTATATAAAACCTGATAGAATTTTAAAGAGAAATATACAAAACCATTATTATATAACAGTGGTTCTATCAATAACTGACAGATACAGGAGGCATAAAATCAGTAACAATGCAGGTGAAATGAACAGCACTGTTATTTAGTGTTGCTATAACATGAATACTACAAACAGATGGTTTTAATTAACAGAAATTTTTCCTCTGCCAGTTTATGAGGTTAGCAGTCCAAATTCAGGGGACCAGCTCCAGGAGAAGGCTTTCTCCCTCTGTTGGCTCTGGGGGATAGTTCTTGCCATCAGTCTTCCCCTGGTCTAGGAGCTTCTCAGCACAGGAAACTCAGGTCCTAAGGAAGTGATCTACTCCTGGTTCCTCTGGCTCAGTGGTAACGTAGTCCCTCTCTTTCTCCATCTTTCTCCATTCACTTCCCTATTTTGTGTCACAAAAGATACTGACTCAATATTCAACCTAATCCTGCAGATTGCATCCTGCCTCATCAATTTCATACAGATTAGGATTTATAACACATAGGATAATTACATCAAATCACAAAAATGGAAAAAACCAAACAATAGCAGGAATCATGGCCTAGCCAAGTTGACACATGTTTTTGAGACAATTCAATTTATAATGAACACTATCAACCAACAAGTTCTGACATTTATAGACTTCTTCATTCAGCAACAGCAGAATACACATTCACATGTAGCATTCAGGGAGATATTCCATATCCTGGACCATAAAACACACCTTATTAAATACAGAAGGACAAATATTATACAAAGTATGCTCTCAGACCATGATGGGATTAAACTAGAAATTACTAACAGAAAATATTTGGAAATTAAGTGTACTTCTAAGTAACATATGGATAAAAGAAGTCTCAAGAGAAGCCTAAAAATATTCTAAACTAAATAAAAATGAAAATCCAATTTACCAAAAATTGTGGGATACAGCAAAAGCAGTGCTTAAAGGGAACTTTTTTTTCACTGAATGAATGTATTAGAAGATAAATGAGACCTAAAATCAATAATCTAAGCCTCAACCTTAGAAAACTGGAAAAAAAAAAAAAAAAAAAAAAGAACAAATTAAATCCAAAGCAAGCAGAAAAAACTAGAGCAGACTTCAGGGGACAGGTTCAGCTTAAGATTTAAAGGTTATTTCAGGGCAATGGCTTCCAGGGTTCATCCAGCCTCCATGCCTCCAGACAAATCTGAATTCCTTGAGATTATGAAGACTTGTTCTGCATTTCCCCCTCTTTGATCAGGATTGTTGCACAGAATCCTTGATCAAAACATTCTTAAAGCTAAGGAGCAATTTAGCTTAACTTGTAAAGAATGTCTTCTTTGAGCATCGTGTTCTCTTAAGAGAATATACGTGGGATCACACTGACAACAGCAACTTGAAAGATCAGGTAGGAAACTTAGGGAACAGCAAATTTATGCTAATGGAGAGGAGCAACATGGAAAAAGAGGATGGGAATCATTGCACAACTTGAAGAGTGTCATCAACGTCACTAAATTATATATTGTAGAAATTGCTGAACTGGTGTATGTTCTGCTGTGCATATTTTCAACAACAAAAATAAAATAAATACAATTTCCCCTAAAGAAATTAAGACAGAAAGAGCAGAAATCAATGACACTGGAAACACAGAAAAATCAATGAAGCCAAAAGCTGGTTCTTGGAAAAAAAAGTACAGTGAAATCAATAAACCTCTGCTTAGGCTCACTGAGGAAAAAGAGGGAAAACAAAAATTACTAATATTGGAAATGAAAGAGGGACCACTATAGCAGATCCTGTGAGCATTAAATGGGTAGTAAGGAAATTCCATGAAAAACTCAATGAACACAAATTTGATAGATTAAACGAACCACCTCCTTGACAAACTTGTCAAAACTCACACAAGAAATAGATAATCTTTAAAGACACTGAGTCAACAATTAATAACCATTCAAAACAGAAAGCACCAGACCCAGATGGCCTCATTATTGAAGTCTATCAAACATTTAATGAGGAATTAACATCAATCCTTCTCATACTGTTCAGAAACTAGAAGAGAACACCACCACACAAGTCATCTTACAAGGTCAGTACTACCCTAATATCAAAACCAGACAGAGATATTACTAGGAAGTGGAGGTACATGCCAATAATTTCTCATGAACACAGACACAAAAATCCTCCTAAGAAAATATTAGCAAAATATTAGAGTGCTGAAACAGCTGCAAGCTAAGGAATGCCTGGGGCTATCAGAAGCTGGAAGAGACAAGAAAGATCTTCCCCTAGAGCCTTTAGAGAGAAGTTTTATATAATTTACCAAAAACCTAGTGTCGTCCAGTCAGATCCGATGCATATACATAATATGAAGTATACCTGATCTACTTTATATATAGTTTCAGAGATAAATTGCCATAAAAATACTCAAATGAGAAAGACAAGACCCTAATCAACGTCTGCAAGTGTCTCTAAAACTTAAGGGAAGGTGTCTGAATGTGATGCCTGGGTATCTTGCTTAACCAGAATGTGGAGTTCCTTAAATGAACTGCTCTCTTCAATTCTCTATACAGGTTTAAATGAAAAGGAAACAGATTCTCAAAAGTGATACACATACAGAAAAATGACTTTTATGTATAGGGACATAAAGCATGAGTCGAGTGTATGTCATAGCATCTTGAAAGCAAATCCATAAAGAGGGTGGGAGCTCCCTATGTTCCTGACTGCATGGATCCAATCATGTTAATAACACAGCAAAACTGTTACTGGGCTATCTGAAAGTGAGCTTCCTTGGATTAGCTTCTATTCTCTTCCCCAGAGGCTGTTGTAAAAATTTATGTTTACTGACATCAAAAATGTCAGCATGGCACTAGTAGGAAAAGAAGAAAAAAAAATACTGAAGATGTCATGACGTTTGTTGGTACCCTGTCCTGCTGTCAGTAACTGTCGCTTTCAGTGCTCATCTGGGCCCAACATTAACAGAAACCCTGGCAAAATCATCTAATTTTCAATTGAGTTTCTCTGCCTTGTCATTAAGTATTTTTGCCCTTACAATTGGTTGTCAAAAGCAGTTTACAAGTTACTCCATCATTCATTCTTTTCCCTACTATTTACTAAGTGGCATAGTGGTTCAGTGCTACAACTGCAGTCTGAGTCCGCCAGGTGCTCCTTGGAAACCCAAAGGGGTAGGTTCTACTCTGACCTATAGTCCTGCTTGCTACGAGTCAGAACTGATGCAGCGGCAATGATTTGTTTTTCTCTTCATAAGTATACAGATATATTTTACTTCAATATTCCTGGTATATCCTGTTTTGCAAATTCATAAGAATGTGAAAAGTATAGCACCAGAAATTACAGTAATTAGATCTTCATACAGGCCTGCTCTGAAGACCCTACTAAAGACTGCTAGAGACACAGTCCTGCAACGTCTTTTGCGATTAAACCATGAGCAGGTAATAACCGTACTAGCCAAGAATCACTAATACCAGTAGTCCGTCTTCCCAAGGAAGCTAAAGTACTTACCAGTCCCCTAGGGAACAGAATTTGGGAGAAGGGCCTCTGCTTTGGGAAACGCATCCCCTTGAGGGTACCACACCCAGCCCAAAGTGGTCTTTCTATTAACGGACAACTTCAGGGATCGCAGGTAATCCCCTCAGAGATTCTTCAGCTCCTCAATTCCTCTCAGTGAGTGATTCTTCAAAAGGACAAGTTTTCCTTTTCAAAAACTTAGGAAACTTTTGGAAATTTACCAGTGTCCTTTAAGTATAACACTACATTGTGGTTCAACCTTATAATGGAAATGACTCCTCTTACTATCTCACAATACTTACAGAATAGGAGATCTGGCAATTCTCCAAATTTAATTGTTCTAAGTGCTATATATCTTACTGCTGAATATCACTACAGTAAACTTCAAAGTATTCCCCCTGGGAAGCTATGCACCAGTGCCAGCACCCAGTAGTCCACGCTTCAAAGCAATTTGGGAACTCTTTCTGTAACGACCATTGAGCAGTGGCAAGCTGGTGAGTTTGCAAACTTCAATTGTATAGTTGTCTGTGACGGAGTTTTTAGCCAGTAAACAAATCAGTGTTTTGGAACACCCACCCTACTCACCTGATCTGGCCTCCAATAACCTTTTTCTGTACCTGAAGATAAAGGAAATATTGAAAGGAAGACATTTGGATGACATTCAGGACATCAAGGATAATATAATGACAGTCTGATGGCCATTCCAGAAAAAGAGTTCCAAAATTGCTTTGAAGGGTGGACTAGGTGCTAGTGCCAGTCCATAGCTTCCCAAGGAGAGTACTTGAAAGGCGACCATAGTGATATTCATCACTGAGATATGTAGCACTTTTTATAGGATGAGTTTCTCCTTGAATACTCTGGGGGTCAGTTCTTCCTTGGCCCCTAGGGTCGCCATGCGTCGGATCCAACTCAGTGGCACTTGGCTTGGCTTGTGAACTTAAGTGTTAGTCCTCATATGTCATGCCCAGGACGTTGTGGAATAATGTGTGCAGAGCTGTAGATTCCACAGTAAATGAAAGCGGGGATGAGCTTCCATATTAGCAGTTAAAAAAGACTGAAAAGGGAGGCCAACACGGTAGAGCTAAAAGACGCAGGACTACTGAGAACACTCTTCTTTACATTAAACCAAGTTACGCTTACCTGTAATTTACAACTCTCCCTCACCTATTAAATTTCCCATGTTGCTAATATACTTATTTACAACCATATGTATTACTTTTCCAGTTATTTTCAGTTTCTTTTTTAAATTTCTATATTTGGGAGAGGATCCCCGGCGACACAGTGGTCAAAGGGCTAAATAAAATGTAGGTAGTTCAAATCCATCAACTGTTTCATAGGCAAAAGATATGGTGATCTACTCTCATAGAGATTTACAGCCTTGGAAACCCTATAGCACAGTTTGACTCTGTCCTTTAGGGTCACTAGGAGTTGGAATTAGCTTAATGGCAGTGGGTTGGGTGTTGGAATATGCTAAGAAATTTCCCTTAGGTACATACAGGGCTATCCACACAAGCTGCTAATGAACTAAATCCAGTCTTTGAGGTGAACAGGATTAGGGACATGTTAAAGAGAGAGTTTTACAGATCTTGGCACTTGGCTTAGAATCTTCCTGCAGAATGCCCCATACAATGAACTAGTGACTGTCTGAGATGAGACAAGGCTACTTTTCAGTCACTGTTTTGAATAAAGTGTCACTGTCTTTTTAACATTAAAGTGTATCATGGAATAGTCTACGAGGTCTGTAAGTGCTTCCCCAATGAAATCCATTACTTTCTTCATTTTTTTGCTTGTATTATATATGTATGATATATGTTTATACCAAATAAAAACCCTTTGTAAAATGTTTCAAGACCCCTAACAGATACTAGCATTAGAAACATTCAGAATTTTTGTCTATCAATTGATAACACAAAACTGACAGTACTGAAATATCTGTGAAATTGTTAAGCGGGGTTAGCAATATATTCTCCTGTACAGCTATCTTTATACTGACACTGACGTGTATTTACATGGAATGTTAGCATTGGAAATTATACCTATTTCATTTTAATATTCCAGGTACAGATTTCAGGACATCAGCGATAAAGGAATAAGTGAAGGGCATTCGTCAAGTCTTCTGTTCAACTATGGACCAGGCACAATACTTGGAACTTTTTTTTGTCTCAGTTAACATTCACATCAATCTGAGGAAGAGGAAACTACATTTCCACATTTATGGATGAGGAAAAGGAAGCTCAGAGAGATTAGGTGACTCACCAAAGATCACACAACCAGAATGTGGCTACGAAAGGACTCATTTCAAAGCCCGTGATTCTGTCCTTTCAAACCCTATGATTATCTCCATAAATTGTGCTGCCTCTCTTCTTACAGGTGTGACACCTGTGCCTCAGTAAGGTGAAACAATTTGTCCAATTTTTATAGCACAACTGAAACCGAGATTATTATTACTTTTTTTTTTATCCCCAAGACCTGTGATCTATCCACCACCTTTATAGATAAAAGTTAGTTTGTGACATAGAATACTGGAAGAGGACAGGTGGCAGATTCCCTTTAATGCAAGGTATCACATCATACAAGGAGTTTACTAACATGCACCTTTCAGGCTCATAGCAAATGTGCAAAGCCAGGTTTTCTAGTATTAAATAAAACCTGAATAGCAAGATGAAGGATTTTTGAACTGGGTACTACATATTTACAGTTAGGAAATATTACGAGCTACACTGAATGGGAAAAAATGCAGGTTGTAAATTTCCTCACAATTATCAAGTCTTTCATAAATGCCAATAGAATAATTTTTTTTAATTCATGTTAGTTGAGCAGATATCAGTCATGAGTGGCAGTCCTCATGTGTACGTTCTACGAACAGCAAAGATAAAGTCATAACACAACAAAGAAATTAGTTTTGTGGCCCCAAATAGCTTTGTCATAATTTTAGATTTCAAATAATTTCAGGTAAAATGAATAGGAAGGAATCATGGGATGTAATTCAGACTCAAGTCATGAGGCTGTAACAGATACCCAAGTCCTTCATACAATCTGGGACTCAATCTAATTGTTTCTAGCATCTCCCATTGGTTGATATAAAGGAGATCGTTGCTGTCACCCATCACGAGCCAAGTCACCTGGCTTTAATTCTCCTCTTTTAATGGTAATGTTGTCCAGAGAACTCTAGGAAAATCTTGTCCCCAGTCCAGATAAACTCTTGTTCTGTATGCTCTAAGCTCTGGTGATTTATTAAGGCACTAAACTGAATCTCCCAAAAGCCTAAGTATAATTGACTTCTTTGCCCACATGTAATTAGAAAACAGTTATCTCCAGATTAGTGTTAAGTCCATGGAACATCACATTGTGAGGTGTAACCCATCACACAAAGTTTGTGACACATTTTTTTTTGTTACAGTATTTTGGGAAAATATAAAACTATTGTTAAGTTGTTAAGAGAACAGGAGAATCTATACTGAGAATTCCAGAAAGTACCTTATTTAACAAGCATACTTATTTCTGAATTCCACTGAGTGAAGCTAACATTTCCACAGAGGTAAAAAATAAAGTCCTAGCTTTTAACATTTTTCTTAAGTATCTGTGTTTCCATCACACAGATGATAAGCACTATAAGTGATACCACTGTTGTTGTCAAAATCATCAAATCATTTCACTGCCATTGCATATGCTATGAATTTCTTTTCCAAGAAACTTGGCATTCCCACATGTTGTTTAAAAATTATGTCAGGTGTGGTTATTCTTAGAATGGAGGTACAAAATACTATCAGTCCTCAATTTAAATCAAAACACATGCAAACTTACAAATCTTTAGTGACAGTGTACCACTGCAATTAGAAACCATACTTCACGTTGGTCCTTCATGATTATTGATTGATTAAATTAAGACTTTAGGTAATCACAGACAACTTCATGAGTTCTTGAGGAAAACTCTGTTGAAAGGTACAGATACTGACGTGTAGCTTGGTTTCTGCATCATTCATATTACTTGAGCAATTTTTACATTGTTATAATTTGTGTCTGTGAATGTTTATGGGGCCAAGGGTTCGGTCTCATTACTACCCATGTGTTGAAGCACTAAGTTAATAGTTTTGTTACCATCTCTCTCAATAAATTCCTAAAAGCCAACGGAGGTAAAAGCACCAATGCCTAGTCTACCCTCAAAGCACTTTTGGAACTATTTTTCTGGAATGGCCATCAGGGCTGTCGTTGTATTCCCCGTGATGTCCTGAATGTCATCAAAATGTCTTTCTTTCAATATTTCCTTTATCTTCGGGTAAAGAAAAAAGTGACTAGAGGCCAAATCAGTTGAGGAGGGACAGTGTTCCAACACACTTGTTTGTTTACTGGCTAAAAACTCCCTCACAGATGACTACACAATTAAGTTCTCAAATGCCACAATGCTACCATGTGCAGTGCTCATTCAAGAAAGAGTTCCAACTTAGTGAGCTCCATTGCAGTTATCAAATGAAAGTCCACTCTTTGGACATGAATGGATTGGTCTTGGAGATGCAGAGTGACCATATATTGGGTGCACTTTACGGTTCTATACATCTATAGGATATCATCCTGCTGACCTCTGGCTGGAAGAAGGAGAGTGGGTGGAGAGGAGGGTAAAGGAGGCTGTTGGGAGGATGAGACCTGTATGGAGCAGAGAGGAATAGTGTGCTGTCACCCGACAGGGAGAGCAGTGGAAGCTGCATAGAGGTGGGCATGTAAATTTATACATTTGTACATTTTCACTCAGCCATATTAAATAAAAAAAAGAAAAAAGAAAGAGTTCCAAAGTTACTTTGAAGGGTGGACTAGGCACCAGCATCAGTGCATAGCTTCCCAAGGGGAGTACTTTGAAGGCAACCACAGTGATGCTCACCAATGAGGTATGCAGCACTTAGAACAATTAAGTTCACAAAATCAATTGTCAGACCTCATATATTTGAAGGTCATCCATGGTCAGGGCATTACTGTCATTCTGCAGTGCCAGAGCAAGGAGTTGTGTGCTGAATGGATCCCCAGATGCAAAATTTCCTCTGTTCTGCTACCCTTGGTGGTAAGAGCCTTTGGCCTACTTTCATGAGTAGAAATGTGTATTAGAAGACGTTCCTTTTTGTACGTATGTGACTAGTAACAAATCAGCCTTAATAAAGACCCCTTTCTCAGTCCATTAGAACAACTGAATTTTGTTCAGGCAAGAAACGCAACTGGAAAATGTTAATTCAGCATACAGTGGTTGAGCCTTAGAACACACCATTAAGACAGTGTCAAAGTGCACTGCTGTTGACTCAAATGACCCAATTCTACATAAGAAGCAGGCATCTTTGGCTCAGCTGCTGACTTTGTTAAATGTAAACTTAGAAAAAAAAATGACTGATGGAGTAGTTGAGACACACTGTCCATCACCTTTCAAATGAAATTCTTTAAAACCAAGGGGAAGCCAGGATACTGAGTAACTGTATTAGGAAATACATATTATCAAAAGAATGGCATCTTTCTTTTCCATACTTTCATTTTGTCTCTCAGAATTAAAAAATGAAATTCATCTGGTATTTGAATCCTAGAAATCAGGATATCTACTGTGTGCCTGGCCTTTAGTTGTTCCATGAATAAATGAAGAAAATTTGGTTGTTTTAAGCCTAGAAAATATTCGTTTTCCAGTAAATTCTTGGAATGAAGTTGTATTAACTCTTATTTTCAAGGTTTCGTCTCACCTTTCTCTTTTTTCCTTCTTCCCTATTTTTCCTTTCTTTGTTAGTAACATCTGAAAAGGAGAAAGACATTATTTGAAGCCTTAATAAATCAACGCATTAAGAAAGAAACAATTTATTACTGTGAACAAAATGGGCTTCTACTTCTCTCAAATCACCATTTGTGTAACAGATACAGAACACAAAAAGGAAACCTGTTGTCATCAAGTCAATTCTGACTCACAGTGACTGCATAGAATACAGCGTAACTGCCCTGCAGGGTTTACAACGAGTGGCTGATTTAACTACCAAGCTACAAAGACAGAATTTATTAAATTTTGAGTTTTTCTATGTTTCTTTTGCTCTCCTGAAACCACTCCACTTGCTTAAGAAAAAAAGAAAGCCCTTTTTAAATCCGTTTCTTCTCCTGACTTTTCTTGAAGAAGAGTTCTTTTATTGACAGACGCATGAGAGGGCTTTCATGATTCAGAATCAGGGCACTACACGGAGAAAGGAGAAATGGAATAAAGAAGCCAGAGAGCCTATCTCTGTGTTGAGCCTCATAATAAAGAACTGAGAGAAAAGAAGGTGAAGGACAGAAAAGTTATACAGGTTGTTTACTAGGAGAAAGTTTTGGAGGCCTGGTGTATAAGAAATTCTGAAGCATATACAAACTAAAAGTGAAGAAGAGGGAGGCTCAAAGAGATGAGGAATCTTTTAGAAATATCACAGTGTGTAATGAACTGACACCTCTCTTGTTCTTCAAGACCCAAATTAATATTAGAATTCCTTTCACTTTGATACTCTTTTGAATGTTATACTACTACACAAAGGTTGACCCATATGGGAGCACCCAAGCAGTTACAGAAATATTTAAAAGTCTGATTATTTGGACCAATAATGTGCTTTAATCCTCTATCCTTCATACATATGGCAATCTGTTTTTCTAAATTGAAGATGCTAGTCAGAATGAACAATTTAAAGGTACAAGCAGGTTTAAAGATATTAAGGATGAAAATTGATAATTTGGTGACTAGAATGTAAAAGATGGAAACAAAAGAGAAAGATTGGTAACTGGAAAATACAGCCTTGGTGATAGACATGATGCAAGAGATCACATGCTAGCATTTTGTAAGAACACCTTCTTCATTGCAAATATCATTTTTCAACAGCACAAACCATATGTGTGTCTCATCAGATACAAAACACAGGAATCAAATTAACTGTAGAAAGAGACAATAGAGAAGCTCAATATCATCAGTCAGAACAAGGACTGTGGAACAGACTGTGAGTTGTCCACATACAAGTTCAAGATGAAACTAAAGAAAATTAGAGCACATCCATGAGATCTAAAATATAATGATGAATATACCCAACTGAATACAGACATAATTTCAAGAACAGGTTTGAAGCTTTGGACACTAATAACCAAAGGCCAGACAACTTGTGGAATGATATCAATTAGATCATACATGAACATAAAAAAGTACACAAGCGGTCACTAAAAATACAACAAAGAAACACCAAAATGGATTTCAAAGGAGACACAGAAATTTGCTCTTAAATTCTGTCAAGAAGCTGAAGTAAACAGAAACAACGATGAAGTAAAAAGCACAACAGAAGACTTCAAATGGTAGCTTAACGAGGCAAAGCACTGTATTATAATGACATGTGAAAAGACCTGGAATTAGAAAACCAAAACGAAGAACAACTCAGCATTCCTCAAGCTGAAAGACCTAAAGAAAAAATTCAAGTCTTGAGTTTTAGTATGGAAGGATTCTATGGGGAGACAGTGAATGACACAGGAAGCTGCAAAAAAAAAAAGAAAAGGAAGGAATATACAGAACCAATGAATCAAAAAGAATGGGTTGACATTCAACCATTTCAGGAGGTAATACATAATTAAGAAGTGATGGTACTGAAGAGGTTCTAACTGCACTGAAGGCAAGGCATTGGTAAAAAAATGAGGTTCCAGGAATTGACAGTATCAATTAAGATATTTCAACAAATGGATGCAGCCCTGGAGATGCTCACTCTTCTATGTCCAGAAATTTGGAAGAGAACTTCCTGGCAAAATGATAGGAAGAGATCCATAGTTGTGCCCATCCAAAGAAAGGTGATACAATCAAATACAGAAATTACTGAACAATATCATTAATATCACAGGACAGTAAAATCTGGATACAGATTATTCAAAAGCCATTGCAACAGTACATTAACAGGGAACTGCCAGAAGTTCAAGCCAGATTCAAAAGACATAAAATAAGGGATATCACTGCTGATGTCAGATAGATCTTGGCTAAAAACAGACAATATCAGAAAGATGTTTACCTGTGTTTTATTGAATACACAAAGGCATTCGATTACATGGATCATAACAAATCATGGACAACATTCCAGAGAGTGAGAATTTCTGAACACTTATTTTGCTCAAGAGGAACATACATGTAGAGCAACAGACAACCAATGGAACAGAATAAGGGGATTCTGCATGGTTTAAAGTGTGTAAAAGAATTTTATCATTTTACCATACTTAGTCTGTATCAAAGCAAATGATCCAAAACTGGATTATATGAAAGAAAAAGGAGAACGCAGCATCAGAACTAGTGGAAGGTTCATTAACAATCTGTGACACACAGATGATACCACCTTACTTGCTGAAAGCAAAGAAGACCTAAAGCACTTACTGATGAAGATCAAAGACCACAGACTTCAGTACAGATTGCAACTCAACATAAAGGAAATAAAAAAATCCTCACAACTAGACCAATAAGAAACACCATGATAAATAGAGAAAAGATCGAAGTTGTTAAGGTTTCATTTTACTTGGATCCAAAATCAATGCCCAAGTAAGCAACGGTCAAGAAATCAAATGATACATTTGCACTGGAAAAATATACTGCAAAAGACCTCTTTCAGAGGTAAGGCCATGATGGCGGAGTAGTCAGATACTTCCTCTGACCCGTCCAACAGCAAAGACCCCAAAGAACAAATGAATCCATTACACACGACATCCTAGGAGCCCAGAACATCAAAGGAAAAGCTGAGAAACTGGACAGAATGAGGAAGGGATAATAAGATTCTTCAGAACCGACCTGCTAGGAAACAACTGTAACCAGCATGGTGAGCTGAGAGGTGTGGTTGGAAGGTGTCCTCCGGAGCAGGAGAAACTGACCAGAGAATCCACTTGAACCACCAGAACCAGTGCAAAAAGCATGAGACCATCCAAAGCTAAGTTTACCTCACACAGGTCTAAATATTTCCCTCAGTGTCTTAGGCTGGGTTTTCTAAGGAAGCAAAACCAGTAACACGCATAGGTACAAGGAACGATTTATAATATATAGATAGATAGATATAAATATAGGAAACAGCTCACGTAATCACAGAAGCTGAATGCCCCAAGCTCTGGCACAAGCCTCACGTGGCCATGGAAGCTGAGGAACCCAAAGTCAGCAAGTCAGAGACCAGAGTTCTAGATCACCGGTTGTGTAGGTCAGTGGATCCCAAGTTGGTGGCGAGATGAAGTGACAGAGGCTGGCAAAACCAGGATCAGCAGGTCATGGAGCAGGGGAAGGCAGAGGCTGGCGAACCCAGGATCGGCAGGTCAGGGAGCAGGAGTCTCAAGTGCCAACTGTAAGGACTGATGAGTCCAACAGCTGCTAGTTAAGTCCCGGAACCAGACACTGGAACCAGAGAGCAGGAGCTCCTGGCCACGTGAGCGACCAGCAGCTGTAGTAAAAGGTCGCGAGATGAGAGCCGAAGGGCAGGGAGCCACCACAAACCCCGCCCTTCCACTGACTACAGCAGCCAAATACGTAGTAGCCAAGTTGACATAATCCTGACCACCACAGTCCACCCCTTGTCAACTTGGCATCTGCACACATCTCACCTTACCATGCACAGTCTCTGAAGAAGTACAGTTACAAAGTCATACTTATATCAACATGATATAACTAACACATGTACAACTGAAAATGCATTAACCCATTTACATCTTATGTTTCATAAGTAAACAAAATATCCAATACACACATACAAAGCAGGAATATTCATAGCAATTACAGTCCTCGTTTCTGCAACTGGTTGCGTGGCCGTAACTGATATTTAGAACTACCTTCTTCTACAACCCATTCTGTATTCCCTTTGCCTCAGCAAACACCTCAGCTGGTCATGGTTCCTTGCCTGGTGAGGTGACTCAAACCTTCATTCCTGAAGGGTCTGGGCTGTTATCACTCCTTTTTGAGTTGGGTTGCTGTAGTTTTTCATTGACCTTAATCACAGGACATGGTAGTACTAGGAGGCGTCCTAAGTGATCTCCTGCATTCCAAACATCCTCTTCTTTACTTCCGTTATGTAATGTCAATCCAATTTCATCTTCATAGTCAGGATCAATCAGTATTGTAACTCCCTTCTTTGTCTGTTGATCCAGAGGTATAAGGAGCCCAAAATGGCCTGGTGGCAATTTTAGCTTCCAGTTCAGTGGAATCGTTGATGTGTCTCCAGGGGGCAGCATTCCTCCCTTTGGAACTAAGACATTTAATCCTGCAGAACATAAAGTCATGGGGGCAGGAAGCAAAAATCTTGCAAGTGAGTCACTAGGAGTAACAGTGAGTGGTGCCACTCCCATTTCCACCCCTTGATTCCTAGACCCACGAATCCTGGCGATAGGAAAAACAGCACTGTATATTGGATGCTGGTTTAGAGCATACACAGCCATACACACTTCCCCAACCCTGCAAGGTAGTGCCACCTAGCTGGCAGCATAATTGTGTCTTCAGGAGACCATTCCATTGTTCTATCAAGCCAGCTGCTTCAGGATGATGGGGAACATGGTAAGACCAGTGAGTTCCGTGAGCATGGGCCCACTGCTGCACTTCATTTGCTGTGAAGTGAGTCCCTTGATCAGAGGCAATGCTGTGTGGGATTCCATGCTGGTGGATGAGGCATTCTGTAAGTCCACGGATGGTAGTTTTGGCAGAAGCATGTCATGCCGGGTAGGCAAATCCATATCCAGAGTAAGTATCTATCCCAGTAAGGACAAAACGCTTTCCTTTCCATGATGGAAGCGGTCCAATGTAGTCAACTTGCCACCAGGTTGCTGGCTGATCACCTCGAGGAACAGTGCCATATTGAGGACTCAGTGTTGGTCTGTGCTGCTGGCAGATTGGGCACTCAGCAGAGGCTGTAGCCAAGTCAGCCTTGGTGAGCGGGAGTCCATGTTGCTGGGCCGATGCATAACCACTGTCCCTGCCACCATGACCACTTTGTTCATGGGCCCACTGAGCAATGACAGAGGTAGCCGGAGAAAGAGGGTGATTGGTTCCCACAGAACGGGTCATCCTATCCACTTGATTGTTAAACTCATCCTCTGCTGCGGTTACTCTTTGATGAGCATTCACATGAGACACAAATATCTTCACTTCTTTGACCCATTCAGTGAGGTCTATCCACATACTTCTCCCCCATATATCCTTGTCTCCAATATTCCAATCATGTTCCAAGTCCCTGACCAACCAGCCAAGCCATTGGCCACAGCCCATGAATTGGTATACAGCCGCACATCTGGCCATCTCTCCTTCCAAGCAAAGTGAACAACCATATGCACTGCTTGAAGTTCTGCCCACTGGGAGGATTTGCTTTCACCACTGTCCTTGAGGGAGGTCCCAGAAAGGGGCTGTAGTGCTGCTGCTGTCCACTTTCGAGTGGTGCCAGCATATTGCGCAGAAACATCTATACACCAAGTATGAGTTTTCTCTGCCTCGGTCAGCTGGTCATAGGTGCAAACTGGGAGACAGGAGGTAATGTTACAGGAGTGGAGACCATGGGCATTTGGGCCACTTCTTCATGCAATTTACTTGTGCCTTCAGGTCCTGCACAGGCCCGATCTCATATATACCACTTCCATTTAATGATGGAGTGCTGCTGTGCTCGTCCAACTTTATGACTCTGTGGGTCAGACAATACCCAGTTCATGATAGGCAGCTCAGGACGCATGGTGACCTGGTGCCCCATGGTTAAGCGTTCAGTCTTTACTAAGGCCCAGTAACAAGCCAAAAGTTGTTTTTCAAAAGGAGAGTAGTTATCTGCAGAGGATGGCAGGGCTTTGCTCCAAAATCCTAAAGGTCTGCGCTGTGATTTGCCAATAGGGGCATGCCAAAGACTCCCAACAGCATCTCTATCTGCCACTGACACCTCAAGCACCATTGGATCAGCTGGATCATATGGTCCAAGTGGCAGGGCAGCCTGCACAGCAGCCTGAACCCGTTGCAGAGCCTTCTCCTGTTCTGGGCCCCACTCAAAAGTAGCAGCCTTTCTAGTCACATGATAAATAGGCCAAAGTAGCACACCCAAATAAGGAATATGTTGCCTTCAAAATCCAAAGAGACCCACTAGGCGCTGTGCCTCTTTTTTAATTGTCGGAGCAGCCAGGTGCAATAACTTATCCTTCACTTTAGAAGGGGTATCACGACATGCCCCACACCACTGGACCCCTAGGAATTTCACTGAGTTGGAAGGTGCCTGAATTTTTGTGGGATTAATTTCCCACCCTCTAGCACCCAAATGTTTAACTAATAAGTCCAGAGTCACTGACATTTCTTCCTTACTAGGTCCAATCAGCATAATGTCATCTATATAATGGACCAGTGTCACATCTTGTGGAAGAGAGAAGCAATCAAGGTCTCTGCGGACTAAATTATGACATAGGGCTGGAGAGTTAATGTAGCTCTGAGGCAGGCAAGCGAAAGTGTATTGTTGGCCTTGCCAGGCGAATGCAAACTGCTTCTGTGAGAAACAAATTTGTAAAGGGAGCTCTGGGATCCTTGAAGACTGCTGTGATTGCCATTTTATGTAAATCAGATATGACAGTGGGAACTGCCCTAGCTGAATTAAGACACCTAACTACAATGGGGCTGACTGGATCCCATGATGGTAGGGGTCAAGTGGCTGCACTCAGTTGACAAAGACGAGGTGGGCGTGCTTACAGTAATGGACAGCAGAAGCAAAATAGTAATCGTAATAATCTGACTCGTGCAGACATGTGGAACTGGCTCCTTAGTCATGGTGTCCCTAGCAGTGCAACAGATGATCAGCCTACTAAGTATTTACTTGATATGTATGAAAGGATGAATTCTAGGTCAGGTGAACAGCAGCCTAACTCAAATCGCCGGAAGAGAGAGTCACGGTCCCTCAATCAATTCCCAGACTTGAGCGAGTTTGAGGACCCACAACCCCTTGAATGAAGGGGAGGCCAGGTCCCTCTGAGGAAGAATTCTGACACCCTGCCAAAAATTTATACTATTAATCTTTCTCCTGCCCTTCCCCAAAGGGATCTACGGCCTTTTACGAGAGTGACTGTTCACTGGGGAAAAGGAAATAATCAGACTTTTCGGGGACTACTGGATACTGGCTCTGAAGTGACACTAATTCCAGGAGACCCAAAACGTCACTGTGGCCCACCAGTCAGAGTGGGAGCACATGGAGGTCAGGTTATTGATGGAGTCTTGACTCATGTTTGTCTCACAGTGGGTCCCCGAACCCATCCTGTAGTGATTTCCCCAGTTCCAGAATGCATAATTGGAATAGATATACTCAGCAATTGGCAGAACTCTCACATTGGATCCCTGATAAGTGGAGTGAGAGCTATTATGGCGGGAAGAGCCAAATGGAAGCCACTAGAACTGCCACTGCCTAAGAAAATAGTGAACCAAAAGCAATACTGTATTCCTGGAGGGATTGCTGAAATTACTGTCACCATTAAGGACTTGAAGGACACAGGGGTGGTGATTTCCACCACATCCCCATTCAATTCGCCTATCTGGCCTGTGCGAAAAACGGATGGATCTTGGAGAATGACAGTCGATTATCACAAACTTAACGAGGTGGTAACCCCCACTGCAGCTGCTGTTCCAGATGTAGTTTCACTGCTTGAGCAAATTAATACATCTCCTGGTACTTGGTATGCAGCTATTGATCTGGCTAATGCTTTCGTCTCCATACCTGTTTCCAAGGACCACCACACTCAGGATAAACTGCTCTCTCTTCTTCCAGTGCTTCCCCCTGCTTTCTCTGCAGTGTGCCTGGCTCTGAGCCTGAAGTGGTTAAATAAGCAAGAAGTAGGACTCCTTAAGCCTGTCCTAAGTGATTCTCTTCGTGAAAAATGAAGGTAAAAAATATATATATATATGACTCCCCTGAGCCAGAAAGTCAGGGCAGAAACTGTTCCTTTAGGGAGACTAAGATGTAAGGGAACACGCTGTCAGGTATTGAATCATGTCCTTCTAAAAATATGTGTGGCAATTTGGCAGGATCGTGATTCCTAGTCTTCCATGATCTTCATCCTAATGTAAATCTTACCTGTGATGTTACTGAGAAACAATGGGCAGCAGTTGTATTGATAGAGGAGGACTCGATAAGTAAGGCTGCATTTTTGCCTTCAGAAAACATTCTGGGAAACAAAGGAAAGGGAAACAAATAGAGATCTGGGTATCTCATACAATCAAGAAACAGTACCAGGAGCAGAACACATACTTTGGAAAGGATCCAAGGTCTCTACCACTCAGAAACTCCCAGTCCAAGGGAAGACTGATGACAAGGGCAATCCACCAGAGCTGTCAGAAAAAGACTTCCTGGACATTTAGCTTGCTGGACTGTGACAGAATAAAATTAATTAATTAACTATTTCTCTCTCTTTCTCCTCCTTTCCCTCCATTTCTTTTTTAAGGCTCTCCACTTGTAGTACTTCTGTTACGGCAGTGGTAGATGACTAAGACACACATCAACCTCACAGACACTCAGAGATGGCTGTTACCCCCTCTAATTTTCAGTGGCTGCACCCAGATGTCTGAGTGTACAGCAATCACCTCTGACCATCTAGGACAGTAGGGGAAAGCTGGTACCATACACTTAGTTATCGACTACCTAGACAACTAAGCTGAATCCATACAAGAAAAGAAAACAGACTCTTGACCTCAGATGTCTAGTAACAGGTCTAACAACCTGGTGATAGGACATTAGAGCTTCAAAGGCAAAAATATTAAACTCTCACACATGACCAGCCTATCTGAATATTTCAAAACAAAATACTAAGCTAGAACACAGTAGGAAAACATAAACACGAATTACTAACAGCTCAGAGACAACAGTCAGTTTTGAATGACTTAAAGAGGCACACTTTTATGACTTCAGAAAGTTCCCAAAACAAAGATTCACCTTGAATTATCAGAGGTGGAATACAAAAGATTAATATTTAGAGCTCTTCAAAATATCAGTAAGGATACTAGAAAAATGCAGGACAACCAGCCAAGCCAAGTGCTGTCGAGCATAGTAACAATTTAAACAGGCTGCAAGAAAGACTACAGCAACAAGAATTAGAAATGCAGAAAACTAATACTAAATTAAATAATTAGACAACTCAACAGAAAGCCAAAAGAGCAGAACTGAGGCAGTTGAAAACCAAATTACTGAAACTGAAGATAAAGCACATGACATCAACGTATCTGAAAAAAATAAGACAAAGGAATTTTAAAAAAATCAATAATCACTAAGAATTACAGGGGACTTTATCAAGAGGAATACTCAGAGAGTGACTGGAGTTCCAGAGAAGAGGGGAGAAAGCAGAAAACACAGAGAAATTGTTGAAGATTTGTTGACAGAAAACTTCCCTGATATCATAAAAGATAATAGCTACCCAAGACACTCGCTGAACTCCACACAAGGTAGAAGTCAAAAGAAAACACAAAAAAGAAATACAAGCAAACTTGCCAGAGCTACAGATAAAGAGACAATTTCAGAAGTGGCTATGGATGAAGGAAAAATAACTCACAAAGAAAAATCAGTAGGACTACTCTCAGACTACACAGCAGGAACCATGTAAGCAAAAAGACAATGGAAGGACAAAGAAAATCTCCAAGGAATAAATGCCAGCCAAGAATTATATATCCAACAAAACTACCCCTCAAATATGATGGTAAAATTAGGACATTTCCAGATAAACAGAAATTTAGGGGACCTGCAAAAAACAAACCAAAAGTACACAAAATACTACAGGTAGTCATTTGGTTAGAAACTCGGTAATACCAACAGCCAAGACTAGAACGCAGAACAGAGCAAATGGATATCAACCCAAACGGGAATCCCCAAAACAAATCAAAGGCAAAACACTGAAAACAAGGGAATAAAGATGTCATCATATAAACATTATAACAAAAAAGAGGGACTCCAAAAGAAATATAGTCATAGAGCTTTCTTAAGGTGAGGAAGTCAAGGTGATATAAAGAAGTTAAAGGCTGGTTTAAGATTAGACAAATAGGGGTAAATATTATGGTAACCACAAAGTAAACTACCAATCCTATGCATCAAAATAAAAAACAAGAGAAACATGAAATTTCAGCAAATAAGAAGCCACCAACACTGAAAAAGATGAAAAAGAAACACATGAAAAGACTGACCTACCCACTGCTGTCAAGTCGGGTCTTACTCATAGTGAACCTAGAGGTCAGAGCAGAACTGCCCCATAGGGTCTCCAAGGAGCACCTCGTGGGTTTGAACTGCTGACCTTTTGGTTAGCAGATATAGCACTTAACCCACCACACCAACAGGACTAAGCACAGAAAATTAAAGGGAACAAAGAAACTCTCTACAACAAACCAAAAAAGACATCAAAATAACAGCACAAAACTCAGTTATCACACTGAAGGTAATGGATTAAATGAACCAGTAGAGAGACAGAGAGTGGCAAACTGGATTAAAAAACACAATTTTTCTATATTCTGCATAC
Organism: Heterohyrax brucei; assembly: GCA_028571685.1. Taxonomy (NCBI): domain Eukaryota; kingdom Metazoa; phylum Chordata; class Mammalia; order Hyracoidea; family Procaviidae; genus Heterohyrax; species Heterohyrax brucei. The sequence goes on from CM053152.1 coordinate 28,433,226, forward strand.
AGGAGATGCACCCTAGACTCAGAGACATGAAAAAACTAAAACTCAAAGGATACAAAAATATATCAAACTAACAATATTGAAAAAAAGACCAGAAGTGACAATATTAATCTCCAACAAAATAGACTTTGAAGTAAAATCCACCACATTGGATAACAAAGGGCATTAAATAACGATCACAGTGTCAAAAGTACAGGCCAGGCCAAGCCAAGTGCCATCGAGTCGGAAGAAGGCCATACTATATTACATACCAGCACACCCAATGACAAGGCTCCAAAATACATAAAACAAACACTAACTGCACTGAAAACAGAAATTGACAGTTCCACAATAATAGTAGGAGACTTCAACACACCACTTTCAGTGAAAGACAGAACTTCTTAATAGAGACACATAAGATTGAGACACCATAATCAACTAATTTGATCTCACGGACACTAACGGAACACTCCATCCAAGAGCAGCAAAGTGTATTTTCCATTGCACACGGAGCATTCTCCAGAAATGACCACAGAGCAATCCTTAACAAAATTCAAAAGTATTGTAATATAACAAAACACCCTTTGAGATCATAAAACCATAAAAGCAGAAATCAGTAACAGAAAAAAGAAGGAAAAGAAACCAAACACATGTAAACAGAACAATATTTTGCTCAAAAACTACTGGGTAACAGAAGAAATCAAGGATGAAATAAATTCATACACTCAAATGAGAATGAAAACACATCCTGCCAGAACCTATGGGACACAGCAAAAGCAGTGCTCAGACATCAACTGATCTCAATAAAAGCATACATCCAAAAAGAAAGGTCCCAAATCAAAGAATTAACCCTACAATTCAAACAAGGAAAAAGAGAGCAGCAAAAGAACTCCTTGAGCATCAGAAGAGAGCAAATAATAAAAATTAGAGAACTAAATGAATCAGAGAAAACAAAAACAACTGAGAATTAACAAGACCAAAAGCTGATTCCTTGAAACGATCAACAAAACCAATGAAATGTTGGCCAAACAGACAAAAGAAAAACAGGAGAGGGAGCAAATAACTCAAATAAAAAATGAGATAGGTGACATCACAACAGACCCAACTGAAACTAAAAGAATCATAACAGAATACTATGAAAAATTGTACTCTAATTGTCTTAGTCATCTGGTACTTCTCTAACAGAAAACACCAAGGGTGGAAGGCTTTACAAGGAAAAGCTTTATTGACACAGTCTGGTAAGCTACAAATCCATTTATAAATTGTAAGCCTATTCAGTAAGAGAACTTATCACAGTCCAGTAGGCTGAGTCTAAGTCCAGTGAGAGCATCTCAGCACAGGAACCTTAGGTCCAAAGGATGTGCACTGCTCTCTGTACTTCTCTCTTGGTGGTATGAGGTTCCCATCTTTCTCAGCTCACTTATCTTCTTTATATTCCACAAGCGTGTAGCTTCAGTCTTGACTCACTAACACAACTGCAAACCATTATCCATCATCAATATCACAGAGGCAGGATTCACAACACATGGGAGGAATGGCACCATCTTGGGACCCCTAACCAAGTCAAATCAACCCATACATTTTGGGGGGGGACACAATTCAATCCATGACATAACAGATACAGAAACATAGAGAGATGACAAATTTCTAGACATACACTACCTACTTAATCTATCACAGAGTTAGAAAAACTAACTAATCAGAAAAGAAGAGCTTGAAAAGGTAATCAAAAAACTCCTACACAAACAAAAAAACACTTGGCCCTGACAACACCACTGAAGAATTCTAGCAAACTGTTATAGAAGCGTTAACACCACTGTCATGGATTGAGTTGTGTTCCCCTCCAAAATGTGCATAACAGTTGGCTGAGCCATGATATAGACCAACAAAGGAACTCTTAAATAGAAAACACTTAAGGCTCATCCAAAGACTTCACCAAGAGTAAAGACTACCTAAACCAAACCCAAACCAAACTAAGTGCTGTCAAGTCAATGCCAACTCACAGAAACCCTACAACACAGAATACTATTATCCCACAGAGTTCCCAAACTGTGCCTGGCAAATTTGAACTGCTGACTTTTTGGTTAGTAGATGTAGCACTTAACCACTATGGCACCAGATTGTCCAAAAAGACCACCTAAAGACTGGGGGGAAGGTTAGCACTAATCCAGTCAGAGTCTAATCTCCATAATCTATAAAATACTGTAAAACCACAAAATAAAAATAAGCAAATTAAAAAAAATGGCCAAAGGTGGGACCAGAAGAACCGGATGGTGCCCGGCCACCACCAGTGATAGCCACGACGGAGCTCACAGAGAGGAGCCTCACTGGCAACACAAGAATAAAAAGAGGTGCAACATGAGATCTCCACTAAAAGACCTCAATTGATGGTCCAGAGGTTTTGGGGTTACTCTGAGAGCATGGCCCCCGGCCCTGATGCTGCCCTCTCCCATAAATTATAACAAAGGTCCACTCTTTGGACAGGAATGGATTGGACTTGGCAATGCAGAGTGACCATATATTGGAAGCACTTTATGGTTCTATACATCTATAGGATATCATCTTGCTGACCTCTGGCTGGAGGAAGGGGAGTGGATGGAGAGGAGGGGAAAGGAGACTGTTGGGAGGATGAGACAGGTATGGAGAAGAGAGGAATAGTGTGCTGTCACCAGACAGGGAGAGCAGTGGAAGCTGCATATAGGTGGGCATGTAAATTTACATGTGAATGTACATTTTCACTCAGTTATGTTAAAAAAAAAAAAATGGCCAAAGGATAGGAACAGGAATTTCACCTAAGAAGACATCCAGGATGCTAACAGATACACAAGGAAATGCTCATGATCATTTGCCATCAGAGAAACTCAAATCAAAACTACAATGAGATACCATCTCACCTCAACAAGGCTGGCCGTAATCCAAAAACTCAAAATAATAATTGTTGGAGAGGCTGTGGAGAGACTGGGACTCGTTTACACAGCTGGTAGGAATGTAAAATGATACAATCACATTGGAAATCGATTTGGCATATTCTTAAAAAGTTAGAATTAGAAATACCATTTGATCCAGGAATGCCACTTCTTGGAATATATCCTACAGAATGAAGAGCTTTCACAAGTACAGACATATGCACACCAATGTCTACTTCAGCCTGTCCACAACAGGAAAAACGATGGAATAAACCTAGATGACCAACAACAGTTGAATGGATAAACAAAGTATGGTGTATTCAAACAATGAAATAATACCCAGTGATAAAGAACAACAATGACCTGGGGAAATAGAACATGGATAACTGGGAGGACATCACACTGAGTGAAATTAGTCAGCTGCAAAAGTACAAATATTGTGTAAAACCACTATTATAAGGATTTAAGGTTTAAACACAGAAGAAAGTAATCTTGTTGGGTATCATAGTGGGGAGGCAGGGAGACAGGTATCCATAGATTAGACAGTAGATAAGAAATGGGTTAGGTGAAGAGAATGCCAGCATGCAAAGAAGGGAGCTTAGCACAGTTGGACTATACCAAATGCTGGGACGTTCCTAAATACCACCTAACATTTTGAAGGACAAAAATAGCAGGAGCAGAGATCTGGGGCCCAGCAGTGATATCTAGGCTAATTGGAATAACAAAGTTTTTGAAGAAAATGTTCTGGATCCCACTTTGGTGAGTGATATCTAGGGTCTTAAACGCTAGCAAGCAGCCAACTAAGCAGCATTAACTGGTCCCAATCCACTTGGAGCAGAGGAGAATGACGGACACCAAAGCCATGCAGAAAATATGAGCCCAGGAGACAGAAGTTGCCATATGATCTCCGCCAAGTGCCGTCGAATCGGATCCGACTCGTGGCCATATGATCTACACCAACACAAAACTAGAAGAACTATAAGGTATCCAGCCACCACCGACTGCCCTGACAGGGAACGCAACATAGATTCCCTGACACAGCTGGAGAAAAATGGGTGTGAAGAATTATAACGCTATATAAAGATCAGCCTTGATAATGTGACAGCCTGGAGGGTTCCATGAAGACATGCCCCCCAACCTCTCTGTTAGCAGATAGTTGAAACCAGTACATAACCCAACTCTGTGAACAAAGATCAGAATGGACTATAAGACATACAGTGATGTTGGTAAACAGCATGCTTCTTGGCTTAAATGGATACATACATGAGGCTGTCTGAGCTGCTCTTGTCCAGAGGTGAGAGCAGAGGGTGGAGGTGGACAGGAGTTGGTTGACTAAATATGAGAAGTACAGGGTGGAAAAGAGGAGTGTGCTGTCACAGGGTGGAGACAATGGCTAGGTTTGCACAGCGGTGTGTTTGGGGGGCTGTGATACGGCAAATTCACTTGGATTGTAAACTTCCAGGGAAAGCACAAGTTTATAAACACACACACACCCCAAAAACCTCCTTAAAGTGTTAGAAAGCAAAGATGTAACCTTGAGCACTAAGGTGTGCTTGACCCAAGCCACAGTATTTTTCAGCCACCTCAGATGCACATGGAAACCCTGGTAAGTGCTATGTCTGCAAATTAAAAGGTCAGTAGTTTAACTCTGCCAGGCACTCCTTGGAAACTCTTTGGGGCAGTTTGACCCGGTTTGTAGGGTTACCATGGAAACCCTGGTAGTGTAGTGGTTAACTGCTAACTCTGTGAACCCAAAGGTCTGCAGTTCAAATCCACCAAGCACTCCTTGGAAACTCAATGGAGCAGTTCCACTCTGCCTGATAGGGTTACTACAAGTCAGAATCAACTCTACAGCAGTGGGTTTGGTTTGGTTTTGGTCACTGTGAGTTTGAATTGATTCAATGGCAGTGGGCAGTGGGTATAGTGTCACTGTTAGTCTGAATCCACTTAATGGCTAGGAAAAGGTGGACAATGTATAAGGAAGACCAAGGGAAAAAAAATCAATGTCTTTGCATTATGGAGTTGGTAAAAATGTTGAATATACCATAGAATGCCAGTAGAACAATTGGAAGAGGTATAGTCAGAAAGTTCTTTAGAAGCAAGAATGGCAAGACTGTCTCATGTACTTTGGGCATATTATCAGGGGGGGACCAGTCCCTGGAGAAAAACAACATGTTTTGCAAAATAGAGGGTCAGTGGAAAAAGAAGACTCTCAATAATACACACGAACACAGCATCTGTCACAACTGGGCTCAAAAATAGCAATGATAGTGAAGATGGTGCAAGACCGTGCAGTGTTTCATTCTGGTGTACACCAGGTTGCCATGAGGTGGAACAAACTCAACAGCACCTAACAGCAAGGATTACAACATTATTCAAATGTAGGAAATCTGTAAAATACTGACATGGGTTATAAAAAAATATTTTCATTTATTTTATTAGAAATGTCATGGATTGAATTGAGTCCTATGAAAATGTAACAGTTTGACTAGGCCCTGATTCCTGGTATTGTGTGTTACTCCTCCACGTTGTAAACCCTGCATCTACGTTAGTGAGGGAGCACAGGCAGAAATCGTGTCGGTGGGAAAGGACTCAGCACGTAACACTGCTGTGCCATGAGGCAGTCTCTTGGGATTTAAAGGAAAGGGAAGCAAGCAGAGACTAGCGGACCTCAAACCATCAAGAAGCAATGCCAGGAGCAGATCGCACTCTTTAGATGGGACCCAGGGTCCCTGTACCTCTAAAACGACCAGTCCAGGGGAAGAATAACGACAAGGACCTTCAGCCAAAGCCAAGAGAGCAAGCCATCCCCTGGAGCTAATGCCCTGAATTTGGACTCTCAGCCTCCTGGATTAAGACAGAATAAAATTTTTCTTTTTAAAGCCATCTCCTTGAGGTATCGCTGTTACAGCAGCACCAGGCGACCAAGGTAAGAAGTATATATTGTCAGTATTCCAATTCCCTTTATAAACTCTATTTAATTCACTGGAAGCATGCTATTTCACTCATGAAATGTGAAAAAAAAAATTGAATGTGCACACTAAGATTTTAAACTCATGCAGCTACAAACTCAAATGTAATCAAGTTTCCTACAGGCTCATCAATGCTAAAACAACCATCTTTAGATGACATTCTAAATGGCTGACATCTTCACTCAAAGTATGGATCGAATTGTGTATTTTTCCAACAGGTTTTGTGTGATTGTAAGGAAATACAGATAGTCCCACACCAAGTACAGAATTAGCCTGATGCTAAATACTGAACAAAATCATTAACTAAAGATTCATTCTTCTTCATTCCCCATTTTAATGATTAGCTCCGATTGGAAACTAGCCTTCTAGTTCTATTAATGCTATTATTGGAGTTGGACAAATTCACCTATTAGCCTGAGCAATTTGTTTCCATTTTGGTGTAACTGTTGTCTTAGCAACAGCTTCTTATTCACTGAGACTTTACATATGACCTCAGGAAAATGTGTTTATATCTTGTATAATAAAAAATTTCCTCTTCTAGATTTTACATATGATAATTTATTTTCAGCTATGCTGAAATGGGCATTTATTTAATATTTATAGTTTGAATTTTGGCAAATAGTAACAGTAACACTTACATTGAAGCATTATTTATTCATATAACGTAACACGTCCTTTTACTATGCAAGGTTTATTTCAAAAAGTGACAATATATTTCAATATATATTTCACTATATTCAATATATTTCAATAATAAAATTTCAAATAGAAATAATACATGTACTTTGCAAATTTTGATAATTTCCATAATAATTTATCAATTATCTATAACAATTGATAAGTTTATCTAGTTATTCAATGACGTATTTTCCTTTAAAAAAAATCTAGGTCTCTCTCATAGTTCAAAAGGAAAAACAAAAATATTAATGTCACAGTAGTTGACATACATGATGTGTGAGTGGGTGTGTATTTGAAGATGATGCTGGACAAACTGGTGACTGGTGAAGCTTCGGAACAGCATCAAAGGGCCAAGAAAATTTTTTATAAGTAGAAAATCTTTGAGAAGGAAAGGCAGAGGAACGTGAAAGTATGCGGAATGTTCAGAGAAGGTGAGGGGCCCTGAACGGCAGAAATGCCTAGTTATGTAGAAGAGTAAGAGAAGTGGTCTTAAAGGTAAGCAGTGGCTATACTTCGACTTGTATTGAACACTTGGCTCTGAAGTTGCAGTTCTGTCCTATAAGAAACAGAGAATTATCAGAGATTCATCCTGTACTACATGATGGAGATATATTTTAGACAGTTTTTGCAGCAGTGTCAACAATGAAGCTGTAAAGAACAGATATGTGCAAGGTCCCTTCTGGCTATATTTGCCATTTTCATTTCATCATATAGTGCTGCTGCTTGGGTACTATCTCATTTCCTGGTTTTTACACATCAACAACACAGAAGACTTACATTAAGCTTTTTTTTTTTTTTTAAAGCTCTCATTGTTTATGAGCCCATTTTGTCAAATGCGCTCTGGAATTATGCAAAAGGGGAGCTATAACAGAAGAATTAGGAAAAGGCTATGACTACCATGCAGGGTTTAGGTAATAAACTGGAGCTGGGATAAAAGACTAATACATTTCAGATTTATAGTGTGCTTCCTAATCAAGCATCTGTTGTAACTCTGAAGTGTCACAGTCCTTATCCCAACCTTCTTCCAGCACGAGTGAAGAGCCCAGATGGCTTCCTTATCATCTTAGGGGGAATTCTAGAGACAGCCACAGCCTTTAAAGCTGTTATTTTAGTATAAACTTAGCACAATTTGATAAATTAACTCTCTATTCTGATGCAATGTTTCTCCCCTCCAAATACGTAGTGCTTGGGATGAAGAGTAACTGTGGGATAAGAATGCAGAACACTGCAGATTCTCCACCACTCTACATTTTGCATTTCTGCTTTGTGTTTTAGTTATGCTAGAATCTCATATCCAGGAAGGTTGTTTTCACTTTGATTCTTTGCCCACTTCTCTAGTTTCTCCGAATAAAATCTTCCTTTACTCCTAGCCGTTCTCCATGAAATGTCCTGATTCACCTAGACTCTACCTGTTGCTTATTACCTGAGTCCTCCGTTGTTCTACATTGTTGTTTTGTAGGAAACGACCTTGTTAGACCCATCTGTTACAGGAGACTCTCCTGTAATTGTGAGCCACCTGCCTATCTGAAGTTCTCTCCTTCACTGTGAAATGAAATTACTTCTAATTTCATGACCCTACCCAGGTGTCTAAAGTGCTGAGTCTCACTTTGGGTTTTATATCATCAGTTCAGGCATAGTATTTTAGGGTTTTTGAATATAAATTGATGAAAGCAGGTACATTAATTTATAGAAACAAGAAATGCACTTTTTCTAGCATAGACAAGTACCTAAATTACATGTGCATAATATATTAAGCAATTTTTCACTTCAACAGAATTTTATACGATCAAGACCACCAATCCCTTTAAGAGATTGGACTTTACACAGATTGCATTCTACAAGATTGCATATTTACATTCTTACAGATGGTACGTTAGGGAAAGAAAACAGAACATATAAAAAGGAACATGAAATTTTCTGTTCCAAAGAGCTCATTATTTTTCAAGACAGTTATTTTATTTTTTGCTACAAAACATCTGAATATTTTGGGAAGGGTTGAAAGGAGGAGTCACGGCAAGTGTACAATAAATTATGACTTATCATCACCTCTGGAGCCTAGTGGTTAAAAGCTTAGCTGTTAACCAAAAGACAGGCAGCTCCAATTCACTGGCTGCTCCTTGGAAATGCTATGGGGCATTTCTACTCTTTCATATGTGGTTACTATGATTTGGGATCAGCTTGAGGGTAATGAGTTTGATTTATGATCTCTTATTCCCCTAACCAAATAATCTGCATTCATTGTAAGTCTGACATAGCTTAAAGTTGCTACACTTATTAACATCTTTCATTGGAATATTTAAGTAAATCTTTTTTTTGGCAACTTTGGTCTTTATGAGGTTATACTGCCTATATCCCGGAAATTTTAGACTAAAATATCTTTTTAAGTTTTCTTTGTTATTATTACAATATTCTATCTATAATCCTTACTAAATAGGACTATGCTGTCATGGGTTTATGGACATGACAAAACATTATACGACAATTTCAAAGTAGTAAGAGATAACTACATGCTGAGGTCAGAAGTCTTGACTTGTATCCAAGATTAAACACCAATAGTGTTTCTAGACAATAATACACAAAGCATGTGAAAAGCACTATTTATAACTGCAACACCAATAATTGGTACAAATACCTGAAATGGCCTCTAGCCACCTGAAATCTGAATCTCATTACTGAAATCAAAGACACCACTGCCTTTTTTCGGCTGCAAACCCATGGGACACAGTCTGTCCGTTTCTGGGATTTGCCATCCTACTTTAACCTGGAAAGTAGCATTTGGCCATAGTGTGAAGGAGCTGGGTTATCTGAAATTGAGAAGTTGCACATTTTTGCCTTGGATTTAGTCAGCAAACTACTGAGTGATTTATCTGCTATCTTAAATTTAGACGGAAATGCGCATGTGGCCACAGCTGAAGACTACACAAAGTCTCTGACTAATCCATCTGGGATCTGCATCTTATATAATTGTTCTGTTCCAATGCAGCCACGACAGCTTGTTTAGTCCAAGGGAGCATGTGGCGTGTGCACACGGATGCAGGTTCCACTTGGGCCAGGCTCTAATTGGTACCGACACCAGGTGCCTGACTCCCATCACCCTCTATCTAAACCAGCTCATCACTGGGACTTCATTTGTCTGACAGCAGATACTAGTGAATTTTAAAATTGATTCTGACAGCTTTTTTTTTTTTAACCTCAAGGCTGTGCCCCAGTTACCAAGGTGAGCTTGACAATTTAATGTTTCTCTTCATAATCAGGGATGGCTAAGGGCAGCCGGGGCCTCTGAGCATGTGGCACCTTTGAAAGAAGTTAAACCTCCATGCCTGATCCAGCAAGAGGAGAAAATCCCAGCTAAGCAGAAAAATGGAAAAGTCCAATTTTCTCTATTTACGTATAAGCAGAGTTGAGTCATTTATTATCATGGTGGTCTGGGAAGGCAGATGGAGGGAAAGACAGAGCTTTTGCTTCAGGGTTTAAGCACATTATAATAAATCCTACTACAAAAGTGTAAACATTCTGTGTAGAGTTCTTTGTCAGAGGTTTTGGCCTAGTTTTCTGTTTGTTTTATTTCTGCTATTTGAAAAAAAGATTTTTTGTTCATTTGCTACTAGTCACCCCTCTGTTTTCTCACAATTTAGTCAGATCTAAATCCCTACTCTACCAATGCACCCACCAGTTTGTCACACTGTGGTGGCTTGCGTGTGGCTGTGACGCTGGAAGCTATGCCACTGTTATTTCAAATACCAGCAGGGTGATGGTTGCTGCACAGGTTTCAGTGAGGCTTTCAGACTTAAGACTAGGAAAAAAGACCTGGCAAATCAATTCCAAAAAATAGGCAAAAACAATCCAGTGGATCACAATAAAACGCTGTCTCACTCACTTGCTTAGGACAAGTCATCAAGAGGGATGAATAACTGGGCCGGTGAAGGGCAGGGAGACTTTGGTGGCATGAGCTAGCACAACAGCCACAGTGACGGACTCCCACACGGCAGCTACCACGTGGGTAACGCAGGAACAAGCAATGTTTGTTCTACTGTACATAAGGCCACCAGGAGTTACAGGTAACCTGTCAACAGCTATCTATTTCTATCTAAAGTTGTAACTATTTCTTCTTATTTGACTCCAATGTTTCCCTTTTTTGAGCATATGATGGTAATTTTTATAACCTAAAGTCTTTCTGTTCCCTTTGTAAGTTTCAAGTTCCCTGACATGTATGCATTAATTAGAATATTTCTCACTATAACAATAATAAATCTTTAGCTCATACTGGCACATACAATAAAGAAGTTGAATTTTCACATAAATGGAGGTCCAGAGTAGGGCAGCTGCCACAGGTCACCATGGGCCAAGTTTCTCCTGTTTCCCAATCTTTCTCAGCACTAGGAACTGATAAGGCTGTTTCCTCACTGTCAGAAAAAAGTCGTCGAATGTTCAAACAACATATCCAGAAACAAAGTATACAAAGGAAAAGAAAAAGAAATAGGGAGAAGCACTGTTCATGTGTCATGAACAGCAAGGACAGTGGTTACCCTAGACCCAAACCAAGAAAACCAAACCCACTGTCTTTTAGTCAGTTCCAACTCATAGTGATCCTATACAGAGCAGAACTGCCAAGGAGGTTTTCCAAAGGGCAGTTGTTGGATTCAAACTGTTGACTTTGTGTTGTAGCAGGTGAGCTCTTAACTACTGCATCACTGGGGCTCTCTGCCCTAGATTAGTGGTTCTCAAACCATGGTCCCAGACCATTAGCATACGGATCACCTGGCACTGTGTTAGAAATGCAACTTCTCAGGCCTCACCCTAGACCTGTTGTAGTTGTGTGCCACAGAGTCAATTCTGACTCAAAGGGACCCTATGGGTCAGAAAACTGCCCCACGAGGTTCCCTAGGCTGGCAGTACAGTAGTTAATAGCTACAGCTGCTAACTGAAAGGTATGCAGTTCAAAGTCATCTGCTGTTCCTATGTAGCAGTCCTACTTTGTCCTAAAGGGTCAATATGTGTAAGAATTGACTCTGCAGCAACCAGGGCAACTGGCTTGGCTTAATCTTTATAGGAGCAGACCACCAAGTCTTTTCTCTGGCAGAACAGCTGGTGGGTTCAAACCCTGACCTTTCAGTTAGCAGCAGAGCTGCCAAGCTCTAGGGTGGGGCCAGCAATCTGTGCTTTAAGATGCTCAAAGTTTGACTTCCACTAATCATTTGTAGTAGAAATGGATTTGGGGGAGTTTGCCAGTACGACCCATCCAACCTTTTTTGTAGGAAATGGCTGAGTTGCTAAAGTCATAAGGTTACAAAGAACAAAACTCCTTGCTGTTGATGGAGCAGATGCTCTGCTTGGGCCTACTGAGCAGTCGCTATGAGGATGTACTCTGGGCTGTGACAGAAAGGGCTTTATTTCTCCACACCTGTTACACTGCTGAAATTCACACCATTAGATCCAGTACTTTAGAAAAAACAGTTTGCAAGGGGCTTCTTTAAAAATGCAAATGATCCTAGGAGAAATAACCTATGTAAACACCAAGCTGTCAGATCTACCAGTGTCCTCACACTGTGTTCTCCTAAGACTCCATGAAATTTAGGAGTCCTCATCAACTTAATAACTGTTTCTTGGATGTTAAGTGCACACATTGACTATAAAGGCTTTCAGAAATGTGAAAGCATGAAAAGTCTGGAAATTATTAGCAAATGGCATCATAACATTTTGTCCCTTTGTGGTAGAAATTAGAATTAAGTCTTGAAATAACATAACCCAGGACAGTCAGGGGATGGAGTGGCACTGTCCAGGAGGGGTGGGCCTGGTGGGCACTGCCATGCTTCCAAAATAGTCTCCTGGGTAGTGAGGAAGCGACATAAGAGCACTCGACATGAGTTCAGAGTGAGATACAGACTCAAAACAATTCTACATCACCTGCCTACATAAACTGAGTGCTACCTGTTACAAAGCCATAAAAAGAGTTTTGAAATAAAAAAATCCTGTATTTCCAGGGAATTAAGAGCCATTCATCCAGTCAAGAAACAAAAACATGTTTAGATCACATCAGTAATTAATTTTTAAAGTGATCCTTTCCCTGAGGAGTCCTTGCACCCTGTGGATATGTTGTATCTTGTTTGTGGCTACCAGCTGGTTACCTGTTTTTCAAAAGCATCCCGTGACACCAATCAATGCTATCACTTACTCTATTACCTTCCCTGATTCAATCTTCTCAGCAACAGAAGGAGTTTAAATAATTTATTTCAGTCAAATAGTTCTTAGTCACTTCCCTTCCTCTCTGAGTGCTACACTCAACTGTTATTTTTATTTCTCAATATGTGATTTTCTACTTTAAGGGGAAAAACCAAAAGCTATTAATGTGTCTCATCTGATTGATAATCTCTGAAACGTTTTAGACAAACTTTTCTGTGCTTAAAATCTGCACTTACTGTGCTTAAATCCAAATTGCATGTGAGAAGTGGACATTAGCTGTACTAAATGGTGTGTTTGCATAATGTTAGAATTTTACAAACAAGAAAAGAATTCTTAATTAGTTCATTGAGGAATTTTCATGAGAATTGAAATGTTTAGAGTGAACACTGTCCATTTACTTAGGTACACCACACTGCTTTTAACACCTTAAAATCCTACCTGTGGCCACTGAGTGGATTCTGACTGATAGCAACCCTATAGAATACAGGAGAACTGCCCCATCGAGCTTCCATGGTGTACCTGGTAGACGTGAACTGCTGACCCTCTGGTTAGCAGCCACGGCATTTAACCAGTATGCCACTGTGGTGCCCTTTTAATCCAAGTCATACTGCTCTCCGCCCAGCTGAGGTTTACGTAAATACAGCAAAGGATACGGGAAAACAAACAAGCAACCTGCAAGCTCATTTTGTGGACTACAGTTGGCAACTGAGTGAAGTTCACTGTTGTAACACCACATGCACTATGCAATCATTTCTGCTTGAGGATTATTCTCAGTCATCACGATGGAATATTCTAGGTGAAAGAACAGGCAAATAATGTCAAAGTGCAGTCTCCTATCCCAGTACAGGATTATACCATGAATTTTTTTCTTATATAATTAAGTTCTTTCAGACTTCAATTTTTCTTATATCAGCTTTACTGGGATTTAATTCTGGTACCACACAATTATCTCATTGAAGTATAACATTCAGTGGTTTTCAGTACATTCACAGAGCTGTGCAGCTACCACCACAATCAATTTTAGAACATTTTCACACCTCAGAAAGAAACTTTGAAACTATTAGCAGTACTCCCATTTCTTGCAGCCCTATACAGTCATTAACTCATTTCCTGTCTGTATGCATCCTCCATTTCTGACCATCTCATAAAAACAGAATCATACAATACCCAGTCTTTTGTCACTGGCTTCTTTCACTTAGCATCAAGTTTTCAAGATTTACTCATGTTATAGCATACATATCACTACTTCATTAATTTTCACGGATAAATAATATTCCATTGTATAGATACATGGTTCAACAATTAAGTCCACGAACTTAATTATTCTAAACGCTACGTACATCATCGCTAAGTATCACCATAGTCACTTTCAAAGTACTCCTCTTGGAAAGCTAAACACCGATGCCAGTGCTCAGTACACCCTTCAAAGCAATTTTGGAATTCCTCCTGGGATGGCCATTGCATATGGTAGCACAGTGGCAAGTTCACCAACTAAATTGTATAGTTGTCTGTAAGGGAGTTTTTCAGCAGTAAACAAATAACTGTACTGGAACACCCACCCTACTCACCCAATCTCACCCCTAGTGACTTTTTTCTTTACCCAAAGATAAAGGAAATATTGACAGGAAGACATTTTGATGATATTCAGGAAATCAAGGGTAATATGATTATAATCGTGATGGCCATTTCAGGTAAAGAGTTCCAAAATTGCTTTGAAGGGTTGACTAGACACTGGCATTGGTGCACAGCTTCCCAAGAAGAGTACTTCGAAGGTGACCTTAGTGATTTCAGCAGTGAGGTATGTGGCACTTTTTCTAGATGAATATGTGAACTTAACTGTCAGTCCTCAAATGCTACATTTTATTTATGCATTCATCAGTTGAGACATGTTTAGGTTGTCTCCACTTTACAGCTATCATGAAGAATGCTGCTATGAACAGTCATATCCAAGCTTCTGTACGGGACATATACTTATTTTGGGTGTACGCCTAGGATTGGAATTAATAAGTCACATGGCAACTCTATGCTTTACCTTTTAAGGACCCAATAGGCCATTTTCCAAAGTAGTTTCCCTATTTTACAATTCCACCAGCGATGTATGAGGGTTCCAATTTCTCCATATCCTTCTCAACACTTGTTATTTTACATTTTATTTATTTATATCATTGTCATCTCAGTAAGTGTAAAGTGGTGTCTCATTGTGTCTGAAATTTGTATTTCCCTAATGACTAATGATGTAGGGTTACCCTCAGTTGGAATAGACTCATCAGCAACTGGATTGGCTTGCCAAAAAACGTAGTTTACATTTAAATGCATTCATTTGTATTTACGCACGGCTTCTTTCCATAAGGAAACCCTAGTGGCATGGTAGTTAGGTGTTACGGCTGCTAACCAAAAGGCTGGCAGTTCAAATCTGCCAAGTGCTCCTTGGAAACTCTATGGGACAGTTCTACTCTACCTATAGGGTCATTATGAGTGGGAATCAACTCAACAGCAGTGGGTGTTATGCTCTTGTTGTTTACCTTCTTGAGAGAAATGTTTATTCAAATACTTTGCTGAATTTTTGATTGGGCTGTCTTTTGATTGTTAACTTGTAATAGTTCTTTATATATTCAGGATATTGAATCTTTATCAGATATATGACTTGCAATTATGTGAGACAACTTCATTTTCTTGACAGTGTCCTTCTAAAGCAAAATTTTAAATTTAATAAAGTTCAGTTTATCTTTTTCTCTTTGGCTGCTCATGCTTTTGGTGTCATATTTAAGAAATGATGCCTAACACAAGGTCACACACATTTACTCCTATGTTTTCTTCTACAACTTTTAGGGTTTTAGCTCTTACATTTATGCCTTTGATCAGTTTAGAGGAATTCTATAAAGGGTGTGAAGCTGGGGTTCCAAATTCATTAATTTATACGTGAATATACAGTTGTTACAGCACCACTTGTTGACAAATTATTCTTTCCCCATTTAATTATCTTGTCACTTGTGAAAAATAAATTGAGCCAGGGCTGAGACGGTGGACTAGACATATGTCGCCTCAAATCCCTATGGGAACTAAGGCCTGGACTGATAACTGAATGGAGCACTCTGGACACCTAGGGAGCCCTAGGATACAGCACAAGGTCATCAGATTGTACTACGTGCCATTAAATGGGAAACTACCTCTAACACGAGACAGTACACCCTAAGCCTTGCTCCTGCTGGTGCACCACTTAGACTGCAGGAACTGACACTTTCTTTGTTATCCAGGAGGCATGAAATGGGTACAAGCTGGCAAATAGGTTGAGATGCAGTGCTAAAATAAACAGTGTATAATGTAGCAAAGAGACAGTGCATGAGATACCCACATTTTGAGAGCCTGGCTGCTGACTGTGGGTACCACTGCCCCTCTACCCCCTCTTTTCTGAGCTCTGCCATAGATTCTGCTGTTTTGTGACAGGCAGGGCAGCTCAGATGGGACGCCGTATTGGTTGGATGGGAGGCAGAGTCACTCAACAAGAGGACTCAGCAGGGGCTAATTCCCAAGCTGAGAAGTAGTGCCAGTCAGGAAAACACTTTTCTAGCACAAAGGCTATAATTAATACAGTGTTATCTTACAGGTAGGGCCTGGCTAAGCACGACAGTAAGGCCATAACACCTCTCTACTTTGAAAGAGGTGCTTCTCTTGTCAACTAGAAGGTGGGGCCTGAGAAACCTGAGAGACTGACTGACTTTGGCAGCTGTTGGACAGCTCCTAGCTTTTCAAAATAAGACTGCCTGGAGAAATAACTGCCGAGCGGTCAGGAGGCACCTCTTCCAGCCTTTACTGACCCACATTACAGGTCAGTTGATAGGCGCCCAGTGACTCCATAAATAGGGTGTTATTTTTCCCAGCCAGAAGGAAGAGCCTGACACCCCAGGGAGTCCACTGGGCCAGTCACTAGAGTACACAGAGGTAGCTGGAAACCATCTCCCTTTCCAGAACTACACCTCAGCTTCTACTGAGGTAACACCAGAGAAACTGAACAGCCTCTAGCTGGTCCTAAAGCAACACACCATTGATAACCATTCAAATAAACAATCCACCACAGCTCTGGAAAACTCCCAAAACAAAGAATCAAAAACTTCCCAGATGAATATGTCTTTCTGAAACTATCAGAGGTCAAGTACAAAATAATTATATATAGAACCCACCTAGAGATTAAAACAAATGCAGCACAGCAAAGTGAAAAATTAAGCAAGCTATTTGAACTGATGGGACATCAATGATCTGAAATCCAACAAGCCAGTAACAAAACTACTGAATTAGACAATTCAATCCAAAGCCAAAACAGCAGCATTGAGGGGACAGAAGTCAGACTTAGTGACCTTGAAGACAGAGCAACCAACACCAGCATTTATGAGAGGAGAAATCAGACAAAAGAAATAAGAAAAATGAAGTAGAATTAACAAACATTTGAGACTCTACTAAGAGAACAATCTAAAATTAACCGGAGTTCCTGAAAAGGGAAGAATAGCTGAAAATGCAGATTACTGCTGTTCTGCTGCTGACAGAAAACTTCCCTGAAATTATGAAAGTAGAGAACACAGATATCCAAGACGTGTATCAAATACCACAAAAACTAGACCCCAAAAGAAAGACACTAACGCATATTATAATCAAGCTTAGTAAAATGAAACATAAAAAGATTCTCTTAAAGGCAGCAAGGCTCAAAGCAAAGCTGACATTCAGAAGGAATCCCTGTAGGCTTTTGTGTGTCTTCCTGGCAGAAACAATGTTGCCAAGGAGGCAGTGGGTTGACACACTGAAAGCCCTGAAAGGAGAAAAAATTCCAACCAAGAATTAAATATCCTGCTAACCTGTCTCTCAAATATGAAGATGAAATTAAGACGTTCACAGATAAACAGAAGATTAGGGATTGTGTATAAACCAAACCAAAACTACAAGCCAAGTGCCAAGTGCCATCGAGTCGGATCTGACTCATGACAAGATATACTGAAAAAAGCTCTTTGTTTAGAAAATCAAAAGCATTAAGCATATATTTGAGGAGGCAATGCAGGACACAGCATCCAGAATCCTGTTCAGTTAGGGAAGTCACAAAACTTAATCAAAGCTACAACATTAAAAGAAGGGAACCAGTGATCACATCACAAAAACTATGACACCATCACACTAAAAGGAGGGATATACTACTGTAGTTATAGCCCTTTCAGATGGAAAGAAAATTAAAAACATAACCAGAAATTAAAATATGGTTTAAACTTAGAATATTAAGAGAGATTACAGGGGCAGCCTGAAAGCACAATAACAATGCAACATATCAAGACAAGAAACATAACACAGGAGACTCAGCAAAGATAAAACCAACACTGAAAAACTGAAAAGTCAACCCATAAAGAAAAATGGTCCAGAACAGAATATTAAGAGTAACACAGAAAACATCATCACAAAAAGAAATTCATCAAAACAACAGCACTAAACAAATATCTATCAGTAATTGCACAGAATGTAAATGGACTGAACGCTCCAATAAAGAGACAATGTGTGGCATTATGAATCAAAAGATATGACCCACTGATATGTTGCTTGCAAGAAACACACCTTAGATTCAAAGATATGAACAAACTGAAAACTAAAGGATGGAATAATATATACCAAGCTAACAACACACAAAGAAGAGCAGGTGTCACAATATTAATCTCAGATAAAATAGATTTTAATGTAAAATCCACTATCGTGGACAAGGATGGTTACTATTTATTGCTGAACAGTTCAATACACAAGCAGGACTTAACAATATTAAATATTTATGCACCCAATACTATATAGCATCTAAATACATCAAACACTGCATTGAAAAAATGAGATGGATCATTCCACAATAATAATGGGAGACTTCAACACTCCATTTTCAGTAATGGACACAGATTATCCAGAAAAAAACTGAGTAAAGACAAAGAAGATCTTATTGCAACAATTAACCAACTAGATTTCATCAACACATACAGAACTTTTTACCCATCAACAGATAAGTACACCTCCTTCTCCAATGCACATGGAACATTTTCCAGAATAGACCACATATTAGGGTATAGAGCAAGTCTGAACAAAATCCAAACCACTCAATTATTGCAAAGCATCTTTTCAGACCATAAAGCCATAAAAGTCAAAATCAATAGCAGAAAAAACATAGATAGAAATTGGAACTCATGGAAACTGAGGAACACTTGCTCAAAAAGTGATGAGTTATACAGAAATCAAGGATGAAATAAAGAAATTTATGGAGTCTAATGAAAATGAAAACACATCCAACCAGAAACTATGGGATACAGAAAAGCAGTGCTCAGAGGTCAATTTATCTCTATAAAAGTACATATCCAAAAGGAAGAAAGGACCCAAATCAAAATTTAACCCTACAGCTTAAACAAGTAGAAAGAGAGCAACAGAGGAACCAGAAGAAAACAGGTCACAAAGATAAAGCAGAACTAAACAAATTAGAGAATAGACAAAAAATTGGAAAAATCAACAAACCCAAAAGCTGGTTTGTTGAAAAGATCAAAACTGATAAATTGGCTAAACTTAGAAAAGAAAAATAGGAGAGGAAACAAATAACCCAAATAAGAAATGAGATGGAACATATCACAACAGACCCAACTGAAATCAAGTGTCATAACAGAATATTGCGAACAGATTTAAAAACCTAGAGGAAATGAACAAATTCCTAAATTCATATCACCTACTAGAATTATCACAAGGAGAAGTAGAACTACTTAATAAACCTTTCACTAAGGAACAGATTGAAAGTCATCAAAAAATTACCAATCAAAAATGCTCTAGTCTGCAGAACTCTACCAAGCCTTTAGCCAAACCCAAGTGTTGTGGAGTTGGATCTGACCCTTTAGAGAAGAGTTAACTTGAGTATTACTGAGACTATTTCGTGGCATAGAAAGGGATGGAATACTCTCAAATTCATTCTATGAAGCCAGCAAAACTCTGCTTCCAACCAGGGAAGGTTCTCGCAAAAAAAAGACAATTACAGACCAATAACACTCACGAACCTAGGATGCAAAAATCTTTAACAAAATCCTTGCCAATAGACTTCAACAAAATATCAAAAAAATAATTCATCATGACCAAGTGGGATTCATACCAGGGATGCAAGGCTGGTTCATCAGAAAAACAATTAATGTGATCAATGACATAAATAACACAAAAGAATCACTGAATTTGTCAATTGATGCAGAAAAGGCATTTGGCAAAAGTCCAACAACCATTTTATACTAAAAGCTCTCAGCAAGATAGAAATAGAAGTTGTTTTAGTCAGCCAGTGCTGCTCTAACAGAAATACTACAGAGTATATGGCCTTAACAAAGGAAAGTTTATTCTTGTACAGTCCAGCAGGCTACAACTCCAAATTTGAGATGTCTGCTCCAGGGGAAGGCTTTTCCCCTTGTTGGCTCTGGAGGAAAGTCCAGTATTGCATCTGTCTTTCTCCAGGGAGCATCTTGGTACAGGAAACTCAGGTCTGAAGGACACGCTCTTCTCCTGATGTTGCTTGCTTGATGATGTGAGGTTCCCAATTTTCTCCTTTCTTCTCTTTCCTTTTATCTCTTGCAGGATGAAAAGATTAAGGGTGGGGCAAACCATACTCCAGGGAAACTCCCTTTACAGTGGAGCAGGGAACTAATCCTAAGAAGGGATTTACAGTCCCACCCTAATCCTTCAACATACAGCATAGGAGAATCACAAAATGGAGGACAATCATAGAACACAGAGAATCATGGCCCAAGCACATGGCTACACATATTTTTGGTGGGGATGCAATTCAGTCCACCACAGAAGGGAAACTCCTCAGTTCAATAATGAGCATGTGCACAAAGTCAATCACCTAAAAATCATCCTGAATGGAGAGAGACTGAAAGAATTCCCCTTCAGAATGCGAACTACACAAGGATGCCCACTCTCACCGCTTCTATTCAACATTGTATTAGAAGTTCTAGCCAGAGTAATTATGCAAGACAAGTGAATAAAGGACAACCATGTCAGCAAAGAAGTAAAAGTCTTATTTGCAGATGACATGATTGTGTATGCAGAGAATCCTGAAGAATCCATAAGTAAACTACTCAAACTAATAGAAGCATTCAGCAAAATATCAGGATATAAGATAAACATAAGTAAATCAATAGGATTTCCTTATACCAACAAACAGATCATCAAAGAAGAAATCACCAAATCAATACTATTTACTATAGCTCCTAAGAACACAAAATATCTAGGAATAAGTCTAACTAGGGAAATAAGAGACCTATACAAAGAGAACTACAAGACCTTACTGCAAGAAACTAAGAGAGACTCACACAAATGAAGAAATCTAGCCTGCTAATGGATAGGAAGACTTAACATTGTGAAAATGTCTATTTCACCCTAAGTGATCTACACATACAATGCAATCCCAATACAAATTCCAGTGACATTTTTAATGAGATGGAGAAACACATCACCAACTTTGTTTGGAAACAGAAAAAACCCAGATAAGTAAAGCACTACTGAAGAAGAGGAACACACCGGGAACCCTCACACTACCCCATCTTAGAACCTATTACACTGCCTTAGTAGTCAAAACAGGCTGGTATTGGTACAAAAAGAGACATGCAGGCCAATGGAACAGAGCTGAGAACCCAGAGATGCCACTATACTCTTAAGAACAGCTGATATTTGACAAAGGCCCTAAGACTGTATGTACACTGGGGTAAAAACAGTCTCTAACAAATAGTACTGGCAAAATTGGATATCCATCTGCAAAAAATTGAAACAAAACCCACATCTCACACCTTACACAAAAACCAACTCAGACTGGTTACAAGACCTAAACAACAAGCCTAAACAATAAAGATCATACAAGAAAAAATAGAGTCAACACTGGAAGCTTTAATATACACCTTGGACAGATTTCAAAATCTGGCAAAGGATGATTGACACATGAGAAAATAGATAAATGGGAACTACTAAGAATCAAACACTTTCGTTCATCCAAAGACTTTATAAAAAGAATTAAATGACCACTTACAGAATGGGAAACAAGATTTGGCAACTACATGTCAGAACGACATCTGATCTCCATAATCTACAAGGTATTGCAACATATCAGCAAGAAAAAGGTAAATAACACATTTAAGCAATGGGCAAAGGAGACAGACAGATACTTCACCTAAGAAGACAACCAGGCAGCCAAAAAAAAAACACATGAAGAAATGCTCACAATCATTAGCTATTAGATAAATCCAAATCAAAACTACAAGATACCACGTCACCCCAACAAGGTTGGCCATGATTCAAAAAACACAAAACAACAAATGCTGGAGAGGCTGTGGAGAGACTGGAACTCTCCTACACTGCTGGTGGGACCATAAAGTGGTACAACCTCTTTGGAAAGCAATCCAGTGCTTTCTTAAAATGCTGGAAACAGATATACCATTTGATCCAGTAATCTCACTGCTCAGAATATATCCTATAATATCGAGGGCTGTCACAGGAACAGATACATGCACACAAGTGTTTATGGCAGCACAGTCCACAGCAGCAAAAAGATGGAGTCAACCCAGATGCTCAACAACAGATGAATGGATAAACAAACTACGGTACATACACTCAATGGAACATTATGCAATGATAAAGAACAATAATGATTTTAGGAAGCATCTCATAACCTGCTTTCCATTGGTAGACATTATGCTGAGTGAAATCAATCAGCAGCAGAAGGACAAATATTGTATGAGACCTCTGGTATAAGGGCATAAAAATAGACTCATGTGAAGAATAAAAGACTCTTTGATGGCTGTCTGAGTGGAAAGGGAGGGAGAGAGCTGGTCATAGATTAGACAGTTGATAGAAATTTGGTTGGGTGATAGCAGTGACAGCACACAGTAGAAAGAAGATGAAGTAACCGGACTTGAACATAAACTAAAAATGCTTCTAATCTTAATCCAATATTGCAAGGATAGAGTAGCAAGGGTGGGAATCTGGTGACCATGCTCTTAGAAAACATTAAGGTCAACTGGCATAACTTGCTTGTTCCTAAGAGTCTTCTGCACCCCATGTTGGTTAGTGGCATCAGGGGTCTTAAAAGCTAGCAAGCTGCCATCTGAGATACGCCAAACTGTCCAAATGCACACAGAACAGATCACCAAGTACAACAAGAACATGAGGAAAAAGGACCCCCATGACAGAAGCACCCATGTCAATGGGTGATTTGTGATCAGAAGAACCAGATACTGTCTGGCCATGACCAAAGACAGCATGATGGAGCACACTATGTTGAGTCCCAGTGACAACATGAGAAAAAGAGGGGTGCTGCTCAAGAACTCCACTAAAAGAATGCGAGCATTCTTTCGTCTGACAGCATAGGGGTTCCTCTGGGAGCTTGGCCCCTGGACCTGTTGCTGCCCTTGACCAGAAAACATTACTGAAGTCAACTCTTTGGACAGGAATGCACTGGACTCAGGGACACTGCGTGACCATACAGTGTATGTATTTTATATGCTTACACATCTATAGGATGTTGTCTACTGGCGCCTTACTAGAAGGGAGATGAGAGGGTGCAGAGGAGAGGACAGGAGATTGTTAAGAGGGTACACCACATATAGAATGAAAAGGAGGAGCATGCTGTTACCAGGCAAGAAGAGCCAAAGGAGCTGCAGATGGGGGGCATGCAAATTTAATTTGCATTGTATACTTTGACTTAATCACAAAAGAAAAAAGATGGAGGGTGTTAAAATTCTTACCTCACACACAGTGTCTTGACAAATGAAAGCGCTTGCAGATTAATCTGTCAAATGTTTATTGCAGGCCTACTATTTGCTAGAGAATGTTTGGGCACTAAGAATACAAAAAGGAATAAGGAAAAAAGCTATCCTTGCTCTGATGGAACTTAGTGAATACTTTGTATAAATAAATAAATATTTAATTACAAATCATGATAATGGAAATAAATATGATGCTGACTCTAAATAAAATAAAATAAATAAATTGACCAAGAACTTTCTGTTTCTGGATTCTCAGTTGTATTCCATTTATCCAAATGTCTATCCTCATTTTAGCACCAAACTGTCCTGTTTAATGTAGTTTTATAGTAAATTTTGCAATTGGGAAGTGTAAAGTGCTCTTACTTTGTCTTCTTGAAGATTATTTTAGCTATCTTGTTACCCTTGAATTTCTATATGAATTTTTAGATTAGTGTATGTATTTCTGCAAGCATCACAGCTGGAGTTTTAATGGGATTCCACTGAATCTGTAGATCAATTTGGAGATTTTAATAACATTAAATCTTGCAATCCATGAACCTGGGATACTTTCCCATTTATTTGGATTTACTTTATTTCCTCTTAAGACTGCTTATATTTTCAGAATATAAGTGTTGTGTTTTTTTCTTAAATATATTGCCAATTATTTTATCCTTTTTAGTTCTATTTAATGCAATTTTTAAATTAACTTCATTTCACATTGTTCATGGCTAGTGTAGAGACATACAACTGATTTTTGTGCAACCCACTCCTTACTTATCAACTATCTTGTTACCCAGTAGTTTAAATTTATGTTAATAGTATAATATCTACTATGCAACTATTTTGTGCACTAGTGAAATCTTACATCTGGCAGTAACAGATGGTGAAGTATGATGCAAGAATAACACTGGCTACTGTAGTCAAGGTGACGTGTCAGATTGGCTGAGCAATAATTCTCAGTGATTTGGCAGTTATATAATAATATAATAGTTACATGATGATACAATTTAGCAGTTATATAATGATGTAGTCATCCTCCATTTTGTGATCTGATGTGGTCATCCTTCATTTCTTATAGCACCAATTTCTGCATAGCAATCTGGTCTTGAAGAGCCCAACCAAGCTGAAAAGTGAGGAGTGGTTATACTGATCTTAAATCCTATAACCTCACTGGACTTCGTCATTAATTCTAATAGGGTTTTTTATTTGGTGAATTCCTCTGGATTTTGGATATAGATGACCACGCCATCTTGAAACAGAGACAATTTTACTTCATTTCAATTTGGATGCCAGGTTTTAGTTTTTGCCAAACATTTATTACAGAATTTTTGAGTCTCCTCTTTACAATGACTGAACTAAAGCAGATACTCAAACACACAAAAAAATGTATGCTACTTATAAATTTTTTGGCTATTTAAGGTAGAATGAATTACTTCTACCCTATGTCAGACCCTGCACTAGGTGCTTTCTACAGTATTACTTAAATTCACTACATTCCAGGAAATAATAATCAACCTTGAGGAAGACAAAACAGAAGCTCAGAAAACTGTCTCAGACAGCTAGAAATTCCCAGACTGAGTAGGGGGTCTGAACACTGACTGCTGGAGTTAAAAACATGGCTTACAAACTCATTCCTATTCAGAACACTCAACGCAATAATTCAGAGTCTTACTAAATTAAACATATATATACTTTCAACTCTTAGAACTGCAGTCTACTATGGAGCACGCAGCCCATCAGAGCCCCCTCCTCTCTAGGCTGCTGAGGCAAAGCTCAAGCATGCCCTCCAGTTCCAGATTCCTTTGCTTTAGAACACTACCTTAGCTCTGTGCCACTAAAGGGATGCCATGGTGACTCCTTCACCTGGCCACTGAAGGGGATCCCAATTATTCCTGACCATGTCCTGAGGCCAGCCAGAAGAGCCACTACCAGTTTTTCTCGTGATCTTCCCTCCCGACTCCACACCATGTTGTTGTTGTTAGTTGCCAGTGAGTTGATTCCAAGTCACGGTGACCCAATGTGTATAGAGTCAAACTGGGCTCCACAGGGTTTTGAAGGCTACGACTTTTCAGAAGAGGATCACCAGAACTTTCTTCCAAGGTATCCCCGGATGGGTTCAAACCTCCAACCTGTCAGCTAGTAGTTGAGCCCTTAACAATTTGTGCCATGCACGGGCTCCAGACCGTACTCAGGTCAAATCTCCTGGCTAAACAATTATGTTGTTTTTAAGTGTAATGAAAATCCTAATGATTTACATTTAGCAATTAATGAAGTTGAATAAGAGTTATGTTTTATAGACATTTAAGTCAACATGCACAGAATTAGATTTAGCTGTTTTGTTTTTGTATTTTGGGATCAAACACTATGTCTTCCTGTACTCCTTTTCACAAGTCCTTGGAAAGACTGTACACTCTGGGACTGAAGTCTATTAGAGTTTCCTCTGGGTAGGGGGGAAGGGCAGGAATCCCCTTTGAATCAGTGCTATTAAGTGGCTGACACACTAACTAAAGTGAAACCAGTGAGAGCCAGGACTCAACAGGCCTACCTTGTTCATCGGGGTCTCGCAAGTTTTCCACCTTTGATAGGGTACAGTCTTATCACTTTCTATCACTCATTTTAGGGAAAAATATTTTAGTATTCTTTTCTGACAGGTCTCTACCTTACCCTGGTTCTGGCTTTTGCAGATTTTACTGTACATTTAATTCACCTTCTACCTTTGATGGAAACTCTTGTGGCATAGTGGTTAAATGCTATATCTGCTCCCCATGAAGTCAGCAGTTATAATCTACTAGGGGTTCCTTGGAACCTCTATGGAGCAGTTATACTCTGTCCTATAGGGCCACTATGAGTCAGAATCGACTCGATGGCAGTGGATTTGGTTTTGGTCTCCCATTAGTTAATAACACACACCTATAGCTTCCTCGAGTTAATATGAATGGAAGCAAATACAAAGGATTTCTGTTTTCTGTTAAGTCATTCAACCACATTCTAAAGAAGTGTGTAACATTAATTCACTTTCACCAATTCTTCAAACTGCTTAAGAGATCCCAGCAATCTGAACATCTGGGATATGGGGCCCTCAGTTTGAAGATTATTAGACTGTGATATTACAAGTTCTTCCCATTTGTAACAGTTTGTGTAAAGAAACAACAAAACACCCCCAAGAACATTATCTCCAGCTTCATGGTAAATGTTGTCATTAGATGCCATCGATAGTGACCCTACATACAACAGAACAGAACACCGCCTGGTCCTTCGCCATCCTCAGTCATCACTATGTGTGAGCTCACTGCTGCAGTCACTGTGTGTCAGTCCGTCTTGTGGAGTGTCGTCCACTTTTTCACTGACTCTCTACCAAGCATGATGTCCTCTTCCAGGGACTAGTTCCTCCTGATAACATGTAACATAAGATAGCCTCATCACGCTTGTTTCTAGGATGCAGCAGTCAAGAAATCAAAGAGCATATTGCGTTGGATAAATCTGCTGCAAAATGCCCCTTAAAGTATTTAAAATAAAAACAGAAAAAGGAAAAATGTCACTTTGAGGTCAAAGGTGCACCTGACCCAAGTAGTGGTATTTTCAAGCACCTCACAAGCATGGGAAAGATAGACAATGAACAAACAAGATCAAACATCACTGTAATTAGCTTTCAGTTTCTATGACTAATGGTCTTATTATTTGCCCCTTTCCAGTGGGTCTCTAGCTAATTTCACAGGTTAAGGCTCTTTTTGTTTATGTCTATACTTAGATCACCATGAGTCGGATCCGACTCGACGGCACTTGGCTTGGCATACTTAGATTACAGGTGATAATTGCTTCCTAGTCAGTTTTTTTCTACTTGCTCTCTAAGCCTTTTCAAAATTTCTCAGAGCTTTTCTTTTGTCACTCTTTTCTCTTTTGGGTTGTTCCAAGTTCCACTTAGCAGGACGTCCCCTTAAGGACAAACTTTCAACATCAGTGTTTTCTTAGAACTGTCTAATATTTCATACATTCAACAAAGAACTTTCAAACAGAATGTGTCAAGCGCAATAAAGCATGCTGAGAGTGTAACAGCAAATAATACAAACATGGCTGTTAATTTATAGCGTAGTGTGGGAAATCAATAGCAAACTATTAAACAGTCATACAAGTAATTTCATTACAACAAATTATGGTCACAGCCATGAAGGGAAGATACAGGCTACTGTAAGACTACATTTAGGAAATCTAACAGAAATGGGTAGATCCGAGAAGGTCTCTTGGAGGTAGTGAGACCGAATCTGAGAATTAAGGTGTAAGCAGAAGTCCGATCAGAGAGGGATGATTCCAAGCAGAAGAAATGACATTTAGATGGACCTATTAAATTTTACATTTCCCATTAATAAAATAAACATTTATTTATAGAAGATAAAACATGATTCTTCACTACTGCTGAAAGCTTTCAGTACTGGACAGCTTTCTGCCTACAGTAAGAGAACATGTCTAATAATGGTAAAATGAAAACTCAAGGACAGATCGGAGTATGGTGTCACTTACACTCTCCTCCCAGAATGCTCTTTTTTCCAGTATAACAACAGTACCAGGGTTTTCTGACAAGGCTGCCACATATATCTCAATTAGACTGAACTCTGCATTTTTCTTCTGGTCCTTTAATATTGCTTGTCCAGTAACTAAAGCTCTGCATTCCTTTGCATTCCGCTTACCTCACTCCCACGATCAGTGGTACCCAAGTCTGGTTACTGCTCAAAACACTCTCTGATCATCTTTTAAAATGTGGACTCTTCCAACCAATTACAGAATAACTAAAATGGAGTGGCCCAACCAGAAGAGGTAATCTACCTTTTTTTTTTTAAAGCTTCTCAGGTGATTATGCTTACCTCACTTTAGGAAATACTGTTCTGCATTTATTTTCTCCGACTCTGCTGACTTCCCAGTGCAACAGATGGAGAGGTAGGAATTAGACTAAGCTGGACAAAATTTTCACATCTACTTCCCCTCTCCCTGAGACTATGCTCAAAGCAAGGTCGCCTGTTTACACCTTCATTTCTCACCATGACCACCACCTATCAGCACCAACAGAAAGGAAGCATGAAACTCTTCAACTAGAAAAAAATCTAATTTCAACACTTTCCCAAAAGGTGAATTTTCTGAGAGTTTAAAGATGAGATTTCCCAACAGAAGACTAGAACTAACTGGGATTCAAACTGGATAATGCCGGGATGCACCAATTGAAAGTAAGCACACTCAATTTTGAAGCAAGTACAGAGGAAAGATTCCATGGAGAAGCTGGCCAAGCTCCTGGCTGAAAAAACAACCTTAATATAGTCCCTCAAAAGAGTGTTCTATGCCTGCTTTAGTAAGACTGAACTTGGTGGCTAAAAGCCAAAACCAAAGCCACTGCCATCGAGTTGATTCTGATTCAGAGTGACCCTATTACAGGTCAGAGTAGAATTGCTCCACAGAGATTCCAAGGAGTGCCTGGTGGATTTGAACTGCCAACTTTGTAGTTAGCAGACATAGCATTTAATCACTATAGCACCAGGGTTTCTACTTGGTGGCGAGTGAAGCACATTTCTCTTCCCACCATCAGTCACTAGAGAAATTTCAGTAACACAAAGGAAGTCAAAAGCCTGAAAAATACATTTTTAAATTGCAGATCTTCATCATTTGGTTCACAGATGGCATGTTTACGGGCTAATTTGTGAAGATCAAGAAAATCAGCTGAAAAGGTATTTGAGAGTCCCTGGATAGTGCAAATGCTTAATGTGCATGGTAGCTGTTTGAAAAACTGGAAATTCAAGACTACCCAGAGGTGCCGAGCAGGAAAGATCTGGCAATCTACTTTTGAAAAATCAACCACTAAAAACCCTATAGAGCACCTTCCTGCTCTGACACACACAGAATCATCAGGACATGTGCAGTAGATTAATAACTTTTGTGGGTGGCCTTTCTAGCCACTATCTTATAATTCCCACCCAGGTGACTGGGCGGGGACTTTATGATACTGTAATTGTGGCCTACTAAGGGGATTAGTCAGTTTTGCCTTAAAAGAGAACCAATTCCAGAGCAGAGGAAAGGAGCTCACCACCAAAGGGGAGACCAGAAGAGACCCAGTAGCAGAGACCTGGCAGCAGGAGACAGTGCTGTGGGCTTCCAAGTCCATGAAGAGAGAAAACTGAATGTCTCTGAGAAAACTGAGTGTCAGAGACCGAGGGCCAGGGAGAGGCACACCTGTGAGCATAGTTGAGAAGAAGCTATTCGGAGGGAAGAACTGTATCTTGAGTGTTCCTGAGTCTGAACTGTAACGGTTACTTTCCTAATAAAGCCTGTAATCATGAATACGGTCTATGAGTTCTGTGTGGCCACTGCAATGAGTTATCAAACTCAGCAGAGAAGTAGAGTGCTAACGTGAATGTGCTGGCTTGAACAGTGTTCTCCAAAAAGATACAGGTAGCATTTTGGCTGGGCCAGCATTACTAGCATTGTATTAGTTCCTCTGTGTTGTAAACCTTGCCTCTATGATATTAATGAGGGAGGATAGGTGGCAGTTCTGTTAGTGAGGCAGGATTTATTAGTGTAAGAATGTTTTGTGCCTGAGGCAATCTTTTGGAATTTAAAGGAAAGGGAAGCAAGCTGAGTTGGGGACATCAAACCATCAAGAAAGCAGGCAGTGCCAGGACTCCAACATATTTATTTAGATGGAATGAAGTAGAGAAATTTATCATAAAAGTTTAAAAATTGATTTACTATCCTAAAATGCTCCAAAATTTTGCTAGTGATGACATATGATCCTGTATTTATACGAGACTATTTCTTCCTTTAACTGAAAAAGACTTAATAAAAATGCTATTCCTATAACTTCAGTGAGAGCTTTTGTCTTATATTAAAGTTTTACCATATCATGTTCTATTGTGACCAGCTATATTGAATAAGAACTGGCATAGAGTTACAAATAGCATTAAAAGCTAATGAAAAATCAGCCTCGCATATGCAGAATAAACAAACAAAAAAAAGTTGGGGAAAAGGTAATTATGTTAGTTCCAGTTAAGACTTAGGTAATTATTTTGTATTTGAAATGTAGATCATGTCTCCCCTTCTTGATATAATTATCCACTAGACTTACTAATGCACATTTTTCATGTCAAGGTAGCAGGAATTCCAAAACACAGAGGAAAGCCTGCAAGAAAGTGCAAGAGAAAATGAGCAAACTAGATGCACATGGAAGGAAAAAGTACATGAAAACATCAGCTTTTACTGTATAATCTCCCACTAAAAATATGCTGGAGTGCCAAGCCTCTCTGTATTTGGTTGTAATACAAAGAAAATAGATGTGAATGCAATATACTCGCAGTATGACTACTCAAAGCAAAATAAAAAAAAAATGGTGAAAGGGAAGAGTGGTAAGAGAATGAAAATGTCAGCATTTTAGAGATATAAGGAAACTTGAAGAACCTCAATCAGAACATTTTCATGTTATAACTCAAAACACAGATTTTGCAGGGCTGGGTCCTTCAGCCAAGGCTGTAACTGTTCAGTAGGAATTTCTTTGGCGTTAATCACTTATTTATTTCTCAATCAAAAATATTCATCTACCATGAAATAAACATATAGATCAGGTAAAGTTCTTATATTTCTTTTAATAGCTCATATACAACTTCTTGAACTTACTCAGCAGAAAGTGTTTTGTAATGAGGTATTTTCCCTTTTAATAGAAATTGGAACCCATAGAAAAAGCTAGATCATAAAGAGACAGACAGACTACAAAGATAGAATGTCATAACCTGAGTTTCATTTCTATAGGAGCAGAACAAAAAGAGAAGTCTGGGGAGGGCCACAAGAGAATAGAGAGAAATCTTGAAATCAAGGGAAGATTTACTCATTTCTCCTTGACACATTATTAATTCTCAGAACTGCTGGTTAGCAACTTGCCCAAAAGCAGGCATAAATATTGTGGCAACGGAAGAGACTATTTTTACGGACTGACATCAGAGTATGGTCTGCTAGGATCTGAGGAGACTGCCAGGGTCTGGCAACTAGTCTACTTTGTTAAGTACCGCCACCAATCCTGGGTCTATGCAGCTCCCTCTGGACCAGGCAGACCAAATGCTGTCCTGTCACATTCTCACACACTCCCACTCACGGGAATTCTCTCTCCTTTCTATAGTCCTTGGCCATCAAGACTCTGGAGCGTACAAATGCACAGAGATGTGTGCCTTGAGTGAAGTTACAGGAGCCTTAGGAGAGAGAGACCAGAGGGAATGGTGATTCGACTGTTTGAAGTTAATATGGTGATTCACACGGTAGTGCTACTCACCATACACACACAAAACATCTAACAACCTAAAGGGTCCCCAAAGTCAAAACTGAACAAATGAATATATAAGAATTCCAGATGCTAAAATACACCTGAGAGCTCATTTTCTTCTTAATCAGAAACTGCTGCAGGGAAGAAGGCTCTTTTCCATCTAGAATCCAACATTAGCCAAGTTAACTTGGCATCTTGGCAGGAATCAAGGATAACCTGGCTCTTGCCAACTGTAAACAGAGAGCATAAAATTTAACTGTAAACGATACAGAAGAAGAGAATCTGCCTACCTGCTACCGTAATTTTTTTGAAAGTTGTCTGCTTTTTAAATTTCTGTCGGTAGTGTCTCACAGTAGAATGTGAATGTCTTCACAATTTTTCAGGTACACAGATGCCATTACAAGCTCAATCCGCTTGATGCAAAAACATTTCAGGAGAAAAAGAAATAGAACTAAAACATTAAAATTTTCTATTACCATTCATTTTCCATTAAGTACATCACCCCTTCCTCATCTACTCTAGATTGTTCATAACTCTTTACAGCTCTTCCAAAAAATACAGCACCTGGCTTTTTGTATATAGAGTTGCAGGATGCAGTTACGTCATTTTCCCTAGCTGGAAGTTACCGGACATACCTGTGATCCAAAGCAAACTGGGGTCTCCACCTAATTTTCTACCAGTGGTTCAGCGAATGGACTTCTGATTTCTGCTGATTATTGAATTGCTTCTGGGGATGGATCTGAAGTGCAGGCACTGACCCTTAATGTCAATCATAAAATTCTGAGTCCAAAATTCAGAAGCAATTTCATTGTTTATACTGTATTTCTGGCAGTGTGATAATAGGCAGCCAGATCACTTTATGGATTTGTCTCTCTCTTGAGTAAACTTAAAAGAAGGTTTAGTAAAACCTCCACTGGTTTACTGACTGTGTGAAAGCTAGCTGCTCCTCTCATTTTCTCCTGTTACTAGATAACCCTTTAGCTTTGTACATCTGAAGCAAGTTTTCAAACTGACGATTTTTCTCAGTGCTACTAAATGTGTGTTTCTTAGCTAATTATTATGCAGGAGTCATATACATGCCAATAGAAATGTCTTATAATAAAAATCACTTCTACTTAAGAAATGTAAACTGTATAAGCCTAATTGACATGCATTAACAATTTACAATAAATAATGTTTAAAAACAGTTTGAAAGCTGTTCCTAGGACTACAACATACATAAGGAGTCCCGTCTATTGTTTTTCATTTATAAACAACTATGAAAACGTGACTTTGTCTACCTGATTCCTGATAAGCATACTAGAATGGTCCATCTGTCTCTGCGATATTTTCATTAAGCACATGTTCAGGCATTTCCAACCAGCACTGTGCTCAGTGCACATCTGCAGCATGGGAAAACGGATGTTTCACCTTTGTTTTTCTCCCTCGCTGGAAAATGCAGTTAATTTCTAGCTTTATCAATCTTTGAAAAATTAATAAGGAAAATTTTTTCCTTATTCAGACTCTTGACTAAATATCTTGCCAGAAGCCATCTATACAACAGTTAAGTATCATTTAAAAAGAAAAAAAAAAATGGCATCTGCATAGGATACATTTTGCTCTTTCTCTGAGATGGTTCCAAGCAAGCTTCAAACTTCCTGAGAATTATAGTCATAGATGTAACTGTTATAAACTCTGCTCCCACATTTTTCTTTACTGGCTTTGGGTGGCTCAAACAGTGAAGCACTCAACTACGAACCAAAAGGTTGGTGGTTTGAACCTGAAAGATACCTCAGAAGAAAGGCCTGGTGATCTGAAAGGTCACAGCCTTGAAAATCCTACAGAGCAAGTCTACTCTGCAGATCTGGGATCCCCATGAGTCCAAATTGATGGCAACTAAGAACTCCACCACCATGCTGGACAAATTTTTTGCACCAGGGTAATATACACAGACTACCCAAATGAGTTGATAATGTTCTGAATCATAAAACATTTTTAGAATGACACAATTTAGAAAAGAAGAATCAAGGGTTCTTATTTAAAAAAAAAAAAGTTTAATAACTTGCTTATAAAGTAAAATTGTTTAACTGCCCAAAATTATATTGCACTAAATTTTAACTACATTTCTACTACGATACTGTATGATAAAGTTTTGCAACAACTATATCTCCATGATAGAGCTCAATCATGCACTTTCTCTCCATGAAATCAGAGCACAAGTATGTACCACACTAGTTCGGGTTTCACTAGATTGATTTGAAAACACTGAGTTTGAAAACCTGGAAAAGAAATACACGTATATACCTTCCCTCCTAGTCAGGGACAGATATATCAGTCTTCCAACTTCCATTAACTATAAAAATGATGTTTTCTATCAGAGTGTCTACAGGAATTGGCCATCTGATTTCACAAGCTCTGTTAGGTACAGGGTATATAATGGTGAAAGGAACCCAGGTAATCAGTTGAAATGTGTCCCCCCAAAACCTGTGTCAGCTTGACTAGTATTCCCCGCATTGTGTGACTGATTGTGTCTACTGCTTTCCATCTGATATGACTTTCCTGTTTGTTGTAAATCCTACCTCTATGATGTTAATGAGGCAGGACTCAATCTACAAGTTCAGGCTTATAGTCATTCTCTTTTGAGATATAAAAGAGAAAAGCGTGCAGAGAGACAGGGACTTCCACAAGGAAGCAGTCAGGAGCAGCACACATCTTTTGGATCTCAGGTTTCTGCACTGGGACACTGCTTGATCCAAGGAAGATTGGATAACAAGGACATTCCTTCAGAACTGATAGTGAAAGCCTTCTCCTAGAACTGGCACCTTAAATTCAGACTTCGAGACTCCTAGACTCTGAGAAAATAAACTTCTGTCTGTTAAAGCCATCCACACATGGTATTTATGTTGTAGCAGTACTAGATAACCAAGACAACCCTAGTAACACCATCATCACAAATCTCACAGCCTAGGGAGCTGAGGGTGGTGAATAGGGTATTAATAAGCAACTCGAATTCACCATCGTCAGTGCTTTAATAGAGAAACATAGGATGTACACAGAAGAGGAACCTTAAATATCCGAGAAAATATAAAGTATTACAGACATACTGCAGAGGCCTACAGTTGAGAGGCTGGATAGTCAATAAAAGACAAAACAGCTGGCATATAAATGAATGATGTGATCAGAAATGTGCCTGAAGAGTTACACGGAGGTCATATGATAATAACCTTGATGAATTACAGAGTTTTGATTTGTCTTGAGTGCTACTTGGGGGCCATCAAGGGCTTCAAGCAGGAGGATGACCAAATTTATATATTAGACAGTTTAATGGGCTCAATGAAGGCCATGAAATGGGTCTGTGGGAAAGGGCCTTCTTTGGATGTTGCTGCAGCCATCCCAGAAAAAGATGATTATGAGTGCATTAAAACCGAAAAAACTCATCACCATCAATTGCAACTCATAGCGACCACATAGGACAGAGCTGAACCGCCCCACAAGGTTTCCAGGGAGTGGCTGAGGGATTTCCACTACCATCATTTTCATTGGGTGTCAGACTCCTAACCACTGTGCCACCAGGGCTCCTTCACATGGATTAAGGTGGTAGTAATGAGGTGGAGAGAAATAAACACAACTGAGAGATGCCAGGAAAAGATTCTGTCTGGTGCACATTTAGCTAGGTTGGAGAGGAAAGAGGAAAACGGAGACATCACGGATAGCAACAGGGTCCTTAGTTGGGGCAACTGCATCAATGCAGAAGCAAGAAATGCTGAAGGGGGAGCAGAACTCAGCAAAAAAGGATTAGCTTCACTTTCTACTGACAGAGTTTCAGAAGTGTGTGAGACATTCAATCACAGGTACCCAGGAAACACGTAAGTATTATAGGATTGATACTCCGAAGAGAGTCTTGGAATAAAATAGAGACCTGTAAGAGATAAAGCTAGAAGGAGTCTTGGAGTAAAACAGAGACTTGTGAGCAATAAAATTTCTGTGGATGGGATCATACAGAAAATGTATGTGAAGAAAAGAGGGCTGAGGGCAAAATTCTGAGGAACATCAACATATAAGGGGTGAGATAAGGAAATGAAGTTTGAAGTGGGGACTGCAAATGCCACCACAGAACACTCAGAGAATGAGGAGAGTCTGGATTCATGGACTCCAATGAAAAATGGTATTCAAGAGGCCACCAGTGTCTAATACGGCAGAGAGACCAAGGAAGAGGACAGCCGGGAAGGACTCATTGGACTTATTGGTAGGAAGGTTACTGGGGAGAAAAGGCTCAGGAGTTGTTGGAGGCAAGTGGCAGCTGAAGAAAGGAGAGCCTTAGTACAAAGTAATCAAGTACAGACAGTGCTATGAAATTCTTTTGATAAGTTTAAGGAAGAGAAGGAAAAGACTAAGAAAATAGGAAAAATATGGTAGAAAGCATTGGATATTTGAGCTGTGCTTTATTTTTAGACAGGAGAAACTGAAACATCTATAAATACATACACAAAGAGAGCAGAAAAAGAGACTGAAGATGAATGAGAGGCAAGGCTGTGGAGAAGGCAGAAACACTTAGGTGCTAGAATTTAAGCAAAGAGTCAGGCTAAAAGAAGACAAAGACAAAGAGGTAGCAGTAGAGCTGAAGAAAAGAGAAGGAGGTGAGGCAGAAGTAGCTAAGCCAGCTTTGGTAGCAGGAAGCTCTGGGAATTTTCCTGACGCCATTGCCCTTCTGTAAAGTAGGAGACGAGTCGATCCACACAGACCTGAGGAGTGCAGAGAAGAAAGTAACAAATTAGAGACTGCCTTTTTGGCAAACAGTAGAAAAAACATTCAACAGGGAACATAGGATTGCCAGAAATATTGAGGGGCTGTCAATTTATCCTGGCAGTAGTTTGTCTCATGTAATTTCTGTCATAGTCCACAGTTACCAGATATAAAAACAGAAGGTACAGAGACCCACATGAGTGGGTGCCTACATCGACTTGGGACCAGAAGAACCAGATGGTGCCCAGCCACCACCAGTGACAGCCGCGATGGAGCTCACAAAGTTGAGTCTCACTGGCAACACAAGAATAAAAAGGGGTGCACCCTGAAACCTCCACTAAAAGCCCGCAATTGATGGTCCAGCGGTTTCAGGGTTCCCCTGGGAGCATGGCCACTGGCCCTGATGCTGCCCTTGCCCATATATCATAATGAAGGTCCACTCTTCAGACACGAATGGATTGGGCTTGGTGATGCAGAGTGACCATATACTGGATGCACTTTATGGTTCTATACATCTATAGGATATCATACTGCTGACCTCTGGCTGGAGGAAGGAGAGTGGGTGGAGAGGAGGGGAAAGGAGACTGTTGGGAGGATGAGACACATATGGAGCAGAGAGGAATAGTGTGCTGTCACTGGACAGGGAGAGCAGTGGAAGCTGCATATAGGTGAGCATGTAAATTTATATGGGAATGTACATTTTCACTCAGTCATATTAAATTAAAAAAAAACAGACAGCCAGACTAATCTTGGGG
Source organism: Heterohyrax brucei (assembly GCA_028571685.1). Classification (NCBI taxonomy): domain Eukaryota; kingdom Metazoa; phylum Chordata; class Mammalia; order Hyracoidea; family Procaviidae; genus Heterohyrax; species Heterohyrax brucei. The sequence goes on from CM053152.1 coordinate 28,470,465, forward strand.
GATAATACTAGAAAATATCTTGTGAAACAATTCATGACACTTCTCCATGACTTGTGCAAAACACACACCCAAGAATATTCCACATTCTTTAAGTAATCCTCCAGAAGAGAACTTTCCCCCCTAAATCTTAAGGCACATGGCTATTCTAACCAATGAGTCGGATCCAACTCGACGGCACTTGGCTTAACCAATGATGATTCTAACCAATGTAATTATTTAACTCATTTAAGTCGGATCCAACTCGACTGCACTTGGCTTGGCTGGCAATACAATAATCATTAAATAACTTCTGGGCAAAATATATATCCATCATGTAACTGTTTTGAATGACTAGTGAACCAAAAGTCGATTCACTTTTAGGAAATGGCAAAATAATATATCTGGACCTGCAAAACTCACAAATATAGCTGAAAGGTAGTGATCACACCAAATATATAATACATTGTGAATCCTGAATAAGCAGTAAAGCATTCTCTATCTCTGTCACATCTCACTATTTCTTCCACCATACTGTTTATTGTAAGTCTTCTGTGTTCCAGGTACTGTGGTACCAGCTCTCAATAAGCTGCCAGTAGAGAAGTAGTCATGAAAACAAATGTTTACAAGCCAAAATGGCTTATGTAACCAGGATATAGTCAGGAGGTTGAGAAATAGTAAAAACTACTGATTAATTCTGTCTGTTGCATTAGCACAAAAATATTTACTTTCAACCTCATCTGTATACCTTGTGAAGCTTCTGGTATTCTAAGATCTGGGAAAAATAACAGATAGGATATTTAACTAAAATTAAAATTCTTTTTTTATTTAAAACCAATCAACTTTTTTTTCCCAGGTTTTACTTCTCTTTAACTTGTCATGAACTTAAGATCACAAAATTTTCCGCCAAGCCTCTTGGTTCCTTGGTTAATTCTTAAAAGCTAAGTTTAAAAAGAAAATCACAGACTACGCTGTCCCAAAGTAAACTGGTTCTATACTGTCAAATTTTCATTTAAAGTGGGGCTATTACAAAGTTAGTTCTCTGAGCAGACAGATTTTTCAACTGGAAAACAGAAACAACATCTTTGTTCCTCATGATACATCTAGTGGCTAGACTTCTCAGTCAATTTCTAGAGGTGACTATATTCAAGTCAATCCAGCAATCAAACCATAATTCAAAAGTTTCTTGCATTCTCAGAACTCACAGGAGCAGGAGGAAGAAGGGAAACTAGGAGTATTATGCAGAAACATGGACAGTTATTCAGGAGTCGGATTTTGGTGTCAGTTTTGTTACTTTTTTCCTTGCCTCTCAGTCGCTCCTCTATAAAAGGAGGCTGGGTTGAGACAATACTTTGAAAGAGTTTATTTTTATTAGGAATTGAAAGTTTATTTTTTATTAGGAATATTAGAGAGTTTGGACAATGTGATATCACACACTAAATCAATACTAACAAGAGTTAACTGGCCTATCACCATGAATTATTCAGTGAATGTGGTCTTAACATTCATACTCTAAGTCCACACTAATATCCGGTAATTATTTTAATCAATTCTTAATGAACTGCTAGCTATATCACTAGCATACCAATAAAGTAAGCAGAACTGTGAGAAGGGGTTCTAAGTCTTTTATTGGTATTCCTCCATGGAAATTTTGCATCTAAATGACAACTATTCCTGTATACATTTTACAGAATAATGATTGAAAAACTTCAGTGTTTTCAGATGGCCTAATTTTGAGTTACATTAACAGCAAAAGATAGAACACCTCAATCACAGAATCTTGAAGATAACAGTATTCTGGAGAACATACAATTCCATTTCTCATAAGCACTCAAATATATGAATAAGATTATATAGAATGTTCTTAGCAGAACTACGTATGTGATAGTAAAAAATTAGAACAAAATTTTAATTTCTATCAATTAGGTAATTAACACATACATCGCAGTATGTTCACATGACACACTACGTATAAGTTAGATGAATGAATCAGAGCTACACATATCAATATAGACGAATCTCAAAATCCTAATGTTAAATGAGAAATCAAGTTGCAAAACATTGTGTATACAACACACAGCTTTCTCCTGTGCACACAGACAGTTTTCCAGAACAGACCATAAGAGGTCCAACAATTAAGCCCATGAACTTAGTGATATTCATTGCCGAGTACCAGTATGGTCACCTTCGAAGTACTCTCTTTGAGAAGCTATGCACTGATGTCAGTGCTCAGTACGCCCTTCAAAGCAATTTGGGAACTCTTTCTGGAATGGCCATTGTGCAGAGTGGAGTGGTGGCAAGTTCGTGAACTTAATGGTATAGTTGTCTATGAGTGAGTATTTAGCCAGTAAAGAAATAGCTGTATTGGAATATTGAGCCTACTCACCTGATCTGTCCCCAAGTGACTTTTTTCTTTACCCAAAGATAAAAGTAATATTGAAAAGAAGATATTTTGATGACATTCAGGACATCAGTGGTAATACAATAACAAGTCTGATGGCCATTCCAGAAAAAGAGGTCCAAAATTGCTTTGAAGGGTGGACAAGATGCTGGCATCAGTGCATAGCTTCCCAAGGGGAGTACTTCAAAAATGACTGTCGTGATACTCAGCAGTGAGGTATGTAGCACTTTTTCTGGAAGGAGTTCAAGAACTGAATTTGCAGTCCTCATATGCTAGGCCACAAAACAAGTCTTAAAGAATTTTAAAAAACTCAACTTACACACATTATCTTCTCTGATCCCAAAGGAATAAATTAGTGATTGACAGCAGAAACAAGACTACAGAATACACAAATTCATGGAAAACTAAACAGTGCACTAATAAACAACCATCGGGTCAGGAAGTCAAGAGTGAAATACAAAAACACCTGAGGGTAAATGAAAAAGAAGACAAATCATACCAACATTTGTGGGATGGAGAGAAGACAGTCCCCAGAGAGAGATTTACAATAAATGGCCACGTGGAAAAAGAAGAAAAGTCTCAAATAAATAATGTGACCTTATAACTTGAAGAACTAGAAAAAGATCAGACTAAACCTAAATCTACTGGCGGGGTGGGGGGGTGGGGCGGATAGCAGTGGGATAAATGACAGGGAGAACAGGAAAACAGTAGAGAAAATTAACTGATCCAAAAGTTGGTTCTTTGAAAAGATCAATAAAAACGACAAACCAGTAGCTAAGCTGACAAAGAAATAATGAGAAGAGGCAAATAACCAAAACAGAAATTAAATAGAGACATTAAAACTGACCCAAAGAAGTAAATAGGATAACAGTACTATGAAAAACTCTAAGAAAATTGGTAACTTCAATGAAATGGACAAATTCCAGGAAGCAAACAACTTACCTAAACTGACTCAAAAGGAAGTAGAAGACTCCAACAGATCCATAACAAGCAGAGATTGAGTCAGTAATAAAAAGTCTCCCAACAAAGAAAAGTCTGAAACAGTTTCACTAGAGAAGTCTCCTCAATATTTGGAGACGGACTGACACCAACATTGTTCATACTCTTCTAAAAAGTAGAGAAAGAAGCAATACGCTCTCTTTCTGTAAAACTAGCACTACCCTGGTACCAAAGCCAGACATACACACCAGAAGAAAAGTAAAGAACAACATCTTCTATGAATATATACCAAATATTCATATACAAAAATTCTCAACAAAATTCTATCAAACAAAATCCAGAAGTATATTAGAAGAAATATTCATTTTGATCAAGGGGGATTTATTCCATGAATGCAATGGTTCAACATTAAAACAAAAACAAAACAGTCAATGTAACACAACAGATTAAGAGAACAAAGGAAAAGAACCATATGACCATCTCAGCTGATACAGAAAAGCATTTGATAAAATCTAGCACCCTTCTTATAAACACTCTCAGCAAGACTGGAATAAAAGGAAATTTCCTCAACATTATGGGCAGTTAGGAAAACTCAACAGCCAACATTATACTCAATGGAAAAAGACTGAGCACTTTCCCTTGGAAAACAGAAAAAGATGAGGAAGTCTGCTCTCGCTACTCATATTCAATATCATACTGGAAGTCAGAGCCAGAACAATAAGGCAAGAAAAAGTAATAACAGGCATTCACATTGGAAAAGAAGAAGTACAAGTATCTCTATTCATAGATGACATGATTCTATATTTAAAAAATTAAAAAACAAAAAATAAAAAAGAAACCTACTACAATGTTTCTAACAGTAATAGATGAATTCAGCAATATTCTAGGATATAAGGTAAGCACACAAAAATCAGTTAGGTTTCTACACACTATCAATGAGAAATCTGAGAATTCAATTAAGAACACAACACCATTTACAATAGCATCTAAGAGAATAAAATATCCAGGAAAAAATTTCCAAGAATGTGAAAGACTTATATAATGAAAATTATGAAATACTGCTGAAAAAGACTACAGAAGATCTAAATAGATGAAAAAATGTTCCGTGCTCATACACTGGATGGGTTATGTCAATACTACCCAAAGTGATCTACGGATACAACACAATCCTGATCAAAACTCCAACAGCATTCTTTATAGAAATGGAAAACTAATTCTCAATTTTATATTGAAAGATATGAGATCTAGAATAGCCAAGGCAATTTGGAAGATAAACAAAGTAGAAGGCCTCACACTTTTTGACTTCGAAATATGTTGCACAGCTACAGTCATAAAAACAGTCTGGAACTGGTTTAATGACAGACACAGAGACTAAAGGAATAGAACCGAAAAGTGAGAAATAAATCCAACCATGTACAGCCAGCTGATTTTCAACAAGGGAGCCAAATCCACTCAATGGGAAAGAACAGTCTCTTCAACAATCGGTGTTAGCAATACTAGATTCTCACATGTAGAAAAAGGATGCAAGATCCATACCTCACAACATACACACATTCAAAATAATTAAAAATGGATCAAGAAACTAAATGTTAAATCTAAAACCACAAACTTCTTGGAAAAAAGTACAGGGGAAGCAAAGCTTTGGGACCTAAATTTTTTTTTCAATAATAGCTCATCAAACACTACAATGAACATACAAGCCAATGAAATTTAACCAAGTTAAATTCTGAAGAGACCTGACAATTAAGCTGATGCACTTATCATAGAAAAAGTGCTACATACCTCATTGCTGAATATCTCTATGGTCACCGCTGAAGCACTGCCTCTGGGATGCTATGCATTAATACCAGCGCCTAGTTTACCCTTCAAAGTAATTTTGGAACTCTTTTCCTGGGATGGCCATCAGAGCTGTTGTCACATTACCCTTGATGTCTTGAATGTCATCAGAATGTCTTCCTTTTAATATTTCCTTTTTCTTCGTGTAAAGAAAAAAGTCACTGAGGGCCAGACCAGGTCAGCAGCGAGGGTGTTCCAGTACCATTATTTGTTTATTAGCTAAAAACTCCCTGACAGACAGTGCTCTGTAAGCTGGTGCTTTGTCATGATGCAACAGCCATGAGTTGGTGAAAAGTTCAGGTTGTTTTCATAAAACTTCTTCATGGAGCCTTTTCAGCACTTCCAAATAATAAAGTTGGTTAGTTGTTAGTCCACTTGTTACAAATTCATGATGAACAATCCCTCTGATATCAAAAAAGTTTAACAACATCCTTGTGACTATAGATTTGGACTGACAGAACCATTTTAGTCGTGGATAATTGGTTGACTTCCATCGTACACTTTGATGCTTTGTTTCAAGGTTGTACTGGTACACCCATTTTTCATTACCCGTGGTAACATGGCCCAAAACGTCACCCTGCCTCTCCAAAAGGACTTGGCAAACTTCCATTGTGGAACTGCTGTAGGACATTTTTGCACATGCCTTTCTCATGCCCAGATTTTCAGTCAAGAATTTCCTCACTGTTTCTCTATCCATGTTTACTTGGCCTGCTATGCTTATCACAGGGAGCCAACATTTTGATGCACAATTTGATGAATTTCTGCAACGTTTCTGTCAGTTCTGCTCATTACTGACCACCTGGACCTCTCTGTATTAGTGATGTTTTCTCTCCCCTCAGAAAAATGTTTAATCCATTTGTATACTAGTGTTTTCTTCATAGCATTATCCCCATAAACTTAGACTAACATATCCCTGATTCTACTTCCACTTCCTCCAAGTTTAACAAGAAAGTTAACGTTTGTTCATTGCTCTAATTCAAGCTCCAACATTCTCACAACAGCACACAAAAATATACAACATAATGAACACCACTCAACAAGACATCACCACATGCTGATATGAACACAGCTGTGAGACACTGATACACCAAGTTTATGAAACCTTATTGAGTTGTTTGTATAAGTGCTGCCAATGTAAGTGCCTGGTGGCAAGGTCATGAGCTTAATTATCAGACCTTGTATGTTCATCAAAAGACTCTGATGAACAAACAGTAAAAAGATAAGCTACAGACTAGAGCAATGTAACAGAAAAGGGTCTATTATCTAAAATATATACATTGAAACCTGTCAGAGCCGGAACTTGATAGAACTAGCTTGTTTTCCTGGGCCTCTTCAGCTTTCTGCCTTTGACAGGATGCGGTTTTGACAATTTTTCTATCATGGTTTTATGAAAAATATTTTACTTTTTTTTCTCTGACAGGTTCACATCTTACACAGGTTTCAACTTTCACAGGTTTTACTATATGTAACTTCTACAACTTAAAAAGACGAGTAATGTGATCCCAAAATGGGCAAGGACATGAACAAACACTTCACCAAAGAGGAAACTCAAATAGACAACAAAAATGTGACAAGATACTTAACACTGTCATTAGTCATTGCAGGCAATCAAAACTACAAGGGGGTTACCATTTCATTCTCACTAGAATGGCTAAGATTTATAAAAGAGAGAGAGAGACAGAAAGAAAAATATCAAGTGTTGGCAGTGATGTAGGAAATTGGAACCCTCATCCATTGCTGGCAGGAATGCAAAATGATACAACAGTTATGGAAAACAGTCTGGTGGTTGACACTTAAATTCCTCAAGACACTAGAAATAAAGCTGCTATAAAAAAAAAAAATCTACTGCCATTATGTCAATTTTGACTCATAGAGAACCTACAGGACAGTGTAGAACTGTCCCATTGAGCAGCTGGTGGATTCATACAGTGAACTTCCTTTTGATCAGCAGCAAAACTCTTAACCACTGAACTTTACTCCTAGGTATATATCCTAGGAATACAACAGAAATGACATGACATGTGCACTCTTATGTTTACTGTACAACTATCCGCAATAGCAAAAAGATGGAAGCACCCTAAGTACTTGAATGAATGGATGAAAGGATGGGTAAACAAAATGTAGCATATACATCCAGTAGAATAGGTCAGTCTGAAAAAGACAAATACCATATGTCCTCACTTTTTTGAAATGACATGAATAGGTAAATATACAGAGATTAATGTAAATTAGTGGTTACTACCGAGTTAAGGGATGAGGAAAAGTGGGAAGTATTTTCTAGGTAAGTAGTCAATTTTTGTTTATGGTAATGGAAAAGGTAGCCCTTAATGTGGATGACGTTTGTACAACTTGGTTGATGGAACTGATGTTAAGCTATATATAAAAAAAAGGATGAACTGGCAAATGCTAGCCTATACACAATTCTACAACAGTAACAACAACCAAAAATAAAAGGGAGAGGGCTAAAAATGCTAATGTTAATTGAACATAACCAGTCACTTTACAGCATTAACTCTTTTAGTTTGAGGGCTTAGTGTCATGGTCTCACATGACAATCCAGTCAACTGGCATTAATACAGTTCTTAAAGTTTATGTTCTAACTTCTAATATGGCTAATATAATCTGTGGTCTTAAAAGCTTTTGAGCAGCTATTTAAGATAAAACAAAAAACAAAGAAGGGAACCCAAGAATGATAGACGGAATTAGGCTACAGGATTAACTGTCTCCATGAACCACTGCCTCCTCTACTGTGACACCAGAAGAACCACATGGTGCCCAACTACCACTACCGAAAATGTGGAACAGCACTTCAAATTCTTAAATGAATCTAGACTTACTGGACCAACTGAGACTGGAGGAATCCGAGACTATTGCTACGTGATGGTCTTTAAATCTCGAACTGTAATTGTTCTCTTTTTAGCTAAAAAGCAATTTAGTTCATAAAATAAAGATTGTCACCCTGAGTATTCCATTTCTTTAACAATCATCTGTGAGATCAAATGGTCCTAATACTTTAAGGCATAGAGGAAATGTTAGGCGGCAGGGAGACTACATTAATTGGGATGCTACAACTACAAGGGAAATAATGAGAAGGTAGACACAGGATGAACAAGGTAACAATTCACTGAACAATATGTGTAGAAACCATTGAATGGGAACTCGCTTTGCACTGTATTTTTCACCAAAAATACAGTATTATAAAATAAATTTTCTACATAAGACCAAATGACCAACAGCTTTATTAATGCATATATGGGATTCTGGGAGGCAGAGAGTTTTATTGGGAGTGAAATAGAAATAAATACAATGCAAGTAATGTAACCAATGTCACTTATGTCTAGAATGGGAGTGGGATTGGCTGTGTATATCTTACCAAAAATAAAATAAAATAATAGTTTTAGAAAAGTATATATCCAAATAAACCAGTCACTTTTCATGGAGTTGATTCTGATTCAGAGCAACACCATGTATTTCAGAGTCGACCTAACTGCACTCCATAGGGATTTCAATAGCTGTGATGTATAGGGTCATTATGAGTTGGAATCAACTTGACAAAGCAAGCTTTTGTTGCTGTTTGTATGTCTGTGGTGTTTTAGAAGTAAACTGCCAGGCTTTTCTTCCAAAGTGAATTTGAATTGCCAACCTTAAAGTTAGTAGTTCAATATTTAACCACCTGTATCAGTTAAAAACAATAAAATGAAACCCTGCTATCAGGAATACATATTTGTTAAAAATTAAAGAGACGTGCACAGTAACGTAGTGGTAAATATCAAATTTACCACGGTTCTTCTCTGAGAAAGAAGCAAGGTATGGAAATAAGAGAAGAAATGAAGTCAGGATCTGGAGAGGTTAGTCGACTTGCACAAAGACACAAAACAGGTTCAAAGTCAATAGCAAGAGCATGGCACTGTTCATTACAAAATACTATCTTCAAAGTGGATAGTTTCTGAGACTATCTTTGCTTGATTATTTTCTTAACAATTTTCCTAGACACAAAGTCACAGTCATATGGAATTCAACATTATAAAAAGGACCTTAGAAGGTCATCTTGTGTGACTCCTCCTTCAATTATTGCATTTTCCTGGCAACATATTTCTTAAACGATATTGAGCCTTTGTTAAAAATAAGGCAAAAGAAAAGACAAACCTCTCCAGGCAATACAATGCCAACCACAAAGAAAACATTCCAAGATATCCCTGGAGAAAACTCCCCACCCCCAACCACCACCACCACATGACCTCTGAAAAACTGAGAGTTCACTATCGCCTCACTGACCTCTTTGGTTGAATTAACTTATAGTGTGGATTCACTCAATCAACAAGATTAATGAGAACCACTTGTGTCAGGCACTGTTGTAGATGCTGGGACATAGTAGTGAACAAGACAGTATCTGCAGTTAAGAATTGATTAAAGTGAATTAAACATGGTTAAGGAGGCCTGTTCCATGACATCTACCTCTTTCTACTTTATCCTATGAGATGAGTGAGGTTAATGGAGTCCTTCATAAGAATAGCCTTAATGCAGTAACATCTGTCAGAGAGATGGCTACTCCCTGAGGATGGGAAAGAAGATTAACGTAAGAGAGGCAGTCTGTATTTTTTTTAAGACCATCTGAGCTGCAGTTGACACATTCAATTTGAGCCATCTTACATAAAAAGACTAGAATAGTACTGGCCCTGGGAAGGACTTGGTCAGGGGAAATAATTCAACTCAGTGACTTTTAAAATGAAATATATTTTCATGCATTTATGATTGACAGTAAGCATAAACTCTTTCCATATTAAAAAGAACATTGTTCTAATTCAGGTGTACAGTTACCCGGGGAGAAAACATCATTTTCTCCCAGTAACATCATAGTGGAAGGTAGTGCAGTCGGTGAAGTGCTTACGTCTCTGAATCAAAACATCAGCAGTTCAAATCTGCCAGGTACTCCTTGGAAACCCCATGGGACAGTTCTAGACTGACCTCTAGGGTCGCTATGAGTTGGGCACAACTCTATAGCAGTGGGTTTGGTCTGCTTTGGTTTGAACATCACAGTAACTATGCTGTGTCAGGCACTGTTGTAGATAATAGGGCATAGTAGTGAATAAGACAGTTCCTCAGTTAATAACTGATTAAAATGAATTGAACATGGTGAATGAGGCCTGTTCCAAGATATCTACCTCTTTCCACTCTACCCTAGGAGATGAGTGAGGTTCAACACAGCAACGTCACAGTCAGGATGAAATGAATACACTCTGGAACACGGATGTTCAGGAGAAAAAAAAATGCCAATCCAGTCTAAAAGGAGAGCTTCATATGTCAAAGATGCACATTAGTGGAGAGAAAGAGAACATACTACATAAGAAAAAAGAAAGATGAAGTGTCTCAAGAAACACCAGAGGCATACAGGCCCAACTGCTTAAGGACCAGAAGCAACTAACTGAAGGAAAGCAGGAAGGTGACTTCCCTTTGCCTCAAATCAGAATCTCGTAGCTACCACTTTTTACTTTGATATAAACACTGGAGGGTTAAGATATAACCTGGGATAAATAGTTTATTGTGCTTTTGAAATAACAATTAACAGCAGTCACTTGTTTTGGTTCTCTTGCCATTGATAATAGCATAGAGGACTTAAACAGAACCCTGATCTGCATAATATTCACAACACTGACCAAAAACAACAGTATTTTCAGGCAAATTGCATTTTGGATCAGTCTTACATATCCTGGATTATGGACAACGTTATTTGAAAAGGTGAGACTGTATATAGTCCATGAAAATTTACATCTAAATAACTTACCCTAAATGCTAATAAACCAAATACACTGCCACTGAGTCCATTCCAACTAACAGCAATGCTATAGGTCAGAGTAAAACTGTCCCACGGAGTTTTCAAGGAACACCTGACGGATTTGAACTGCCAACCTTTTTTTGGTTAGCAGACATAGCCCTTAACTGCTACTAGGGTTTATAAGCTACACTGAGATGCTGTAGGTTGTTGCCATCAAGTTGGCTACAACTTATGGCCACCGTTGTAAAACAGAATGAAATATTGCCCACCTTGCACCATCTTCCTGATCTTTGGCATGTTCTAGTACACTGTTGTGGCTACTGTTTCAAATCAGACAATGTTCTGTTGTTATATAAACATTTTCATTGGATTAGGATGCCAGGCCTTTCTTCCTAGTCTGTCATAGTCTGGAAGATCTGCTGAAATCTGTCCACCATATTTAATCCTGCTGTTTTCAAGTTATTTCAAATACTGTTTGTGTAGTTTCCAGGATCATAGCAATATACAAGACATCACAGAATGCCAAACTAACAGACACTGGAAATTCAGAAACCATAATTAGTCTGAAAAAAAATTCACATAAAAAGGACAGCTTCTGAATTTAAGTTAAGTCTAATAGTTATTAAATAACATGTTCTCAAACAATAGCTAAGAAATAAGTGATCTTGAGTAAAAATGTTCAGAAGTTGTTCAGATAATTTTTTTTTTTTTTAATATAGGATAAGATCTGTGAACAACTTTAGTTTGGAATTAGTTTATACTACATTTGATTCTGGAAAACCCCAGGAGGAGAAAAAAATGTAAACTACTAGGAAGGCAGGGCTAAGATGGCAGACTAGTCACACATCTCCTCGATTCCCTGAGAACTAAGGCCTAGAAAAACAATTGAATGGAGAAGAGTGAACACTTTGATAGCCCAAAGATCAGGGGAGGGTTGTATGACTGGACTGGGCAACAGGAAGGGGAAAACTACCTTTGTCAGAGGTGCTACAGCAGTATCAAGGATCCCATTTCTGCTTGCACAGTGGCAGAGAGGCTTACAGATTCAGACACCATCTTTGTTAACGGAGACTCGGACTGGGGCTGCTTAGTCTGAGAGTGTGGCTTGGGATGGCTGTTATGCTGAGCTACAGAACCTAAATAGACAGCAACACTCCCAGCAGAATTAGGGAAACTGAAGATAATGAAACTGGTATCAGCATTTATGAGGAGAAATCAGATAAAAGAATCAAGAAAAATGAAGAATCATTTAGAATCACGTGGGACTCCATCCAGAGGAATAATTTACATGTAACTGGAGTTTCAGAACAAGGAGGGACAGCAGAAAATACAGAGAGAACTGATGAAGAGCTGCTGACAGAAAACTTCCCTAACACTCTGAAAGAAGATGACTATTCAAGATGCTCATCAAATTACATGACAGGCAGACCCCAAAAGAAAGACACCAAGACATGTTACAATTAAGCTTAATAAAATGAAACAAGGAGATGCTCTTAAATGCAGTTAGGTTTAAATCAAAACTAATGTGCAAAAGTAAACCTTGCAGACGGTCCTCTGACTTTTCAGCCAAAACCATGATGGCAAGAAGGCAATGGGATGACATATACAAAGCTCGAAGGAAAAAAAAAATTCCAGAGAAGGATTATGTATCCCGTAAAATGGTTTGTTAAATATGATGGTGAAATTAGGACATTCTGAGATAAAAAGAAGCTTAGAGACTTGGCAATAACCAAACCAAAATTACAAGTAACACTTAAGGAAGTTCTTTGAATAGAAAATTGATAACACCAGATGTAATGCTCAAGCATGCAATACAGGACACAACATCAAAAGTCCTACTTAGTTAAGGAACTTACAAAGCTGAAATATTAAAATTACGGAAACAGAGAGCTCAACATGTAAACTAAGACAACATTACACTATAAAGAGGAAAATATTACAGTATTCACAGCCCTTTCAGATAGAGAAGAAGATGAGGAGACATAGAGAAGTTCAAGACTGATTTAAACCTAGAACATTAGGGGAAACAAAAGGGTAGCCACAAAGGAAACTAACAATGCTACATATCAAAACAACAAAACAATACAGAAGTCTCGACACAAAACAAACATTGAAAAGGATGAAAAGAAAACTCATAAAGAAAAACGACCCAGTAAATACTATTAAGTGCAAAAAAGAAAATGTCAACAACACACACACAAAAAAAGTGCCAAATGACAGCACTAAATATTTATCTATTAATAATTACACTGAATATAAGTGGCCTGGATCAAAAACCATGATCTGTCTATATGCTGCTTAAAGAAACAATACACCTTAGACTCAAAGATATGAACAAACTGAAAATCAAAAGATGGAAAAAATATATATCAAACTAACAACATGCAAAGAAGAGCAAAAGTGACAATATTAGACTCACATAAAAAGGATTTTAAAGTAAAATCCACCAAGGACAAGGACTACAGACAAGGATGGTCACAATTTACTGTTTAAAGGCTCAATACATAAGAAAGGTAAAACAATATTAAATATTTATGCACCCAATATATGAGAATCTAAATACATTGGACAAAAGATGACAACACTGAAAAATGAGATGGATGACTGCACAATAATAGAAGGTTACTTCAATACTCCACTTTCAGTAACGGACAGGTCATCCAGAGAAAAGGTCAACAAAGATGCAGAAGATCATATTGTGATAATCAACCAAATCTACCTCACTGACATACATAGAACTTTTTACCCAACAACAGACAAGTGTATATTCTTTTCCAGTACACATGGAACACTTTCCAGAACAGACCATATATTAGGTCATAATGCAAGTCTCAACATAATCCAAACCACTGAATTTTTGCAAAGCATCTTCTCAGGCCATACAGCCAGAAAAGCTGAAATCAATAGCAGAAAGCACATGGGTAGAAATTTAAACTCATGGAAACTGAACAACACTTTGCTCGAAAATTCATGGGTTATAGAAGAAATCAAGGGTAAAATAAAGGAATTCATGGAATCAAGTAATAATGAAAACACGTTCCACTAGAACCTATGCGATACAGCAAAAGCAATGCTCAGAGGTCAATTTATCTCTATAAATGCACACATGCAGAATGAAGCAAGGGCCCAAACCAAAGAATTAACCCTACAACTTGAACAAGTAGAAAGAGAACAATAAAAGAAACCCTCAGGCCCAAGAAGGAAACAGATAATAAAAATTAGAGCAGAACTAAACAAATTAGAGAATACACAAACAGTTGAAAGAATTAACCAAACCAAAAGTTGCTGTTTTGAAAAGATCAACAAAACTGATAAACCACTGGCTAAACTCACAAAAGAAAAATAGGAGAGGAAACAAGTAACCTGAATAAGAATGAGATGGGAAATGTCACAACAGACCCAACTAAAATTCAAAGTATCATAAGAGAACACTACGAAAAATTGTACTTTAATATATTTGAAAACCTAGAGGAAATGGACAAATTTATAGGTTCACATTCCTACAAAAATTATCACAAAGAGGAGTAGAACAACTTAATAAACCCATCACAAAAGAAGAGACAGAGAGGGTAATCAAAAACCTACCAACCAGAAAAAGTCCTGGCCTAGATGGCTTCACTGGAGAATTCTATAAAACTTTTAGAAAGGATTTAATTCCAATACTACTAAAGCTATTTCACAACATAGAAAAGGACAGAACATTCCCAAATTCATTTTATGAAGCCGGAATAATCGTGATACTAAAACACCCCACGAAAAAAGAAACTCAAAGACCAATATCACTCATGACCTAGATGCAAAAATCTTCAACAGAATTCTAGCCAATAGAATTCAACAACATATCAAAAAAATAATTCATCATGATCAAATTGGATTCATACTAGTGATGTACAGCTGGTTCAGAATCAGAAAAACAATTAATGTGATCAATCACATAAATAACACAAAGGATAAGAATCACTTTATTTTATCAATTGATGCAGAAAAGGCATTTGACAAAGTCCAACACCCATTCATGTTAACTCTCAGCAAAATAAGAAAAGAGTGGAAATTCCTCAACATACTAAGGGGCATCTATGCAAAGCCAACCACCAGCATCAACCAGAATGGAGAGAAAGTGAAAGAGTTCCCCCTGAGAACAAGAACTAGACAAAGCTGCTCACTGTTACCACTTCTATTCAACATTGTGGTAAATATTCTGGCCAGAGCAATCTGACAAGACAAAGAAATAAAGGGCATCCACACTGCTAAAGAAGAAGTATCCCTGTTTGCAGATGATATGATCATACACGCAGAAATCCCTAAATAATCCATAAATAAATTACTGGAACAAACAGAAGTGTTGAGTAAAGTATCAGGATATAAGACGAACATAACAAATCAATAGAATTCCATTTCATCATCAAAGAGATCATCAAAGAAGAAATCACCAAATCAATACCATTTACAATAGCCCCCTAGAAGATAAAATACCTTGGAATAAATCTAACCAGTGATGTAAAGGACCTATACAGGGAAAATTACAAGACCCTACTGCAAGAAACCAAGAGACTTACATAAGTGGAGAAACCTACCTTCCTCATGGATAGGATGAGCTAACATTGTGAAAATGTCTATTTTACCCAAAGTGATCTACAATGCAATCCCAATATAAATTTCCGTGGCATTTTTTAACAAGATGAAGAAACAAATTACCAACTTTGTTTGGAAAGGGAAGGAACCTGAGACAAATAAAACACTACTGAAGAAGTGGAACACAGTAGGAGGCCTCACACTACTTGACCTCAGAACCTATACTGCCATGGTAGGAAAACAGCCTCGTACTGGTACAAAAACAGATAAATGACCAATGGAACAGAATAGAGAATTCAGAAATATCACCATCCTCCCATGAACAGCTGATATTCAACAAAGGCCCAAAGGTTGTAAACTGGGGTGAAAATAGTGTTTTTAACAAATGGCCTGGGCAAAATTTGATATCCATCTGCAAAAAACTGAACCAAGATCCATATCTCACACCTTACACAAAAACTAAATCAAAATGGATCAAAGACATAAATATCAACCCTAAAACAGTAAAAATTATGAAAAAAAATCAGGGACAACAGTGGATGTTCTAACTCATGGCTTTGACAGACTACAAAATCTTATTAACAATCCACAAACAACAGAAGAGAAAATATATAAATGGAAACTGCTTAAAATCAAACACTTATGCTCATCCAAAGACTGTATCAAGAGATTTAAAAGACTGCCTACAGAATGGGAAAAAATATTTGACAATTATGGACTAGATTGACATCTAATTTCCATAATCTAGAAGGTACTGCAAAATATCAATAAGAAAAGACAAATAACCGAATTAAACAATGGGCAAGGGACATGGACAACTTCACCAAAGAAGACATTCAGGCAGCCAAAAGACATGTGAGGAAATGCTCATGACCATTAGCTATAGCTATTAGAGAAATCCAAATCAAAACTACAATGAGACATCATCTCACCTCAGTGAGGTTGATAATAATCCAAGACACAAAACAACAAATGCTGGAGAGGATGTGTAGAGACTGGAATTTTCCTACACTGCTGGTGGGAATGCAAAATGGTACAGTCTCTTTGAAAAGCAATTTGGCAGTTCCTTAAAAAGCTAGAAACAGAAATACTATATGATCCAGCAATGCCACTGCTTAGAATACATCCTATAGAAATAAGGGCTGTCACATGAACAGATACATGGACATCAACATTTACTGCAGCACATTCCACAACAGCAAAAAAATGGAATCAACCTAGGTGTCCATCAATAGATGAATGGATAAACAAGCTGGTACGTACATACACTGGAACACTATGCAATGATACAGAACAACAGTGATACTAGGAAGCACATCATAACCTGGCATCAACTAGAAGAACTTACATTGAGTGAATTCAGCTGCAAAAGGACAAGCATTGTGTGACACCACTATTACAAGGACTTAAAAAGGATTTATACACAGAAGACAAGACTCTGTGATGGCTAAAAGGGTGGGTAGAGGGAGACAGGATTTGTCACAGATTTACCACCCACTGCCATTGAGTCAGGTCTGACGCATAGTGACCCTCAAGGCC